>CAVNZK010000001.1:5040259-7560389 GCA_963693345.1 Pieris melete | reverse complement strand
GTATACTAAGCATTTTAGAAGCTGAAACAGGAATTGTTATTGCTGATTATCAATTGCCAAATGAGACATTTTCTACACCTGCAGTGTATGGTGATTATATTTTTATAGGCTGCAGAAATGATAATTTGTATGCCATTAAATATGTTTTAAATTTGTGAATCTTCCTAAGTATTTGGATACTGTGATATTGTTTCTACAAAATGTTTAAATTATAAGTTTGAATCTATAAATAAAACAATTTATTACATAATAAGGTAATTTAATTCATGATCATACAAAGAATATTTATGATGTACACTGAGCATTCATTAGTTGACATAGGTATGATATGGATACTAGTTATACTGTTATAGTGTATCAAAACTGGAATGCAAACAATATTTACATAAACATATGCAGATAAAATCCTTAGGCTTGTTTTTTAAATAATAATATAAAAGCATCTTTATTATGGAAAGGTAAAACCCTATAAATAACAAATCTTATATTATGCATATTATATTTATAAGAACAAAATCATTGACTGGAGCACTGTAGTGATACACATAGCTACTGCATTCACCTAATCTCTTACACATACCCAAAAATCCCTATTAAATATAATAGAAGCCAGTTTTTAACAAATTTTCAAAAGTAACAAGCAATATTTTAATATGATTTGATATATGATTATTGATCTTCTTCACCCAACTCTACCTTTACTTTAGAGAAATCAAACTCTTCACCTGTACCTCTCTTGTAAATTTTAAGCACATCTAGACAAGTAGTTTCAAAGTGAGTAGTAGCATCATAAGACTCAGAAATAAAGATTTGGCTCTGGCTTCCATCGTCAATAGGTTCATAGTAGTCTGTCACAGAAATAAATTTCTGTCTGATTGGGCCCAGCAGATCAATGCCTGGCTTTATTTCAGATTCGGGATCATTGGTCTCAACTGTAGTAGAAACCATAGCGACAAACCAACCCTTGGCTGCCACTTGGTGGGTATAGGACACGACAGAGACGTAAATGTCAGAATTCCTTCCCACTTGCTTTTGAGGTATGATGATCTGAGTAGATAGAGCATCCTTAGTGTTGTTTATTGGGTGATCCAACAAGCATATACATCTTATAACTTGCCCCTTCTTACGCACGCGGTCAGGAACATAGCTAGGGTCACAGTAAACTTGTTTACATTTTGCTATTTCATTGCCAGAACGCACACCAACAACTTTACCAGCTTCACCAAGAACAATCTCATCAATAGGTTTATCCAGCATGTAAGTGCCTCCGTAAATAGCAGATAAACGTGCGAACCCTTGAGGCAGTTCACCAAGACCATACATAGGATATAGATAAGGCGACTTACCGTAACGCGCCAAGGAATCAGAATAAAGTTTTATACGTCGTATTGTTTGACTGGCTGGTTGTTGCAAATAGTTGTCATCAAGATACAAGGCTAGTGCATGCCCTGTGAAATCCTGTGTGTTTCTGTCCAGCCCAAATTTTTCATACAAGGACTGCATATTCGCTGTAGATGGATCAAAATCTTTCCAAGTTTTAGGGTCATCTTCCTGATAGTCTTGAACATAGATCAAAAAGTTGCGGAAACGCCTCTTCTCAAACATACCCATCAAATCGGAGGCCAAAGCTTCCTTTTGATCGACGGGCACCTTTGAAATTTTTCCACCCTTGTACACATAGCTTCCTTCGATAGACTTGAATTCCAAATACCGGGTGACGCCCGTGTGGATTAAAAGCTTGACAAGCAAGCCATTCGCCATCAAAAACTTTGGGATTAGGTCCACATTCCAGTCACGACCGCGTCCATAAGTTTCATCCGGTGCAGGGGCATTGAACTTAGCAAATAAATCTTCTAATGGGGTAATCGACGCAGATTCTCCTCCGTAATACTTATTGCGATCAATGTGAAGAACTTTTTTTCCGGACACGGAAAGCATTCCACTTATAATGCATTCTTTCAAACCTGTACCCAAGACAATCGCATCGTATTCTTCATCCATGATGGAAATAAATCTATCTTAATCGACAAATCTAGTAATTATTGTACCAGTGCAAGTAAAATCGGGCAAAATTGCAGTTTAGAAACGTCAAACTCAATATGTCGGATTATTTAGCAAATATGTCTACCGGTGGTGACGTCTACAAGATGCAGTGCCAATATTCCGGAAAAATTGAATTATTTCTATTTCAGCTGTGAAACCAATTCCTAATAATTATTCAATATAACATATTACTTTATCAAAAACTATTTAAGCAGTAAGGAATTTCTCTGAAATTAAATGTGTTTTCCAACACAACAGTGCAGGTTTCATCAAAATCGGTCCTGTAATTTATGGGTATGAAATTAGATATATGTATAATGTATATATTATACATATATTTAATTTAATCTCTTGAGGTACATGTACACCTAATTAACTGATAAAAACGAATGTATATAATATGTATGTCTCTCACCGACCAACATTTGCTGAAAGCACTTGAAATATCAAGTTAAGTGAATATGTTATAATTTCGTGATCATCGGATATGAATTAATAGAGTTTCAACTAAACGTATAGTGCACGCGCAAATCAAATACAATTAGACAATATTATTTAAGTCTGTGGGTGTATGCACAATATTAAGTGACGTCGATGTCAAGCCTTAACAGCTTCTGAGGTGTCAGCAGAACGTAGACATCAGTTAAAATGTCATAAGCCAAGTCCGGACGAGATGGTGTCAATTAGTTTTTGTGTCAATGTATTTTGAGTTTCCGTCTTGTACACACAATACGTTTTGTAACGTCTGTTTTCTCTTCGTGGCGGTCAAACTAAATTGTGATTAGTTGATAGTATTTTGATTTCAAATAAAATTAATATGTGCTTGTTATCCTTTTTATACCAACATAATATCGCGTTTTCCGTGCTTGGCAAATTCCAAAATTTTGAGTGATGACTGATAAATGCCACCGTGAACAGGTGAATAAAAACCATATGCTTCAATGTTTACGGCCCAGTTTTTAATGACTAATGTGGGACAACAGTGCGAAGTGGACATATATTGTTATTTTAAATGAAAGGGAAAGGTAATTCTTCCGATTTGCAGATGAGTAAAAATGTCAACAGAAGGCAGTGGAGAGACACCTTCGATTGTACCAAGTTTGCCGGGGGTACCAGAGCAGACTTATCTTTTTCCAAAGGTAAAAGGACATTCCCGATCTATAAGCCATGGAGGAACTCCCATATTGGCTGGGAATCCAGCGACCTCGAGGCCCCCGCTCAAATCGGCTATGCGTGGCCATCAGCGTGCCCTGTCCCATGGACAGATTGGCGAAGGAGCCCGACCTTCCTCTGGGCCTGGCCACAGCCGCACCGGTAGTAGGACTGAATTCATATTGCCGCCAGGCCATAGAGATGCTGCACCTGTTAGTGCCCAACCACGCCTGTCATCAGTTCGAGGCCATTCCCGACAGGCGTCGCGGTCTGACTCAATTTATACCTTACGACGTGCATCTGTGGTACCTCGATGGCAACGTGCAGTATTTTGGCTTATGCGGAGGCAGCAACCAGCCATTGACAACAGACATCTTATTGTCATACCTAACCATCTTATTCCTGATAAGACACCTCCTAAAGATCACCCCAATGGTCATAGATGCAATAACAAAATCAGGACAACAAAATACACCTTACTATCATTTTTACCAAAAAACTTGTTTGAACAATTCCATCGGATTGCAAATGTGTATTTTATATTCATAGTGCTTCTGAACTGGGTGCCAGCTGTAAATGCATTTGGCAAGGAAGTAGCTATGCTACCAGTGTTATTTGTGCTAACAGTGACTGCTATCAAGGACCTTTTTGAGGATCGCAGAAGACATATGTCAGATAAAAGAATCAACAATTCATTTTGCAGAGTGTATAACAAGTAAGTACCTTATTTTATTGCAGGTCCATCACTCCAAAATTACATGGTTTTTTTTTCATGATTTGAGTTCAACTTTTTTCTTTATAGCAAAAATCTTATTATACCATGTTAATATAGACAAGAAAACCATTTTCAATTAGTTTTATCTTCTATTGTAAACAATCACAACATAAACAACAAACACACTAAATGACATCAGCTAAGGCAACACACACCCACATAAAACAGGCTTAAGGTTAATACATTTAACAAACTGTAGGTAGTTACACACCTGTACAATTTATATATATGTGAGTAAAACTATTGCTCTTAGAGCTACTATGAAAATCATTTGTGTCATTTACTAAACATTGGGTATGTGGTGATTGAATGTCACTTACATCATCAGGTTCAACAAACTGTTTATTTGCATGCAAATATTGCTGCTAATAATGTTCTTTACATAATGATTGTTTTTCATTATTGTCAAAATCACTAGTAATTATCTTACAATTAGCAGTACAAAAAGAACTGTTAAGAGACATTTTTCAGTATTCAAATTTGATATTTACATTGCATATTCTGTTTCCTGTTATTAAATAATATTAAGTGATAATTCACAGGGAAATAAAACAAAAGCCCAGTTTGCTTATAGTAAAATACTAATTTCGAAAATTGTTAAGTGATGATGTTATACCAGAAAATAATATTACATTTTCTTTGATTTATGTTTACTCTCTCTAGGTACCAATAACATACATGGTTGAATTATTGGCCATTTTTACCATTCAAAGATTATTACACGAAAGTATTTACACGAAATCGCGGTATTGACAAGAATATGTAATCAAAATAAATATAATAACTTAGTAGGTGATGCAAAATTGAGCATTTATGTACTTGACTGTCTTTACAAATACTAACACTTTCACCGCTCCACATCCGGCTATGTATTTCGCGTACGACGTGAAATATCTCCTATTGTCTCTTGATTCGTCACAGTCCAATGAAAAGAGTATATCCTTCAATCTATTTTTCGTATACAAATACATACGTAGAAATATTATACTATGTTATTAGTTAAGTCAAAGTTAAGAAGTTATTACAGTGCTCACTTATTTCATATTTCCATTTTCTAGACCTTATTTACTTGCAACGTTGATTAAATCGCAATGCAGTGGTGACTTGGTCGTTTATTACGTTACGTCAGGCTTCGGAACCTAGGAAACCCTCAAGTGTAGGATTATTGCCGATGTAATATTACCTATTTTTCTGCGGGTAGGGATAAATCCTTAAGTCTGTTGTGGAAATATACCCTGTGAGCACGTATTAAAAATAAAAGGAACATTCTTAATAGATAAAGTTATATGAATACATATAAAAGAATATTCTACGCTTCCATGGAAATACCTATTATAAAAGGAAACAGTGGTACATGCATCGTACATATTGTAACATATTATCCTTGTACGGAGTTCGAATTTTATAGATTTATGTTTAAAGTTTGACCATTATGGTCGTTAATTTTTGGCTATGATATTTTCATTATTACACGTACTCGAAAAGTACATCGCTATTTATTGTAGAAAGATTCAGAAAGTACGTGTCTTTTGCCAAAAATAATACTTGTATTGAGATAGGCAGAACTGCGAACGTAAAAAATTTCTAACGTTCAGATTTACAACCCCTTACTTAACGTTCTGCATAATTCAATAAGAAAACCTGTCATCAATATTACAGTTTGTTTGTCGTTGATTCAGCTCACTTAAACCACTTGGAACTGTAATTTATCATTCAAATATAAAGACTGTGACACGCAAACTATATTCTCACGCGGCACTTTGCAGGGATATTCTCACGAAAGTTGTAATACTCCTAGAACAGTATACTCTAATAGTGCGATTTATAAGCAAACTAGTACCCCGCCCGAATGTAGCGTGCTGTAATGTCATATTATGTATTTATAAAATATTGTTAAATTACATGAAAATCCACAATCCAAATATTATTTGTTTGAAAATTCTTATAAAACAATTAAATTATACGTGGGCGTGTGGGCTATTGGCGCGATCTATCTTTAGAGGAATCAATAATATCACAAGTGCCAGAGCCAGATTGTGCAATAAAGGTAATCTGAATGCTTATCGTTCAGATAAAAATCAGAAATTATTTTGCGTAATGATAATCCCGTTTTTCATCAAGGCATAAATATTGAAAAACGTCTGGTATGCTTTTAATACCACACCTGTATACGAAGATAGTATAGGTTACATATAACAATGTAGAAGTAATAACACTGTTTTAATAGTAAGTTGTTATTAAAAATAATGGGAAATACATATGATATTTCCTCGTTCAATATTGTTTTAGTTTCATTATGGTGAAATCACGGAAGTAAGTAAACATTCATACGATTGAATATTTGAACAGGCAGGTGTACGATCGAAGCTCTACAAATAAAATTGACTATGATTTATAATTTAATATAGTCTCTGCTTCCATAGATTTAAAAAGTAGGGTTTAGTCTATGGAATATAAACTTAAACTGAGTGACTTGAATATGGTATTCTGCAACGGCATTGCTGCTGCTGAATAATTATTAAAAATCCTATTTGATTATTTATTCGTAAAGTTTAGGTTTAGTTACTTTTTATGATAATAATGTTTATCACAATTATAACCCGGCTCTTAAATTAGTTCTATCAACGCGTTATCAACTATTATCTGATATCACTTGTTTTTTCAATTTATTAATTTCTTTGATGTCTGATTCTATATTAGATATATGATAAAAGTTTTTATTTAATAAAAGCAATGCATTCGTAAAATTCCTATTGAAATTGTTTTATCGCGTTTCACACCACGAAAGTAATAAACAATTGAATGATGCAGTGTAAAAAAGTAACAAGTCCAATCGCTTACGTATATATTGTATACTTGAGCGCAATACTTGCGTCGTAAGATGAAGGAATACGTCATGAGGAAACCGACATATCTTTGATAAGCCTAAGACTCGTACGTCAAAAATGTACTTACTGGATTTTTACATGCGAAAGTCAGTTCGCGTTTAGTCTCGTTCCTGAATATTAACCCTCAGAGTATGACTTCGCTCTTTCGAAAACTATATCATTTAAATCCCATCACATAACTCATCATTTTGTGAATCTTTTAGGGTATCCGCAGTAAGACTATGGATTTCACCATATGTGTCCCTGTCCGCTTAGCTCCTTATTAGCTCTATCATCTTTTAAATCTCTTTTGTACAAGCATTACCTGTCAAAATCTTAGCCAAACCAAATAATAACTTTCGTAGTAACTGATCTAACTGAAATTATCGTGATTTAAGTGTCCTTTTTTTGTTTTCCATTTCATCGTCTACATTTTTAATTGATTTTATTCCATTCTTGATGTCTAAGTTATTATATATTTCCGTATTTATTCCAATAAAGTGTTAAAAAAAAATATGTGCGTGTACTAGTGTACACACGTAAGAAGTGAAACTTCTTTATGACCTTATTTTTCGAAAAATGATATACAGTACAAATATAGATACAAAAGGCTTTTATTATCATAGACATGAATACAAAAAAAAATTACACTACATTTTTTTCCAACCCCGATAAAGAAGTTTTACTTCAAAAAGCAACATGGCGCGTAACCGAAAAACGTAATGATTTGCTACAAAATTTCTCCCATACGTCGATAAAGAAGTTTCACTTCAATAAAAATAAACTGTTGAGCCACTGGGGGCGTTGGGCCTGTCAGTGGTTAGACTGTTACGGATCCTCCCTTTCCTCGAAGGAAGAGCACCTTCCTTCCTCATAGAGGCTGATATAGCACATTATTAGATATTTTGCCATAAAAAAAAACATTACCCAAAAGCATAAAATCTGATCAAACACCGTGACAAAAGATATTACAACTTTTCGCTTCGGCTGATTGTTTATTACGTTAGCTGTGTTGTAACAGCTTTATTTCCTCTTTAACGGCACGTTTCTGAAAAAAATACAGCATTTTATTTCTTGTATTTTATCCTTAGTAACGTTAATTATTTCATCAAGAATTAATGGAACTGAAAATCTAATAAAAAATGTTAGAAAATTTATTATAGTTTTACAATTGAAGAAATTATTTTTCTTGCTTTATAGCATGTTGTTAGTTAACTCACACTAATGTCTATGGGGCTAGAACCGCAGTTCTTTGCTCTAGGTTACATCCGTGTTGGTTATTTTTATTTCATAGACAAGTAGGTGATCAGCCTTCTGTCTGACACATGTTCAGAGGAGTTGTTCGGACTTAAACCTGCAGCTGAGGTTCATCATCGGACGTCAAGGCAGAATACAAAATACGTACGCATTCGTATCACCTTGACGTCCGTCGTTCCACAACTGGGCGTTTTTAATTATTATTTTTTAATTATTTAATTTGCTTCTATACTTTGTTACTTCATAAAGTTTTATAATAGCAAATAGTTGTTACATTTTTGCAATATATTTCCTTCCTTACCAATTTTCCTTATATTAATTGATATTTTATTTTTACATAATAATTTCGATAGCCGTATTAAATGGGTATTTTTGTAGTTTTCCAAATACGTAGATATTGACATATTTTGCTGCCAGCTGCCCACTGAAATATTTCCGAGCCAATTCGACTTAGGGTCCTTCAAGAAAAGAGCGTACCAATTCTTAAAAGGCCGGCAGTGTGCTTGAGAGCGTTCTGGCTGAGCTAGTGTCCATGGGCGGCGGTATCACTTAACATCAGGTGAGCCTCCTGCCTGTCTGCCTCCTGTAACATAAAAAAACATATCGTCGATTTTTGGATTTGAGACAGAACATCAGTAAAAAAAAAACATGCCGCTATCCTCACGGTGTATTCCAACCAGAGACAAACCTCAGGCATGGGAGTCGCACTAAAGCCACGAAGAGAAGGGACGGAAAAGGGATCTTTAATAAATCCCAGATGCTCTTTTATCTCTCTGCCTTTTAATAAATGTAAGAAATGTATTAAAGAAAAGCTGTGAAAAAAGGCTCACTATAAACTTAACGATTATCTAGTTGTTAAAAGGGTCTGAGACTAGTGCTAGACAGGCTACTCCTAATTCATTTGCGATATTTGTGTTTGTTTGTAAAGAAGTGTTGTTTGATGATTTGCTATTTTAAAAGAGTACCTAGAGTTTTTTACGCCGGCTTTTTCTCTTGGTCTACACCCTCTGTCTTCTTTGCCGGTAGGGATGTCTACCTATTCAAATTTAATGACGTGGAATAAGTGATACCTGTATCTTATATTCCATAATAAACATATTTTTAAGCCAACTTCTTTTGAGATAACTTATAATTAAATTTTGTAAGCCTTCACCCTTCTCAATAAGTTTAATAAATTATAAACAGTATGAAGAGGTTGCAATCTTGTATAAATAATTTTATGAGTACTGAAAAAAGGCACTAAACTGTTGTAATGGTATAGTAATCAACATTTCTATGAACTTCAAATAATTACAACGTCATTCATTCATCGTCGCGTGATTTCGAATCACATGAATATTTGAGAAAGGGTGTGTCTTTACCGACAAACTAAATAGGTCATTGGTCAAGGTTTTAACCTGACAACAAACGTACAACAAACCGTTAAAATGTTTAACAAAGAAACGATTTCTAAAGTTTCGGAAATTAATGTAATGCTAAGTGAAATGATGGTTGTGCTCGTACATATTTCATTGACGTGTATGATTTAATGTTTTATGAATAGAAGTCAAGACCCTAATGGAAGCAGAATACTTGATTAGTGTTTTTTATATTTGTTGACTTTTAGATCTCGCATTAAAATTCGTAGTGAGGACCTCATAGCCTAGCGGTCTTATTAAGTGGCAGCTAGGTTAGGGGTACCGGGTTCGATTCCCGGTTCGAGGGCAAGTTTTAAATTAATTTAAATTTGTTCTCGGCCTTTGTGTGGTACCGGGCGAGTGCCTAAACCGTACATACGTCCATGTACTCCATGGACACGGTCGAATTTCTAAAGACAAGCACGAATTATAAAAAAATCCTATACTTGACGCTGGCTACTGCACAAATCGTGTCAGAGCTATAAAAAAAAAAAAAAATTCATAGTGCGCATGATATATAATACAGTCAAAATCTGTTATAACGACATCGAAGGGACTGTTCAAATTTGGTCGTAAAAATTTAATACCTTTACTAGAGATATTTTGTTTGTTGATTTGATTCAGAGGGACCAATGTTTTATAATTATTCTTAAGCTATTAAATTTAGTTAATTAATCTGATATCAGTACTTACATGCGGAAAACCAATTTTGCATATTTTTCCCCAATTTCATTCCATTAATTCGGTAACAACTATTTGATAAGATATGTTGTCAATTAACGTTAGTTAGTTTTATATTATTTCATGTAAATTAAGGAAAACTGATAATGGAAAATAAAAAGAAACAAATGTCTTATAACTTTATTAACAATTAAAATTTAGTAAACTGTTGGCTTCGAATAGACTCCACTTAAAACAATTGCATCAGTAGTCTTTTCAATGACAAAATACAAAAGGGGCCTAGAAGCGTCGTAGATCACCGTCCTATTAGCCGTCTGTGCCGTGTCTCTATGTTAACCAACTTCATTTACCTTCATAGACACATGTTGTAGGATAGCCGAAACAAACTATTCCGAGGAACACCGTAGATCTCTGAAAACTTCTTCTCAAACAAATCAAACACACCCATTTTGTTAAGCGGTATGTTTAGGGCGTAATTTGTGTTTATTTCGAATCTTGGTGGCTTTACGTAAACAACTACTATTTCGTATTTGTCTATACGTGAATGTCGTCATCTTCTGAAAGAGATCCTCTACAAAATTGTTCTGACGTAAAGAAAAAAAGTGGGGTTGGTTAACCCCAAACTTGGGGTTATATTGACCCCCCCCCCCCTACATGTCCCATATATAAAATCGCGTAAAATTTCAATGGACAAGTCCAGTAGGTATGTTGTTCTAAACGATGTCGTCGTAAACGGTTTTGACTGTAGTAGTATAGTTTCTCCTTTGTATGTAACTCTCTTTTTAATTTAAATTATTCAATGATAATTCAATCAAGAATTTAATTGGCATTAAACATAACCGTGAACGATAGCCGGATATTTATAAAGGTTAAATAGCACATAGCACGACTTAAGGTCGGCGTGTAATACTTCCGATACACGCTATGTTAAAAATTATTCAATATTTACTCTAAGACGAGATTTAGGAAGTAATACAGGATAATTTAGATATGGGTTAGCACAGACTATTGATGTGGAATAAAAAAAAGTGCGTGCGTACAAAGTACACATGTCAGAACTCAGAAGTGAAACTTCTTTGGCAAACTAATTTTTAAATCTTGTTCATATTTATACAAATCTAAAACTTTAGATTTCCGAGACTTCGAGGGAGGGAAAAAGGAAAATACGTTAGGAATTTAATGAATTTAATTGTAATTAAAATATTAAAATTTTCGAAAATTAATACAAATTATAAATTTTAAAAATAGAATTTCTATAAAGTAATTCGGCCTTCTCTCTCTCTCTCTCAATCAGTCTGAATCGCTCTCTTCCTTTTCTTCGATAAGAACGCTGCACATCTTCGTGACGCTAATATTATTATTATTGCGTTTCATCCGTAAAAATTATTGTGTGTATTTGGAAACCCTTTAAGTAAAAAAAACCTGTAACGATTCCAAGCTTTTCCATAACAAACTTATATATAATGCGCAGATTATTCCAGGCGGTTCTGGAACATATATATCATTGTATCATTGATAAGACCTTTGTTGCAAAGGAGGTTTTTATTCCACACAAGTTTTCAACAGAAGGTGTGTTTCACCTTTTCGGGGATTACGGAATAGTCAAGGCCAAATGAACGTAATTTTTGGAGTTATGGATTAACTCCAAAATTCATTACAATCGAGAATACGATGTTGCTACGTTCATAAAATATGCAAGTATGCGATGTAGGTGAGTAAAATTGTGTCTGGTTAGTATCCATAGATAAAAGAAAAAAAAACAGCCTACATCATAGAAAAACACTTTTTTAACGGATTTGAAGTTATGTTTTATTATAAATTTACAATTATTTTACATAATTTCAGAACTCAGGCTACATCAGAAAAGCGTTATCTGTAAAGGTTGATTTTTAATAATTAAAATAGCTTCGGTTGTTATATTATATATATTAAATTAAATTACAATCTTAAACGTTTTGGTTGTCATATTAATATTTAACAGCTTTATATTATGATACAACTAATATGAACTAGTTCTACCCTGAAGCAATAAGACCTACAGTAGAAGTTCCACGAATTGCATCGCTTATTGTAACCGCCAGTTAAACAATGAAAAAATGAAAACAAGCGATTAATTAAAAGTATTACATTCTCCGAGAGTTCGTAAAACGCTTGATTGTTCTCTATTTGTTTTCCCGGAAAATCTGTTACTAGTTTGCTAATTATTTTTACCTAAATCATAAATACGCAGGCTATTTGACAGTTTAGGTGCAATCGCGAGTAATACGTATAAAATATGGTTTTGGATATGGTGTAAAACAACTTTTAAATCATCATTAATTTATCAAAAAATGTGTGCGTGTACTAGCGTACACTTGTATGAAGTGAAACTTCATTATGACGTTATTAATAAAAATAAAAAATTCAATTAATTCAACAATAATTTGAATTGTTAATTAAAAAACGTCATATATTTAATTATAAACTTAGTTTAATAATTAATTAAAATTATAATTAATGAATAAAGAAGTTTCACTTCAAAAAAATCATTATTAAAAATATTGATTTGTCCGTATTTAAACAGTCACAGATTAGTTAAATCGACGACGAAGTTGCATGTTCGTAACTAATATGTCTAACGCCTGTCTATACGTGACGTTTAATTACGTTGGCGACTGATTTCGATCGAAATATACGTGTATTTATGTAATTTAAAAGTAACAATTAATACGTAAAAACTTACAAGTTTGTTTATTTTACAAGCTTGGACGTACCAACAGGTTTGCGACGCCATCTTTACTAGAGAAGCGTTTTTAAAATAATTATGAATGTTATAAATTTTTTAAGCCAATTCTTATCCAAATGAAAATTAACAATTTGTGTAGGTTCTATGGTCACTAATATATATTGTGCCCATTGCAATATTTGATAGGATTATGACTCTTTACATAATATTAAAGTCGGAGTAACCTAGTCATTACTTTACACTCAGCTTTATTTGTTTAAGCCTTCTTACGCAATATTTGTCTGACAAATTTCATTAGAACTTACGTCTCGCGTTGCGTAAATTAGACGAGGCTCTTCAACGTTTTTGCAACCAAAGTTAAGTATTAGGTAAATGGTAAATGTATGCATTTCATAGAGCAGTGTTGGCCTAGTGGCTTCAGCGTGCGACTCTTATCCCTGAGGTCGTGGGCTCGATCCCCGGCTGTGCACCAATGGACTTTCTTTCTTTGTGCGCATTTAACAATTGCTCGAACGGTGAAGGAAAACATTGTGAGGAAACCGACAAGTTTTAGAGCCAAAAAGTCGACGGCGTGTCAGGCACTGTAGGCTGATCACCTACTTACCTATTTAGAAATGATCATCAGATTCAGAAACCTGAGGCCAAGACCTAAAGAGGTTGGAGCGGCACTGATTTTTTTATGCATTTCATAGATAAGTCATCTAAATAGAAAATACAGTCACAAAACACTTTAATTGAAGTTGCTTTGAAGTGACTCAGGAATTATACGCTTTAAAAGACTTCCTGAGGGAAACACTAGAGGGACCAAAATTCCTTTATTTCCTTAAGAATTGTAACGCTCTTTTCTTGAAGGACCTTATACCATTAAGTATAGAATTTTGGGACTCCTTAGGTACAATAGTTTTAGAGTTCGGTACAAACATAGTAAGACATACATTCTTCATACATAGCTATTGAGGTTTTAAACGTAGTATGTTTGTGAATATACATGTATATATGTCCTCCTACGAGTATTCGTGTATACCTTGAAAAAAGTTCGGTCTCGTGTGTGAAGAAAGAAATCTGTATTAAGACAATAGTTATCAGAGACATTGTATACTGTTATAATGGATTCTTAACATGACAATAGAATAGAGGTGTCGTGTGACGTTGAGTGATTTAGACAACCCACCTTTTGTTTATTTATAAAGCGTACTTAGCTACTACTCTAATGTTTCTTAGGGAATGCTTTTGAGTCGAAACTTAGCGCTTGTCTAACTCATGTTAGAAACGAATTGTATTTATTAAAGAAGATTGAGGCAGGGTGGATTACACTTACCCAATCCTCACACGTTTTTTACTACTTTTACCAATATATTATTGTTGTACAGGCGTCATACTTATCGCTTATTTTGGACTTTGCCAAATAAATTTTAGTTTATGATAAATTTGAGACGTTAATTTAAATTCAGTATAGGCATCTAGTTAAATTTTTATTAATAATAAATACATCATTATAATTTATGATTGTAATACTAAAACGTGTCTATGGTTTTACGATTTATCAGTAAACCGTAAAATTTGGGACGTTAATAATATTGAGTAAGACAAGGTCTAATATAATGTATCATGGTAGTTTTAAATATATAAAAATCACCGCATAATAATTAATATGTCGTAACTAAATCGTCATTTTCTTCAAAAGAGTACTGGTTATTCCGATTTACAATAAATCTAGAACGAAACACCATTGATGCACAGCCGGGGTTCGAACCTACGATCTCAGGGTAGTCGCACGCTGAAGCCACTAGGCCAACTAATGCTCTGAATAAATAGTGTGGTACTGAATAAATTAATAAACGGACAATTTTCGTTACTAAATAATCTTATCTCCGATTTCATGGCATATATAATAACCCAAACGCTTAATATCATATAATATTAATATGTTTATATAAAGTAGTTCAAGTTTAATTAGGTCACAGACCTAAATTATTCTAGCATATGGATAATAAAACACGGCACTCATTATGGCAATTTGCCAGTGTCTTTTGTTACAAATGTAGAAAGCAATTTTAAAGTTGTATCATTAATAACAAGGAATTGTTTTGAAGCGATTTGAAGAATACTTTGTACAATTTTATGGACTGATACAAGTAATTTAATGCCAATAAAGCAGTGGTGCTGATATAAAGCTTAAATTTATGTTTTAAAATTGACGCAATAACAAAATTTCAGTGGAAATATTAAACCGAATCGAACGTATTTAGAACATTTAAATAAACTAAACTTGACTTACGCGTCTGGCCTCTACGCCCAAATAGAAGTTAACCTAATTGCTCCCAGAACTTTTAACTTAACTACTCCCAGACTCTTAACCTAACAACTCCCAGAACTTTTACCCTAACTACTCCCAGAACTTTTAAACCTTATTACCCCCAGAACTTTTAACCTAACTACTCCCAAACTCTTAACCTATCAACTCCCAGAACTTTTTCCCTAACTACTCCCAGAACTTTCAAACCATATTACTCCCAGTATTTTTCCTAACTACTCCCAGAACTTTTAAACCTTATTACTCCCATAATTTTTAACCGAACTACTCCCAAACTCTTAAGTCTTAACATAACACCTCCCAAGACTTTTACCCTAACTACTCCCAGAACTTTTAACCTAACTACTACCAGAACTCTTTTCCCAACTACTCCCAGAACCAATATTGGATTTCGTGCGTTTTCGCATTCTACTGCTTCATTTAGGAATATATTAAAACAATTGCTTTACTTCTTGTATCTTTTTTCATTATTATAATAATTAGTCTTTACGTCGTGTTATGTGTGGTCTCTTAATGTATTATCTACTTACTATCATTCTGCAGTCATGTTTGTATGCAATTATGATTTCGATGAGAAAGATTTCCTTATATAAATAAATAGAAATCATGTTGGGTAATTTATTGACAAAAAAAACAATTCACGGTTCAAAACAATAATTTTTCCACATTTCCTCACTCAAAAATAGATCTTTTACCACTTTTAAGGTAGTAAGATTTATAATATATATATGAAATATTATTGAACGCGGAATAATCAAAATCACTAAAATCTCTTCGATTCTTGTTGAGTATAACAGTAATAGATGCGCACTTCAATTGGGAACGAATCTTGCTTAATATGAACACGTGTTTTGTAATGATTGTAATATAAATAACCTCAAGTTCCAATTATAAATTGCTGCTACGTTTAAATATATATAATAAAAAAAAAATAGCTTTCCTAGGTTAGATCGAATATTAAACGTCAATAATTTTAATATTAGTATTTAAAAATCAAGGAATACGTTATTCGAATAGGAATTCTAAGCGTGCAATAAGAAACGGACGTTATGGATGCATACAAATATTTAATGATTAATTATGGATTTGGATAGCACGCAGTCTTAGTATATACGCCCTGTAAATAACATAGACGTAAAATTTAATTAGAAAAGTCATTAAATAATGAATTGTGTCTGGGAAATTTGCTTTTGTCTTAACCTGTTTTTAATTAAAAAAAAAACAATCGAAGGAGGTTATCAGTTCGATGTGTAGTTTTTTTACAATATAAATAAAAGGTTTTTATTATTTACCCATATCGTTAAACGTTCACCGTAATAACAGGGAAGGTAAAAACGTGAACATAATATAAAAATCCATGCACAGAGTAGGAAATCACAATACACAAGAAGTTTTAGGTTTGATTTATTTATTTCCTTGGAAAAAACCAAACAACTAAATTACATACTCCCTACCTTTTAAATGACTAATTACATTATTATTTGAAAATAAAATTGCATATTTGTCTCTCAGTCTTGCCAAATCTTTCGCAAATATCAGTACGGGTGCAGAATCGAGGTTACAATGACGAACACGGCATGCTTCCGAGATCTGAAATACTCTTTAGGAGCCTGCAGTATAAGCAATGCTGATAGCAGACCCATACAGTCTATTCTACCAAACTAATAATAAAAAAAAAACAAAAAAAAAACATGGCAATTAAAAAGAGTGGCGGAGAGTTTATTGCCGGTTCTTCTCTTCCGTTATACGCCCTTGATTTGAGAACTGGCAGTAAATGTAAAATTAGAAGCATCAATATGTATTTCTTTAATGACGAATCACAAGTGTACATTGTAATTTGAATTGAAATTATAATAATATAATTTGAAATTACAATGGGCGTTCCTCAAGGTTCAATATTGGGTCCATTCCTCTTTTTAGTATACATAAATGATTTACCCCAATTAGTACAGAATAAACCGAAGATGGTGTTATTTGCAGATGACACATCATTGATTTTTAAAGTAGATCGACGGTCACAAAATCGTGACGACGTGAATAACTCTATTCTTCGGGTCCAAAATTGGTTTACGGTAAACAATTTGGCACTGAATGATAAAAAAACTAAATGTATTAGATTTACGTTGCCAAATGTTAAAAGTAAGGAATGTGACATAATGTTGAATGAAGGAAAACTGGAATTTATTAATCAAACGGTTTTCCTAGGCATCACGCTAGACGAGAAGTTACAATGGGGACCTCATATCGCATCTCTAGCAGGGCGGCTGAGCTCAGCCGTTTATGCGGTTAGAAAGATAAGATATTTAACCAATGTAGAAACTGCGCGTTTGGTCTATTTTAGCTACTTTCACAGCATAATGTCTTACGGCATTTTACTGTGGGGTCGGGCTGCTGACATAGAATCCATTTTTATTTTGCAAAAGAGAGCGGTCAGAGCCATTTATAATCTACGTCGTTGCGAATCTCTCAGGGAACTATTTAAAAAGATTAATATTATGACAGTACCTTGCCAATTCATTTATGAAAATATTATGTATGTAAGAAAGAATCTACATCTTTTTAGTAAAACAAATGAAAGACATAATTTTAGTACTAGAAATAAAGATAAAATAGCTCAACCATCTTTCAGATTAGCCAAAGTTCAAAATTCATTTATGGGGTACTGTGTGAAATGTTACAATAAAATACCTTGTGACATTTTAAAACTAAATGAACGAAAATTTAAATGTTTTATTAAAAGTACACTTTGTAAACAAGCATATTACAAATTAGATGATTATTTTCAAGATAAGAATGCTTGGAAACATGCTGGTCCTGCTCCATAGGACAATCCTATGATTGGCTCTATAGCCTGGACAAAATCAAATTGGTTGCTGATTTTTTGCTTATTATTATTATTATTTTTTAATCTATATAATGCTACAAATGTAATTATTATTATTATTTTTTTTTTGTATCTCACACACTGTTTTGTTGTGTTTTTTTTTTAATATTTTTATTACTCTTTAATGTTAATATTCTACGGTTTCGATATTTGTAAATATGTGAGGAACATGTATACTAACTTTTTTAGTATAGTAGTTTATTCTAAGAGTACATTGTCTTCACATATAATTATTTAACAAATGTAACAAAATATTGTAAACCTGGTTTAAAAGAGTAAGTGTGGAGTTTCTTGCCCATTCTTCTCCACACGAAACTACCTTTTGGAAGGGGCAACTAGAATCATCTTTATATATATATTTTTTTTTTTGACGTTCAAAAGTGCCATTTTAGATGGTCTAATTGAAATAAACGATTTGACTTTGACTTTGACTTTGAATTTGAACAGAAGTTCTTAGATCCATTCACATGGCAAGCTACCCATACAGTCTGTTGTACTCCTGAAAATATTTGATTGATATACAATTGCAACTGAAATCCTACTAAGAACTCATAATACACTAGACGTTTCTAGAAATTATACGATGAATCCATTTTCTAATAATATATGTAACAGCAAACGTGTATGCAAAGTGTACGGTAAGACTTCGCTAATAAGTTCTCTTTAAACCGATAATTATTTCTAATTGCAACCATTTGCTAATCATGATTAGCAAATGGTTGCAATTAGAAATAATTATCGGTTTAAAGAGAACTTATTAGCGAAGTCTTACCGTACACTTTGCATACACGTTTGCTGTTACATATATTATTAGGAAATGGATTCATCGTATAATTTCTAGAAACGTCTAGTGTATTATGAGTTCTTAGTAGGATTTCAGTTGTAATTGTATATCAATCAAATATTTTCAGGAGTACAACAGACTGTATGGGTAGCTTGCCATGTGAATGGATCTAAGAACTTCTGTTCAAATTCAAAGTCAAAGTCAAAGTCAAATCGTTTATTTCAATTAGACCATCTAAAATGGCACTTTTGAACGTCAAAAAAAAAAATATATATATAAAGATGATTCTAGTTGCCCCTTCCAAAAGGTAGTTTCGTGTGGAGAAGAATGGGCAAGAAACTCCACACTTACTCTTTTAAACCAGGTTTACAATATTTTGTTACATTTGTTAAATAATTATATGTGAAGACAATGTACTCTTAGAATAAACTACTATACTAAAAAAGTTAGTATACATGTTCCTCACATATTTACAAATATCGAAACCGTAGAATATTAACATTAAAGAGTAATAAAAATATTAAAAAAAAACACAACAAAACAGTGTGTGAGATACAAAAAAATAATAATAATAATAATTACATTTGTAGCATTATATAGATTAAAAAATAATAATAATAATAAGCAAAAAATCAGCAACCAATTTGATTTTGTCCAGGCTATAGAGCCAATCATAGGATTGTCCTATGGAGCAGGACCAGCATGTTTCCAAGCATTCTTATCTTGAAAATAATCATCTAATTTGTAATATGCTTGTTTACAAAGTGTACTTTTAATAAAACATTTAAATTTTCGTTCATTTAGTTTTAAAATGTCACAAGGTATTTTATTGTAACATTTCACACAGTACCCCATAAATGAATTTTGAACTTTGGCTAATCTGAAAGATGGTTGAGCTATTTTATCTTTATTTCTAGTACTAAAATTATGTCTTTCATTTGTTTTACTAAAAAGATGTAGATTCTTTCTTACATACATAATATTTTCATAAATGAATTGGCAAGGTACTGTCATAATATTAATCTTTTTAAATAGTTCCCTGAGAGATTCGCAACGACGTAGATTATAAATGGCTCTGACCGCTCTCTTTTGCAAAATAAAAATGGATTCTATGTCAGCAGCCCGACCCCACAGTAAAATGCCGTAAGACATTATGCTGTGAAAGTAGCTAAAATAGACCAAACGCGCAGTTTCTACATTGGTTAAATATCTTATCTTTCTAACCGCATAAACGGCTGAGCTCAGCCGCCCTGCTAGAGATGCGATATGAGGTCCCCATTGTAACTTCTCGTCTAGCGTGATGCCTAGGAAAACCGTTTGATTAATAAATTCCAGTTTTCCTTCATTCAACATTATGTCACATTCCCTACTTTTAACATTTGGCAACGTAAATCTAATACATTTAGTTTTTTTATCATTCAGTGCCAAATTGTTTACCGTAAACCAATTTTGGACCCGAAGAATAGAGTTATTCACGTCGTCACGATTTTGTGACCGTCGATCTACTTTAAAAATCAATGATGTGTCATCTGCAAATAACACCATCTTCGGTTTATTCTGTACTAATTGGGGTAAATCATTTATGTATACTAAAAAGAGGAATGGACCCAATATTGAACCTTGAGGAACGCCCATTGTAATTTCAAATTATATTATTATAATTTCAATTCAAATTACAATGTACACTTGTGATTCGTCATTAAAGAAATACATATTGATGCTTCTAATTTTACATTTACTGCCAGTTCTCAAATCAAGGGCGTATAACGGAAGAGAAGAACCGGCAATAAACTCTCCGCCACTCTTTTTAATTGCCATGTTTTTTTTTTGTTTTTTTTTTATTATTAGTTTGGTAGAATAGACTGTATGGGTCTGCTATCAGCATTGCTTATACTGCAGGCTCCTAAAGAGTATTTCAGATCTCGGAAGCATGCCGTGTTCGTCATTGTAACCTCGATTCTGCACCCGTACTGATATTTGCGAAAGATTTGGCAAGACTGAGAGACAAATATGCAATTTTATTTTCAAATAATAATGTAATTAGTCATTTAAAAGGTAGGGAGTATGTAATTTAGTTGTTTGGTTTTTTCCAAGGAAATAAATAAATCAAACCTAAAACTTCTTGTGTATTGTGATTTCCTACTCTGTGCATGGATTTTTATATTATGTTCACGTTTTTACCTTCCCTGTTATTACGGTGAACGTTTAACGATATGGGTAAATAATAAAAACCTTTTATTTATATTGTAAAAAAACTACACATCGAACTGATAACCTCCTTCGATTGTTTTTTTTTTAATTAAAAACAGGTTAAGACAAAAGCAAATTTCCCAGACACAATTCATTATTTAATGACTTTTCTAATTAAATTTTACGTCTATGTTATTTACAGGGCGTATATACTAAGACTGCGTGCTATCCAAATCCATAATTAATCATTAAATATTTGTATGCATCCATAACGTCCGTTTCTTATTGCACGCTTAGAATTCCTATTCGAATAACGTATTCCTTGATTTTTAAATACTAATATTAAAATTATTGACGTTTAATATTCGATCTAACCTAGGAAAGCTATTTTTTTTTTATTATATATATTTAAACGTAGCAGCAATTTATAATTGGAACTTGAGGTTATTTATATTACAATCATTACAAAACACGTGTTCATATTAAGCAAGATTCGTTCCCAATTGAAGTGCGCATCTATTACTGTTATACTCAACAAGAATCGAAGAGATTTTAGTGATTTTGATTATTCCGCGTTCAATAATATTTCATATATATATTATAAATCTTACTACCTTAAAAGTGGTAAAAGATCTATTTTTGAGTGAGGAAATGTGGAAAAATTATTGTTTTGAACCGTGAATTGTTTTTTTTGTCAATAAATTACCCAACATGATTTCTATTTATTTATATAAGGAAATCTTTCTCATCGAAATCATAATTGCATACAAACATGACTGCAGAATGATAGTAAGTAGATAATACATTAAGAGACCACACATAACACGACGTAAAGACTAATTATTATAATAATGAAAAAAGATACAAGAAGTAAAGCAATTGTTTTAATATATTCCTAAATGAAGCAGTAGAATGCGAAAACGCACGAAATCCAATATTGGTTCTGGGAGTAGTTGGGAAAAGAGTTCTGGTAGTAGTTAGGTTAAAAGTTCTGGGAGTAGTTAGGGTAAAAGTCTTGGGAGGTGTTATGTTAAGACTTAAGAGTTTGGGAGTAGTTCGGTTAAAAATTATGGGAGTAATAAGGTTTAAAAGTTCTGGGAGTAGTTAGGAAAAATACTGGGAGTAATATGGTTTGAAAGTTCTGGGAGTAGTTAGGGAAAAAGTTCTGGGAGTTGATAGGTTAAGAGTTTGGGAGTAGTTAGGTTAAAAGTTCTGGGGGTAATAAGGTTTAAAAGTTCTGGGAGTAGTTAGGGTAAAAGTTCTGGGAGTTGTTAGGTTAAGAGTCTGGGAGTAGTTAAGTTAAAAGTTCTGGGAGCAATTAGGTTAACTTCTATTTGGGCGTAGAGGCCAGACGCGTAAGTCAAGTTTAGTTTATTTAAATGTTCTAAATACGTTCGATTCGGTTTAATATTTCCACTGAAATTTTGTTATTGCGTCAATTTTAAAACATAAATTTAAGCTTTATATCAGCACCACTGCTTTATTGGCATTAAATTACTTGTATCAGTCCATAAAATTGTACAAAGTATTCTTCAAATCGCTTCAAAACAATTCCTTGTTATTAATGATACAACTTTAAAATTGCTTTCTACATTTGTAACAAAAGACACTGGCAAATTGCCATAATGAGTGCCGTGTTTTATTATCCATATGCTAGAATAATTTAGGTCTGTGACCTAATTAAACTTGAACTACTTTATATAAACATATTAATATTATATGATATTAAGCGTTTGGGTTATTATATATGCCATGAAATCGGAGATAAGATTATTTAGTAACGAAAATTGTCCGTTTATTAATTTATTCAGTACCACACTATTTATTCAGAGCATTAGTTGGCCTAGTGGCTTCAGCGTGCGACTACCCTGAGATCGTAGGTTCGAACCCCGGCTGTGCATCAATGGTGTTTCGTTCTAGATTTATTGTAAATCGGAATAACCAGTACTCTTTTGAAGAAAATGACGATTTAGTTACGACATATTAATTATTATGCGGTGATTTTTATATATTTAAAACTACCATGATACATTATATTAGACCTTGTCTTACTCAATATTATTAACGTCCCAAATTTTACGGTTTACTGATAAATCGTAAAACCATAGACACGTTTTAGTATTACAATCATAAATTATAATGATGTATTTATTATTAATAAAAATTTAACTAGATGCCTATACTGAATTTAAATTAACGTCTCAAATTTATCATAAACTAAAATTTATTTGGCAAAGTCCAAAATAAGCGATAAGTATGACGCCTGTACAACAATAATATATTGGTAAAAGTAGTAAAAAACGTGTGAGGATTGGGTAAGTGTAATCCACCCTGCCTCAATCTTCTTTAATAAATACAATTCGTTTCTAACATGAGTTAGACAAGCGCTAAGTTTCGACTCAAAAGCATTCCCTAAGAAACATTAGAGTAGTAGCTAAGTACGCTTTATAAATAAACAAAAGGTGGGTTGTCTAAATCACTCAACGTCACACGACACCTCTATTCTATTGTCATGTTAAGAATCCATTATAACAGTATACAATGTCTCTGATAACTATTGTCTTAATACAGATTTCTTTCTTCACACACGAGACCGAACTTTTTTCAAGGTATACACGAATACTCGTAGGAGGACATATATACATGTATATTCACAAACATACTACGTTTAAAACCTCAATAGCTATGTATGAAGAATGTATGTCTTACTATGTTTGTACCGAACTCTAAAACTATTGTACCTAAGGAGTCCCAAAATTCTATACTTAATGGTATAAGGTCCTTCAAGAAAAGAGCGTTACAATTCTTAAGGAAATAAAGGAATTTTGGTCCCTCTAGTGTTTCCCTCAGGAAGTCTTTTAAAGCGTATAATTCCTGAGTCACTTCAAAGCAACTTCAATTAAAGTGTTTTGTGACTGTATTTTCTATTTAGATGACTTATCTATGAAATGCATAAAAAAATCAGTGCCGCTCCAACCTCTTTAGGTCTTGGCCTCAGGTTTCTGAATCTGATGATCATTTCTAAATAGGTAAGTAGGTGATCAGCCTACAGTGCCTGACACGCCGTCGACTTTTTGGCTCTAAAACTTGTCGGTTTCCTCACAATGTTTTCCTTCACCGTTCGAGCAATTGTTAAATGCGCACAAAGAAAGAAAGTCCATTGGTGCACAGCCGGGGATCGAGCCCACGACCTCAGGGATAAGAGTCGCACGCTGAAGCCACTAGGCCAACACTGCTCTATGAAATGCATACATTTACCATTTACCTAATACTTAACTTTGGTTGCAAAAACGTTGAAGAGCCTCGTCTAATTTACGCAACGCGAGACGTAAGTTCTAATGAAATTTGTCAGACAAATATTGCGTAAGAAGGCTTAAACAAATAAAGCTGAGTGTAAAGTAATGACTAGGTTACTCCGACTTTAATATTATGTAAAGAGTCATAATCCTATCAAATATTGCAATGGGCACAATATATATTAGTGACCATAGAACCTACACAAATTGTTAATTTTCATTTGGATAAGAATTGGCTTAAAAAATTTATAACATTCATAATTATTTTAAAAACGCTTCTCTAGTAAAGATGGCGTCGCAAACCTGTTGGTACGTCCAAGCTTGTAAAATAAACAAACTTGTAAGTTTTTACGTATTAATTGTTACTTTTAAATTACATAAATACACGTATATTTCGATCGAAATCAGTCGCCAACGTAATTAAACGTCACGTATAGACAGGCGTTAGACATATTAGTTACGAACATGCAACTTCGTCGTCGATTTAACTAATCTGTGACTGTTTAAATACGGACAAATCAATATTTTTAATAATGATTTTTTTGAAGTGAAACTTCTTTATTCATTAATTATAATTTTAATTAATTATTAAACTAAGTTTATAATTAAATATATGACGTTTTTTAATTAACAATTCAAATTATTGTTGAATTAATTGAATTTTTTATTTTTATTAATAACGTCATAATGAAGTTTCACTTCATACAAGTGTACGCTAGTACACGCACACATTTTTTGATAAATTAATGATGATTTAAAAGTTGTTTTACACCATATCCAAAACCATATTTTATACGTATTACTCGCGATTGCACCTAAACTGTCAAATAGCCTGCGTATTTATGATTTAGGTAAAAATAATTAGCAAACTAGTAACAGATTTTCCGGGAAAACAAATAGAGAACAATCAAGCGTTTTACGAACTCTCGGAGAATGTAATACTTTTAATTAATCGCTTGTTTTCATTTTTTCATTGTTTAACTGGCGGTTACAATAAGCGATGCAATTCGTGGAACTTCTACTGTAGGTCTTATTGCTTCAGGGTAGAACTAGTTCATATTAGTTGTATCATAATATAAAGCTGTTAAATATTAATATGACAACCAAAACGTTTAAGATTGTAATTTAATTTAATATATATAATATAACAACCGAAGCTATTTTAATTATTAAAAATCAACCTTTACAGATAACGCTTTTCTGATGTAGCCTGAGTTCTGAAATTATGTAAAATAATTGTAAATTTATAATAAAACATAACTTCAAATCCGTTAAAAAAGTGTTTTTCTATGATGTAGGCTGTTTTTTTTTCTTTTATCTATGGATACTAACCAGACACAATTTTACTCACCTACATCGCATACTTGCATATTTTATGAACGTAGCAACATCGTATTCTCGATTGTAATGAATTTTGGAGTTAATCCATAACTCCAAAAATTACGTTCATTTGGCCTTGACTATTCCGTAATCCCCGAAAAGGTGAAACACACCTTCTGTTGAAAACTTGTGTGGAATAAAAACCTCCTTTGCAACAAAGGTCTTATCAATGATACAATGATATATATGTTCCAGAACCGCCTGGAATAATCTGCGCATTATATATAAGTTTGTTATGGAAAAGCTTGGAATCGTTACAGGTTTTTTTTACTTAAAGGGTTTCCAAATACACACAATAATTTTTACGGATGAAACGCAATAATAATAATATTAGCGTCACGAAGATGTGCAGCGTTCTTATCGAAGAAAAGGAAGAGAGCGATTCAGACTGATTGAGAGAGAGAGAGAGAAGGCCGAATTACTTTATAGAAATTCTATTTTTAAAATTTATAATTTGTATTAATTTTCGAAAATTTTAATATTTTAATTACAATTAAATTCATTAAATTCCTAACGTATTTTCCTTTTTCCCTCCCTCGAAGTCTCGGAAATCTAAAGTTTTAGATTTGTATAAATATGAACAAGATTTAAAAATTAGTTTGCCAAAGAAGTTTCACTTCTGAGTTCTGACATGTGTACTTTGTACGCACGCACTTTTTTTTATTCCACATCAATAGTCTGTGCTAACCCATATCTAAATTATCCTGTATTACTTCCTAAATCTCGTCTTAGAGTAAATATTGAATAATTTTTAACATAGCGTGTATCGGAAGTATTACACGCCGACCTTAAGTCGTGCTATGTGCTATTTAACCTTTATAAATATCCGGCTATCGTTCACGGTTATGTTTAATGCCAATTAAATTCTTGATTGAATTATCATTGAATAATTTAAATTAAAAAGAGAGTTACATACAAAGGAGAAACTATACTACTACAGTCAAAACCGTTTACGACGACATCGTTTAGAACAACATACCTACTGGACTTGTCCATTGAAATTTTACGCGATTTTATATATGGGACATGTAGGGGGGGGGGGGTCAATATAACCCCAAGTTTGGGGTTAACCAACCCCACTTTTTTTCTTTACGTCAGAACAATTTTGTAGAGGATCTCTTTCAGAAGATGACGACATTCACGTATAGACAAATACGAAATAGTAGTTGTTTACGTAAAGCCACCAAGATTCGAAATAAACACAAATTACGCCCTAAACATACCGCTTAACAAAATGGGTGTGTTTGATTTGTTTGAGAAGAAGTTTTCAGAGATCTACGGTGTTCCTCGGAATAGTTTGTTTCGGCTATCCTACAACATGTGTCTATGAAGGTAAATGAAGTTGGTTAACATAGAGACACGGCACAGACGGCTAATAGGACGGTGATCTACGACGCTTCTAGGCCCCTTTTGTATTTTGTCATTGAAAAGACTACTGATGCAATTGTTTTAAGTGGAGTCTATTCGAAGCCAACAGTTTACTAAATTTTAATTGTTAATAAAGTTATAAGACATTTGTTTCTTTTTATTTTCCATTATCAGTTTTCCTTAATTTACATGAAATAATATAAAACTAACTAACGTTAATTGACAACATATCTTATCAAATAGTTGTTACCGAATTAATGGAATGAAATTGGGGAAAAATATGCAAAATTGGTTTTCCGCATGTAAGTACTGATATCAGATTAATTAACTAAATTTAATAGCTTAAGAATAATTATAAAACATTGGTCCCTCTGAATCAAATCAACAAACAAAATATCTCTAGTAAAGGTATTAAATTTTTACGACCAAATTTGAACAGTCCCTTCGATGTCGTTATAACAGATTTTGACTGTATTATATATCATGCGCACTATGAATTTTTTTTTTTTTTTATAGCTCTGACACGATTTGTGCAGTAGCCAGCGTCAAGTATAGGATTTTTTTATAATTCGTGCTTGTCTTTAGAAATTCGACCGTGTCCATGGAGTACATGGACGTATGTACGGTTTAGGCACTCGCCCGGTACCACACAAAGGCCGAGAACAAATTTAAATTAATTTAAAACTTGCCCTCGAACCGGGAATCGAACCCGGTACCCCTAACCTAGCTGCCACTTAATAAGACCGCTAGGCTATGAGGTCCTCACTACGAATTTTAATGCGAGATCTAAAAGTCAACAAATATAAAAAACACTAATCAAGTATTCTGCTTCCATTAGGGTCTTGACTTCTATTCATAAAACATTAAATCATACACGTCAATGAAATATGTACGAGCACAACCATCATTTCACTTAGCATTACATTAATTTCCGAAACTTTAGAAATCGTTTCTTTGTTAAACATTTTAACGGTTTGTTGTACGTTTGTTGTCAGGTTAAAACCTTGACCAATGACCTATTTAGTTTGTCGGTAAAGACACACCCTTTCTCAAATATTCATGTGATTCGAAATCACGCGACGATGAATGAATGACGTTGTAATTATTTGAAGTTCATAGAAATGTTGATTACTATACCATTACAACAGTTTAGTGCCTTTTTTCAGTACTCATAAAATTATTTATACAAGATTGCAACCTCTTCATACTGTTTATAATTTATTAAACTTATTGAGAAGGGTGAAGGCTTACAAAATTTAATTATAAGTTATCTCAAAAGAAGTTGGCTTAAAAATATGTTTATTATGGAATATAAGATACAGGTATCACTTATTCCACGTCATTAAATTTGAATAGGTAGACATCCCTACCGGCAAAGAAGACAGAGGGTGTAGACCAAGAGAAAAAGCCGGCGTAAAAAACTCTAGGTACTCTTTTAAAATAGCAAATCATCAAACAACACTTCTTTACAAACAAACACAAATATCGCAAATGAATTAGGAGTAGCCTGTCTAGCACTAGTCTCAGACCCTTTTAACAACTAGATAATCGTTAAGTTTATAGTGAGCCTTTTTTCACAGCTTTTCTTTAATACATTTCTTACATTTATTAAAAGGCAGAGAGATAAAAGAGCATCTGGGATTTATTAAAGATCCCTTTTCCGTCCCTTCTCTTCGTGGCTTTAGTGCGACTCCCATGCCTGAGGTTTGTCTCTGGTTGGAATACACCGTGAGGATAGCGGCATGTTTTTTTTTTACTGATGTTCTGTCTCAAATCCAAAAATCGACGATATGTTTTTTTATGTTACAGGAGGCAGACAGGCAGGAGGCTCACCTGATGTTAAGTGATACCGCCGCCCATGGACACTAGCTCAGCCAGAACGCTCTCAAGCACACTGCCGGCCTTTTAAGAATTGGTACGCTCTTTTCTTGAAGGACCCTAAGTCGAATTGGCTCGGAAATATTTCAGTGGGCAGCTGGCAGCAAAATATGTCAATATCTACGTATTTGGAAAACTACAAAAATACCCATTTAATACGGCTATCGAAATTATTATGTAAAAATAAAATATCAATTAATATAAGGAAAATTGGTAAGGAAGGAAATATATTGCAAAAATGTAACAACTATTTGCTATTATAAAACTTTATGAAGTAACAAAGTATAGAAGCAAATTAAATAATTAAAAAATAATAATTAAAAACGCCCAGTTGTGGAACGACGGACGTCAAGGTGATACGAATGCGTACGTATTTTGTATTCTGCCTTGACGTCCGATGATGAACCTCAGCTGCAGGTTTAAGTCCGAACAACTCCTCTGAACATGTGTCAGACAGAAGGCTGATCACCTACTTGTCTATGAAATAAAAATAACCAACACGGATGTAACCTAGAGCAAAGAACTGCGGTTCTAGCCCCATAGACATTAGTGTGAGTTAACTAACAACATGCTATAAAGCAAGAAAAATAATTTCTTCAATTGTAAAACTATAATAAATTTTCTAACATTTTTTATTAGATTTTCAGTTCCATTAATTCTTGATGAAATAATTAACGTTACTAAGGATAAAATACAAGAAATAAAATGCTGTATTTTTTTCAGAAACGTGCCGTTAAAGAGGAAATAAAGCTGTTACAACACAGCTAACGTAATAAACAATCAGCCGAAGCGAAAAGTTGTAATATCTTTTGTCACGGTGTTTGATCAGATTTTATGCTTTTGGGTAATGTTTTTTTTTATGGCAAAATATCTAATAATGTGCTATATCAGCCTCTATGAGGAAGGAAGGTGCTCTTCCTTCGAGGAAAGGGAGGATCCGTAACAGTCTAACCACTGACAGGCCCAACGCCCCCAGTGGCTCAACAGTTTATTTTTATTGAAGTGAAACTTCTTTATCGACGTATGGGAGAAATTTTGTAGCAAATCATTACGTTTTTCGGTTACGCGCCATGTTGCTTTTTGAAGTAAAACTTCTTTATCGGGGTTGGAAAAAAATGTAGTGTAATTTTTTTTTGTATTCATGTCTATGATAATAAAAGCCTTTTGTATCTATATTTGTACTGTATATCATTTTTCGAAAAATAAGGTCATAAAGAAGTTTCACTTCTTACGTGTGTACACTAGTACACGCACATATTTTTTTTTAACACTTTATTGGAATAAATACGGAAATATATAATAACTTAGACATCAAGAATGGAATAAAATCAATTAAAAATGTAGACGATGAAATGGAAAACAAAAAAAGGACACTTAAATCACGATAATTTCAGTTAGATCAGTTACTACGAAAGTTATTATTTGGTTTGGCTAAGATTTTGACAGGTAATGCTTGTACAAAAGAGATTTAAAAGATGATAGAGCTAATAAGGAGCTAAGCGGACAGGGACACATATGGTGAAATCCATAGTCTTACTGCGGATACCCTAAAAGATTCACAAAATGATGAGTTATGTGATGGGATTTAAATGATATAGTTTTCGAAAGAGCGAAGTCATACTCTGAGGGTTAATATTCAGGAACGAGACTAAACGCGAACTGACTTTCGCATGTAAAAATCCAGTAAGTACATTTTTGACGTACGAGTCTTAGGCTTATCAAAGATATGTCGGTTTCCTCATGACGTATTCCTTCATCTTACGACGCAAGTATTGCGCTCAAGTATACAATATATACGTAAGCGATTGGACTTGTTACTTTTTTACACTGCATCATTCAATTGTTTATTACTTTCGTGGTGTGAAACGCGATAAAACAATTTCAATAGGAATTTTACGAATGCATTGCTTTTATTAAATAAAAACTTTTATCATATATCTAATATAGAATCAGACATCAAAGAAATTAATAAATTGAAAAAACAAGTGATATCAGATAATAGTTGATAACGCGTTGATAGAACTAATTTAAGAGCCGGGTTATAATTGTGATAAACATTATTATCATAAAAAGTAACTAAACCTAAACTTTACGAATAAATAATCAAATAGGATTTTTAATAATTATTCAGCAGCAGCAATGCCGTTGCAGAATACCATATTCAAGTCACTCAGTTTAAGTTTATATTCCATAGACTAAACCCTACTTTTTAAATCTATGGAAGCAGAGACTATATTAAATTATAAATCATAGTCAATTTTATTTGTAGAGCTTCGATCGTACACCTGCCTGTTCAAATATTCAATCGTATGAATGTTTACTTACTTCCGTGATTTCACCATAATGAAACTAAAACAATATTGAACGAGGAAATATCATATGTATTTCCCATTATTTTTAATAACAACTTACTATTAAAACAGTGTTATTACTTCTACATTGTTATATGTAACCTATACTATCTTCGTATACAGGTGTGGTATTAAAAGCATACCAGACGTTTTTCAATATTTATGCCTTGATGAAAAACGGGATTATCATTACGCAAAATAATTTCTGATTTTTATCTGAACGATAAGCATTCAGATTACCTTTATTGCACAATCTGGCTCTGGCACTTGTGATATTATTGATTCCTCTAAAGATAGATCGCGCCAATAGCCCACACGCCCACGTATAATTTAATTGTTTTATAAGAATTTTCAAACAAATAATATTTGGATTGTGGATTTTCATGTAATTTAACAATATTTTATAAATACATAATATGACATTACAGCACGCTACATTCGGGCGGGGTACTAGTTTGCTTATAAATCGCACTATTAGAGCATACTGTTCTAGGAGTATTACAACTTTCGTGAGAATATCCCTGCAAAGTGCCGCGTGAGAATATAGTTTGCGTGTCACAGTCTTTATATTTGAATGATAAATTACAGTTCCAAGTGGTTTAAGTGAGCTGAATCAACGACAAACAAACTGTAATATTGATGACAGGTTTTCTTATTGAATTATGCAGAACGTTAAGTAAGGGGTTGTAAATCTGAACGTTAGAAATTTTTTACGTTCGCAGTTCTGCCTATCTCAATACAAGTATTATTTTTGGCAAAAGACACGTACTTTCTGAATCTTTCTACAATAAATAGCGATGTACTTTTCGAGTACGTGTAATAATGAAAATATCATAGCCAAAAATTAACGACCATAATGGTCAAACTTTAAACATAAATCTATAAAATTCGAACTCCGTACAAGGATAATATGTTACAATATGTACGATGCATGTACCACTGTTTCCTTTTATAATAGGTATTTCCATGGAAGCGTAGAATATTCTTTTATATGTATTCATATAACTTTATCTATTAAGAATGTTCCTTTTATTTTTAATACGTGCTCACAGGGTATATTTCCACAACAGACTTAAGGATTTATCCCTACCCGCAGAAAAATAGGTAATATTACATCGGCAATAATCCTACACTTGAGGGTTTCCTAGGTTCCGAAGCCTGACGTAACGTAATAAACGACCAAGTCACCACTGCATTGCGATTTAATCAACGTTGCAAGTAAATAAGGTCTAGAAAATGGAAATATGAAATAAGTGAGCACTGTAATAACTTCTTAACTTTGACTTAACTAATAACATAGTATAATATTTCTACGTATGTATTTGTATACGAAAAATAGATTGAAGGATATACTCTTTTCATTGGACTGTGACGAATCAAGAGACAATAGGAGATATTTCACGTCGTACGCGAAATACATAGCCGGATGTGGAGCGGTGAAAGTGTTAGTATTTGTAAAGACAGTCAAGTACATAAATGCTCAATTTTGCATCACCTACTAAGTTATTATATTTATTTTGATTACATATTCTTGTCAATACCGCGATTTCGTGTAAATACTTTCGTGTAATAATCTTTGAATGGTAAAAATGGCCAATAATTCAACCATGTATGTTATTGGTACCTAGAGAGAGTAAACATAAATCAAAGAAAATGTAATATTATTTTCTGGTATAACATCATCACTTAACAATTTTCGAAATTAGTATTTTACTATAAGCAAACTGGGCTTTTGTTTTATTTCCCTGTGAATTATCACTTAATATTATTTAATAACAGGAAACAGAATATGCAATGTAAATATCAAATTTGAATACTGAAAAATGTCTCTTAACAGTTCTTTTTGTACTGCTAATTGTAAGATAATTACTAGTGATTTTGACAATAATGAAAAACAATCATTATGTAAAGAACATTATTAGCAGCAATATTTGCATGCAAATAAACAGTTTGTTGAACCTGATGATGTAAGTGACATTCAATCACCACATACCCAATGTTTAGTAAATGACACAAATGATTTTCATAGTAGCTCTAAGAGCAATAGTTTTACTCACATATATATAAATTGTACAGGTGTGTAACTACCTACAGTTTGTTAAATGTATTAACCTTAAGCCTGTTTTATGTGGGTGTGTGTTGCCTTAGCTGATGTCATTTAGTGTGTTTGTTGTTTATGTTGTGATTGTTTACAATAGAAGATAAAACTAATTGAAAATGGTTTTCTTGTCTATATTAACATGGTATAATAAGATTTTTGCTATAAAGAAAAAAGTTGAACTCAAATCATGAAAAAAAAACCATGTAATTTTGGAGTGATGGACCTGCAATAAAATAAGGTACTTACTTGTTATACACTCTGCAAAATGAATTGTTGATTCTTTTATCTGACATATGTCTTCTGCGATCCTCAAAAAGGTCCTTGATAGCAGTCACTGTTAGCACAAATAACACTGGTAGCATAGCTACTTCCTTGCCAAATGCATTTACAGCTGGCACCCAGTTCAGAAGCACTATGAATATAAAATACACATTTGCAATCCGATGGAATTGTTCAAACAAGTTTTTTGGTAAAAATGATAGTAAGGTGTATTTTGTTGTCCTGATTTTGTTATTGCATCTATGACCATTGGGGTGATCTTTAGGAGGTGTCTTATCAGGAATAAGATGGTTAGGTATGACAATAAGATGTCTGTTGTCAATGGCTGGTTGCTGCCTCCGCATAAGCCAAAATACTGCACGTTGCCATCGAGGTACCACAGATGCACGTCGTAAGGTATAAATTGAGTCAGACCGCGACGCCTGTCGGGAATGGCCTCGAACTGATGACAGGCGTGGTTGGGCACTAACAGGTGCAGCATCTCTATGGCCTGGCGGCAATATGAATTCAGTCCTACTACCGGTGCGGCTGTGGCCAGGCCCAGAGGAAGGTCGGGCTCCTTCGCCAATCTGTCCATGGGACAGGGCACGCTGATGGCCACGCATAGCCGATTTGAGCGGGGGCCTCGAGGTCGCTGGATTCCCAGCCAATATGGGAGTTCCTCCATGGCTTATAGATCGGGAATGTCCTTTTACCTTTGGAAAAAGATAAGTCTGCTCTGGTACCCCCGGCAAACTTGGTACAATCGAAGGTGTCTCTCCACTGCCTTCTGTTGACATTTTTACTCATCTGCAAATCGGAAGAATTACCTTTCCCTTTCATTTAAAATAACAATATATGTCCACTTCGCACTGTTGTCCCACATTAGTCATTAAAAACTGGGCCGTAAACATTGAAGCATATGGTTTTTATTCACCTGTTCACGGTGGCATTTATCAGTCATCACTCAAAATTTTGGAATTTGCCAAGCACGGAAAACGCGATATTATGTTGGTATAAAAAGGATAACAAGCACATATTAATTTTATTTGAAATCAAAATACTATCAACTAATCACAATTTAGTTTGACCGCCACGAAGAGAAAACAGACGTTACAAAACGTATTGTGTGTACAAGACGGAAACTCAAAATACATTGACACAAAAACTAATTGACACCATCTCGTCCGGACTTGGCTTATGACATTTTAACTGATGTCTACGTTCTGCTGACACCTCAGAAGCTGTTAAGGCTTGACATCGACGTCACTTAATATTGTGCATACACCCACAGACTTAAATAATATTGTCTAATTGTATTTGATTTGCGCGTGCACTATACGTTTAGTTGAAACTCTATTAATTCATATCCGATGATCACGAAATTATAACATATTCACTTAACTTGATATTTCAAGTGCTTTCAGCAAATGTTGGTCGGTGAGAGACATACATATTATATACATTCGTTTTTATCAGTTAATTAGGTGTACATGTACCTCAAGAGATTAAATTAAATATATGTATAATATATACATTATACATATATCTAATTTCATACCCATAAATTACAGGACCGATTTTGATGAAACCTGCACTGTTGTGTTGGAAAACACATTTAATTTCAGAGAAATTCCTTACTGCTTAAATAGTTTTTGATAAAGTAATATGTTATATTGAATAATTATTAGGAATTGGTTTCACAGCTGAAATAGAAATAATTCAATTTTTCCGGAATATTGGCACTGCATCTTGTAGACGTCACCACCGGTAGACATATTTGCTAAATAATCCGACATATTGAGTTTGACGTTTCTAAACTGCAATTTTGCCCGATTTTACTTGCACTGGTACAATAATTACTAGATTTGTCGATTAAGATAGATTTATTTCCATCATGGATGAAGAATACGATGCGATTGTCTTGGGTACAGGTTTGAAAGAATGCATTATAAGTGGAATGCTTTCCGTGTCCGGAAAAAAAGTTCTTCACATTGATCGCAATAAGTATTACGGAGGAGAATCTGCGTCGATTACCCCATTAGAAGATTTATTTGCTAAGTTCAATGCCCCTGCACCGGATGAAACTTATGGACGCGGTCGTGACTGGAATGTGGACCTAATCCCAAAGTTTTTGATGGCGAATGGCTTGCTTGTCAAGCTTTTAATCCACACGGGCGTCACCCGGTATTTGGAATTCAAGTCTATCGAAGGAAGCTATGTGTACAAGGGTGGAAAAATTTCAAAGGTGCCCGTCGATCAAAAGGAAGCTTTGGCCTCCGATTTGATGGGTATGTTTGAGAAGAGGCGTTTCCGCAACTTTTTGATCTATGTTCAAGACTATCAGGAAGATGACCCTAAAACTTGGAAAGATTTTGATCCATCTACAGCGAATATGCAGTCCTTGTATGAAAAATTTGGGCTGGACAGAAACACACAGGATTTCACAGGGCATGCACTAGCCTTGTATCTTGATGACAACTATTTGCAACAACCAGCCAGTCAAACAATACGACGTATAAAACTTTATTCTGATTCCTTGGCGCGTTACGGTAAGTCGCCTTATCTATATCCTATGTATGGTCTTGGTGAACTGCCTCAAGGGTTCGCACGTTTATCTGCTATTTACGGAGGCACTTACATGCTGGATAAACCTATTGATGAGATTGTTCTTGGTGAAGCTGGTAAAGTTGTTGGTGTGCGTTCTGGCAATGAAATAGCAAAATGTAAACAAGTTTACTGTGACCCTAGCTATGTTCCTGACCGCGTGCGTAAGAAGGGGCAAGTTATAAGATGTATATGCTTGTTGGATCACCCAATAAACAACACTAAGGATGCTCTATCTACTCAGATCATCATACCTCAAAAGCAAGTGGGAAGGAATTCTGACATTTACGTCTCTGTCGTGTCCTATACCCACCAAGTGGCAGCCAAGGGTTGGTTTGTCGCTATGGTTTCTACTACAGTTGAGACCAATGATCCCGAATCTGAAATAAAGCCAGGCATTGATCTGCTGGGCCCAATCAGACAGAAATTTATTTCTGTGACAGACTACTATGAACCTATTGACGATGGAAGCCAGAGCCAAATCTTTATTTCTGAGTCTTATGATGCTACTACTCACTTTGAAACTACTTGTCTAGATGTGCTTAAAATTTACAAGAGAGGTACAGGTGAAGAGTTTGATTTCTCTAAAGTAAAGGTAGAGTTGGGTGAAGAAGATCAATAATCATATATCAAATCATATTAAAATATTGCTTGTTACTTTTGAAAATTTGTTAAAAACTGGCTTCTATTATATTTAATAGGGATTTTTGGGTATGTGTAAGAGATTAGGTGAATGCAGTAGCTATGTGTATCACTACAGTGCTCCAGTCAATGATTTTGTTCTTATAAATATAATATGCATAATATAAGATTTGTTATTTATAGGGTTTTACCTTTCCATAATAAAGATGCTTTTATATTATTATTTAAAAAACAAGCCTAAGGATTTTATCTGCATATGTTTATGTAAATATTGTTTGCATTCCAGTTTTGATACACTATAACAGTATAACTAGTATCCATATCATACCTATGTCAACTAATGAATGCTCAGTGTACATCATAAATATTCTTTGTATGATCATGAATTAAATTACCTTATTATGTAATAAATTGTTTTATTTATAGATTCAAACTTATAATTTAAACATTTTGTAGAAACAATATCACAGTATCCAAATACTTAGGAAGATTCACAAATTTAAAACATATTTAATGGCATACAAATTATCATTTCTGCAGCCTATAAAAATATAATCACCATACACTGCAGGTGTAGAAAATGTCTCATTTGGCAATTGATAATCAGCAATAACAATTCCTGTTTCAGCTTCTAAAATGCTTAGTATACCATTATTTGAAGCAGCTATAATTAATTTATCGCTCAAACTGCATGGTGTCGAATAAACTGGTGAAGATAGTTGAGTTTTCCAGTTCAAACTTGGCTGGAAATTTTTTATATTGATACAGTAAACTTTGTTGTCATGACATCCAAAAATGATTTGCCATCTCAGTTTATCTATTTCTTTAACAAAAAGAGATGAAAAAATATTTCCTTTTGCACCTTGGTATTTCCATATCTGAAACATTTTAAATCATTACATTAACCCAACAGACAATTCATTCTAATTATATAAAATAAAATAGTAAACAAAAGTTCAAACATATAGTTCTAAAAAAGTATGAGAATGATTTGCACTAATGACAATATGAAATATATGAATAATGAAAATTTTCAAGAAAAATATTAAACTAGTAAAGATAGCTGTGGGTGTCAGCTTATTAAACATAATCAACCAAACCATACCTTAATTCCTTTCTCAACAGTCCGACAGTGTATTTCTCCATTGACTTCAGCAAAGATCACATATTTGTCATTGTCATAAGGTACAGGAGCAGCAAATACAGGGCTACTCAGTGTTCCACGCCATGCTATTGTCTTTGTTTCTATATGTGTACTTGCACATACCCCTGATAGTGTGCCAAGCAGTATAAATTCTTTTTTAGCCAGAACTAAATCTGCTGATATTGCTTGCTCAGCCACATTGATTGTTAGTATTATTTTCCCAGTCTGTAACAAAAAGTAAAAACTTATAATTGCCCTTACAAAACCAAGCTTTAATATAAATAACACAATATTATATTTGTTTTAACAAGGCAGGTGAAGTTCATAGATAATATATAAGATAAGGCTTTTAATTCAGCAATTGTAAAAGGACTAGGATACTATTAATTAAATAAGTTCATACCATAGCATCAATGCATCTTATATTTCCATCGTAAGCTGCAACATAGAATTGTCCTTTGCAGAATGTTGCTTTGCTTTTGATCATAAATCCAATATTTATTCTCCAGATTTCTATACAATTCTCCAATTTAAAACAAATAATTGTTCCATCATGAGCTCCAACAATGCCACAAGGTGCAGTAAGAGGTGCTTCATTACAACAATATACTGAGGCTTCCACTCTAGATTTAACTTTAATCAGTCCTTGCATTAAGCCACTGATTGCATCAACAACAACAATTTTTCCTGAGTGACTGCCTACTGTCACATACAATTTGCTATGGAAAAAAATGTGATTAGGTTTCAAAATTCATGCATGGTAAAATTTTATAATACAAATTAAAAGCTGCAGAACGCTTGCAAAATTTTATCTTCTATACTCACTATAGAAATTATTTGTTATTTTACAAATAATTTCTATTAATCACTTTAAAATACACTATATTATATGTAGGATAGTAAAAGTACACTAAACTTACTATCCATGTTGAAACAGAGTGGGCGAAGCATCTACACATTTGCCTGTATCAAATGACCAGGCAACGATAAAATCTACTGGGTTTGAACTGGATGAGCTTTCCATTATCTTCTTGATGGATTGAGATGCAGAAAAGTGACTTTCTGATGTCGAACGAGTCCTAAAATATATAAAAATATAACAACTATATTTTCTTATTTTGAAAATATTCTGAAGTATTTTACCAAATTTTTAATACACCCTTAAGACCTTTAACACACAGTTTTTAAAGTTAATTGTTTTGTAGAAAAGTATGTTCCGCCTTGCATGCTTTCTTTTTCTATCAATTATTGTCTCTTCAAATGACACTATAACTATATTTTAGGTCTGAGCCTCAGACATCTGTATCAGTTGTGTTGGTGTTTCTTAACAGTCAGAAAAGTATATTCTTTTTCTCTCAACTGTGAAAAGGGTGAAAAGCCTATTACTCAAAATTACCTTTTTAATCTTTTTTTTGTTTTATTTTCCATGTGTAATTCCTTTAAAGCTATTTGCATGACTTGGTCCATTGTGCTTTTTTGAGTAAGTAAATAAGGCAAAATAAACTTGCCGAATTCTGGACATGTTAAAGAAAGTTTATTGCACATAGAAATTGCTAGGAATGAAGTTCCACCAAGTGAGAAAAAGTCCTTATCTTTTATTTCATCATACGTAAAAGTTTTATTTAAACTAACTTTTAATTCTTTCAACAGGAGTATTTTAAAAGAATTGACTGATTGTGGTATTGGCAGGACTTTTTCAAACATTTGAGCTAGCATTTGTCTTGATATTTTACCATGGGCATTAGTTGGCAGATTGTCAACTCGAATAATCTTATCAGGCCACTGTTTATCGTCTAGTTTGCATTTTAAGAAATCTGATAACTCTTGGCTAGTTAGTGATTCAGATGAAAAATATACAACAAGAAGAAATGGTTTTGGTAACCAAACACATGAACATGTCTTCACTCTTGGACATTGCATTATGACGATTTCAATATGTTGTAAGTTTACTTTATGGCCAAATCTCTTTATAATATCATCTCTACGCCCTCTATAGTATATAGTACCATTTCTTATTTCACCAATATCTCCAGTGTCCACAAACTTCAAGGAACTTTGCTCTTCGGTACCAATCGATTTATTTAAAACAACACATTTTCTCGTTTTACTCACTAAAATAATAATTTCAAGATTAATTAAGATATCAGTTTTGAAAAGAAATTCTACAGCAGGAAGTACTCACTTAAAACAATTTTTCCAGTATCAGACGTTTCTTTAAAGCGCTCTACAATAATATCAGTTTCTGATAAGCAGTTACCCAGGGGTACTTCTAAATCCGAGATGATTTTAGTAAGATCTAATTCTGCAACACTGGCCCAACAAGACATTTCAGTTACACCATACAACATAAATAATTTTGTTTTATTCTGTGCATGTTTTAACTCCTTTAACCGTATGATTCCATTTAAAGGCTCACCTCCTAATGCCAATACCTTTAAGGTTGACTGAGGGGAAAAAATCTTATTTTTGATATCTGCATTTGAAAACTGAAAAAACTTAGACGGTGTTGTTTGCCAAAATGTTATAGCGTTTTGAGTATTGCCAGGGAAGAGAACGTCAGGTTTTTCAGGAGCAATAAGAAGTGAAGCACCATTAATACATGTAAGAAGTATTTCTATCATTGATGGATCAAATGTCAATGGCGTTGAAAAGTATATAACATCTTCCTGTGTTATATCAAATAATTTTGTTAAATCATCTAAATTGGGTTGTATACACTGTATTGGGACTTGAATATGTTTAGGATCTCCAGTGCTTCCTGATGTCATTGCTATAAATGAATATTCCGGGCCATATTGTGAATTTGTACTACTCAACTGAAAATTGAAGATGTGTAGTGTTAGGTTAAACACTACAATAGATTTGTCAGGTCTTCTGTTAAGGAGCGTATCAGGATCATTTTCTGCCGTTTTGATTGAAATTATGAAATTAAATTTTATTTCATTTATAATTGACTCAAGATCTTGCGATGGATCAAGGAACATAAATGTTGTGCAACTTTTATGGGCTCTGTAAAAGTAGGAACAATTAAAATTTAAAAACAAAACACAAAATATAATAGAAACAGTATAAACTTACGCAGCTATCACACAAGGTACGATTATATTTCTCTCTGAAATTAGGCCAACTATTCCTTTGGTACAGTTAAGTTGTTGTAAGTTTTGTGATATGTATTCACATATACCATACAGCTCAGAGTAAGTGTAGGTGCTGTAATAGCCATTATTGTATTGCCGGATAGCGATATTTGAGGGATAAATTGCACAAGTCCTAACAAAAACATCATAGTAGCCTCGCTTCATTTTATATTTTTGATATTTTATAAGTTATTGTTTTGGCAATCGTTTCAAGTCCAGCGAGTTTACTATACATGATTAATGCATATCATTAATAATTTACAATTATGTTTACGTTAAATAAAAAAGTTATAAAAAAATTAAACTATTAACAAGCTTGAAACTTGAAAGTTTGTCAGTTGTCAGTTCCCATTACACTCAACGTCACCGTCGCCTATCGTTTCTTCGATCTAATTTATTTATCTTGGAACTATAACTTTATATAATTTTATACTATATAACTTTAGCATAATAATTGTACTTGACGCTGGCTAATGCACAAATCGTGCCAGAGCCATAAAGAGAGAAAAAAAAAAACTTTAGCATAATTGTCAAAATTCCAGGGGCCTTAGTCAAGATGCCTTAACAGTAGTGTATGTAGAAAATCAAAAACTAAATTTGTAAGAAAACTTTTCGACACGAACAGTGTCAGTTTCCATACAAATTTAGTTGTTGACTTTTTACATACACTACTGTTAAGGCACCTTCACTAAGGCCCCAGTAAAAGTAAAGCTTTTCATCTATATTTTAAGAGAACACACGAATAAAGTTCGTCAGTTTCTGTTTTTTCTGCAAAATTTACTTAAGTAGTGTGTTCTTATAATATATTTTCTATGTTCCCGGATTATTAACGGTAGTCAATGGACATATCTACTTGTTTTACTTAAACAATACAATTTGGCTTACTCTTAACAGCTAGCTTCAGTTTTGTATCACTCAAGTATATCAAAGAAATCATGCAAATCTATACTTATCTATATGTATATATGTAATAATTATATATAAATCTTAAGCGTTTGTCTATAAAAAATGTATTTGTGTTGGATAGTATTTTTTTTACATTATCACGTGTCAAGTGACATATGGCGTAATATTAGCAATTTTTTGTAAACCAAAAACTTAGTGATAAATTGATTGCGTTCTCGTTCGCTCTACGTCTTTCTCTCTAGTAGTATATTAATTACAAGTAGTATATTAATTACAAGTATATACTTGTAATTAAACGAATTTTTATTGGATTTGAGTTGATTAAAGAAGCATACTTATCACGGGCAGGCGGTGTAAGTTTATGAATATTTTTTTTACAAATATAGTACTAATTCTACCGTATACGATAACGACTTACTAGTTTAATGCCAAATCAAATCAGAATGAAAGTAATAGAAGTTAGAACATAGATGAAAAACTATGAAAGTCCAACTGAAGGAACATAATGTTTTTTTTTTCATAGATTAGTAGAAATTGTCTAGATACGCCGTAGACTTTTATTTAAATAACTTAATTTGATTTTTAAAGCATCAAAGCTTAGTAAACTTTACCTTTTAACTTATAACACTTAAAACTTAACTTACCTTGTTGGTTTCAATATCATTAAGACGCAACTTTAAATATAAGACTCGCACCTCTTGTGTAAGTTATGTAATATCGTTTTAAAACGTGTATAATAAAAGAGACATGTATTTCTTGTAAGATTTAAGTGTAATGAAGCAGAATTAATATTCAAAAACGCGTATGTCGTAGCCATTTTAACCATTCTCTCTATTAATATTTTTTCATCTAAAGAATATAATAATATCGAGAGAATTGTTGGTTTGCGACTTTAAACTCTCGTACGTTCAAATTAAGGCTGTGCACTGATGGAATTTTCTTTATGCATTTAACATTCGCTCGCTGAGGGAAAATTACGTGACCCGGTAAGCTTTAGATCCAGAAATCTGCTTACTTATTAACTTAAGAAATATCAACAGATATAGAAATCAATGTCCAAAGGTTGTAGAGCCATTGGTTTGAAATAATAATGGTTATTTAAAAAGTTCAACGTATTCAATCATTCTCGCTGAAATAGTTTTATTTTGGTTCTCATGGCGGCAATTTCAAAACAGACAGATTTTAGATTGCGGCCAGAATCTCAGAAGACGAAGCGAAATTCCAGACTAAACTTTCGTTTTCTTTTCATAATTCACTAAATAGTTATATAACAAATGCAATGATAGCTTATTTCAAATTATGCCGCATCGTAAATTTAAGCGAACTTTACATTAACTAATCCTTTGAGATTATTTATTATAGCGATTAAGTCACGCAGGCAATTTCTCAAATAAGACATAGATATTAATGTTAACTTAGCCAAGTTCGTAAAACAACTAAATAAACATTGCGCAGCGGCTCTGCGGCGGTGCTGACCTAAAACGTATTCGACAAATGAACAATCAATTAGGGGCGGTCAGCGCTCCGACAGAAACAGGCTAGGTGGTGGAAAGCGGCGCGCGCGCTAACTGTGGAAACTCGAGGAAATGGCGGAGGGTGCTGACTGGCTGAATGGGGTTGCGTCGCTGCGGGGAGCCGCCGTAGCGTGGGGTGACCAGCTACATCCTTTAATTTTGCTACGCTAGTTAAATTTATTATAAAATCTTCTAATTTAAATGTTATTTAAAAAATGCTTGACTGAAATATCGGTATAATTAAAAAACTGACGTTGCCTTAAATTAGTCTGTTGATAAAAATTCTATTCTAATAGATTTTATATATCGAATGCAATGTGGCAAAAATACTAACGTTAATATACTTATGTAGAATAACATAGACAAATTCAGATTCCCGGATTTCCCGGTCAGCTCAGTCAGTCAGTGGCCACCCTACCGAGGGGTGCTTGAGGCGGCGCGCGTGCATCGATCCAGCGTTCAGTATCGTTCAGTACGCCGGGGCCGCCGGCACGAGCGCGCGTGTAATGCGCCGCTGACATGGCCGGCACTCGGCCACTCGTGGCCGTCTGGTTCTGCTGGTGGTGGCTGAGGCACGCGGCCGGTGAGTACACCCTTCCATACACACACGACATTACTTATTTCCGATCAGCTGATTTATATCCACGTTATTTGCACGTTTTCCGCTGGGTGTGACAAACAGCTGATTATACTAATTTTTCAAATTTACAGGCTTTTTTTCGTAATTGTATTCGTTGAAATCGATCGTTTCGTACCGCGATAGGGCAGTGTAATGACTTTGAGGGTTCAAGTTCGTTCTCATTGAGTAGCTATTTTTACGTAACTTTTCTGTTTTTCAGAAATTTACGTATTTAAATGATATAATCATTACATGAGCTAGGTTGTTTACATGTTAATTAGTGACAAATAGTTGTTTAGTGCGGCACTGAAGTGTATAAGACGAATAAAAATAATTAAAACTTATTATGACAAATATTACGTAGGAATACAAGCTTACGTAATTGAAGTACTTAAAATTTTTAAACATAGAGTCGTATTACTTAACCGCTGTCACGCTGTGTTCGTGCCGATTTAAAAACTACTAAAAAGTTCAATAAAACTTATGTTTCCCATGTGAAATTATAATTAATCAACCGTATTTTAGGTGTATAATGAATTGTCTTATACGCTGCTGTTATCTATTTTACGATTCTACAAAAAAATCCTACCAAAGTCACATGGTTTCATTGATGTTGTATTTCGAGTAATGTCCTAATCTTACATCATACGATGTACATCTGCGTAAATATTGATAATCACGCCACTGATAGCCCTTCTAAGTGCAGGCGCATCCTCTAATACCTTAACGATATGATTTCGTCAAATCCACAATTGTTATCTATGTATCACGGATTTACTTGCAAAAAACTACTTGAAGCAAGCTTTCAAAAACTCGCACCGCTGAAAAACGCTTGGTAACTTTGAAATTTTCATTGCACTAAAAATGCGTTAGAAATATATGTTTAGTGTCTATTAAAATTGTTTATGCAATTTTCTACAGTAATTTATTTATTGGGTTAATTTAACCCATATTTCAATATTAATATAATAATTAATATAGTACGTTTATCTTATCAAAAGTATCGGGTGATTTTATCACACCATATATTTCGCACCAAAGTCGAGATTAGGAGATAATGCAAATATTTATAACATTGCGCGTTATTATATTTTTTAAAAACCTAAAAGTATAAAGCTTTATAAATGTATAAGTGTATAATATAATAATTCTAAATAATAACAATTTCGGGTAATATTAACCCTTGGGCCCATTGAAAAGAGTTCAACGCGCAACATTTTAAATAAGGACTTAATAAATTTAAGTTCTAAGAAAATTAATAAAAAGTAGTTTATCTTATAAGTTTAAATATAGTAAAAATGATTAGTGGCAATATAAACCAATTACGTACGTAATATAACTTCGGGTCCTTCAATCTGGGATACTATTTATTAATTACAATCAAAAGTAAAAAGAAATAAATTTTGCACAATTTAATTTCGTATACATTTATAATTTAGTTACGTTTTCAAAATTAAGTAAAGCGTAGATTACAACCTTTCAATATACTATACGATTTAATACATTAAAATCTTCGCTACAAATAAATCAGATATACAATATATCTGAGTTACTTGTAGTTTATATTATCAAAAGTTTTATTCCCTTCAGAAAATCAAAATAGAACATCTGGTAGATGCGGAAAAGGCTCCATTTCCGAACATTTGTCAACGCGGCCGACGACCCGAGACACAATTAGGGCAAACATTGAATGACTGTCTGAAGCTAATCGGCTGCTAGATACAATAAAATGTTCATTAACATATTTGTTGCAAGTCGTATTAAGTATTAAGAGATTCATCCATTTATATAAGACTCGTTGACACTCGGCATCGTGGTTAAACAGCTTTCACTCATAAATGCACTATGACAGCTTTAAATTAGAGGACACCGTGAGCCATTTCAGCCAAAACCCTTTTGTCTTTAGTCACCGTGACCACGCACGCTGTAAAGCACGCGAAACGTCGGTTAAATTTAAAATTATGAAAAATAATTATTGTAAATACATAACTTCAATCCGGAAAAAAAATGTTTTATTATTAAGCTTTAAATTAGTTTAAGTAGTAGCTAAAAGACATTTCAATCAAAGCAGTTGACAACTTATCGTATTTGATTTAAGTATTATTGCTCTTAAAATTACACAATCAATCTCGTCTACCCACAAGTTGTCTTGGCCTCCGAAATAGAAATCTTCCAGCGATCTCTGCCTATAGTGGGCCACCTCCTGCGAACTGCTGGCTTTCCTCTGCAGCTGGACTGGATTCATTTCAAATAATTTGAAGTAGTCTATAAGTATGAGGGTGTGCAATTATTTAATCAATTACCGTCTTAAATTCGTAATATTAGCGCGTTTGACTAATTTAAAAGGGCATTAAAGATACATATCAGAATGAGCCTAGTAGACTTAAATAGGGACGGCTGATAGCGACGTTTATGTCGTTCGTATATATTAAGTTTCTCATGTAAATAATATACATTTTTTTGTAGTAAGAAATAAAGTTCTTTAAACATTATTTCAATTAATTTAATTTATAATTCATTTCAACCTATAATTTCATTAAATAGGCGAGTCAGTCGCCGTCAATTTTTGGGTCTTAGTTACGCCTACATCAAGAAATTTATCAATATGAAGTATTTTCTGTAGCCTTCAGAAACCCCTAATGGAGATGTCGTAAAGACTCAAGATGTATAATCCTTCGAAAAGGCACTGCACAGATCTCTGCCCGAACTATTGACTGCTCTACTTCTTGTCGCACGTTTAATAGGCCATTGGGACGATAAGTCAGAGCCAAACATAGTCATTGGGACTTGGCACAAAGCCAGCTTCACCTGAAACTTGACATAAGTATTGCATGAAGCAAATGTAGGAAGTTGACTGTGACTCATAATCGTAATATATAATTTTAAGTGATGTTTAGTTAATGTAAGCTTTTCACTGATATCGTTAACGTGGATATTATATATTACATGATAAAACTTAATTTATTTGTTAATTTATCTACGTCTATATTATATGTAACTTACGTATAATGAAACACAATAAAGAAAATACATTATTTTTGTCAAAGAAATATGGAATGCTAAATAATATTTATGCAATTTGCCCATACCCCGCTCGCCTTACGTAAGCTACTTTGCCGCATTGAATTTTTATCGTCGGCCCCACGTTGGTCTCATTCAAATTTTATATTCTATTGCCGCCTTATCGGAAAATTTTCATGAAGGAAATTCGGGGAAAGAATGGATGAATAATGAACTTGAGCTGCGTGACCTACGGTTATACGATACATTTGATGCGGTTGAATCTATTAAACCAAGAAATTGCAATAAAACTAAATATTTGGAAGGTTTAAAAAATCCTAAATCTATTTCTAGTAACTGAATCAGTAGCGAAAACGGCGTAGTACGTCTGTGCGGAAAGAGATCCGTCGTAGCTGTTATGCGAATTATATTATATTTGCTACGCTTCACAGAAATTATAAACTTTTTCCAAAAACATTCGATCTACAATCGCGTAACAGTGTTGCCAACATTAAAAAAAGTTAACTGCTGCGATCTAAAATCCTATGATGGATTTATTTCCGCAAAGACTCTACTACTCACCCAGCTCCTGAGTTTCAGATAGCCTGGAATTTATTGTCTTAGATAAGATATAATATACTTATGTGTTTTTTGAATATAAAAAAGGTTATCAATAAAAGAGCAATCGGGTCTCTTATCAAGATCTTTTCGATAGCAACAAATTGATTTCTTTGAGAATTTCACGTTTACAGTAATGTAGACATTATCTTGTGTAGTTAGTGTTTTGCCGCAGATTACCTTATCGTGCAAATCTGTTTAAAGAGAATAATCCACTGATAGTGCTGTATAGAATATGAATGTCGCGTCACGTTGGTATTTGTATTTAATTGAACGTAATTCTTACTTGACGACCTAGAAATTGTTTGAAGAATTTCGGTCTGGTACAAAATAGTTGAAGGTCAATAAATAGACGTTTCTTTGTGTCCTTTAAATATATATACTTGACAGTTTAGCAAATAATCTATTAAACTACACCATGGCAGATCATATTATAATTTTAAAAGTTAAAAAGATCTATTACTAAAGACATTGACAGATTTTCTAAGTAGTCTGTGTTGTTTTTTGTCCCTTTCACACAGAATTTTTAAAGAAATTGCATTACATATTATGTATGTGAGCAATTGATTTATGGGCGTTTAAATGAAATAAAAACTGCACACAAGAAACAATATCCGGTAAGTCACCCGTGGGAAATATTGACGTAACAAAATCAATACAAATACAATAACCCGCTCGGATTCACTTCAAAGAAAAGATATGGTTAACACGAAACAACAGTATCAAAAATGTTTTTTTACCTAAAAATATAGAAGCTCAAAACATTTTAAACATACGAGTGGAAACGTATTATAAGTAATATAATTATTGTATTAACATTAAAATAGTAATATATATTTATAATAATACTAAATATACATTACATATAATGTTGCGTGAAATGCCTAACAACTCCCAACCTACATCAATTAAAATACGAGAAACATCGTTTTATCTCTTTCTTACGCATTAGTAGGGCCTTAGAAAATAAAAGGCCAACATATCTCTTCCTGTGCTGTTTTCGCGCGGTCTATGCCTAATTCTTATTCTATAGTCATAATCAAAAAAACTCAAACTCAATTAAAACTTAATGAAAATATCTTGAATGAATGACGAAAGTAACGAATTAGTAGGAAACTATTTATTGCTGATAAGCGAATAAAACTGTATATGAATCTTAGATAGCCTATACTAAATGTCTTAATAGCGATAATAAAATTGTTTGGGGTGAAAGAATTGCCGTAAATAAGCAATATTTTTTTATTATTTTAGTAAAAATATCTAAGAGAACAGACAGTTGTCTAATTTATTTCAATTCTTTTTTGTAGAAAATTACAACTTACATTCTTCTTATACTTTTATATCAATATCATATATTCACAACAAAATAAATAACTATTGCTTCTATTATTTGTAAAATAAATTAAAATAAATTTCTTCTTTAAACAAAAACAGTATAATTCCATTTGAAAGTATAAAGCGTCGATATAATTTTGTTCGAGCTATGAATAATGTAACAAATTACATAGAAAATTCCATCAGTTATTTAATAATTTCAGAGAGAAAGTAAAATAGAGTTCGACGCCCGTAACACAGGGTGGCACGTAAAAATACATAAGCTATTCGCGTGAGGCCGCCGCCACGGGAATGTCTACAAACACATGAAACTTCAATCACTATTATTTATTACTAAGAGGTGTTAATTATTTGAATAAGGAATATTTTAATGGTCGCATTTTTAATACTGATTAACTATATTTGTATAGAAAACTGAATTATATATTTTTTTATATTAAGTATTATTACATACTTTTTCTTCCTTTTTTTGCGACTGAGGCGCGAACTAGCTGCTGTGTTCTCTGGCAGTATGACTAGCGCTGTGGATCAACTGCTCCTCAGCATAGTTTAATACAATTTAATAATAATATATATATTTTTAGAAAATCATTGAATGCAGTCATATTTAAAATAAAATTATCCTTTCAGCAATATATCAACGACATTTAAGGACCTTTCCCTTAATGTCCCATAGTCTTGTGATGGCCTGTATATCAAATCATAAGAAAAATGCTAGCTTTATTGAAAGCACAAGTTATAGAATACCCAATAGTAAAATTCAAATATTAATATGAAAAAGAAAATGAGAAATGAAATTGCATATTGCACCCTACATCTTTCGTTTCCCCTAAGTCCGGTCTGCCCCTTCTTTCCGTCCCTTGTGAAATGATTTCAAATTGTTATTTGGTTTAGTTATAACGAGTCAATAAATTAAATGTAATATTTATTGCAGAGATTTGTCACGTACGCAGAATGTGATGAATGGACAATAGATTTATTGGTTTAATTATTTGGTGCGTTATTTATTGTTTTTTCGACATACGTTTTGGATTTCTCTTATTACATACTCTGTCTATGCTTTACCATTGGTACTTTATTATAAAAAAAAACAAGTGGTTTACAACATTTTACGACGGTCCAACGGTCTGTTTCGAGATCATTCGTCTTCTCTAATAGGCAAGTAGATGATTAGCCTTGTATCCCTGACACACGCCGTTTACCTTTTGGGTATAAGGCAAGCAATCCCTACAATGATTTCCTTCACTGTACGAGCATGTCTTAAGTGTCATGAGTATGTTCATTGTTGAAGCCGGAATTCGAACCTACGAATTCAGGGATGAAATTTGCTTGCTGATGGTAGTAGGACAACACTCCTCTACTTTTTTACTTAACCAATTCTAAGACTAAAATATAACTATAAAATATCGATCAATGGTCAGAAACCAATAGCTATTATTAATGGATATGAAACATTTGTTATTTGTAATTTTTTCCCCTATAAACTTTACTTTACTGCTAAATATTTTGTTGCCAGATTATTAATTAAACGGTAAAACTGTTATTCATTGTTTTTTTTTCAAATTATTTTTAATGAAAGGTATTTATTAGATGATTTTCTAATCATTGTAATTTAGATGACAAAATACCTTTTTATCAAGATAATGTCTTTACATTCGTGTCAAAAACTGCAACTTTGTAACCTACAAAATAAGTTTATTGCTCAAATGATATATTTTCATACGAAAAACTTTTACGAAAGTTGTTAAGCCAAAATCTTCATATTCGCCTGAACAAGTTCTGTTCACCAAAACTTGTAAGACTCAATTTGCTACGGACCTTAAGTGTTCCAACTTTTCCAAGCTTTAATATTAAACTCTCTCTGCATTATGAACTTCTTCATCAAGATGTTTCCTAAGTACGTTCATCAAATTGCAAGATGCGGGCTCTATACATACAGTATTAGTGCGTGTAAACTTTGTTAGACAAGTGATTGTGCGGCGAAGCACTTTTAGAATGGACCCGGGGTTCACTTCTTCTTTGAATAAAATAAAATTGTTTATTTCGGAAAACAAGTTCCATAACTATGTAAGTAATCACAACTTAATAACTTAAATCTAAGGGTTAGTAGGTTTACATATTAGACGCACAAAAATACAGGAATTGAAGAAATTAAAAACATTAATACCGCTTCAATTGTTCATACCCGAATCATTCCGCATGCAATGGCGGTGAGGTACGGGCGCCTTTGGAGAGCCGACCAAACTATATTTGTAACATTTTGATCGCCTTTGGTGGGTTGTAACGACCCGCCCAGCGATCTACGAACTCACACAGCGGGTTTCCCATCGGCGGTCGCTCTCAAATTAGTCGTGAAGCAGTCTACTACAAGCTCCCACCTTTTCAGAATGCTAAATCATAAAATGACTGCTTCACGACTGATTGAGAGCGACCGCCGATGCAAAAACCGCTGACTGAGTTCGAAAAGTGAGTTACAGAATCGCAGGGCCGGTCGGAGCATCAGTATTTTCACATAATGGCTACTGTTAAATTACAGGTAAGTCAAAGATGTTTGAGGACTAAAGATGGTAATTACGTCTTAACACAATTTCTTGAACATAAGCAAGGGCTGTTAGGGGTAGATTTATTTAAAACAATTTATCGACTTCGTTTTCGCTTATGTGCTTTTAGCGGTTTACATTTTATACATATAATCTTACCTTTCCGTTACCTTCATGTTATAAATTCCCCACAGAGCGATAGAACCTAGACATTTTTTTTTTAATATTATGGCAACAGCTTCAACTTTATGCCAGTTTCATGTAAAAGAACCTAGACTTACGTCATATGGTAACAGGTTGACACGTAGTAACAGAAAATTATTAAAATTAATTCAGTCTGTGAAAGATTTATTCAAACCTTGCCATTGGCGCCGATTACAGCAAGTCTAATAAATAAATATCACCTGCGTTCTTCCATTTAATTTACATAAAAAAGTACTAAGAATATTTAAAGATATAACCTAAGCAATGACGATATTAGGTTTCAGGTAGATTTTTTATCTACAGCTAAATGATTGAAGTGTTGATATATTTAAATATTATTTATGTAAATTTTGTATATTTTTAATACATTCGTTTTTAATTCACATACATACAAGTTTATGTATGTGAATAAATCTTAATAATATATATAAATTACGTGTCACGTTGTTTGTCCGCTATGGACTCCTAAGCTACTGAACCGATTTCAATCAAATTTGCACACCGTGTGCAGTTTGATCTAACTTAAAAGATAGGATAGCTTACATCTTAATGTATACCCGCAATATTATTTTGTTGCAAAATATTTGTTTATTATTTGATAGTCACAATTCTAACAGATGGCGCTGTGTTGAAAGTACCAACGTTTCACATAAGCTACAATTTAATGGCATAACCACCAAAAAAGCATGGTGGTCCCCATGACTGGTGTTCTCCTACCGTTTCCCTTGAATAGGTTACTACTACTACGTATTATAACTAAAACCTTAGCCACAGCAACGCTAGGCCGGTCTGCTAGTAGCTTATATAAGATATACACTATGTTAAGCGGACTACTAACTTAACTTATATAAATTAGATATATATGGCGTACTGATAACATATATGAACTGTGTAAGCTTTGAGAGTGCTGTTTAATAATTAATTGTACTACGGGGAGTGTAGAATAAATTAATGTATAGGGACCAAAATAAGTACAAGCTAATTAATTATTTGCGTTGTACCATAATACAAATTATATATTTAAAAATACCAGAAACGGGCAGGAGGCTCATAGGATGTTATGTCACCGCCCATGGACCGTCTATCGAATCTACGTTAACTCGTAAGGAATACTTTAACTTTGAATACTTCAATTTATATTTAATAGTATATGATTTGAAGTATTTTTAAGCCAGAACGTTAATTCCAATGAAATACGCATACATGAAATGGATTATTCCCAATAAGATAGATTGCAGGTGTCGCATAGAGCGCAATGCGGTGCTTCTACGAATCTATTTGACCTCCAACGTTCATGGCCAATGAATTTCTTCGAACGATAACTACAACTTATTCTTATATTCTTTTTTTAAAACAATTCTGAAACTCTTACGATGCGCAATGAACTTAAAATACTTGTTATATTTAAAAATCCTATTTCGTGGCGATGCATCTTTTAGGATTAATTTATATTTTTATTCAACTAAAAAAAATACGCTCTTATTCAGAAACGTATTAAAAGCATAAATGACACGTAATTTACTGGTATGTGATGATGCAATCTAAAAATCCTGGAACAGTGTACCACAGCAGACTTTCAGCCTTTTTCGCAGCTTATTCTCAAGCACTAGAAGTTATTATGCACGTCTCACTGATCCTACGTGAAAAGCTTTTTAACTTGCTCATGAAGTTCCTCGCTAAAGTTACTTAAGGGTGACTTGTAAGGTAGTCTAGACGTAAATGCCACGGGTTACGCTAATCGTGTAAGATTTAACCTTAGCTGCACGCAATGCAACGGTCCCCATGCATCGGGTGTGTTGCGAGGCAACCCTGCTGTCCAAATAGTATTGATCCGTAATCTACACACGTTGAGTTATGAACGCCTTAGACAATTAGGTCGACTTTGCGCTGCGTAAATAATTTGTTTAGTTGTGACGTTGGGACCATGTGTCAAGGGAGCTGTTTGCCTCTGTATATAGCTTTAATAATAAAAACCCTTTATTTGCTGACCTTTTTAGCTTACATGCTATTCTTATAAAACAGTAGAATTCTTAAATCTAATTTACATAGCAAAATAGTAAATTTATTAGCAACCACTTTGGTCAAGTTGTCTGTCGACATAGGCCTCACCCAATTGTTTACACGTCTCTCTATCCTTGGCAGACCTTCTCCATCCTTTTGGTAGATCTTCCTCCCATCTTTTGATTTGACCTCCTCGTTATCTTTTCCCGTTCCTCGAATACCACTCTCTTACATCCTATCCTATATGTATAGCTTGTTTCGGTTTATATTCTTTAGGGAGAATAGTAACACGTTAAGGTCATGAATTCAGTTTAATCAAATTTCAATTATTTATGGGCTTCATTATGATGGCTGGAAATCTTCTACAGTCAGCATCACTATCAACTCGACGTCCGTCGTTCCATAACTAAATGTTTTTTAAGGCATGTTTAGCTGCACACTACATCTGTGTGGAACCAGCTGCCCACCGATGTATTTCCAAACCAATTCGACTTAGAGTTCTTCAAAAAAAAGAGAACGAAATCGTAAAAAGGCCTGCAACGCACTTGCGAGCACTATGGTAATGTCTACGGGCAGCGGTATCACTTAACATCAGGTGAACCTCCCAGTATATTTTTGTATGTAACAATGTGCAATGTTATTAAAAAACATATACATACGAGTTTATTAATAAAAACTATAACGTATTTATAACAAAACTGTAATAATTAATTAAAAACGAACGGAAAAACGAGAGATCATGAGCTAACATTTATTTACCTAATAAACGTTTGGGCAAAATTCAATCACATTTATTCGCAAAGAGAATTCTACCCTCGGGTTCAAGGGCGCTCGGAGACAACGAATTTCATTTAGAACCGTCAGTTTATTCAGCTCCAAGATTATTTATTTTTGTCATATTGCTCTTTCTCATATCTCTTAAATAACAGACATTTGGAAGCCCGCTTTTCAGAGAAAGACAAAGGGAAAATAATGAAAAATGCTAGCGTAAGGTAAATGAAAAGAAATGAGAATTTTGGTTGCTACGCTGTATCATGTATGCAAACAATACTAGAACAGATTTTATATTTGTTAAATGTATCTAAAGATATTTATAATATTAAATCTCCCAGCATAGTTGCATTTTACCGTCCGTGACTTCTCTTTATACCTGTTACTTTGGTCTTTGGTCTTTGGTCTTGGCAAAACAATAGAATTTTATATATAAAACGTTAAAAAATAGCGTAATCAATTGAGAACAAAATACTTATACCTAAAGTGCTGTTCTGTGTCTTCGGAATTAACCGAACGAAATGTAAAAATCGATGTTTATGTTTTTATATCTTCTGGTGTGTTTGTACAAATTACACTCTGATATTGTTTTTATACAAATTAAAGTCTTGTGAAGTGGGGCTAAACTCAGGGTGGATCGTAATGACAGGTTTGTATGGTATCAATAATACCACTTATACGCCACATGTTTGACAGCCAATATACCACTATTGGCTACGTTTTGTTTCGGTACACTAATATCTGCTGCGTCATTATGGGAATTATACGCTTTTACCAAAATTATATTTCCTTAAAATGATTCTTACATATTTATTTTTATAACTAACACTGGTGCTATACTAAAATTTAATTTGTATTTCACTATAAATATATATAACGTATAATAGTAGTTTTAAATAGCTATATTATCCTTTTTCCTCTCGTCACTTAGAAAATAAATGATTTCTTACCTAATACACTGTTTAAAAAATCTTTATTGGTAATGTTCAATGATAATTCACCGGAACCAAGTATTCGAGGAAGCAAAAGATCCCGGCGACAATAGCGCACGTGCGATAAGCGTTATCAGCCTTGTTTGCGCAGGATTAGCCGCGCCGGCCGCGCAATCCACTGTCAAGTTCAAAATGTCAAAGAAACCAACGACATTGGAACTACAAATATTTATCTACACAGAAAAAGCCGAAAATTGTAGAGCTACCAACTTAACGACATTATTTTATTCAATCAAGTTAAGTTAAGTCACGTGGCTAATACAGGGACTTGTAAGTACCAACGAAAATAGTGCGATATTAATCTATTTGTTTAACACCCTGACAATGCTTACAACACTATAAAAATATAATACTTTAAACTATAAATAACATGACCACAATGTTTAATTTTTCATTCATCAATTTCGTTTAATTAAAACACAAGCTTTTAGTGTAAAGATAAATTATAAAACGTTTAAAATATAAATTGGTTTATGTTAAGTGATAACACTAATTATCCCACAGAGTATAGAAAATCTAAACAATTATTTTCAGGTAAATATTTATAAGTCACGCATTATGGGTTAATAAAAATAGCGTATAAGTTTAGCTATGACGTGGTCTAAGACTTAAATATTAACATATTCTATGCCGGATGCTATTTACAAGTGGCAAGGGTATATGAAGGACAAGTGATATCGTAAATTCAAATGGCAACACTGAATATATCCAGAAGTGATTTATCGAATTTATTGAAATGGCGGGAAAAATTTATCAAACGTTAAAATAAAGAGATACGAGCCTTTTAGTACATGTTACCTACTTATATAATGGTAATAAGACATTACAGACAGAGCTAACTTAAGGTCTACAATTTAATACGCTATATGTATCTGGCTTTGTAAACATTTGCTTAGAAAACGATTGCGACGAAAAACACACGATTGTCAAAATTTTACAACGAATTACCATTCCTTATAGTTTCGTTTTCAAGTCGATTTATTAACATTGGGTCTGATTTATCGAAGTGAATGATGCGGTCATTGCACTCCACCTAATCCCATTTACCTACGCAAAACTACAAATCGGTTGCTTTATTTTTGCTTATAACTGTCATCTATTGAATTCGACCGCCGCCAAAGTATCCTTTGTCACAAATTTACAGTATTTACAATATTATTAACCTACTTAGTAACAATAATAATAATAATAAATTGATAACTTTTAATGCTGGCAGCATTTCCTCAGTCTATTGTAATACTGATTTGTTGAGGGAGGAAAGCACCAGCTCTGGGGTCAGCGGTCTCTGTCTTCGATTTGATTACCGATGAAATAATTGTATATTTTTATATTAATTAATGCAATCCAGACTGTGTTTTAAGTATTAAATAACGACGAGTCTTTCTATCATATTTAGATTTATACGTAAAAATACCGTCCAGATTTCTGTTAATTACCGATCTACATGTCAAACGTCAAAAGTGACATTTGGATAGCAGATCCAAGACATTTAATACATAGGTATTTTGATAGTTCAAGGGTATTCCATTAAAATAGTTTTTTAGTTTTGATAGCAGTCCAGTTGTGGTGAGGGCTATATGGCACGGGGGGCTCAGCGGCGCGTGTCGGCCACCTGTCAGGACACCGGTTCGATGCCGCGCACCCCGCTGTTGCCTCATTAACGGACAGAATATTCCAAAATCCCGAGTTTATTTCTGTATTAATTACTAAATAGTATAAAAGTGTGTTTAATTCCTTATTAATGAATATAACTCTAAATATATTTGGGAAATGTGAAGGGATGTTTTAAAGTTCAACATGTGTTTTGCATAATACTTAAAAATACTACGTAAATTTCTGCATGTCCGTTATAGTCAAGATTACGAAATCTTGCATTCTTATGTAATCACTAATCATACTTAGTTGTTCTTCAAATCTTAAAATAGCTTCAAAACTTATCATCTTAATCAAATTGATATTTCTTCTGTATGGAGATGAATTTTACTCACATTATTTAGACTCAATTTAGACATGATTATTTCTGATTTTTTAATAGTAATAAAACAGATATAATGTATAGATATTATATATGTATTAGTTAAATTTTTAGTCTAATTAAAATATAAATTTATTTTGTTTGAGCTATATTTCTAGTGTTGAAACTTTCAAGCTAATATTGTGTTTATATATATTATATTAATTTTTAATGGTACAAAGTTTGTACGCGTTATTTGATAAAATAATGATTATTTACTAATATTGTATAAAAATCACTTTTAATAACATATTATTGTCATACTGTCAATTGTACACTTGTTGACTAATACTAAACTATTTTTTGATTTCATCAAATTACTTCAGCTATATAATAATAATATACAATTAAAATTAATATTATGGAAGCCATATAAAATGCAATTACGAGAATCGGAATCAGTTCATTTGCCTTTTAGTAATTTGAGTAAATATTTCTCATCGTTCCGATAAATTTCAATTGTTTTATATTTAGTAAGTCAGCGTATTTGGGTAATCACACCACTAATCCTAAGAAACCGAGGTGTATAGTATGACATCACCTGATATTATTTAAGGTCAAATGTTTCTCCGATGTCGATATAAATTTCAAATTCTATTATCCTAAATAACCCTTTTATTGTTGTTTAGTGTAGTAGTGTAGTTTAATCGTGTAAAAACGTACATTCAGAGAGGATCCCAACTCCACAGACTAATATCTAAGACAGACAAAGCACAGGCAAAGCCTAGCTTAATAACCTCCATGGTAACATTTCAGATGACGTGATATCACAATCCCGTGGGACAAAAATAATTAGCAAAACGCCAATTCAACGGACGACTAAAAATTTTGTTTCTCCTTAATCGAAATTAGTGTGAAGTAATCATATTAGGCATCCCCTTGATATTTGATAAGAATTATGCTAAATTGATAATATTAACTACGATAGCAGTATTAAGGGAGACTTATAACAAATGTAACCTGAGACGTCGGCACGCGCGTGACATATGCCATAGACCCTCCCCTTTAAAAGACGTTGGCTTTTTAGTTTTTTGTACACAATGGCTCGTGCGACGGGTTACAAGGAGCTAGGGTCGTTTTAACAGGAATGTTAAGTAATTAAATTTTACGTTTAACTGATTCATTAGATTTTAAGGTAAGTATAGCAAGTTGTTTTAAGCTAAGAAATAAAAGGTACAGTTTTAAATGAATTGAGAAAAGTTTTTTAGATAAGGTTTTTAATAAAAAATAAATCAGTGGCACTACATCCTTTTTAGGGCTTGGCCTCAGATTTCTATATCTGTTTCATGATCATATGGCAGTCTATTAAGCAAGGGTGATCAGCCTCCTGTGCCTGATACACGCCGTCGACTTTTTGGGTCTAAGGCAAGCCGGTTTCCTCACGATGTTTTTCTTCAACGTTCCAGTGAATTTTAAATGCGCACATAGAAAGAAAGTCCTTGGTGCACACCCGGGAAACCTGCGACCTCAGGGATGAGAGTTGCACGCCGAAGCCACTTAGAAAATACTGCTAAGTTTTTTTAATAACATATAAAATAAAAGATATAAATTAATGATAAGTGAGGTTTCGTCGAAAAACTTCCCTATTTTAATAATAATAATTCTAACTTAATTAATGACAGAAATATGGTTCGGAAAAAATATACAGTATTTACAATTTTCTTAACCGAAAATAAAAAGTAATTAAAAATTAACACTTATTGAAAAAGTTTGATCCTTGTGGCAGTACCTTAAATGCTGGCAGTATTTCCTCTCTATACTGCGAGACTTATTAATATCTAGTACTAGTTAATAGCGTGTGAACTCAACGTCTCTAGTTACCGATAAATGTATTAATTAACTCGCCATATGGTCAATTTAGTTCTGGCAGGTTTCACCACCTTCAAGGACTTCCCTTAATTGTTATTTACCCTCGCATAATTCACTGAACTGCAACTGTATGCTAATAGCATAGTCGATTACACTTCGGCTCGGATTACAGACATACCTGTTATATAATTATGCACTTGAAAGTGTTAGATTATATAGACTTCATATACTTACCATTATTACTTTGCAACAATAGTAATGGTAATGGACAAATAAAAATATCGCTGGCAGTAAAGAAAATATTAATGGAATTAAAAAATATATATATAAGATATATATGTCGCAGCTAACTATACTTTATTAGCCGTTCAGTCAACCTAGCTTCTTAACTAAAATGCGCCTATATATGTATGTATGTTATATAAAATATATTACAAACTTCGTGTATGCATTTTAATAAATAAATCATCATAAGACACATTGTTTTTGTGATAGGTGTGAATTTCGTCAGGTTGTAGTTAGTTATACATTAATATTTTATAATTACTTAGTTACTTGTAACGTAATATTATTGGCAGTAGTGATTATATATTCATATTTGGTTTCAAGAAATCCAAAAAACTAATACCAATAGTCCGTTGAACATTAACCCTTAACCTAAACTTTGCTTCACTAGTTTACTATATGTTATCTGTTAAAATCCTTTTAAAATTTTGCCCAAAAAGGTAATCAATTCGAGAATCTTGAACATGGGTCATTGTTACACGGGAAAGCGTTTCTGCAAGTGTGCACTCTGTAATGTTACTTTTGGCCTTAGCTTAGATTCAAGATATTCGATAGATTGTGGCAGTGAGAATGAAAAACAAAAGATGACAGTGATCGTGATTGGACAAAGTATTTTCGATTATATATTTTATTTAAGTATTTCTTGCGTGTCTATGCTATTCGATTAGAGATTCAGACATCACAATGAAGCAATTCGCACCATCAATTCGTGTTTTGTTTCGTCCCCCAATACGATACACCGCGTTCGTTCGCTTGCTTGTTACGCTAAACTAATAAGTTCGCCAAGAGAAGACGCGCTTGCAAAAGATAAATGAGATATTAAACGCTTGGGACGATTCTATACAAAATAATAACTTGATTAATGAATGACAAGGCTGTTATTGTTCTATCTCGTTAAGGCTTTTAGGCATTTAACGACGCGGTAATTGCTGTTCTGGACATTCACAAATTACTTTCTCTTAATTTCGGAAATTTGTTTTAGGTTGGCTTGCGTGTCATTGTAATTGGCCGTTTCATAAAAACTATATAACTTTGAATCGAACATGTATTAAGATCATAGATAAAATAGAGTGTGTAATCGGAGTGTAAATGTTTGTCTGTTTTAGGTTTCGAATTAAAAAAAAAAATCGAATTGTCTCTCCGTTTTCGGGGTTTTTGAAGTATTTAAAAATAAAGTGCTACACTAAAATGCCGGCAAATGATACATGGAAACATTTTAGTTTATAAAAAACATGTATTTACGATATAACAATGATAAATGCGCATGTATAATAAAAATTCAAAAACGTTCAATTCGAATACACATATAAAAGCGATTTCGTTGAAAGGCTAAAATTAATTGCTCTTTTAGTAACTGATTGGAATTTTATCGTAGCCAGACTAATGCATATTGCGATGTTTTCCGGGCAATAAACTGGTCAATGCTACTCAGACTTAGCCCTTGTTAGGCTATTCACCTAATAAATTGTATCTACCTATAATTCTATTAGTAACTAGCTACTCGCTCCGGCTTTGCGTGGTAGTAACCCGTAACCGTAAATAAAAGGAAAATCAGTGCAGTGGTTATTGAGTACGAACAGATAGGAGCGGCGGAGGAATTTTAAAAATCTCATAAAATAGAGGTGTTAAGTGGTTAACGCATGTGTATAAGACGTGTTTTATTTCCTGCGATACAAGATAAGTTTCAGAATGAAAGGAAGTTTTACCACTAAAAAATTTAGTCAAAATGTATTTCATTAATAGGTTTTTAGAATAACATCAACACGCTCAGTACTCGCACACACTTCGCAGGCTCTGTCTTGGCTTCCGAAATGAGAATCTTCCAGCACTGTATTTTCACTTCGATAAAAATAGGTTACGTAAATTATAAGCCAACGGGCGGCCTTATCACTAACAAGCGATTTGTTCCAGATAACCGTAGCATGGAAAAATAAAATAAGAAACATCATGTGAGGGTAAAGTACAAAAAGTGCTTAAACTAAATTCATGTAACACTAGAAATACTAAATTCGAAAAAAATAGTAATAATAATATTACTTAAAAAGTTAAAGCTTCGCTTAGGGTTATTGAGTATATCTCAATATATATAAGTTACTGTGTCCAGTTTGTGTTTCCACCACGCCAACTTCTTTCTATTTAGGATCATGTATACAATAAATAAATAAAATAAAAAATAAATAATCTAATTACGTAGCAGTAGCTAATTCTTAAAATTCTCTCACTGCCTTCATTCTAAAAGAGACTCATAGGATTCTTTTAGTCACAGAATATCAGTCACCCCCATACCTATAAAAATAAAGGTCCAATGAAACAAATTAAAAATCTTAGCCCATATAGACACCATGAATCCATGCTTTACACAACTTCATAGATAAAGATTATATTGCTCTTCAACTGCACATTTACAGCAGTTTCTTGGAAGCAAGGACTTGTACGAAGATTTACTATCGTATGCACGTTTTATAGATCTTACGTAACACTTTAGAATATTGGGTATAACACAGTCTATGAATTATTATGGCTAAGTATTATTATGTCAAGTAGTGAGCTGACCTGGTTATGTTCACTTTTTCTACTTCATCCTATGTACCATGAATAAAATAATAGAAATATTAAGAACTCATCACTCTATATTAAATTTGTTGTTATATGCCTCGTAAGAACTAGAATTACGAATTGCAATTCTCCAATGTTTCGGGTTTTATCTATGAATTATAAGAATATTGATATTTTCCACCAAAGATGTGAGGAAATATTTGAAGAGGGGCTTTGATCTTGTTTAAGCAGTTATTTGAAATATTAAGTATTATTTGTTGTTTTAAACGTTAAATTTCGTTAATTTTTTTTATATATTGTATATTAGTAGGTATACTTGTTTTCTGTTTCATATATATTGTTTACCGTATTTAGTGTTTTGTTTTATAATATGTATGTTAGCTGTAAGATTACTAATAATTAAATAAATGTAATGATTGATGACATGATTCATTAATAAACAAGAAAGCCTTCGTATGATTAAACTACTTATTTCGATTATACGCTGACTGAAGAACATTTGAAATCTGTGATTGATTCACTGAAGTAACGTACGAACGAACGTAGTTACGATAAAGCGTATACGTGAGCCTTAAACAATTCCTTCATTTCATATACGTACAGGTTACATGACTCACCTTTTAACCCCTATTTACAATGATGAAAAATACAATACAAAGTAGGTTTAAGACGATCCTCGGTCGTCAGCGTTTTACGAGGCAATCTTGTGCATCCTTTTGTATCTTTTATTGGTGTATCCGTTCACAGAGTACTTTAAAAAATAAAATTTCTATGAATGAAATTTAAAATTTATTATCTACATTACATTGCCTTTAGTTTACGCGAGATACCTACATTGAACATATAGCTAATAATGTAATGAATTTGCGTTTCTATCCGAAAATGCGTTGAATTTGTGAACATCAAATATCGTCAAAGATTCAGAATAAAAAATGTCTAAACGTTATGAAATATTTCTTCACTGTGTTTCGCTAAGCCTGTGGTCTTTAACCGGTCCAGTAGATTTGTTAAAATACTTTGTCTGTGGCGAATCTAACCAGCGTAGTGACAGGGCAGACGAGTCGGCGACATCACGGCGCCGTCTACAGGGCTGGCAACTCTCGTAAATTAGGCCGTAATCTACTATGATAGGCGACAAAGTTTCACATTAAGATAATATTCGGAAGACGCGTGTGTGCTTATGAAATACAAAATAGAACAGGTATTATTCAAATGCATATATAACATTTAATAAAATATCGGGTTATTTATTTATTACTAGGGCGATGTCCCGTCTTCTTTACCCGTTATGAACATACAAAAATAAAAAAATATTAATCTTACCTTACCTCTTTACAATACTAATAATTTACGTATATAGTATATAAAGGTAAATTAAACATTAATACACTTTTTTGATATGATTATATCTATTATTAGAGGCAGTTGTTTCATCAATACTTTCTACAACACTTATTTCTAAATAGTCAATATATCTGTACCCAGCACGAATAATTAAACGAAAAAATACGTATGGCTTAAAAGACCCATAACATTATACTTGGTTGTTGATTTCTGCGGAAGCAATTATGGTTTTAGTTGGTAGATAGAAAGAAAAAAGCTGTCTACTTACGTTGATGGGTTGTCAATTTTAATATATTATGGATGGTTTACAAATGTTTACAATTCGAAATGGTCCCCTAAAAAGTGTAGGCCCTGACTTTTTGGGCATCGTAAATTAGCAAAGGGAGACAAGAGGTCTCGCCAGAATGTGACGATATTTAATTGAAGTTGACGCGAAAGCTCGCTCCCCTCAGTCAATTAGCACTAGCACACTTCAAGTTAAACGTTGTCTATGAATAGTATTTAGCATGCCAACATTTACAGCTGTTTTCATCTTCATTTTGTAAATCTAGTTGGTTAGGGAAATTTTCAAAATACTTATATGGATTATAGTTGTATCAATATGTTACTAAATTTAACAATTCCGAAAGTGTCGCAGCATAGGAGACAATCTATTAAGTTTGATAAATTGCGACACCTTGCTCATGTTTAAAGAAACAAAAATTCTATTTGAAACCACACAATTTATCAATGTATAAACCCGCTGTATAACTTATAATGTATGAATAGAAGTAATAGCGTAGCGACAGGCTGTCTCTCGTAGTGCTCGTAGAGCCGCTACGAACTGCTACGTGACCGGGTTAGCGTGACTGATGAGACAACATTACATGACTACGGAGTTTATTAACGTAAATTACTCTTTACATAGCTTATTCATAACTTTAACTCGTAATTTATTAACGTACTCTAGCCTCAAATGGGTAATGATTGTTTTGTCCTTATCACTTTGAGTTACAAAGAGTAAATTTTATATATAATATTATATTTTATATGTATATAGAAGTGTTACTAGAAAATAGAGAATTTACTATTTTAGTCCACCTGAAAGGCAAGTTGATTATTCACAGACACGGTACTTATTAATATTTATTTGTCAACGTAGTTGTCTGAACTTTAGAAATTTTCCATATCATCGTATTGTTTATATGATATAAACTTTAATAGTCTTCAAAGCAATTTCATAATACGAACTGAATTAGTTTACCAAATTAATGGTTGCGTTCGCTAACAATTAATTAAAATTAATGAATGAGAAATATATATTTTATTTATATATCCTTATCAGCACCAAAAACTTTAATGAGTCGCTATGTTCCATCACAAACTATCGGGTTTTACACAGGAAAAAGGATATCTCGCTATTCCTTGTGGTTTTCTGACGTTTTTTCGGAAAATAATAAATATTTCTATATACAGTTTAATTACAGTTTTATTTTTATTTTACAATTTAATTTAAGCCCGAGAGTTTCCTCTGTAAATTTTATATATATTTTATTAAATATCTTATCATTTCTATGTAATGGTGTCGGCTAAATTAATCAGCATTTATCCGCGTCTGTATAAGCGATACACTCTCAAGTTTTGGGAACATATCGATTCTAATAATGTAGGTCAATTCGTTTATGGATAGTAAATATTCATTACAATAAGAAAACAATCAAGATTTATGTTATGTGGACATTATTTTACTGGTATTTCATTGACTACTTAATATGCCTATAAAATGAAGATTGTGTTTCTTTGATAATATATATATCTTAAGTAAGACGTATTGTACAGTTTAAAATTATTAGCAGCTAGAAGGACCAAAGTCCCTTTTGACTTCCGTTCTTTCAGTTCATTAATTGTACAAAAAAAAAAAGCCTTACCGTATTTCAAATTTATCATTGACAATGTTACAATTCTTTTTTTATCTATAAAAGCTTGCCAACGCTGGGCACACAGATACATTGGTACCTAATAGAACCACAATATACTATTTTGAATGTGATAAGCACAAATACGCGAAGAGATAATACGATTAAAATTACAAAAACGAAACGAAAATCGATATTTTCTGTTTTCTTCTGATTCTTAAATGTTTAATAAAATCATTATAGAAGTCGGAATAGTAATCACTATCTCGATTAAGAGTTACAGATTACACACGAAGGATTGGAATAATAGAAATGTTTTTTAACTATAATAAAACTTATTTATATTTTAAAGTGTATGTTTGAATTTCCAGCCACCGAGCTAGACCTGTTGGCCGCGCTGTCTCTACAGAACACATCACGGCCTGGAGTCACCGTCGTGCCTGGCATGCAACCACAGAGAGCTGCATACACCTTGCAAGGTATTTATCAAAAATTGTACTATATTATATTTTGTATTATAGTAAAATGAGAACGAAATTACTTATTTCTTGTAGCGGAATAAAATGTCTATAAAATATTTACGTTAATTATACATTTTTTTATGAGTATAACAACATGTTTTAAGATAATTTTCGTAAAATAAGATTAAGAAGATGTCCAAATTGTATGGAAAACTTTGTATAGAAAAAAATTGTATGTCTATAATTATATGACAAGCCTTTCAAGATTTTGCGTCTAGCTGGTTCTAAGCATTTTATTTTATATTTACCAAAATTCAATTACATATCACTTACCAAATATGTATCTATCCACATAATAAGATGTTGGTTAACAAAGCTATATTCAAACTTTAATCGTGATACAAGACGAGCCCTTCAAGATCTTGCGTCTAGCTGATTCTGAGCATTTCACTTTATGCTTACCGAAATTCAATGACATATCACTTACCAAATATGTTGTTAATGTTGTCGGTTAAAAAGCTATGATATTTTGATTCAATCAATCAAAGTAATCAAAATGGCATTCAAGAAAGTTTTCAGCGTACTTTGACAATAGCAAAAAACTTTTTAATAGACTGCTTACTTATAACTTGTTTTCCGATTACTGTCACGGTTATTCTGAGTTTAAATGACGTATTGAGGAAGTTTTCTTATATGCAAACAAAGTTAAAATGAAAACTTTTGACGAACATGATTACATTTTGTACTTTCGTTATATTTTGAATTCCATACCATACAATGAAAATCCGTTTTATTTATATACATATATCGTTAACCTATTATGCTTTCACCGAAAGAAGAGAAACGACAACGATTTTGTCTTTTTATGAATTAGTAGTATCAATTTTTATTTTGCTTGTATTAATAATTATCTACATAGCCTTAATGTTATTAAGATTAATTTAATGAAACAAAATTGCTATTTGTATTGTTCCACTGTACTCTTTCAATATAAAAATAACGGTAGTAGTTATTCAATACACGATCAGGAAATACTAATCGTATTAAAAGTATATCAGTTTGATAAGACAGACATTATAAAAGAGCCGCACCCGAGCCCATTAACCAGTATTGAAATGGATTGCACCTCGCTGCAATGTTGACGATCCATTATGGCGTAGACTTCACTCACCCATAGTGATTATTATATTGAGCTGTCCTATTCTTTTTTTTTTAAATAGTGTCCATGAGCGGCGATAACAGTTAACATCAGGTGAGCGTTATGCCCGTTTGCCCCTTGTTCTAAAATATAAATTTTGGCGCTCTTGCGCTTCTTGACAAAAAAATTTACGGTTTCCTTATTTAGGGTTGCCAGAAAGAAATTGCTTAGTAGTGATAAAGCTGCCCGTTGCTCCATGCTTTATTTTAAGTTTATTTAATCATTTATTTATTTTTTGTGTAAATAAATAAATAAAGTTGTTGTATATTTTATTGATTACAAATGAGTGTATAAACAATTTTCTTAACCTACACAGTAATAATAGAAAAATTTAAAAATCAAAATCAAAACAAATTTAAAAAGTTTGGTCTCTGTGGCAGCGTATCTTTAACTCTGGCAGAATTTCCTCGCTAAATAAATAAAAAAAATAGTTTATGTAAAAAATCTCTGGGAACATACCTGTGTTATGGGTAACCCTTCCGTGGTACATCTTTAATGGTAGAGGACAAATCTTTGTTTTTAGTATATTTTAATATGATTTATTGCTTAAGATGTCATGTTGAACATGGTGTAATGGTTGCAGCTCTTTACAAACGTTGTGTAAAACAAAAAAACATGGCGATTAAAAAGAGTGGCGGAGAGTTTATTGCCAGTTCTTCTCTTCCGATCAACGCCTTTTATTTGAGAACTGGGAGCAATTGTAAAATTAGATGCATTTAATGTATATTTCTTTTTTGTCGTTCATAAGTGTACATTGTGTTACCTATAGGAATAAATGGTTCTATATAAACAAAATTTAAAATAAAAAGTTTATACTAAACATATTTTTTTATCACTTTTCCTCGTAAGATAGGAGTAATTAGTTATTTTAAAAACGCTTTATAAAGGCTTAAACATAAGACATGAACATAACTTTGATTTTGATAACATATAAAAATTTCGATTCTAAGGTCCCTAATTGCGTGACAAATCCCTTCAAAGCTTTATTGGTCACATTGAATTGAATACCATAATCCCCCTCTCCGGTCAGTACAAGCCATTAACTACAAAGCGTCCCTAATCCCACCAGTAAATAGCCTGCCCTAATTCCATACTTACAGTGACGGGATTACAGAAACTGTAACGATATTTAATTTACATCACCATTTATCAGCTAAGATTTATTGCATGGATTACAGAAACTAGATGTATAACAAATTTTTATTGAACACTATTTAATAAGAAAAATAAAAAAAAGCGTATAAAATGTATATGTTAACTTTGAAGGCGATTAAAAGTATTATAATTATAAATTCAACACTATAAAGAATCAATGTATAGACAATAGAAGTCTCCAGTCTATTGTTTATATATAAATTGAATTTGAAATAATTTGCCATTATAAGAGTATTATATGCCATATGCCGATAGCGGCCATACAATGTGCAGAGGCGATGAGAACATGGAGAAACCGATCGTGGTTGGTAACAGAACGCAAACGTGGCTGTTCACCAACTGGAAGGACCGATCAAGTGAAAGACTTATGATGTCATCATTAGTCCTCAAAACTGTACATTGTCATAAGAGAGGCACTGGCCAGAAACCGGTGGAAAGTAATAATCCGCTCCAGATGCTTCCTTGCTGACATGATCTGCCGATTAAAGAGAGAGATAATAATATTGCTACAATTTCTAAATCAAGGTTTATTTCTATTTGCAACAAGTATAACTGTTTTATCCAAGTTCGTTTAAGGTTAGACTACATGCCAATTTTCCTAATGAGTCCCAATCTGATTAATATAAAAATAAAAAAGGTCAAATATTATTCAATTATTAACATCGTGATGTTCAAGCAACAAATTGCGCATAACCACTGAGCATAATGTTATGGACGTCATAATTGCCGGAGGGTGACCAGACGCAGTGGGGTTGCATTATCTCGGGGTGTCAAACGTCACACGTCTATTGTCTATTTCCCACATTGACAGCTCGAGGCATCTGGGTCGGTGAGATTAATCTCGCAGCGCATAGCTCTGATTAAGATTTGTTTTACTTTGTCTCTTTGTTGCTGTTGCATTCGTTATTTCAAGGCTTTTTTTGCAAAATGGAATATTAGTAAGCACAATGAAAAAAGAAATACATTAATATACCCTATATTAATGTATTTCTTTTTAATTAAACATATTTTTTAATCGTAGCACTTAAAACTATCTTGATCTCTAAATAAACTTATTTTGTAATTGATATAAAAGATAAACTTTTTTTGCTTGTCGTATAATCAAAACAATCCGTCGTTCCACAACTGAACGTTTTTAAGGCAGTTTTTGCCGCACACCACCACTATGTGGAAGCAGCTGCCCGCTGAAGTATTTTCGAACCAATGCGACTTAGGGTCCTTCAAGAAAAGAGCGTACCAATTTTTAAAAGGCCAGCAATGCACTTGCGAGCCTTCTGGCAATGTAAGTGTCCATAGGCGGCGGTACCCTACTGCCCATTTGCCTTCTATTACATAAAAAAAAAATATTCACCTATATATTACAATACTTTACATTAATGTCGAGTAATTTATATCTAAAATATTTCCAAAAACTGACAAATTAGACTTTGTTATCTGATAAATTTCTAATAATCGAAAATTAGGATAGATAATTAATAAAAATTTTGGAAATAAATAGTTTTTAAAGATAAATACTTTGTCGTCTTATTCCTTCAAATTGTGTTCACGCTGTAAAGAAAATAGACATGAGTACTTTAGTTGGAACGATGCAATAATATTGATTTATATATTATAAATAAGGGCTTAATATATTATGACGGCCTGGAATAGGTATGAATTTATAACTATGACACCAGCTCACTTACTTTAGAAGGCACATCCAGTAAAACGTAAACAAAATTGGTTTCGCGCTTCTTTTGTCAGTGAGCGACACTTGACGCCACTCGTTGCTGTACTTGACAGCTCAATGCCTCACAAAAGCTGCTATTTAATGACCGAAGTGTGAAAATGACACCCCGCTTCGCGAATTTATCGCAATTTGTAATATTTCCATCTCAAAGAGCCGCTAAAAAGATTTTTATTCATAAACTGTGTTAGTTCACTTATACCTTTGGCGTAGTTATCAAATTAAAGTAAGTTTTATAATTCTTTTAAGACAGTAAGTTTATATTAATTCTGAAAAGGAAATTGTGTTTATTGCATAAATAAATGAAACATGCTTTGGTCTTAATGTAGATCATGCATTCAGACCAAAGCATGTTTCGGATTAAAAATTATTCTCATAACTATATACGAACGAGAGCAGTGTTGGCCTAGTGGCTTCAGCGTGCGACTCTCATCCCTGAGATCGTAGGTTGATCCCCGGCTGTGCACCAATGGGCTTTCTTTCTATGTACGCATTTAATATTAGTTCGAACGGTGAAGGAAAACATCGTGAGGAAACCGATATGCCTTAGACCCAAAAAAGTCGACGGCGTGTGTCAGGCACTGGGGGCTGATCACCTACTTGTCTATTACATTAAAAAATGATCATAAAACAGATTCAGAAATCTGAGGTTGTAGTGCCACTGATTTATTTTAAATACGAACGAACGAAAATATAGCGCTTATAAATATTTCTAACGCAAAATGTCTTAATGCACAAAATATTTTTCTCATTCCTTTATTGTAATTGTCTTTTATTGTATGTAAAGATTTTAAATGGTTTATCGTAAGCTAATAATCCCCAAATATAAACGATAGCCAATAAATATATTCGCCGCGGGGTGCTATTCAATGATGTTTACACAATGCCTTGCGTTATTTGTATCTCGCTAAATTTTGCGTATGGGGTGATTTAATGAAACCAAAATATTGGGGTGCACGTATTCAGTGTCTTATTTATATTGTTTTATTATCTATGCATATAAAGAATTGATTTGTGATGGTTTACAAAATGATTTTTTAGTAACATATGACGAACTATTCTTATAGTTCCTTTATTTTTAATAGAGTTGGGTTGCCGGCGAAATAACAATTATTTTGAATTTATAATACATATGGCTGATCACCGGCGTACCTGTTTTACACCAAAATAGTTGTTTCATTATTTATTGATTTATTAGTATTATGAAACAAAACACTTAGACTATATACAAAGCCAAAACCGATTACATAGATGAATAATATATATGAAACAGAACATTAATAGGCAAAAAGAGAAAAAAAAAACAAAAGAAAACTGAAGTTTAACATTAAACAAACGATTAGTAAAACTTAATATTCAAAGAAAAAACTAAATTGTTACTGCTGAACAAAGTCAAACTCCTCAAATATTTATTTATTCGTAACATTAATATAATAGAAAATTTCCTCATATCCTCTTTAGTGAGGTGGAAAATATCAACATCCTCATAATTAGTGCCATAGTTAGATAAATGTGTTTGTATAACAGAATTTCAATGTATGTAAAGAGTGTCACCGCTCCACAATATTAAAAGCTTTTTTTTAATCAATACGAAAAAAATAAAATTTATTCCTAAAAATCTCAGGCAAGTACAAAATTCTAAACAGTGTTCTCGTGTAATATTCCTTTCATAACCAAAATTTAATAAAAGCTTCCGAGAAAATGCAGTAACAATTCCCATTTTAACAAGACCTCTGGAAGAACCTGAATACGTAATTTTCAGTTAACAAAGCGTAGATCAACTTACAGTAGCCGTTTTTACCTTTATAGCGGACCCTCTTCAATTAATTGAAATGAAAGTATTTGCAAGCCTAAGGGGAGATAAAAGTGTGAAAGTGTCATAATTTATTTAGCATAAATGTGGGACATATCCGATTAGCTGACACCATACGCTGTATTGCTACCGGATTAACTTTGGTAACTAAAGTATTTACTTGGCGTTCGTTGGATATATTTACTAAAATTCAGGGTAAGTTTTATGTTATTAATATATTCAAGGTTCGTACCCAGATAGATTAGTATCACGATGTTTTAAAAAGCAAATAACTTTTGTAAAAATATGAATAAATTCCTAAAGTACAATATTTAGTTGTCTCTGAGTGCTGATCGATATTTGGGTTAATATATACATTATTGCCTGCAAATTTTAATAATAATTAATTTAGTAAACCATAGTTTAAACCGCAACATAAAATGGTTCGGTCAAAGAGATTAAAATATATTATAAACCTACATTCAGGATGTCCTAAACTTTTTTTACTAATTCGTAGAACTTCGATACTTGTGAAAATTGTACAAGTACTTACGTATATTGAAAGGGTGAATGAACTTTGTGTGGGGGAAAACGATGTCCCCTTTTCTTTAGATAAAATAACAAAATAGCACCATTTGAATATTGAGGTGAAATATTTTGTAAAAATTGAAAATTTGAAATAAACAAATGATTTAGACGTGATGAAAACACTATTTTTTCGCTGTGCAATAATGAAAACCTAACAAGATAAATTGCTTAAGTATAGTTATCTGGCTTCGCAATGTTCAAAAGTAGTAGTGAGATAGTAAGAAAATGTATTGTTTTGTGTAATAAATATTTTAATACAAAATAAACACAAATTCTTTAGCAATATGAATTTTGATGTATTTCCTTCAACCCCAAACAATTCTTCTGCACAATTTACTCTTTAGTCACGTATTATATTATTCAAACACCCTTCATTTCCATTCTAATATTTATTGTTTGTTTAAACCAGTCCAAAGTTATGAAGGAAAATAAGAGACTATTTTGTAAGCTCTTCAAATAAAATTCTATTCTTTAAGTAATGTTATTTTTGATGCAGTTAATACAAAGTGTTATTTTAAACTCAAATATTATTGCAATGAAATTAATCCCAGTGGATCAAGTTAGCTGGCGTAGAGCCAACCTCTACGAAGCTACGATCGTTAAGCGGCCTCGTGCTACGATACAGCTACGCTTGCTTCAACCAAATCTACTGATTTTTATCGAAATTTATTGCACAGTATACCGTTTATAATGAGGTCAAATTTACTTTTTTAATTCCTTTGTGTGTTTAACTGTGTAACCGAGCCGAAAAGTGTTGATTTACAATTGCAGTAAAATATAATAAACTTTTTTATATAGGCAAGTGCAATTTAATATGCCAATTTTGAAGCGCTTTTTGAGTTTAGGAAACTCTAACAAGATTGGAAGTTTTTTATTAATACAGTTTCAATTTGTCTAATTGTCAATTTATATGCTTATGTCCAGTTAATTATTATATTGTTTTAAATTTCAGGAGACACGCGGTCGTTACAAGTAGAAGGAGAACCATTCGAGCGAGCAGCTGAACTCTTGCGACGTTCGCCAGAGTTCACGCTACTTGCTGCTCTGCGGCAAGATCCAGCCAACTCTGGCACTATTTTATCGTTCTCTCACGGCTTTAACAGGTAAAGCTTTTATTAAAACCTTTCTGTACCCCTATATGTATTTTATTTATTCTTTTCAATACTAGCAGTTACTCAGTTTTATATATATTGCATGATCTTTTTAGTCCGATAAGATGTCTCGGTGTAATGTGATCTAAAATGTTTTTAGACAAGGCATCTAACAAAATGTGTAATGTTAAATAGAGACACGACTTGAAGTCTCAAAGGATGGCTCAAGGTGCGAAGAACGACAAACAAACCATCGACGACTTACTGCGGCGTACAATGGTGAGTTCTAGATCTCAACATCGCTGCGCGCGCACGCATTTCGCTAAGGCTGGATGCGTGCGCGCGCATAGGGGAGAATCATGTATCTTGGAATGTCCTGTGCCTCGGAATGTCCTCCTCGATCCATCTGTTGACTCATTGCGCTCACTGTCTCTGCACGGCCGTACGCGTGGACGGGTGAGCCAACTTGCATGCGACCCCGCGCCTCCTCCGCCGTCGTCCGTTTGTGTTCTGTGTCTTGACGTGTTGTGCTATGTGTCTGTCTGTCCGTTCCCATCGTTCCGCCTCTATGTGTACCTTGATGTTTCCCGTCGTCTCGCGACCGCGTCGGGCCCGCGCCCGCTCAAAGGGGACCCGCCGGGCTTGCACTTGCATTCCAAGCGACATGGGAATCGGTTACGTGCATTCGACGCGACCGATCGAAGCCGCCGACGAGGGACCGGTCACGATGTCGCTCGCCGGTCGTTTACGAATCTCCCGATTTCTTTCGCATTCGGACAACGGAAGGCGCTTATCTCGCCGAGTAGATCAGACACCGAACGCGTTCCGAGGTACATGGTCCCCTATCCCGAGCGAGCGATATTGAGATGTAGATCGAGCCGATGTCCGCTCGCGGTCGCCTTTCCGTCCGCTTTCCGAGTATACTGTGTTTGCTTTTACGTGTACCTCGGAACGGTTCGCTCGGAGGGAGGTTCCGAGAACGTGACACTTGAGTAGCGCTGTGGCTGTCCAGGTACCTGGAGGTGCAGTCCAGCGGACGGAGGGACGAGGTGCGCCTGCACTACGTGGCGGCGGGTGGCACGGCGCCGCGCATCGAGACCTTCCCATTCCGGTTGGCGGATGGCGCCTGGCACCGGCTGGCGCTAGCGGTGTCGGGCGCGCAGGCAACGCTCTTTGTGGACTGCCATCCGCTCTACCGCCGCCTCATTCCGCCGCCCGATAGGAATTTCACACAGCCGCAACTCGCTCTCTGGGTTGGGCAAAGAAATAGCAAACATTCCTTGTTTAAGGTACGTTGATAACTCTTTTTTGAGCGAAAAAAATTAAATTAAATATTTCTTACTATTCATTTTGATTTTCTTTTTCAGGGAACACTACAAGACGTGAGGTTGGTATCTGGTCCTCATGGATACCTAGTTCAATGTCCAGGTTTAGATTCTGAATGTCCTACCTGTGGTCAGTTCGCTTTGCTACAGGCTACAGTTCAAGAGTTAACTTCACATATTCATGATCTTTCACTCAAGGTGAGGGTTCCTTACGGTACTTTAATTTCGTAATAAAAAGTTCAATTTTTTTTTCTAAAAATACTTACCTACTTATTAATTCAAATAGATCAGAGTAAATAAATAGCGACTTTTTATACGGTGTGTATTTATTTCAGTTGGTGGGCACAGAAGCCCGGCTGGCGCGGTTGGAGCAGTGTGACTGCCAGAAGTCATGCTACTCCAACGGCACAGTACACGCAGATGGCGCCACTTGGCAGAAGGACTGTAATCGCTGCTCATGCGTGGTGAGTAATATTACTCAAATTAGTTCAAAGTACTTTGCTTTGAAAGATTTGTGGTTTGCTTTAATTTGGTCTACGTTCTGATATTCCAGAACACCGTACTGAAATTATAGATAATATTTTTCTAATATATTATATGTATTGAATAATATGATTAATATAAATAATATCTATTTGTTTTTTTTTTTCAATTACAGCACGGGGAGATAACGTGTAGGCCGGTGGAGTGCGACAGGGCGGAATGTAAGAACCCGGTGTTACACCCGGGCGAATGCTGTCCTACTTGCTTGAGTAAGTCTTACTAAAATCCACTATTATTGTTGTTTATTAATTAATCCATACAACAATTGGTTAGTTTACATTTCTTCATATTAGTATTTGTTGTGTTAGTATAAGTTTTAAAGTGTAGTAGCTTTAGCGTAAAAGCCTCCTCCATATTTTTCCATTTCTCTGTCGTGAGCAACATTCATCCAGTTTTAGTTTAGTATATTGTACTACAAATACCAATGTAATCACTAATTCGGGACTTTATATTAAATATAAATTTGAAAAATTTACCTTTTTTAGGAACAAACGTATCTTTCATTTAATTATTATTATATTTTTATGTTAACCCTTTTTTTATTTTTATTTTATTGTATCTATAAATCTTCTATAAATCTGTTTTAAATAGGCGTTAGCGTCGTAAAGATTTTACTATCTACTTTTTCCTAAAAAAAGAACCTCCAACTATTTATTTATTTAGTAACACTTCGTTGCATATACATTAGTATAGTACAATTGACATAATTAAATTAAAAGGAGAGCAACTGGCGGCCTTATCGCTTACGAGCGATATCTTCCAGGCAACCACTCTAAGGAAAACACTATATAGACTAATTACAACGGATATATCCTGCTTCGTTATACTATTCATGTTAACAATTACACCAAACATATACAAATTATATGCGCTTAACATATAAGAAACTCACTTTATCATTTACAAATACTAGCGATTTGTATTGTAAAACATGCTTCATACTCAGAAATCTTTCTTTGTATAAGAGCTTTCCTTTCCCACAATCTGGCCAATTTACTAACTATAAACGATTGTATAATTCCTTACTCAGGACAATGCCTACTAAAAGGCACATTATATGAGCACGGCGAACGTTTCGCGCCAAAGGAATGCGCGGAATGCGTATGCCACGATGGCAACATGCAGTGTACAAGGGTCGACCCAGACACCGCCTGTCCGCCCTTGCCCTGCGACCCGCCTGATCAGTTCACTGTGCCTGGGGAATGCTGCAAGTTTTGTCCAGGTAAACACAGAAGATCTCTAATATTTTCGTGACTTGTACTCATACAAGTTACGAAAACGCTTTTGTTTTTTGAACCATATGCTGGCCAAGCTAACACGTGAATTTTGGTAGTTATCTATATATATTTTTTTTTTAAATTAAATTAGGTGGAAATAGTTAGGGAAGGCGGGTTTGTCATATTGATAAGCAAAATACACAGTTGAACTATTGGCTTCTCGTCTCAGTTGGCTTTACGTGGTAAGTCCCTACTCAATGGTTACTTGCTTTTACTTATTATGGTAAATAGTAGCAACCTAGGGATAGTAGAAACGAGTATAGAGGCGTAAAAGTACTAGCTCAAATACTAAGTATCGCAATACAGCCCGGAAATTCTATTTATCGATTTTTAATAATAATTGTTACTACTATGTTATTTAAGAATAATGTATGTACATATTTATTATTAGCAATGATTGTTCAAATTGCGATTTCTGTCATCTAAAGGTATCCCTTTACTTTTCCCAGAAAAAAGAATATTGTAATCAACAAGGCCATGACTTAGACGCAATAATGACTGAAATTTTAATTACTTTTGTTGATACAAGTACGGTTTTTATATATTAGGTCTTTATTTTTTTTTATAATGTTTATGTTTAGGCGTGGACTACTGCAGCATGGGTCACTCGTGTGACGAGAACGCGACGTGTATGAATCTCAATACTAAATATACTTGCAAGTGTAATCAAGGATTTCAAGGAGACGGACTTTCTTGTGAAGGTACCTTATAATTTGACATACTAATGTAATGGGAGTAAGTTTCTTTATTTGGACCCAAATTTTAACTTTTTTTATACGACTTTTATTTAAGCAATTACTTTATCTCTGATAATAATCAGATTAAATTTCAAATCTACAAACCATATCATAGAAAAGCACACTTGCTGCTATTTAAAATGCTTTTGTTTTTAAGTTTGTTACAAAAATAAAATAAGAGTTACGTTTCTAATATTTATTTACTTTAAGTAAAAGAGAAATTATTCAAAGATTTTATTTGTGTATTAGTGTGTTATTATTGATAGTTCTTTTTCTTGACGGAGACACAATTTTCGACTCAATTATTTCCAGACGTGGATGAATGTCAGCAAGCGGGCGGTTTGTACGGTCACCACTGCCACTCGAACACACGGTGCGTTAACGTGGTAGGTGGGTACGTATGCCAATGCCTGCCTGGGTACACGCGACGCGACAAATTCAACTGCGTAGAAGTCGACGAGTGTGCGAGCGAGACGCACTCATGCCACGCAGATGCAGTGTGTGCGAACACTCCAGGTTCCTATTCCTGTCAATGTAGAGAGGGATATAGTGGCGATGGATATATTTGTACTCGTAAGTTTTAAAATTTGTTTGTAATATTAATAAATTTGGTGAAGGAAAACGCCGTGACGAACACCATGCCGTAGACCCAAAAAGTTGTGTGTTAGGCACAGAAGCATGGTCACCTATTGGCGTATTAGACAAAAATCACGAAACAGATAACGATATCTGAGGCAGACAGAGTTTTCACTGCTATTTTTATTAAAATAATTAATGAAAAGTCAAAACCGAAATATTAGTTGTCTTCTTTGATTAATTGTCTACGTCTCCTAAGGGTAATTATATATATTGGTGTATGTTTAACCTTCGCTATTGATAGGAATAATAGGATAATATACACTTACAACTATGAAATAGATGATGACAGAGATATTTTTTTTAAGACCAAATACTCTGTGTTAATTAAAGATGTTTACAATCCGTTCACACAGCTTATTTGTTTAGCCTGTCCAGAAGTAGTCTTCTAGTCTTAAATATACTTTTGTTACCATACCTCTCACGCTTTTGGTCAATGTTTAAGATACTTCTAAACCCTTTTATAATGTAGAGGGAGGGTAAAACTTGCTGAGTTTCTTGCCCGTTCTACTCAGAACAAGGCCTCCTGGTAGTTTTGCAAACGGATGGCGTAGTCTTGCTCTTTTGCGAATTTTGTAAACGTTTTTGACCTTCATAAGCATACGCTAAGACGCATCTAAACTGAATAAACGTATTTTGATTGATCGACTTTCCAGCAATATGTACGGGTGGATGTCTGAACGGCGGAGTCTGCGCGGGTCCAGAGCGATGCGTGTGTGCGCATGGCTTTGGCGGGTCCCGGTGTGAGCGTGACGTGGACGAGTGCGCTCCCCCCGCGCATCCGGGAGCCCACGCGCCCTGTGTACCGCGCGCTGCGTGTGTCAACACGCCCGGTTCCTATTACTGCGTGTGCCGGGATGGCTATCGCCGCGACCCACATAGAGATCATTGTGAAGGTAAACTAAATTATCTAACTGCTTATATTCGCTACGATATTTAACCGTTTGTCAGAATCTTCACTTTAACTAATCCTATATACACCTACTCATTAATAAAATTATATTTTACTGTTTTTTTTATATCCAGTGATACTTAAAAACATTTAAATGACATTCTACGTGTCTTCAAGCGTAAGATGCTGCAGTCATTGTTCCGTCACCAATAAAAATTCCAAAGAAGAAATTATATTAAATTGCATATTTGTTTTATATTTGTATTTCTGAATCTAGTTTATTGTCATTTATTATTATTGTATTGTTTCTTTTCTCTTTTGTAATCGTAATGTAATGCGAAGCATGTATTGTTTTTTTTATATGTGTCTGTGTGTGTTTCCTTAGTGTGCCTTTTTAAAATAAAATACCATTTACCTGAAACTTAAACGTTTGTAATACTGTTGTAGTCAGTTCTAGCAAAAATAAATAAGTTTGATAAATATTTCGAACGTAACAAGTGATATTTTTTTAAATTTAATAATATTGTAAAATGTTTCAGATGTAGATGAATGTTCGGAAGGATTCCACACATGTCACCCGAGTGCGCGTTGTGTCAACGTGGAGGGAAGCTTCCATTGTGAATGTGATACACAACCCTGTGAACTTAGTAAGTATTAGTGCTCAAAAATGACAGTTCTGTAACTTCAGTTTTATATATCTAGAAAAAGGAACATTTATTTACTTTAAAAAAATATATCTTCGTTTGGTAGCTCAAGGTTGAGCGTCGTAGTCAGCAAAGAAGCATTTGGAGCGGACTCTCTTTCTCCACTGATTGAAAATGAATATAATGCTTATGTATATTGTATAAGGCGAATTATAACCGAAGAGATTCGGTAACAAAAGATTACGTGGCGCGCTCTACGTAGTATTTTTTATCTCGCGGTATATGTTACCCCCTTAATATAGTTATATAGAGCGCATTAGAAACATCCCTATAAAAATTGCAGGTTGTTCGTGGCAAGGCAATATAATTCCGGACGGGACTCGGTGGGCGGAAGCGGGCGGATGCCGCACGTGCTCGTGCGTGGGCGGAGTCGCTTCGTGCACGCGCGCACTCTGCGCCTGTGATACAGACAATACCTCACTACCGGTAACGAAAAAAAAAATACTTTCTTATCAGATATAGACTACATCTCACTCGGCCTTATTATAAAAAGGTGGGACGTAAAATTACCATTTCATTATTGGTAATAACATGGTAACAAATACCATACTACTTAGGCTGAAAAAGCTAAAGCTTGCAAATAGAGCCTAGACTCCGAATATGATTTTGTCCCATTCGGTGTCGAGACCCTTCGTCCGTGGGATCCTATAAGGTTTTTAAAGGAAATAGCTAAAAGGTTAGTCGACATCACAGGAGACCGCAGAGCTGGTAGCTACTACGGAGAATGAATGAGTCTAGCTATTCAAAGGAGGAATGCTGCCAGTATCTTCGCAACCTTGCCTTGGGACTCCTTTTAAAAATATATTTTAGTTATTATATTTTTAAGGTTTTTTAGGTTTAGATTTAAAGATTTTACATTTGATATTGACTTTATTTGAACATAAAGAAATATTTCCATACTAACTAGTCCAAAATGTGCCTGGCCAAAAGGTTTGTCAGATTTGACAAACCTTTTGGCCAGGCACATTTTTCAATTTCAATCAGATTTTTTTTTCGAGTGATACTTACGTCCATTTACATCACAAACAGTATAAAACGCAAAAGTAAAGATAACATTTCTATTTTTTTTAAAAGGTTTACTAAACCTGGAATAAGTAGGCAGTTTTGGCAGCTAAAGAATAAAATTAAGTAATTAAAGTTAATTCGATATATTGTTCGTGATATTGAAAAGTTGGTTATTTTTGTATTAGGTCACTTCATTAAGTAAATATTTAGAATTACCTTTTTGTAAATAGAACATGATATATCCGTCGCATTTTTTTTAATTGCCTTCAAATGGGTCAAATTTGTCCCTTTTTCGGTGGATAACTTTTTTAGTAGCAACACTTATGAAATGTCAGAATTCTACGGAATAAAAAATCAGAGTATATGTCGGTTAATAATATTGTAAATACTCTGTATATTTCTGTCTTGGAAATAAATATAAATAAGTACTGTTGTAACATTTATATATAAATAAGTAATTCTTGGTTTAATTCTAGCAACACTTATGAAATGTCAGAATTCTACGGAATTAAAAAAACAGAGTATTAATAGATCACCATAGTATAATATGATCCGATAAAACGCTTGTGTATACAGATGGACAGCGAGAGCCTAGCTCCGTCATCGTGTTGCCCGCACTGCGAGGCGCGGTTCCACTGTCGCCATCAGGAGATGCATCACGTCACTTTCCGAAGCGGCGAGCGCTGGCTCTACCAGTGCCTGATCTGCGAATGCCTCGTTAGTACATTTTAATTATTCTTGACGTCCGTCGTACCACAACTAAGAGGAGTCATATTACCTTCCTTTACAAAAATCTAAGCTGTGAGCTACATGTAATATGTGCGTGTGTCAATTCCAGCTGGGCGAGGTGGACTGCTGGGAGCCACAGTGCTCGGAGGGGGGCGGCTGCTGCGGGGCGCGGGGGGAGTGGCGGGCCTCGACGCATCTCGAGCTGCCCGGCTGCGCACCGCACTGCGCGTGCACGGTACGTATACACACACGGCGCTACTACTACAGTACACTTTAACTAATTACTCATTTGTCTCTTTTCATCATAGCGTATCACAATTTAACAGAAAAAAAACTAAATTAGAAAGTGAATGCAGGTAGAATCAATTATTTTAGTTTTATTCAGCTTAATAAATGAATTCAATTGGTTTCATTAATTCAAACTTGACTGTAGGTACTAGTCTTCACTATAGTTCGAAGCCTTATTCTTTATTCAAAGTTATTCTAAATTCTATTGAAATAACACACTATTACGGAGACGGCCCTTGAATAAAAAAATTGTACATTTTTACATCTTTTGAATTTACTAAAATTTATAATATTCATTCATTAAACTATTAAATGCAATCTCATATATAAGGGTCCATCAATTTCCACTAAAGCAATTAAATCTTGCAATGCTAACTAATCAACATTAAATACCACTTGAACTGCAGATCATCCTTCCATTGTGTAACTAACCAACGAATTTTGTAACTCATTTACCTAATACTAGATTTCGACTTGATTACATTTAAAGAAAAGCCCGCGAAACCAGGAAACTTAACAAGGAAGTTTTACTTGTAACAGTTTTATTGAAACATAACTCTTATTTATTACACATAAAGTATAAATTTCAACGACATGTTCATTTGTGAACAGCTCAATTTGTTAAACTCTAATTTTTAATTCCATGGAATTCTGACTGTTATCATTTCACGACATGTTAGAGATGGCAAACCTTTTTGGCTGGGCACATTTTCAATTTCAATTCGAGTCTATATATACATTTTATTCGTTAGTAAATGTATCCATTTTCAAAGTGGTTTAACAGCGAGTGATAATTACGTCCCTTTTCATCACAAACCGTAAAAAACGCACGAGATAAGATAACATTTCGTTTTATTAAAAAGGTTTACTAAACCTGGAATTAGTAGGCAGTGATACCAGCCCTGTGATTCTGTAACTCACTTCACGACTCACACAGCGGTTTTCGCATCGGCGGTCTCTCTCAAATCAGTCGTTAAGCAGTCATTTTATGATTTGGCATTCTGATAAACAATAAAGTACAAGCTCCCACCTTTTCAAAATGCCAAATCATAAAATGACTGCTTAACGACTGATTTGAGAGAGACCGCCGATGCGAAAACCGCTGTGTGAGTCGTGAAGTGAGTTACAGAATCACAGGGCAGCTAAAGAATAAAGTAAAGTAATTAAAGTTAATTCGACATATTGTTCGTGATATTGAAATATTTGTTATTTTTGTATTAAGGGGCGTCCATAAATTACGTGAGGTGTTTTTTTAAATTTTCTGTAACTCCCTCCCCCTGGTGAGATGTCATGAGATTTTATTCAACCCCCATCCATGGGGTTCTTAAGTAAACGCGTTGGATTATTATTATTGTAAAAAAAATTGCTTCGTGCTTTTACTTTCGACTAAAACAAAATAAGTGTAATGTTGAGCGTTTAGGTATGGAGTTAGTGGGAAGTTGCAGAGATGGCCTTTAGGGTCAACCATTTTCCTAGTTTTTTTTTCATCAGAAAAAAAATTGCGTGATATTTGCCAAGACCCCTCCAACGTAAGATTTAATGAGATTTGACTCGACCCCACCCTCCACCCTTAAACATCTCACAAAATTTATGGACGCCCCCTTAGGTCCCTCGAGTAAGCAAATATTTAGATTTACCTTTTTGTAGGTAAAACATAAAAATACGTAGCATTTTATTTTTAATTGCTCTCAAATGGGTCAAATTTGTTCCTTTTTCGCTGGAGATCTTTTTTAGTAGCAAACTTATGAAATGTCAGAATTATTCGGAATAAAAATCGAAGTATAATTGCTTATAATGCAAATAATTGTTGGTATATAAAAATATACGCTTAGAATTCTATACCTTTTAATTTTTTGAAGTCAAATTTGCAAGCGAGCTCGAAGGAGGTACTGTACTTGGTTAGGCAAATTATATCGAACGGTCGCACACGCGCTATTTTAATGTATTCAAGTCGGAAGTGTGTGAGTGAGCTCGTGCTTGTTGCAGGGCGGGCAGTGCGCCGCTACTCTGGTGAGCAATCTCGCGTGTTGTGTGCATCGGTAACCATCCCCACTCTTCTTACTCATTCATTCATTGCTCTTTTGAGTTCTCTTTTTGGTGTCTTCAATTTTTATCACATTTCCTAAACCTTTATTATACAGATTTCCATAGAAATATTTTTAGAATAAAATTGTTGATATATTATGTAGACTTAACAAGATTATTAGTCAAATTACACCTTTAGAGTTTTTTCCTTTTGCAGAAATAGTGCTTTTATAAACGATAGTAATTCAAAGTAGATTTAATTTTTAAACTTCTTTTTACTTTTTAAATTTGGAACCTTTAAGATATTAGTGCTTAATTTTATATATGCGTATTAGTGACGATAGTTGAAGACATTTTAAAGAATTGTGTTGCATGTTTAAAGTTTTAAAATGCATGAATTTGTTGCATTTGCCATTGTATTTTCCAAAGTTTATCATAAGCATGAAAGCATTAATCATTTCATTTTTATTCATTTTCATAATTTATTTTACTGTACTATTTTGATATGCATCAATGAAGCAAGTGCAATAATATCATTTTAATTTGAACGAAAATTAAATTTCTCCATAGTAATTTTTATTTTTGCACATTCATCATTCTCTTTATAAAACAATAATGTTATTGCCATCAGATTTTGGACCATAAAAACGAAATTATACATTTTCTTGTACAACACACATTTTGTTTTCTGTTGCAAGAACAGTTTAACGTAGTCAGTAACAATCATTTCCCAAGTTCGCAACTTATTAGTTTCTTTAGGTAAATTATTTTGTTAAAATATTAATGTGAATAGTTTAGTAATACTTTTTGTTTGGTAGACTTAATTATTAGCGATCTCTGTACCGACACGAACGCCACCAGGCCCACCGCAGACATAGCCCGTAGAAGAAAGCGTGTCTGCGGTGCGCCTTCGCGTGACGTCGGTTCAGATGTCGCATGAGGGTGTCCGTGTGCAGAGCGCGTCGCTCGCTGACGGCGGCGCTGGCCCTCGCGGCGCTGTGGCTGGGCCGCGCGCCTCGGCCGCACCGCAAGCATCGCGGCGCGCGGCGCTAGAGCCGCCCTGACCACCACGCACACCTTATTTATTCTAGATAGATCTAATGTTAACCAATTGCCGCGCTCTCGGCCTCGACTCGGCGACCGCGCGCCCGCCGCGCCGTCCGCTCGCATCGAACGTTTCATCCTCGTAGCAATATTGTAGTTATCCTAGGTCCGACATTAGAAGCTCCCGCCTTTCGTTGCGAAGGGGCGGCCGGCGCCTCGGCCCGTCACGCGCGCGTATGCGTGACGGCCGAGAGGGACGAACCGACGCCGTAGACCGCGTTCGCCTCCGCGCGTTCCTTCCCGCGTCTGTAATCTTCGAATTCTAAATTATCGCGTGCGATCGCTTATATTATACTATTATTAATTAGACTTGTACCGGTACTGTGTAGCTGTTGACTCGGAACGCGCGGGGGCGCGGGGCGGCGGGCGCGAGGCCTAACGTATCTCGATGTGTATAAAGTTTGTAAATAAGATATCGCACAGATCCCGCCGTCGCTCGTGCTACCGTTGCCCATGTTGTAAGAAATATTTCGTAATATATTATTATAGTTTATGTTTGTCTTTGTATAAAGATGGTCGTTTTCATGAATAATTTTAAATAAACCAAAAATAGGTACCAAATATAGAAAAGATATGATTGTTTCTTAATTTCATAAAGCATTCTGATGCTTGCATGTTGTATTGTGTTCAAAAAATTACAATTAAAAGATATCCACATATGATGCATTTTTATTACACCTTTTACAGATATTGTACCGAGATCAACCAGATCAAGACTGTTTTGAAATATAATTTAGACCATGCGCATAATTTTGTACAAAAATAGCTAAATAAAAAAACAAAAGAATAAATATTAAAACTAAAATTTAACTAGGACAAAAGGCTGGGTTAGTAGGCGGCACAAGAGTTGGGTAAATGTTCTGATTCAGATTTTGGGCGGGAGGGGAAATAGCTGGAATGAGATTCCTGGCGTTGAAATTGTTAAGGAACGCAGGAGAGTTTGTAAGGTAGGCAACGCGCATCGGCTGAAGGGTTTTGTTGGCGTGCTCCACTACTCCCGAGACCAGTGTGTAAGATGTTGCAAAGAGGGTTATAGCCTGAAAAGAAAAATTTAGTAAATTTCACCAACATGCAATTCAAAGTTTGGTGTTGTTGTTTGGTTGTTGATGTTGTTGTTGTTGGTTGCAGTATCTACAATTTAACAAAATACAAACTTTATTTGCCTCTTCACAAATGTAACAGCGGCCTCTAAAATACACAGCTATCGTGGAGTGGCCTATAATAGGACTACTAATTTTATTATCGCTTAATGGCTGTTACTAATATTTTAATATAAATATATGTACCATAATAACGATTATTCCACACGCAACAACAGTAAGCGAATTGACATATTGACGTAGTTCTCTGATGGCTGGTCGAAGGCAGCCATTGGTGTAAATCGGATACACACACCGATCACTTTCCTGGGAATATATAAAAAATTAATAGATTACAAAGACGTTAGCACAATCTCTACAATAATATAGAATATATAGGTTAGAATATTTTTATTATTTAACAGACAAATCTGCACCTACTTATAGGCTAAATAGGTTATTTTGGTTAAAAGCAGTAGCCTCGGGAAACACTGAAGTATTCATTCGCTTCCTCTCAAACTGGCGAAGAATCCTTCAAGCCCTTAACTATCATGGAACCTGCCCGATAGCGATAACCTCTAATCTAACCATTCCATCTGTAACCTTTTTTTTATTTCTAAGTGGCGTTTGTGTTTTATGTAAACTAAAAAGCTAAAAAATAATGTTACACAGAAGGATAAAGGCACAATAAAGAATTGGCTGTTTGATACCTTCTTCATTTCTTGCATCTTTGTAGCTTGTTACATGGACAATAGTTCTTATTTTAAATTGTTACAATACAAGTTTTTTAATTGTTATACATTATACAGAGGAAGTGATGACATGAATTGAATAAATGTTTGACGTCCAATATAACCTGGAGTCTCAGTTCAGAATAAGAAATATAAGGACAGGAAACACTGGTTCGAATGAATACATGTATATGTACTGCTATTGAAGTATATAATAATATATATATAGGACTGAAGAAATATTGGTAAAATCGCCGGTGCACAGTATACACGCTAACCAACATAAAAAGTAAGTTTGAAAACTAGTTTTATATGCATTTGTCGCGTTCCTGAACTAGACTGCTATGGTTACATTTACACAAACCACAGTGGTCGCTATTGTAACATATTATGATTTTATTACAATATTCTGTGACATAAATGAATTTTAAAAAAAGGCCTTGAAATAGATGAATCAGATATAGATTTAGGTGGGGTAAATGCGAGTACCATAACTACATTGACTTGTTGCATTTTCCCGGTGTAAAGGGGTAAATGTAAAAAATATGTTAAAATTCTAATAGTGTAGATAGTTACTAAACTGGAGTAATAGCAATAAAAAAGGCAAATTGTTTTATGTTGTTTAATATACTTTGTTTTTTATTGCAACGAGATTGGTGAAAATCTGTCAATCCATCATAGACCACAAGCCCATGAACAAAAAATACCTGTGAAATGACCCAACGTGAATTACGCTTAGAAGGCTGTTACTATATCTGAAAATAGCTCTGAGCACTATGCCGTCATTTCTGAGCGGTACATGTGAGTACGTGAGTGAATGGACTTTCTCAGGTACAATGGGGGAATTTCGACTAATTATAAATGTACGGCTTTGTTATAAGTGTATAGATGATTAAATATAAATGTCGAAAAACCTAGTGCCGTACAAAAGTGATGGTGCCGGAAGTCGGTGCAAATTTTTAATTCGACGACAGTTGCAGAAGCAATAAAGGTCATTTATTACTGTACGGCAGTTGTGTGATTCCTTTTAGACACATATACAGATACTTTACCCGTAAACGCCGTACATATTTCCAGCGGAGCGGTCGAAAGCCAAGGGTCGCAACATATGTCTGATTATCATATAGGTGATGATGATATGAAACAACATAAAATTAAATGATCTTGAGAGTACTTCACAAATAGATAACATTTTCCAGCATGCCGTACATTTTTTGTGGAACACATAGGTGTATGGGGTAAATTACTTTCCTCAGAAAAGAGTCATTTTCCGGTGACTTTTATCTGTACGGCAATAACACAGGTTATTAATACTTTAGACAATCTTCAATAAAAGATAAATGCCGTACACTTTCGATAGTCCGCTACCACCGCCTACCAATACAGGGCGTCCCAAAGTTATGGGAAATAAAGGGAAAGTACCTTAAATATCGTAGATAGGGTATTTTACTAAAAGATGACTTTATGTTATTTTTAAAAGTTATTAATTCTGCATTCAAAGATTTTTTAAAAATTACTTGCCTCGTCTGGGAATCGAACCGACTTAAATGTAAAAAAACACCCCTACTTTTATGATGCCAATCGAAAGAATGGCCAAAAACTAATAACTCTTCTTAAGTAACATAGTATTTTAAAAGAAAGGAACAGCGTGAATATATCTTTTAATCAAATTAAAAACATTATCTATCGTATTCGGCCCAAAAAAATCCCCTACGAGTCTGTTACTTTAGAAAAGTTATTAGGTTTTGGCCATTCTTTCGATTGGCATCATAAAAGTAGGGTTGTTTTTTTTTTAAATTTTGACGACTCATTGGTCAAGTGGTTAGTAGCCCTGACTGCGAATCCATGGGTCCCGGGTTCGATCCCCGGCTGAGACGAACATCGATGTGATGAGCATTTGGTGTTGTGCTTAGGTCTTGGATGTTTAAATATGTATTTATATATCTATCTATCTATAATATGTATGTATATCCGTTGCCTAGTACCCATAACACAAGCTTCACCAGCTTAGCATGGGACTCAGTCAATTGGTGTGAATTGTCTCAGTCAATTGGCATAATTATAAACCATTATTGTCCGTGTTAAATAATATTTTGAAAATGTTGCCGTACATTTTACAATGACCTTAGGGTATATGGGTGTAGGGGTAGGGTTCCGACCCTTGGCTTTCGACCGCTCCGCTGGAAATATGTACGGCGTTTACGGGTAAAGTATCTGTATATGTGTCCAAAAGGAATCACACAAATGCCGTACAGTAATAAATGACCTATATTGCTTCTGCAACTGTCGTCGAATTAAAAATTTGCACTGACTTCCGGTACCATCACTTTTGTACGGCACTAGGTTTTTCGACATTTATTTTTAATCATCTATACACTTATAACAAAGCCGTACGTTAATAATTAGTCGAAATTCCCCCATTGTACCTGAGAAAGTCCATTCACTCACGTTCTCACATGTACCGCTCAGAAATGACGGCATAGTGCTCAGAGCTATTTTCAGATATAGTAACAGCCTTCTTAGCGTAATTCAGGTTGGGTAATTTCACAGGTATTTTTTGTTCATGGGCTTGTGGTCTATCAGATTCAATAAGTTGTCAGAGTGTAGTGCAAGAAGTACTTTACGTGTGTTAAGCCTCGTATCCACTTGAGCATGCTCGGGCGAATGAGCCGCTCATTCGCCTGAGCATGCTCAGAGGAACAAAATGAATATTTTGGTCGAACGAGCCTCAACATTGAAAAAGCTGTGCTCAGGCTGTCACTGACAAGCGAATCTCAGCCTTTTAGCCACGCTTGGACCGCTTTAATCTGTATTCATCTACTCCGTGTATATATATTAATAATCTAAATGTATAAGCTTAATTGACGACTCATTGGTCTAGTGGTTAGTACCCCTGACTGCGAAGCCATGGCTCCCGGGTTCGATCTCCGGCTGAGACGAACATCGATATGATGAGCATTTGATGTTGTGCTTAGGTCTTGGGTGTTTAAATATGTATTTATATGTCTATCTATCTATAATATGTATGTATATCCGTTGCCTAGTACCCATAACACAAGCTTCACCAGCTTAGCATGGGACTAGGTCAATTGGTGTGAATTGTCTTTAAAAAAAAAAAAAATTACCTTCCCTAAAGCTAAACGACCGCAACACGCAGGTGGTAAATTACGTCGATGTAGAAGCCAGTCTGTATGATACTGAACGCCACAGCACTTTAGCTGAAAATCAATATTAATATATTTTGTAACTTCAATTACTAATTAAATACATGGTTCGAGGACAAAATTAGAAACGAACAAATAATGAAGTGTTAAGAATATGAACATTATTTATATCATAATTTTACATGAACAATGCGAGTATTTATTTAATACAAGGGTTGTTTCATTCTATTATTAAATGTTCGCTCGAACAGTGAAAGAAAACATCGTGAAGAAACCGGCTTGCCTACCCAAAAAGTCGTCGGGGTGTGTCAGGCGCGGGAGGCTGATCACCTAATTGCCTATTAGATTGACAAATGATCATGAAACAGAAAAAATATATAGTAAGTTAACCCAAATTAAAATAAGAATTTCTTTACTAACAATGAATGAAAATGGTACCACTGCATATCAACAAATAATGCGACGGTTTTTACTTAATAATAAAAAGTAAAATTGTTAAAACTGTTGTGCTTTCTAAACCTGCCCTGCGATTCTGTAACTCACATTTCGAACTTACACAGCGGTTTTTGCATCGGCGGTCGCTCTCAAATCAGACGTGAAGCAGTCATTTTATGATTTCGCATTCTAGTAAACAATAAACTACAAGCTCCCACCTTTTCAGGTGTATGATTTCTGAGTCTACGGGGTATTTGAAATAATGTAAAGTTATTATCGCTTGCGTAAAACAAAAGCATAATATTAATGATGCTTGCTTATAAAATGCTCAAGGGATTGCATACTCGCCTTAAGGTGGGAACTGACCAAAGTTACGAGGTGTAATGTAAAGGGTTTTTCAACAAGAACTTTGTTTTCTAAAACAAAATAAAACAAAGAATTTAGAGGAAAATGAATAAAATTTTTATTGTATTACAAAGAGAAAAGTTTGGCAATTATGAATGAAAATGATATCTGGCAAATGTCCACCACGACCACGCTGACAGATGTTGATTCTTTCATCAAAATTTTAATCACTTTTTGGCAAAATGGAGGGTCTATTTCGTTAATGACATCACGGATTTTGAGTTTTAAGGCTGCAATCGATTCGATTGGCTCCGTATAGACTCTGTCTTTAACATAGCCCCACAAAAAATAAACCAGTGGTGTTAAATCACACGATCTGGCTGGCCACTTAACAGCTGAATTTCGCGAAATTATGCGCTCGGGAAATTTGGTTTGCAATAAATTGATCGTTTCATTGGCTGTGTGACATGTGGCACCGTCCTGTTGAACCCACATTTCAGTGATATCCATGTCATCAATAATAGGCCAAAATTTAGTGGTTAACATCTCGCGATACCGTGATCCATTGACTATTACTGCATTTCCAGCCTCATCTTCGAAAAAAACGGCCCAATCACGCCTCCAGACCACATAGTGCACCACACAGTAACACGTTGAGTATGCAAAGCCTTCTCAATAATTGCTTTAGGATTTTCAGAAGCCCAAATGCGACAATTTTGCTTGTTGACGTACCCTGACAAATGAAAATGGGCTTCGTCTGAAAAAATGATTTTTTCAGAAAACCAGCAGGTTGTTCCTGAATGAACTGAGCGAATCTGCGGCGATTTGAATGGTCGATCAAATCAAATCAAATCTTTAATTCCTGCACCAGTTGAATCTTGTAAGGCTTCAAAGCCAAATCCTTTCGCAAAATTCGCCATGTTGTGCTTTTTGATAACCCCAATTGTTGAGAACGTCGTGAAATTGACAAATTTTGATCTTCTTCAACACTGTGGCTCACGGCGGCGATGTTTTCTGTTGAACGACCCGGTCGAACACGTGCTGGTGTTGGCACATTTTGTACCGAGCCTGTCGACTCAAATTTCGCGACCAAATTCTTAACAGCGGTCTCAGAAGGACGATTATGCTGGCCGAAAATATTACGAATTTTACGAAATGTAACTTTAACAGAACCACCATTTTTATAGTGGATTTGAATTATTTTAATGCGATTTTCGAGCGAAATTGAATTCATTGTAATAATTGCCAAAGCACCTGCTACGAATACCGCCAAAAACTAAATGTCAAAACTATCACGTTCTCGGTGTTGCCACAATTGAAAAACAAACTTCTTGTTGAAATACCCTTTAGCATTCGCATCGAGCGTGTTACGCATCGAGCATGTTACGCTGTGTTCTAAAATCGGCGTAACATGCTCGTCAAAACTCTGTGCTCCGCTTTCACCGCCAGTGTTCACGAGATGTGATATTGATAATGTTAATATTTTTCATTCTATTTAATTATTGTTTCATCCAAATTAAGAAGAAGAAAAAATTAATTTAATTGGACCAAAAGTACTTAAAAAAGACACAATTTATAGAAAATCATAATCTTGATCACTCGCGAAGTGCGACGCGTAATTACTGTTAGTCAAAGGATTCGCCAAAAAACCGACAGCCGGGTGGAGCACTCAAAGCGAGCAACGAGCGGCTCGCTGGTTTCCCCGTAACACGACGTACTGACTGCACGAATGCTCGCTGTGTAACAGTACATTAAATGTTACATTACACCTCGTAACGTTGGTCAGTTCCCACCTTTAGGCTAAGAAAATCTGATTGAGCAAAGGCCTCGTACACATACGAAAACACTAACTTCAATTTGCATGGCTGTGAAAGCGCTTTTCACAGCGGGATCTACAACCTCTTCTGACAGAGACCTATACATAGATTCATTAAGTGCTGCCGGATCCCGTGTCGCCTTCGACAGTGCCATGATTGAAGACATCCCAGTACATAACAGTACTAGCGCTGCGGTCACCAATACCATAAGCTAAAAAATAACAGTATTATAGGTTCTGAGACTCGAGCGAGGATTATGAATATCTGAAGAGAACTGAAGAAGAACAGGCTTGGAACTCTACAACTAATTCAAATTTTATCAAAAGCGTCTTATTAGTATTACTCATTCCTACTTGTAAACTACCACCTTAATATATATAAATCACGTGTCACGTTGTTTGTCCGCTATGGAGTCCCTAAACTACTGAACTGATTTCAATCAAATTTGCACACCGTGTGCAGTTTGATCTAACTTAAAAGATAGGATAGCTTACATTTCAATTTATACCCGCAATATTATTTTATTGCAAAATATTTATTTATTATTTGATAGTCACAATTCTAACAGATGGCGCTGTGTTGAAAGTACCAACGTTTCACATAAGCTACAATTTAATAGCCATAACCACCAAAAAAGCATGGTGGTCCCCATGACTGGTGTTCTCCTACCGTTTCCCTTGAATAGTCTAGCACTATGTGATATAACTAAAACCTTAGCCATAGCAACGCATGGCCGGTCTGCTAGTATTTTATATGAGTCAATTAAGCTTTATTTAATTTAATATAGTGTCCAAAAAAAATGCAATTTTTGTTTTTCCCAGTTTGAAGATCCAGTAAGTAAGAGTAAGCATGACGACTTGTACAATAAGAGACTTTCTATCTGGTACCCATAAACAATGTTTCTCCTGGAAACGAAACCAGGACCTATATGACAGTGGCGGTAATTCGTACTTGCCATTATTACATACCGTAGCCAACAGTTTCATGGACTTATGATAATAGGGCACTAAAGTTGACAGCCAACACGCAGGCAAGCAAAGCAGTGCTCCTGATAGGAAGAGAACACTCGCTCCCAGTTCAACTCCCAGGTCTGTGGTCCAGAAGTAATACGACATACGAAATAGGTTCCATGCTGTCGATCCACCGAGAATAGCACCGCCACTCTAAAAAACGGCTTGTTAATTACACCAAACGTGATAGGAACATTCGCTTCTAATGCGATTCTAATTTCTTACAAGGCAACAGATCCTTTGCCTTAATCTATTAGCTTTTAAAGATTGGTGACACGCGCATTTCAAATTTGATTACGTCCAGTTAATGACTGAGGCTTTTGATAAAGAAAATACATTTGCATTAGACTAGTAATAAGCAAGGGAATGATATTTGTGGCAAAGTCATCGAAATAAATGCTCTTAGAATTCAAAATATTGCATTCAAACTTACAAGCAGTAAACCGGCACATACAAATAAAATGAGCCCAGTGTTTTTCATTACGAATCTTTTCCGTTAAATTTTTATAATGAAATTTTTATTGAGTTATTATGTCACATTTGAAAGCGATTTAAATATCGTACCAAAATGGTGACATAAATTATGGAAACGGAAGTATTTAGAAAATAAAATCAAAACACAGAACTAACTGAATAGAAATGTATCTGTAGTGAAAGATATCATACATAGTTGTGGGTATAATCGTAATATTTTATTAAACTCAAAATAACTTTATTCATATAGGTAACCAAGTACCCTTATGAACGTCAACAGAAATGAAGTTAAATTGATTCTAAATTTACATTTACTACCACTTCGCAAGTCAAGGGCGGAGATCGGGCAAGAAACGCTCCTCCACTCTTTAATCACGAAGTCTTGAGTCTTACAAATTTTATTGAAATGCAGCAAATCAATCCCAAGGATTAGGATCATTTAAATAATCGTCAAATTTATAAAAAGCTTAATTGATTAATTTACTTTTAACGAGAGTTTTGAATTTATTTAGCGATAATTCTCTAATTTCGCTTGGGAGTTTGTTGTAAAAACGAATACAATTTCCATATAAGGGGTGGTTTATTTTCTGGAGCCTGATTAATTGATTTACGATTACATCTATATTATTACATACAACTTTGCATAAAATAATAGCGGCCTCTGACATTACGATAGTAATAAATTAAAGTTCTTTTTTACACCGGAATTAAAATGAAGGCATATATTAAGGCATAGGCATATATTAGGCTGTTGTCTTCTTCAAGTTGTCTTTATCTTTAACATATGTGTATTGGGAATTTGGCCACTCGTCTGGCGCCGGAAGACCATATTGTCTGACTTAGCAATTCTGTATGCAATGAACAGCTTTCTGTATTTAATTCTCTGTCGAGTGACACCTGAGTGAGACTGAATGACCAACGTTGTATCCGCAATACGATTATGATTTAATGACTAGATCGTTAACAGCTTTCTCGTATTTCTTGACAAGGAAGCTCAGCGAAGAGACAGCATTGTCATGTGTTGAGCGAGATTACTTGTTTTGACAGATTCTACTTGCTCCAAAATAGTCGTTTTAGCGACTCCATGACCGAGTTCAGTTCTTTTTTTTTAAATTATGGAACATAAGAGAGAACAGGCATCACTTATTCCATGTCATTAAATTTGCATAGGTACGCATCCCTACTCATCGGCAAGGAAGACAAAGGGTGCCAAGAGAAAAAAACCAGCATAAAAAACTCTACTCTTTTAAATTAGCAAATCATCAAACACTTATTTTAAAACAAATATCGCAAATTAATTAGAAGTAGCCTGTCGAGCACTAGTCCCAGGCCCTTTTATCAACTAGATAATCGTTAACTTTATAGTAAGCCTTTTTACACTTCATTATGAATAATAAATTAATTAAAGCCGATATATTAGTAGTGTTCATCAGTTAAACAATTTTGATTTTGTTAAAATGCTTAGATCCTCGTCTTCTTTCATTATACAATAACATTTCCACTCATGTTTGTGGAGGGAAATTAAGGCATGTTTCTCTGGGAAGAAAAGAATAATTAAATACACACTTTAGCTTACAAGGACTGAAAACCACTTATCTTAAATATTTAAAGATAAACACATTAATAAAAATATGAAAAATAACTAACAAACCAATAGATATAATATCTTAAATTAATTAGTAGTAAAAAGCTGTACTGCTTACTCATTGATTTATATATCCCCAAATTATCCAAAAATACCTTTGAAGGCTAAGATTTGAGGGTAACTAGGAGGCGGATGTACTACATCTATTAATCATCAACAGGGAATGTGAATTTGTTCAGCCGTTTGTTCTAAGTAAAGGAAGTCAATCTACACGCTGAAACCTCTTTTTTTAAGTATAAACATTACTTAATGTTTATTTATTGCATTATTCAACTAATATTTTAATTATGCTGTCGATATAGGGATTCCCTCTATCCATTTGTTTTTTTATGTCTTTTTTTATCTGACAATATTTTATTATATTTCGTATGTTTGACTTAGATTTTAGACTAAGTAACTAAGCCTTAAAAAACAAGTTATCATTCCCCTACAATATCACATTCCGATAGCGAGTGATATCTAGCAAGCTATTTTCCTAAAGTCCCAGAACATTATGTTATAGTGTGAGAGCAGTAATGATCATTATCCACATACACCTATTACCACCAGACCAAATCTTTCCGATTGAACACCTTAATTTGCAAATCGTAATTTGTCTTACTTTTTACACTAATTAAAACGAATTATTGCTAGATTTTTATGAAAATTTAGGTTTTAAGTGTATGTTATATGGTTCAAAATCAATTGCAGAATATTGTAGATTTTTTATATATAAATGTTGGTAGTTTCAAGATTATTTTGTGTTTCAATAAGCATTAACATGAAGTACATAGCGTTCGCGTTTCTCTTTATCCTTCAGGGCCTAGTTGTACATTGTTTGGGGAACACGGTGGATACATTTGAGTTTGGTATGTTTCTTAAAGTATATTTGTTTAAAGAAAAAAAACTATATTTATAAAAACAAATTAGTCTATTAACACTGTTTTATCTACTATCCTCAATTTTTCTTCTGTCAAATTATTTTGTTAAAACAATGATTACTGATTATTGGCCGATGAACAGCAGGTAACTATGTTTGTTGGAAGTGCGAAACACACAAAAGTGCTAAAAACTAAGGTTATAATAACTCCTGTTAGTAAAGTAATCTTTCGTCTCTATCTATTAAATTGTGTTTACGCTGTTACGCTGTTACTGTGAAATAAGACCTGCGTATCTCGAATGAATAATAATAGATAGGTATTTTTTGTATAAGCTCAAGCAATATTACGTTATATGTACTAGCTGACCTGGCAAACGTCGTTTTGCCATGTATATCATTTATAATAAAAAATAGGGGTTGATCGTAGAGGGGTGAAAATTAGGGGTTTTGTGTGTATTTTTTAATGCTGTATCATAAAAAAAATTAACTAAAAATTAAAAAAAAAATTGGGGCGGACTACCATTAACATTTAGGGGGATGAAAAATTAATGTTGTACGATTCTCAGACATACCCAATATGCACACAAAATTTCATGAGAATCGGTCAAGCCGTTTCGGAGGAGTTTAACTACAAACACCGCGACACGAGAATTTTATATATTAGATTTAATTATAATGCATTCCCATAGGCACAAGACATCAGAATTACACTTTATTTTAGATTTATACAACTGAAGATATTTTTACACATCATATTATGTTGTTTAAATTTTTTAGGGGTGAATACTGGCATTGTTTCGTTTACAACATCAGGCAACATTGGCTTATTGGAGAAGCACGTGGAAATACCTATAAAAGTATGTATTTTGTATTTACAAATTAAAGATTTCGTCGCGATTTGGCAGAATACTGGTGTACTCTTTCTACTGAAATGCTGGTGGGCTTGAGGAAAAAATATTAATAATAATCTTTATTTATTTTCTCACAAAAACTTCGTGGATGAATAGGTGACAGTTATGTATTATTATAAATAAATAATTGTCTTTCTTCTATTTAGGGATAATGCTAGTTAGCGTGAGACTGATGCCTGCTAAATGTAAGAGAGAAGAGAAGAGGTCATCAGGCCTCCACCACTAAAAAAAAGAGAAAAATTTAGATAGAATAAACAATCATTATTTCATAGGCTGCAACGTTAACAAAAATTATATATAAGGATATACATTATTGAACTGAAAAAAAAATTGTCTTCGTTTGAGGCTCCTTCACGCCTAAACCACTGATCGTATCGACACGAAACTACTGCCATTCGATGCAAAAATTTTCCTAGATGGTTTATGGCTATTATTTATATATATTTATTATTATTTTTTAAATTCCAACGTTCCTTCATTTTTTTAATGCTGTTTTACTTTTATGAAAATTTATATATACGGACTTCACCGCGGAAACATTCAGGGAGGCTTCCTAGAACCTCAAAACGTCAACATTTGTTATAGACTCGATTTTCGACACACACAGGCATTATGTGACTAATTATTAGTAATATTTAGACGTTCACAGACATAAGTAAATGCTAGAAGGGCCTTTTTGATGTTTTGTAAATACATTAATTATTCCATTAATTTATATTGAACTTTTACGATTTTTACAGACACAGATATAGAATATGTTTGTTTTTATTTTTGTTATTTTATAGGTAGGGTAAAAATTGCGTTACGCAATACTTGAACATGGGAGCGTTTTTTTGGAGATTATTGACACCCCCCCCCCCATGTAACTCGCCGTAACCCAAGTACAAGTAAAGTAAAACGTTTCGTGACCACCTAGTGACTCTTTAGTTACTATTATTATTGTACTAATATTATTGGTGTAAGTCGAAAAAAATATTAACAATAACGCGTAATTTAATCCCCGCCCCGCATCGTAACGTTTTACAAAAGGAAAAAAATACGTTACGTAATACTTGAAAGCTCCCTATGTTGTAAAATATATAGATACAATTATTAGATATATATTATAGATACAAATACTTTTGAAAAATCTATATCAATCTATTAAGACCTATATATCAATCCATTTGTTTCAGTTACCAAGATGTATGAGACTAACCTACGTGCGTGTGGATGTCGATAACCTGTTAGGGCCGCCAAAGGTTGATCTAAACTCAGATTCTAACATTGTTATTATACAATACCGTCCATTGCAGTTCAGCAAGTCTTCGTACACGATTGTGGCGAAGGCAGTCCCTACGCCGTTTTGTTCAATGTAATATTGAATATGGCAATACATACATATAATAAAGTGTTTTGTTTCTCTATTACAATAATCCTTCTTATAAAATAATAATACTTTGATGTTATTAAATTATAATGACAATGGCATTGTTCCGACACGGCCATTCTGATAGGTCTGATACCAGCATGAAATAGAAAAAAACTCGCTCTCAAATCAGTCGTGAAGCAGTCATTTTATGATTTGGCATTCTGAAAAGGTGGGAGCTTATAGTTTATTGTTTATCACAATACCAAATCATAAAATGACTGCTTCACGACTGATTTGAGAGCGACCGCCGATGCGAAAACCGCTGTGTGAGTTCGAAAAGTGAGTTACAGAATCGCAGGGCTGGTGAGGTATACCTTCCTTCCCCAGTACACTAAGAGAAGCCCAATGCTATTTTAATAAAGCGAGTTTGAAATATTCCGATATAATGTTAATATCGGGTGTTTTTTTAGAGGTATAGAACTTTAAATTGCAATAAAACAACGATGGATTATTGGACTGACATGATTTTTTTTTATTTGAAAGATAATCTTGTGGCAATACATTTTAAATTCGATTTTTGGCATATGACTGCCACGGCTGGCTCGGATATAGTCCAATCTGGACGTCCAATTTTCCCGTCCGTTGTTCCCGATTTTCATAAGCACACTTCTGGTTAAATGGCTACATCAACAAACAAAACTGCCGCATTTGGAGTGAAGCTAATCCTCAAGTGTATGTCGAAACACCGTTACATCCAGAAAAACTGACTGTTTGGTGCGCTTTATGGGCTGGTGGCAGCATTGGTCCATACTTCTTCAAAAACGATAATGGCCAGAATGTTAAAGTCAATGGTGATAGGTATAGAGACATGATTACTAACTTTGTTATTCCTGAATTGAACAATCATGATGTCCAAGAGCTGTGGTTTTAACAAGACGGCGCAACATGTCACACAGCTCGTGCCACAATCGATTTATTGAAAGACACCGCCTAATTTCACGTTTTTGACCTGTGAATTGGCCTCCAAGATCTTGTGATTTAACACCGCTAGATTATTTTCTGTGGGGCTCTGTAAATTCATTGGTCTATGTGGATAAGCCACAAACGCTTGGCCATTTGGTAGACAACATTCGCCGTGTTATTGCCGATATACGGCCACAAATGTTGAAAATAGTCATCGAAAATTGGACGTCCAGATTGGACTATATCCGAGCCAGCCGTGGCAGTGATATGCCAGAAATCATATTTAAAATGTATTGCCATAAGATTATCTTTCAAATAAAAAAAAAATCACGTCAGTCCAATAATCAATCGTTGTTTTATTGCAATTTAAAGTTCTATACTTACCTCTAAAAAAAACACCCGATATATATATAATGTTACGATTGATTTCCTATGGAAATTAGTTTGATTTAAAACGCTGATGATTGCTGGTTTAAAAAATATCCAAATCGAAAGGTTCCAATGCAATTATGTATACATTCTCAAACATTAGATTACGTTAATGTGGAACTAATGAGAAAAATTTACTGCAATAATTTTAAATCAAAGAAGTGTGTCTAGAATATTTTAGAAAACATTTTGCATTTAGAACTTTTAGCGGACTGCCGCATATGTACTAATTATGAAGTGGCTTGTTTTTGTCTATGTATGCATGTTGACGCAGTCAATTAAGTGTATAGCTGAGACTATTGATGTCTATGAATTTGGTATGTATAATCATAATACAGACTTATAAATATGTATAATAATAATTTAGACTATCTAAAGTTAGTAGTTCTTTTTTGGGGAAAGGGATACTCTTCTTTAATAAAATCCCAGAGGCTCTTTTATCTCTGCCTTTCAATAAATTTAAGAAATGTATTAAAGAAAAGCTGTGTAAAAGGGCTTACTATTAAGTCAACGATTATCTAGTTGATAAAAGGGCCTGGGACTAGTGCTAGACAGGCTACTTCTAATTAATTTGCGATATTTGTTTTAAATAAGTGTTGTTTGATAATTTGCTGTTTTAAAAGAGTACCGAGAGTTTTTTACGCCGGCTTTTTCTCTCGGCCTACACCCTCTGTCTTCTTTGCCAATGAGTAGGGATGCCTACAAATTCAAATTTAATGACGTGGAATAACTGATACATGTATCTTATGTTCCATAATAAACATATTTTATTTTATTTTCTTACAACTTTATTCATGACAGGAATATGGTTGTGCCATAATTTATGTAACGCCAGTCTCCATATTACATAGCCCCCGTGTAAACTAGATTACAATTATTCAGTTGTACATGCATGTTTAAAACAATTTTTTAAGTAAAACTCGTCTTAATCCTATATCTTATCAAACAATATTCGTATTAGGCCTTCTATGCGTGAATGTATGAGTATGTGAATGGATAATTATGTGTTCGGATTAAAAACACTATATTTAAGAGTGACTGCGAGTTGTTATAAGGGTGCGCTGTGTCTTACTATTTGGAACCTCGGAGACATGCCAAAATATCTAGATAGGCCTTTGCATATATAGTGATTGCTGATCTTGTAGAACCATGAAGACGGGAGCATAGATGAGAGGAAACAGGGTCTTATATTAATATTATTTCGCATTTTGTTTTAACATGAAAAGTTTTATCGTCAGAAATTGATTTATTTAACAAACATAATTTGTCACCAACAAACCAAATCACTTGAAAAAATAAATAGCTCCGTGTATTTTATTGTTTATAAATAGTTTCGGTGAATTATTTCAATTAAAAAGTAAATCAGTGAAGTTTGTAAAAGTTATCTTTGTGGTACTAATGTTAAATAAGTATTGTTTTATGGAAAAGTGACAATAATAGCAATAAAACATTTGACCCATTTGACCCCTAACATTTTACATAAAACCATATTTTTGCTTAAAACTACAATTTCCAATCAATCTACAAACTAATAAAGTGACAAACTTAGCGGTAAAGTGCTATAAACTAGTGAACTACGATAATAGTGAAGAAATATATAAATTAAGTGAATCCTTTGTTCTCCGATGTGACTCACATCAGTTGAATTGTAACGTATTTTCAAAGCAATTTACACAAATAGAAATAGATTGCTTAATTTTGAAACACATTACACATGTAATAGGCCTGTTGGCTAGTGGTATTATCTCTCTTCCTCGGATTCTCACACAACTATTACATGTCCCGGTTCGATTCACATCGGTTCAAGCCATACATCTGTTAGCAATTGTTATCATTGTATTTATATTTTTTTATATATTTTTTTTTTTTTTTATAATGGAAAACGACAATGTTACAAAGAGAAGAAAGCAAAGAAGATTTATTGATTCCCTTAACCTTTCATCTAGTTCTGGTCAATCGAACTGTGACTGTTATGACTCAACAAGTTTACCAGACATTTCTACAAGAAGTTTATATGAACATTCCGAATTATTGGAGCAAATAAAACAATTAAAATTAGAATTGGATTCAGCACATCAAACAATTGAAACCCTATTAATTGAAAATTCCACGAAAAATCTTGAAATTATAAAACAAAAGGAAACTATAAATAATCTAAAACAAAATTATTCTTCACCTTCTATTAATATTACTACCAACACCTTACTACAAAAGCAAAACCAAGAAAATGCGGAACTCGCCTGTAGTTCCTGCCCTTCCAAATATAAGGAACAGAATAAGCGCATTATACAAGAATTTCCACCAAATATTGAAAACCACAAGCAGAATAGTAAGGAGCTGCCAATAGATGTCACTATAAGAACAACAAAACCAGTTATTCAAAACGATAATGTCATGACTTTAAATGGTCAAGCAATAGAAAATCGACCCAAAATAATAATATGTATTTGGGGATCAGCAAGCTTGTGGCTTAACACATAAATTAATAAAATCAAGATTAAATATACAAAAGGACAATTACAAAGTTACTTCGTTTATAAAGCCCCATGCTACGAGTGCACAGATTTTAAGTAGTTGTATCAGTGAAATTAATAAGTCCATCATTAAACCTAAAGACATTATAGTATTAATGTCTAAAGAATGTTCCTGTATGCAATCATAAGTTTGTATTTAGCCGCATTAGCTGCAATGACATTATAAAAACATTTAAACAGCTAAAAATAAAAAAAAATAAAGATCTTTGGGGTGTATCTGTTTTCATTTTACAATCAGTAATCAATACTATCAGTTCAGAGTTGGCTATAATATTTAATGAATGTATAGATTGTGGAGTCTTTCCAGACCAGATGAAGATAAGTAAAATCACACCGTTATTCAAAACGGGCAGCACTTCGGACCCCACAAATTTTAGACCCATATCTGTGCTGCCGGCTTTGAGTAAAATCTTTGAAAAAATCATTCTTGAACAATTATTGACACATTTTAATAATAATAAAATTATGCATAGCCAGCAGTATGGTTTTACAAGAGGTCGCTCCACAGCAGATGCTGGCATTCAATTAATTTCCGAGATTTTAAATGCTTGGGAAAGTTCTCATGATGCCATTGGAGTTTTTTGCGACTTATCAAAGGCTTTTGACTGTGTCCATCACGAAATCCTAATCAAGAAACTTCAACACTATGGCATTGGCGAAAGGGCGCTAAATCTTGTGGAATCATACCTGAGCGATAGAATTCAAAAGGTAAATGTAAATGGAGCTATATCACAGGGATCCTCTGTTACTATGGGAGTACCGCAGGGCTCCATACTTGGTCCCTTCTTATTCCTTGTCTATATAAATGACCTGCCATTTCTTGTAAAGGAGCTTCACGAGATAGTACTGTTTGCTGATGACACTTCGCTTTTATTTAAAGTGAAACGACAAAATCCATCACTTGATAACGTAAACAGTGCCATCTCCAGTGTAGTTCACTGGTTTAATACAAATAATCTTAAGTTAAACGAAAAGAAGACAAAATGTGTTAAATTTGTAACTACAAATGTAAAAAGTAGTCATTCTCAAATAATAATTAAAGACGAGGAAATAGACTTTGTTGATAATGCGGTGTTCTTGGGAATTACTTTAGATAGTAAACTCCAGTGGGGCCGACACATAGAAGGTCTTTCGAATAGGCTAAGTTCCGCAGCGTTCGCAGTTAAAAAGATACGCGATCTTACGGATGAGAACACAGCAAAGCTTGTTTATTTCAGCTATTTTCATAGTATAATGTCATATGGTGTTATTTTGTGGGGTAATGCAGCTGACATTAAATCGATATTTGTAGTGCAAAAGCGGGCTATAAGAGCGATCTGTGGGTTGTCCCCACGGGAGTCGGTCCGAAGCAAATTTAAGGAATTACATATTTTGACTCTGGCAAGTCAATACATTTATGAGAATATTTTATATGTGCGGAAAAATATAGATATCTTTAAAAAGAATAGTAGCTTCCATAATTATAGTACTCGTAATAAAGACAAAATTAGCGCACCAACCAGAAGGCTGCATAAAACGAGTAATTCTTTCCAAGGCAATTGTATACGTTTTTTCAACAAAATCCCTAGTGAGATACAAGCGTTGTCAATAAATAAATTTAAATCGTACATTAAAGTAAAACTGCTTGCTAAGGCTTATTATAATATAAATGAATATTTAAACGATCCTAGTGCTTGGATATGAGTTGCTCCAGTATATATTATAGGTAACACGACTGAATCTCTCGGCTGCATTTCCAGACTCTGGGCGATCGTCAACATCCACGACTGTTTTAATGTAAAGTGGGAACAAACCGTGATCCATATGGTATACAATTATTTCAGTATTATTATTATTTTCTTATGTAGCCAAGTCCACATTTCAAGGATCGTCATGCTCGCTTAAATGTCATTGCTTGTGGCGGCGTCCATGCGTCGGGTTGTCTCTCTCCCTAAAATATGGCGAGGGGGCCGATGGCTGGCCATGCGTCATACTCGTGAACGGGTGCTGCTTGTGGTGACTGGTCGTACTTGAATTCGTGTATGCGGTGATGTTAATTATTTCGACTATGTGTTTGCGTGTTGTTCCCACGAGAATGTAAGTGCGTGCTCCTATTTCACCATGCCTCCTGCTGATAGGGGACAAGTCTTTGTTTTTATTTATGTTCTTATTATTAATTACTTAAAATGTCATGTGGAACATGGTGTAATGGTTGCAGCTCCTTACCTTACAAACGTTGTGTAAAAAAAAAAAAAAAACATGGCGATTAAAAAGAGTGGCGGAGAGTTTATTGCCAGTTCTTCTCTTCCGTTCTACGCCCTTGATTTGAGAACTGGCAGTAAATGTAAAATTAGAAGCATTAATATTTATTTCTTTAATGACGAATCACAAGTGTACATTGTGTTACCTACGTGAATAAATGATTTTTGAATTTGAATTTGAATTTGAATTTAATAATAGGTGCAAACGATAAACGCCCTTATACCTTCATCTCAGAATTGTGTAATGTGTTATACCAATTGCGACAGCAAAAGGTGTTTATAACCAATGTACAATATAATACTCACTTAAATGTAAAATTAATTAACTTTCATCTAGAATCTATACTATCTAATTATAAATATTGCCACTACCTAAAAATACGCCACTCGAAGTACGATAAAAACACACCCTATTCTCATACAAAACACCTCTTCAACTTATGTGATAAAATAAACACGGAAATTGAGTACATTCGATATTATACACAGCATAAGACAAATCTTAACTATAAATCCAGCGTGCAACCTAGTCACACAAACAAGTCGACTCACACTGTACAATTAAAAATAACAAATTTTCTTAAAATGTCAGGTACCAATATTACAAATAAAAACCAGCCTTCCAGTTGTAATTTTTTTCGTAACAACTAATAAGCAAAGTAAATTAAGACTAGTCCATCAAAATATAGCAGGGTTGCTTAGCAAACAGGATTTAGTTAGTGTAGCCATCACGGACCTGCAAGGAAGTTTGGGAAGTGTGGACATCATATGTTTCACAGAAACTTTTATTAAACAAGGAAGTGAATCCAACGTTAAAATAAATAATTATAGATTAGTCTCTTCATATTCTCGGCCTAATCAACGCCGAGGAGGTTCGTGCATCTTAATAAAAAACAATTTGAAATACAAGGAAATTTGTTACCCTAGACCCCCAATTCCTCTCCAATTCGAATATTGTGGCGTTGAAATAAGTAAATACAACTTAATAATAATATGTATTTACCGGACTCCTACTTTAGATGTAACAACTTTTTTATATAATTTAGAACAACTTTTAAGTAACCTATGCAGGAAACGCAACAAAAAACTAATATTATGTGGAGACTGGAACTTAGACATTTTAAAAAATAATAAAAGTTCCCACGAACTTATCTCTATTCTTCTAAATAATAATTTACAAAATCATGTAAAGCACCCAACACGGAAAAACTCCTGCTTAGACTTAATAGCAAGTAACATAAATGACACACACTCGGACCTCCACCACTTGGCACTTTCAGACCATGAGACCGCACAATCGCTGACTTTTACACTCGAAGAAAACGATAATTTTAAAGATATTCCAAAATACTGGTTTATATACAGACGAGAACTCAATAGGGAAAACACTAATACATTTATTAGGTGTCTATCAAGCCTCACCTTCTCGGACGTATACAGCTCCACCACAACAAATGAAGCATTCGACAACTTCCATGACACTATAACTTTGTTTTACAATTTATGTTTTCCGATCCTAAAAATTCAAAATACATTCAAACCTATCAAAAATAGATTCTTTACTAAAGCCCTAAAAAAATGTTGTATAAGAAAAAGAACGTTATACCTAAAATATCATTTAAATAAGCACAATAAAAAACAAAATAAATCTGCATATAATAAATACTCATATATTTTAAAAAAATGTATACATAAGTCCCATCAGCTTACTAATGCAGAATACATAAATTGCGCAAAAAACAAAACTAAAGCAGCCTGGAATGTAATTAAAACAAATACACGAGACATGAGATTTTATTCAGGAATAGAAGCAATTGATATTGATAGCAAAACATATGAATCACCACATGAAATATGCAACTTATTTAATGACTATTTTACCTCACTGCCTACAAAAAATAAAACAAACAATTTGCCAGAAGCCAAAATCCCTCTAAATCATAAAAGTATTTTTCTTTCCCCCATAAATAACACGGATATATTAAAAATTATTGCATCGCTAAAAAATACAAAATCTACAGGATACGATAATTTAGATACCAAAACAATTAAATCATGCGCTTTATACCTACTTGATCCACTGACATACATAATTAATCTATCGATGGAAGAAGGAATCTTTCCTGAAAAACTAAAAATATCAATTATCAAACCATTACATAAAAAAGGAGCAAAAACACAAATGACTAATTATAGACCAATAACTTTAATTCCCATATTATCTAAAATTTTCGAAAAAGTAATGTATAATAAAATAGAGAATTTCCTTTTATCATACGATATTTTAAAAAAAGAACAATTTGGTTTCAGAAAAAATTGTTCTACAACCCTTGCGTGCTTTTCCCTAGTCAAACAAATTACTGAATGCTTAAATGACAAAATGCTTATAGGTTGTATCTTTCTAGATATGACAAAGGCTTTTGACTTTGTATGTCATGAAAGACTTTTAAAAAAATTAGATTGCTACGGAATAAGAGGTAATGCTTATAACTGGGTGAAAAGTTACCTTGAAAATAGAATGCAATATGTGGAGATAACAAAGATTTGTAAATTAGAGCAAAAAACCTACAGATCCAATTTGAAGAAAAATGAGTACGGAACACCTCAAGGCAGTATTTTGGCCCCGCTACTTTTTCTAACATACATAAATGACCTTCCAGATGCTATACACCAAAACTGTATACTATTTGCTGATGACACTACACTTATAATAAAAATTAAAAACGAACAAGACTTAAAAAACAACTTAATTAAATCTCTAGACGACGCCATTAACTGGATGAATTCCAATAATCTACAAATAAACATGACCAAAACTAACATAATCCATTTTCAGACATATAACTCTAAAACACAATTAGACTTACAATATAAAAGCAATAAACTAGACATAAAGAACGAGTGTGTATTTTTAGGTATAACGATGGATAAATTTTGTAATTGGAAGGCACATATTGAAAAATTACAGAACAAAATAGACAGTTTTGTTTTTGTGTTAAAACGACTAAGGGAAACTGTTAACCATGCTACGGTATTAGCTGCTTATCATGCATATGTTTCATCTATACTTAGATATGGAATTATAATTTGGGGAAATTCAGTCGAAGTAAATAGGGTATTTAAGGCTCAAAAGAAATGTATTAGAGCAATTTGTGGAGCAAACTGTCTTGATAGTTGCGTACCTTTATTTAAGAAGCTCAAAATTTTATCTCTTCCATGTATTTATATTTTAAAGATATCCTTATTCGTACACAGAAACATACATATTTTTAAGTCGAATGTAGAAGTTGAAGTAAGAAGTAGACATGGGATGAAATTGGCTGTGCCAAAAATCAATCTGGAACTGTTTCGGAAAAACAGCTTTTGTATGGCAATTAAAGTCTACAATAAATTACCAAAAGAATTAAAAGATCTTCCGTCTAGATTCTTTAAAAAGCGACTTAGTGAATTACTTTTAGAAAAAATGTACTATTCAATAAATGATTATTTGCATGAAACACCGTAATTGATATAAAGCTAATGATGTAATGTATATAATATAATAGACTAGATAATATAAGAATTGACTTTGAATAATAATGTGAAATACTTTAAGACAAATTTGCGCGCCATCGTGTGTGGCAGAATATGCGAACGATTTATGATTGTATCACCTTAACATTTTGTACCATATTCTTGCAAAAAATAAATTATTATTATTATTATTATAAAATAAATGTGTTTATCTTTCATATACTTACTAGTTAATGTTATTTTATTTAAGGAAACAATGTTGGTTCAGTTGCGTTCTCAAAATCTGGAAACATTGGCTTACTTGAAAAAAATGTTAAAATACCAATAATTGTAAGTTACCCATTTTTAAATTACATTTCCAACGATAAATATAACACTCAAACATACAGTATTTACAATTTTCTTAACCTACATAGTAATAATGAAAATTAATAAAAAGAAAATTAAAACAAATTAAAGAAGTTTGGTCCCTGTGTCAGTGTATCTATAACGCTGGCAGTATTTCCTCGCTAAGCCTAAGAATTGACAAATTCATATGACTAATAATGTAAAATGTAAAAATCCTTTAAAGACAAATTTGCGCGCCATTGTGTGTGGCAGAATATGCGAACTTACGATTGTACCACCAAAACATTTTGTACCTTATTCTTGCAATAAATAAATTATTGTTATTTGAATAAATAAGTTTAATATACTATAATTACCTAGTTTCCTATATGTCTGCTAATATGTGCCCTTTTTACAGTTACCAAAATGTACGGAGCTAAGTTACGTCCGAGTAAGCATAGACAACAGACTAGGACCTCCCAAAGTTGATTTCGACTCGGAAGTCAACACTGTCATTATTAAATACCGTCCACTACAATACAGCAGGTCCAGTTATACAGTTGTTGCTAAAAGTGTTGATGATAATGATTGTAGGTAAATAAGTAATCAATTGAATTGTATAAAGTAAATGGAAGTTAAAAAAAAATCTCTACTTTAAGATTCAGTACCAGTTAGAATATTTTCACTGTCTTCAGGTTAAAGATGACTTATTGTTAAATAGCCATAGACATATCATTTATTACAAATAAAAACACACACACACATAAACACACAAAATAACAATAATCAAAGAGAAAAAATTATATAAAATATATAATGAGAGATATATGTATAACATTTTTTTTCCTTTTCCCATTCGGTTCGTCTTAAGTATGCAATGCGTGTGTGCTGTGGTTGTAATTGGCCCAGGCTCAGCATTATGCTGAGGAGCAGAATGTTCCACAGCGCTGGTCATTCTGCCGGAGACCACATCAGCTAGTATGCGCCTCAGTCGCAAAAAAAAAGAATATATTAACACTTAGTAGAAAATAATAATAATAATATTAGTAAAAGTTAGCAGTATAAGTAATGAAGTCTTGTGTAATGTGGTGTGAAGTAAATAAGATTAAATTAAAAGTTTAAAAAAAGAATAATTGTTAAGAATTCGATAATTTTTTTTGGGCGGATTAAAAACTAGATTTCGTGGGATTTTTGTTGAGTTAATAGATTAATTTTATAGCTGCGACTAAAATAAAACTTTAATTTAAGACTCTTCAGCGGAGGAGGGATATCATTCCAAAACTTCTATAAATTAACAAACTTAGTTAAATTTAGATTCTATATTCAAAATACAAGACGTAATTTCTACGTCCTGATATAAAATGGAACGGCTGCGATTTATTTGCCATTGTATGCAAATCATACGATACGAGTTGTACGAGCCAAGGCTGTACAGTGTACAGTGTACGTTTTGCTCACTCAGGCAATCGTCGGAGTTACGGCCCGAGAGTATAGCCAGACGTAGGCATTCTCTTCAGTATTCGCTTCAAAGAAATAATCATGAAATTATTTCATATATATATTATTGATGTAAAACCTTATTATTTAGTATTTTTAAAAAGTTGTATTTCGAATAACCTTCTGTCAATCAATCTGTTTTTTCGTTAATAATAAAAAGCATATTATTTTTGTGAACAAAACTATAATATGGTAGCAGAGCGTGGTTAGATTTTATTGGACCAACGTTTTCAACGAAGATTGAACGAAACAAATAGTGTTTTCTGGGACATTTTCATCTCATAACCTGGTGGTGATAGTTACTGGAATTTTGGTGACTGACAATCATGGAATTTCAAGGTATTGAGAAGTTGAAGGGTTCGGAAAACTGGAATATTTGGAAATTTATGGTGCGTAATTTATTGCGTGCAACTGATGGAGCCTATGAAGTCAGTATTGGAGAGTTGACTAAACCGGTGCTGGTTGATAATGCGACGGTGGATAAACGTGCGGCTCACGCAGCAGCAATGAAAGTTTGGGACAAAGCAGATCGCGCAGCTTGTCAAATCATCGTCAAGACAATTGATTCGAGAGTTATGACCCTGATCGTCGCCTGCGAGACTGCTCATCAGATGTGGACCAAACTGCACGGTATTTATGAACAACAAACTAAGCAAGCTGTTCATTCGGTGCAGACGGAGTTTTTCAGTTTTGACATGAATTTAGCGGATGATATGGTAAGCCATATAGCTAAATTTGAAGGTTTGATTCTTCGCATGCAGCAGTTGAAGGTTAAACCCGATGAGTCAGCTTTGATGGTTAAGTTGCTGGAAACTTTGCCTGACAGTTTTGAAAGTTTCAGACAAGCCTGGTGGGCCAGATCGGACGATCAACAAACTCTTGATAACCTTATAAATGTTTTGACATCTGATGAGCACAGAAGAAAGCTTCGGCAAGAAAAGGTGGACAATTTATCGGCATTGATGGCAACCAAGTTGAAGGTTCAATCCAAAGGTGCAAGTGGAAGTCAACATGGTGGTAAGCAGGCCAAAGATGATGTCAAGTCCAACCAGAAGGGAAAGAAGTCTACCTTCAAGTGCTACGGTTGTCAAGGAGTTGGTCATTTTCGAAGAGATTGTCCAACAGCAAAGAAGAAGAAATCTGGTGATGTGGTCTCTGAAGGTAAAAATCAAGCTTTCGTTAGTGAAGTCTTCAATGCGGAATCCAAGAATGAAGTTTGGATCATCGATTCTGGTGCGACTGACCATATGACCTTCAAGAAAGAATGGTATACATTCTTTGAAGCTTTCTCGATTCCAGCTGAAATTCGTATCGGGAACAATTCAGTGATGCGTGCCTTGGGAAGAGGAATTATCAACTTCGAAGCGCTTGTGAATGGACATTGGACTGCTTGTTACATGGAAAACGTGCTGTATGTTCCTGATGCCCGAAGGAATCTGTTTTCGGTCACGCGTGCGCTGGATAAAGGCATGACTTTCAGCTCTTCCAAGGATAGATGTGAGTTCCTGCTGAATGGTGTTGTCAAGGCGCAAGGTATACGAACTGGTCAACTATTCAAGATGATGCTCAGAATCAACGAACCGGACACGTGCTGTGTGAGTGAAGCTAACCTGGCGTTCAAGGACTCGCTTCAAGTTTGGCATGAACGTTTGGGCCATCAAAACAAACGTCATGTTGCTCAGGTACTCAAGAAACACGGAATTCATGTGAAACCTGATGATGAGTTCTGTGGATCCTGTGTAGAAGGTAAGCAGCATCGACAACCGTTCAACTCACGTCAACAGCGATCTTTTGAGCCAGGTGAGGTGATTCATGCTGATGTCTGTGGTCCAATGGAACAGGAGTCGATTGGTGGTTCCAGATACTTTGTCTGTTTTATGTGTGATTACTCCAGACTTCGCCTGGTGTACTTCTTGAAAAGGAAATCTGAGGTCATTGACAAGGTCAAAGAAATGTTGCAATTTGTGAAGAATCAACGTGGTCGACCAGTTAAGGTGTTCCAGTGTGACGGGGGAGGAGAATTTGTAAATGGAGCTATGCAAAATCTCATGAAGTCTGAAGGAACGAAGATGGTAGTCACCAATCCGTACACGCCTCAACAAAACGGTTGTGCTGAACGATCAAACAGAACAATTGATGACCTAGCACGTACTATGCTTGTTAGCAAAGATCTACCGAAGTTTCTGTGGGCTGAAGCTGTCAACGCCGTGGTGTACATCCTCAACCGAACTGGTCCAAGTTCTGTAGAGGGTAAAACTCCTTACGAGTTGTTCGTTGAGAAGAGCGTTCATCTGAACAGGTTCCATATCTTTGGAACCGTTTGCTACTTGATGGTGCCCAAAGAACGTCGGAAGAAGTGGGATGCCAAAGGTGCCCAGGGAGTATTCGTTGGGTATTCCGACGACATTGATGGTTTTCGTGTGTGGATAAAGGACACGAGGAACGTGATTCGAAGTAGAGAGGTAGTGTTCGGTCCAGAGCATTCCTCTAAAGTTTTGGCATTGTTTCCCGCTGAAGCTACAGAAAAGGATCCCGTTGTTGAAGCTCCAATTCTGCCTGAAGTCCCAAATCCTGTGTTATCAGATCGAGTTGTTGATGCTGAACCGCAAATCGAAGAGTTCGATGAAACCCCCAAGACTGCAAAGGAGCCCATTCAACGGCGTCTTCGAGATAGAAGTACTCTTCAGAAACCTGTAAGATTCAATGAGATGTTTCTTGCAGAGTTAGACGAACCTCGAAGCTACAAAGAAGCCATGGAGTCGGCTGATCATGTGCACTGGAAGGCTGCGATGAAAGAAGAAATGTCTTCGCTGGAGGAAAATGGAACCTGGACTTTGACAGAGTTACCACCAGGAAGGAAGACTATCTCCAATCGCTGGGTCTTTCGTATCAAACGAGATGCGGAAGGGAAGATCTGTCGTTACAAAGCTCGACTTGTTGCGAAGGGATACAGTCAACGAGAAGGTATCGATTATAATGAAACATTCAGTCCTGTAGCTCGCTTTGATACAATCAGGGCGATCCTGAGTATTGCTGCCAAGGAACATCTCAAGTTGGCTCAGTTTGATGTCAAGACGGCATTTTTGAACGGCTTCCTGGACGAAGAAATCTACATGAATCAAGCTGAAGGTTTTGAAGACGGTTCTAATCTTGTGTGCTGGCTGATTAGGAGTCTCTATGGTTTGAAGCAATCGCCAAGGTGCTGGAACAATCGATTCAAGAAGTTTTTAATCTGTAAGTTGGGTCTTGTCCAAAGTGAAGCTGATCCGTGTCTTTTTTATCGTATATCTGATGAAGATAAGCTGATCGTTGTTTTGTACGTGGACGATGGCTTGGTTGCTGCGACGAAAGATGGCATTATTCAAGAGTTCCTGAGGAAGCTGGAGATGGAGTTCAAGATCACTCTTGAAGAGCTTGGTTCTTTCTTGAATATGCTCATCGAACGAGAGGAAGATGGCTCAATCCGTTTGAGTCAGAAGGTGTATGCAGAAAGTCTTCTTCAGAAGTTCAACATGGCAGAAGCAAACGCTGTCTCGACGCCCATCGAAAAACACGTGCAATTGGAGGAGAAAACTGGTTTGAGAACATCTGCTCCTTACCGTGAAGCTGTAGGATGTTTGATGTACTTAGCTGTAGCCACTCGTCCTGACATCGCGTTCGCAATTAGTTACGCGTCGCAATTCCTGGAAAATCCGGAAGAAGTTCACTGGTTGCTGGTCAAAAGAATCCTGAGGTACATTAAAGGGTCTAGTTCGGTTGGCATCAGGTATGAGGCTGGTTCTGGAGGAAGTGCATTGAAGGCGTACAGTGATGCTGATTATGCTAGTCAATCTGACACTCGTCGGTCGGTCAGCGGGATTGTTTTCATGCATAGTGGAGGACCAATATCTTGGGCTAGCCGACGTCAAGAGTGTGTGTCCTTATCCACAACTGAGGCTGAGTATGTCGCTGCTGGTGAAGCTGCGAGGGAATCAGTTTGGTTGGTGCGACTGTTCACAGAAGTTTCTCCCTTAGACAACGTTCCGGTTCTTTTTGTGGACAACCAAAGCGCAATCAAGTTAGCGAAAAATCATGAGTTCCACAAGAGGACCAAGCATATCGAAGTGAGGTACCATTATATTCGAAAGGAATTGGAGGATGGAAGGTTGAACATACAACATGTACCAGGTGATCAACAACTCGCTGATATCCTGACCAAGCCGCTACCTCGTCTGAGATTTGCTGAATTACGTTCTGCTCTGGGAATGATTTGAATTGTTTTTGAATTTATTCATGTTTTTATATTAAAATTGAAATATCTAATGTTTTAGAGGAAGTATTGATGTAAAACCTTATTATTTAGTATTTTTAAAAAGTTGTATTTCGAATAACCTTCTGTCAATCAATCTGTTTTTTCGTTAATAATAAAAAGCATATTATTTTTGTGAACAAAACTATAATATATATTATGTACACGAGGGGTTAATATAAAGTAAAAATGAAACCATCTATTATTTATACGACTGAGGATTGGACAATGACGACAATAACTATCTACTAAAAAATAGGGGTTGATCGTAGAGGGGTGACAATAAGGGGTTGTATGTATTTTTGTATGCTGTATCATAAAACAACAAAATCAAAAAGTTTTATCTTTATCCTTAACGTTTAGGGGGAGGAAAAGTAGATGTTGTCCGATTCTTAGACTAACTGAGTATGCCTAAAAAAAATTCATAAGAATCGGTCAAGCCGTTACGGAGGAGTATGGGAACGTACATTGTGACACGAGAATTTTATTACATTTATTTGTGAAAAAGATTTTTCTAAAGAAGTCAAACTTTTTATCGTATTTGAAAATTAAGAAGATTTTGTTGCTGTCGCATAATGACAATATACTATTCACTATTTGTGCAAGAAACCGCTTATTGTCAGATTGGGAATAAACATAAATAGTCTATACAATACTAAATTTTCAGTTTCAAATTGTGTCTTGAAGTAATTGTTTATGTTACTTACGAGGTAATGTTGCCCTTTATATATAACTCATAACTCTTTTTATAATAGTTGAAGTAAAGTGTGGATTACATTTTAAATAGTAGGTATGTTAAGTCTCATAAGCTAGGAAAACACATTCAATTCGTTGTTTCAATGGCTTTTTTCTTATTTATTCAGCCATTAAGTTACGCAAGCTGTACTAAAAACAAGCGACCAAACAATATTAGACACTAAACCATTGGGTATCCAGTTATCTCTTCTTTGTAAAAACTTTACCTAGAGAATAAATATCTTGTAAAAATTATTAAAAAAAAAAAAAAAAGTCTCAAAATTACTAAAGATATTTAATATTATACAACCACAATGTCATATTAATCAAGTTTTAGATTAGGCCGTTAATATGATTCCTCAACGTGAGCGCGCCTGTGATGAGCTGCTGCAGAATCCACTCCTTCGTACCCCACCTCCTGAACCAGAAAGACCTAGGCCACCACGGATACGGAAGCCTAGAGAATTTAAGCTCGTAAGTACTTTATATATTCCTTATACTTTATAATATATAAAGTACTAGCTGGCCTGGCGAACATCGTACCGCCTAATAGTCGATTCTTTATTCTTTTTAAATACTTATTCTGCTATTCGGGACACCGGTCCACCAGTAAAATAAAAAGAAGTTGATAAACAACAAATACATTATGTCAAAAAATAAAAATTACTTTCCCGGAACCCCTCCATTAACACTTGAACTTTATGACATGGTATTAAAGTTCAAATTGCCTTTAAATATTATTAGGAACTAGCAAACTCGGCAAACTCCAAAACCACCAGATGGCTTCGTTTTATGTAACATTTCGTTGCTATAAACGTCACGAAGCCCGAGACCTTTCAAACGAATGCAAAACCGTGGAAATCGGTTCGTGCGTTCTGGAGTTATAGCGTCAGGAAGGAAAACCCGACTTATTTTTATATAGTAGATATTTTGTATGAGAATATAGAAAAGTGTTGTTTTTAGACTTTTTCACTCATTTTTTTTAAATTTTTCTCTCCGTAAGAACCATCCTCGTACTTTAAGGAATATTTTAAAAAAGAATCAGACAAATCGGTCAAGCCGTTTTCATGATATGTCGTGACAACGGAAAATGCGTTTCATTTTTATATACATATATAGGGAATTTTATGACCAAAAACCCTCCAGAGAAAATAAAAAACAAACAGTACAAAATACAGTCATCAAAATACCGTATACATAATAACATACAATGTTAAAACTTTGTTGACAGAGAATAGAGAGTACTGGTCTTCTCTGGAGGAGGCACCTTTCATGGAGAGGGTTCTTGCTAAAAAATATTAAATTAGATATTATTACTATGTTATGTCAATTACAACATCAACTTCAAATTAAATCAATATCCAATTAATCTTAATTATACTTTTTAAAATGAAACTACAAAAATGTAATGGATTTGAATATATTATTATTACAATTTGTTAATCATAATCACATTAATTTTAATTTCTTTCTAATTTATTTTGCATGCACACTGTTAATGAAACTGTACTATGGAATGCAAGTAATAAATGGCTTTTTATTTTATTTGTTTATTTATTTAAGGAATTTTATACATTAATTTTTATAGACTTTAAAAATTAAATCATGAAGCTTATTTCAAAAAAAACTCTGGCAAAAAAAGGCCTTTGTTTATTTTGTCACGTGTATTTATTTTCAATGTTTAATTAGAGTATAGGGGTAAACCTTTAATAGGCCAATGATTCGCTTTTTCGTAATTAATTTATTTTTAATGAGCTATTTCGTAATAATGTGATAACGGTAACAATAGCAAATTATATACTTTATCACCATAAAACTTAATATATAGTGAACCGATAAATATTTATTTTATAATTAAATTGACAAAAATCTTCAGATAATTAAATTATATTGAATTAATTTATAGCCCCCGAGATTCCCGCTTTTATCAAAAGACTTTTATGCATCATGGTGTAATCATCAAAAAGAGGTATGTTATTTCTCTTATATATTTATATCCGCTATGGACTACTAAACTACGGAACCGATATCAATCAAATTTGCACACTAGGAGCACGATAGGATAGCTTACATCTCAATTTATAGCCGCAATATAATTTTATTGTAAATTATTTGTTCATTATTTGACACAATTCTAACAGATGGCGCTGTGTTGTAAAGTATCAACGTTTCACATAAGCTACAATTTAATAGCACCAAAAATGCATGGTGATCCCCATGATTGTTGTTTTCCTGCCGTTTCCTTTGAATAGTTTACTACTATGTAATATAACAAAAACCACTACAATACTTGCGCTTCAATACTTGAGAGAGCCAGTTGAAAGAGTCACATATGAGGTTAAAATGGAAATGAAAATGAAAATGTATGAAAATCATCGTTACGAGTATAGCGGAGTCCGTAATGGGTCCGTTCCGCTCGTAGTGGAAGGCCACTGGAGTATTATTATTATCTGTAAGACGCTGTAATTTTTACCCTACAGCCTCTAATAATTTTAACTTAAAGACCTGATATAATGCGTTTTCAAGCGTAACATTGTAGTATTATATTTGCAGCTGCAACTCGCAAAGCACAAAGTGGATGACCATCCTCCTGGGCTGTTCCCAGAGTTGTATCTAAAACCAAGGCGTTTGAACTACTATGCACGCCAGCTTGAAGAGAATATGAACGTAAATAAGGAACTCTTGAAGAGGATCAATCTTATTCAACGGACTGGAGTAAGCTAATACAATTTATATATATATATATATATATACTGCCTCTTTGAATGAACGTATTATATATATACTTATGACTCAGATATTAAATTCATCATATATACAAAAAAGGCGTTTATACTGGATTTGTTTTTTGGTAAATGAAAAACAGTTGAAAAGACACTGTTGAGCCACTAAGAAAAGTTATCAAGTAAGCAAGTGTTTGCCACATTCTTAACAAAAATTAAATAATAAGTGAAAAATGAACGTGATATTACAAAATAATTCTTGCAGGGTTTTGTAGACTGTTGGATGTACCCCGAGCTCACGGATACATATAACAAATTGCTGTGCAAACAACGCCAAAGGGTGTTGGATGAAATAAGAAGACAGAACGTATATTTCTACTCACGTCTATTGATCGCAGTTAGTATATTTTGGGTTGACTATCTAGTAAATATTCATCTTCATATTAAGAATCTTAAAAAACTACGCTTTGTTCGATACTATAAGTTTACCTCTCTTATTAAAACACAAGTGTGTTTATATTTAAATAAAAACTGTCGGTTAGAGATGCACCGTCTTAGTGCGTTATAATATCCTGATCGAACGCCGTGTGTGTGTGTGTTTGTGTGTGTGTGCCAATCTCAATGTCCAACATTGACATTGAGAATTATGCCACAAACTATTCACTAATATTGTAAAAAAATTAATTAATTAAATGTCGATTTTTTTAATTGATGTCGATTTGTGTTAACTAATACAACCTGTCACTAGAGTAGTACATTTATACAAAACTTCTTTCATGTATCTACGAAATTCCACCCGTATCCCCTCGATTTCCGTCGTTCCACAACTGAGCGTTTTTAAGGCAATTTTTCCGCACCAACACTATGTGGAACTGCCCACTGTAGTATTTCCGAACCATTCGACTGAGAGTACACTTCTTAAAAGCCCTCTGGTATTGAGATAGTCCATGGGCGGTGGTATCCCGTGGTGAGCCTCCTATTCCATAAAAAAATATAAGCTAGCTAATTACATACACATTGATTTTTCGAATGCTTTCAGCAACTCCATTCCTGTATCGAAACTGAATGATTGAATTTAACACCACAATCGTATGAATTTGACATTCGCACAAAGCGTAACATTTGATGCCAGTTATGTGTCGTTTAATTTTTCTATATTCACAGCGGTCAGAACAACCTTTGACGAAGGAGCTTGAAGTTCTATGGAAGGACACGAAGCATAAATTAATTTTAGGTGCATCGTAAGTATATTCAACTTTTTAGCTTAAAATAAAATGAGTTAAATTTTACATTTTTGTTACGCTTTCAGATTGCCATTTATTTTATTTAAAACCGAAAAAATCGATCGTGATATAAAGGATCCTGCTTTTGATAAGCCACCGAACATTAATAGGCCTAAGTAAGCATTAATTATATTTCATTCGCTGTTTCTTACGAATTATAAGGGTATTAATCTCACCTCTAAGTTTTTCAAGCAAAAAAATTGGCTCATAAAACGTCTCCATCTTTAAACCATAAGGCGCAGTTCATGTATTACGTAGCAGATTTACTGAAATGTATTCCCCCCCCCCCCCTTGCTCTTGTCAGCAAAGTAAGCAAAGCTCTCAAAAATAATAGTACACAAACGTATTAATTTTTTGTAGGAATCCTTGAAAATGCATTTCGGTTTCATACTAGACAATATACCCACCCATATTACTCATATGTGTAAAAAGTAAATAATAACTGTGGAAGTCATCACTAAATAACAAAATCATAGATCCTCCTCGCTTCTATAGTTAAGTAATACTTAAAAGGCGCCTAACTTGTTAAATCAAGTAATTGAGACCCATTTACCCACCCGTGCAAAGTCGACAGAGGCTACAGTATTTTTAGTTTTAGCAAAACTAAGAATTGCCATTCACGAGAAGTGTCAGTGCCGGAGTAGCCACATAGCAAGAGTAGCAAATGCTACGGGCCCCGCGCTCGAACGCCTGTCTGACCGTAATAAAAAAAGTATTAATTTAGATAGTAGCGTAAAATATCTTGCATACTTTTGACGCGAAGCGCTTAGTCTATGCTTCACTTACACATAAAATAAACTCGACTTCGTCAAGTATAATCGTAAAAATAAGTACATAATATTTATCTTTTTAACGATAATTTTCAAATTTTAATTATAATCGATAAACATATTTAGACTAGCATGTTATTTGTACCCTTCAGATTTTTATTTTTATATAGGTATACATTTATTTTGCGAGTTTACGTAGCCGAGACTTGTACTTTTCTAATCGATTTTAATATAATATCGATTATAAGTATTTCGAGGAAACAGGCGAACTATTTCAATCCTAAAGCCTAACCAAGGGCCCTTAGGCAGAATTTGTAACAGGCCCCGCGCTGGCTTTATCCGGCACTGAGAAGTGTACACTTAATATTCAATCAAACACAAAGTTGAGATATTGAAGCGTAAAATTAAAATACCAGGCGAGTCTGCAAGATTGATCTTTCAGAGTTTCTATGGAGATATGGGTTATTGGTGGGTCCAAAATTGGTCGAGTTACTATGGAGCTATTTACGGACTTAGTGCCGAAGACATGCCAGCTGTTCCTGAGTCTTGTAAAGGGGGACAGTCGAGGTCACGCATATATGGGCACGAGAATTTTTAGGTAAAGACTATACTATCTATATATATATAATTCTTCTGTGAGTGTGTATGTCACTGAACTTCTCTCAAACGACTGGACCGATTTTGATGAAATTTTTTGTGTGTGTTCAAGGGGATCTGGGAATGGTTTAGATTCACAAATCAGCCCGGCAGATGGCGCTGCAGTCGGTACTTCATACTTTGTTAAATATCCTAATCGCTTGAAATAGGTATAATGCAAGACAAAGTCTGTGGGGTCCGCTAGTATTTATATAATATAACTACAGTGTAGTCTTTTAACGCTATTCCTTATAACGAAACTCTCTCTATAACGTAAAAGTTAGTTAAATTTGTCTTTTTAACACAAAACCCATACATTATTTTACTCTTTATAACGCTACAGCTATGCTCTATAACGAAGAAATATTTTCATATTTAGACATCAACAACATACTTAAGTGTAATTTTTTTTATAATCAGCTTACAAAACCAAGATTTTGAGGTGCCGAGAATTTCTAAAAAAGACACCCGAGGTCATAAACAGCCGTCTCGCCTTTGTTATTGTTAATTGCATTAACACGTGTGCCATTATTCCTAGTTAACATTGCCTGTAAAAAAACAGCGTAGTCAACTCCCAGACCTTCTTCGGCATTGAGGGTCTGCACATGATTCACACTCCCAAATCTTCTTCACGTCTAGTTTTCAAACCTGATCTTTCATATTTTTATATGAAAATCATTCGATAAAATATATTTCGTCTTTAAGGCAATGAACAAAAGCTTTCTGTTTGTAGAGTTGTACCAGATCTATATTGCCGAGCCGGTGACGTCACCAAAGACAACGGGTTTGGTTGTTATTTAGCTGAAGGGCAGACGGAGCCACCAACACCTGAAGGCTTTCGCTTGAAGCATTCTGTTCCTGGTATGCATTTTTTTGATTTCGTAACATGAGCTTTGTATTTTTACCAGGTGTTTGTTTTTTTTAAATAACAGGGGGCAAACGGGCAGCAGGTTCACCTGATGTTAAGTGACACCGCCGTCCATGGACACTCTCAATGCCAGAGGGTTCACGAGTGCGTTGCCCGCCTTTTAAATATTGGTACGCTCTTTTCTTGAAGGATCAAAAAAGGTGTAAGTCAATGAAGATGATAAATTTTGAAGGTCATCTTTTACGGAAAGTTGGTGATGACGCATCTATACTAATAAAGCCGTAGATAATATTATTTTCTGGGTCCACTACCACAGCCACCACTAAACCAGATGGTATATAAATTTATTAAAGTATATATAGTATAATCCTGAGCAGTGTTCGCCTAGTCGCTTCAGCGTGCGATTTTCATGATCTGAGGTCGTAGGTTCGATCCCCGGCTTGCCAATGGACTTACTTTCTGCACTTACATTCGCAGGAACGGTGAAGGAAAACATCGTGAGGATACTGGCTTGCCTTAAGCCCAAAAAGTCGACGGCGTATGTAAAGCACAGGGGGGTGATCACTTAATTGCCTATTACATAGACAAATGATCATGAAACAGATACAGAAATCAGAGGCCCAGACTTAAAAAGGTTGTAGGGTTTCTGACAATAAAGAATGAAGAGAACCAATATTTATTTCTATTACAGGTGTTTTATCAATGGTGGTAAACTCAGATAATGAAGTGTGTGGCCAGTTTAATATAATATTTAAGCCTCTGCCTCAATTTGATGGAAAGCATGTCGTGTTTGGAAGAGTAAGTAAAATAAATTCCATGCAATTGTTGAATGTTTCTACCATTTTCCAATAGGCGCGTCCACACACAGCGGCAAATGCTTGGCGAGGAAACTTCTCGCGAGGCGGCCGCGCACGGTAACCCGAGCCTCCAGAGTGCGCGCGACAAACGAATTAGGCGCCTTTGTGCAAATCAAAAAGCCGACACACGATGGCTCAGGCGCTCGGTCGCTCGCCCGCGGCAGCGCGCAAGCTTGCCTCGGCCGAGGCACATCCTCATTAACTTAATCCTCGTTAACGCGACGCATTTGCCGCGAGGCTGCTCGCTCTGTGTGGACCCGCCTATTGACTTGTTGTCACCGTCCAGGGTTCACAATGTGTTCACTAAATTAAATATATTGATCAAATTATTTAGATTATCGGTGGCCCAGCGCAAGCTTTAGAAAGGATCAGTGCACTTGGTCTTCCATTGGGATCCACTACATCCGACTGCATTATCAGATATTGTGGTTGGTTTACACGAGCTGGTCAATATAGAGAGGGCAACGCTAATACTATTAAATTCCCACCGCGACGAAAAACATAACTTTTATATGTATTTTTTTGGGTAAAATAAATTTGTTTTCAATCAATGTAAATTTTATTGACAATTTACATTTGGTATATAATTAGAAAAATGCGTATAGTTTATACGACTCAAAACACCTTATCAATAATTTATTGTCAGTGATTATTGCGAATGCATTGACCGTCACTCTATTTTCACAAATAGTCCGCAAGAAAATATTAATGCCAGTACCTGAAACAATAAATTTATTAGTCACGGTATAACGGTTTTGAAAGGGGACTGATGGCGGATCGGTGGTGAAATGAGGGCATTGAGGTAGGTAAGGGACTGTTTGTACCTTAGATTTTCAATTGTGTAATATCTATAGTTTTCCTGTCTACTAGGTAATCGTGCTTTGTTTCACGTTCCTCACATCAACACAAACTATTCAAAATAACTCAGTTTTGTATCGCGCAGCCCGGACATACAACGACCACTATTTAAGCCTTGACTTGTTTAAGCTATCGCGGAATATTCTTAAAATGAGTATTAAGAATATCTATGGGGCTAAGTAATCTGCATCATGAGCATGCCCCACATACACACTTTTGTACCTTCACGTACAAACCCTTACTTTCACACCACATAACACAGCCGAAATAGGTATTGCTTAGTGTTTAATTATTTTTATAGACTTTTTTCCTTTCGTAAATATTTTAACCTTTATATATATGTATTCTGTATTCCAACTTTGGCAATAAGTATCTTTAGTTTAGTTGTTTTTTGTTTTTACAAAATAAATAAACAAAATACCTTTTGTTAGTAGATGTTTACAGATTCTATACACAATCCATAGTAATTTTTTAATGTTATATTTTTGCTTTGCTTTACTTTTAATTATGAAATTAATTCTTACCATAATCAAAGCTACGACAATAGCCACAGCACCAACATACGCCGCGTCTTCGCGAAGCAAGTCTATAGTTTTGTTCAGACATCCGTCCATGTACATCGTGGTGGGGTTGGGAGAATACCTGCAGTCCAAGCGCTGCAAATGACAAGTGACATATTATTAGTTAGAGTTATTAAAGTATTAAAATTTTGCATTTTCATAGACTTTTTGAATTTGTTGTTGGAAATGGAAATACGTTTTGTAGTTTAAGAAAGAACAAAAATCAGTTAAGTTTATTTAATCACCAAGATTATCTACGTATAATGTATTTGTGTTATACTTTTTGCCCGCTCTACGCCCTTGACTTGCAAACTAGTAGTAAATTTACAATAAATTTAACTTCTTTTTTGACGTTCATAAGTGTTTTTACCTATATGATTAAAGTTATTTTGAGTTTTATAAGGGAACGGGCGGTCTTATCGCTTATCGAATTCTTCCAGGCAACCCTAGTCAAGAAAAGAAAAACCTACTGAGGGTAAAGTACAAGTACATAAATGGTTAACAAAAAAATTTGTATCATGTTTAGTTATCTAGCCTAACTATATAACAGCACCGAGGTACATGCACGCAGTTGCGGGCCTATATTTCGCCTCGTTTAAAAGCAATAGTGTATTAACAAACGAAATTTCTTTTCATAATTTTTGACGTGATAACGTCTTTAAAATCGTTTTAGTCGGGTGACATGTTCGGAAACTTGTGTCACACCAAAACCTCACGAGCGCGATCGCAGGTATAACGAGAGAGAGACGGACCGATCTCCCGTCTCATCTCGAGCGCTGCCAGTCATTCCGTGAATGTATGAAGAAAAATGTATATCATAGTCGAATAAGTAAACTTGTCATTTTACACCCGAAATTTATCATCAAAAGTGTGAATAAAACGATAGATGTAATTTAAAATTTGAAAAAAATTGTTATCTTCATTAATTCCTTACTTCCCAAAAACTTATATCACCAATAAGACGTTATCACGTAAACATCTCGATCGTAAACCTACTTTACAAACAACCAATATTTTTTTTTTTATCTGTCACAAACTAATAGTACAACAGTTGTCAAATTTAAACATGTTTTGAAGGTTAGGGCTAACTTAAGGTCATAATTTATTTAATACTAGTAGCGCTATCTATGTGTCACCCTACGAAATTATCACCTACCTAATATGGTTTACTATTACTTATCTTTACGTAACTTTATTATAGCCGATTTCTAGTTAGTTAACATACCTTTCCCGGATAGACTTCCTTACAGCAGCTCTCCGGGACATTCCCATTCCAATCGTTATGGCTCTTCACACCACAGCATTGTAGATGGGATTGCGTATCATCCCAGGCGCGTGTGTACTCATACTTGACGCCATAATTTGGCATGGAGGCATGCATTTCCCGGTCGAGAGTCGATATAACCTTCTCACGGAAGACGAAAAGTAGAATACCTCCTACCAGCATCGCCACGAATATAATGAAGACAAGGATGTAATACTGGAAACAAAACAAAGTACATGTAGGCAAAATTTTGGTTATGTTCACTTTCAACTATTCAATAACTCTCATCGCTTATAATACAATACATACATAAATTAAAAATTTATAGTTATATTGTTTATTAGATGATTAATTCGTATATATTATTTTTTTGTCAAAAACCTGGATTTGTTATCAATATTTTCCCACACATTTTTATATTATGAAAGCAGATGCGAAAAGTGTAAGTTTTTCTATAATAAGTTTGTTTGTAACCTATAAATGCTACTGAGATTAGAAAAACAAAAGCATAACAAAAAATCCTGCTTTTGAAAATGACTTCTTGAGAAATTACGTATAGTTAACCCCGAATTCAATGTCAATTTATTCTAGGCTAATTTAATTAAGGTCATTAAAATTAATTTGTGGAGCAAATTTATCGAAAGGAAAGAATAATCTATTTACATACATTCATGAATTTAGTATATTATTAAGTTTTAGCGTTTTTTGACGTTTGTGATGGATGTCTCAATAATGACATCTGTCAAATGAGACTTTAGTAGCCAAGTTCTTCGCGGGTTTTAACACATTAATTCCTTTCTTTTCTCCTATTTATTTAACACCATTAATTTGGATAAAATAGTCGTCATAAATTTTAAAGAAATAAGTTTAGATTACGTTAAGGATGAAGTGTATAGAGAGTATATACCGTGAGCAGCATGCATTTCACTTCCTTCGCCGCGCCGCAGCATCCAAGGAAGGAAAGCAACATGATCGCCGCTCCCATAGCAACGACAACAACCACAGAGGCAATGTACATATTGTTGCTCATGAGCGTGCTTGAAAATGAGCGTGACGTCCAAATCCATAGTCCTATTGCCACTGCTAGTAAACCACTTAACTGAAAATGATAAAGATTATTGTCAGTTCAAATAGTTCTGATGATGTAATCATTTACTGAAAATATTCTGAAAAACTCCGATAGCGCTGAAGTCAGAAACTTACTAAACCCACTCCTAATATTTTCCTCTACACAAACCATTTAGTCTAAGATCCGACCGCGTGATTTATACGTTCATATGTTTGATTAATAAAATATAATTTTTATCGATATTTATAACTAAACCAATGCAGATCCGCAAAGGTGGCCATCCAAATTTGGCCGCAATTAATTTTAATTAAAATGTAATTAATTATTTATTTTTGAACAATTACGTTCACTTGTAATTGTTAAAAAATATATTTCATTAGAAAGAAATATACCTGAGATACCGAGAAAGTTCAAGGTGCCATCCCTCACTTGGCCGCAACCTAATGTCAGCCAGGTGTAAACAGGTATAATTTCGTTAAATATATACGTTCATAATGTATTATCATGTTATACATACCAAATTGAAGATTAATTCTTTCCCTACATGATGAGATATAGGTGCCTATGCAAAAATGCCCGCAAATAGTGACTGCCAACGATTAAAGATAAATAAAAGCGAGAGAAACTTAAGATAAACACCCCATGTCGAATAAAGATAGAGCATCCCAGCTGCTTGTCGTTTTTATGCTACTGCGCATGCGTCCATAGGCAAGGTGCTCAACTAGTAGCTCGCGTATTTGCTTGGAGTTTAAAATACTCCAAAAATTGAGCAGTAAAAATAATATGTCATAATAATTAATCTACCAAACTAGTGTTTTCAATATTTTTTTAATTATATTCAACTAAAACAATATTTTTTAACTGTGAAACGTCATTTTAAATATAAAATTTATCTTTTAAATAAATTTTGTTTTATTACAATTTTTAACAATATTAAGTTTCGTTTATTTTCGGTCTTCATAAAAAATGTCATAAAAATTACTATCCAAACCAGTGTTTTAAATTTTTTTTTAATTATATTCAACTAAAACAATATTTTTTAACTGTGAAACGTCATTTTAAATATAAAATTTATCTTTTAAATAAATTTTGTTTTATTACAATTTTTAACAATATTAAGTTTCGTTTATTTTCGGTCTTCATAAAAAATGTCATAAAAATTACTATCCAAACCAGTGTTTTTAATTTTTTTTGTAATTATATCCAACTCAAACAATAACTTTGAACTGTAAGACGTTAATTTGAATCTATATTAAAATTTATCTTTATACACAAATGTTTTTTTTATTTTTATTTTCATCAATATAAAGTTTCGTTTATTTTCCTTGAATCCTTGATTAAAGAACTGAATTAAAAACAATGGTAACAGAATTAAACAGAATTGATTTTTTAATTATGTTGAATTCTGTTTCCATTGCTTTTAATTCGGTTCTTTAATCAGGGATCTGATTAATATAAATTTTTCAGTTTTATTTTTTGAAAACAAAAAATGTTGGAATCATTTATTTAACAATTATTATTTGTTTAAAAAAATTATTTGTTAATTATATATTTTAAAAGAAAAATGCACAAACCTTTTTTTCATTTGATAGGGATAGTGACAACAAAAAGTGAATTATTTATTTTTGATTTAAAATGCAACTTTTTTTTTATTATAAAAAATGATAAAAAATACAAACACTTCTTTATTAAAAAAAAATGATAAAAATTACAAAAATGATAAAAAATATTTTACAGTTAGATAATTATCAATACATATCGGAGTACTTGTAACGAAAAAATTTTCATTTACGTACTATCGTCACTTGAATCATCAGAACTGTCACTCTCATATGTTGAAACGTCAGAATCTTTATCGATTGTATCTTCTGAAGATTGTTCAATTAAATCACAAATAACATCTTCTACTTGCTGTGGCATTGAATCTCCAATGAACCATGTTGGTTTTAAAGTTTCATCTAAAATCCAACCATTATTTTCAGGTTTAAATCTGATGCAATCTGGATTAGTGGCATCTTGCCACATTGAATTAACGAAGATCGTACGCAATAATTTTTGTTTTTTGTTTTTAATAACGTTAAGAATGAAATATATCAATATTAATATTAACAAAGTTTTATAATTTTGGACTTGAAAAAAACAACGTGGCGCATAAGACTGTCAAAAACATATGATTGCAATATTCAGTACGGTATTTAGTTGAGCACCTTGCCTATGGACGCATGCGCAGTAGCATAAAAACGACAAGCAGCTGGGATGCTCTATCTTTATTCGACATGGGGTGTTTATCTTAAGTTTCTCTCGCTTTTATTTATCTTTAATCGTTGGCAGTCACTATTTGCGGGCATTTTTGCATAGGCACCTATATCTCATCATGTAGGGAAAGAATTAATCTTCAATTTGGTATGTATAACATGATAATACATTATGAACGTATATATTTAACGAAATTATACCTGTTTACACCTGGCTGACATTAGGTTGCGGCCAAGTGAGGGATGGCACCTTGAACTTTCTCGGTATCTCAGGTATATTTCTTTCTAATGAAATATATTTTTTAACAATTACAAGTGAACGTAATAGTTCAAAAATAAATAATTAATTACATTTTAATTAAAATTAATTGCGGCCAAATTTGGATGGCCACCTTTGCGGATCTGCATTGGTTTAGTTATAAATATCGATAAAAATTATATTTTATTAATCAAACATATGAACGTATAAATCACGCGGTCGGATCTCGTACTAATTCCTTGTAAAAAGATATATTGTCTTTTATAAACAATTTTTAATATTTGAAACTTTCTTGACATTTGTCAATATTACACAAGAACAGTGTCTTCCCCATAATAGAGACTTTAAGTAGTGTTATTGGACACTATCTTATATTAAATATCCGTTTTAGTAAATTAGGTAAGACTTATATTACTTATTAGTCTGAAGTTAGGCGAGATCGTAATGTCAAATAATGTCAGAGACAAATTATTTAAAAAAACCTTGAGGCTCGTGATCTAAAAGGTCTATCATCTAAAATGTTAAAAAAACGCGCCTGAAGTAAATATCTAAAATATGTATATCTATTACTGCCGTTTTTAACTATTGCTGGGTCAGCGATATAATCATTTACTTTTTATATTATAACTTATACTAATCTCACATTAACGAAAAGTATATTATAAAAATACAAGTTTATAAAACTACAAGAATAGCATCAAGACCGGTTTCCGTGTATGGATAAGAAATCTAAGAGACGGCGTCCGTCCACATTTTTACAATCCAGATCTTACAAAGAAAGTTTGTGACCAAAAGTCAATTATTTAAAATGTCAATTGCTCGCTGTTACTTGCGTTTATTTTTGTATTCAGTTCGTTCTTATTATATTTGTTTATGTTAACCATTTTTTTTTATATAAAATGATTGTCATTTATCATTATCATTATAAATAAAACTTTAAAGTATATTACATTATTTACATAACTCGAGTGCTTGTCAATGAAGAAATCTCTCGTTAATTACGTAATGAAATCGCTTCCACATTAGTAGAAACCTTTAATACTTTCAGTATGTATACAACGTGTAGTAGGTACGCGTAAAACAAGGACTATATTATGACTTATCCATTGTTAAGTGAAATCATAGTGAAGAAATAGCAGTAGTGAAACAGTCCAAGTAACATTATTAATAATATGTTCATACTTTTTGTGTCCGGTGTATATTATTCTGTTAATTTGTGAAGCAGCTGCTTTAAAACGACTGGACTGATTTTAGGATATTGTTGTGTACTCAAATCTGAAAGCCTGGGTTTTATTGGGTCCTTTTATATAAAATTATATTTAATAACTCAAAATGGAACATGATAACATATCTGCATATGTTTTAACAAAGGCCATGGTCATGTTACAAATTAATAAAAAAAATATGATTAAAAATTATCACTCTACAAATAAGCGATCAGTTTTCTACTACTAATAATTACTATTCTCTCGCATCAAACACAAAAGCTCCGGGTCGGACACGATATTTTAACAAAGAAACTTACGAAAGTAACAACATTGATCGCAACCAGCGATACTTTCATACATCTACCGCAACTGTCCATCGCGCCCCCGGTAGGTGATTCCCTCCTGAAAATATTTTATTCATAATGTCAACACTTTTCAAGTAATAGTAGCTTTAATATTAAAATAGGTCACGATATGTCACCACAATAATGACCGCATAATCTACATCTATAGCTGTAAGTATTTAAAATAATTGTTCATACAGTCATAAAAAACCAATGGCGCTATAACCATTTAGGTCTGAGGCACAGATTTCTAAATATGTATCTGTTAATCTGTTAACAAGTTAGAATCATTGTATCAAGAACCTTATACTTGTATCAAAAGCAGCGGCCTAGTAGCTTCGACAACGTTCTGTTCCTGTTACACGTCGATTTTTTGTGTCTAAGGCGAGTGTTAGAGCGCACACAGTACGTTGGTGCACAGCCGGAGATGGAAAATACTAGATACCTTAGGGATGAGAGACGCACGCAGAAGCTACTAGGCCGCTGCTTTTGATACAAGTATAAGGTTCTTGATACAATGATTCTAAAATATATTTTGCTACCGGTACGAACTAAGTCCTATGGTAAACAAATGTTAAATATCTTGTATTGTACACGTCTTATAATATATAGACCTGGAAATATGTAAACATTCATTGAAAAGTACAAAATCTTTAAAGTTTTGTATGTTTTATTCAATAATGTTATATTAATTACCCATCATTTTCGGGTTCTGGATCCTCCATTCTTAAAACTCACAATAAGATTAATAGTTTGACATACTAGCTCATATCTAGTGGGTCATGCATACCTCTCGTTTGATGAACCATTTCTTATGCTATTTTTAGGTTGAATATGAAGCACTTCTTTCATTACGACAAAATATATTATAAATTCTATTTAATATTTTAATAACATTGTCGTTATTACATATAGTTCTGATAAATAATTCTCCTTGCAGATGGCAGATTACTTATTTTCGTCTACCTTCTTTTTATACGTTAATAATTTTGTACCATAGATAAACTTAAAATTATATAATTGTAAATTACCTACGTCTAAGTACGCAATACAAGATTAATATACAGATCCAGAAGAAATACTTTTTCCCGCCATTTTTAAAAATAGAATTCCATAATCTGTACGTAGATTGTCTATATTATCTATTCATCATTATTCAAATTACCCATAAAGCCTCACAAAAATAGGCTGTATGTCATTTTGTGTCATCATATATCTAGAACAAGCAGCATACCATCACGTATAAGTACCATTGCAACTAAGTTGCGCAGACGCACTCAAGGTGAGGGGATAACCCAAGGTCCACCTAATCCCTTCTCTTGTTAGAATGAGAAAGTCAAAATGTATAAACAGTCTAACATATATTTTTATTCAGTAGAAGTACTATTTTCGTTGCAAAACTAGAACTCGAAAACGTTTTCCTTTATAAATAACTGATAATATTTACCACGTATTAAAGAATGTGCACTACAGAAGTAAAAGTAAAATAAATCACTTAGTCATCACTGTTTTCGATACTATCGCATCGTAAACACAAAACGAGGTTTCATTCACGTTGAAGCGTGGTAAAAAAGGTCAAACGCGGTCGGCGATAACAATTCAACTGGTTTGTTTTACGTTCGGCACGCAACGCCCCACCAGCCTCAAACAGGCATTTTAAACATATATACAATACTATACACGTAGTAGCCAGAACTGGAAATGGACCTTACGCACGCTTCGTGGAATTTATTTTATGTGGCACCTCTCATGTTAAGAGAACATTTGGGAAATTTTAGTATTATGTGTGAAATTCGAAAGTTTTCTTTCACTCTAAAACCTTTGTAACAATTATTGCAATTGAGATTCCATATGGAAGAAGACTATTATGATTATATCCTAATTGGAAACAAGATTGAAATATGAAATCGCCGCCTTTAGTATAAGATCCCGCTATACAACGTCCTTCACCGAGATGCTTATTTAATGAAACTTATTTTATATATAATTTAATATGACAATAAATATAATCCATATGGGTTGCCTAGCAAATTTCAGTCCAGAGTATGTTTAATTAATATTAAAAAAAAAATTTTTTTTTTATAATTTGCATGTAGTAAATTTTTTGAACTTTTCAATCAATATTTTTAATCAGGGTAGTATTATAAATGTATCACTATAACCTTCTTTTATACTAAAGATGTATATATATACTTTAGTGTCACATAAAAAATATACACATAAATAATTAATTGATTAAAAACAACCTAACGTTTGCATATTCTATGGGCTTCATACTTTCGATTGGTATAGAATTTATCCGGTATGATTATTAATCATACCGGTGAAATGTTTAAAAAAATATTTTTTTTTTAAATTAATTAAACATACTCTGGACTGAAATTTTCTAGGCAACCCATATGGATTATATTTATTGACATAATAAATTATATATAAAATAAGTTTCATTAAATAAGCATCTCGGTGAAGGTCGTTGTATAGCGGGATCTTAGACCACTTCTTGTTTATAAAACTAATGCGTTTAGCGGGAAATTTCAGTCCCGGAATGTCAATGTCTTTTTTTACGAATATTAAAAAAAAATGTTTAATCATAGTCGATATTTCTTTAATAAAAAATATTTGAAAACAAATTCAGTGCCGCTGCAACTATTTTTCTTGGTCTGGGCTTCAGAATCTGTTTTACGATAATTTGTCAATCTAATTGCCAAGTAGATGATCAGCCTCGATCGATCCTCACACATCCCAACGACTTTAGAGTCTAAGGCATGCCGGTTTCCTTACGATGTTTACCTTCACCGTTCGAGCGAATGATAAATGCGCACATAGAAAGTCCAGTGCACAACCGGGGATCAGACCTACAACGTCAGGGATGAGAGTCGCATGCTGTAGCCACTATGCATTTCAATAGTTTTACCAGTTCGCCATCAACTGTATTTTTACCTTAACCCTAGAAAGATAATCATATTTTGTAATACGGAAAAGATAATCATGCGTAAAATTTACGCAAGAATTTGAATTAGTTGTAGGTCTAGGTTTAATAGTTTATTTTAATGAATTGTATGTTATTATATATACACATATATTAGAATAATTAATACTGCAGATAATTTTTTAAACTCCTTTATTTTTACTTAAAAAAAAAGAAAACTTTAAACGTAGTCCGCTACTTCACTGTCGGTGTCCTCACACGGAAGCTCGTCATCACTTTGCATAAGAGCGGCCAGGATTTCGTGTTCGTTTAAATTGATACTCCCCATTGTGATATATATTTGCCTCAATATCTTTAAAAATGAAATTATAATATTAGTTATGATATAAAGTATTAAAACAGTACTAAAACTGTCATATAAGCCAAAATCATAAAAGTCACGATAAAGATAATCATGCGTAATTTTGACTCACGCGGTCGTTATATTTCAAAATCGGTGGCACTTACCTTATTGACACTTACGTCACGCGGCAGCTCCCAACGACGAATGAAATGTCCTAAACGCACAGCTATGGATTCGCACTAATTAGAAAGATAGAGCAATTATTCGAAAACGCATGCGTAAATTTTACGCAGACTATCTTTCCAGGGTTAAGCAAAATATATACTTATACCTTGTGCAAAAAGCAACGAATAAAAAACGTATAAATTGTATTATTTTATTAGCTTTTGTTAATAAACTGTTTCAACATAAAATTAGTACAAATGTATAGAAAGCATATTCATCTACACACGAGAGCTCTGCTTTATGGAGAAATTATTGAGCTTTGGTTTGAAATAGAAACTTTAAAAAACTTTACAAATAAAAACTTCTATTTAACGCATACTCGCATACATCGACCCATGTCAAGTCGAAGTGCACGAATTGCACTCGCTGGCAATATCTTATATATTACTAGACGAGAAAGGTACGAAAAAATTCTCTATACCCAATGGCGTATATATAGAATGCTAAATACCGTTATAAATCATGAATGATAAAAGTTTATATCTAAATTTTTCGTACCTGTTTCATCTGGAACAATAAATAAGTTTCACTTAAATATATTTAAAATAAATGAAACGTACATCTAATGTGATTTCGCGTATAATTTACAAATTAACAAAACGATACAACATTTGCTTAATTGAAATGAAAATATACACTTTGCGCTAGAAATACAATAAAATACACTTATACAAGCTAACACTACGTGTGGTTACTGAATGACAATAAATTAATGAGCGATTATGAATACATCGATTTAGTTCCGAATTCACCGAGTTTAACTAATCGTTAGTCGGTGATGTCGGTCACTTAAACGTTTACCTGTGCAGCTTCCGTAAATGCAAATTAATATAATACATTTAATACACTAGGGTCTCACAAACATCGTTAACATGTTTATTAATATAAAATACTAGCTGTTACCGTTAATAATCAGTTCTCTGAAGTTGTGTAAACTAAGTATTGGAACGAATAGTTCCACGTTAAAAACAGTTAAATTTAATATTATTTATTAATTTTCGTATCAATCATGGATATATTGTGTTTTCTTTGATTGTGGTGTAAAGGAACCTGTCCAATTTTTTTTTATTAATTCCACATATTTCATTAGCACACTCAGTTTTATTGAGATATTTGTATAATTTCATGTTTCACGTAAAAATTAAAAAACATCGTTTATATACATTTTAAGTGGAAGGGAAATTTATATTAAGGAAAATTTAGTTTTAGGAAAACTAACTGACTTTAGATTTCGGGAGTATTACGTAACGGATTTTGGGGGGAGGGTCGTTTTGAAAAACGTTACGATGCGGGGCGGGAATTGAATTACGCGTTATTGTTTATGTTATTTTCGACTATCCAGTACTTTAGACCACATAATGGTAACTTTTAGGTATAAAGAGTCACTGGTTGATCACGAAACGTTTTACTATTAGGTACAGAAAAACGTTACGGGGCGTTACATGGGGGGGGGGTCAATAATATCCAAAAATTGCGTGTCGTAATACTTGAACGCTCCCTTAGGGAAACTTAATATTAACGATAACACGACAGTACTTATTAAGACTTAGTCTAAACATCAATATCAGTTCAAAAAATTTTGCCACTTTTCCAAATCTAATTCTTATTAATATGACATCGACACGTATAAAAAGCTTTGAAGGAAGCTACACAGTGGGATTTTAGTTGCCAGTTCATTGCCAAAGTCTGCCGAAAACTAATTTGTAATTAAATTTCACACCTGGATGTTTAAATTGATAATAGACATAAATTTATACCAAATACAATTATTGAAAACGGGCAAACTTGACATATAATTTCACTATAACATTAACTTATCCGACCAGAGGTTAATTACCACCAGATAAGATGTATGTAGCACTTTTTGAAAATTTGTCTTTTTAACTATTATGCTGTTATTATACAAATTGTATGTACTGGTTGAGATTCACGGCATTATTTATTAAACCACAACATTTTGTTTACGATTGTTTTTGATTTAGACAATATTACAACATATACACTTAGGCGACGTCTTAATTGGGAGCGATCGCACGATGACACGATGCGTTCTCGTCGTGCGATGAGTTCAAACATACAGATTTCATCAGAGTGTCCTATTTGCCTCGCAAGTAATCGTGCGAGCACATGAAATGCTTTAATAACGATCGTACGATGCGTTTGATCGTGCGATTATGTAATCAAAGCAACAGATCTCTTTTGAGTGTCCTAATTGGTTACTACGCGATGCGTCGACGCGCGAGGGGCGCGGACGATGGACATCGCGCGATCTATTAGGACACCTGTTAGGTCATCGCACGACCACTTTGATCGTGCGATGAAAAACGCATCGCGCCATCGTACGATCGCTCCCAATTAGGATGACGCCTTAGACTAACTTAAAATCCTAAGCATGAGCCTTTTTATCTTAGGATATTAAGTTGAAGTTGAAGTTCAAGATGTTGTGGTTTGAACAATAATTAAGTCCGTCTTCAAGATAGTCCACTCATTCGTCCTGTCCAAAAACGTCATTCCTCGTACTGAGTGACTTCCAAAGAGTCGCTTCCTAATAACACGTCACGTTCATAGTTCCACGTGGCTACGAACATAGTGATCCTCTCGGGGTCGTTCCAGTAGTGTAACTGATGTCCGTCAATATTCAGGGCGGCAGTGTGTGCGGTGTGTGTGGGGTGAGTGTGTGTGCGAGTCGTGTGGTATGAGTGAGTCGGTTGTGAGTGGTATCAGCTGGCGGGCAGCGGCAGGGCGCGCGGCGCGGAGAGGGCGGCGGGGGCGGAGGCCCGCGGCGCCGCCCCGCGCCACTAGGGTCTGCGTGCGGGGAATACGCCTCGCGACGCATAGCCTCCGCTGGAGGTCGCTGGAGGACATGAAATAAATCAATTTTTAAAGTGCAGTAATAAAAATTGACCCTACATCCAGGTCCTGGCCACAGATTTTGAGATGAGCTATTATATTAAATAATAATAAAAGCCCTTTATTTACTGACCTTTTACACTTATATGCCACTCTTATTTAACAGTAGTATCTTAAATCTAATTTACATAGCGAAATTAATAAGTTGTCTGTCGACATAGGCCTCCCCCAATAGTTTCCATGTCTCTCTAACCTTAGCCGACCGTCTCCATCCTTTTGGTAGATCGTCCTCCCATCTTTTAATTTCCTTTCCCAAGCAATTATATTATCTCAATACAAAACTTATAGACATATTCCTTCACCAGTTTAATCTACTTATAAATACCTTGGTTTGGATATGGCAAGCAGTTGGATTTGAGAACTTCTTCGTGGTTACCATATGCACAAAATTTAACTACTACAGTGTTTGCTGATATACCAGTTATCTCCGCTTCGTAGAACTGAAAAATAACAAATATAAGTTTATTTATAGTTTAATTTGTGATTAAGTTCTCTCCTTTTTATTTGTGTAGTAAAATAAATTTTGGGCGCTTCCAGTTCTCTACAATTCTTTTTTTACTGTTTTCTTTAATGGGTGGCTTAAAAGATGGAAATGATAGTTTGAGTTCTCTCAGTTGTTATAAGTATGCCTGTTGCACCGTGTAATTATTTCTTTGTATCTTTTATTTAAGTTTATTCTTGTATGTGCAATAAAGTAATAAATAAATTATTCAACTCACATTATTATCTTCCCAGTACAAAGCTAGACATCGGTCACCAACTTTCCAGTTAATCTCGGCGACGCCCAGCATCGCACGCGCTTGTTCATTAACAGCGGCATTTTGGAAGCCCAGTAATGATCCAGGTAGGAACGGGCCTCCCGTCCTCATAGTATTAAACTCATGTGGTCTCCCTCCGTACCCATATTGCCTATTGTTGTAGCCCCCTTGCATATTAGCCATATAAGCGTTAGGATACATATTTTGAGGTTGTTCAATATAGCCATTGGGTTGTTGTCGGCGCTGATAATTTGGCTCTTGGTATTTTGGCACATCATTATTTCGCCTAAAGGGCTGCATTTCTGGGACATTTTGATTCTGATAATTCTGATGCTTAGGATAGGGTTGCTCGGAAGGTTGATATTGTGGAGATGGCTTCTCTTCATTTGTACACTGTTGGTTTGGCATTAGATTTAGGTTCGCAGTTGCTTCAACTAATTTCTCCATTGAGTGTGAATTATTAGGATATTGTGCTTGCTGTGGAACTTTGTTCTCATGATTCCTCTCACTTCTTCTATTGTTGTATTGGTTCTGAGATTGATTATTGTAACTCTTGTAGGGATATTGATTATTTGAATGTTTATTCATTTCCTCAAACTTCTTTTGGAAGCGAGGTGGGGTTTCAGCCTGTGTCTGGTATTTTCTATCCTCTCTATGAGATGATGACTGATGATGATCATTAAAATGTCCTCTGTCGTTGCGGTGCCGTGGGCCATCTTGTCTCTCATGTCTAGGCCCCTGGGAACGCGAATTATATCGAGAATTATTTCGTTCTCTACTCCCATAATTTCTATCACTTTTTTCATCGACTGCTGAACTAAGTTCAATACGATTATTCCTTTCTTTTTGTCGGTCAGGAACATTGGGTAGTTTATCCTCTAAGAAGTCGAATAAAGACACTTTACCAGATGGTTTTACTGGAATAACATCATCATCATCTTTATCTTTATTTCTTCCTTTTCGTTTTGGTGCAGGTTCTGTTTCCCTCTGCTTTTCTTTAGTCCGGTTTTCAGAGTTATCTCTCTTTTGGAGAATTCTTAATGCCCTATCAACATTATTTTTTGTGTATTTAAGAGCATTCTCAGCTTGTTCTTCTGTGAATCCAGCATCAACAATTTTCTGAACATTTGCATCTAATAGAGGCTTAGTTCCTCCACCAAACACCTACAAATACAATTAGCACCGATAATATGGTCTTATTCTCATTTAATCTCTTATTTAGATATTTATAAAGAAAAATTTACCTTTTTAACACCAGATAATCTTTGGGCTTCTGCAATAGCTCCCTTTCTTTGCGCTTCAAACTCAGGATTATCCTGCTTGGCAGCTTCTTGCAGACTTTTAAATTGTTTTTCAAGTGGATTAGCTTCTAATCTTTGACCAAATGGTATCCATGGAGGTGGACCACCATCAACAGCACCTGGAAATTTAAAAAGATATGAATCAAATTTCTTTAAACATGCGAAAAGAAGACTTTCATTAATTATATTACCTCTTGTATGTTTTGCCAAACTCCTGTTTAGTTCCCACTTTTCAATCATATGAGATACTTTTCCTCCAAGAATTTTAACTATGTCAGAATTTAACCAGATCACATTATGACATATTTCTAAACCTTCATTTTGAAGTAGAACTTTAGTGCCAGGCGGAGTATTGATTGTAAAATTTGGTATTGGATTTGTTTCTAATGCTGTATATGTTGATTTTCCATCGTGTAAAATTAGTTTCAACATACGAGGAGCTGAAGTAGATTCTTCATTGGCTTTGGGAGCTGAGACATTTCTAATCTTTTGAATTTGAAGCACAACAGGATTCTCTAACTTAGAAGGGTCTTTTAAAAAATCTTCAGGAAACGCTGCCTCACCTATGTCACGTAAATCAAACTGAAATTAAAAAATGGTATGAAGTATCATTTTACTTATAATTATACAAAACACGAGTCGTTTACTTACATCTAAAGCACGTTTAGAAAGCATATGTGTATCTTGAATTTGCCCATTATCGTTAATAGCTTCAATGCCTTCATCACTCAAGTGCCTAAAACATTAAGATATAGTGTCAATGCTCCTCATTATAGAACCCAACAAGTTGCATCTAGGAGTACTCACCAGCCCAATTCTTTGAGAGTTTCTTTGATCGACATTTTGAGTTTTGCATTTAAAATGTATCATTTAGTATTTATAGTTATTTTATCTCTAAAGCAGTGACCGGGTCTTACTTGACAGACATTAGAAAATCCATGATAATTTCAATAAATAGATAACATTAACAAATATCTGAAATCGCAATTTTCCAAATTCTAATATGTCTAAAGTTAAAAGTCAAGAGATCGAGATTCTTAATCATTTGCACAGATTAAAGATAATTATTTGGTTAAAACTCAAAATTGACATTTGTCAACTGCGCAGTGTTTTACCACAGAATGAAGATATTCAAAGTTTGAAGGTGAAACGAGGCACTAGGCAACTAACTCGTGCACGATAAGTTGGGACCAGAAGGTCCAGAAAGGTTAGGAATGCGGCTCCCAGCCCGCTACCCTGCACTTCCCCGATGGCGCCCGTAATGTACCGTTCGCATCGCAAGTTTTTTACTAGGATTTTTAGCCAGAAGGCTTACGTCACGTAACGACGAGCTCTGGAATCCATTTAGTTTCTTTTGTGTTATTGTTTTGTTATTGTAGTTTTTGTTATTATAGTTCTTGTTAAGTTTTAAGCTATTGCATAGATTTTATCGCGGGCTTTGAGCGCTTCGACAAATCAAGAAATTCCGTAACGAAATAAACCTAACACACGAGACGTAATATGGGTGCGGCCAATACGCGTTAGAGCGGGACAGAACGCATACTGCGTCTCACATCGATTTAACGTGATCGGATAGGCGTCTTAGCTGAGTCTGGTAGAGTGGTAGATTTAATTAATATCAAAGAAAAAAACTTAAAATAATATCGAAGAATATAAAATACTGCAAAAAATAAATAAATAATTATATTGCATAAGTTTATAAAAAATGATATGCAATAGCTTTACCGCGGCAATCCCCGAGTGCCACACGTATATTTTTTTGTTATCATTATGAAGGGTAAACCTTTACATAGCGGAGAAAGAAACCTCGTGCTAAAAGTGTTAGAGTTTTATGAAAACGAAAAACGGAACAAACAGATTTGTGTACTAGTTGACCATGTTGTAAAAAGAACATGTATGGCAATGGGAATATCGAAAACCACGTTGATGAGAATAAAAAACGAAACCAAGTGCATACAAAATACTTCACAAATACTTCTACAAGTTCTACGCCAGTAAGTGAAGTGAAATTGTAAACACCGGGCAAAAAACGGAAGCCGACGTGTAACCGTATCCAAATGGACAGTTTTGATGTATGTGCCTTGAAATAGAAAGAATAGAAATACCTACTTTAAATAAAATATTATCTGTGGCTAAAAGAGACCTCAATTTTCAACGGCAAAACATATTTAAGAAAAGTGTTAGTAGACAAATTAGGCTACAAATTCAAAAAATGTAAAGAGAAAAGACATTTTCTTACTCAAAAACCAGATATTCGAGCTTGGCGGATAAGGTACCTACGACGTCTAAAGGAAAATGATGACTTGGGTGCGAAAAAAAAAACAGTCATTTATGTAGATCAAATCATTGTACATTTATCTGATACCTCTTCATCAAGTGAAGATGAGAGGTATGAGACTGAGGACGAAGAACAACCTCTAGAAGGCATAAATCCACTTAGTAGTGATGAAGATTAGATATTGTAAGTAATAGATACGAGTAAAATAAATGTATAAACTTAAACATTGTATTTTTATTCATTACAAAACGTTACCTTCCTTCATTTTCTGTGATACATAATCAAATAGTATTCGATTGTATTCAAATAGTGTAAAAAAAAAATAGATAAAAAGCAGCATCATCCCTGAGTAACATAATAAATTAGGTTAAATAAAACAAGGACGAAGCCGCGGCGGCTGCTCGTTGTGTTCGCTTTTTTGTGGACGGTACAAACACGCCACTGTGACGTCACCGGCCTCACCGCGCTCAAGATTCAAGTCCCAACTTATCGCGCACAAGTTGTATTATGTATAATAGGTGTTGCGTTGTGTATTGTGTTAGTGTAGTCACTAGTCACTAATCAGCAAATAATACAAAATATATAACATTTTCGAAACTAATTTAACTGAAGATTAGGACTAAATCTGTTATTATTACTAACCTATAATCTAATATTAATACAGAGTCAACAGACCGAGAAGGTGATAAATTGATAAGCAGATAGCATACACATCATTGTGTTAAACGCTAGTTTAATATAGAAAGTCTTGAAACATTCGTGGCAGAATCAACAATGTCTTCGGTAAGCTTTTCGTACACTTTCATTTTAATATTTTTTAACTAATAATTAATATATTACCACCAGTCTTGAAATTTCAACTTAGCATAAGTTGGCATTTAATTAATGTTTAATTAAATGTTCCATTTTAATGAATTGTTACCATTTTTGGTCATGTCATTTTAATTTCAAATTTCGTGCTAATTCATACGTAAATTGACTTTATAGTAATTTTTCAATTATTAAATATTTCTTATAATCTCTTATTATTTAAAATTTATTTTCAGATTCACATTTTCAATGTTGAAATGACTTGCGAAGGTTGCTCAGGAGCTGTGGAAAGAGTTTTGAACAGACTGAAAGGTCAGGGTGTTGAAGATGTGTCTATAAGTTTACCAGAACAGAAGGTGTCTGTTACTTCTAGTCTAAGTTCTGACCAATTACTTGAAGTAATAAAGAAAACTGGGAAAAAAACTACCTATGTTGGCAAGCAATAGATAACAATAAGTTATTAAATATATTAAAAACAGGCCACAAGTCAAATGATTAATTTAAATGTTAAGTTTTTTGTTAAAATAGATCATTTGAATTAGATTTTTATTTATGTACATATTCAAGTGTAAATGTAATATTAAGAAAGAAATACTCTTCTGGTGGTTTCTTTAAATGCAACAATAATCATGTAATCAAAGGCAACTGTAATAAGGCTGTTATTGAAATTTTTATATTAAATGTTGTCTTTAAGACAAGTTTATATTAAGTAAAAACACATAATAGTCTTTTAAATATTTACAACAATAAATTTCTTTAATAATTATAAGATTATTCATTCCTGCCAATAACATCTTCAAGAGTATTTAATCTCAGATCTACTATATCAACTGCTTCATGAAGTGCATTAAGATGGTCAACAATAGCATTTACAGTTGGTAACACATCAGCACAGTCACATTCTTTAAACTTTTCATTTGCAATTGTAAAGGTCCTATTAATTTTTCTTACTTTTTTCAAGACAGGTTCACCATGGAAAATTTTGTTATCTTTAAGAATTTTGAATCCACTATTAATTGGAAAACTTCTCTTCCTTCCAACCCACTCTATAGTTCCATTAGTATAGCAAACATCACTGGCAGTAAGTTTTATCATCCCAAATAAATTTTCAGTTTCATCATTGGTTCCAACAGACTTATTCATTATAGATGGGATTGTATAAGTCCCTGGTACAGGAGGGGTGCGTGGTAAATGACTAATATCTCCAATATTATTAGAACATTCACCAGATGGGCATGTCTTACGAGATGCAGACAATGATACATTTGTGCTAGGATGAGCTGACTCCATTAGAGTGCTATGAGCATTTGGTTCTTGAATGTTGTCTATGGTATCCAACACTTCATTACCATTATCCAAATGCAGAATTGTTTTAATAGGGTACATATCACTGTGATAGCATCGAAACCACATCTTCGATCCCTGCTTTGTATAATACAAATTAAGATGAAATTGACATTCAATAATTTTTAAAGGAATGGCAACTTTCCCGAAATGTAAGCTTTTTGAATGCTATATTGTATTCATTCTCTAACATAGTCTCGGTATAGCCCTGGATTTGGAATAATAATATCTGAATATACAATCTTAGATAGCAAAACCCTCAACTCTAAAAATAACTGTTATCACACACTACATAACATTATCTTAAAATTACAATCACTTATTGATAACCTGTCTTTTTCCTTTAGGAGTTACTTTTGAATTTTGGGACTGTGGTGTAGATATATTATTAATGTTCTCCTTTGTTTCACTGCCCAATTCTGTAAAATTTGTCTTCCAAATGTATACCTAACAGAAAATAAAATTTGAAATATTTTATAGAAAAGAAAAATTATTAGATACTCCAAAATTAATTACCAATTTATCTTCACCAGCAGATGCAAAACCATCCCCAGTTGGTGAAAATGTTACAGTGTTCACTGCTCCCGATTGTGCACTTAATGTAAATAATGGGTGTCCCTCTAATAAGTCTAATATCTAAAATTATTAATATGTTATTAATTATTTTAATGTATACATATATATATTAAAGGATGTGTCCAATACCTTCATAGTTCCATCTTTACTTGCAGTTAATATAAAACTACCACTGGGGTGAAAAGCTACTTGATTGACATAATCATTATGTATGCTGAAATTTTTTATTAAAATATTAGGATAAGGTAATTCAAAAGTTTATTTACAACAGTCAACATTATCAACCAACCTATAATACTGTACCAAATTATGTGTCCTTACATCATAAAGCATAACATTCCCATTAATGGTGCCCACAGCTATATAGCAACTAGATGGGTGCCATGCTAAATACACACCATGGGTCTTTTGGTCTTTGTATGTATGTATGCAGCTTCCAGTCTCAATATTCCATAGTTTAATTGATTTATCATCTGAACAAGAAGCTATTAAGGTGCAATCTTGGGACATACTGGCTCTTCTCACCCAATTGGTATGGCCAACAAATGACATTATGAATTTATACTTGTCACTTGACCACAGTTTTATTATTTTGTCATCAGAGGCTGTTAAAATCTAAAAATCAAGGGAATTAAACTAAAAATCTTTGGAAAATACTACAAACAATCCAGACATGTTCACCTTTTTGTTTTCCTACTAAGCCAAACAAAATAAATTAAACTAAATTAATAAACCCACTAGCATTTTAATTTAATAAATAAAAATGTAAATACTATAGTTGTTGTAATAGGTTTTTACCTTTTTTCCATCTGAACTAAACTGAACAGAGCGCACAGTTTGGGAATGCGCTTTGAATACCCCAGTACTACCTGTCACTGTAGGAACCCATACTCTAATTGTTTTATCGCGTGACGCTGAAGCCATATACTGTCCAGATGGGGAAAAGGTGATATCCATGACAGCTTCATCATGTCCTTGAAATCTGTAACTTCGCATGCCATGAAGATCCCATAGCTACATCAAAAAATAATGTTTGTTAATTTAGCTATCTTTTAACCAAATAAAAAGCCCTTAACGATTATTATACGCGCATTTTAAGACTTACTAAAATAGTGTTGTCTAAAGAACTGCTCGCTATCTGTCGCTCATTGGGATTAAAGGACAGAGCTGTAATACTCTTTCGGTGACCCTTCAAATGTTTTTCTAAACTTGGTTCGGGACAAGTTAATCTGGAATCCATTAAAACTGTATAGTAGTCAACTTAACTATAGAAGTAGTTAAAATATTTAGAAAAATCACAGTTAACTCAAATAAAAACAAAACATTGAGATTGCCGGGCAAACAAAACAGCATAGATTAAATAAGAATACACATTACTGGCATGTATTTACTGACAGTTATTGAATAGTCAGTGTCAATTGTCATAAAAAATATAATTGTACCAAAGCGGGTTTATTTTACTAACTAATATAACTAATAAAAACTTCATCAATTTTAAACTATGAATCACAAAACGTCGCTTTTTGGCTGGTTTTTATTAGTTGTATGTATATCGGAATTTTGGAAATACCACGCTTTATAGCTTATTATCATTTTATAACAGTTGAAGTAGCATAGATAATAACACGTCGAGTGTCTAGTATATTAGATATCTGTGCCGTACATTTTTCGATTCTTCAAACACGAGGTATTTTTTCAATGTTTTGATGAAATTCCAAATATAAAATATATTTGGAATGGGAGGTTTATAATTAATAAATAATTTTCGAACATTTCATCAAACATTACTCATATAGCAATTATAAATAATACATAACATACTTTAAAAAGTTAATGCCTTACATACGAATGCAATTCTACCCGGTGCATGCCATTCTCCTTTAACAAATTTTTGTGTTATTTCACTATATATTCCACTTCCTTGCAGTTTAACAAAACATCAAAAATATGAAGTGAGGAATATTTATATGGGTTTCATGTCAAACTTAATAGTAGGTGAGTTGTTGTTTGATATTAAAACGATACAATAAATTTTTGCAATATGTCAAAACGTTACACCATAATTTATATATTTCTGCTTGCATCAGACTGAATAAATGTTCGCCTAAATCCCAATTCTTTGTTATCTGCTTAGCGAATACTGGCTACAATGAATATGGGGGCCAATGGAGCAGAGGTGTGTGGAGAGGTGGTATTAATAGCTGATGAACTGAGCAGAGCAGTGGAGCTCACTCTCAATCCTAGTGTTGCACATGAAGCCAGAAGCCAAGCTTACAATGCTTGTGAAAGGTAAATTTGCATATGCATACGTTTTGCTTACTTATTGAAGTTACTAATATATTTTATTTTATAGTTTCAAAGAAAATTCACCATGGTGTGCTCAGGCTGGTTTGCTGTTGGCCAGTGGGGGTCAGTACTCCCCAGTTGTTAAACATTTTGGATTGCAGCTCATGGAACATACTGTTAAATATAGATGGACCCAAATAACTCAAGCTGAAAAATTGTACATAAAGGTAATTAAAATGTTCCTTGTTGAAACATTTGTTACTTAGACATAAAAAAAAATAGATATTGCTTTGATATTATTAATATATCTGGAACAAATACCCTACTTTTCTCAATAACCTGTTTACAACTATTTTTTACAAACAAATTTACAACTATAATTGTATTTTTAGGAGAATGCAATGAAACTTCTATACATGGGAGGATGGGAAACAGGTCATTTGAATGATGCATTAGCTCGAGTTATTGTAGAGATGATTAAGCGTGAGTGGCCACAACAATGGCCAACACTTTTGGCTGAGTTGAGTGATGCTTGTTCTCGTGGACATTTGCATACTCAAATTGTGCTGCATGTCTTTTTAAGACTTGTAGAAGATGTCGCAACTTTACAAGTAAGCACATACTTTTCAAACTTTTTTATTACTTAGTGCACTGAATGGGAAACCAATTTTCACTGTTAATTAGTTATCATGAAGGAAAGAAGAGTACAGCAGATACAGTATTTTTAGTATGTGGTGGTACAGCTTTTAGACGTAGCTTCTTATGTAGGCTGTTATAGTTAATATAGAGATATACAGATAGTAGTTGCATTAATTTAATTTTTATTAAGAATTGATTTTACAAAATATTTTCATTCTTATTCTATCATATTGATAGACTTTTCAGAAACCTTTTAAAGAATGAAAATAAACTATGTTGTAAATGATTTCAGACATTAGAACAGCATCAGCGGCGTAAAGACATTTACCAAGCTCTGACAAGCAATATGGCTGAAATATTTGCATTCTTTATGCGTCTTATTGAACTCCATGTTCAAGAATTTAGAGAAAAGACTGCAGCCGGGGACTATGCTGGGGCTGCAAGTAGCGGCAGGGTTGTACAGGTTTGTTATTTCATTAGTTGATTCGATTTGAAAACTACATGGTCAGATTGTAAGCAATTGTACTATTAAATTTGTGTACATATGTATGCAAAGCTTTATGCTGGTATATAAACAAGTTTAACTTATGTCAATAGGATTGTCTTTCAGGTGGTATTGCTGACTCTCACGGGATTTGTAGAATGGGTATCCACAAATCATGTAGTGACAAACAATGGACGTTTGCTGCAAATACTGTGCATTTTGCTACAAGACGATGTATTTCAATTGCCCGCTGCTGAATGCTTATTGCAAATAGTTAATAGGAAAGGCTCCGTAAGTTGTTTTTCCGTTGTAAAGATTCCATACAAGAAAAGTGTTGAAATACCAACTTCATTTAAATTTTAACAAATACTTAAGTGTTAGTATTTTTGTGTGTAGCTAAAGTTAATGTTTTATAATTTAAAGGCACAAGTCGGATGCAAAAAATTGCATACCGATTCATTGCCTTGATGTATGAATAATCTTTTTCTTTATGAAAATTTTCCTGGTAAAAAATACCCTTCTGCACACATGTAGCATGGTTATTTTTAAAATAACGGTATGAAATGGTCTTTAACAGTAAATCCAAAGAATTCAAAAATCTTTATTTAATAACTAGTTTCATTTTGAACAGATATTGGAGTCCCTGAACTAAGTATAAGGAGACTTGTACATCAGGGTACTCTGGGTTATGTTTTTAATGTAGTGAAATTATTATTTTTTTCAGGCAAAAGAGCGAAAGCCACTTATGATATTATTGAGTGAAGACGCAATCTCATGCATCCATCGTGCTGCTGTGGCCAGCATTTCAGCGATGGACGAAAATCATTACTTGTTCCTAAAGAAACTCTCACAGGTGAGTGTAATTAAAAGTTATTTAGAAAAATTAAACTGACTATAATGAGGACGTTCAAATATTACGTAAGCACTCTAGAGGGGGGGGGTCTTTGATTTTCTTATTTGGTGATTACGTCAACAGTTTTTACACATTGTCTATGCTTGAATACGAAATGTATTTTCGAGGATTCCTACAAAAAAATAATAGGTTTATATTCTATTATTTTTGAGAGATTTGCTTACTTTTGAGGAAGGGGGAGGGGGGAATAAATTGCAGTAAATCTGCTTACAAAAACTTGAACGGCCCCAAACAATATACATACTTATAAATCCGTGGGTCTAACTCAAAAACTACTGAACCTTTTTTATGAAATTTTGATTGTTCCCTAAGTTGTAATATTATATAAGATTTAAATAAAATTATCTCTTTATTTACCCAACAAGTTCAAGATTATAATTTCTATTTTATTTTTATTAAATTGAGAATTTATAAGCGGTTAATAAGTTTTTCTTTATGTATAGTCTGTGTATCGATTTAATCTCTAAGCATGTACTAGCCCAGGCTGTCCATTTTGCTCACTTAGGCTTTCTTAGTTTTATAAGCGTAGCCATTTCCTAAATCGTCGTTGTTACGTCCCGACACTATAGCCAGATGTAGGAACTCTCTTCTACTGTTACATTGCATTCAATTGTCTCATAGCAATAAACACTTCATTATATCGTTATATTATATTGTTGTACGTGAGTGGTTAATATAGAGTAAAAATAAAATCCTCCATTATTTAGACCTTCCCGATGACCCAGGAACTGTACATTTATTAACCGAGCATACGAAAAAATAAAAAAAATAGATAAAAACAATCCTTGATGCAGACTATATATCATGCTAAAATTTCAGCTCGATCGGTTCAGAACTTTTTGAGTTTTTGAAGCACACAAACCAACATAACATTTATATATATATATAGCTTATGAAATAGTAACATTTTATACATTTTGCATGACTTGTAAGTGGTAGGGTCAAATAAACACTAGCTTTAGTACAAAATTCGTCCAAAAATCTCACGAACTTATATTTCATGCTTGTACTGACAACCATATTGATCCATTGACATACTCCAAAAATATTGACCCAGGTCCTTGCCGGTCTTGCCCAACAATTGACGTCTCTATGGAACTTTGCGACTAATGTGGAATCATGGATGCCGCTTTTACTTGAGACCACACTACTTCTGACATCACATTCGTCTCTAACACTCGTCCATACAGCGAATTCTGTATGGCTAGCGTTTTTAAAGCACGATCAGATTTCGAAGCTGCCAAATGTGTTGGCCGTTGTACCGAGATGGTTGCACGCTGCCGCTCCTAAGGTTTTGAAGGTAGGGTACAAAATGTATAGTTAAACATACTATTTTAAAATATTTATTATTGTATTTGATATGAATTTTTTAAAAGTACTTTATTGATTTAAAACGTTTATCTTTTCCGTTTTGTAATTAATTAATTACCCAAGGTATCAAAATCCTGCTCGCTACCTGTTTCTCATACAAAGTTATTTCTTCTATTAACAAATCCAATTATATAAATTGACAAGGATTACATTTTTTTTTGTGTAATACCCATATTTTGTATTGCATTGTAATTAATGAACCGTGAGATTAGCTTTTTAGTTAATTTGATATTTTTTCAGTGTTACTTACAATTTTATTTTTGTTGATTTGTATATACAATTATTTTTTTTCTTAATATTTTTTTAGAGGTCCTTCGTTAGCGACAAGACAGACCTCCCTAATATTTTATTTTACGTGCTTATATTTCAATGTAACGAAGTTTAAATAAATAGTGTTTTATATAAATTAATGGATTTAATAGGTTACATACCCATCATCCCGTGTGAGCGGCTCCAATGACGCAGTGCAATACGCGTGTATCGACTACGATAGTGAACAAGAATTTATTATATTCTTCAGCCGTTGCCGAACAGAAGTATTGGAAAGTTTTCGGTAAGTTTCTATAATAAATAATAAATATTCATTTATTTATTTATTTATTTATTCACAAAAATACATAGGTACTCTATCTTTACAGTACTTAGCTAATACGATAATGTCAAAGTAATAATATATTAACGAATAGAAATAATGAAATATATAATATTAAATATATAGGATACACAATATCGCTACCGTGAACTCATTCTGCGAACATATAATGATATGATATAGACAGCTCACGATTTGTTCGTCTTTATTTAATAATAAAATAATTTATTTGCCTCTAAATATTTAAAAATATACAAGACTTACGCGTTCAAGTTAGCAGTGAGTATCTACATAAGCACTGTTTTAATAAAAAATATTTGGTATTGTAATAAAATAATATAAGATTTTCTTTAAGATTATTTTTAATTATTAATTTTTTAAATAAAAATATGCGTCTATATATCTTCTATATCTAGTTGTTCATCTTTATAAATATACTATCAGAAATATTGAAATACCGATAAAACTATGAGATACGTTTCAACAGATACTGCATGGTAGCGGCTCCGCTAGTAACGTGGTCATACGTGGAGCAATGGACGCAAACGGCGTTGGATAAATTAGATTCGCCCGTTGCGAATGACTTGCACGTCGAATGGGAAGCGCTTGCGCAGGTATACGTTACAAGAAATATAATTTACAAATGTATTAATGGTTGACAATTTTTCATGATATTTGAAAGTAATAGTGATTTATAAAATTTTTTCAATCGTGGACCATCTTAAAAATGACAAAAATTCAGATGTTGTAAATAAATTGTATAATATATTTAATTATGCATTTAAATAAAAAAATATATTTTCTTAATTTATATACAATTAGATAATATACATATATAAAAGATTGAAACTCAAATGTGTTAAAAAATATTTATTTTAAGAAAACAATTAGAGTTTGTTATTTCGGTTGAAAATCACTTTTATCCTATTTCTTTTAAATAATCAATCCAAAATGTACTCTCAACAAAAACTTCGTTTTCAAATTAAAATGACTAACACATACATAGACAAACAAACAAAATTAAATCAACGTCTGTAAAAACAAAATAGATAATTAATAATCTAATTTAAACACATATATAATATACATTAATAATCTAGAATAAATATTGGTATCTTCTATGTATCTAAATGAAATGTATTCTGTCACTGTCAAATGTGTTTGAACAGAAAAAGTTTGACAGCTTTTAAAACTAACTAAATTGATATATTTTTCTAACACCTCAAAGGTACTAGACGTGGTCCTATCTCGTCTCTTGCAAGCGGAACCCAGACCCAATGTAGCGGAAGGTTTGCGGTTGCTTCAGCGATGCGTCTCCTGCGAACCACCAGCGCCATTACTCTTGTCTCTGCTTTTGTCTTTCATATCTGCATTGTTCGTGTTTCTTAGCTGTGCTTACAGTCAATTGGCAGGTTAGTTTACATCGATGTTGTCTATGGTTTAAATTTAAAAAAACTTGAGAGGTGTCAAGGGACACCCGGATGGAACGAAGTTCCTTTCGATTAATTTATATGTTAATTGGTATCATAACAGTATGATAGATTTTCTCGACACCAATCTTATTTTCATCGTCTATTAAAGTTTTTAGAGACCAGGAATCTAAAAGAGGAACAAGTATGATGTCGTTGTGCTACGCAGCGATTAATAAGTAAAATAAACTAAATATAAATTAAGTGGCACAAATAATAAGCATATTTCCTATTTCGTGGTTTAGATATTTTTAAAGGTATTGTATTTTGCAAGGAAACTAGGGACCCCGCAATGATTATTGTACAGGGATTCTGGTGTACGTTTACTACGACTAATTTAGTTAAGTGATTCCAAAAATTATTCTCATTTCTTATCGCTACGAAAAAAAAACAACATCACGAGGTGTTCCCAGGCGGTCACCCATCCAAGTACTGACCTCGCCCGACGTTGCTTAACTTCGGTGATCGGACGAGAACCCGTGTATTCAACGTGGTATGGACGTTGGCGATAGTTGAATCGAAAATGTAAAATATAGCAACTATAGCAAAAAAGTGTCGTGACAACTTTTCGTAAGAATTTTTTCCGTCGAGCCCCCTTTCACGACGCGCGATAAGGAACTTCGTTCCAAAAACTCAAGTATAACTCTATGGATATCCAGACCTAGCTAGTTTATCAGAATGCTCAATATACATCAGTGACCTTTGACAACGCGTGCTTCGCAAAGAAGAGACAAAGTGTTTGTCAAACTGATTAACTATTATTGATTCACCCGTCAACAACAAAATATTTAAACGATTCTACGGGGTTTTAACAGATAACAAAAAGTTATCTATGAACTAAATTATAGAGTATATCATCGAATAATGTTCTAAACGTCTCATTTGGATATTATCGTTTCAACACCTATATAGCTAAAATATAGTAGAATGTTAAACCATTTTAAAGGCCGGCAACGCATTCGCGAGCCCTCTAGCATTGAGAATGTCCATGGCCGTTTGTTCTATAAAATAAAAAAACACTCAAAACTTACTTCAGTAATATAAACCTAATAATTTATTATTAATCCTACAGGTCCAACTGTAGGTTGCGCAGGCGCTGAATTACTTCCAAGAGTGCTGGATAAAATATTTAATGTACTCGTATATGAAGGATCGCCTCCAGAAGATCGAAGCTCGCGTAGTGTTAAAAATGTTCGCAGACACGCAGCTGGATTGTTGGTTAAACTTGGATCAAAGGTGAGAATAATAACTGTTTAGCTATTACCATATAAATTCTAGAATGTTCTTAATAAAGATGGGAATGAGTGACTTTAAAGTGTAGTGTTGATTGATAATAAGATGCCAAGCCAGCATTTCGCTAGGGCTGACACAAGAGTCTGTAGCAGACTTGTGTTTTTTTAGAAAACTAATAAAAAAGGAAATATAGTATAAGATCCCGCTATACAACGACCTTCAACGAGATGTTTATTTAATTAAACGTATTTTATATTTAATTTAATACCCCGAAGGGGTTAGCAGAGACCACGGATCTCCACATGCTACGATCTTGTCCTTGTCATACATTGTGACATATACAATGCTCGTCGTTTATGGGTACTTTTCTCTAGTACCTCCTGGATTTAAATTAATTGTTAACTTATATTTTGTCATTTTAATAGAAAATTTGACTTTGCTAAAGTTGGAATTTTTTAGCATACAAAAATATTGAACATGTGAAAAGGGCTTCGCGATATTATCTAAGCATTTTGGTGTAACTCAACTGGACCGAATTACTCCAATATGAATAATATTCTACAGAGTCTTTCTATCACAAATTATTATTAAAGCTATGTTTTAAAATAATGAGTTTAATAATATATGTATTCTTATTATTATAATTTAATAATCTTTAATATCTAAATTTTAAATTATACATTATTAGCCTACTTAGTCAGTTTTTTATAGTAAAACACTGGTTTTCGTAGTAGACTAAAATGATACTGGTATTAACTCGGTTAAATGAGGAGGTTAAACAAACCGGTATGTAAAATAATTGTAAATTTATAATAATACATAACTTCAATCCGGTAAAAAAGTGTTTTCTTTAAATTTATATTGAAGTTTCAATTTTGGTATACAAACAAAACATCGCTTTAAGTATCTTACAGACTATAGAATAGCTAAATATTTTCAACAATATTATTCTTTTCGCTATGCTGATAAAGCTTAACGTATGCATTTCATTAATTGAATTATAATTCCATGTCATGAACAGTAACCTGTAAAACAAAATATTTGACGATCAAAAAGAGTCATTCGTCACTCATTTTTTTCCTCTTTTGTTTCTTGGTAGCTCTTCTCGTTCGTTCGATTTAAAAAAAAACAATTATATGAATAAATTAAATTTTATTTTTAATTTATTCTTTCTTCTCTTCAGTACCCATTACTTCTCCTACCCGTATTTCCGCGGCTTCATGAGATGTGTCGCGCTGCACTTGCGCGGCCCGATCTAAGCGCAGTGGAGAGCGTCACATTGCAAGAAGCCCTGCTGCTAGTCTCCAATCACTTGTGCTGTTACGAGCGTCAAAGCGCGTTGGTTGCTCAGGTATGTATTCATAAACACGCGAGTCAATTTAGTCGAATTTTGTAACTTAATAGCAAAACTGTTTTTTACAAATGACAAATAAGCAGAGATGTAAGCATCAAGAATGACTTGAATATATAAATGTTACAACAGTATTTATATTTATTTACAACACAGAAATATACAGTATTTACATTATTATTGACCTACATATACTCAGATTTTTTATTCCGTAGAATTCTGACAGCTATCATTTTTTGACATGTCAAAGATGGCAAACCTTTTTGGCCGGGCATTTTTCAATTATATGGCCGTATTTACCGTACCTTTAATGATGGCTGCATTTCGTCGCCTGTTCACTTAAGTATGCGCTACACGGTATGAAACGGCGGTTTGAAACTTTGGTTTCAAACCGTGTGGATAGTTGTTTTATGCCAAATTTCGTTTAACCTTGATATGACCTTGGCAGCACGCTTTGCGTTGCAAACCGCGACCAAAACCGTTCGTTTGAAACCGTCTAGCCGCTTGTTTAAAACCACGCGTTCGGCAGTCGTGCTGCGGCGGTGAGCGTAGACGCACGCGACGACGACGTTCTGCACAATGGCACAAGAAGCAAGTGAACGTGAAGTTGTTACCGAATTGCTCGAATTGTACAGAGAATTGCCGTGTCTTTGGAATATATCATGCGAGTCATATAAAGACTCGTCTCAGAAAAAGAAAGGGTGGGATATTTTAGCGGAAAAATTCAAAATTATAGACCCAACGGCCAACGCAATGTGCTACTGAAAAGGCATACACTCAGCATTTATCAAATTTCACCTAAAATCTATCAAAACGAGATTTAGTTAATTTCGATTTTGATTATTCTTAAACGTTAATTTGTGTTTATAATTTCTATTGTTTACTTTTAATTAAAAACCATGAAAAATAAAAAAATTAGGGTGTTTATTTTGAAATTGGTTCTAAAATTAGGAAAAAATCGATTAATAAAAAAAATCCATAATTTATTAATCGATTTTTCATGCCAAAAACATAATCGATTAATAAAAAATCTATTTTTTATGCAGAATGTCACATCCCTACGGAGACGTCTTATCAGCGCAACGTTATTTTGGACACTGTTGGTTTTAAACCGTGTAGCCGAAAAGCGCAACTCGCTTTTATTTCGTTTCAAACCGCCGTTTCATACCGTGTAGCACATGCTTTAAACCCCACGGCTCAAGAGTCTCTACTCCAAAGGGAACCATGATGACTAAACCCGTATCAACCCTAGCAATAACTTTCGCTTCCAGCGAATTATAATAAACTTTAATAACAGGAGCTATAGTGTTTATTACAGTGAACGAAATAAAATATATAAAATTCTCGTTTCACGGTGTTTGTATTCACAATTTTGTGTGCATGTCGGTTAGGTCTGCGAATCGGACAACATCTATTTTTCATCCCCCTTAATGTTAAGGGTACTCCCTTAAATTTTTAATTTTATTTTGTAGACAAGTTTATTGTTTTTTTTTATATTGGTACAGCATACAAAAATATATATAACCCTTAATTTTCACCCCTCTACGATCAACCCCTATTTTATATTTGTTAATTAAAAACTTATGACTTGTACTCTAGGTTTATATAGAAAAATTCACAGAAAAACCCAAAAAAGTTTTCATTCCGGAAAATTGAACAGTCTCTAGGGTAGCATAGCAAAATTTTCCATGTTGGTATGTACTAAAAAGGTGGGCTAAGGAATATTACATTAAGGAGAAACGAAGTTCGCGGGGCAGCTAGTTTTAGTATAAATCTTTGGGAGACCTCCAGGGGAAAGATTTCGAATGGAATCTTAGATTTAACGTACTATATATGAAGTCAAATACATTCTTTACCAGGTGTTAGGAGACTGTAGCGTCCGATGGGCAGCTCTATCTGAGCACTTAACAAGCGCACAGTCTTTGGCCCATCTAATAGGCCTGGATGCGCCCCCGTCGGACACAGACGAAGAGCGCGGAACCGCCCGTCGGACATTGTTACACGCTTTAACACTCGCATTGGGCGTTGTGAAGCGGACTTGTGTGCCTGCTGACCCGGATAAGGCGGCTAGGGGCGGCTTTGGTGCGGGGTTGACCCCATCCGGGAATCCGGTGTGGCGGAATCCCGCGGCGGAGCATGTACTGCCCCTGTTTCCACATGCTTTGGCTTTGGGTAAGGAATGTTTTTTTAATTACCTACATAAAGAACAATATTCAATAAGTTGTATTTGCGTGTAAGAATAAAATATACAATCGATTCGTTTCTTAGTTTTTGTCGTAAGGAAAAAAATTAAAGCTATGTAACTTAAGTTCATAATTATATACTCATCTGTATCTTTTCATCACAGTGTAAAAATAATTTGACAGAAAGAAACGTAAGAGTACAGTGTGTGTGTGTTTATGTGGGTGTGTGTGTGTGAGTACGACGAGAGAGAGTTGTAAACTTTTTTTTAAATTTTAGAACATGACGATGTTGTCTTTAAACACACAAACTAAATTAAGATTATATAAATTCTAACGAATACGACGGACGTCGACGCAAAATACGAAAATCCACCCATATCACCTAGTCGCCCATCGTTCCACAACTGAGAACAACTATTCAGCAATTCGACGTCCTTCAAGAAAAAAGCATACCAATTCTTATAAGGCCGGCAACGCACTCGGGCCTCGCGAGGCATTTAGAGTAACCATGGGCCCATATCCGTTTGCCCCTATTCTATAAAAAAAGCCTCGCTATACAATATATATATACAACACGTTTACGTTTCGATTAAATTTTTTTCCAGGTCGCGCTCTTCACGAACTGCACGCTCCGGGGGCGGAATCCCTACGAGATCCTGCGCATAGCCGAGCCCTTCAGCCCCCACCGGCAGAGCGCCGCAATCTGCTAGGGCTCCGGGACGATACGCCACTCGCGCCCCTTTCTCCACAGCCTAGTACCCCGCAAGACAGAATGCAGAACTTCTTGCACACCTTGCATGATAATGTAAGTATTATCTGATCACCTAATTGTCTTTTAAATAAAAAATGGTTAAAGAAACGGAATCTTAAGCCTAGACCCATATAGGCGCCACTGGATTATTATCATCGGTAAAATAAATTCAGTCCTAAACCCTTTAAATACCAGTCGTAATTATTACCAATCGTAAATTGCCCAATAAATCTACTGCAAATATTTCGCCTTATCTGCCTTCGGATCAGTGTATAGACTGGTCGAGGGTCCTCTCGATAGGTTGGAGGAACAGTACTCCACCCTTCCTACGTAATGCAATATCATGCTTATGATATCAGCGCCTCGTATTTATTATATGTGTCAGAACAATGGCGTTGGTATCGGCTGCCATTTTCATTATAATTTAATAACATCAAAGTCAAATTAGTTTAAACCGTTATATGGCTTACTCGATTTGCCAATATTAATAGATCTACAAATTTACGATCCACAGACATTTTAATAGTCTGTATTAATAATAACTTCTGTCATTATTATGAATGTCGGAGCAATGGCGTTAGTGCCAGCTGTCATTATCATTGTTCAGATTTCATCATTTGAACATTAAGAACCGTACTTTCCCTCCCATCCAGCCCGATCGTCAAAATTTTAGGGAAATTTATTTCTGTTAATAAATTAAAGTTATAAATAAGATTCTCCCCTGGATACCTTGTAGTAAAATGTTAACCTCTTGTATATATTATTAGTTGTCTGTGTGTGTGTTGTCTTTATTGTGACGTCATTTTTGTTTTGGGTAACTCTGCTTATATTTATTAGATTAAATTCAATCTATCAAAATTATCGATTCTATCCTCACTCGCAATTGTGATTTACACAGAAGTCGCCATTATAAAGTGAAGTGAAGTGAACATTAACAAACTGCTGACATGGATCACGTGTGTTCTAAATCTTAGCAGCGGAAGAACAATTTACGAAAGAACTCGAAAATGTATTTTGTTGTTAGTCGTCTTTACGTAAATCGAGAATTTCTGTGTGTATTATTTATAAATTGATGCCTAGAAACGAGAAAATCTGCAATCAATAAATACTCTAAATAATTTTCAGGTGTGTCAACTAGTAGGGGCAGCTGCCGCATCCCTAGGCCGAGAGTTGTACGGCGCGGCAGGTCTAGCACGAGCTATTTGTGGATCGCTCATATCAGCCCCTTCACGACTTCCAGACCACTGGCTCCGTAGAGTTCTACGAGCTGCCTTACGACCTTTACTATTGCATTGCCCCCCAGCTCATTATAGGGACGTTGCCTTACCCCTATTGCAGCATACGGCACCGCTAAGTAAGTCTAAAATTAAATTGCACCTATTTAACTCATCTCTTTTTATCACAGCGTAAATACAATTTGAAAGAAAGGGACGAAAGAGTACTTTACAATAGTGCAATTAGAGGAATTTTGTTTTTATGTAAATGTGTTAATTATATAAATGTTATCTATGTATATATATATAAGATAAATGGTCTTCGTTTGAGGCTCCGTCACGCCTAAACCACTGATCGTATCGACATGAAAGTACTGCCATTCGATGCGATTTTTTTTATTTTTTATTGCTGTTTTACTTTTATAAAAATTTATACATATATATATATATAGATTATCGAAAATTTTCAATTTTCTTAGCGGGAATTCAAAAAGAAGAATAATAAAAATATATATAGATAATGCATCCATGGCTTCTTCGGGGTTATACCATTTCGACATAAACAATTTTTAACGAATTTCAATTATTATTATAGTGGTGGTACATCTGTCCCAAAGATGGGACTACGTGACGTCACTGTACGAGTCCGGGAAGCTGGAGGAAGAGAGTGGAAGTGAGTCGCAGGAAGTGTTGGAGGATATGTTGGTACGACATCTCACTAGGGAGTACTTGGAAGTTTTAAAGGTAGATACTGTTTATTAATTTATTAAATACTTTGGAGTATTTTTTTCCTAAAAATATTTTGATTTGTGGTTTTTTGTTTATAAATTTCATTCCATGTTTTAAGTGAATTTTTATCATATTTTAGGAATAAAGTTTTTAAAAGATACAGGGTGTTCGTCTTGGGTTAAACTAGTTTATATAGTCAGTCTCGGGCTGTTTTCTCCATTCAAAAGTTTTATTAAAAATTGTTCCACCGTCACGTATATTTCTGTTGTATTGTTTTATATGATAATAGTAAAATAAAATAAAAAATGTGTCCATTAATCTTGGATATAAAATCTATTTATTTCAGTAGATTAATTAATATATTGTATCATTTACGTGCGTCGTCCCCAAATAAAATTAAAAAAAAAACAGAACGTTATTTGAAAGGCCGGCAATGCACTCGCGAGTTTTCTCGCAGTTTGCGTCTCTATAGGCGGTAACACTTAATATCAGATGTTAAAATTATTTAACTTTTCCTGCAGGTATCTCTAGTAGAAGCAGCCCCAACAGAAGCAAGTATCGATGGTATGGAAGAAGAAATGCCCACCGCCAGTCCTGCGCGTACGCCGGAGCACGTGTCAGAACTGGGAGCTGTGTTACTGGCTGATCCCATTGCTGGGCCTGCTCTATTGCATACGGTGAGATATTTTAAAATGTATTTACTTTTTAACGGACTTTAAAAAGTTTTTAGTTTAACCGATTGTGTTGGATGATTGGGTATGAGCCTAAGGCTTAAAGTATTAGGCTTACAAGTCCAATGTTTTGTATGTTCACAAATTTATCGGAAATTCATCATCTATATTTAATATTTCATATAACTCGAAACTACAAAAACATTATTGTATTGGTGTGTACGCCTTTTGACAAAGGTCTCCAGTTCTTTCCAGATTTTGGTTCTAAAGTTAATCTTTGCCTGCGGTTATCTTGAAATCCACCGAATTGCCGCCCTCTAATGTGTTTCACTGTAATACAGTCCTCTCCAAAAATTCGAGAAAACAGAGATAAATTTTATATTAACAAGAATTCAAAATAGCAAGCGATTAAATAACCATGAGGAGACTCAAGTAAATAAAATTCGTGTACAATTTCTATATTATTATTATGTATTATACCAATTAAATACCATTCACAAGTTTTTATTTCGAAAAGAAGTCCGTTATCTTTTTTTGATTTAACCACTTCAGTCTATCATTGTCTAAAGAATTTTAAAAATCAATTGACAGGAGGTCAGCGCATGATAAACACTTCAAATTACCGAGCGGACCAATTAGCATTGATTGAATTTAATTTATCGAGTATTTTTCAAGGGACCGAAAAAAACTAATTACAAAGAGTTGACTGTATGTCTAAAGCTAAATAAATCGTTTTTCAGATACTTCGAGCTTTAACATGGAACGACTCGACGTCCTCGTTACGGGCGTGTGCGTTGGCCCTTCCGGCGTTACGAGCGGCGTTAAGTAACGGCGCCGTTAGCGCTGGGGAGGCTAACGGGGCGTTGGCGGCTGTTCTACATGCTTTGAGGCTGCATGGACAGCATGAGGCTAATCAGGCGGCCTTGCTGTCGCTTGCTGTACAGGTAATGATTATAACACAAATACATAGTAAAAGTTTATTTCTAATCTTTCCAAATGTTAATAATATACAGTTTAAGTTTATTATATACATCTTTTTAAAGTGATTTTTTTAGGCGCATGAGGGTAACTTTTTTACGGATGAAAATAATAATGCAATAATAATAATATTAGCTTTACGAAGATGTGCAGCGTTTTTGTCGAAGAAAAGGGAGAGAGCGATTGAGATCGATTGAGAGATAGTGAGAAAGGGCGAACGTAGCATGAAGCAAAAGGCCATTGAGCCTACTCTCCCTGTGATACAGATCGAGAGAGAGAGAGTGAGATAGAGCGAACATCGCATCAAGCACAGTGTCATGGAGAGAGAGAGCTATAGTGAGACATATTGAGAGAGAAATTGAGTAAGGGAGATTGAGAAAAAATACACGCTATTGATGTTACACGCTAATAATATTAACAATACGCGTAATTCAATCCACCCCGCATCGTAACGTTTTACAAAAGGATTTCCTCCCAAAATTCGTTACGTAATACTTGAACGCTCCCTATAATGTACATATTAATTGTATGTAATATGGATTAATGATTACAGGCATATGAAGCTCTCCGACCACGTTTCCCGGAAGTAGCGAACGTGTTAGGCGCGATACCGGACGTAGATGCGCACGATTTGCGAAGGTTGGACGAAAAGCTCGCGGCCAACAACGCGCGACCAGCTAAGATCGATAAGAGCAAGAAGGATTTGTTTAAGAAAATCACGTCGAGGGTATGTTATCTTAGCTTAAGATTATTAGGTTTTAAATTTTTTTTTACATTCATTCTTCTTTCTTTCAAAATGAAATTTTCGATTTAATTCATATTCATAACCTTATAGTAGTTTTTTTAAATATTTTGTCAACGTTAACAAACAGGAAAGAGTATTAATAATTTACATATTTATTCAATCAGTAATCCCTCTTTTAACGCATTTTCATATTACGCGATTTCTGACTGTGAAATTTAAAGATTTCCCTTACTTATTCGTATTAAAATCCCCTTTAACGAGAAAATTTTAATTTATTATTTATAAATTACTTTATTATTTACTTTTTCTCTACATAACGGCTTTTTATGGGGTCATCTGTGCGAGAATAATATATAAATATAGAGGTAATTACTGTACATACATCAAAAACTAAGTTTTGTGAATATTTGTTTTTTTTAGCTGATCGGAAGAAACGTAGGCCAATTATTCAAGAAGGAAGTGTTCATACTAAACCTACCAGCGATGAATGTACCTAAAGAGAAACCACGTAGCGCCGTCGAAGCACCCGAAGGGGCGGGGCTTGACAAACTATTCGCTAACGGGCCCACATAACGTACGTGTACGTACGTTAATTTGCGGGTCTTAACCGCGTTGTGATTTAAGTTAACGCCGCACTCGAATTTTTTCCGCGATTTAAACTAAATATATTATATAATACTTATATTGAAATTACTATAAAATAATATCGCAGAAAAAAGCCGTAGTGCGGCTGTTACAGAATGAATTGAGCTTTTCCATATTTTTTCCCTACTTATTAAATGATTAGAAAATGGCAACATTATATTGTAATTTTTGTCAATGAGTTCCAAGACTGATTTTAAATTAATTATTTTTTTAACTTTATTTTATCAGGAAGTTTTCAATACAAAAGTTATTTTTGCGGTAAAAAGGAAATAAATCTTATTATTCTAGTATGTTTAAAATCTCAATACATTCTGTAATCACTCAATGTCAAAATCTCGTCTTATTCATAAACCTTTGGTAAAGGATTTTTGTCACATATTTTATATTATGACATGGGTTTATGGATAAGGTCCCTTCAACAATAGATTACTATTGCCGCAATTATGGCAACAATGGTGTCTAGTTAAATTTGTTTTTTTTTAACTTGCGGAGTTTATTCTCGAATATTCTAATTGTATGGAAATTTTAACACCTGCTCTCTGAACTTTTTTATTCAGACGAGCCAACTATGCTACTATATACTATAGGACCATTATTGACGCTTCTTAGTAATTCTATAAAATTAAAAAAGAGCCTATTTGACAGATGACACTGAAAAATAAAGTGTTGTTGAGAGTAATCTGTGTAAAACATGACTTTAAAAAGCGATATGGAGTAAAATAACTAGATTTTTTTAATGGCAATAGTTTTAACATTATTCAAAATAACTTATTTAATACTAATTTATTAAAAAAATCCACAGTAAAAATTTTGATTTTTAGTTACGTGGCACAGAATAGATTAGTCAAATCGACAATGACGTATGCATGTTAATAATGTCTTGTATAATATTAATACTATCTTGGAGTTTTATTTGCTGGGTTTTTGATGGAAACATAACATGTATTTGGGTGAGAATGATAATAACACGTCAAAATCTCAAAAATTGCTCACCCACCCAGAAAAACATTTTGGCGCGTTCATGAAATTAAGAATAGTATTTTAAAAGCCAGTACTTATCACAAATAAAATAACAATTTGTATTTTAGTGAAATACGCTGAAATTCTTAGCAACAAATAGCTCGATGTTGTTTTTTTTTATTTCCAGCTTTTATATATACCACGAAGTCAAATACGATTATTCTTCGTGATAGCGTTCTTAGTAGTAGAAAGTGTTATTTAGAAGCAGGTGAACCCACGGCCTCCCAACAGTGTTAACAATACTTTAGTAGATTCAGGTGTTAAAAAAAGCTAACCAATTATGTATATGAGTATTCGAGGATTTACTTAGTTTAAGAGGTAAATGCGAACGCGAATATGGAAAAGTATTAGGAACTATACAGCGGCAGAGCGCATTAAAATTAAACATATAATGTATGTTTCTTTACATAGAGCATAGAATTTACGTCCGAATAGCATTTATTACTTTACCAATTTTAACGATAAATTCGTACTTTTGCTAAATTTGTTTCTTTTTTAATATGAAGGCGAAGATCTTCTCTTGGGATTTCAATATTTTCTGTATATAAGTGTGATTTGATTGAAAAAAAATTTCTAATACAGAATGTATGTTTTAGTGTTATATATCACATGAACGTTCCTATAAAAATAATACTGTTGATTATATTATTAGACACATGGGATTTCTATGTAAAATGTGTGGACATGTCTTCATTTTAAAAGCTTTACGCCTTGATTGGATTGGATTTGTTTAAATATATAAGAAATTGTCCATGGATAAAATAATAATGGATAAATAAAAATTAATATGAATAGCGAATCTAAAACCGCTATCGCTAAACGCTGTAATGTTTCAAATTAAGAATTTATTATTATTTTTTAAATATAATAATAACTTATCAAAACAGGTATATAAAAGTTATTGGTTGATTCTAATCAGATATGGTTATGTTGGTAAAGAATCCTGAGACTTTTAGGGATTTTCAAATATCTTAGTAATTTGTTACTTTATTGCTTACCATTCCTTTGCATAAGGTTCAATGTTGCATGACCATGAACGCCATTAGCGGAGTAGCGAGCCTTCCACAGCATTGAAATGCATTTCGTTTATTTATGTTTTAAAAAGTGTTTTATGGGAATAAAAAGTCTTCTTAGTATGTAGTAGTGGAAGGATGAAGAATTTGTTTATTCGTTTTTTGCTAGTGATTATGTCAATATTGGTGAATATTTTTATGGCCATTTCTTTTAGGTTGTAGCACGTGTTCTGTGTATGTTTTTCTATATAGTGCCTTTTTCACAATAGACAAAGTATGGTATCGTGAGAAACACAAAGACTGAGTTACGACCTAAATGCTATTTTATGATCCTTGGATTTACGACATTCCAAAATACATTTTCTTAATAATTATTAGCAATATTTTTTTTTTTAAAGTCAAAACAGTACTCAAATCAGTTCGAAATAGAAGATTAATTTTGCATTTTTGAGAAATAAAATTGTGTAGTTTTTTGTTTTTTTTCACACTGTTTGTGGTAAATCAAGGATCAGCCCTAAATCACAGCAACATGTAAATTGTTTTTTAAAATTGTGTTTGTATTATATAGGTGTGTAAATATTGGATTATTTAGATTTTTCGCGTTCGCATAGCCTGCGACTGCCGGGGATCGCCGCCATATCGTATTCGCGATGTTAAATTTTTTTATGTGAATAAACGTTTATATGTTATTTAAATATAATACAAAATTTCAACTCTTTCATTTCTTAAACCTTTTTCTGCCGTCCGCTTCACGTGAAATTCCCCTGTAATATAATTTTAATAAAATATTTAATTTGAGATGCACAAGCAAGTCTCTCTGACTGTTTGGAGCTGTAAAGCACTTCAAAAGTATTTTTACTTTATTTATGTTCTACCATTACAGTGTCTTAACACTAATTCGATTGAAAATTATAAAATAAATCAATATTACCAATTATGGACAATGCAACTATTGTCTTTAACTGAAATATATTCTGTACCGTAACATTTTTTAAAGTGTGCGCAATTATATATCTATTGAATTATAAAGAATTTTATGATAAATTATAAACAAATATTTGATTACTAATGTTTAACACGACAACAAAGTACCGCAAACTTGAAGAAATTCAGTATAAAACAAAACTAAAACAGCTCTTCTGATGGCAATACTATTTTTTGTCATTAAATACTTCATGCAGATGCATATAGCATTCGCAAAGTTCATACTTAAACATTTATTTGCCTAAATGTTGGAAATTCACAACTGTATTAAGTGCTTACAACACGAATAAACGTAACCAATAAATAAAGAACTTTGATGTAGGTGACAAAATGTTTATTCCTTGTTTTCGACAATCATTTAATGTATTTCTTTTTATTATATAAACGCAGAGAAAATTGTGACAACAAAGAGTGAGGGTTTAAATTGTACATTTAACTTTCAAAACAGTAATCCATCGATACTACTGTCAGTGGAAATTATGAAAAAGAAGACAATTTTTTTAATGAAATATAACAAAGAATTTAAGAAACTTGAAAAATTCAAGGCTTTTCAATTTATTGTACAGGCACGTACCTCTCACAAATGTACATTATTTGACATACATAATTAAAGAAATTGGCATTTTTTATTTTAAAATGATGACTTTGCTAACTTGAGGGTGTCGGTTTATTGTCACGGTGTGCGGGGGTCGGATTTTTGGGACGGTGTGCGCGCGCATCGTAAAATTTTACTCATAATTTTTCCCTAACGCGCCAAAAGAATAAGAAGAGAATAACTTCAAAAACAGTGACTCCACATCATGATGATTTGATATTTTTACTAGGAAAGCCTCAGGTGATCATCCTTCTGTGACTCACTCGTCGACTTTTAGTTATATGGCATGCACGTCTCCTACGACGCGACTTGAATTTACCTATACAGTTCGAGCGAGTGTTAATTCGCACGTAGCATGAAAAATACATTGGTGCATAGCCAGGATTCGTACCCACGACCTCGACCACGACCACGACCAAGGATAAAAATCGTACGCTTAACCCACTAGGTCAACTTGGCTCTTAACAAAAAGGAAGAACAAATAACTGTAAAATAAAACATTGTAGCTCTGAATTAAATTTTACCCTTTCTTACCACTTCTCGAAGCATTGAAATCAATTAAAATCTATTTCAAAAGGACTTTTCCAAAATAAAACACTTATTATAAAAATAAATAAATATATTTATTGAAAACAATCACTTATCATAAGTATACACAAACTGTAAGCCGACATCAATATTCGTTCCGTTCTGAACGAGTTCTATACGCGATGCGTCCACGAGTACGCGAATAACATCGCCATTGACGAGTTCCGCGCATTTAGTTACGTGATCGCCGGCTACTGGAATCTTGCGAGGACCTAACGCTGGGTCAAGATAACGCCACAGCTTTAGAGAATTTATATCTGAAAGTAAATGAAAATCTTTCATTTTTCTGGGTTTTCAATTTAACTAAAACTATATGAAATATAAATTAAATAGTAAAGTAATTCAACTTAATTAAGATTAAGGTGGCGCTTGGTAGATAGTACCGGTGACTCTAGAGCTAATTTGACAGCAAAAGAATCTATGCAATATCATTAACATACAATACATAAAAGACAATTAAAAAAATACAGCAAACTATTTTATACTTTCCGGCAATAGATGGCGTTTATATAACATTTATATCAAATTATTTATTTATCAACTTCATGTAACAGTCGCTGACCACGACTGCTGTGATGAAACGTCTTTCAAACCCCTAAATGGTAAGGGGTGTCCACTCCAAATTTTTTTTTAATGTATTGTTTTATGATACAGCATACAAAAATACATACAACCCTTAATTTATGTCACCCCTCTACGATCAACACCTATTTTTTAATTATAGTAGATAGTTATTTTTATTGAACTAATAAAATGTTACCTAGAAATAATATACATGGCAAAACGACGTTTGCCAGGTCAGCTAGTATTATTATAATACAAACAAACACATAAATTGGCCTTTTATCCCACTTGCTCCTAATAAGCTACAAACACGCCATCAATACGAGGGAATCCTTAAAGAATATTTCCTAGAAATTTCATATTAAAACACCATTTTAAAAACAGCTGAAAATCAGTGTTTCTGGTGACAAATTAAATCTAAGTGGGGTCAATATTTGACTTCATTTTAACCAATTAATTTAACTAACCTTTAATAGCCTTGATTTCTTTAGCTATCTTGGCTTTAATTTTCTCAACAGAATCTCCGTCTACCAGGGTCACAGAAATGGTAAACAATCCACTCAGTGGTGTGGGGTTGGTGAAGTTCACTGCAAGTCCGGGTTCCGCAATAAAGTTGACATGTGGACTACCAGGCGCACAGTCTTCTATCGTTTTTTCTGGAGTATCAGGACTGTCCGTATGTTTGACTTCGATTGCGTCTAGCTGCAAATTCAGAAAATTATACAATAATCCAATTATTTAAACAAATTTCCGATGTCGTATAAATTCGTGTAATAAAGTGTTTTTTTACATTTGCCCACTCCGCTGTGTCAGGGTTCGGTTTACGACAAGTTCGTATTCCGCGTGGAATTGTTTAACGTATGCAGTGTATTCCAAAATATAAAAAAATAGGTCGTCAGGCAACATTCGACGACGCCTCCGACAAAACAACTTCGGTTTATGTTGTTTTATTCATAGTTATGTAAATTGTTTTTATTATTTAACATTGTTTAAACTTTAGACTGGTCCTATTACAAACATTATACGTAAAATGCAAAATGGAACCCGACACGGCTATGGCTTGGTCCCACGTATCGCGTAAATCCGGGGTTACTGTTTACATTAAAAAATATTTAGAACTTTCAAAATGTTAATAAAGCGAATCATACCATTGTATCTAAATTTTTAAAGAATACTTTTGGTCCTTCGAGACAGACTAAGCTATAAAAAATTAACTTCATAATAAATACTCGAAGTAATATGAAATTAAGACTATCGCATCGTTAGTTGTATTGATTTACATGTTAAAATAATATTAATTTAATTGTAGATTATTTTAAGGTGACTTTTGACATCTTTGTATATTTAACATATTATATTTCCTCCTGATAATATAAATCTACTATATAAAAATAAGTCAGGTTTTCCTTCCTGACGCTATAACTCCAGAACGCACGAACCGATTTCCACGGTTTTGCATTCGTTGGAAAGGTCTCGGGCTCCGTGAGGTTTATAGCAAAGAAAATTCAGGAAAATTTCAACAGAAAAGCGGGATCACCAAACGAAATGTTACATAAAACGAAGCCATCTGGTGGCGAAACGGAGTTCGCCGAGTTTGCTAGTAATTTATATAAAGCAGTTAATATTTAGAATACAAAATATACTTACATCCAAAGTATTGAGCAGGTATTGTTTGTTATCTTCAAGGAGTTGGGCCTCATCAAAGGGCAAGGCAACAGAGAGTGCTTCGGGACCAATCTTTTGTAGATTATCTCTTGTGGCTTGAACGAATGGCATTACTCGTTTCATATATTTTTTAAGATCGTTTATAGCAGAAAGTTTTGTTGATAATACTTTGTTATCTGGAAGACCTGAAGGCTGCAATTATAATGATTTATGTTTAGTACTCTGCAAATATATAAATGTATATATAAATAAATAAACAGTTGTTGTTATTTAATGTTCCCTTTAGCTTAAGGGGTACTTTTAAGTGAGCAGTGTTGGCCTAGTGGCTTCAACGTGCGACTCATGAGAGTCAGGGATGACCCTGATGTCGTAGGTGCTATCTCCGACTGCGTGCATCAATGTATGTGCACATTTAACATTCACTCGAACGATGAAGGAAAAAATCGTGAGGAAACCGGCTTTTCACGTTGTTTTCCTTCACCGTACGAGCGTGCATATAGACAAAGTTCATTGATACACATGATTTAGATTGGGGCCGTTCAAGTATTACGTAAGCACTAAAGGGACGGGGGGGGGAGGGTTGTCCTTTGATTTTCTTATTTGGCGATTACGTCAACAGAAAATTATTTATTTTTACACATATTACCCACACATTGTCTATGCTTGAAAACGAATGCATTTTCGAGGATCCCTACAAAAAACTTATTCGTTTATGTACTATTATTTTTGAGAACTTTCTTACTTTTGTTAACAAGAGGAGGGGGGGAGAGATAAATTGCAGTAAATCTGCTAACGTAATACTTGAACGGGCCCTTAATAAGATATATTTTTTTTGTATGTAAGACGTGTGTATGTGTCTGTCGGATCTGCTAAAGCAATTACCCCGTTCAATTCCTTGAGCGTACTCAAAATGATATGTTGCCACTTCGGGTACTGCTTAGCGACCCATATCACCGCCTTATTCGGCTTACGCTCTGGTTTGGGAGCTTCGCCCTTTTTAGGTTTCCGGACTGCGCAGTGATTCTTGAGGTAGATACGGAAAGAATGTGCGGCCTCCATTAAATAGTTACTGGCTTTCATTGCCACTATATCAATTTCACCCGCTACGGGCCAGCCAGCGTGGAGAATACTTGTTTTCTGTAAGAAAAAAATTGTTTACTATATGGTTATTAGTGTATGGCGCTGGCCAATTCAGCATTTATTTATTTTGAATAATTAACTAGTATTAACTTGAGGAACGTTACAGTATAAGAATTTTAAAGCATTAAGCATTTTCGTCATTAAGAGAACATATTTATAGTAATAGACATTCGTTTATATATAAAAATTTAAGGGCCTCTCAAACTGTAATGGGGATAAGTTGTAGTAAGTCAGGTAATAAGGACGTTTACTGCTACTTGCGTTCCAAGTGAAAATAAATACCATAACCAAGTTTTTTTGTTTAATAATAAAAATATATGCATAAGAGAGAGAGAGAGAGAGAGAGAGAGAGAGAGAGTGAGACAAACCTATTGTTGTGTGAAATGGCATAAGTTTTTTTGATTAAACATGTACTTTATTTACATCACAAATTCCACGCGTATCACCTCGACGTCCGTCGTTCTGACCATTTTTGAAGCACTTTTTAGGCACAGCTGCCCACTAATTATTAAAATATTTTCAAACCAATTCGACTTACGATCCTCGAAGAGCGTACCAATTCTTAAAAGGCCAACAAGGCATATTAGAGTCATCTGGTAGTGTGAGAGTCCATGGTCGGCGGTGTCATGCCTATTTCTCTCTTGTTATATGAAAAAATGTCCTTTAAAATTTACGAAGAAAAATGTAAGATATAATTCGTTTGGATAATAATATCAACTGTATGGATGGGGTTGTCAATAGTGCTATTACAAGGTGTTTAAGACACAAATAATAGTAAAATGGTACACAATTTATTATACTTACATGTTCAAGCAACTCCCAGACGTGTTCAGCGACGTGAGGACATACTGGAGACATCAAAAGTGCTTGGGTCTCTATATAACGGGTCACTAACTCAGCGTGCATACAGCCTTCGGAACATAGCTCCCTGGTAACATAAAAAAAATGGTGCGTGTACTTATGTACGCGCATAAGAAGTTATACTTCTTTGGCATTATTAAAAATAATTTTGATTGCACGCAAATAATTAATTACAATTAAATAATCACAGACTGGAAAAGGAGTCATTACAGTGAATAAAGCTCAGTTTACATTTGAAAAAGTAATAAATAAATATTTATTATTATTCTCTTACATTAAGTGTAACATAAATTCTATTATTATTCGAATGTTGTTTTTAAATTATGTCCAATGCCGTAGCATCTTCCGTGTGCAACTTCATTCTGTTAATTTTGTGTCACGGTGCGCACGCATCATAAAATTTCACTTTCATCAATTTTTCATAACGCGCCTAAAGAAGTATAACTTCAAAAATTGCTCTATGCTCTTATTTTAAAAACCGTATAGCAACTTATATTAGGTGGGCTGGTTTTTTATATCATACAATTTTTTGTTACCAATTGTACATGTATTTGTCTTTAGTCTCAAATTTATCTAATATATAAAATTCTCGTGTCAGAATGTTCGTTCCCATACGCCTCCGAATCCCCTAAATAATCTTTATATTTTTTAGGTTTTTTTTTAAGATACAGCACAGAAAATTACAAACAACCCCTAATTTCACCCCTCTACGATGAACCCCTATTTTTTATTATTGTAGATAGTTATTTTTATTGAACTAAAAAAATGTTTCCTAGAAATAATATACATGGCAATACTACAAAAGAAAAGTCGTAAAACGTATGGAAAGGATACAATATTATAAAAAAGATATAACAATAGATTCAAAGAGCGTCGTCGAACGTCAAGCGTAGCGTCATACTAAACTCACCTGTATTTATCTCTTGCAGCCTGTAACTCAAAGAATCCCGTCTTCAGAGCTTCCTTGAAGAGGACTTTGCTATAATTCTCGTCAGTCTGCTGAATCAGACTGTTCATTTCACTTGTGAACACCTTGTCGTGGAAGTTGTATTCACCTAGGAATTTCCAACACCTTTCATTTTTATAGATAACTAGCTGATCCGGCAAACGCCGTTTTGCCATGTCATTATATCATTTATGGTTATTGTGCCTCACTCGACATAGATAGGTATAGTGTGTCGCGGACTTTTTTGTAGATATTTATAAGATCTACAATTACTTAGTACATTTTATGGTTCTATCTTTAATAGTTTAGGCAGGGTACGCAAAATAAGTCACTTTTTGGTTGATTTTTTACACCTTGTGTCCGAAAAACCCTAATATCTTACGGAACCCTATTTTTGTTCAAAATTAAATATAGCCTATATTACTCGTGGATAATGTAGCTTTCGAATGGTGAAAGAATATTTAAAATCGGTCCAGTAGTTTATGACCCCATTCATTACAATCAAACAAACAAACAAACAAAGTTTTCCTCAATCTCAATGTTCATTGGTTGTCTCTATGGTAGAAGTTTGTGTCATTCACGTTTATAGTAGTCTGTGCTAATCCGTGTAATCTAGCTTGAGGCAGTGATGCCATTTTGGGGATTTCCCCCCAAATTTAGGGGCTTTCCTAGATCACAAATAACAAACTAAACCAAATATAAACTCGAACCGTGGCTATAACTGAAATATCAAATATCTATAATACTCAAGATCATAATTTTATACTACTTGAATGTATTTTTGATGCATATTATTTTTGAGAAATTACCTCTCAAGTCATACAACAAAAACTTTAGGACTTTTAAATCGATATTTAGAGGTATTTGAAATTGGTCTTAGGAGGAACATTCTGTAGGAGTTGGTATCACTGCCATGAGTACTGCTTCAGTATTATTCTATCTAATTTATAAAGATGCAATAAAGGAGCGTGTTTTTCCTAAATCCTAACAACTCATATATTACTATGTGATTTTCTTTAAACTTCCATGACATACATAATATTTTATAAAATCTACACTTGCACCAATTATTTGACAAAACAATTTGATTGAAAATAAGCTGAACAAATGACTCTAAACTTAAAAGCGTATTTAACTTACCAGTTCTCAAACTAGATTTAGTAGCCACCATCTCCTTCACCCATTCAATGAAAGTGTACAGCCTCAAGATGGCCGCATCAGCCGTACTTTCAACAAAATTGGCGTCTTCTATCGAATCTCCAGCATCGGCTAACGTTAGCCTCATACCATCAGCACTGAACTTCTCAAGAGATTCAGATAATGTCAGGAAATTTCCGTCTGATTTTGACATTTTGGCTGAGTTGAGTAAGAGGTGGCCGTTGGCTCTTATTCCCTTCGGCCATTTATCCTCTTCTTTGTCCCAGATCGCGCAATGCACGAATATGTAGTATGATAAATGGTTCTGTATTAGATCTTTACCGGATGTTCGCATATCGACCGGGTACCTATAAGTTTCAAATATTTATTTAAAAAAAAATTGTTTATTATGAAACATAAGATACATGTATCACTTATTCCACGTCATTAAATTTGAATTTGTAGGCATCCCTACTCATCGGCAAAGAAGACAGAGGGTGTAGGCCGAGAGAAAGAGCCGACGTACAAACTCCCGGTACTCTTTTAAAATAGCAAATCATCAAACAACACTTATTTTAAAAATCTTTATCGCAAATTAATTAGAAGTAGCCTGTCTAGTAGTCTAGTCTATTCATTGTACCATTTTTAATTCAATAAACAAAAGCAAGTCTCAAGACAGAAGATTAATATTAGCGAAACTTTTGATTTCATAAATAAAAACACTATTAATTTGAAACAAGAAAAATCAGTATTAAAAGAAAACAAAATCTCAAGCTAAAAATATAAGTAACCAAGTACACATATCAACAGAAATGATTTTAAATTGATTCCAAATTTACATTTACTACCAGTTCGCAAGTCAAGGGCGTACAGCGGGTAAGAAGAACAGGCAAGAAACTCTCCACCAATATTTTTAATACCCAAGTTTAGAGAGATGAAAATTGTGTGGAACTGGAGCAAATGAATACCAAGGATTAGGAAAGTTTTGTTTATTATTTTTTTTTCCTTTATGGCTCTGGCACGGTTTGTGCATTAGTATTTATTAATTAACGTTTAAAAAGAGTTTTGAATTTATTCAGTGAAAACACTTTAAAAATAAAATTTTGCAGCCAGCATTAATTCAAGAAATATTACCAGTAATTGAAAGACTTCTTCATAAGATCCAGAGAGCTCTTTGGAATCTTTGTATTCTTGGGAGCAGGTGCATCTTTGAAGAAAATATAATCCCATACTTCCATGGTCATCTGATCCGGTTTGATTTTGAGTGAGTTCTCGACATTCCCTTTAAATGTGTTGCCTTGTAAGAAGTGTGCAATTGTGTAGTATGCATTGTATATAGTGGAGTCAGATAACGACTCTATGACCCATTGCGTATCCCACGGGAGCTTGGTACCTGTCAAAAAAATTGTCATTTAATCTGGAGCAGAATGGTATATTTTCAATATAAAGTATTTAAGGATTTTCATTTGTTTTATGCTAATATTTGTACCAAATAGGGTATAGTTAGGAGAACCTATGCAGTATGATATATTTATATATGTATATTTGTTAGAAAATTGTTGTCATAGACCCAAGAACCGGTGTTTCTATGAAATAAATATAAGGTACTCACCAAGTCCATAAGTTCTAGAGCATGCATATTCATGAAGCCACTTAATAGTCCCAGATAGGTTCTTTCGAACTTCATCATGGAAAGTATTCATAGCGGCTAATGCTTTCTCAGCCTGAGCCTTCCACTCTTGATCACCATAATCAAGATACCATTGATCACATAAGGCGACCACACATTCATCACCTGACCTTGAAATAATCGCCTTTTCCGGCTCGTAATAGATCACAGCACCTCCTTCTTTCACCAGCTGATTCTGAATATTCTTCTTAACATCCTGTATCTTTTTCCCCTTGAATTCACCAACAAGTAGTACCCCATCGTAAAATCCTTTTAAATAAACCATGTCCTTTGCCTGATTCAGCTTTTCTCTATCATTTTGACTTTGAATCTTGAGCTGATCGTAAACATAAACAGCAGACATGTTGCCATATTCAGGAATTTCCAAAACTGGTACAGGTTTGAAAGGAAGAACCATATCATCTTGTATATTGTATTTTTCCCGGAATGCTGCTTTTTTCTGTAAGTCAACTAGGGCAGCATAGTCATCTGGGGAGTCGGATGGTACACTTGATACAATTCCAGTTCCCTTATCAGCCCTTATGGTTAACATTGGTAGAGAATAGATCTTTGAATAGCTCGTAAAAGGTGCTTTTAGGGCCACACCTAATAGATCCTTCCCTGCTATTTCTTTAAGAACATTTACAACACCATCATCTTTTGTAAAACCTTGGTATGACATATTTCTTGCAGCCCTTTGTGTGCAAATAAAAATACCATTCTTGACAGTCTCAAAAGCAATGTACTTGTGATCTGGATGGATCCAACAATTAGTTTGACCATACATTGTTTCAGGTCTTAAGGTGGCAGTAACAAATTTAGTTTTCTTTCCCTTAAAACCCCTAAAAAATCTTTATTTTTTTAAATCAATCTTTATTATAAGACAAACAAAAGAATAATTACTTGTGTTCAAAATATAAGTCTTTTGTTTAAAATAATAATACATTTAAAACCGCTTACAACGACATTGTTTAGAACAACATACTGGTTATATTGATTAAATCAAAGGTCCCGGCTGAATTCGATTGTAGTAGGTACTTTATAACAACATGTTACTACTATCGGTTTTTATGACCAAATATAGTCGTCCTTTCGATGTCGTTATAACAGATTTTGACTGTATTAACTAAATTTAAAATTAAATTCTTTCAAATTTCGTTCCAGCATAATCCAAGTACTGTGAGGATACCAATTTATTAAACAAAGTAACAGCTGGTGTGCTCGTTAACCTGCTACATTAACAAGTATTTAAGAGGTTTGCTAAAACCAAAGCCAATAATTAATAAAAATATTAGTATTTATGTTAAGTGCTCCCCAATAATCTGTCAATCAATCATCTAGACGTCAATGTTTGTATACAAGGGGAAAAGAAATTAAAGAATATACTAAATATATTAATTTCATAATGACAAAGTTGCAATCAGCAAAATCTTAAATAATAAACCATAGAACCATATTTATCAAGATAAGGTAACTTACTTTAAAACCTCTGGTAATGGTTCTAAGACTTCCATCATAATAAGAGTATACTCTTGAGGCCCTGCACCTTCTCCTGAGCTCCTGTCGTGGTCCATACAGGGTTGTTTGTCCAGTGGTGAGTAAATTGTATACCGTTTACCAAACATGATTTTGTTTCTATTTTTGAGGTGATAGAACTGCCATCTAACAAATGAGTCATAGAATGGATTTACATCAGTTGTAATAAACTTTCTCCTCCAGTCAACCTATTAACAAAAAAAACTTTGACATTCACTTCACATTATATATTATATCGCTTATAGTATTTAGGAACTTGCTTTATCCAGTTTAAAAATCACAAACACATTCTTATATAGGATTTACATCCTTCACAGAAAATCACCTATTTACTGATAACAAAGGGTATAAATATTAGCATATAATACATAAAGGTCTCTCCATTATATCCCACATTTATTAAGATCATACAACATTCCAAGAAAACTTACATGAAGACCCATTCTTTTCAAGTCGGCAACTGCCCTTGGTGGAAAATATTCCAGCCAGTATTGTTCATTGGCAAACTGCTTGATCTCTTCATCAGGAATGCCAAGGCTTTGCATGATCTGCCATTGATATTTGGCCGACCCTGCCTTTGCCACTGCTTTACTTTTCTTTCCTTTACTTTTGTCTTTAGGCACTGCATCCTCCTCAACTACAGGTGTATCAACTTCATCATCCGGAAATTGTGGGGGACAACCATAAACACTCATTTCTCTTTTTAGTTTATCTGCACAAGCTTTTATTGGCATACCAGTGCAATGAAATCCAAATGGGAATAATACTGCTTTGCCTTTAAGACGAAAATACCTTGCTGCAAACTAATGCAAATGGGAGAAAATATTATAAAAAATCCTCAATAATTGACAGCAAAAATGTATTTTTTTTGTAAATAACTCAGTATTTCTAAAATCAGATATCCTACCTCACACTTTGAAAGTGAAAATGTGTGACCAAGATGTAAACGTCCATTCATATAAGGATAAGGAAATGTACATAGGAATTTTTCTTGCTTTTCATCTTGAGGAACCTCTGTATCAAAAATTTTCTCATCCTCCCAACGCTTTTGAATTTTCTTTTCTATTTCTTGTAAATATTCAACCTTGAAAGTGCCCTTCCTATCGAGGGTCGTCTGAAAATATTATCATAAAAAATTATATTTCTGTGATCCATATGGTTGATGAGACCTTAAAGTAAATACTCATTGTTTAAATGATTTTATAATCACAAATATGTCTTGAGCAAAAATGTATTTAAGGAAGTACAACTTTGAAGCGCGAGCTGTAATTGTGAGGGATTTGAGTTTATTCTTTTGTTAAAATTCACATACTTGAAAAAACCGCTTAACCTCCTAAAAATAAATTTCTTTATGTAATAAACTCTCGAAGTATACGGATTGCGGAACCAATAGCTATAAAATTTCTTACCATTTTCGATTAGAAAAATACTTCGAAAGTAGTGGTCTTTTATTCAAAATTTAAGTGGAATTTTTATTTTTTGTGGACGACGTGTATCAACACATCGTTTTTTTTAATTAATGTCTGCTCTCAGCTCTGTAGTCTCCTGTTACCAGTACTCTGTGATCTGTCGCCTATCATCTGATGTCTGTCGCACCCCTGTTACCACAGACAATAACAATTCGATAAGCCTTGCTAATGGTGCGCTTACACGAGGGCAATAATTGGTCGGCGATACGAATGGACCGATCTGGAGCAATTAATGGAGCAATTTCAATAAATTCCATAAATTATTTCGGCGATATTGCTTCTAATTGCTCCAGATATTTCATATCGCTCAATGTCGCAAATACGAATTGACGAATATCCAATGGACTTGGAAATTCCTAGCAATTTTTGTATATGTCTCATTCGCACTTGTTTGTTTTGCGGCTTGCCGTCTTGCTTCCGCGGGGACAGCGAGAGGTCTAAATAATAATAATTTCTAATTACTTTATTCAAAAGTAATTCAAAGTATGTTCGTGACATTTTAGTAAACTTTTTGAATAATATATTATCTAATTCTTGAAAAAAAAACCAATTAAATTAAAGAATTAAAGAAAAATTAATTTGATGAATTAATTGTTTAATTTTATTTTCACAATGAAATTTGCGGCCTCTTTGCGAAAAAACGATCGCACCCAGATTTGACGCACCAGACGCCTTTTCCTTTTCTTTCTTTTTTGTTTTTGATTAATAATAAAAAAAGCGCTACAAGCCGCCGCAGCAAGAATAATGTCGTCCATAGCGAGCGAATACTGAAATGCTCGTGTATGACAGTATTGCCTAGTTGATGAAGTTGTGCCATATCGCTCAATATTGTATTGCGCAATATTGATGCTTTTTGGCGTTGCCGTAAATTGCTTGATGTAGTCGTGACGTCATAATTGACGAGTATTGACTGGAATTGAGCAATTTTAATTGCCCGTGTAAGCGCACCTTAAAGCAAAATATTGAAGTGGTGGAATATAATATTATTTAATCCATGAATTAGGCATATTAATTCATCGAATATCGATAACTTGCTTGACTTTTGGCCGTTGGACTTGAGTTGCTTGATTGGTTTCACGGCTTGGTTGGAAGCTGCGATATGTCCGAGCTCAGACGTCACGAACGTTGTGCATGTGAAGTTATCGTTATCTGTATTCTGTAATCTGTAAATAAATGTGTCTTTTATATTCTAAAATTGGCGCCAGCAACCGTGGTTGTTGTCAACGTCAATTTGAATATTATCTAAAACTTAGCTCGTTTCCGCCTTGCTCGACGCATTAGCCGGGATCGCCGGGTGCTATATTTATTGAAATTTGTGTGATTAGGAATTATTTTGATTATATTTAGCTACTATGGCTCCACGAACAGCAAAAGCAAAGGTATGTTTAAGTATTTATTGAGTATTTTAAGCTTTAAATTTATAGTATAGCACGTTGTTTGTTTGCTGCCATGAACTGGTTTTGCTTTGTTAACGACAAGTATCTATTCAAAAGCATATAAAAAGTGCTCGAATTTGGTGAAAATCTATTTTAGTGGGCTAACTAGTTGTTTTTAGGTTTCAACACAAATGTTTAAAATACAGATTGAGCATATATGCCCCTCTGCAAAAAGCCCGCGTGTTAGGTCACAACGGTTCGTTAAATAACTGTTTGGCGCTTAAATTCTTCTCGTTTATACACAGCATTAATACTACTCTAATACGTTATTCCTTACTAGAGAAAGGTGAAATCAGTGTGAATTTATATGTAGCATTTGTATTTACGTGTATGTAAGCATTTGCGTCGTCGTTTAAAATGTGAAATCGTTATCTATTTAAAGTCATATAGAATAAAACATAATATGTCGCTAATAATTTTTTTTTTGTATATTACAGAAAGTAGCAGAGGTCAAAGCTTCTGTAAGTGATGCACCAAAAAACAGAAGAGGAAAAGCTAAAAATGAACCTCAAGAAGATGAAAAAACTGAAGTAGTAGAAAAAAAGACTAATAGACGTGGAAAAAAAATTGAAAGCTATGATGAAGATTTGAATGGAGGTGATGAGATATCTGAACCACCAGCAAAAAAAGGAAGGGGTAAAAAAAATGCAGCCAGTATAGAAGACAAACCTGATAAAATTGATGACAAATCAGCTAAAAAGTCTGGAACTCCAGCTGAAGAAAATGATGGTAATGGGGATGCTAATGGTCATTCTGAAGATGAAATAACTGCTCCTGCCAAGGGTAGAAAAAAGGCAACTAAGAAAGAAACTGTTACCAAACCTATTGAAACTTCCAAACCAAAAGCAAAACAAGGAAGTGTTGAACCAGAAGACAAAGATGAGGAGGATAAACCAAGAGGAAGGGGTAGGGGCCGAAGAGCTGAACCCAAACCAGAATCTGATGAAGTTGAATCTGAATCAGTAGAACAACCAGTGAAAGGTCGTAAAAAAGCACCATCAAAGAATGACAAAGATGCAGCTAAAGCAGCTAAGGACGAAGAAAAGGCTGCAAAAGCTGCTGTGAAAGATGCAGAAAAGGCTGCCAAAGATGCAGAAAAAGCGGCTAAAGCTGCTGCAAAGGAAGCCGAGAAGGCATCAAAGCTAGCTGCAAAAGAAGCTGAAAAGGCTGCAAAAATAGCAGCAAAGGATGCTGAAAAGGCTGCCAAACTTCTTGTGGCTAAAGAGACAGAAAAAGCTACAGACAAGGAGACTGAAGAAAATGAAAGCAGTGAAGAGACTGCTGAACCTGATGCAGACAACAGTAATGACAAAGACAGTGAAGCTAAAGCCAATGCTGAGCCAAAAAAAGGGAGAAAAGGAAAAGGTAAACCCAAAGAAGAAAACAATGATTTAAAAGAAGAAAAGGAGTCAGATAGTGAAAAAGGTTGGTATGCATAAGCAGTACATAATATATAGATAATATTACAAAATTTCTTATGATATTTTCTTAATTTAGGAACAGATTTTTTCAATTTGCATTTAAAAAAGTGATGTAGTATTTATGTCAAAATAATTTCATAAAATTCACAAATATACTTCACATAGATATTATTTAAAAAAATGAAATAGATTTTTACACATTTGTTACTATTTTAGGAGACTCAAAAGAAGATCAGGACATGGAAGTAGATGATACAAAGCCAGCAAAATCCAAACGTGGACAAAAGAAAGTCGTAGAAAAGACCGAAGTAGAGGAGGAATCGCCTGACACAGGAGAACCCAATACTAAACGCAAACGCAAGACGCCTGAAGACAAGGGTAATTAGCTTTATTTAAATATGTTATCATTTAGGGTTCTCCTTTCATTTTAATTTAGTAATTGCTGATTTGCACAATGTTTTTAAACTAATTAGGATTATTTTTAAGCTGTTAATATTTGATTCAGTTATGTGTGGGATGTCATAGACTTTCCATCGGCAAAGGATTGTAGACTTACACTGTTGTATCATATAACTGACATTAATTTTGTTTTGTATTATGATAATTAAGTGGATTCATTTATTTTTTAAATAAACATTTTCCCAAAATTATTATTTTATTTATTTAATACCTTCGGCTTCATTATTTCGTTTTTGGCTATAATTGGCTGATTTTGGGGATGGGTAATTATTAAGTTATGCTAGTTATATCAGTCATCATGTCGCATGTTTTTAATATGTTAATCCTGAAAAATAACCTTGATTATTTTAAGTATGTCTTAGAGATATATAAGTAAGACTTGAAAAAGTAATTGCCAGTATCACATTTATTGTACATTTCTAGTATCTGATTATATTGCTTAACATTGCTTACATTATTTATTTTTGAGGTAGGTTCAAACTAAGTGCTAAAAATTAAATGAGGCTATTCAAATATTATAGTGTCTATTAAAACAGCAATAAATTTGTATAGCTTCTTATAACAATTTACTTTGTGGGTGAAAGAAAAAAGTTACAGGTAAGGACATTGATAAAAAAGTTACAATACTATTACACATTTATGTATCATAGTTTTAAGTGGTCTTAAAAATTGTATATCTACTCTTATCTACTAGTAATTATATAAGTGTTAACTGCAAATATGTATTTGTTAAGAACCAGCTTTAACATAAAAAACCCAACAATAAATCTATTTAAGAGTCACGTGGAACTAACAACTGATGCATGTAAATAATTCACTCTAAAAATAAAGAAAGATTTCTTTTCCAGGCGGAGACACTAAAAAGAAAGTCAACAAATCGTCAACACAGTATGAGGATATAGATTTTTCTAGCTCATCAAAAAATAGTCTGGGTAAAGAATGGAATTTCAAAATATCCTGTTGGAATGTGGACGGCATCCGAGCTTGGCTAGGCAAAGGCGGCCTTGAATATATTAACTACGAAAAGCCAGATATTCTTTGTCTGCAAGAAATTAAATGTTCTCGTGACAAGCTTCCAGAAGAAGTGGCAAACGTTCCGGGCTATCACGCCTACTGGTTATGCAGTGATAAAGAGGGCTACGCTGGCGTAGGTATTTACACAACAAAGCTAGCGATGAACGTACAATATGGCCTTGAGAATGAGGAATTCGATGACGAAGGCCGAATAATAACGGCTGAATACGAACAATTCTATTTAATTTGCACATATGTACCGAACGCCGGACGGAAACTCGTAACATTAGATAAAAGACTAAAGTGGAATGAGGCGTTTAGGAAACATGTAAAATCATTAGATGAAAAGAAACCAGTTATTATATGCGGGGATATGAATGTGTCGCACAAGGAAATAGGTAATTTTTTTTTAAGCTTATATTTAACACGTCTTAGGACACGGCTAATTACTATATAGTATAGACCAACTTAAACAAACATTTAATTAGCGACGGGCCAGCGGCTTTGTCGTTTTAATATAGTTTCCTTTTACAAACATATTTTCTTAAAAAAACAAGTATAAATTACATTAAACATACTTAAATTATTTCAAGCTTATCTTTGAATATGGCTCCAGTGAACGTAAGTTTTCAAATAGGTATAATTTAAATAGTGCTGAAATTAATTCAACTTTGATGACCTTGGATAACCTATGAGCCTGAGCTATTCATATGATTTCAAACTACATGTGTATTTGCTATCAATGTATATTTTTTGCTGTTGCTGTCTGGAAATTTTGTATTATTTATTAATGGGTGAAATTTTATTAATATGAAAGCACCGTTTACACATTAAGGGGCTGTTCAAGTATTACGTTTGCACTATAGGGGAGGGGGTGTCTTTTATTATCTCATTTGGTGATTACGTCAACAGTAATTATTTACTTTTCAAACATTGTCATGCTTGAATACGTAATGAATATTAGAGGATTCCTACAAAAAAATGATACGTTTATGTACTATTATTTATGAGAGCTTTGCTTACTATTGCTGACAAGAGGAGAGGGGGGGATAAATTTTAGTAAATCTGCTTACGTAATACTTACTACGGCCCCTTTATACTTATTTTAAATTAATATAACTAGTCTGCGTATATGCTTGTTTTAACGCATTTTGCCTTAACCGCTGAATTTAAATGCACATATTGATACGTACTAAGTTTTATAACGTTTGTTGGTGAGAAATTTCTCTAAGAACTTTATTCATAATAATTTTTAACTGTCTGTTCCACAAAAAGGAACATTTAGACAACTCTACCACATTTTACAAAAGAGGATTTTACGAATAATGTGTTAAAATCTCAGATCTGACGAACCCCAAGAATAACAAAAGAAACGCGGGTTTCACGGACGAAGAACGCGCGGGTATGACTGAGCTTCTGTCGGATGGTTTTGTTGACACCTACCGCCATCTATACCCGGATAAAGCGAGTTCATACACTTTCTGGAGTTACATGTTTAGTAGTCGGGCCAAGAATGTTGGATGGTAAGCATCAAACGATACCTATTTATTTCTGATAAAATAATGTTGTGGTAAATTTTTGCCTATATCTACATTGTATATGTGAGGATATCCTCAATAATCGAAAATGTATCTGTCCCGTCATACGTTTTGAAAATGTAACAGTAACCTCAATTCAATTACGAAACTCACTGGAATATGAACAATGTCATATTATGTTTTTTACTAATAAAGTAGCTCAAAACTTAGAATCATTTGCGTACATTAAGCAAATATATTTTATGTAGTAGGTGATCTATCAATCACAATGATGGTTAATCAAGTTAAAAAAAAAATTTGCGGGCTCGTCCGGGATTTGAACCCGGGACCTCTCGCACCCTAAGCGAAAATCATACCCCTAGACCAACGAGCCGCTTGATGGTTTGCCTTAATTAACACACGTGTTGTGAGTCAGAACTTTCTAAATATAACGTGATCAAAAAGAGTGAAGAATGTTTTGAAAGTTACGACGAAATCTTTATAGAACTTTCATTACCTGGAGGTTCTGGTTTTCATATTCAGTAGTGTATGTATGCTTTAAAAACTTCTATGAAACAGATTCAGAAATATTTCGGCACACATTCTCTACTGGGAGGTTATTGACCTTACAAAGATAACAAAACTGAACAAAATAATTAAGAAATTATCTTGTAACCTTGTTTGCTCTGTGCCATTTTTGTAAATCTGATTTGACCAGTCAACATTTGTTTTTATTGATGTTATTTTACAAGTCTTGTCATCCGATTATGAGTAACTAGGAAATAAACAATGTTCTAGACATACACAAATTATTTCTTTTTCAGGCGTTTGGACTACTTCATAATGTCAGAAAGGCTGGCCTCAGCACTTTGCGACAGCGTGATCAGGGACAAAGTATATGGAAGTGATCATTGTCCAATAACACTGTTTCTTCACCTCAGTAGCGCTGACAAACCTAAGGAATAACTTTTTACACTTCTAAATCCAGAACTATTTTTCTATGACTGATTATATTTAGAATGTAAGACTGGTTTGTTATTTTCCGTTTAGTATAGATCTTTAAAGATTTGTTGAAAGACTGTATATAATTAAAATCTTTCAATAATTGTTGTTTGAAAATCCTTTCAAACTAATTCATTAAAGGTCTTGTTTTTATATTGGTTTTCTTTGTAATCTTTGCATATATTTTGTAAGAAAATTTAGTGTGAGTGAAAAAAGTGATAATCAAAGTGATGGTGCCCTTGATAAGGTTTCCTTTAGGCATTAAGCATTCTTTTAACAATATAATTGGCTTAATTCAAACACACTTGTATTTGTTATGTGTAAAAGGTCTAATAAAATTGGCATTGTTCTTTATAATTTATTTTATTTTCTTGAATAATTTTATCATACACGCAACAAATTTTTCAACTTATTGAGAATTAAATTCTCATACTTTAAAATAACAAAATATATCACATTTTGTCTCCCCATAGTGCCATATATGGCCCTTTGCGACGGTATTTTATGTGAACCTGAAAATGAAATGCAAAGACTTGACATTCAAAACTACATAACCGCCAAATTTGTGGGTAATAATGATATGCCTATTACAACTACATATGTTCCAACTAAGAATAATAAATCTAGTTTTCATTATAATTTTATTAAATGAGCGCTACAAGTTATAAAAAAATGGTTTCATCTGTTAAAAGGATTCTTGTGAAAATATAGGACAACATTTTTGTAACTGTCAGGTTGGCTGACCAAATTTGATATTGCAATCAAACTTTACACCATATTTCTCTACCTATTCAATATTTTTGCTACCTTCAAAGACGAATATGCTACCTCTGCATTAAAGAACAAAACAAAGTGGTCAGCCAACCTGACGGTCACACATTTTCAGGAAGTTTATTTTATAGAGCATTAGGACTTTCTCACAATTTTGTACTAAGTAGGTACAAAATTTAAGATTACCTGTTTGTTATTCTTACAAAGAGATTAAGTATTTCACAGTTTTCAAAAAATTTGTCACGTGTGCACAAAATAACTCTTTATATTAACAGATTATCCAAAAAATTACCTGAATAATTTTAGCATACTCCTCACGCTTTAACAATGAATATGATGACGTTAATAGGCTCAAGGCACTGCTTTCTAGTTCCTTTAGTCCTGAACAAAACAATGCTACACCTGCCTCTAAACCCGTTCCAAAATCACATTCATCTATTGCTATAGTTGAATATGTTATTAGAGGTTGTATTTCTGATAAAATTTTATTTTTCGCCACATCTTCAGTTGCCTCTTCTAATTTTTTAAACATTTTCTTTATATTTGCTGAAATTGTAGTAAAAAACATAAAAAAATATCTATGTTGTAATTAACATAATTCTTTATAGAACTGAAGGAGGAATGCAATTTGTATATATATATATATATATATAATGTTTTAATATACAGGAGCAGTCCAAACACAAGGTCATACTAGAGAATAACATATTTCAAACACTACTTAATCAATTTTGATATATATTTAACAAGATATTTTCTAAGATTCCAAGAAATTTGTAGACATATATACACTAAAATTCCAACAATATGACTTACCACTACCGGTACAAGTGATAACCCCTTTTTTTAAGTTTGTAGGAAACTGATTATTAGATGTTCCTATATATAATGTACTGACTATAAAATAAAAACAAAACATACCATCTGTTTCCACTAACTTTCTGTAACCAAGCTGAGTCTTCTTATCATAAGGCACAACTATGCCAGCCCCATGAAATGTCTTGCAAGTCATATTCTTGATTCTAGTTCTTTTATCAAATTCTTCAATTGAGTAGCCATTGCTTTCAGCCCATTTCTTAACTTTCTCTGATAATTTCTGACAAGCAATAGACATAAAAGGTGATGATGATTTCTCATTTTGCAAAAACCAACTAAAATTAAAATAAATTTCTTTTACTATTCTTAAGTGTGAAGATGTCTACATCAATATCTAGGTCCTAAAATATAATAGGTCTTTATTACTTACTAAACTGCACCAAATATATTATCTGAGACTGGAGTTATCGTATAATCTTTAGCACTATCATTTTTAGCCAAGAAAGTAGGTTTTTCCTTAGGATTATCTCTATAGTATCCTATATGTAATTCACTCTTCCCTTTTTTCTTTAAAATCGCCTAAAAACAAAATATAGAATATTCAAATAATATACATGCTTTGCTAATAGACAGTTTGTTGTCTAAGCATGTTAAGGACTATGGAAACAGGAACCCTTAAATGATTATTTTTTTTAAAGGCCTAAAAGCCTTCCACATCAGGCACTTAATGTTGATTTTAGTTTAAGAAAAGCTGGTTTCCTTATTACTTTAATACATTCCTTAAAATGTAAAGGTATTGTGAAAGGAAATGAAAAAAGATAGGTTTACCTGATATTCTGGTACATCATAGAAAAACCTCCAATGAACTAAGTACAAATCTTTATCTTTCAGTTTGGGTAATTTGCCTAGTAATAAATCAAAAGGTCCAATCATTTCTAAATTCACACTAGCCATTAAATGTTCAACTGACGATGATTCTTCATTCAAACACTCAAAAAATTTAAAGAAATCATCAGGCATTTCAACCTTAAAACACTCTTTGTATATATTATTATCAAATTCTTTATTGTAGTATGTTAGGTTGTCTAATTCTATTATACTCATTAGGTCAATCTGAGTTGAAGTGTTTACTGTCATGGCACCAGGAACTATTTCATCTGATTTGTCTTCTTGAAGAGTACTACAATTAGCAATAACCTTAACATCAGTATTTTTTTTATTATATGGTTGGAAACGCTTGTTTTTCTTATCGTCTTTATTCTTAGCTTTTAGTTGTGGTGGGTGCTTGTATGTTTGGTGATGATCTGTATTTTGTTGATAACATTTTGCACCATATTTGCAAATAATTCTAGGATCTTGTTTATACTCCTTCCATTCGGATGACATTGTATGTACGGTTGTTGGAGATTTATATATAGAACTGATCACAGGTACTAGTTATAACAAACCACTTAAAAATTTCGGCCAAAAATGTTATTTGGTGAGATTCTCGCGCCAATTCATAAAAAATTGTGTAAGTTAATAAAATCTTAACAATTTTATATAAATATGGTTTTAATAAAAAGTTGACCAAATACGCATTAAATAATAAATAAATACGAAATAAAAATTAAAAATAGTAAATATTTTAGAAAATGTTTAGCACAGATCAGGAGTCAGGACTTTAGAAATGGATAAAATTTCCATGACATTACACTGCACCACAGATATGATGTATCTCTTATACATATACATACTTGCTAGTCTTCTTACTACAATTAAAAAGATACCAACTGTTACTAAGATGTTTAAAAATTACAATTTTTTTAATATGTATTTAAGACTTTTTTACTTAATGTCTGTGGTTAACCAGGTAAATCAAGGCAATTGACACTAACCAACCGATAATGTCACTATCGTGTCAGTTAATCAATTTGTCAATGGAGGCGAGGTGGTCCGTGGACTAGTGGATCATCGTGACGCGAAAATGAAAATATTTGTGATATATTTTTTAATTTCCTGACAATATGATTTTCGTTCATTACTAATTGAAAGTACAGTGCAGTGACAATCGAAATTATGATACCATAATTAGAATTTAAATGCAACGAAAAAAATAAAATGTTAATGTGTTAATATAAAGTTATGTCTATTTAATTGTGGGTATACCTTATAAAAAAAAATTAATGTTGTGTCAAGTACGGTTTCTATCAAAATCGTTCAAAATAAAATTTAAAATATCAAGGACATGAACACAATATTAATAAGTCGTCGTCACTCAAAGTATTTGTCAATTGTTGCGGTGTTCGGATTACGTTTTTCAAGTGGTAAATATCTTTTAGAAATTTGCTAAGTCTGCTTATTGTAGCTTTATAGTTTTCTCCCCTTATAATCTACCTGTATGCCTTGTTTTCAATCAGTTGTACTGCTCTGCTTATCTTCGCTTTTAATAGCTAGATATATTATATATGCTGCTGTTACTGTAGTGAAACCGTTATACCTTCCCGGAAACCGTGCTAAAACATCTTTTTTGTATAAGCCAGAAGATGAATGTCTATTTAAAACATTCTCAAATAAAACCATTAAAAATCAAGCTGAATCGTTTGAGTTTCAATAATATTTTTTACTAAATTGCCTATAATGCCTTTAATGTCCTGTGTTTTTAATCTTTAATCTATATTTAGTTGCATTGTGTTGAGTTGATACTGTTTGTGCCCAGTGCATGTTGTTTATAGCTACAGCTATTATACACAAGGCAACATTTTACGCAACACGATAAGCCGAAAATTAGCAAAGGGGAAAATTATTGAAGAACGTAGAAGGCTCATTAATAATTATTTGCTTAACGAATATTTTTAACCGCTTATTAAATTGGGCTGTTAATATAATTGAAGACATAAAAAGTAATCATCCCAAAAAATATAATTTAAACAGTTATTAGGGTAAGATTCGGTGTCGACTTAGCGCTGAGAATGAGACTGGTATGTCTGGAACGTATTGGATTTGACATACGGGAGTCATACTTAGCGCCAAGTCTCGAATCTGAATCTTACCCCGTACTAAATATAATATATATATGACATATTGATTAAAAGGGTGAGATATATTATGTGTAATACTTTTGTGTCATATTGTGTTTTGAGATAATTGCTGTCGAACTATAATGGCGTAAGTGTTGTAAATATAAAAAAAAATTGCACTGCTGCAACCTCAAATCCCATAACAGTTCTTTTTCCGCACATACTATAAAAAGTTATTTCTTAAATGAATTAATAAATATAGTTTCAGAAAATTATTGTTCAATAAGTTCTCATTGAACTTAGGGATAATAATTTTATCAAATAACTAAATATTGTCGACATTGCTATGAAAATCTCTCCGTTGCAGTCTACATATGTACGAGGATAATATAAGCTTGCTCGTTGTGTTATTTCTTGAGTTTTTGCAATTTGGCAATTATATTTGCGATTTTAAAACAAATGGTGACTTTCATCAGTATAATACGCGTAACTGAACTAATTTGAGTGTACGACCAACCAGGCTCCAGAAGATAAACCACTCCTTATATGGAAATTGTATTAGTTTTTACAACACTCTCCCAAAGCGAAATTAGAGAATTCTCACTAAATAAATTCAAAGCCCTCGTTAAACGGAATTTAATCAATAAAGATTTTTATAAATTTGACGAATATTTAAATGATCCTAATGCTTGGGATTGATTTGCTCCAGTTCAAACAATTTGTATGACTCAAAACTTACTAATTAAAAAGTGGAAAGTTTCTTGCCAGTTCTTCTTGCCCGCTCTACGCCCTTGACTTGCGAACTAGTAGTAAATGTAAATTTATAATTAATTTAACTTCTTTTTTGACGTTCATAAGTGTATATCGATATATATAATAATATCCGGTAACGCATTTACGAGCCTTCTGGCATTGGGAATGTCCATGGGGGCGGTATCAGTTAACTTCAGATGAGCCTCCTGCCCGTTTGCCTATTAAACATTTTTTTATTAAGTAACATAAGATTAAAGGAACTTGCAAATAAAAACCACTGCCTTTTTAAAGCACGAATAACAATGCCAAAATTCTTGTGTTTTACAATAGGACGTTTTAAACTAATTGAAGTTTTGGCTTTAAGAACACTGCTCCAAAGTTGGTACAACGGATCTTTCAAATATATTTTCGAACAAATAGAAACATAGGTATTGTGTATGCAATAAACTCAAGGTTTTGCAGATTATTCTAAGATCTAAGCGTCAAAGTCGTTAGAGACATCCGTTACGTTTACAAACCAACCTATGTCAATAATCATGCACTACTTAAGTGAGGATTATATTTTAGATTTGTACTCTTTTATAAATCAAAATATAGTATATTGCTAAATAAAATAATATTACATAGGGTATTTAAATAAATCTGACATTTCAATTGTCTAGACTCTAAAATATCTCACGATACTGTTATAATACCTACTTCATGTCACTAACGACGACGTGATGACCAATAAGATATTTAGCAGATGCTCTATCAATCTATTTACGGTGAGCAATCGTCGTTTAAATGTCTTTAACGTTCAGAAGTCGAAAATGTATTATTGTTATATATCGTCGCTGTAGAATGATAACCTCGTATGTCCTGAGAACCAAATATTACAGGAAACGAAAAATGTTTCCTTTCATCAATGTTCGTTAAAATAATATTGTTTTTTGTCCATAGTTTTAGATGGTAAAAAGGTCTTTATTTATTAATAACATAAATAAGTCTTTACTTCATGATTATATCAGTTAATTAACATGAGAGTCTAAAAATAAAAAGGGTGCGTGCACTTATGGACGTGCGTAAGAAGTTATACTTCTTTGGCATTATTAAAAATAGTTTTTGATTGCATGCAAATAATTAATTACAATTAAATAATCAAAGACTGGAAAAGGAGTCAGTAAAGTTCAGTTTACATTTGAAAAATTAAATAAATAAATATTTATTATTACTCTCTTACATTAAGTGTAACATAAATTCTATTAGGTATTATTCAAATGTTGTTTTTAAAATATGTTCAATGCCGTAGCATCTTCCGTGGGCAACTTAATTCTGTTAATTTTGTGTGACATAGCGCACATCGTAAAATTTCACTCTCATAAATTTTTCATAACGCGCCTATAGAAGTATAACTTCAAAAACTAAATGGTTTTATGACATACGAAGTTATCATTCTACAATGACGCTATAGCTAATCATCTATATGTATTAATATAATCAACCAATGTCGAAGCGATATTTGGAGTTATTCATACAAATAATATTAAATCGAAGACATTTAGGAAATCAAAAATAGAACAAGCGCATTAATGTTCGATTATTATGATTGTAGCAATAAAATGATAATCTGATGAACTGAGCCAAAACGTTTCCATTCTCTGTGCACTATAAAACTGGGATTTGTCCTTGTAATGTATTTGTAAAATTTCTAACCATTTTCACGGAATTCTCTGAAGTGTAAATGACTCTTGTCTCTTTAGTTATTTATAAGTTTCCACGAAAGATGAATGTTAATGTCAACTGCGATGTAATTTGAATAATATCTACTTTATTTCACAATTTTTCATGTCGTTAACTGTCTGTACCAAAAAAACTTTGCATTAAGAATGTAACTGTAGAAAATTTTCCTCCGGTATGATTGAGTGCATAACTTTATTCTTAAAAAAATAACGTACAGGAAAACTTATGATAATCGTGAGCAGGTATTTTATTCGTTTTATTTAAACATTAATTTCTGAAAGTAGATTGTCATTTTTCTATGTAAACGACATTTCATTGAACATTTTACATACCGTGTATCAATAACACAAAGCGAAACAAATTAAGGTGATATACCGCGTCCCAGTTACGTCGTTGGTCGGTTAGTCGGAGCTGTGCGGTAACTAGTAAACGGAAATCGTCTAGAGACGACATTGTATTAGTCTTCAGACTTGACTACATTATATATAATATCTATTTTTGAAAATACAATATAGTTCATTGAGAGCCTTAATTCTATGTCGAATTATCTGTTATATTTTGTATATGCTTTTTTAGTTGAGAGCTTAAATTTCGTTATCGAAAAAGCACTTTATCTGTCATATCTTATTGGGTGGAGAGGTTAGGTGATATAACTATTATCAATGACTGTTTATTTTGCAGGAAATGAACATTTGACCACGCGATGGAGAATCGAGATGGATGGGCTGATGCAGAATCCAGCACAAAGGAAAATTCCACAGATCATTCACAAGCTGAGCGAGATCGAGTCCGGATTGAGTTTTATGCCACATACGACGTCATGACGGGTGTCCGAATAGCCGCCACATTGGGCGGTTTTTTCGCACTTATGGTTTTTTTAATTGTTTATAAAAGCCGTAGTAAATCAGTCAAGGCATTGAACGATCCAAAGCTGGTTGAATTGGCTGAGGCTGTTGTGGCCGAGGAAGAAGCAGTGGAAGAAGAAAGGCAATTAAATTTAGCCATCGAAGAGGCTCTATCAGAACGTGCACGATCCCGACCCTCATTAAGCGAGGAGCCTCCATGGCCGCGTAATTCACGATTTTCATCGTATGGTGGTTATGGTAGTTTACTGGCCCCTCCTAGGCGGCTTTCAGGGCATCGTGGAGACTCTTTACCCGGATCGGCTTTAAAGTTTAATGAAAGACGATTTTCGGGTGGTCCACGTGATCGCCGATTGAGTTCGGCAACTTGTTCTAGTTCCGGGAGTTCCTATTTAGAAAGGCGCGGCTCTTCAGTAGTGTGTGCCCTTCCGGAGCGACGTCTCTCGCCCTGTCCAAGCGAAAGACTAGCTCCACTAGCTTCAGTTGGTAGTGTAGGTGCATCGTTTGCTGTAGAAAGTGATCTTGTATCAGTAGGAGCAGACTCGGTATTTGCGGAAGATGATGCGGATTCCACTGATGGTGAAGTTGAGCAATTCTCGACGGACAGTGGAGGTGGAACAGAGGTGGGTGTACTGGATTGCACAGAACTTACAAGTAGACCACTATGTTCCACCAGTTTCAACCGCGCCTCACATTCGCGTGAAACATTATTCTAGTCCCCAAGATCCTATGTTGAATGTTACCTAAATGTTATTTAGCATAAATAATTAAAATATCCACATATCAGAATTAATTATTCCTTGTAATTTTTTATCTCATCAATTTACGAACCATTACATATCATTTGATATATATTGTTAAAAATGATAATTTGTGCTTTCCTATTACTTAGGATAAAAATTATAAGATTAATTTGACTAGTAAATGTATGTGTGATGTGAGTTCAAAAATCTTTAGAACCTGATATGTTGATATTTTAAACATAAATTATTTTAGATTGTACATAATTTGTTTTTGTTATTGAATTGATGTATTGCGATGTTGATGTTCTTATAGGCGATGAAAAATGTGTGGAATCTTTGTATAGGCCGTTTCGGTTAAATTTGAAATTACCGTAAACTAATATTATTTATTATCTTATTACACAGTAGCCAAATTTGAAGAGTTTAAAATAATTCGTAAAACACAGCACCATCAAATGGACTTCTTGAAGCACATAAGTTATACATGTTGAAACAAAATTCAGACTAGACTGAAAGTAATCGTAATATCTTTAGTTTGGATTTTCTGCAAATTCTTTAATGTTGTATTAAATTATTGTTGTGCCATTAGTTATGGAAAAATTATATTGGATAGTTATTTGGTGTTACTGGTTACACCGCGTAGTGTTCTATGTAAGTTGAAAATGATGAATTTACCGAATTAATCTTTTGTAGTTATGTATTATTTACATAATGTAAATAGTTAAGATTTCCCTACATTTGTACTTTTATTATTTTATATGAAGTTACACGCACAAAGGCCTCGTAAACTTAGTACCTTCCAATCGCTTATTCTTATTACAAATGATAGTTAATCAATAGCTGATAGAAATATTAAATTTATAGAGTATTTAATTTCGCCAAGTTAGTTATGGCTTCCTGTTAACAGAATCCATGTTCCATGTTTAGTACATTTTTAGAAAAATCGTTAACGTACCTGTATTCAGTATATTGTATTAAAAAGCAGATTTCTCCTAAACGATATATTTCTGACTGGCTTATACTACTGTTTGAGCTTGACGTAGAATATAAATTATAGATAAATTTCCATAAAGGGTAAACATGTATCATTTCTATGTTGTTACGAAGTTTATTTATATAGTTAAAATGTTTAACACCTTTTTATTTTTATCAGGTGCAAAGGGCAGATAAAATCGATGCGGCCCTTGACCAAAAAAGAATAAAGAAGCGGCCTAAAATGTTGCTTTGACCTATCTGCGAATATTATCGTTTCAAAAATACTGCCACCATTTTTCTTCGTAGATGATGTTGTGGACACGAGGATTTTATTGATTCTAGTGTACCATCCCGTATAGAGCGGGTCCAGTAGATTAACTAACACAAATCGTTATTACGATTTAGATTTACGTGTTAGTTTATGTAACTGTTCGTTGCTCGAATAAAAAAGAGCTCCCTGTAGTCTGTAAAATGTTGAAATGTATGTAAAAATATTGTAAATATATAACACGAGTCATTTGCTGTTTTATTTTTACGTTCACATTTTCGGTTTTCTCTGTAAACAAATCAAGAGCATTAAACTATAATAAAGATAAATATGACTCTATAAATTTTCTTCATCGAGAGCAAATAGGGAATGACGCGGATCACGTCCGCTGTTTTGTGGCTTGTGGTTCTTTTATGAGCGTGAAAGAATTTTATGTATCGTATCAGCTTTATAAATTACTATTTCTGTTCTTACTACCTAATTAATATTAAAAACAACGTTAACGATCGAGATGACTACCAATTAAATGTTAAAGCCACATTTAATATAAAATGACTCTTTTTTGTTGAGAATTCATAAGCCAGAAAATGCAAGAGACCTATATTTATAAAAAAAAAATTAAAACGGACATGAACACAGTCATGGAAAACAGAAATATCAAACGGTTATTTAAATAAACAATCCAATGTCGGATTTACCAATTGATCGGGCAAAAAATTATTTTTGGTATCTTCAGAAAGAATATTTCTAGACGGAACTATCTATATATATATGTTAAACACATTTATATACAAAATCGATAAGTAGATGTAGTATACACGGTATAGTGTATTTTGAGATCAATTTCATTCGTAAATATTTTTTTTTGAATTTATTGTTGTTTCGTTTTTTTGCCCGTTGGCGTCATCCTCGGGGTCTATTTTGAAAATATTAGGGACATTAGTTACGAAACGTCGCTGTTATTTTTATAAGAAAAATCGGTCAACCAATGCGTAATTATTACTATATCCGAACCCGGATGACAGTAGATCCACAAAATAAAAATAGTTAAACAACATAGTTAATAATATTGTCTGCAACTATGAAAATTTAGAAAGCATTAAATCTTTTACTTATTGCCTGTAGTCTGTACATTTTTGTCTTCTCTTATGACAGCACAGAAATGTCAATTGTCAGATGTCAGTGTAAGAAAACTATAAGCCTTTGTAGAGCAAAGGACGTACATTTTTAGAATTTTATAAAATATTGTTTTTTTTATAATAACTGTGAGCTAAACAAGGAATTATAATGGACGACGATTTACCGACCGATTTCCAAGTCATCGTCGTTGGGACAGGTTTGCCTTTTTTCTTTAAATAAACCATGCCGGCTGTAATGGCGAAAGCTAGCCTACTTATGTATCGATCCTGTTTTTTTTTCGTTCTTTGATCTTATTATTCAGTACTCACAGTTTACCATAGTCCATAGATGAAATTTACCAATTTTAAGAAATTTATATCCACTGGGGATTTGCGACTTACCTTAATATAAAAAAAAGTATTCGTCAAAATGATTAGAACATATGCAAAAAACGCCCTAGTTATCGGAGATTACTCATTCCGTAATTTTTTCAGTTATTTAGTACAGTCATTGACCCCTTGCAGCAAGAATATAGATTATGATATTCATTTTAGTTTTATTATAGTATAATATATCAGTAAATGTAAGTAAAGTTACCTATACTAATACATCATCTGTTTCATAAAAAAATAAAGTTAACTTTTCTTAAGGTATGGTGGAGTCAATTGTAGCAGCAGCATGCAGTAGAATTGGTAAAAATGTCCTTCATTTAGACTCAAGTGATCATTATGGAGGTCTCTGGGCTTCTTACAATTTTGATGGTCTACAAAAGTTTATTAAAGAAGTTTCCGAGGATCCGAAGAGGCAAGAGCAAGTTTATAATCTCAGTGAGAAATGGTACATAGAAAAGTAAGTAAATACTTATTTAAATGATTAATAACAGTATGAAATACATGTTACAAACAAGACTAACAAAATTAAGAAAATATAATATACACTGTGAACTCCATTTAACATCCTTTAATGTAACAACAAACCCTCTAAACTCTAAAGCGTGGAAATCACTCTCACTTCTTCAACACTTTGTATTTATTTGCTTAGTTTTCATATAATCTTAAGTTTTACTGTACAATATAGGTTTAAAAATTTAGAGGTTTGAAAAAATTAAAATAGAGCATTCTAACACAGTATGTTTTTGTGCATTAGAGATGTGTCAGAGGAAGCAGAAGAGAACAAGACTGATGCAGACCCTGCAAAGAAAATTTGGAGTCAAACGAAATTTGCTGCTGAATATAGGAAATTTAATATTGATATGACACCCAAGGTACCCTTTTTTAACTTAATAATCTTATAACCTAATTTAAATTTATTTATATCCATTCTAATTTATAGAAAGTAATTTTAATCATCCTATTGAATATTGGGATGATCTTCCATTTCTGGCTTTATCAAAATAGGATTTAATAAATGTATTCCTTAACTTGCTAGCTCTTACATATAGTGAAGACAGGATGTTTAAGTTTTGGCTCAAGTGACTTTTAACATATTTTTTTAAGTTAATCCAGGAGCTTTGGAGTCAAAACCATTAAATAAATGTATGTTTAACCAAGCACTGAAGTGAAAAGCTGCTAAACACAGCAAATTTGGTTCATTAATTTTAATTATGTATGAGTGAAACTTTTTAATTAATTAAGCAGTGAAGTATTTAATACTAAAAGGTTTCAATGTCATATATTTTTATATTGTAAATAATTTACAATGTAAATGTGGTGGAATAATCTGTGTTTTTAGTTTTTATTTAATATTCATAATTTTTAATAAGAAAGCTTCTTTCCCTATATACCTGAAAATTATTTTTGAATTGTACTGTGATTGTTGAAAGGGGTAAAATGCTAAAATGTTATCTTAAATTGAAACTGAGCTACTTTAGCTAAGTGAGATGAATAGATGATTCACTCTGGCATTATTCAATCGTCGGTCACGCTTTTTGTGTGCTTAAGATTACAGTAAAAATTTTATGTACACGTCGCACGAATAGACGCGGCTGATTATTGAAAGATCGTTTATGTTGATTTAGCCAAATTTTTTATGAACAACGAAATGTATTCTTTTATTAATTAAATATTTCAATAAAGTATAGAGTATAGACCGTTAGGGTAGCTTTCGGGGCTCTCGGATAGGGTATAGTTTTTTCTATAGAAACATATTAGGTATCGGCACGTTTGGCAGATTTTTCGCGATGAAATTCTTATCTTAAATAATAAATAGAGCGGATTCTGCCCAATTTATTTTCTGGCGACAATATTACTGAAACAGATGCGTAGATGGGTATGAATTTCTTTACCTACGGTACATTTTCAGTTCGGTGTTTTAAAAATGATATTCTCTTCTGTCGTCACGTATATAAATTGCTATTTATAAAATATAAATGGATACCGCATTAAAGTATCAAATACCTTTGGTTAAAATATTATGTTATCAAGAGCCGTAGTTTTTTCTATTTAGGAACTTGGCTCACTATTTAGGGAAGACTTGGTTCAAAGATACATTAGAGAAGTTACGCTGGAATTTTTGCATTAACCTTGAGACTGGTTTGGCGTAGAGCATAATATAAAAAAAGCAAAATGTTTCCACTTCCATTAAACATAACGGTCTCTTCACCGCCTTCTGCTCCAAATATTTTAATGACTTCCACAACTGATGCCAAATAAAACGGTTTACAACGCAATTGTACTGCTTCATTAGGAGAAATTATATTTTGATTAAAGTAACTTTACACCAAAAGTGATATAATAAAACGTGAAGCTTTATTTCTACGCGAATAAGTATAAAATCTTGAACGATGTTTTTTACTGAAATTGCTGAGTATGAAAGGGCATTGACCTTTTGTCAATGTGGTTAGTATAACGATAGTTTATCCTTTAATATCCGAAACTATGTTCATTACTGTGTATTTATTATAGCTAAATATTAAGGTATTAGATGTTTTTCATACAATACGATTTCGATGGCTTAGAATTTGTATACAAGTTGCCTGTTCTTTTACATAATATAAAATTCTAAAAACAATAAATTCGTTATACTCTATAATAATTAGCGTATCTAACGTTGTTTCATGAAATTAGATACATAACGATTGTTAGGTGTGTATTAAATAAAATATGGTGAATATTTGAGACGCAATAATTTGAAGTCTTATCATAAATGTCAAACATTCAAGATGTATCACTAAGTATTCTGGCAGTGTGTCAAAACGTATTCGATTTTTAAATACAGGATTCACAGTCTGTGCTATGTATTTTGTCTATAAAACACTTACTAAATTTCAAATTCTTAGCTTACAACAGAGCCTAAGAGCCTTTGACAAAAAATAATCAAAGATGGGATTTTCCTTCACATAATTTACAAACGTGTATAGTATTAGTTTAATATAAAATATTGAGTCCAATGTATATTCAGTTCCTATTATTGTTATGTCTATGAATTAGCGGCAGTACCAGTAAGTATAGTACGTCGACGATATTCAGAAACTTAGGGTCCATGGGCGGCGCTATCACTTAACATCAGGTGAGCCTTCTGCCCGTTTGGGCCCTGTTCTATAAAATCTTGTTCATATTTATGCAATTCTAAAACTTTAGATTTCTGAGACTTAGAGGGAGGGAAATAGAAGGTATGTGAGTAATTTAATCAATTTTATTGTCATTAAAATATTAAAAGTGTCGAAAATTAATACAAATTATACATTTTTTAAAATTTATTTCTTCGATACTAAAAGCAAGTGGCATTTTAATTTACAATTCGTCGTTTGATATTTCAATAAATTATTTCGCATTCAATATAAAATACAAATATTTCATAATTTTTCGTTGCGAAATTTTTATTTGAAATTAGAATTTCTATAATTCACCCTTCTCACTCTCTCTAAACAGCTCTCTCCCTTTTCTTCAAGAAAAGCGCTGCATATCTTCGTGACGTATTATTAATAATATAATATTATGACGGATGAAACGCAATAAGAATAGTATTATAAATAATATTATTCTTATTGCGTTTCATCCGTAAAAATTTTACCCTCACGCGTCAATATCGTATTGGTTTTTGACATACGAGAGTAAAAAATCGCGTAAAGCTCGCTCCAGACCCAAGGTTCTTGTTATGCAGCATACAAGCATTTTTATGAGTGCGTCTCAAATGTGAACCCGGGCGGATCTCAAGTCTCGCTAGAGAAATATGCGTGATATTTTCGTATGTTCACGCCTCCGTTAGAATTGAATTAGGCGCCTCAGAGACCGTCTACAAAAAGCTCTATTAAATTTATAAATATTTACTGATTTCTTTGATAAATTTTATAACAATGTTAACGAGATTTTTAATGATCAATAACATGAAAGAAAGGATTAATTATACGAAAATTCTAATTAGTTTACGACCTCTATAAAGCATTTTTTATTGTATAATTTAGAAAGATGTTTATAATGAACGAACTTAAAAACTTATTAGGGGTAATAATGTGAAGAACATAGAAATAACAACAAATAAGTAGTCTACAACTACATATAGTAATATCCGAAATAAAACAAAACTAAATCTTAACATTAATTTAAATGAATTAAGGTGGGCGCTAGGAGGATTTTTATGTGGATATTTTCATTACATTGATACATTGTTTTCCTATTACCATATAGGATGTTACACCTTATTTTAGGGCGTTTCCCAATGTTAAAAATCATTTTGAATGTTAAACATGCAAAAATTCCTAAATAAAATGTTACACTTACAAAGTTCAAAAAAAAAATTTTTTTACAACAAAACAATTTTTCGTCATATACGCGGAAGTCACGTTCCGTACCTATAATTTATTCCTTATTTATTATAAACTACTGGACCGATTTTAAAAACTCTTTCATCTTTAGGATGCTAAGGTTTTCCTGAGTAACACAGGTTATATTTAGTTTTAAAATATTAATGATCTTCAGCCGTGCGAAGCCGAGAAAAGCCGCTAGTACGATATTCATATGCTATACTAATGATTGTGTTATAATTGCAGTGATTCACCGATTGCAAAACATTAAGTATCGCCTGTCGTTTGTTTTTAATATTTTTATTGGCGGTATCGAACTCCGTAACATTTTTTCATATTTGTATGAGAAATCGAATTTATTTTGGTCAGGTTGACAAGTTCAGTACTTTATTTCACTACCATTAGAACATTAGATTTGTAGCTGATTAAATGACTGACATGACTGTATTAAAAAGTTTGTCTATGTCCAGTCCTCTTGCGTTACATCAAGCGATCACAATTCTATATAAATAAATAAATTTGAATGAAATTTCCAGCTGTTATTTTCCCGAGGGCCTCTCGTAGAACTATTGATATCATCAAACATCGCCCGCTATGCTGAATTTCGATGTGTTACACGCGTTCTTACGTGGTTGGACGATCGCCTGATGCCGGTGCCATGCTCTCGAGCTGATGTCTTTGCCACTGACTCTGTCAGCATTCTCGAGAAGCGGCAGCTCATGAAAATGCTGACGGCCATCGTTGGTAACACTGAAGAGGAGATGGAACAAGAATTTAAAGGTACTTAAAAATTAAGCTTTTTTCGTATCTTCTTGTGGTGCCACTTTATTGCTAAAGGTTGGCTCTTAACTACAACTTGAATTGGCGTGTATTTTGTGTTAGTCTAAAAAGCTCTTCGGCGGATGTGATGATGGTTCACTCCCTTACGTTCCGCAACCACTACTTCTTCCGTCTGTTGCCTTGAATTTTGCCCATCATAAGCTGCAACAAGTCGTATCGATGATGGCGCGAAACGTGGCCGGGTTATGTCGTATTTTAACAGTGTGCCTAAACTTGTCGTTCCATTTTTTTCCTATACTAACTTGTATTTAAGTCCTCCAGTCCAGGGGTTATTCAGCAGATATTATTTTTAATAATTTATTTCTATGCAGGTCAAGTCCTCTTCCTTCTGTTCGAAGGCGAGACAAATCAGCAGTAATCAATCTTTTAGTGAATTTAATTTAAATTTACAGATTGGAATGATAAACCATTCAAAGATTACCTCACCCACAAAGGACTGACACCTAACCTGATCCACTATGTGCTGTTCGCTATCGCTGGTGGCACTGATAAGATGAATTGCCGTGACGGTGTTAAGGAATCCAAAAAGTTTTTAATGAGCCTCGGTCGCTATGGCAACACACCTTTCCTCTGGCCTATGTATGGAAGCGGGGAATTGCCTCAGTGTTTCTGCAGGTAATTTCTAAATAATTAGCTAAAATAAGGTCTTATACATCACATAATGGTAACTTTTAGGTATAAAGAGTCACTGAGTGGTCACGAATCGTTTTACTATTGGAATACAGAAAAACGTTACGGTGCGTTACATTGTATGCTCGTAATTGCGTGACGTAATACTTGATCGCTCCCTTACTTACACATATCGAAAATTTATATATATTTTTGAAGTTATACTTCGTTAGGCGCGTTATGTTAAATTGATGAGAGTTAATTTTACGATGCGCGCGCACCGTGACACAAAATTTACAGAATGAAGTTGCCCACGGAAGATGCTACGGCATTGGACATAATTTAAAAACAACATTCGAATTAATAATAGAATTTATGTTACACTTAATGTAAGAGAATATTAATAAATATTTTTATTTATTTAATTTTTCAAATGTAAACTGAACTTTATTGACTATAATGACTCCTTTTCCAGTCTTTGATTATTTAATTGTAATCATTTATTTTTTAATCAAAAACTATTTTTAATAATGCCAAAGAAGTATAACTTCTTTTGCGCGTACATAAGTACACGCATGCTTTTTTTTTATTTATTTCATTATTACTAATACAATAAAAAACATAATATAAACAAAACAAGACAATATAAAACCTAAACCTTTTTATAAATAATGCAATTCTTGTGAATTCAACCAGTGTGCAACTAAACATATCCGTCTCATATTCAATAATATTCAGTGTGTGCGAGACACGCGTAAATTTTTCTTTCCCTGAGTAAATTTGTACGCGCTCGAGGTACTGCAAGCAATTGCGATCGCTTACCATGAGTTTGATTATTTGGTACTCGCAGCCCTAGTCTCTCCAAGATTTCCGCGTTATATATTCTACTTCTTAGCCCCTTAAAAAATATATATTGTGATAGTTAGGACTTACATCTAACTTGTTGTATACTACCAAACCCAAGACAAACAAAGTTGTATACATAACTGGGAAACAACACAATATAATCTTATGTAAATCTGTAATATCTGTAATGTAATATCCTTGGCATTGAGAGTGTCCATGGGCGCCGGTATTACTTAACATCAGGTAAGCCTCCTATAATTAAAAGAAATATATAGAATTCATCACAATATACTATGCCTTTTTTAACCTATTTTGTTATGTAACAAAAATAACAGAAAAATAAATAGGTTGTGATTAACATATAAAAGCTTATTGCACTATAATGAAAGCTTATTTCGAACTTTTGTTTGGCCACGAATACGCGATAGTGGATAATCCGTAAAAGTTTGGTCATTTTGTCATGTATTAACATGGTTAACATAAATAAAAATATGATAGGGCTCGATAATTTAATTAGTTGACCGAACATTAGAAAAAATAATTCATTCGTACCATTAATTTAATTCGGCTCTCGCTGGAGGCCTAGAAGATATCTCCAGTTATTTAAAAAGTGAGCTTACTTCTCCCTGAAACGGCAACGCGCTGACTAAAATGTGTGTCTATGGTCCTGCGGTGACTCTAACGTGGGTTCCTTGGCCCCCCTATATTATAAAAAAAATGTGTGCGTGTACTAGGTGTACACACGTAAGAAGTGAAACTTCTTTATGACCTTATTTTTCGAAAAATTAGCTACTATATGCAACTTTACAGAAATTGGTTAAATTAGATAAAGTTTAACAAAAGGCTTTTATTATCATAGACATGAATACAAATACAATTATTTCATTTTAACTTATTACTGTACTACTATGTAGTACAAGATTATTATAGAATTTCATTAATTGTAATAGAATTATTAGTATTACTATCATTGTTATCGTTATTATATATTTTTGTTACTAATGGCTTCGAATCTCTTCGGATCAATCGTGGTAGGGACAAGAGATGGCGCGTAACCGAAAAATGTGACAATGTGTGAAAATATTTCCAACGCCGATTAAGAAGTTTGACTTCAAAAAGCAACATGGCGCGTAACCTGCTACAAATTGTCTCCCATACGTCGATAAAGAAGTTTCACTTCAAAAGATGGCGCGTAACGGAAAAATGTGACGCGTAACGAAAAAATGTTACACTAAATTTTTTTCCAACCCCGATAAAGAAGTTTCACTTCAAAAAACTTTGTGTATCACATCAAATGTTATTCTTATATATCCTTACATTTTATAAAATCAAGTATCCCAGACGCGTTTTTCTATATTAATGTCGTTTTAGTATGGTGTATATATTAGTTCATACCATAGGTTTGATGAAAGTTGGCTGAAGTATAACGAGCGATTTTAAAGAGGTCTCTTCTATATACAAGTATGATTAAATAAAGACGTTACATTTAGAAAGTTACAATTGTTTCATAAACATTTAAATATATACCTATTTTATTCCGTGCAATGATAGAAAGTGATAAATATTTTTGTGTCCATTCAGTGCACATCTGGGTCGCTGTATACTTTCCTATATTTTATACTTTCATGGTAAATCTTTCTACGCGAGTTGATACAGTATTCTCATATTCAAACTGTATAAATAATTTCGAAGTTATGCTTTGCGTTTAAACTAATAGGGTATTTTGAATGAACATATCCTTAACCGAACTTTTTTGAGGACAATCGTTACAATTCTTCAAATATTTGTAACGTTTTATTTTTTAAAGGAGTTTATTTAAATGTACTTGCATAAACCAAAGATAAAATTACGTTAATTTAATTTGACAGCTTTAAAATATCGCTTTTCCATACACAATACAGTAAATACAGAAACAATGAATGTTCGAGTTTGCATTTCTGTACAAATACATCTACATACTAAACAAAAGTATATCGTTACTTTTATACTTGACTTAATGATCTATGAGCTCTGGATGGGGCAGAGGGCGTCCACCATCGGCCTCCATCTTTATCGGTCTTGAGATTCGCATTTTACCTTGCTCCCCAGTCTTTCCGACTCTCTTTGTCTCATCTGCATCTGTACGTCACCAGGTTTTGTTAGGGCGGCCAGGATTCCGTTTACCCTGTAGGTTCTAAGCGACTGCTATGTCCTATTCCGTTCTAATTGCGTCGCTTGGTCTGCTAATCTGCTATTCTCGGTAGCGCCCCAAGAGTTGCTCGTGTGAGATCTCGGGCCAGTAGATAGCCAGAATACGGCGAAGACCGTGGTTTACGACAACTCGAGTCGTTAGTAACCTACCGCGTTTCACATCTATATAGCAGCACAGATTTGACGTTGGATCCGGAAAACGAAAACCTTGTGAATGCAATTTAATAGCGTCCAAGCTTTTCACGGTGGCATGGTTCGTTTGATTGGTAAATTTCTTGAAATGTCACAAATTTATTATTTCTATGTGTCCAAAAAACTCTTGTTTACCGTGCTCAAACCAGAAATTTGACATGTGTGACGAAAGAAAAATATATATAATCATTAATCAATATAATTGATTTTCTTTACAGACTATGCGCAGTATTCGGAGGCGTATACTGCCTAAACCGCCCAATAGACAAAGTCGAACACAAAGTGGTCGACGAGGGCAAGTCTATAGTTGTCATTGAAAGTAAATCTAAGACGTTGAATTGTGACCACCTCGTCATAGGGATTAACGAATGTCCCAAAGACCTGATCTCCCCGGAACCGACAGAGAGTACTGACATTTCTAAAGCTGTGTTCATCACAAATGCTTCGATTATGCCGAGTGAGAAGGAGCCCCTGACCTTGTTACGATTCCCGTCGCTAGATGGCGGTGATCACGCTGTTACGGTGTTAGAAGTCGGACCTGCTACCGGATCTTGTCCTAAGGGATTGTGTAAGTATTGCAATTAAATTTGTTTATCGAACAGAACATATGCTTTCACTTGATTTTTTTGTAATAACGTGGTAACGGATAAAACTTTCTGAATGTTTATTTATTACAGAAATACATACATTATCCTCACAGACTATGCCAATACGATAATGTCGAGAAACATTAAATAAAATATAATAAAGTACATATATAATATTAAACGCCTTTAAGTTGTTGCCCTTCGAAGTACTAATCCCATTTTTGCAAATGTCCACTACATGATCACGGAAATTCAGTTGGGCATCCACTTGCACTCCTAAGTCTCTTACTTACGTTTTCCCCTTGAGTATTTGGCGCGACTAAATGTCACCATGCCATATTATACTCATTATATTAATATTTAATTGGAGCTTAAGACTTGTGGAATAAAAACAAGAACAGAGTGTCTTTCGGTCAATAGAGACAAATCGACATATTCTTAATAACATACATACATAACATATTCTTCATTGATCAAAATTGTACATCCAACAACTTTTTAGTCAATATTGAAAAAAGATTTTGGCTAAGCTAGAGACTCGTGTAATCGTGTTTATAATATATTAAACTAAAGAATAATAAAAATCATGAATTTGATATTTAAGTGGAAATGTATATTAAATATCACATTAAAATTCTAGAAAATTCTTATTTAGTCCCCTTACATAGTGCAGACTATTTCTGCGTTGCATTTTAAAGCTAGTTTCAAAATTCGGACATCCAAAAAAAGCAATACTTTCGGCAATATGGAATATGTAAATGTATATTTTTTTATATTTGCAGTCGTGGTATACATGATTACCAGCAAGGTGACGGACGCGGAGAATGACCTGATGCCTTACGCACAAAGGATTTTTGATATGAATGCTGACCAAACCGAAACCACTGAGAAACCTAAGGTAAACGATGTTCTTAAATCTTATTGTAGTACTGGTTGGCAGTGATGCCTAGGACCAACTTCGAGTAAAAAATTCTAAAGATTTTGTTGTACCCTCGGATTGAAAGGAAATTTCAAATATGCATTAAAAATATATTCAAGTAATATAAAATTGCTGTTATTTCGATCTTGGAGTATATAGCTTTTCGATATATCAGTTTTAGAGGCCTAATACAAATTGTATATATAGTCGTGCCCTTTTAAAAATAACAAATAAATTTCTTGACTAAAAAACCCTTGGACTTCCTGATTTCACCTAAATTTGTGGGGAAACCCCCGAGTTGGCATCACTGCTGCTTATGTTATATACCTAATTACTATCGTTTAATCCGTAATCGTGGGTGCAAATTGAGAAAACTATATTTCATATCATCAAATAGTACTGATACCGCCTACGATTGACGGCAGCGCCATCTCTCGGCAGTATAAGTAACTATCGCCATGGTAACGATCTTCTTTTCATGTAAAAAGAATAGACCAGTCATTATAGACATTCGAAATCGAAAATTTGATAATAATTCCAAAAGTTTTCAAACTTCGGTCAAGTGAATGGTACATTGGGACGACAATAAATCTCATTTTGCAACCTTGTCCGCAGTCCGGAACATTGTTAAAATTGCAATTAAATTAATTTTTGCTGTATGGTCGTGAAAAAAATTCCAAAAGTTCTGCAAACTTGGGGAAGTTTTCGATATAATATTTCATATCACGTATAAAATTTGCAACCAACCTAAGTGTACGGAACATTTTTTGTTATTTATTTTATTTTCGATATATCTGTCAAATTTGCAGAAGTTTTGGAACTTTTCCTTCAGTTTAATAAAGAAAAACATTAATTTTTAATATCAAAAAATGTTCCGTACACTTAAATAGGTTGCAAATTTGACACGTGATGTAAAATAATATATTTAACACCACTCCAACTTTGCAGAACTTTTGGAATTTTGGTATCAAGAACTGAGCAAATGATCATTTATTGCATTTTTAACAATGTTCCGGACCGCAGAGCAGGTTGCAAATTTGACACGTGATGTAAAATAATATATTTAACACCACTCCAACTTTGCAGAACTTTTGGAATTTTGGTCTCAAGAACTAAGCAAATTATCATTTATTGCATTTTTAACAATGTTCCGGACCGCAGAGCAGGTTGCAAAATTTTATAGTTTGTTTTAATACCAGTCCCGACCTTACATCAAAATTTGAAAACTTTTGGAATTATAGTGAATTAATTGTCTTGACTGACTGGACTAGAATGGAATGTTTGCAAATTGCAACAATCCAATCCCGAGGTATTTGTATGCAAGTTCGATGTAGCTCTCTTAATATCCGTAGTTACTAGTTACTTTGGGACTTTGGGATCCGGCGGTGCAAAAACTCATTATTGGGATCTGTGTTGTTGTTGGAAGTTACTGAGTAATTGCTCATGATGGGATTACTAACCATTAGAAGGCGATATTCAAAGTAAATGATTTAATTAACTTATTTTACTATAACTAAACTTTTATTTTAAATCTTTAATCATTTTGTACTGCTGAAAAGAGCATTTTACCACTAAGCGGTTTGTCACATTGTACTTGTATTGATTGTACTTTAAGACAGTGTAAAAAATAATTGAATATGTACAATAAAATAATTTGTTTTAGTGTCTGTGGTCGGTATTCTACAACGTGCGAGACACGAGCGCGCCCGTCGCAAGTCTGGTTGACAACGTACACCTTTGCTCCGGACCTGACTCAGGACTTGACTTTGATAGAGCTGTTGAACAGGTAAGCCTTAATTTTGTTGAGAACCGTTTAAAGCAGATCAGCTGTCAGTAGCCATATATTGAGTAATGAACAATGCGATGAGTAAAAAAAAGGTTTTTGACGTGACAATGTTTGGTAAATCGATGAACGCCGGCACGCACGAAAAATCATGACACATTGTCCCGTTACGTCAATTGTCCCGTCACGCTAAGTGTCCCGTTACGATCATTGTACGCTTTCTCCACGTCTATTTCTCTTCCGCTCGAAGACTTAAGTATGCAACCATTTTATCAATGTTTTGTTATGACTTTGTCACGTTAAACTATCGTCCGTTAACTGACCTTATAGACAACCATTTTTTTACTATAATTTTTAATAATAACTTAACTGGATCTTGTTTAGGTTTAACTGTGTTTAATAGATATTTTATGCGAGCGTGTTTTTATTTGGAATATAGGCTTCACAGTCTTCGAGATACTTTTCAAATTAAGATATTTCAATTGAGTTTTTTTATGTACCAAATACAAAAAAGATCACAGAAAATATCCAATTTGACGTGGTTTTGGACGCAATGAAGATGATTCTATATAGATTTCTGTTGGGTTGGCAGTGTCTTTCTGCCTATTATGTAATTTGAAAGCCAATATATTTAACAAAAATTTTATTAAGAATATTTTATACGTCCATTTTGTCTAAGCATCTTCTTATAAGAGATTTCATAGTTTACAGTATTTTTATGTTATTACAATATAGTATATATATCGCTTATTATAATATTTAATACTCCAGTGCAGTAAACTTTAATCGCTGAAATGAAATTTCATACATAGTAGTAACGTTATACTTGCTATACATTTAACGAAAAAACTACTTCGTCATAAAGTGCAGATAATTGTCCTTAAAAGCATGATGATGTTACGGTGGCAATCTGGGTCCAAAAACTATGTATCCGATAGTATTAATTATAGTTTAAAATACAAATAAGTTAAGATTTTTGTGTAGAAAGCTTATAGCCCTTGTGAATCCTTTAGATAGGATTGCGACGAATAGAACTAGTTTCTAGAAAACGTTAAAACTAGAATATGTGACAGGTTGGGGCTTTGCGGTGGATAGGTGTCAAAAGAAATCTAATCCTTTGCGATATACGTAAGCGCGCTGCGAAATGTTATATACTTGTTTGTTATTAAATCTGATTTAATATCAAGTCTGAAATATGGTTATTTAAAAGCATTGTTTTGACTTTACGTAAAAATAAAATGAAAAAGGGCTCCTTGCCGTTCGTTTATAATTTTTTGTTATAAAGTCACTCTATAACTCAAATGTCAAGGGAAATGCAAAAAAAATCGAGTTAACAAGTTTTCGAGATACATATGATTTACGTACTGAAATTTCGACTTACAGAGACGCGATCTCCTAGTGTATTTTTCGATTAGTAGAGTCGAATTTGAATAACAATACAAGTTAAGTTTTGTAGTATATGTTTTTTACATATTAACAATAGATAAGAAGCCCCGAACACGAACATTAATTTTGAATTTTATTGCTATTATTTCGAGTAATTACAAGTTAGACGTCATTATATTTTACTAACTACGACTTATGGAGTCTCCGTTTTGAAATACGAGTTATAGAGTATAAATATGTATTATCAATACTTCGTTGGAAAATAATTTTTTCTCGAGTTACAAAGTTGAAATAATTCGAGATACAGCGTATTTAAGGATTCAGCTGAAGAGGATGGACATTTTTTTTCAACTTACTGAGGATTTCGACTTAACAATTTTTAATATTTCTATTCGAATATCTATCAAAACCCTACACGGTGTCCGACAGCCTGTATGTGTTCATCCGAGGTGTCATGCTTCACCGAGTGCACCGGTCTTTGAAATGTTTCTTAATACGCGCGTGGTTATATTTGGCCTCAACTGGTAATTGAACCCGATACTATATCAGTGAGACAGTCAAATATCAGTTGTAATTGCTACGATAAGTTTTTCTACATTCATTTTCACTTTCTATAAAACAGCACTTCGTTTTAATGAAATCTTGATACGTTATTGATATGACAATTATACATAAAAAGATTACCTAATATTTCATAATAATTGTATATATTATATCAGGTTTTTAATCATTAAAAGGGAGTAGAATTCAAAACATTGGTTACACATTAACCTTTAACATTGATATTGAATAGAAAACCTATAAAAGTTTTATTAGATAATATTAAAAATACGATTTCTTTATTTTGCTTTATTGCATAATAATATGAAACTATACTTGGGCCTGTATTATATTTTGTGTTCACGCGTATTGAACAAAGATAGGAAAGAAAAGTGTTGGCCTAGTGGCTTTCTGCAAGTCCATTCCATCCCCGGCTGGGCACCAATAGACTGGGTGGGTTTTAACACGGTAAACATATGGACAATGTCTCAAAACCCAAAAATCGACGACATTCATCAGACAGAAGGCTGACATACTTGTGTATATAATAAAAAAATATCAAAGAAACCGATGAGATCGGGCGGCTAAGACAACAAAGGGTTGTAGTGCAACTGGATTATAATTATATGGGAAAATTCGTTGGTAATAATTATTGTAGTGTGACAGGGTTAAAGAATTTAGTCTAAGCGCCTAACTCTACCATTTAAAGAAAAAACTTTTTGACCGGATTGAAGTTATGTATTATTATAAATTTACAACTATTTAACATAATTTTAAATTTATCCGACGTTTCGCGTGCTTTACAGCGTGCGTGGTCACGGTGACTGAAGACAAAAGATGTTGGATGTAAAAAAGTATCACAGCTGTAGAGAAAGTTGCATTATCTGTATTTATTTCCCCGGAGTTGGTATCGACTAAAAGGTGGAGGGTTTTGGCAAAAATAGCTCACGGTGTCCTCTATTTTCGCAGTTTTTTTTTGAGATTTTAAATCCGGTCAAAAAGTTTTTTCTTTAAATGTGTAAAGGTTATGTCAATCAAAGACAATACTATAACTCTACCATTATTAACTAATTCGCAATTTTACGAATTTCTTCTCAAGTCGGTTGAAATACAGTCGTTCGTATTTTTCTGTCAAACTTATAGTTTTAACAATTCTTAAAAGGCCGGCAACGCACTCGCTAGCCATCTGGCATCAGAGTGTCCATGGACGGTATCACTTAACATCAGGTGAGCCTCCTGTTTTGTCAGGAATTGCAGCATTCCTATTACTAAGCGAACATTTCTAAGCAACCTTAGTATTATGTGGACTATCTCCCGAACCAAATAACCTATCTCAATCCATAGTCCACCATCTGAGATAGTAATCTTAATCCAAATTTTGTATCAAGTGTGCCAATAACCAATCGAATATTTTAACAGAGTTTAACTTACACCAGTTTTTTAAATAATAAACTGTTTGTTATGTTTTAAAATACACATTTATATTTTAATGTTATTTGTACGGTTTTATTTACTTTACATTGATTATACTATCAAATATGAGTAAAAACTCGGTAAAATCGAACCACAAAGAGCATTTTATCCGTCGCCAAAAATGGATTGCCTTCGTAGGGTTTGGTTATTGGGATGCAGATAGGTGATCGATCGACTGTCACGGTCTGATCTCAGATTGTTTTCAATCAGAGAATGTGGATTGATTGATGCGTATGAGAATAATAATAGTAGAAATAGATTCACTTTTAATAATAGAAACAATATTTTAAAAGTAGTGTCGACGGTAAATTGCGTATGATGGAGATAATTTCAAGGTTAGGAATAAGATTTAGAATTTGAAATGAGTTTTTATCCTAAAACCTGTTACAAGTTATCTAAAAAATTAATACGAGTAAAGTGGGATCACAGAATTTAAATAATTAACTATTTAAAAGAGGAAACTTCGTCAGTTACTTGGCGTTCCAGTGTACATTATTCTTGTATAATCATTTGTACCTAAAAATTCCCCTGTTATAAGTATGCGGAAAACTCGAAAAATATTACATAAATTCTGCGTAGTTAGGTAATATATATATTCAAACTTTCTATAATAGAAACATAACATTATAAATACTAGTATTTAAATTTATGTTTATTACTAAAATCAAAAACAAATTCAAATAAATAATTGATGTGCGTGCGAAGTCGTGAATCTTTTGTATATTTAGGACGGGACAGCTACTTTTTAATTTATACCATTTCAGGTTTTAAATTTATGTTATTACTATATGTTTTTGTAATAAATAATGGACTTGTATATCAGTAGACATATACATGTAGTTTCTTTTATAATCGTATACAAATAATCAAACATTTTCATTGCGTATTGCTGTAAAAAAATAAAAGGTCTAGTAATGTGTTTATATTCAAAATAAATTTTATTATAAGGGAACGTAGGAGTGTAGGTGAGGGATAAATAAAACATCAAATTTTTATAGAATGGTTAATTATACAATAAGTAAATTAAACAAAATTATTTACACAAGCGAGTGACATATGTCAACCGTTAATGAAGTTTTATTGAAATACAATTTAGAAAAAAAAAATATTTTTCGAAAATCATTAAAATTTCTTTCTTTTTCACCAACTGCAAATACTGGAAGGTTTCCAATTCTATTTGTTTTTATTGTATAAATTTTAACTACCGATTTCTTGTAGAATGTTAGATTAGGTACTTCTATCTCTATTCACTATTTCGTTTAAAACATAATAATTTATTGCAATCAAATCAAAATATAATTTATTCGTATAGGTATATATATATACTTATGAACATCAATAAGAAAATTATTAAATGCTTCAATTACCATTTGCTGCCAGTTCCCAAAGTTCGTAGAACGGATGAGAACTGGCAGTAATCCTTATGCAATATTTATTTTACATACACATTACACTTTGTTGCTAGAAATACCGATGGTACATTTAAAATAATTAAATGAAAAGTAGGGCAACTGGCGGTTTCCAGGCCACCACTGCGAGGAAAAATATTAATTTAAAAAAAAAAACATAAAGAATGAAACAAAACAAAGAAATTAAAACATTTTGACCACGAAAAGTACAATAAAAAAGGACAGATCAGTTAGTAAGAAAGTTAAGTTTAAATTTATATTTAAATTGCACCTGTATTGTAAGGAATCTTAACATATACTTATGTGTACATGGATATTACGACACAGCTTAACAGTTTTTTTCTAGAATCTAGAGCATCGTTCACGCGTGGTTGTCTTACTTAATATGAAAGTTGTATCGATTTCAGGACGCGTTTTTGTCTATTGCACTGTGGCAACCTGTTTCCTGTAGTTTCTACCCATTCGAAAAGTGAATCAAGATGGTCGCCATTCTAAATATTATTATTAATTTAATTATATATATTTATTTATAAGTAATCATAAAATATATACAAAGCACAGATTACGAACAAAATATACGGAACAAAAAACAATCGATTAAGTACATTAATTAATAGATAAAAAAAGAAAACTGAATTGAAAATGACCACATCTTCATAAATTGTGTCGTAGTTAGCTAAAACCGGAAACATCGCGAATTACGCAGATAATTCGTGGTCGTACGAGGCACATGGAATATTCGTGAATATCTTGTCGCTTAAAGAAGAGGGATTGTTAAAGAAATTATTTATTAATTAATCAAAAGCAAAGATTTTTATACAAGTTTAGCAACTTTGCTAGATTTAATGCTCTTGATGTGATAAATTATAGGTTTTTATAAGCGTATGTTCAAAAATCATTAAATGTAATTTAATTTCTTTTAAAAATAACTTTCGCTTAAGTAAATTTTGCAATCTATACTAAGAGCCATGGAATAATGTACACTACAGTTGGTATTTATTGTAAATTATTCCAAGGAAACATTTTTATACGATTTTTTATTGTTACTTTTAATTCAGGTTATATATTCCACGGTTTTTTGTTTAGGCTGAACAAATCTTCAAGAAGATCTGCCCTGGCGAAGAGTTCTTGCCACGTGCCCCCGATCCCGAGGAAATTGTGTTTGAAGACGATGCGGCACCCGGACCCGACTTCGAAAGGACCCTCGAGGATGAAGAGGAACAGAAGCCAGAGGAGTAACATCTTACGCATTTCGCACATTTTCGCGTGTTAACCACTGCTTCCAGGTCACAAAATAGCTGCTGTAGTATATACAGTAGATTTGTCATAATTTTATTGATTTGATTCTAGAATGTTTTGCTGCTATTTAGAGGACAACATTTACACGATTAAATACAATTAACGTGTTTTAGGCCTTAAATTTACTGTAATTACAGCACTCTGGAAGCATTGGCACCAAACTATCACGTATCAAGTCTCTTTTCGTCGTTCTAGTTATTTCATAGATTAAAGGAATTCTTATTATGACGTAGCATTACTTTCGTATAGGTCGTTGAGAATCGTACAACAATTTTCAATAATCGAATATTTAGACCGGTTACAGTAGTTCAGCATTTTAAATTTAGAATAAGCAGCCAATTTTATCGTTAGATTGTAGTTTTGATATAATCTGTAGCTCGTTAGCGTTGAGTTTGGCAAAACACGCGGGAAAGTGCAACTTTTATACCTAGGGTAATCTAGCAACATTTTAATACGCTTTGGTCGCTTGACTTGTGCATTCCGACTGGTGCGTGTGGAAGTGAAGCAAGGAACACTTTTTCAACTGTTTTACGCTCGAATTGTTTGTTGCGATAATACTTTGACATGTTTTGCAGAAATACCGTTTTTTTATATATTTCGTATGTATTTCAGAAATGTGTTTAAAGTTTTATTTTAATGTCGAATACTGCCTAAAGTCTCATTCCTATTAACAGAGGCAGAACTCTTAGATTTGTTTGTGTATTCGAAATTATGTTTTGATATTTTTTAATTATTGCTAGGTTGTCTTGATAATCGCAAGATATACTATTAGCTATTTAACGATCGTTGTGTTTTATTTATTTTATATATTGTTTTTTATATAAGTAGATAAGTATGCTCTCTACGAGGCTCGATCAGACTGATTATATTTCTCAATGCTCCAGTGAATACTATCGTATTTCCGATTCTTCGAATGTGTAACTCAAGGCTTCGAACCTGCTATTTTCAATGGACTGACCCATGGAACTGTTCCACTGTTAAATGACGAAGGCCGGTCTGAATTTTTGACAGTTTAATTGGTAGATTAAAATAGCAGAATCGAAGCCATTTTAAAGGACTGATCGATGTGTGCAATTATTATTAGGAATGTAAGAAAAGCGGACGCACCAGTCTTAAAACATAGTTTGTAGCACATTTAATAATTTTTGTACTCTAAGTTATTTAGCACTCAATATTGATTGTAATATCATATGCATGGGCGATTGCTGCTTAATTATGCATAATTCCATTAAAATGTGATTATATTAGAATACAATTTGGTTTTATTTTTACCTAGTTCGACTAACAAATTAGCGCGCAGCATCATCCTACTGAAAGCGCAAACTTATTTACCTTAGAAATTGTGGCCATGTGCCGAGTTTACACATTTATATAAAAGCTGCGTGCTATATTAAATTTCCGTAATGGAATGATTGTATTGTGATTTTAAGAAAAGAAGCAATATATTAATTCCATTAAATAAAAAATATTGAAACAAATGAAACCATAAATGTCAATTTATTTATAAAGTGGCTGATATCCCGACCGACTACTTATATCTAGGTTTGACTTGTGATTGATACAATTTATTCTTCCTATATTTTACAATATTTCCCACTAATTGTGATGTGTCAATAGGTTATATGACCTTTAACACATCACAAAAAAACTTTATAAGTGATAAATAAAAAAACACTGTTAAGAACATGGAGAGATATATTATGATTTTATCATTATGTGAAGATCTTTAGAACTATGTGACCCCCTGACGCGAACGCTAGAAGCGCAATTATGAATAATAATGGTTAAATAAAAAGGATTTACGGCAATATAACGTGCTGGATGTCTGATATAAGAATATTTTGTTTTAGGGCAAATTATTAAGCAAACACATGTTTGGTTTCTGTCGCACTTGCGGGCGTTATCGATATTTAATTCACATGTTTTACAAAGATAACTGAAGCGACCTCAATGTCTTGAAACCTAACTAATGCCAATACTCAGATTAAATGAAGCCAATTAGGGGACATTCCACCTTGTGAAAGTAGGTCAATGATCTTCCAGATTCCCTTTTAGCTGTTGGTTTATTTTTAGGTTTCCTTCCTACACAATAATTATTCTAGAAGTGGCAAATTTGACAATAGCTACATATTATGACTAAGATACAATTAAATTTGAGTTTTATTGATAAATGTTAATAAAATATATGGATATATGTATACAGAAATAACTGCAGTTAATGGATCACTGAAAAATCAATGTTTTGCTTTTGATGTTGTTTGGGTTGATATTAAAACAAAATTAAAGTTCACTCTTTATTTATGATAGTTACTTTGCAATTCATATAACATTGTGATAATTATAAAAGTGACAATATGAAATACATCTGTTTACCAAAAAATATACATGTTAACTCATTAGCTTCTCAATATACAAATACTAGAAAACAACAATAATGCACTTAATATTTTGCTTATTTCATAAAGAATATACTTCTCAAACACACATAATATGTTGATATCACAATCTTCAGAAATATTTAAAGCAAATAATTAAAGATCTTTAAAACAACCTTTTCTCATAGGAAAATAAACCATGAACATTACCTTCTAACTGAGCTGAATAGGTTCTTTTCATAAATCTCAAATCTCCTGAGTAGCTCATTTCTCTTATTTTACTAACTGACTTGGCTCCTAGATCTTGGCAGCTATGCTGCATACCAGTTTGCAGGTACGGCAGGAATCTCAAAACTGATCCTTTGTCTACAATGCTTCCACTAACCCCTTGAGCAACCCTATGCTTGTCTGATTCTTTATGGAAGTATCTGCTCATAGCAGAGCCCTTGCCATCTTTGTTCTCCATAGCTTCCAGACTTCCCATGCCTCTGTACTTCTTCAGTCTCACACCATCAGAGAAAAAGTATTCTCCTGGGGCTTCTGATGTTCCTGCAAGAAGGGATCCCATCATCACAGTCGAAGCTCCCAATGCCAGAGACTTTACAATGTGGCCAACAGACTGAATGCCTCCATCTGCAATCACAGGCACATTAAACTGCCGGGCATATGATGATACTTGGTACACAGCTGTGGCTTGAGGGCAACCACATGCCATTACCTCCTGGGTGATGCAAATTGATCCACTGCCCATACCAACCCTTAAAGCATCTGCGCCTGCTTCAATGAGATTCTTGGCCTGCATTCTAGTTACTACATTGCCTCCAATTACTTGTATATCAGGGTAAGTTGTCTTAATAAACTTAATCATGTCAATCTGATAAATTGAGTTGCCTTGAGAGGAGTCTAGTACAATGACATCAACACCGTTATTGACCAGAAGTTTGAGGCGCTCTCTGTCTGCCTCACGAGTACCAATTGCAGCCCCAACTAACAATTGCTTGTTGGAATCTTTAGATGCATTAGGATAACTACGAGCCTTTTTTAAGTCAGTGCGGGCAATCAAAGCCACAAGTTCCCCGGCACCATTTATAATTGGCAGTTTACCTTTCTTACTCTTTTCAAGAATATAATTGGCATCTTGGAGAGTAACACCAGATTGAGCAGTGATCATTTCACTAATAGGGGTCATTACTTCTTTTAAACTTAGTTGGGGATCACCCTCCCTGAAATCAATATCACGAGAAGTTACTATTCCAATCAATTTACCTCCTAATTTTCCATTTTCCGTGATTGGATATCCAGTAAACCCGTTTTTTTTCTTAGCTTCTAGCACATCTGCTACAGTATTTTCAGGGCCCATGCAGACAGGATCTCTGATAAAGCCATGTTTGTATTTTTTTACTTTGTGAACCTCATTAGCTTGATAATCAGCAGTGCAGTTGTGATGAATAATACCAATGCCTCCACAGAGAGCCATAGCAATGGCCATGTCTGCTTCAGTGACTGTGTCCATGGGAGTAGATACTAAAGGCGCTTTCAGGTTAATTTTCTTCGTTAGTGGTGAGGTCAGGTCAACTTCTTCAGCGGTAAAGTCTATGTATCCCGGAAGCAGAAGGAAATCATTATAGGTAAGTCCTTCACTATTCGCGAAGATTTCCCGTGCAGATAAGCCATCTCGAAGGTCGCCCTCAGCATGTGCCATTTCCACGTGAACTTAATTGAGCACTGAGTTAAAGAATTACTAAAGGGGATATTACTTCTATGCAAATATACTAGTTCTAATAGATGTCACCAAAAACAGGTACACGTGGTGTTGAAAATGGCAGGATGTGTAACTTTGCAGGTACGGAGTGTATGAAAACTTTTCAGAATTACGTTGGTTAAAATTTATCACGAAATTTTATAGTACGAGGGTTATAAATTATTTTCTTCCGAAAACACGTTTTTAACATAAAAGTTGAAACCCGGTGTTGCGGCTTCTCTGTATGACAGAGAAACTGCAAGTGAAAACTGAAAATTATAAATGTAACAGGTAACTGTCAAGCATCACTTCAGTGAAGTTTGTCAACTGACAGCTATATTTCACAGAGGCAAAATTTACTTTTTCACATTCTTTTAGATTTTAGACGTTGAAATGCTACTACTTTCAATACTCATTATTTGTCTGTGTTTTTAAGTTTTTTTTTTTATGTGTAGGAGCCTATACAATGAGGGATTTTTCTGACAGCTATTAAAAAAAATATAGTTCTCAAAGCTACGATGAGATGGCGCTTTATCGCAAGGGTTTACCTTTTTTTCTTATTACTTGCCACAGATAAAATTTGGTGGTTAGTGGTTACGCGAATGTTCTGTTCTCCTCTGTTTTGTTATTATTACGACGACGGGCGGACGACCCTAGCTTTTTCTTTGGACTGTTCTGGCTTCTTAACTCGACTGACCTTAATAATCTAAATTTCTTTATGTAAAAATCAATCTTATGTTAATAAGGTTATGCAGAATAGTGATAAAAATAATAAACTTACCTGACTGTAAATTAAAGACAATGGTGTCCTATTAAAATCAGTTGGTTTGAAGTGATCTGAGCATATTCTGGAATGCTTTCGTATGGTCAACCCAGGCTTTACTTGTTGGACTGCTTGAAGCCACTGTACTGTTCGATGTTTATTGGTAGGGAAATGGTGCGTACCAATTTTTTTACACGTTTTATCAATACAAGGATGATGAAACGTTTTTTCCATGATTTTAGCACCCAAAGACCAATCACAATCAAATGCAAGAGCCAAAAGAAAAGAGGAAAGACCACAGAATAAACTGGCAAGTCCCATTAAAAAAGCAAAAACCCCTGGTGGCCTAAAAAAAACCTCCTAGTCTAGATACCAGGCCATAAACTCCAAATACCCCTACTTGAAAATGCCATCTATTGACTAAATTGGAACTACTTTTCTTAGCTGTCAGAAAAATCCCTCTGCTCATTACTTTAAAATGCCGTTTTGTTAATTGTTATCGGTGTTAGAATGAAAGTTACAAAACTAACGTAATAACGCAAGCGTCGCTTGTTGTATTGTGTCTATTAAGTAATGAAGGTATGAAACTATCCTTTTTTGTGATACTAATTTTGTTCTAAGAATGTTTTTTATAAACGTGATATCAATATTTATTCTAATAAAAACAATGTTCATCACAATTGCTTTAATCTCTTTTGACTTCGATGAACATCTTAGGGGATATTATATTTTTAACCGCAACAAAATAATGGTGTTTGTTGCATCACAAAACATTTTTTGTGGACATGACGTGTTGTCATCTATAATCCAACTTAAAAATTATAGACCAGGGTCGATAATTTTTGAATCCAAAAAATAAAAGTAGAATGAAAACCATTGGAAAAGTAGGAGAATATTATAAAAATGAAAGGATTTTTTTTTAAAACAGCTATCATCTAAAAGTTGGCGTGCTTTCTGTTCGTTGAAATCTCTACTTTCCGATGGTAAAATATATATATATATATATATATATTAGTATAGTCTTCTCAGAAAATGAACAAAATCGAATCGAAAAATGCAGTAAATTTGTCACAATTCTCTTAAAGTAACTCAGCCTGCTCGTGTATTTTTATAAACGATAATAATAATTAATAATAATAATTGTAATTAATAATTATAATTTATTTTTATAATTGCTCTGTATCTCGAATACTGGCTAGGCTAACGTTTTTTACAGTTGCTACGAAATAGCAGGTATGCAGTAAGGCCCAGACCCGCCATGTCCTTTCCCCACTTCTGTATGAAATACGAAAAAATTTAGCCCATCAAGAGGTCGTAGGTCACACAGGTATATAATTTATCATAAAATATTGTAGATGTCTTATTAAATATTACTTTCATAAACTTATTTAGAAAAAAACTGATATTTTGTCGGGTAAAAATTCGATTGAAAATTAGGGTGTTTTTTCGATATTCTATAAAATAAATATTTCAAATCAAATAAATTACAGCGTATTTAGGACATAAAAAGGTACATTTTCACCAAATTACTTTTTAAAACCTTTTTTTAAAGAAAATTTACCCCCTTTTAACCCCCGGACATCTTGATTCGTCCTAAATTTGGGGGCAAAACCGCCAAGTTGGCGGCAATTGATCAAGTGATAAAAACAAAGAGCAATCAAAGACAAAAAGTTGTTTAGTAACAGGCGTTATAAATTCGCATAAAATCCTATAGAACATGTAATAATATACAGTTACTCAAACTAGGACAAGATTCACATTTATATTGAAATAATATTGGCCATGTTTTCCACCCATTGGGGAAAAACACGTAGGTACCTATACATTTTTTCCGCAAAAATTAAAATTATTTAAACATTTTATGTCGTGACTAGCTGATCCGGCATACGTCGTTTTGCCATGTATATCATTTATAATGAAAAATAGGGGTTGATCGTAGAGGGGTGAAAATTAGGGGATGTATGTATTTTTTAATGTTGTATCATAAAAAAAATAAAAATTTATCTAAAAATAAAATAAAAAATTTAGGGGTCGACTACCCTTAACATTTAGGGGGATGAAAAATAGATTTTGTCCGATTCTCGGACATACCCAATATGTACACAAAATTTCGTGAGAATCGGTCGAGCCGTTTCGGAGGAGTTTAACTACAAACACTGCGACACGAGAATTTTATATATTAGATATATTCCGAGAAATATTACATAATTTTCCTTGTAATACTGCAATATTACTTCATGTATTCCTAAATTTATAAATAATGCGAGGCGCATAATCTTAACATTAAGTACATATTTTATCCTTAATGCAGAAGTATTCCAAATTTGTCTCTGGATGTTGTATTAAATCAATTGTGGTAGTCTGTGTTTTGACAAGTGTTATTCTAATATAGAACTTTACTACCGAATCACGAATGACTAGATTTATTTGGAAACCCAAATTTGTCAACAATTACCCTTTGGATTCAAAATTAATACTTGTGACTCCTATATATTATGTAAAAAAAATATCTAAAAATCACTATTTAAAAATAACTTTAAGTTTTGGCGCACAAAATGACTATAAAAGGAACTTATAGGATTTATATGAATACTATGGGATAATAAAACATTATATTTGTTACAAATGTTTAATTCTTATTTCATACTGATATTTAGTATTTAAAATAAAAATAGCTTATTCTGATAAATATATAACAGTATAACAATCATTGTATTTTAACGCAATTTTCGTCAACCTTAACATAACCAGTGGGGCAAGTATCACCATCAATGAAACTTCTATTTTCAAAAGTTATGTTCTTAAGAGCTATATTGTGCGGTTGTAGAATAGAGTTCTTTTTGTGATAATCTTCCATATTCTTCGTGCTGTCTTGTTCAATGCTATAAGACGATTTAGTATCGTCTGTTTTTTTCACAATTTCATTACCTTTACCGCTTGTCAATTTTTTTTCGGGCTCTTTCAAAGCTGACATTTTTGTATTGATGTTCCAATTTGCTATCACTTGTGATTTATTTGAATAGGATAAACTTTCCGAATTTACGAGAGGTCTATTCAATCTGTCCTGCAAGACTGGCGCGTCACTCGATCTGGATGATAGTTGCGATTGTGCACATTTTATAAGCTGCGATATTATTTCCTAATTACTATAATTCAATGATGACAGCCACAGGAAAACATCAAAATGACCGATTTTCCTTCCTTTTCATTATCATTATCATATTCAAATCCTTCGGCGTATGTGTATTCCGTGAAACTGACAATTGTTTTATTAGTTTAATTGAATTTTTATGTTGGATAATCCTAGTTAAGGTTGGCTCCATATAACCTGTTAATGCTATTAAATTTCTTCTACAAAAGTTTTTTTATAAACGTGATATTATTATTCCAATAAAAACAATGTTCATCACAACTAATTGAATCTGTTTTGACTTCAGTGATCATCTTAGGAGATATTATATTTTTAAAAGACAATCCCAACAAAATAATGGTCAAATATCTATTATGAGCGCCTTTATGACATGAGCGGGATAATTAACTCTGGTGAATCAGCGGGAAACAGATAGATCCCTTAATAAAAAGCATTCACGCCAAAAACCCTTATTATTATTAAAATGTTTGTTGCATCAAAAAGAGGTTTTTGAGGACATGTGTTGTGACTTGTGGCTGTGAGCTATCTATAATACAACTTTAATATCAATTAAAAACCCTTTCAGTTTTTGTTGTACACTCAGTTTAAGAGGTAATTTTAAATATATGTATATTTAAAATACATTCAAGTAGTATAAAATAGCTGTTATTTCAATCTTAGAATGTATTACATTATTAAAGCTTTTTGATATTTCAGTTATGGCCACGCTCGGACTATATTTTAAGTTTAGATTATTGGTAGAGGCTTAACATTAATTGTATAGAATAGTGGGTTTATTTAGTAAAATTATTTTTCTTTATTAAAGTTCTCCCTATAAACATGGATGTTCAGCATCCTGAATTTGGGAGCAAAACCTCCAAGCTCGCCTCACTGATCTATATATATCTGATACAAACAAAGAGCAATCAAATCAAAAATTTTATTGCTAACAGGCTTTATAAAATGCGATAAATCTTATCCTATTTTCCACCCATTGGCATTTGGGGAAAAACATGTAGGTAAACGTTTTTACCGCAAAACTTTATATTTATTAAACACTTTTATATCGTGATATTTTTAAAGAAATTTCACTTGATTTTTCTGTTAAACTACCAGGTACTGGTATTCCTAAATTTATAAATAATGCGATGGGCATAATTTTAACATTAAGTACGTTTACCCTTAATGCAGTATGTGTTACCAAAATTGTCTCTGGTATATTGTATGAAATCAATTGTGGTAGTCAGTGTTTTGCAAAAAAATTCGACAAACATTGTTCAGCCTCATAGCCTAGCGGTCTTCTTAAGTGGCAGCTAGGTGGGGGGTACCGGGTTTGATTCCCGGTTCGAGGGCAAGTTTTAATTTAATTTAAATTTGTTCTCGGCCTTTGGGAGGGTTGTGCGGTACCGGGCGAGTACTTAAACCGTACATGGAGGACACGGTCGAATTTCGAAGGCAAGCACGAATTATAAAAATCTTATACTTGTCACTGGCTGCACAAACCGTGCCAGAGCCATAATAAAAAAAATAAAAAAAATCATCATCTCTAAATCTCACCATTATAATGAATTAATATCAAGCTCTCAACGAAACTCAATGACAGTACTTAAAATAAATTTAATTGATAAATAAATTCAAAGGCGCGTTTTATGTTTGTATTTTTAATTTAATCTTATAGGAAAAATAGAAATACATAAAATTTAATAATATGAAAGAATAAATCATTCTATTTGTTAGAAACGTTTAATTCTTACCTAATACTGATTTTTAGTATGTAAAATAAAAGCAGCTTACACTGATAAATATATAACAACATAGTACACCAATTATTGTATTTTCACACATTTGTCGTCAATCTTCACAAAGCCAGTTGGGCAAGCATCACCATTAATAGAATCTCTATTTTCCAAAGTTATGTTGTTAATAGCTATATTGTGCGGTTGTAGAATAGAGTTATCTTCCATATTCTTCGTGCTGTCTTCTCCAGTGCTATTGGACGATTTGGTATCGTCTGGTTTATTCACAATGTCATTATCTTTACAACTTGTCAAATTTTTCGCGGGATGTTTCGAAGCTGACATTTTTGTATCGATGTTGCAATTTACGATCACTTGTGATTTATTTTGAGAGTTTACCGTCGCATTTACGAGAGGTCTATTCGATCCGTCATGCAAGACTGGCGCGTCACTCGATCTAGATGATACTTGCAATGGTGCAGATCTTATAAGCTGCGATATAACTTCCTGATTACTACAGTTCACTGATGACAGCCACAGGAAAACCACAAACTGTAACATGACCGATTTTCCTTCCTTTTCACAAATCGCCCGGCATGACGTTCAACATTTTCAAATCCTTCAGCGTATGTGCATTCCGTGGCACTGGCAATCACGTAATAAGCTGTTACGTATTGTAGTTCCACTTTTTACAATAAGGCCGTGAGCGCAAACGATTAGCTTAGAGGTAATAAAAGGAAGTATAGTTACAATAAGATCGACCTTGTACATCCTAACATTTAAAGTTATAATACCATTGTTCTCGACAACGTAGGTATAATATAACTTACTCATATTATGTTTCAATAAATATTTGTATTTTATTTGGAATAACTAAGTTGTATTCGAAATCCTTGAGTTGAAGAAATTTTATTAATTATTTTAATATTGTTATGGCTCTTTCTGAAGTAGCGTCATTTTTCCTAAATGGAAGAAATCAAGAATCCTATTTAACCAAAAAGGGTTTATATAAACTTCTACATCAATTCCAAATCAATGGACTGTATAATGTGTATTCAAAGTGGTTCTTTTCCTAAAATTGTGGTGTTTTTACACCTTTTTTTATATTTTGTGATTTAGCTTTCGGCTGTAAAAGTTTGCCTTTCTCACATCCGGCCCATATACACAATTTAAAAATTCTTTATAAAACAAAATACTTAAATACACCATTCTAAATATATATATGTATATTGTATATAGTATATGTAGTGTGTAAAAATATGATTCCATCCATTGTTTTAAAGAAACATTTGGCTTGATCCTATTTTATAATCCAAGTCAACGAAGACTTAATACACCTAATTGTACGCGAATTAAAATTGATATGTATATGTCTAAAGTATTACAGGATTGTGTACGGACATAATATGGCATATACTAAGAACTTCTATTACTCATAATGACATTGTTACAATGTATATTTGTTCGATTTCCATTCCTTCAAGTTCCTGTATTATGATTTGTTATAAAAAGTAGTTTAATTATATGTTTTCATTTTCTTTTGTATAGAAAAGGGATTGGATATTATAAAATAAAATTTCAAATTATATCAAAAGATTGTTAGCAAAAATCTCACGAAAACACTCAGTTGAAGTTTAAAATTTAAAGTCGACTAATAACGCTAATTTACATACTTTATGGCTGAAAATTAATACAGAAAACAAGAATAATCATAAAAGTAAATAACGTCGCACTAGGTCTTTGTTATACGTAGTTCAACTATAAATGTAACAGGAATGTTATAAATGAAATAATCTTTATCGGTCTGGCCTTCATATAATATATCAAAGATTTTTATTGCAACTACCAGACCGGCCAAGCGTTGCTGTGGCTAAGGTTTTTGTTATATTACATAGTAGTAAACTATTCAAGGGAAATGGTAGGAGAACACCAGTCATGGGGACCACCATGCTTTTTTGGTCGTAATGCCATTAAATTGTAGCTTATGTGAAACGTCACGCATTCAACACAGCGCCATCTGTTAGAATTGTGACTATCAAATAATTAATAAATAATTTGCAATAAAATAATATTGAGATGTAAGCTATCTTTTAAGTTAGATCAAACCGCACACGGTGTGCAAATTTGATTGAAATCGGTTCAGTAGTTAGGGAGTCCATAGCGGACAAACAACGTGACACGTAATTTATATATATTAAGATATATTTTTTTTTTGAGCAGTGTTGGCCTAGTGGCTTCAGCGTAGGACTCTCATACCTGAGTTCGTAGGTTCGAGCCCCAGCTGTGCACCAATGGACTTTCTTTCTATGTGCGCTATAACATTTGCTCGAACGGTGAAGGAAAACATCGTGAAGAAACCGACATGTCTTAGATACAAGTCGACGGCGTGTGTCAGGCACTGCTGATCACCTAGTTGCCTATTAGATTTAAAAATTATCATGAAACAGATTCAGAAATCTGAGGCCATTGATTTTTGTATACATATATATATATTATGCCAATGTCAGTAGGGTTGTAGCGCCATTGATTTTTTTTTATATATATTAGGTATATATTTTATGTCAATGTCAGTAAAAAGAAAATTATGTAACACGTGTATCCTACTGTGTCTCACTTATGGATGCCAAACCTGGTCTACCACTATCAGAAACAATCAGAAACTTACAGTTTAATCATAAATAAGCCGACCACAAAAGTAAGGAAAACGACAAAATTATGCGATGTATTATCACAATTAAAAAACTTAAATGCACTTGGACTAGGCAAAATAAAAGCAAAATGGATGAAACACGTCTTAGAATGGTATCCCAGAGATAAGAGAAGGAAAAGAGGTCGTCCAATAAAGAGATGGTAACACGATCTGCCGGAAGGATAGAGAAGATCAGCTCGGAAAGAGATGAGTGGAAACCAACTGGCCGATAGCTAGTGTATAATAAGGGTCTGTTTCACAATGTATGGATAAAGTACCAAATAGCTATGCAATACATAAATTATTTGGAAGATAAATTGTGCTATTTGACACTTCATCGGACTCATAACTTATGATGGACTTTATGTGACGAATAACGCTGACAGTCGTGAAACGCAACAACGTGTTTATCCTACCAATAAGTAATAAATAGCTAATTTGGAACTTATCTAGAACTTATCCGTACATTGTGAAACAGACCCTTAATATAGTTAATATGTATGTCATCGCTTAGGTTAAAATTATGTAAATGTATGTATTTGGGAAGTGAATAAAGGCTATTATTATTGTATTTATTTTCTGAAATTGTATATAATACGAGGTCAGTGAACTTATCTAGAAATGTCAAAAAAATTATACAGACTAAACGTTTCCGCTCAGTTGCGGTCTCGGGGATTTCCTTGAAATAAATAACTTAAAAGTAGCTTTCTTGTTAAACTCAAGTAACAGGTTTAGAGGCCACCAGTTCCACTTTCTAAGTGTTGTTTAAATTTCTAAATATATACGTATACTTATCTTACTTCGTTATCACCTTTAGACAATCCTTTATCTGCTTGAAGTCTCTTACAATATATATAAAAACCTAGCTCTTGTCTTTTGTTCATCTCGAAACCAATATTTTAGTGGGAATCTGACCCAGGACGCCAGACACAAAACCGCGACCGTGGTCACATATTATCTGTTACTTGGTCTAATAAAGTTCATACTTAACACGTTTTAGTATAGTAATGGTCCGAAATTGTCTTACAGCTTTAAAACAAGGGAAATGTAGCTTCTACATGAGCAGTCTTTTTCAGTCACGCTATTTGTCTATGTTATTCTGGTTCTTGCCGGAATATGTTTTGAACGAATTAGTAGCTTAATGAACTAAGCTACTAAAGCATTTAATTATATCAACAATTATTTGAACAAAAACAAATGAACTCGCAAGAAAACAAGCTGAAAACGTATCTCCATTGCACATTAGGTACACAAATATATCATTCAAATTGGTACACTGCTAAAAAACAAGTTTTTAACCTATAGTTGACTGGCGGAAGAAGATTCTGACAACGTAGGCAATAAATAATATACGATAAAACATATTTTTATTATCATAAATATATTAAAAGAGCAAAATCTTCGTATAAAACACAAACACTTACGCCTAATGATCTTTAAATCTTATATCAAGTTTCCCCACGCCGTCTTCAATTTGTTTTTGTTTGTCTTTATTCGTTTCTCGCTTTGGTTCTGTGATGTTAATTTTTTGTCCGCCATAGTTGTACTCATCCGGACTTAGTGGGACGAAGAATGGTTCATCATTATCTAGCTTTTTCGTTGTAGTTTCATACGGCGGATCATAAGGTTTCTTTGTGGTGACCTCTTCTGGTGTATTAATTGTTCCGTAGTGATTTTGATTGCCAACATTATTGTTAGGGATATTATTGGGTCGCTCGTAATTATTTTGGTTGTAATTATTACCGTTTGGCCGTCCATAGTGACCTTGATTATTATTTCCTTGGTTATTTGGGTTTCCATAATTTGAATGTCCGTTATTGAAATGCCCCTGTCCATTTGAATTATCATAATTTGATTGTCCGTTGTTGTAATTTCCCTGTCCATTCGAATTATCATAATTTGATTGTCCGTTATTGTAATTCCCCTGTCCATTCGAATTATCATAATTTGATTGTCCGTTATTGTAATGCCCCTGTCCATTTGAATTATCATAATTTGATTGTCCGTTATTGTAATTCCCCTGTCCATAGGAATTATCATAATTTGGGCGCTGGTTATTTGGCCTATATCCATTAAATGGAGGCCTATTTGGTCGATCAGGTCTTCTATTATAATTATCTTCTTCTTTAATAATAACAATTACTTTATCTACGTTCTGAGAACCTGGTGGACCTGGATTGTATCCATTTTGATGAGGCTTCTGATGGAATCCTGGATCGGGTCGTCGTTGTTCATGAGCGCCAACATGGCCTTCTATGTTGAGGTTAATGCCATGGGACAGTCCCCCCAGTAATGAACCAGCTAGATCATGAGCTGTAGAATGTATTTTCTCATGAGTGGTCGAGAGAATATCACCGAGGAGTCGCAATTGTCCGCTACACGTAAGCACAATTGTAAGAAAAAAAAATACTTTAAATTTAATCATTGTAAATTCTAGAACTGCGACGCGTCCTTAGTAAATCACCCGGACGACTGGCTTGGTGTTATTCGCTTGATGCTATATTCTCTTTAAATAAACCTGTTTGTAACTTTATTCAACGAAATACATATGAAGAGGATATGTAAAAGCTAAACACCAGTTGTAAACATAATTGGTCAGCGAAACAGGTTTTTAAGATGGCACGTCTTAATTGTCAATGATAATAGTGTCATTTTGCTTCAAACTTAATAAAAAAAATTGACCTAAGCTTCGTGTATAAGTTACATTACAAAGGTCAAAGGTCGTCCAACTCCACCTTGAAGCAGATTCAAGGTGTAACGGGAAATTAAAAAAAGGATATTTAAAACTAGTTTGTCGGAAATCATCGAATATAACCCAGGTAATATTGTTGATTTGGCTTGTTACAGGAAGAAATAATTAATTCCAAATAATTATTTGGAATTAATTATTTCTTAGGCAATTCATTGTTTCTTGTGACTAATCAATTATAATTAGTACTAGGATATATTGTATCTTAATACTTTTGTTATTATTACTGGGTGCCAAATGATTTATAGATATATATTTATTAATTGTAATAGATTTTTATGTTTTATAAGTTACCACAAATCTAAGAATCTTGAAAGTTCTTTCTACTACGCTAATGCTTACTAGGTTATCAAAGCATTTTATTTCATTATAATAAGAGATAATGGCGGCTGGATTTTATTATTATTTAATTTTTTATTAAAGCTGTTAAAATACAGCCCTTTGTTTTTAGTACGTCAACATTTTCAACATTATAAATACAACATGCACTTAACTCAAATGTAATTATACTTTTGTAAATTAAAAGTTTACATAAATACAATGACTCACGAAAAAATAACTGTTCGAATCTTCTGGACTTTTTGCGCTGAATTGCTAACATTAAATATGTTTTGTTTACGTGGAAGACAATAATGGTGACCAATAAAATTGGCAACAAAAATTAAAGTTTAGACATTTTTGGTTAGGTATATAAAAACATGTGTTTCGTATTAAATCAATGTTAAATTTCAGACCAATCAATTAAGTGAGCGTACGCCTTCGTACGCTCACTTATTTGAATATATATCTTAATATATATATTAATTAAGAATCTTAATACAATCCTCCTTTAGCAAAAGAAGAGCGAAGTCTGTCAGATCCGTAGACTGTTTTGAAATACAGCTTATTGTGTCACTTCATAATATACTACCATTATTTATATGAAAATAGTTGGATTACCAAAAGTTCTCATTTGTCTATTTTCATTAACAGCGAAAAAAGTCAGTTAATGATTTAGTTTTTATGAATATTGGGATAAGCTTCTTGATATCCACCTCCAGAAATTCTTCGATCATCATACAAAACATGTTTTAACACAGGCTTTTTCCATTTCCGTTCCGGTAACTGACGTCAGTCACAGACCTCGATTATAAAATTGGCGGGGAATTCTAAAATGTTCTATTGAATGACGTTTATAAAAAGTACGTCATATCTAATAGACGAAACAAAAGAATATCGCGATGGCCTTGTATTGATATGTTAATAAATTACACATGTTACTATTCCACAATAGGATTTTTTTTAATTTGGTGAAATAATTTGCCAACATTGTGGATTGAAAAAGTATTTTCTTCTCTTCATAACTTCAGGAAGTCATTCAGACATGCATTTCACATACGAACTCCCCATATTAAGATTTGTTATCTACTTTTACACATCGATCACTTATTTTGGTAAATCCAGATGGGCATTCATCTCCTTTAAAAATATTTAACTCTAATGGCATCGGGTCTTTTTCATAATTTGCTTCAGACTTATCATATAATTTGGAAAAATATTTTTCACTATTATTACTATTTTCAATGGTAGGTTGATTAAAATAATCATTTGTATTTTCTGAGTTATTTTTCAGGTTCGTTCCTTTATAAGGTTCAATTTGACTTCTATCATGAGTACTTTCATTGGTATCCTTCACAGCTGCTTGAATAAAAGACACATTATCCATACGAGGAATGAGCGTAAAATTACGAGACACGCTCTGTTGATTTTCTTTTTTTATCGAATTAATTTTATTTAAATGATAGATTTTTCTGTCTGATGTATGATTTTTCTTCGGATTGAAATTTTCAGTTTTAGTTTGCTCTATAAAAGTCACTTTAACTATGTCATATCTGTACTGGCGATCTGTTTTATTAGTTGTTACACTGTGATAAGCAATGCACTCGAACACTAAGAATAACACAAGCACAATAAATATCATAATTTTAAAAGATCGCCTATAGCGTTGGAACACAAGTGGTCGATTGACGCTACCACAGTTTGCTATTCATATTTCACTAAACCTGTTCTTAAAACATAATTTCACAGAAATTGGAGGACGACAACGGAAATAAACAATTATGTACAGTAAGAAAAACGTGACGTATCTCCTACAAGTATTCGAAATTGTCAAATGCAAATGGCGTACACTAAAAAGATTACAAATTCTTATATTCTAACGATCTATTATTCAAAATCTCAGGTTAATTGATATGTTTATTCGCTGGCACCAGGCTGATAAGAACGAAACCTTTAAGTTAATGTAAGTATAATTAAATTAAATAAAAAAAGCCTATACTTGAGTAAAGGCTTACATTTGATTTCAGGCTATTTATTGTATTTAAGGTTGTACACGACCTCATCCACGTCTCATGAAGGTAAGAATAAGGAACTAAAATTGTGGAGTTTGAAATTAACAAATAACTAGTACTTACTTAAGTACTTTAGTTTATTATTCGAAAATCGTTTACAACCCGGATCTTAATGAATCATATATAATCATGGACAATATGACCATGGAAGGCTGACAATGCAAAAAAGTGGACCGTGTTTTTCCTAAAGTCGCACGATACGTGACCACAGTGATATATTAACGTATTTATCATCAACGTACAGCTTCCTTTGCATGCATCATTCACCATCGCTATCTGGTGGTCCTCCTCTCCAAATTCCTCTCATTAACGCATCCCCGGTTTTCACTTGCCTGGTTGCGACTTCCGCCTGGACTTTGGGGCTCTACCATCTGCCAATGAAAGCAAATCTCCCAAGCACTTGAGCCTGTTGCATTTATTAATTGGACGATATTAGTGTTATACAGATTTATTGAACGGAAAACGCCAAACGCCGTCATCATAAACAGGGCAAAATTTCTTCAAAGAATTTTCCGCTCGAAAATTAGGAGATCACGCATGACCTTCAGAAGTTCTTACTAACTAAGCGCTGGTCAGAGCAGAGTTTTGTATATATAAACGTTAGTCTATTAAAAAATTGTTTATAACAATAAATTATTATAAGCATCGAGCATTGTATTAAATATTCAGAATGCATAAATCACCTATAAGATGTTTGACACAAATTATACTGTAGAAAATTATTCTTTTTTTTATTTCTGTCTGACGATAGCCATTCGTTTCTTATCTGATAGTATAGTAACACTTATATTACTGTCTTTTATATTACTATAAGTAAAAGCTTGGTGGTCTATTAGAAATAAAAAGAAGATTAGAAGAATCCTGGAGTAGAGTGGATAAAAATGCAGTAGTCTGGAGGCGAAGGACTGACTAGAATTAACTTTAATATTAGTTAAATATAATTACATTTTTTAATAGTTGATAAGGCCTTTTTATTTATTTATAAGTCTCATGTTATAACTCAATCCCTCTTTAATGTTATAACGTTTTATTTTACGCTTCTGTCGTTGAAAAAATATTGTCTGTTTAAAATAAATAGTACACTAGTGGACCTGATAGACCTTGTCCTGCATGATATATAATATATATAAAGATATACATAAGTGTTGTATTTACTGACAGAGTATACCTATTTCATAGGAAAGGTAAAAAAATGGAAACAATTTTTTTTATCAAATTATTTTTATTTTAACCAACAAACAACATGTATAACCGAGATAAATTTTACAATATATTAAAAATTAGTGTTTTAAATAAGTACATTACCCGTAAAACTAAAACATTTGGTTTTTATTGCAAAACATCTGAATATATATGCATACATACACAATATTCTTGTGACACAAATTAATACACAGATTAAGATTACACATATCTATTTACATTAATAAACAATTTCTTCTTAATTTAATAAGGCACGTTAACTTTGGTTACAAAATGTCTAGCTCTAGCAAATAAGTTTTATCTATGACCACAGATGCTGAATCTTTTAGAACCATAAATGTCGTAGCCCAATTGAAGAATAAGTTTTAAGATATGGTGAAGCTAGATTCTAGATATATATTGATTATTTCCATAAATATACATTTATTGCCAGTTTTCAAAGGGCGCAGAACGGATGAGATGGTTTATTAAGCAGCAATAAACTCTCCGTTACTCTTTACATATTAAAATTAAAGACCTTGGTGTTCCAAATTCAATTGTTACATTATGCAACGTTCCAGGCGCTGATAGTTTTGTTTTGAGAACGACCCATTAATTAAAAAAGTGTGCATACAAATTAAGACTACCTAGGTCAGGAGTATTAGATTACTAATAACCTAGTGGTTACTTTTTAAAATGTCGCAAAACTACGTGAAAAGTAAAGCAAAACTGAAAACTTTTAATTTCCATAAAATTTAAAAAAGTTACAATATATGGTTTTTTTATGAAATGGTCAGGCCACGACGTATTATAACAATCTTAAATATTTTACTGCGTTAATACAAATAACAAAACGTTATGTACAAAGTATGGTTATAGATTTTGTTTTTGCATTATTTTCCTGTCATTTAATTGATCATAAAATTCATAAATAATTTATCAAATGGCGGATTTCACATTATCATTTTAAAGACTGATTCATAGCCTGGTGAGTGACTAACAAGTAGTTTACAAATCTATATATATTATATATATGATTTCGTCATTGTCAAATATAGAAATACTAGCGTAAATTCAAACAACGAACACTGCATTTTGGAGTTAATGTATTATTATTAGAAACGGGTTCATAATAATTAAAAAAAAATGTTAAAAATCTTGTGTATTTGGGAATCGAAAGCACAATAATTCAAAGTAGCGCCCATTAAGGTAATATATGTTTGTCTGTTCAATAGATTTTTACATTTTTTAAAATATATTTTTAAAACTCGTAGCATCAAGAAAGAAACCGAGCGTCATTTGTTTGACATCAATAGATATTCAACTGTTTAAGATTCATATTGTAAACAGAGCTGCTATATCATGATTGTGACATTACATTCATATCTATTTATGTACACTGTAATGGTGACTTTATATGTTTGTGTCAAGGTATATTTTAATACACAAACTACTCTTACATCAACAGCTCTGAGCTAAGATGATATGAACATTTCAGCTGTATGAAACTTATGATAGAACATAACTTAATAAATGAGTAAAAAAATATTTAATTACTTTTACTGCTCAAATAGTCTAAAATATATACGTTTTTGTAGGCGTATGAAAAACTATATTGTATTACTTCATAGATTAAGAACCTGATTATTTTTTCCAAATGATTATAAATGTTCTTTTAAAAAACTAAATAGTAATGTTAGTTTAACCTAAGATTCAGATTCAGTTAGCGCTGTTCTTAAATCTTATCCAGAGTTGTCAAGCTGACAGCTGTCAAGTAATTTTTCTGTAGGAAGTTTGACATCTGACAGAACAAGACGAGACTGTCAGTACGGCAACGACGAATGATTATCCTTTATTGTATTATTATTATTCATAATTAGTAATAATATTAAGATTTAATTTGTTCCTATACATATTTTGTTTTTAACTAGCTTTTCCCTTTGTTTCCTTTTGATGTCTTTGTTTATTTTTCTCGCGAGTAGTTTCTATATCTTTTACTTGAAACTGTCATAAAGATGAAACTATTTCCATTAAAAAAAAAATACGAATGAGGTGATTATAAAAACGTCTTAGGGAATTTACTTGTTTTTAAGCGAATTCATATATGAACTTTGAGTAATATTTAATATGAACAATACTAATATAAAATATCTACATTATTCACCAAAGTATTTAAATCTATTAAGTACTATTGATAATAATATAGCACCTTTTAATCTTAACATTATCTCATACAAATGTGATGTCTAGTTTATATTTTTTTATTGCGGGTAGAAACAAAACTGCCGGTTATTATTTACGATGCTATACGGTATATCAGAAACATATTATGAGATTTAAGTAATATGTATTATAATATATTATATATATATATATATATATTTATAATATAGCGTCTATTAATTTGCCGACAATTATTTTTCTTTCTCATGTTTTTTTGGTATTGTTTTACAATTAACAAAGTACAAAACAAGGTTATCTGAGACTTAAAGTACGCCCATGAATAAAACATCAATGCCAAGGTTAGTATCACATTGGCAGTCGATTTTTCTAAAGAAAATAATGCCTCTTTTGTTCCGCTCTTTAGGTGAGTTTACCCCCAACGACGACCCAAGCTCAGGTAGAGCGAGGTCAGGTAGTGACACTCTTACTCAGCTAAGCTAAGTTTTTTTATATAACAGGGGCAAAGGGGCAGGAGGCTCACCTGATGTTAAGTGATACGGCCGCCCATAGACTCACATTGGCAGACGGTTTGCAAATGTGTTGCCGGCCTTTTATAAATTGGTATTTGTTGGTTGAATTGTTTCGGTAAAACTTCAGTGGGTAGCTGGTTCCACATAGTGGTGGTGCGCGGCAGAAACGGCCTTAAAAACACAGTTGTGGAACGACGGACGTCGAAATGATGGTGGGATTTCGTATTCTCAGCTGCTGGTATTAATCCGAAAAAACTCTGAACACTCTCCGTGGTAAATTCGGTAGAAGATGCAGAGAAGGTAAACCGGTACTCTGGCCGACATGAGTGTGCCATGAATAGTTGACTATTCACAGAAATATCGGAAATATTTAACGTGACATTGACGTACGACATAAATTCGTTCACAATTTAGCCTATGACAATGAACACAAGTTGATATTTGGTGACTTCGAATAATTTCTGCAAGCATAATTTAGGACCTAACTAACGCGCTAAAATCGTCGACTAAGTATTGGACTGCGCTTTTATAGTCATATATAGTAATTGTAGACCTGAAAATCTAAGTTTTTTTGCGAATTTTTGAACAGAATTAAAAAAAAATTAATATACAGGACGTCCGAAGACTATGGGACATCAAGAGAAAGTAACTTTATCGTGCATAAGATATTTTGCTGAAAGACTTTAATTATTTTGAAAAGTGTTAAACTTACTTTAAACTATTAAAAGATTTGCGTAAGACAAGAGGGATCATATTTTGAGCATTAAATTTATACATTCCCAAAAAAAATACTTACTTGAATTTGGCAGGTTCATGTATGTTTTTAATTTGATTAAAATAGTAAATTTCACAACACTATGTTACTTAAGAAGAATGATTATTTATTGTTAATTTTTGATTGGCATCAAAAAAATAAGGGGTGTTTTTATTCACACAGTCGGTTTGGTTCCCAGACGTGACAAGTAATTTTAATAAAATCATTAAACGAATAATAATTACTTTACTTAATAGTTAAAAGTAATTATGACACTTTTCAAAATAAAATAAAGTATTCTTTCATATCCTCTACGATATTTAAGGTACTCTCCCATTATGTCCCTTAGTTTTGGAACGCCCTGTATATAATTGTTAATTAGAGAGGCTTAAAATGAATAAAATCCGCGTTTTATTATTGTTCTGAAGAATAATACGCGCAATTAAATACTAACATTATCGCTAATAGTGGATATTGGAATATTTTTCTCCGAATGCAAGGGACACGGCGTTCGTCTAACATTTCGTTTATTTCGGGAACTTTCGGCCGTCTTCGGCGCTCTGTATGAGCTCCTATTGGCCGGTTTGGACAGATCTCCCGCCGAGGCCGATTTGTCGAAGACTTTTCTATTGGCGGCTGGGGCCTTAGGCCGGGGTCAGTCAATGACATGTTTTATTTTGACATACAATACGCAAGAGAAGAAGAATCCGAATATAGGTATGACGGACATACCGACTCCCACGGCTGCGAGGATGACCAGCTGATCTCGTATGTGCTTCGTGAACTCGTGCACGCAACCCTGGAAGTTAAATAATATAATAATAATAGCCTTTAAATAATACCGCATGATAAGAATTCAGAACAAAGACTGTCCGATAGTCATGGTACATTCATATTGATAAACAAACACGAGTTTTTTTGACGGCTTTATCATGCCATGCACATAAAAAATGCATCGTGAATGTCATAAAAGTGTATGAAGCGACAGAGGAGTCAGGACCGTAGCAAGTGGAGATCCACGGTCTCTGCCGAGGGTAGGCAAGGAAAAGATAAATGAAAAAAAATACATAATAGGTTGGAGAAAAAGTTTCTTCGCATTTTTTAAGAAAATTCACATTTTTTAATATAGTTTATTTACATTTAACTAAAATATGTAGGTACCATTTTGTTCGTTAACTTTTGGCCATCTTGTAGGTAGGATTATGATCCCATTGCTATAGAAATTTTGGGGCTTCTGATCAAAATACCGCGACAATTGGTTTTGGCAGTCCTCTCGTGATGTTAACCTGACTGCCGAAAGAATTCTGAAGAGACCGAAACAGGTGGAAATTTGATGGTGCAAGGTCAGGTCTATACGTCGGATGCATTAACCCCTCCCAGCCAAGCTCTCTTATTTTTTAATGAGTGGCTAAAGATGTGTGAGGACTAGCGTTATCATGATGAAAAACCACACCCCTTCATTTCATTACATTACACAATCATACATTGATTAATTCCGGCCGCTTTCTCTCAACTTCTTGCTTTAATCTCATCAGTTGTTCGCAGTAGAGTTCAGAATCGATGGTCCTGCCTGGTGGTAACAGCTCATAATGAATAATGCCTTTCCAATCCCACCACACACACACAGCATCACCGTTGTCGTCATGTTGCGAGTTAACCCAGGTTTCGCCACAGTCTGTGAAGCCTGACCGGCCTTTGACCACGACCTTTTTCGCACGTTCCTGTCGTGCGTGATCGATCCACTTTTCATCACCAGTTATCAGTTTCTTCAAAAATGGTTCGGTTTCGTTATGTCGTAATAAAGAATCACAAATGAGTACAGGGTTCATTACGTTTCTTTCAGTGAGCTCGTGAGGTACACAAATATCGAGCATTTTTATGTGCCTAAACTGTTTTGTGGTCAATTCCCAGTTCTCCAGCTACGTCGTAACTTCGGATATGCCGATCTTGCTCCACTTTTTCAAAAATGGCATCCATTTTATCCGTTAGGCTGCGGCCTCGAATTTCGCGGGCAGCGGGGCGGCAGCGGCTGCGGCGCGGGAGCGAGGCGGCCAACGCATACCTGTTCTCCAAACCAGCGGGCAGATCGCGCGGCACTATAGCGGTGTAGTGTTGTGTTCGTGGTTGTGTAGTCGAGATATTTGTTTTTATTCGCGAACGAAATGTCTAAAAAACGGCGACAACATCTTTTTGATTCAAATTTATTCCTAACGCTCGATTTATTGTGGGCAAAAATATGTTATATGCAAAAATATAGTTCCATATGGGTCTCCTTTCAAAGATTTCTGAAATAATTTGCTCTTGCACGTCCGAGGTCATTTTGATACGTCACAAAAAATATGTACAGCACTATACTACAATGCATACGCGCAACGCGGGCGGTCACCGCTTGACTGGATTGCGCCGCTCGTTACCCGCCCCCGCGCCGCTGCCACGCCGCTGTTTTCGAGAACCGGTCCATTTGATTGTACGCATAATATCCTGCCGCTCCCGCGCCGCGGCCGCCGCCGCCCCGCTGCCCGCAAAATTCGAGGCAGCAGCCTAATAGGGCGACCAGAGCGACGTGCATCTAACTTTTTACTACTCTCACAGACACTGCACTAGGCCCATAAACATCGCAAATTATTTTCGCGGCTTGCGTTGCATTTGTACCTTTTTTGTAGTAAAATTTTAAAATGTATCGAATTTTTTCATTTATTATTATTTATTCTACTCATCTTGACAGTACGAAAAATAAATTAAAATTAAAACTTTTAATGATACCAAAACCAGCCAGATACAAATAGTATAGCCAAAGAGACTTTTTCCCCAACCTAATAATAAGATTACAATATATAATATGAAAGATTAACCTGGACGTGATTGGTATACAATAAGGAAAAATGAAGGAAAGGGGAAGGCCTATGCCCGTAGGCACACAGAATCGGTTGTCGTTGATTAAGAACCACAATAACTATAATGTATATACAGTGGAAACTCTATATAACGACACTGCAGGGACTCTGCCTATTTTGACGTTACAAAGAGTTGCCGTTAAAAGGAAAGATAAATTTGTATTAGAAAAAGAAAGTTTATTTCAGACTAAAGTTGGTAATTACATTAACAATTCGTATATGAACGCTATGCGTTGTGTGTTATTTAATTCATATCTTGCGATATTGAGGCAATTTCGTGATAAAGCTCATGCAAGAATGCCCAATTTGTAAAAAAAAATAACGGATTTCTTGGAAAGTTCGGTACGTATCACGAGTACCGACGTACAAAGCACATTTTATTTTTAATTTTGGCAAATTAAAAAGTACTCTTTAGTGTTACTTGTTGTCGTTATTGAGGAGAGGTGTAATGCTATGTAGAGTGTATCATTGTTTGGAAGACAAGCTAAACCAACCAGAGCCGAGTGACTTCGGCGCTTTAAGGAGTTTGTTGTTATACCGAAGCATGTTACATGGAGTTAACATTGTATTTCTTGCATTTCTGATATAAGGCTATAAATACGTAAATAAATAAATAAATAAAAATGTTTTATGTTCACTGTAATAATATTTTCCTCTTTTTTTTATAAACAAGATCAAATTAATTAAAATCATAGCAGCCAGATTGATGTTATATTTATAACACATTATATGAAACAGTACACGTTTATCCGTGTTTATTAAAATAATGTTGATTACATTCGATTTAACGGAAACATTTAAAAATTATTAATCCCATTTAATTTTATTAAATAAAGCTGTTTTATAGGGAATCAATACCGCTTGAGTTTAGTCTTTTCGAAAAAAAAAGCGATAGCCAATTGACAATTTACACCTATTTCAAACCTGTCAAAAGACTAATTCTATTTTCGTATATATTTTTTTATGAAATCAAAATGTATTTATTCATATACCGTTCCCAAGTTTCCAAATCAAGAGTAAAGCGGTCAAGAAACTCTCCACCACTGTTTTTAATCGTCAAGTTTTTGTAAGTTAGTGCAACCATTACGCCCTGCTTCACTTGACATTTTTTTTTTATGGGACAATTCACACCAATTGACCTAGTCCCATTTTAAGCTGGTGAAGCTTGTGTTATGGGTACTAGGCAACGGATATACATACATATTATAGACATATAAATACACATGCACAACACCAATGCTCATCACATCGATGTTTGTCTCAGCCAGGGATCGAACCCGGGACCCATGGATTCGCAGTCAGGGGTAGGGTAGGGCGGGGCTTAAAGGTCCGCGGGTAAAAAGGTCCACCACAAATATTTCAAAAACAAGTGAAGTATCATTCTTTCTAACGATAGTAGTGTAAAGAAGCCGGCGCGGGGGGAGTAACGCGCCATCGTCGACAGTCGGGCGGCGTCGCTTAGCGGAGATACACAGTCGCGTGTCCAAATTTCAGCGTAAGTATTTTTTTTCGGTATTAAACTTTTTAGTTTGAAGGACTGTTTGTAAGTGAACGATCCCTAAACACAGTTTTAAGATTTACGCTACTTTATTGTTTTTTAAAGTTTGTTGTTATTTTTAAGTAAGATTGAATGTTTTTTTAAATATAAACTCTTTAAATACTCACACGTGGTTGGGGTACAAAGGACCAACCGGACCTTTTTACCCCACATCATTTACGTATTGGTTATAAAATCATTATTTTTATTTTAGTATGCGGAACTATAGAAGAAAAACAGAACGCGGCACAAAATCTGTAGAATTGATGCAACGTGCAGCAAATTTAGTTCTACATGAAAATAAATCATTGAGGGAGGTGTGTCGTGATTTTGAATTAAGTAAAACTTCATTATCAAGATTTATTAAACGAATGGAGAATGATCCTGTAAATTTGAGATTTGGCTATGGTACTCCAAGGAAAATATTTAATAAAGAACAAGAAGACAGTCTAACAGAATACTTGCTCAAACTTGCACAAATTTTCCATGGTATAGGTCCTAAAGAAGTTCGTCGCATGGCTTATGACTGTGCTATTAAATATAAAATAAATATTCCAGGCACATGGCATTCAAATAAAATGGCTGGGAAGGATTGGATGTCTGCATTTCTTACACGAAATAGCAGACTCTCTATTAGAAAACCTGAAGCAACAAGCCTAAGCAGAGCAACGTCTTTTAATAAAAGTAATGTGCAAGAATTTTACACGAAATTAGCAGAAGTTATGGATCGATTTAAATTTACAGCTTCTTCCATATGGAATGCAGATGAAACTGGTGTATCGACTGTCACCAAACCATCAAAAATAATTGCAGCTAAAGGAAAACGAAATGTTGGTTCTGTAACATCAGCTGAACGTGGAACTAATGTTACTCTATTAGTCGCAGTCTCAGCTACAGGTTCATCCATTCCACCAATGTTTATATTTCCTCGCAAAAAGTTTCAAGATCATTTTATTCGAGATGGTCCTACTGATTGCATTGGTGCCGGAAATTCTAGCGGCTGGATTACTAATGATGAGTTTTTTATATTTATCCAGCATTTTTTCAAGAAAGTTAGGCCTAGTAAAGAATCGCCGACGTTATTGGTTTTAGACAACCACTCTTCACACTTATCTGTACCCACACTAGATCTAGCTAAAGAAAACGGCGTGGTGATGCTTACCTTTCCGCCACATTGTTCTCACAAGTTACAACCGCTTGACGTGGCAGTATACGGACCTTTTAAAAGATATATGTCTTCAGCTCAAGATGCATGGATGAGGAATAATGCTGGAAAGACAATGACCATATATGATATCCCTGGACTTGTCCGCACTGCCTTACCTTTAGCTTTAACACCAAATAACATTATGAGTGGGTTTGAAAAAAGTGGCATATTTCCCTACAACCAAAATAAATTTAATGACGATGATTTTGCACCAAGTTATGTTACGGATCGTCCCTTAATAAATTACACTAATGAGCCACAGCCATCAACATCATCAGATTCTTTTCCATCAATACTGTTGAATACACAGCCTTTGATGTCATCTAATCCGCAGCAACTAACAACACATGACGCAATTATTGACACTGGTGATACATTGGTCGATCCTCAGGAAGCTTTTTCGCCTGAAGTCGTACGGCCGCTACCAAAAGCTGGCCCACGAAAATCAATCGCAAACAGAAAACGCCGCAAAACTGCTATTTTAACGGATACACCTGAAAAAGAAAATCTTCGAAAAGAACAAGACTTTGCGAATAACAAAAAGACCAAGGGTATAAACAAGAAGGCGAAAGTAAATAAAAAAGTAGAACAGGTTAAAAAAGCAATATTACGAGAGATTAACAGTGATTCTAGCTCTGATGATGAATATTTCTGTTTAATTTGCTGCGAGAACTACAATGACAGCGTTCCAGGCGAAGGTTGGATACAATGTAATCTTTGCAAACATTGGGCCCACGAAAAATGTATTTCAAACAGAGGTAGTGTTTACTTCGTATGTAATAATTGTGATTCAGGAAATGATGAGTCTGATTAAGATACAAAAAGTATTATCTCCAAAGCAATACCTCTTATATTCATAAGAGTTAGAAGATTTTTTTTGTTTTATGCTTAGCATTTTGTTTCCTTTTATAAGAGTTTAAATATTTATGTTTGACATTATTGTAAAGTTTTGTCTGATTGTGGCAGAATGCATAAAGGACAGCATTTATTTGTTTATTTTATATATTTAAACTGAGACTGATTATTAAGTGTTAGGAGAAATTACTAATAAAACCAAATATAAAAAATATTCATGTATTTTTATTTGAATAAGACTAGGTAATTCATTTTAATTACCTTTACTTAAATGAAGATAATATGTTTTCTGTTATTAAATCGATTACCGCAGTAGTATTTCTGTTTTTTTTAAAACAAATATACTTTTAATATACTCTAAAATATTGGACCTTTATGCCTCCCCGCTGTCCCGTTTTACCCCTGCAATGGGGCAAAAAGAGACAGATGACAAGGTCTAGATAAACAGTAAAAATATATATTTCTGTAATGATGAATCAATCGAGAATTGGCCCATATATAGTTCGATTGTTGTTTGTTTCATATGTGTTGTTTATTTTGATATAGGCGGTTTAGTTTTCACAGTACAATTGCTAATAGTGAAATTGGACCTTTGTGCCCCGCCCTACCCTACTAACCAGTAGACCAATGAGCCGTCAATTGAAATAATATTACATATTAACTAACGATCGCTTAACATCAGCGGGCATTAGTGAGAACAGAACACTTTAAGGATGGTCAACTATAATGCCACGAAGGTATACTTACATGGTAATATATATTGGAGGGATGGTCCCGCATACCACAGCGAGTGGTGACAGTCTTACAACAGGAGTCTGGAACTAGCAATCTCGGATCATGTTCGTGCCAAGCACTCTTACGCCATTCGGTATATCGGTTCGCCCCACAGCATTTGAACTGAAATTATTTTATTATTACAGTCAAAACCGGTTATAACGACATTGAAGGGACCGTATAGTTGCCGACGTTATATCCGATAGTCGTTATAAGCAATGTCATATATTATATATACACAAGTATAGTTCATATGTATGTACAATACATACAAGTTATATTATCATAGTTATCTATCTAGAATAGGTAGGTATGGGTTATAATATGGTATGTTAATATTATAATATGTAAACGAGTCAAAAAAGAAACAAAAATATTTATTACGAAATATTTAGGTACAAAAGTAATCAGTCAGTCTGATTTTTTTAGCCCAGTCTCAAATATTTTTTGCATTTTACGTTTCATACTCCTCAAGGTATGAGTATCACCAGTATCAAACTGTTCGTTAGAGGCAACAAATTTTTGCAAAATCGTAACAGCGTTAAGAGCCTTGGAAATCGTTGTTGGCTGAAACTGTTCGTTGGGAGAAAGTGCGTAGGTAATAATATGCCTAAATATTCATTCAACGCCTCTAAATAAGATTTAAAATCGTTTGTATTGTTTTGTTTTGCTGAGACAAGAAGCGGTTGACGTTATAGCCGATGAAAATCGATAAAATTTCGTCGTTGTAAGCGATATGTCGCTGTATCCGATGTTGTTATAAGCGGTTTGTTTACTGAATAGTTTACTAGGGATTCGGACGGGACCGTACAATCTGGTTGTAATAACCGATAGGTCGTTGTAAACGATGTCGTTATAAACGGTTTTGACTGTATATGGTAGAATTTGTAAACAATTGTATGGATAATCCTGTGGAATAGAATCACTATGAGGTGCAGGGAGTAACAAACTTTATCAAGTCAGAATTCAACAGAGTTTTGTTAATTTGCTTTTTTCAATTATTATTTATGGAATAGCAAAATGGTCGTATATCTTAGATTTAGATTACCTTTGGTATAGAATTTATTAATTACAGACAATATAAACTTTAAACCAATTCAAAAATAGAACGTTTTTTACCTTTATACATGTGACTAAAAACATTTTTTAATTTAGAACGCAACGCGGCCGTAATCTTGAAGGAAACTTAAATTCATAAAATCAAACTAAATACTCTTTTTGTCTAATTGTGTTAACGTTGTGATGGTGAGTAGTTGTAACGCACCTGCTCATTTTGGGGTTCCACTTATTTTGTCAAGAGATAGCGCTGCCGTTCCAATAACACAACGCTAAAAGTCAATGACTAACCCCCTTGATCACGGTCAGTCCCGTATTTCCAACGCCCACAGGGGCTTAAACCGAACTGGCCACCTCTATACTCTATAGAAACTATTCAAATTTCAAACTACAAAGAATATAAATCACCCCAAATACCATGTTCTCAAATAGCTCTCATAGCTAGTGATAATATATAGTATATATAAAGCACCAAGATTATTAGAAAATTATTGTTTGTTTCTTACCTCAGTCTGCATAATATCCACAGCGTCCGTGACCACAGTATCAAGCGCGTAATTTGTTATGAACGTTGCGTTCAGTTCGAAACGTAGTTCGTCCTCTACAGCCACTTCGTAGTAAAAGGCAAGACCACCCGCCCCCACTTCCAATAAGAATGTGATTAGAAGAAAATATGTGTACTGGAATTAGAATAATTTAAGTATAAAGTATTTATACATAACAATAAATAAAATACATTGATTAGGCAACGGGCGCATTTAAAACTACTCTTCCAAGAGACTAAAGAAGGAAACAAATATGAAAAAAAAAATAGAAAATAAAATACAAAAGATCATAATCAAAACGTATTTACAACGTAGTAATGATTCCTTTGTGACTGACCGCTTCACTACTTGGAACCACGTAATAAAGAACTGTTAGGGGCGTTCAAAAGATAAATTCTTTTGAACGCCCCTAACAGTTCTTTGCATTGCATGTGTCCATGGGCAGAGGTTAGCACTTCTATGTGAACTTTGATTGGCTAGTCCAAGCCAAAAAAATACATATTATTTGTAAAGCAGTTCATCAAGTATAACGGTATTCGTATAACGTAATATAAGCATTTCATTTATATATTCACGCCTTTTTCCCAAAGAGCACAGATCTCCACTCGCTACGGTCCTGACATACCATCATCCACTTTTATGACATTTACCACGCATGCTCATCGATTATGGGAATTAACGTATGTAAAAACAGTCTATATGTGAAATTTGTAAGACATTCTTCAAGTTGCTTCAAAATGCTATCACATTATGACTTAACTATCAGTCGAATGAGGTTATAAACGTTATAATATTTACAACCCGCATATCATTTGCTTTTATCAAAATATATTCAATTTTCCTTTAGTAGGGCGTGAGGATCTTTTTTTTGTATACAGAGGTTTTTCTCTTAATGTCAGGTACTTTTTTTTATAGAATTGACGGTATGTAGCACTTACGTTAATCGATTAGAAACATAATACTGGGCATTGATTAGCCGGCTTATCAAACTGTAGTAAGCTAGAAGAATTACTTCCAAATTAAGATTCACGTAGTAATAATTCCAGTAAAGATACTCACACACAATAAGCTAGTTCTGTTTTCAGTCTTCAGGCCACAGCAGCCAAGTCCACAGAGAGGCACGCCCAACGCACCAGCGATGCACAGCAAGTAGGATATTGCAGGATACGTTGGAGTAGGCAGAAGGGCCACAAAGCGGTGTCTGGTTGCGATCGTCCATGCACCAACTAGGAACACGCCAGCGCCTGCAAACTGTGGTCAAAATAACTATAAGAATGTTCTATGCGAGGAAGTTGCTATAAGTGCGTGCTCCTTCACCATGCCTTCTGCTGATAGAGGGCAAATCTTTGTTTTTAATTTATTTTATTATTATTAAATACTTAAGATGTCATATGGAACATGGTGTAATGGTTGCAGCTCCAAACATTGTGTAAAAAAAAATACTTGGAAATTAAAAAGAGTGGCGGAGCGTTTATTGCCAGTTCTTCTCTTCGGTTCTACGCCCTTAACTGGCAGTAAATGTAAAATGAGTATCATTTAATATATATTTATTTTTGACGTTCATAAGAGTACATTGTGTTACCTAAATGAATAAATGATTTTGATTTGATTTGTGTCCCGGAAGTGTTCAAAGATCTTTTTTTTGCTCCCTTGGCCTTGACAGCATAGCTTGGGTAGTTTTGGCGTGCGGTCGGAATTGGCTTGTCCCGCGACTAGCGTAAGGGCGTCTCCAGGGAGACTCGGATCTCGGGGTGGTCAATGGCCTGAAAGGCAGGACGGAAGCACACTGGAGTGCGCGAAGTCCGATGTTTAGGTCCACGGTGCAAGGCCTTCCCCGAAGAAGGCGATTTTTTTACCCTAATCTGAATTTGTTTTTGCTTTTAATTTGTTTAGCTGTTGGGTCATCCGGATCCGTTAAGACATGTCGAGGCATACAGGTCTATTTTGACGGGAAGGAGTGTTCCAAGACCGACAATTTCTTGCGATATATTAAATAGTCTAACAAAGATCAATGACAGGATAATTATAGAGTTATTAGACTTAATGTGTCAAAATATTTTATTGGTATTCGTTAGAGGCAGAGAGCCAATTAGCGGAGAGGTTCATACTTATATGCGGGTTGGTAATTAAAGTTATAAAATTAACACTTTTGGAATGTGATGCAATAGACACTAGAAACATTTACTTTGTGCAGTTTTTTAGAGCGTTTCAAGAAATAATTAAAATTCTATTGCCTTTTTTTGTAAAGCCTCAACTTGGCTGACAAAAAAATATTTAATGTTATTGGTGGCACAAGATACAACCTAGCATTGTAATTCATGACTCATAAGATTAGCTTTTAGTTTTTTTTAGTTTTGTAATTACATGTGTAATTTCATTTTATAAATTTATTTCTGCACTTTACCCTTAGTATTTTTTTTTACCTACTAGGGTTGCCTGGAAGAGATCGCTTCTTAGCAATAAGGCCACCCATTGCCTCCCTCATTTATGTTATCTGAATGTTATGCAACAAAGTCAAAGTCAAGTTAATAAATAAATTTACAACATAAGACCCACCAATAATAATTGTTATTCGCCTATATACTGTCTATATTAATCAATGAAATAGACTGAACTGTCACATGTTATGGAACTTTCAAAACATAATATAAAATTATATGTACGTATTACCATAAATCAAGGAGTGTCCCTATCTAATCTTCATGGATTACACTAAATATGACTCATTGTTGATCATAGAATTCCTTGTAAATTAATAAAAAAATGGCAAATAATTTAAATAATTATCGAATTATAAATAATAGTAATTGCCTTTCCATAATCACAAATAAAATGTTTAAATAAGTCCTTGAAAGGCGTATACGACAATTTAAAACATCAATCAAAATCATTTATTCATTTAGGTAACACAATGTAGACTTATAAACGTCAAAAAAGAAATATATATATCAAATGCTTCTAATTTTACATTTACAAGACAATAATCGCCAAATTTTTTGTTTTACACAATGTTTGTAAAATAGATTAAAAACAAAGGTTTGTCCTCTATCAGCAGGAGGCATGGTGTAATAGGAGCACCTACTTACATTCCCGTGGGAACAACACGCATAAAACTTTGAAGGAGTTAAAAAATATAGCTATCCGTAGTTATTTAAAACTTTTTATTTAGTAACGAAATACAGTTTGATGCTAGCTTTAAATTACAGACTAATGCTAGTTTTAAATTTGAACAGTTTTCTATGTGTTTTCCCAATACCAGCAGGATTGCATTTATTGCCGGAGTGGTCTTGAAATTTCTGCCAATGGAAATTAAACTGTATTACAGTAGAAAAGAGTTCATATTGAGTATGTGCAAAAATTTGTATTTAAGGCATGTCCACATTAAAATGTGTCTTTGATAAAGATCAAATTTTGTTGCATAAAATAATAGACTTCTTGAACCAAATTAAATGGTAAATTGCAAGAAATGTGCATAACTTAAACATCTTTATTCAACTTGTATAAAAATCACATGGAAAATCAATTTATTTTCCATTTATTGCCATTTTCCCAGTCTCAATTTAGAGGTTAAAAAAATTCAACCAATGATTTATCCAATTCACATACCTCATCAATTAAGCAAACTGTTACATCACATTTTGCAAGAATAAATAACTATGATATAATTGATTCAGTAAATTATCCTTCTAAATTTATATATTTATAGAGATTCTGAATTTTCCTTATTTCTGTTACATACAAGTACACAAAAATATCAATATTTAATCCAATCAACAATAAACTGATTCAAAATTCACTGAAACTGTGTAGAGTATTATATATTATAAGTAGAGTATTATATATATCAATTAATATAATACAGGAATAATAATTGAAAAAGTAATATTTCAAATTAAGTTAGGCATTCAGGCAGATTTTTTCATTGTAAGCAAAGTAACTTTATTTTTATTATTAAAAAAAAACATTTACTCGATACACTGTTTGGATAGGGGCTCTCTGGAATGTACTATAATACTTTACACCTAAGTTACAGTTTAAAAGTAAAACTTACCAGAAATATGACATTAAAAATATGAAGAACGCATTTTAGGAAGTTGACGCTACAGCAGTCTGCATCTCGAGATTTTCTGGGTTTAATTGTCTTTTTCTTTGATATCAATGCACTGGCATCTTTTTTTTCACTTGCCATTATAGCCAAAACTTGTTACTGAAAATTCTCTCGTGGCCGGGGCTATCTCATCTCGCAGATGTTTTGAGATACCTGTAAAAAAACAGTAGAGTAAAAAAATATACATTAAGATAAACATGTAATATTAAAGTGGATACTTACAATTTAAGTTAGAAGCTTTGAACGGGTGTGAACATGTAAAACACATTTAAACATACAATATTTATTATAATGGAATACAATAAAGCTATAAACAAATTTCTCAAAATAGTTGAAAAGTATTACAAATAAATGTAACAAAAGAAGTAAAAAATAAACTTGATAGAAAGTTACAATCATATATACACATCTTTTATATAAAAATTATTGAAAATTCAGTCCATTCATCACATCCTTTCCAATCCTTCAGTTTAAAAATTAATAAAAAAGATATAGGTGTCCACTCTTATTTGTAAATGTACTCACAATAGATAAAGTCAATATAGCACAATGTATTAATTTCCTAACAGCACGTTAATCATCATATTGGTGCAGCGCACCTTCTAGTTTATCTACAATTTTTTTATAAAATGTAATCTGCTGTTTTAAGAATTTCTGCATGGTGGCTTTTATATCAACTGTTCTCTGAGTTTTGAAATGATTAATTTCGGCAAGCAGGGCATATGAAATGACATCAGTTCGTCTCTTAATCTCATTTAATTGGGCTATTTCCATTTTCTGTTCATTTGTCAACCTTTCACATTCACGTTTCTTTTGTACTGCAGCTTTGTGGTTTCCTAAAGAATCAGGGAATGATCCCACAATTCCTTTATATAAGTGAAATTTATCACCTAAAGGTTCAAAATCATATTTAGGTTGATCCTCATACATTTTACCTATTTCAATATAAGCACCTCCAGTCATTTTAATGGCAGAGGTAAGCTTTGATGTAGATACTATGGTTCCCTCGTCCAAACTCAAAGCATTTCCTAGATTATAAAATGCCTCTCCCGTCTTTTGACAATCAGTTTTGTATGGTCCTTGGAATCTCTTAGTTTGTGCAACACACATATTGGTAAGTAATTTGACAGATGAATCCATACTGCCTATAAAGGTATAGCATTGTTCAGTAACAACCTCAACTTGTGAATGCAATAAAGCCTTTTCAGGTACAACTAGTGAAACGCAATAATTTAATCCAAGTAGGTTATCTCTTTCAGCTTGTCGTTTTCCTGCTTTCCAGCGTTTTTCATCAGTGCATGTGAGAAAATGTTGCCATACTTCAGATTTTGATAGAACAGGGTGTTTACACATCCAATCTACAAATTCCTGCAACTGAACTCTCCTGCGTTCAATTAATTGTTCATCATATCTTCCAGATATTTGTTTATCTGGTAGTGGTGGTATTGGTATCAATGTAAACTTTTCTTGTAAACGCTCATGGAGCCAATCAAAATGTTTATATCTCCGAGAGACTTGAATATTATTAAAAGACGGTGTTAACTGATATGCAATAAAGCTTTTAATTCCTTTGAACTTAGATTCTTTTTTAGGAGATGCTACAGTAACATGATAAGGTTGGGAAATTGGAGCCCAAGAGTAGCCATCTTCATCTTGAACAATATACACTTTTTCAGAATCTGACACTTCAACATTTAAAGTACCAAGCAGATAACTTTCACCACTTACTTTTGAAGATGGAGCAAACTTACTTTTTCTGACTGTCCCCACAGATGAGAATGTGGATGCAGTGTCTTCAATATGCTGATTATAATCACTAATAGGCATACCGGGCAATGGTGCTAGTGGTTGTGGATTTAATGGTGCTTTATTTTGTTGTGGACCAGGTCCTATTTCTGAATAAGTGTCATCATCCCAATCGTCATCCCAACCATCTTCATTTGATGCTCCTCTTTGGTAGTTACTATCACCTGCACTATATTGTTGATCTCCCCAATCGTCAGCTGCTTGGTCATATCTTGGTGCTGCAGGTGCCATCTTAGTAGGAGCAGACTCATCCTGGGTCATTTTTCTTACATATGCAGCTGGAAATAGTCCAGTTTCTCCTTTAGAATTCCTTCCTTCCCACCATCCTTCACCAATCTCCGTATTTATGAGGGTCAAAACTTCTCCACTAGTAATAGACATTTCAGTTGTGCCTGGCTCACCTGAAAAGTCATATAGGGCTTGTACTTGGGTCGCCATGATTGACCCTTTTACCTACAACAATAGCAAAACATGTTATTAATTGTAAATTTATATCTAGTATAAGTTTATCATGCATTATCTTATCAAGTGTTATCTAGAAAAGTAAGGACTGAGCATACAAAGTGATAATTTTTTTATTTGCATGAATACTAGCATTACAAATGTTAAGAATTAAATAGGGCGTTATTCTCGGCAAGAAGGTGACACATTTTAGTAATCAAACCAATTAAGAATTGGCCGTAATTGGTGAATAGGCGAGGCGGTGCCGGCCAGACGAAGAATAGTTGTATTTATTTTAATCGGAGAAGTTAATTACTACGGACTACCTATCATAATTAATCATAATATGTTTAAGATGTAAACACACTTGTATGTTACTCTATGTAAAAATCGATAATATCAAATTACACATTTTTCCATTTATAAAAAATATGATAATAATTGAATTAAGATTATTATGCGTTATCAGAGAAAAGTAATAAATGGATATTAAAATCTTGTTTTGTGATGGTAATCAATGACGTCAGATTAAGTAAGAGAATGAAAGTTAAAAACCTATTCTACTTGAACACTACACATAAATCACTGAGATTATTATAAATTAAAATATAATAAAATCGTTTTTACTTACTTTGTTCACAAAAAATTATCAAAAAGTCGAATAACTCCTCACAGACATTTGTGATTTGATGACAAATTGACAATTCGACTCACCAGTCACCCGAAGAATTGGTTATCTTTTTTCACGGAAATTCGTTGAACGTGGCAACAACCACAATAATTAAGAATATTTTAATTGGAGAATATTGTCAAAATTACCAATAGGAAAATAGGATATGATAAATCAGCGAATGGTATAGCGTTAGTGTTTTTCACGCGAAATTGACATTTGAATTACAGACTACAAAACTAATAATAATTAAGCAATGTATTAACGAATTATGTCTCGGAGTATAAAGTGGTACATAGTTGTATAAATAAAAACAAAAAATCCAATAATAATCGTTTTCATGAAATAGGAAAAACAAAGAAGGTGTTGCCAGTTTACGTTAAAGCTTATTATTCTTGAACCTCAAGTTGTTACGGCAGTAGCCGCTAGATGTCGCTTAAATACAAACAAAAATATTTACATAAATAGAAAATTATGTTCTTATTTATATGTAGGTACATAGGTAGTTTTATTGAAATACTTCCACACGATAAGTTACTTAACACGTTAAACGCCAATAGAAAAAAACAAAAATCGTAAAAAAACTTTTTTGCTGTAATTTGTTTATTATGATAATATATGTATAGAAAATTAGTTTTATTAAATTCTGCCCATGGGTTACATAGTTACAGCCAAATATATAACTGAGGTCACCGGTGCACCCCATGGCGCACAAATACAGAAAAGACATTTTCCGTTACCCTGCGCCGTGCCGCCCACCCCGCCGGCCACCCGCTATTCACTTCGACAGTGCTAGTGCGCTCGCGCTTGCGACGATTGCCTCTGCTTTGCTCTTTCTGTTAGTTTCCTACTAAATTTGTTTTCGCTACATAACGAACTTAACTTAGGTTGCGTTAATAATGTACGAGATCCTTAGGTATTGGCTTAGCTATGGAGGAATTAGAATTTACAAATCAACGCGTTAGCATATTATTTTACAACAAACCCTTTGAGAAACAATGATTGCCACTCAGAATCAGATAGCGAACAGATGCTAATACCGAAAATAAAAAGACGTTAGGTTATACATACTTACTTGCAACTGACAACTGGTATACAAGCTTAGAACTAGGTTATTGGAGAAACAAACCCATTTAATTGGCACTTTGCGAAAAAACAAGAGGGTTAGGCTGTTCTAGAATTCAGAACTGTAGAAAGGTAAAATAATGGCTGTGGAGAATGAAGACGGAGTAACGGTGTTAAAATCTAAGGATAAGAAGGACGTGCTTTTGCTTTCGACAAATTTGCTGTGGTAGAGTAAAAAGGCAAACAGATTCGGAAGCCGAAGATCATATTGGATCATAATAAATCCGAAGGGTCTGTAGATATGAGTGACCAAATAGGTGTCTATTCTTCGGCATTGCAGAGAACCGTAAAATGGGCGGTTTAAAAAAAATCGTAATCATCGTAAAATGACTGTAAAACGGTTTGGGCTTAGGTTGACATAATTGTGAACCCTGTATGCATGTTTTGTTATTGTTTTTCTTTCTGACATCTTTTCTCATCAAGTTTTACTGTATTATTTGACAAAATTAAGGCTAAATATTAATATTTCTAAGGGTTGGGTTGGTGTAAGGCGTGCACTTGTGGATTTTCCGAACTTTTTTACACTTTGCAATTTCCTAGTTTTACTAAAGATAAATTTTATTTTTCAGTAATATTGGTACACAATACAACACACCATACTTTCTGGTAAGTTTTGTTTAAAAAATAAAGACTGAATTGAGTTAAATATCCAACATTTTTGGAACGAAGTTTTATTTTTGCTTCTTTTTTAAAATCTTTCGATTTTTTCAATGTGCTATCTACGTACATATGTCCCAATGCGAAGTATTGTTCTACGGCACCGTGCCGGTCACATAGTACTTTAAAATCAACAGTGGGTATGGCAGACGACAAGAAAAAACGGTTTGAATATGTCTTTAACTTGAGGTCACCGGTGACCCCCATGGCGCTATGATAGAGGAATGATGAGGTCACCGGTGTTCAACGTGTTAAATAATATGTTAATTTTGAACAATATTACTCATATACAATAACTTACTTTACTCGTATTAAAGTAAGTTACGAAATTAAAATAAAAAATATTTTCATATCGGTGTCAAAACCTTATAAAATAATAATAAGCCAATCCTACAAACACCACGCCTTCGATTTAATTCCTTTCTTAATGTTCCATTCGAATTAATTTTTTTATTCCAATTATTAAATTTCCCAGACGGCATACCGAATTCCCTCTCAATGTTGTGATTTTCATTTCTAGTTGGAGAAGGGGAAATAATAATCGCTCTTTTGCATTTATAGGTTTGATAATTCCTGAATTTTAATGAAACAGTATTTTTTTCCTATGTTCCTTTACTTTTTTGTTTTGTATATGATTTACATCGGTATTGTTATATTTTATTGTCATCAGTCGGCTCCACGTTTTCTCTTGTAGACTCTTTGAAATATGAATGTATTTTTTCATTGTTTTTTGTCCTTCGAGGTTTTGTGACATTAAGAGAAATAAACATCTTTCTTAAAGTTTTCTCATTCAACTCAATTGAAGTGGTCACTCGCATTGCCAATTTTTAATCGTAAGAAACGATTGTACAACTTTTTATTGTATTAACTATCTAAAAAATTTTTTATGAATAACACACAAAAGATTATGTTTATATGTGTTATTTAATTGATGTCAGTTATGGTACTTCCTTCTATAGAATTTCCCGTTTTTGAAATTGTATCTTTATCTATTAAATGTTTTGTTCCAACCTGTCCTGCCGCTTTGAAAATAAATAAAAGTGACAAAACATTCCGCAACTAACGGCTTATTATATCAGTATAAATAGTTTTATACAAGTATTAGGGGGATTGTAGTTTACTATTATGAATAATGAGATAATAACTATATTATAGTATTTTATAGATTTGGAATTTTATATTGGAACAGTATAAGTTAATGTTGGATGTCTTGTAAATCTTCAATGAGGTATGAACACATTTTTGCATCAACATTATAAAATTTTAGCCAAGCACTTCATATCAGTCTTCTGGATATTATTAAAATTATACTTTCGCTAGGAATGGAACAAATGTAGTCTGTGACAGTTGTTCAAATAAAAAAAATGTGCGTGTACTAGTGTAGGTACACACGTTAGAAGTGAAACTTCTTTATGAACTTATTTTTTTATTTTAAAAATTATGTATATGCAACTTTACAGAAATTGGTTAAATAAAGTTAAATTAGATAAAGTTTAACAAAAGGCTTTTAATATCACAGACTTAAATACAAATAATACAATTATTTAATTTTACCTTATTACCACTAAGATTATTACAGAATTTCATAAATTGTAATAGAATTTTTAGTATCATTGTTATCGTTCTTATACATTTTTGTTATTAATGGTTTAGAATTTCTTTGAATCAACCGTGGTAGGGACAAGAAAAAGACGCGCGTAACGGTCAAATGTGACGTGTAACCGAGAAATGTGACGCGTAACGAAAAAATGTTACACAAAATTTTTTCCAACTCCGATAAAGAAGTTTCACTTCAAAAATAAACTATTTATGGTCAAGAATGTGGCCAGTATAAAATAATTTTATTGCGGTAACCATGAATGTTTCATCAGAATTTGAAACATTGTTTAGAGGTTGAGAGCTGTTTAGTTTGCGAAGTGTTTAAATTACAACTTAGGCATTTTTTATAGGTGATACACGAAAACCCACTAATGTCCGGTATTATAAATACTGATTAAAAAGTGTTTATATTAAAATAGTTATTATTGAAGTGAAACTTCTTTATCGGGGTTGGAAAAAAATTTAGTGTTAAATTTTTTCGTTACGCGTCACATTTTTCGGTTACGCGCCATGTTGTTTTTTGAAAACTTCTTTATCGGCGTTGGAATGAAAGTTCTTTATTGAAGTATGGGAGAAATTTTGTAGCAATCGAAAAGTGAAACTTCTTACGTGTGTACACCTAGTACACGCACACATTTTTTTATTATTTAAGGTGATAAGATTACCTACTTTCACTTGCCATTTAAAATATATATTATGATATTGTAACAGTAGGAGTTGTATTAGATTAGAATTTCAGCGTACCACGAGTCTTTACTAAGTGCAGTTTGACTTAGTTACGTCTTCCTTTGATGTTATCAGGCATACAACCCTTTATAGCAGTGAGATTGCCAGACTTCCCATCCAATAGATACTGTGAAATTACTACTGTGAGCGTGTTAGATTTAGTAAATAATTATGTTTACGGGAAATAAACGCAAATTTATTCGTCAGGTTAATACAGTAGGTTCGGACTGTGTTAAGATGTCTTAAATTATTTTCTGACCTTTGTTAAAATATATAAATTTATTGGTTGTATTTTTCATAATGAGAGTTCCACATTCTGATAATTCTGTTTGTCTATTTAATAGATTGAATTTTTGAAAACCCAATTTTTTTTGGTTTCCAAATGATTGAACTTAGAATATCAGGTTTTTGCGCCAAGTTAATTAACCATTAAACCAGCGTAACGAACGGTAATGCTGGAACCAAGAATGAGTTATATTTTGGTAAAAAAAAAATTAATGTTGCGTATCGCCTTTCGAGATTTTGGTGGTCTAGCAATTAAAAAAGTTAGCTTAGGGTCCTTCAAGAAAAGAGCGTACCAATTCTTAAAAGGTCGGCAACGCACTCGTGAGTCCTCTGGCATTGATAGTGTACATGGGCCATATCACTTAACATCAGATGAGCCTCCTGTCCGATGGCCTCGTGTAACATAAAATATATATATTGATTAAACAATTAAACTTATTTCATACATTATTTTCTTAAGAATCTAAACATTTCTAGTGGAGAGTATAATGAAAATACCCTCTATATGCTCATAATATAATAAATACTTTATCTGTGAATGAAAAGGGTGATATTTAATAATGGCCGCGAATGTTATATACTGCAATGATGCTGAGTCACGATCTCGATTACCCCCCATTGTTTCCATTTCATGTTTAGTGATAAAACAATGGATAGGAAATTGAATCAATCATAACCTGCCACAATATATTTCGATAAGCAACATATGCTAGCTTCAGGAGTTTGACAAGGCATCATTAGGGTATATTGTTTTATGTTACCGTCGCATGCTTCGCATCAGCTGGAACCAAGAAGTGTTGAATGAGACAGTCCTTTGTCGAACAGTCGAAAAGTGAGTTACAGAAAAACATATTCTTTTAATTACATTTGTTTACGTTGTTAGACTTCTTTTACAAATCTAATTTCTAAAACGTCCTAAATACATAATATAATTACATATTTAAATATTGCACATTGGAAGCTTTTTTGTAAGGCTTGAATCTGATAATGACATGAAGCTTTTATCGTCCTTTATTAACTTACCGTGGGAGTATCAAAATATCAACGGAGCCAAGATGAGTTATTTGCTTAGATGTTCACAAAATTTTCAACCCTTGTGTATTTTACTCTGTGGCTTATGTTTGCGGAGTCTAATTAAATTGCGGGTCCCCATTTAACGTTAAGGTAGCCGAATTACAAATAGAGTTTGGTGAGTTATCCTTTAAATATACTTTGTATGACAATATATCTGAATTCATGTTACAAGAAGAGAGAATTAGAAGTTTAACGAACTCTTTGTATTGAAACACACATATTTCTGGAAGCTCTAAATACATCTACCAAATAGGGTTTAACGTTTTGTAAACGTAGTATAAATGTTATTAATAATATATTAAAAAACGTATATGTATTATGCACAAAGTTTTAAATTGAATAGTCGCATACGCCATAATAAAACAGCCATATATTATTCTCCCAGCGATTTTTCCCGATATTTACTGTAAACAGCGAAAACTATTATGTCTTAGCAAACAACTTTGTCGCGGAAATGTTACGGTTTTTATTCTCCGGTTTCTTCGATATGTTTACAAATTGATATTGACTCGAGAAAAACGATATTCTGAGTTGATAGCGAATGTTACCATATACTTATATCGATCAGATAAACCGATTTTTTAAGTTGAGAGTAATAAACGTCTCTACTGGTTTCCTCGCTCCTTTTCGGAATAAGCATGAGACAATTCCATAGGTCCCTGGGTTCGAATTGAAGGAGTGAGAATCAAAATACAACACTTTAAACATTGAAGCTATAATAAAAGTTATGAAACTAGAAATATTTTCTTTTAAAATATACTTAAAGGATTCGAAACGAAGGATGCGTTTTGGCCAAAACTCACCAATATCCATTAAGCATTCTCATTAAAAGGTCTGGATATCCATGGTTGCGTCTCAGACTTTGAAATTATTTTTGCTATAGCTTTTATAATTTCTGAAACGATGTTTGTTATTGTCTTCGCCATAATGTTTGTGTATAAGTACACACACACACACGGGGAATAATACAACATTATTCCCCGTTATGTATCAATCTGCCAAGCGTTGGCAATCTTATGTAAATATAATAAATAAACTTCAAGTTATCTAAACAATGTTATAAATTTATATCACACTTACTATTTACTAGCCGAAGATTTCAGTGTCTTGGTATTATTTTATTCTTAATAGGGGAGTTGGTGATCAGTCTTCTGTGTCTCTCTAAATCTACTATTAGGAAATATTACCAGATAAAACAACTGAATTAAAGTAATTGTAATAAAAAGAGCTTTGAAATAGACCGTATTTGTTACATAAGGCAACGCTGCATCTTATAATATAATATATCTTATTATCAAGAATACTAATATCATTTTAACTGACGACTTCGTTACATTTAATAAGATTACGTTAAAATGAGTATATTTTTATTTTTAAGTACGGATATATGTATATCATAGAGTGAGATTAGACATTGCAACCAAAAACGCCCAAAGTATCACCTGTTTTTCAAGGTGCTAAAATTTTATAGCTAAGATTATGTTGGAGTAGCGGGCTCAGATAACATCTTACAACCGAATACCTGAAGATTTTCCGAGCTCATAATCAGTATCAAATATCTTGCAGGATTAAGTTATTCTGAAGGAAAAACACTTGATAGAAATCTACCAATCAGGAATTATAAGATCCAACCTGCTTAAAATGCTAGAATTTATATATTTTTTTACTATACATTTTTGTGTGTTCAAGTAGAGTCGAGAATATTTTACATTATTAGATATTATTTTTTGTATGTAAGACGTGTACAGTTCAAAGTCTGTTGGATCCACTAGTATTGTATATTTTCTATATCTAATATATATACGTAGCAACCCTTATACATTGAAATACCCGCAGTAGCTTGTAGGTTTATCGCAATCGTACAGATAGATAGAGGCGGCGGAGGAGTTTTTATATAATACATAACTTAGACATATACTGTCACTTTTTTGTAGGCATTATCAAGATCTACAACTTTTCTCTAGAACTCAATCATATATCTCTCATCGTTTAGGCAGCGTTCGTAAGAAATGTTTTGATCCCACGGTTATTTCACCGACTCACTTTGCAATTCCAACTACCACGAATAAGCATTTTTATTTTAAGAACTCACAAATTTCTTTATAATATTCGTATACATAAATAATGTTGATTATATTTAAACGAAATTCCACAATTGACGTAGTTCAAACATTCTCTAGTCGATGTTTACATGAGTAATGGAATAGAGAATGGAATCTCTACTAATAAAGGAGTACAATAAGGAATCGACTACATACGATTTGGGATATCATAGCGTCTACTACGTGAAAAAGACACCATAGCGAGTAAAAGGCGACCTCAAGCCAATTATTTTTTGTCAAAGTTGTGCAGAATGTGTCAACGACTATAGAATGTCAACGTTCTTGACCGTTAGATCAGGCTAGGTAAAAGTGTTCACTTAAATAAACTTTATTTTTAAACTACTTACATAGGCATTTGGCTACAGCTTACTAGGCGAAAGTGGTATAAATAAAAAAATAGTGGCGCAACCACCTTTTTAGGTCTGGGCCTCAGATTTCTGTATCATGATCATTTGTCAATCTAATAGCACTGACACACGCCATCGAATTTTTGCGTCTAAGGCAAGCCGGTTTCCGCACGATATTTTCCTTCACCATTCGAGCGAATGTTAAATGCGCACATAGAAAGAAAGTCCATTGATGCACAGCCGGTAATCGAACCTGCGACATCAGGGTTGAGAGTCGCACGCTGAAGCCACTGCTGTTCTCTACATTTTACATACTACATCTTCATATTACATAAAATGGGCAACTAATTAATATTGTTGAGGAATTATTGTGTACAAGGGTTTAATCTTTGATAAATTAACTGTGGTTTAATATAACATTATGCGCGAAGCGATGTTCGGTGACAATGATAAATTGTGTATAGAAATAAAGCGGCAAGTAACCGAACAATATATCGCTAAATTATTTATGTACCATTCTTTATTGTAATTGAAATATATTATGTATGTTATTGTGGTTAAAACTATTTGACATTGTTAGCTACTGGCGCCAATTATATGGCGAAAACATAGACATTTCATTATCTTTGGTACAAGTCAAATGTCACTCACAAAAATTACTTTTTAACTAATCTTTTTAGTATTATATTCGCTTGTATAATACACAAGATGCTGACATTTAAAATAATATTTTAAGTGTTTTTTTAAACGCTGTAGTGTTCGTCTACTTAATATTCCCAGTAGTTCTAAGATAGTTGATATTATGTGCATTAGAAATTAATCAAGAATAAAAGCTTGTATGTAATATTTTCGAAGTGAATATTACAAAAAGGATAAACGATTGTACGGAAATCCTATTCGAAGAGCACTTACGAAAAAAGCCACTATCTAGCCTAGAATTATATAAATTGTTAAGGACGTGATAGGTTTTGATGTTGCACGACCGAGTGTGGGCTTTTATGATTCACTTTGAGCTCAAAGGCATAGCGTCAAAACTGTTTGGTGAAAATTACGGTAAGGCGATATTAATAGTGATATGCGTCGTCTATATTCTTTATAAATAATAGCTTTATTTCGTTTGAAAACATTATTTTCTAATCAACATCCGAATGTCTTTGTTTATTTTTTGTGTCGTTTACGTAATCCATTTAGGTTAGTAATTAATTCTTTGAACTACTTTAATTAAAAAAAAATGCTTGGTTATTTTATTTAGCAAATTCTTGTTTTATTTATAGATAATATAGCCGAATTAAATATTATGACAATTATCGAAATATTAAAAAATGTTACATTAATATAATTGTATCGATTTTTTAATAGTAAACTCGTTAGCTTTGTTAGTTAAGTATATACAAATTGAACATAGATTATACTTCTATAATAAGTACATAATTTTATCTTCGGGAATGTAAGGTAACACTTATCTGGGGCTTAGTACAGTTACTCGAATTGTTCTGTGAGACACTTCGAGCAGTCAGTCCATCGGTAAAACACGCGACCCTTAACATCCAGGTCAACGTTGAAGCTATGCACTGAGGTTTTGCTATGTGATACTCAAGAACTTAATAATCGATGGCAAAGAAAGCTGTTCTCAGACCTCAAGAGAATAGTCGATGGGTAGAAATTTTTCGCTGATGAAAAATGATTAAATATAGATTTAAAAAGTTCGGAATTTGCCGGCGAGAATTTATACGCTCTTCGTAGAAGCAATATGTAGTTCGCAAAGGCATGAAACTGTTGAAACGTATAATCGTGGTGAAAATTTAGTGGATGAATAATAAACGATGCCAGCTATTGTGTGAACGGAAGCTACAGAAGTGAAATATTAACGCAGAAAGTGAAAATGTGGAACAAAATAATGAAAAGTTTAAATTACTTGTAGTTTCTGAAGGTTAAAATGTTAATTCGCGTTTTTTTACGTAACGTTAACGTGTGTTTGATTTAAATCGAATCAAATTATTCATTCATGTTATAAATTAATGGTTATAAATTTATAGTGTCAGCCAGTTCTCATGGCCATAGAACGGACTAAAAGAACTGATTATAGATTTTCTAAAGCAACCAGAAATTGAATTAAGAACCTCGGAATCTCCGAGCCGAACTCAACAAATTTTTATTTTTCTATTATTACAAATAGCAGATTCAACGTCCGGATTTGAGGTATAGGAAATAGCTGTCGATAGCAATGACATTGTTGCAAACAATAGTCTTGCATTCTAGTAACAGCTAGACGACGTGGAAACGGGAAACATAGATATAGGCATAGACATAACATTTATTACATACAATACAATAGGAATCAAAGAAATTTAAAAAAAAAAAAATTCCCTGTGTGTGCTGTGCTTGTAATTGGCTCTGGCTCAGCATTATGCTGAGGAGCAGACTGTCGGTTCAGTAGTCCTAGAAATAATTGAAAAAGATGATGTGATTAATTGATAATCAAATATACCACATACATTAGTATTTTGTCAAGTTTTTATCATGGTAAAGCATGTACAATATTTAAATAAAGAGACGACACAAATACTTTAAAGATGTTGTGTTCAAGAGAAACACTTGGGATGAAATCGTTTAGTTAATCAAACGCGTACCAAAACTATACAAAAAAGTACCAGTGGCGATACGTTTTAAGGTCAGGCCCTCTGTATCTGGTTCGTGTTCATTTGTTTTGCCTCATAGAGAAGTAGGTGATCAGTCTCGTGTATCTGAAACATGCCTATGAGTTTTTGGCTCCTTCACCGTACGAGCGTCAAATGAATGAGAGTCGCACGAAATCACTAGGCGAACACGGCTCAATTAACAGGCACACCGAAGATAATTTTATTTATAAACAATTTCAAATAGTAGGTACAATATCGGCACAACATAGGCGTTATATTATTTATATCAAAGCCTACATGGTATTGTAGTGCGCTATCGAGCGTTGTGACAGATACATGGACATTGTAATGCATGTCGATGCCTCCTAGAGTCGTATGAACGCTCCATTTAACACGAGTGCCTTACAATGCTTCATCAATATGAAACACTCTATATAATCTATAGTCTATATTTTATCATATACGACTACGCCATTATCTCTAGTATGAGTATCTGTCGTTAAGTGTCATCTGTCAACGTGACATTTTTCTTCAATTATTCGATTGCTTTTGTTTCGTAACCAGCCCAAAAAATCTTTAAAAAAATATAGCCTTGAACGTAAGCATTTTCAGTAAGTAATGCATAAAAAGGTGATAAAAATCGTGTTTCAATTTACGCAGAATGAAAATAGATTTCTTCCAGGCTTGTATATATATTCCTCATTTACATCTTTATGATCAACGTATTTGCCTTAAAACAATCATAATTAATCCTTTTTTGAGGTGAAATAAAGACTGTAGGCACGACGTTATCTCTGAAACCCGATGTTTTATATGACGAATTTTTAACATTGATTGAGTGTAGATTGTACCTTAAGAACATTTATTAAACACTGACTCTCATAATAGCCTATAGGTTATATGAAAAATATCTTTTTCACATAAATTATAAGCCAATTCAAAACCGGCAAATTAATTTTTGTTTGTATAATCGGGATTCAATATAAAATTTGCATACATTAATAAATTTATGGACCTGAATTAATTATTTAGCGCTGTATTTGTAGACAAAATAGAATTATTAATAAATGAAAAATTGTGACGTGTTTAATTAATATTAATTCTATTCATGTGACTTTAGAATTCACATTTAAATTTATTTCAAGATTCTTGGACTTTATACTTTACTAGCTGTCCCCGCGAACTTCGTTTGTCCTAAGATTCATAAGAATCGGTCGAGCCGTTTTGGAGGAGTATGGGAACGAACATTGTGACACAAGAATTTTATATATATATTAGGGTCACTGACCCAATAGATGACCAAGCACCAATACCTGACCAAAATGTACCAATATTAAAATTTTAATCAATTATGGCAATTTCCGATTGTAATCGTAGTTTTTTTTACTAGAGCAACACTTTATCTGACATTTCATGCACGAAGATGTTTCCTATTGGTGGAAAAAAGTGATGTTTTTCTGTTGCAAAGATTGCGCCGCGTAAGTGCTCCCATTTTTGCTAAGACTTTAAATTTGTTCTTGCTTTGGTGATTCTTATCCATCTTCAATGTTCTTGATGTTAATTGATCAACTATACGTCAGAGTAGGTTATGGGTTATGTTTCTAGCTACTCCTAACAATTTTAATGACGTTTCTTGTGTAACACGGTTTTTTTAATGACGGTCATCTATTGGAACAACGAAAATGCAATATTGCCTAATGCTGACCAGTGTGGTCAGGTTATGGAACCGACTAAGTTCAACCTTTTTATTGGAATTATATAAATATCAAGCAAGGTAACTTATATATTTTATCCCAGCCTTGTATGTAATTTGATTCCAAAGGCTGACCAGGGCAATGTTTTCAATAAAACTTGAGTGGTCAAGCCTAAGTTAGCCTACGCTTTTAAGTACTAACCTAAAGCTGTCCACCTTGCATATTATCCTAAATACTATTTCATCGAAGTTGAGTCTTAAATTAGGCAATAGATTTAAAAAAGCTTAATCCTATATGCGACTAACTAGAAACTTCTAAAGGCTTGAATACTGTAGTAATCTTTAGCTGGCCTTTTTTAACTGGTGAGATAGGTGGTGGTTGCTGCTGGTGATGGCATTTTGTATTCGTTCTTGTACATTCTTTGTGTACCAGATGTAGTAGTACGATCTCTATAGTACAATATTTACCTGATATGGAAGAAACTCCCACCACATCTTATACTACACTCTCAAAATCTATTAAAGAAGTCTGAAACTCCAACCCGATCTTGCCTCGGTCACCTGAAAAGCTTTTTGAATGCTATCCTCCAAAAACAAAAACATCTCCGGCAGCTCAACAGCAATCCTCGAATTCTACAAGAAATCTCATTTTGGCTGAAAAGCAAAAACAAGTCAGTCCTGCTTTGGCAAACCAAATAATATGGCCCTCAGATTCTCCAATAATAAAACCTAAAAAGGAACGGCTCCCATTCGCCACCACTTCAAGAACATGGCAAGATTATTGGTTGGCGAAAGAAAATGAAAAGGAGGAGCATAATAGAAAAATAGAAATCCGAAAGTCAGTTGAGTGCTGATAATGATGATGATTGTGATGAATAATAAAGAAAAATATAATATTTGTGTGACAAATCATAATTTTTTCTTTAAAAATACCTCTTGTAACAATATTATGGGTGATTTAGCAATTCGCCCTTTTGAATTTAGCCGTTTTTAAGTGGTCAGGTTTTGGTACATCTGATGGTCAGTTATTGGGGTGATGTGGTCAGCTTATGGTGTATTTTGAAATTTTAACTTTAAGTCGGTGTAAAAACATATATATTTATATATATAGATATATCTTTGCCTAGTTCATTTAATTACGTAATAAAGTATAATTATCCCAAAATTGTTATAGCTCAAATTAATAAAACTTTATTTATGGAACATATTAGCAACGAATCCGCTTTACTGGTCAACCATTGGGTTAGCAACCCTAGTTTATATAACAAAAAGACTGAAGCCATTTTAAAAGGTAAAAGGCATTTATTTATATTTTAAAATCACGTTATAATTCGTACAATACAACAAGTGGTCTTTCCTCAAAATATCAGTAACGTTAAAATAAATCTTTAGTTCACGAATTTTTTTTGCTAACGAATCGATGCGCTTCTTATAGCTAAGATTTTTTCCTACTTTGTTTTTGTACGGTAAACAACCGTTTAGATTATTGTTACTTCACAGCAAGTAAAACATATAGGCCAAAAACCGATACAATAAATGTATACCTAAGATAACTGTCACGCAATTAAGAAAACAATTAACAACTAGTTTTGTTGTTTACAGGGTCACACATTAAGGTCTTAGCTAAAGTTCAGAATAAAACAATAATTGTTTTAAGTATGTACAAATAAAAACGTTACAAAAACTATCAACCCCTTTTAGTCAATTCTCTAATCGATTGCTAGTGAAATTCACAAGTACGTATAGTGGCATGTGATTTGCACAGACCTAATTCCACATTGAATTCAACTTAACGTGCTCACACGGTAGAGTTTGAAATGTACCGATTTCCCAAACTTGTGGAGTGTTCAATGATTTCCTTTGAATATATTTCGCATGTATGCCTAATAAAGATACTTGATAAGTTTAAAAGTACCTTACTGGACTTATATTTAAATCCGGAGTGAAATTTGTTTAGAAAATAAACAAATGATTGATCGTTAATATACCCTTGCGATACGTTTATTAAAAAATTAATTAACCGTTTACCGTAACTTTAATGACGTTGTGGTTTATGACATTTTCCTTTGAATGATTGGTATGTAGAGGGAGGGCATGCATTCATAAGCATGCCCTAAGACGCATCTAAAATGAATAAGCGTATTTTGATTTGATTGATTTGATTGTTTGTTAACTGACAGATAGGAAAGAAGGAAATACCTACTTGAATGAAATTTTGACCTTGGGCAATTATTATATATTAATATATTTATATCGTATTACCATTGATAGGCACAATTCCAGGCATGTCTCCTTAATAAACATCTCTCTGACTTGGCGCGACAGACGGTCCCTTGTGCAGAAGCTGTTTCAGCGCTAAGAAATCAGTTGCACTGGAATGCGTGGCTGTGACTTACCCACGAACAGAAATCCTCGCAGTGAGGTCGCTCCGTAAAGCCTGGGAAATGCCCAAGAAACTTCTGAGCTTCTGGAAGGAGCTAGACTGAATTAATTAGCCAGGACTTAACGCACAACGGAGTCTAAGTGCGAAAACTGAGTCCACACTACATACCTACTACGTATCCACCATATTTGCTACATATTTTTACTCAACGAGATTGTGATATTTATTTCGTCAAAATGAATAAGAAGTCGAAATGTAGTCGTAAAACGAAAATTGAATAAGTATAGAACTATAATAATAGATACTTAAGTAATCCTTTAGATTAGTTTATTAAAGTTTTAAATAATAAGGACTTTATATGCATAAAGTGCGGCATGTATGTAGGGCGTACAATGTACATGCCTTAACATTTTCCCCATATTATATTTAATCTTGTTATGATACGTAATATTCATTTATTTAAAATTTCGATAACACGGGTCCAAATGTGCTAGTAATTGACTTAAAAGCTTTGTTAGAAAAACTTATTGTAGTTATTAAATCTATTTCAAATATAGTTAATATATCATTTTAAATTTTTAAAGGATTGCGAAATTCCACCCGATCCACGAAGTCCAGCATTCCACGACTGAGCACTTTTTAAGAAACTTCTTGCTGTACACCATTTTATAGAACCAGTTGGCATTCCAAGTATTTCCAAACCGTTTAGACTTAGGTCGGAGCTCTCGATAGAGGAGCGTACGTACCTTAAAGTTAAAATTGTAAGTTACCCGACGTTTTTTTATAAAATGGCAAACGGACTGGAGGCTTATCTGATGTTAAATGATACTCTGCCCATGGACACTCTCAATGCCAGAGGGCTTGCCAGTGTGTTGCCGATCTTTTAAGCATTGGTACGCTTTCTTGAAGGACCCTACGTCGAATTGATTTGGTAATACTTCAGTAGCAGCTGGTTCCACATAGTGGTGGGGCAACAAAAACTGCCTCAAAAGCGTTCAGTTCTGGAACGACGGACGTCGTGGTGATACGGGTTGATTTCGTATTCAGCCTCGATGTCCGATGATGAAACTCAGCTGCAGGTAATAATCCGAACATCTATGAACACTGTCCGCGGTAGAATATGCGAACGTGCTTGCTCGTTTGTCTCCTATCTCATAAAAAGTGCTGAAACGAATTTCCATACTGTGTCAATAACCACACGAAGTACGAAAACTCATATTATTTTTACGCGCAAGAAACACTATGAATAATTCAATAAAATCAATATTATTGTAAGCCATAGATATTCATAAAAATGAGTATACTTCTCAAGTACGAACGAGATGAGAATTGTCATTTTTTGGCATAATTCGATATTACTTTTTACGGTTCGTTCGGTCATGAATATCAATGAAAATCTCGGGCATTTTAATATTTGACCAAGGGTATTAGAACGTCTATATAAAGGTTAGTAAGAAAAATATTCAACCAGTAAGAATTTTAAGACAAACAACGCTAGGCCTAGGCTAGGGTTTCGGATTTCTGTATCTAGTTCTTTCTTCTACCCTTTATAATGGAAGGTAGATATTTCCGTTTTATTCATATTCTTCCCTCTATCACTGCGCTCTTCACGGAGCGGTCGTATTTGACAGAAGTAAGCAGACACTTAGCGTAAAGTATGATTCCCAATGTCAAATCCAAGATGTCTTTGTCATACGTACGTTAGTACCGAAAGTTTTTTGCGCTGGCGTTTTCTCTCGGCCTACACCCTCTATCTTCTTTGCCGATGAGTAGGGATGTCTACAGATTCAAATTTAATGACGTGGGATAAGTGATACCTGTATCTTATGTTCCATAATAAACATTTTTTTTAACATTAAGCCTGCACCAATCATCACAAAGTTTGATCAGTCCACCTGTTCAGTATGTGACTCGAAGATTTTATCCCTTTAATACATGTTATAATGAAAACTTTTTTTATATTGAGATTATTGTAGTCTAAACCGTCTAAACTGGTAACAAATATAGTACATTTTCTACTAAATCACTGACCAGGGGGCACTAGAAAGCCAGTACAAAGCCACGTAGCATCAATATTTATTGAGAATGCAATTGAAACCGCATACAATATAACATATTGTTCCAATTGGTTTCACGTAAGCTTCTACGTTATTAGAGTTGTTGCTCTGTAAAAATAACAAAAGACAGTCTATTTTGCGGAGAGTTTATTTCTGCATTCTTTTAGGTTTATTTAATTCTGAATTCGAATTATTTCTTTAGATTTTAATTGCCACTATTTAAAAACATCAGTTTGGTTGGCGAATCATTAGCCCAATCAATATTGAGGTAGGGTCAGGTGGGGTAAATGCGAGTACCATAACTAGATTCATCATTTTCTTCATTATCATTTTGTGGTCTTTTACAATTTACTGTGAATATTAAACATATTTTATGATGATTACAGATTAACTCTCTATTGCATTTTCCCGGTGTAAAGGGGTAAATGTAAAAAATATTTTAAAATTCTAATAGTGTAGATAGTTACTAATCTAGGGTAATAGCAATAAAATACGCAAATTGAAATATACTTTGGTTTTTATTGCAACGAGATCAATAAAAGTCTGTCAATCCATCAGATTCAATAAGTTGTCAGAGTGTAGTGCAAGAAGTACTTTACGTGTATAAGAGATGCCAGCACTAGTTTATTTTGTGTGTAAACAGTTAAAGTTATGGTATTACATTTGCCCCGTTCATGCATTTAACCCACCTGACTATATTGTACTTACTTAGCGGTTTTAAAAGTTTAATTTATTTATTCCGTATTTCAATAGCTGATATAGATTAATTATTATTAACAAATAACAATTATATTAAAGATGGAAAAATTTATGGATGCCAAAGATGGAATACAATGATTTTTCCTTTTGTAAAAAAAGGAAAACTCTATAGAAAATATTTAATACATTTAACTAAGTAATACCTTATTCGGCTGAGGGTGTGCACTGTGCATGCGGGGTGTGCTCATGATGCAGGTGATTTAGCGATATGGATATTCTTATTGCTCCTTTTAAGCATATTCCGCGATAGCTTAAGCAAGTTAAGGCTTAATTATTGGTCGTTGTATGTGCGGGCTTTGCTAATTTAGTATTAAGTAGTACGGGATTATACTTATACTCATCCTGTTTACGTCGGTCTTTAAATACATAGTATTAATATGCTAAATCAGCCATAGATATATATAGAATTCCGTTATTAAAGCCACAACTTCGTATAAAAATGTTGCCTACAACAACCACGAAGCGTTCTGCATTATAGTATATTGTTCTTTATTATTGTTCTAATTAGAACGATTTTTACAGCAAATTGTTTTTGCAAATTCAGAACCTATTTTCTGTTAACAAAAGTCATTGCTTTTGATTTTGTTTTAGGTTTTAAAAGCCGATAGAAAGGCCTGAAGTTTGATAGGTATTATTTTTCCTTGAAAAATTTCCAAGGCGAAATTTCCAGTTCTATATTTACATTTTCAATGATATTTTCGAGTAACGAGGTTTACCCGCAGCAAAAGCCGTCTTTCTTTGTGCTTTGAGGCGCCTTTGCTCGTCTCTTATTAAACCTTTGTATAATGCGGTTGAAACCGGGTTCAAACGGATGCACCTAACCAGCTAATATGGGTGACACGTTTGGCATGTAGACACAACTTCCAAGTTTAATTTCAGTTAAATGGTTTTTGGCTTAACTTCTTATATATAACAAGATTACTAACGGTACCTAGATTCGTTTGATAAATATTCTGTGATCGGGGCAGTGACCGTTAATATACTGAGCGAGTCTTATGTGATAATGAAAAATGAAAATGAAATCTTTATTATTCTACTCAATATACAGGATATTTAGGTAAAGTGCACTGGCCCCACACTAGGATACCCTGTGTCCCTGTTGACATCATCATGTGTTCTAATCGTCATTATGCACATTTCGTTCTTTCGGGAACTTAGGGAAGAGACATATGTCCTGGACGTCACCAGACTGGAGCGAAAACAGGTACGTAATTGTCTGATTTCATACTTGAAATATTAATCTCTTTTTAAGAATAAGACACTTGATAGAAATAGCTTTTATTTCCATAAATATGTGCGTTTAGGAAATAAATTTATGTAATAATCTTGCATGGCGAATATATCTAGAAAATGAAATGAAATTACGAAATTTAATATTCGATAATTACGTAAGCATAGTTAACCTCCGGTTATATGATATCTTATTTAATGGCTTAAGTAGCTTATATAATTGAACGACTCGTAGTGCGTTTGTTAATCAATTAAAATAAAATCCTAATGGATTGGGATTGAAGCTCTTCCGCGTCAGAGGTTTTAAATACTTAAAATATAGATTACAGTACTTTGTGCTCAAACTTTAATACATAGCTAGAAAATCTTCTACGATATTTGAATTATATACTATATGATCTCTATTATAAAATAAATAAAATAAATCAGTGGCGCTACAACCTCTTTAGGTCTTAGCCTCAGATTTCTGAATCTGTTTCATGATCGTTTTTAAATCTAATAGGCAAGAACACACGCTGTCGACTTTTTGGGTCTAAGACATGTCGGTTTCCTCACGGTGTTTTCCTTCACCGTTCGAGCAAATGTTAAATGCGCACATAGAAAGTCCATTGCTGCACACCCGGGGATCGAACCTTCGACCTCAGGTATAAGAGTCGCACGCTGAAGCCACTAAGCCAACACTACTCTCTATTATCAAGATTGATTGTTTAATATCATATCGTTAATTATAATCACGTTGAAGAATGCCATAGGTACTATGCCTAATAGGATGCATCAAGGATGACACCCTTTTCAGAATGATGGCATTAAAACCGTCAGCTCGGATCTCGGTAAAAAAATCTGACGCACTGGCAGAACCTCGGCAAGCCTAAACGCAACCTAAACGTGTACGAAGTATACTTATTAATACTCGTAAGGTAGGCCCCCTGGATCTTTCTACGGTTCATAATTCCCACACAGTTCTCAACTCAAAACGATATCGATTAAAAGGCGACATAAACCGCCTGTGCCTTTTTCCTTTAATGGCAAAACTAAGCCAGTAAGTGCTGGCTAGAATCGTAATTTAAATAATCTCCTATTTGCAATGCAACGTTCCTCCCACATTCTGTTCGGAGCGATTCAGATCGAGCGGGAACAAAAGCACATTTGATTTAGAACCCTTGCTATTTCAACTCAAATCAGCGAAATGCTTGTAAGGGTTGTACGGGAATAATTGTCAGCTACTTTTGGATAACGTTAAATTCTTTTTTTTATAGTAGGTATAATGAAATATAGATAAACGATCCTACGGGACGCCTAAAAAGGGCAGTCACCACAGCCCATGGATACTCATTTTTAACGGATGCGTTGCCGGCCCATGAGGAGTAAACTCTTGAAATTTGCCGTGAAACATTAAGTACCTTAGGTTAGGTAGCCAATATAATTTGTACTACGAGCACAAAGATTTAAAACGTTTGGCTCTATAGCGTAGTAGTTGTGCGTATGCAATATGCATAGAAATAATAATTAATTTATTTGCAAGAATATGGTACAAAAATATTATAGTATTCGTGGCGTGCAAATTTGTATTAAAATGTAGAATTTTACATATTACCTTACATTATGAATAATATTGTTATAGTCAATTATTATATTGTTATATTTCATCATTTTATATCATCACATTATTAAATTAAAATACGTATATATTATGACATTAGCACATAAATATTAGTTATAATGTTTCACTCAAATAATCACTAATAGAATAATATTATTTTTCCAAAAGTAGCATAAACAAATGACTGTATCGCAAAAATAATAATCGTGACCTACAATTCATAAAAACATTATAAAACTGCAATACAAATACGACATGAAAGGAAATGAAAAAGGTCAAATTTAGGTTTATACATTAAATAAATTGTTATTTTAAAGTTTATCCACCAAGTTTTATTTAAACTAAATACAAAAGAGCAGTGTTGGCCTAGTGGCTTCAATGTGCGTGGCTCTTGTCAGGTCGTAGGTTCGATCCCCAGCTGTGCACCAATGGACTTTCTTTCTATGTGCGCATTTAACAATATGCTCGATAGGTGATGGAAAACATCGTGAGGAAACCGGCTTGCCTTAGACCCAAAAGTCGACGTGTGTCAGGCTCTCTTGCCTATTAGATTGACAAATGATCATAAAACAGATACAGAAATCTGAGGCCCTGACATAAAAACGTTGTAGCGCCACTGATTTTTTTTTTCATAAAATTGAAATAGTGAGTTGTATTCATAGAGAAATGCCACTGTAAATACTCTATATAGTTCAAGTGAAACTATTGTCATACAAAGATACTAATGCCCAACAAAAGGTCGATGTAGGCTTTTAACTGACCCGTATGTCTTTGTGTTTGGCTATAGAACACAAAGCCGTGACATTGAAAACTTCGGCATGAGCTAGATCTTAGCCTACTTTCTTGCTTTTATTTTTACGTACGCTATATTATTTTTATATGAGTAATGGCCATGCAACTTCTACCGCGTTTATCATGGAAAGTGTTTAGAGGAGTTGACAGATTTTTTTTTCTTTTCTTATCTTATCTTTACTTCTCAGAACGAGGCCTTCTGGTAGTTTTGCGAATGGATGGCGTAGTCTTGCTCTTTCGCGAATTTTGTAAACGTTTTTGACATTCATAAGCATGCCCTAAGACGCATCTAAACGTATTTTGATTGATTGATTGATTGTTTCCGATCAATACCTGCAGCTGAGTTTCATCATCGGACATCGAGGCAGAATACACAATTCCACCCGTATCACCTCGACGTCCGTCGTTCCACAACTGTGCGTTTTTCTAAGGCAGTTTTTGCCGCGCACCATGAAGAACCAGCTGCCCACTGAAGTATTTCCTGACCAATTCGACTTAGAGTTCTTCAAGAAAAGAGCGTACCAATTCTTAAAAGACCGGTACGCACTCTAGAGGTCTCTGGCATTGAAAGTGTCCATCTTAACATCAGGTGAGCCTCCTGCCCGTTTGACCGTGCGACGGACATCGTAAGACTGACGACTCATTGGTCTAGAGGTTAGTACCACTGACTGCGAATCCATGGGTCCCGGGTTCAATCTCCGACTGAGACGAACATCGATGTGATGAGCATTTGGTGTTGTGCTTAGGTCTTGGGTGTTTAAATATGTGTTTATATGTCTATCTATCTATAATAATTATGTATGTATATCCGTTGCTTAGTACCCATAACACAAGCTTCACCAGCATAGCGTGGGACTAGGTCAATTGGTATGAATTATCTTTAAAAAAAATCTGCTTTACGTCCGATGATGAAACTCTGGGTATAAATCCATAATAACTTCTCTGAACTCTATGTAACAATCAAATGGTATCTCATAAAGCGATTAATAATAAAGCAATAATACTTAAATATCTGAATTCGGATATTCTCCTAATGGTGCTATTAACATCCATTGAATAATTACCATATTAATATTTAGCATCCCTATGCGATGCGATATTTGTACGTGAAACATAGCAATATATGAATACATATATAACAATTTTGAACGTTACGTGTAAGGGAAATATTATTGATGATGAACTATCTGTACATGTATTTCCTTGGATTCTCGCACTTTATATAATATAATTTTAATTTGGGATGTGTATAAAAACTGTATTTAAAAAAATCTTTGGCGCTATAACCTCTTTAGGACTGGGCCTCAGATTTCTGGCAAGTAGGTGAACAGTCTCCTGTGCTTGAAACACGTTGTCGGCTTTTTAGGTCATAACGTGTCGGTTTACTCACGATGTTTTCCTTCACTGTTCGAGCGAATGTTAAATGCGCACATAGAAAGAAAGTCCATTGGTGACCAGCCGCGGATCGAACCTACAACCTCAAGGATGAGAGTCGCACGCTGAAGCCACTAGGCCAAGACGGCTCACATAACTAAAAACTTTATTTACCTTCGAAAATACAATTTTGGTAATTTTTTGTTAATAACTAATGACGCTTTACATCAAATAATTAATTCTTGTTTGTAGTAAATAAACGGAAAATAAAAGAAGAAACAAACCACTTATATATGGTACACTAGTGTAGGTATAATTACAGGTATTTAATATTTTTATGGTTTATGCTAAGGATCATCATTCATCTTATTGTGTTAAAGGAAATTGGTAAGAAAGCATATCGTCCCAAAATCGACATGTCTCAAACAAGCACTAGTCTCCCCTTATGAAGGTTTTATTAAAAACTTTCAATTTAAGCACATAATTAATAAATAGATTTCGCAATATTAAAACTCTAGGTGTTGGCGACTCATAGATTTAAATAGTACTAAGTATGAGCTATAGGTTAAATATGAATATTGTTTGCAGCTCGTAAGTGGTAATTAAGTATGAGCTACAAGTAAAATAAGAATATTGTTGATAGCTCATAAGTAGAAATTAAGTATAAATAAGTTAGGTAAAATATGTAAAGAAAATATAGTTAAATAAATTATAAAATGCTTCGCCGAATAAAAGGGTCGCGTAGCTCTCGTCGCGGTATACGCGCGCAGAGTCTGTAAGCGCAGCTCTCGTCGCGGTATACTGTTGGAGTACTTAAGCTCGGCGAGATCTACGCAAAATTCTCTCTTTTTCCTCCGACAACGAACTGGGACCCAAGAATAATCGGCGAAGCAAGAAACAAGAACAAGGCGCAGTTTCATTTCAAGACAACATCTACAATTACGCACTAGCAGGGGTGCGTGGGTTGAGGCGGTGCCAGCGATACGTCGAACCGTCTTGACAAAACGTACGTAGTCAAACCCCACCGGTATTCAAAGCCGCGCCGAGGTTACTTTGGTTACTGCACGGGTGTTCTCAAACGAACATCTAAACGTCTAATCCCGTGAAGGCCCGAGTCTCAGAGGCGACGTCGGGATTGGCTAGAACAGAAGTACGTACGAAGTCAAACCCCACCGGTATTCAAAGCCGCGCCGAGGTTACTTTGGTTACTGCACGGGTGTTCTCAAACGAACATCTAAACGTCTAATCTTGTGCAGGCCTGAGTCTCTGAGGTGTCGTGGGGGTTGGCATCAACACAAGGAATATCATAATTCCTGTATGTTCTCATACGAGAGCAAATTACGTTTTAAAATGTTGAATTGAATTTTTAATAGCAGGATTGTTGAAGAATGGAATGTAATGAATGAAACGTACGCGGTGCAAGTTTCATGCAATAATCCTCGAGTTCATGAATATTGTAACAACTCGTCGAGATGTAGTGGTTCAAAGTTTTCTAATAAAGTTCTTTTCAGGTGTTTCTAGGTAACTCAGACAGTGCTCCGGGCGATTGCACAAAATAAGTGAGGTCAGGCTTTGATGTTAAATAGGTCCGTGTCGACTTTTTTTACGTTTATATACTTTTGTTCTATTAAAATAGTGCGTATACGCTACAAGTGAGAAGTTTTTTATTTACCAAATATAATCTACTACTCTTCCTCTACTAATCGTAAAAGTATTAAAAAATAAATAAACCAGGGGCGCTTCTACCTTTTTAGGTCTTGGCCTCAGATTTTTGAATCTGTTTCATGATCATTTATTTAAATCTAATAGGCAAGTAGGTGATTAGCCTCCAGTGCCTGACAAACGCCGTCGAATTTTTGGGTCGTCGCCTTCACCGTTCGAGCGAATGTTAAATGCGCAGATAGAAAGAAAGTTGTAAAAGTATTGCTTTATCTAAAATCTAATCAATTAGACAGAATATTTAAAAAATAAAAATATTTAAGCATCTACTACTACCTATTTCGCAAATGAATCAATGAATAATAAGATAAGCATGAATAGTTACATGAAATGACATGAAATGAAAGTGATTACATTAAAGCGTTTAGTTTAAATGGCCCGAAGAAAGTATGGATGTAATTGTGCATACGTACAAGAAGAAACATTCAGAGTAACGGCGGCAATAATTTTGCTAGAAGACTTTGGTAAACGGCTGCTCTAAAAATGAAATGTTCAGAGAGTCAAACCGAAAATCATCTAGTTTCATTGTATTAAATATCTAATCAACTAAATCATAGACATATTACGTAGACTGTTATACCGAACGACATAGACATTTAAATATAATAGTTATTATATTGAAAGATGACATAATTGTTTCTTACTACTTACAAAAGAGTTGTTGGTCTTCCCGTTATGATTATCTGTAAACAAATGAAAAATATTAAATTATTGCCATAGAAAACATAGTAATGGGAAAAGTTTGATTATTAAATTGTCAAAAAAGTCCAGCTTCGAAATTTAAATATTTAAATTGCATCCCGGCAAATTAAATTACTCGCTTCATTCATGCATACATGCACTTGAAAGATTTATCAGTTGAAGTATCTTCAATAAATTTTCGTCCAAAAAATGTTACGATCCATTTCCATTATTTACCGGACGAGCGCAGGAAAATTCGTGAGTTGAACAATTGTTCACGAGTACAATTCAAAACTTTTTTAAAGGAAATTCCGTACAATTTGTCTTGTTCATTTGTTATCCAGACAATTAGCAATATTTTGTTCATAATTAAAAGAAATATAAGAAAATTTTTTTTTAAGAAAATATATTTTTGCACACATAAATGCAATAAACACACAGGCAGGTGGGGCACAAACGCACGAAGTAACTCACTTAGTCGAGGGTCATGCACATTGCTACTAAACACTGGTCAATGAATAAATTGGTGTTTAGAAAATAATTATTTACAGCTTTTTTGCTATTATATCCACAAAAAGATTGCTATGTTTATAACGAGTTATAAATGTAGCGACAAAAGCTTTCTTTAGTGCTTGCGTCGCGTCTTTTTTGCGTCTTAGTTTCACTAGATGTTAAAAGTTAGAGGCTCACTTAATATAAGACAGTTTTCTTTGAAGACGACACTGACGGTTAAACACAATATAAAAAGTCTCAAACGTATTTTGGTTCTCTTTGGAATAGAGACTCTTGGGCCGTGAGGTTCATGTGCACAGGCCCTAATTAAAGATTTCAGGTAGTACCAGTGAACCCAGAGCTGGTGCTTTCCTCGCTCAACGAATAAGTATCGCTATACAGCAAGGAAAACGATGCCAGCATTACACTGCCAGGATGAAAGTTTTTAAATTTGCTTGAATTTTATTAATCAATATTTGATTATTATTACTATTATGTAGGTTAAGGATATTGTTCATTGTTCAATTCCAACACCCAAATATACTATCGACGACCAAACACTCTCCGAGCGGCTTGACCCTTTGGCGTTGCATAGAGATGTGGGGGTCACTCTGCATCTTCTACCGCATTTACCATGGAAAGTTTCATCATCGGACGTTGAGGAAGAATACGAAATTCCCCCCGTATCACCTCGACGTCCGCCTTTCCACAACTGAGCGTTTTTCAAGGCAGTTTTTGCCGCGAACCACCACTTTGTCTAATCAGCTGCCCACTGAAGTATTTCCGAACCAATTCGACTTAGGGTCCTTCAAGAAAAGAGCGTACCAATTCTTAAAAGGCCGGCAACGCACTCGCGAGCCCTCTGGCATTGAGAATGTCCATGGGCGGCGGCATCACTTAACATCAGGCGAGCCTCATGCCCGTTGGCCCCCCGTTCTATTAAAAAAAACCTGTATATTTGGGAATTGGAATTAAACACAGTTTACGTTTATGTGCCGCTTATCAATACTGTGATTATTTATTCAAATTGAGAGTTATGAACACTTGACATGAATTAGTCGGAGCCATCAACTAAGTCTCAAACTTCAGAATTTAAAGTAGGATGTAACTTAGCAAAGCCCTGATTATTATTCTACGGAGAGGCGTGGATTACGGAACATTTCTAAAGACAACATTTAACACAATTTTATTATTAAGTTCTTTGAAATTAAAATAAGTATGTATAAGAAAATGAGAGGATTGTAAATATAATATGTTACGAGGTTTTTAGGTAATGTGTTCTAAAACAAACTAACTAAAAATATTTGGTATATGTTACATATAGTAGTCGAATCTACATATATCAAAATTTATTTGAACCGTGTTTTATACCATAAATATAAATAACTTTATAACAATAAATAATGGAAAATGCAACTCTTGTGATTACTGTCAGTGATGTTCAACTGAATACTTTTTTTAAATATTATATTTAGCCATAACATTATTCACTGCAATGCACGCGGTAGTAGGTATGTATTTGAGCAAGTTAGTGCGTGCCCGAAGCATAGCCATCAATAATTGCCGCCATTCTAGTGTGGTTTTGGTACTCCCAGCCCCAACCTCTGTAACATACACTGCATTATGTATTAAAATACTTTTTCACCTAAGCTAATACTCCTACAATACCGTAGCCCGCTCTACGCCGCGTAGCGGTTATTAGTTCGGCAAAATAATAATATTGTCTAGGACGACTCGGTCACGTGGGCTATCTCTATTAAGATAGACCATTTATTATGTATTATGAAAATTATGGAAGAGAAGGTCCTTACGTAGGCATTTAGGGACTATATTTTATGTATTCTTTTTTATTGTTCCACATTAGGGGTTGCCTGGAAGAAATCGCTTATTAGCGATAAGGCCGCCCGTTGCCTTATAACTTTGTAACCTGCTTTTTAATTTTATTTTTTATATAAGGTAATAAAGTATAAATAAATAAGTATTATTGAGCAGATGATATTAATTTAAATATAAATCAGTCACGTCACAACCTTTTTAGGTCTGGGCCTCAGATTTCTGTATCTGTTTCATGATTTTGACATGATTTCATCAATCTAATAGGCAAGTAGGTGATAAGCCTCCTGTGGCTGACACACAATAAGGCAAGCCGATTTCCTTACGATGTTTTCTTTCACCGTTCGAGCGAATGTTAAATGCGCACATAGAAAGAAAGTCCATTGATGTACCGTAGGAGATGTAACCTTCGACTTCAGGGATGACAGTCGCATGCTGAAACCACTAAGCCAACACTGTTCAAGACAAAAAATGAAAATATTAATATTGACTTTTATTTAGAACGTAACAAATTTAAATCTTCAATAGTATTTTGTCATCGTCATGCAAATGTTATCTAAACTGAAAATTCGTGATCGTTTTCAAAGTTAAAAACGATAAATTACATTGTTATGATAACCCAAAGATAAGCGTTACCTTCACTTTCTTAAATAGTAAATATGTCAGAAGTTTGGGAAGTTTAATTCGTTTATAATGGAAACTTATTAAGCGCGTCTTGGAGTTTTGAAATGACTTTCGTTAATTTTGACGTTTGGTAGATCTGTTGGTGACGGCGTTTGATGGCTTTTAGGCGGAGATTTGAACTTGACTTCAAAGCAAACCGACTAAGTAAAATTTATTTAAAATACGCTTTAGCAAAACAATAGTTATTTCAGAACTTATGTATGGCCAAATTTAAACTAAAAATATAAAACCTATTTGGTTATCCATATTTTTTTTTTTGTTTATTTTTACAACAATCAATTATTAGTCAAACGATAAGTGAACTAAAAATGTCACCGGAAAGCTTTAATTTTAATTGTCAGAGCAAAACATATTTTAATTTAATTATGTAAATAATATATTGTAGTATATACCTTTTCTGTTTTAGCTGTTTTCTTTTCTTATGAAAAAAAATGAAAAATAATAACTTAACTTGTAATAAAATATTAAAATGTAAAATTGTATTTATAACTTAACTTATAATAAAATATTAAATGAAGCTAATGTGTCTGATCCTACTACAATTTGTTGTGTTACGTTATTTCAGTTTTGTTAGAAAATACATACAATATAAAGCGATCTCGTGAGTTATTTGTTTCAAATATTTATATAAATTCCTAAATAATAATTCAGGCCAAAAAGAGCTTCATGTAAACTTCTAAATAAATACCTATTACATGTAGAATAGATATGTATTTAAGCATATTTGTAACGATTAAATACGGTGGTACTGGTGCGATTTCGATTAAATCCGTACGAGTGCTATGTTAGCCCTGAAACAGAATTTAATATCAAATATCTTTGGCGTTTAATAAGAATGAACAGCGTTTAATGTAATAAAAAAGGGCAATTAATCGAAGTTGAAGGAGGAAAAATTTAATTGGAAAACAAGACTTGGGCTTATATAATTAACAGTAGTAGTCAAGATCTTAAGCTAGATTGATATCTATATTATTATTAAAAAAACACTGGCGCTACAACCTTTAATTTTTGTTTGTTTTGTGATCATTTGTTTTTTCTGTGCCTGACACGCCGTTGAAATTTTGGGTGTAATTTGTTCCTCACGATGTTTTCTTCACTGTACAAATGACTGATAAATGCATATCATTAATATATAATACGTTTTGCAACTAACTTTAAATAAAATATTCATGGCTGTTGCATGTTGTTCCGATAACAATAGCAATTATTGTTCAGTTTAAACTGAATACTTTTAATGATCTATGGACGCAACAGCGCCTTGTTATTACGAAGTAGAAAATCGAACTTAAAATGCTGCCACTAAATGCTCGGAGCTTTCAACAACAAAAACTTACAGCAAAACGCCTGAACATTGATTAGATCCAGGATTCGTAATGCCAGTGCAATAAAAGTGAAAAGGTTAACCCGTATGCGATTTCATCACATGAAAAGCTTTAGCTTTTAAAACGATTTTCATGTACGCCCAGCTGTTGCATACCAATGTTTTAAAGTGCGGGATTAAAATATACAATGTAGTTTTACATTACGCTGTGTTTTTAGAATACGGGAAAAACGAGATTGTGGAATGGATGGTACAAATTATCATATTTGTATCATCACTACATAGCTTAGCTCAAAATTGTAACGCAATCATAAATAAAGGCGCCATGCGTGTGCGGCCACAGATAAGTAAAGATATTATCATAGACAAAACACGACTCATAGTAAAAATTAGTAAAAAAACTCCTTGGTTATACAAGCGTCGTCTAATAGACCTGTAATCGTATTGATTGCATCAATATCACATCTCATCTCATCATCTCATCATCCATAGAGAAATGATATTTTTATAATGGTTTTATTACATTTTGATATTCATGTTCTACGTTACGATTAATTTACTATGGGACACTTTTTATTAGGGTTTCCTATAGAAACTGTTATGGCAGGAACGGTTTATAGAATTGTTATCTCTGCCTGCACACGCACATGCAGTTGTTATTATTTTAGCGCATTCTCTAATCTTCAATGTCCATGAAATTTGATGGGAGTTTTGTCCGTTACATACGTTGTGACTAGACTAGATTATAATACTAACAATAAAATAATGTATATTTCGGCATGAAATAACAATATTATTGTTTATTAGAACCTAAACATAACAATCAAATATACAGTATTTACAATTTCCTTATTCTACATAGTAATCATTAAAATTAATAACAAATTAAATTTAAATAAAGAATAATTCATTTAATTTAATATAAAATGTCAAACATTTTATTCCATTAGTGGGGAGAATTTATTTAAGCTAAAGAAGCCTTTTTTATTTATGCTCTGAAATATCACACAAGTTAAAATTAGTAAAATCAAGTAATTTTGATAATATGTTATAAATGGTGCAGTGATAACCAGATCCATGCAACTTCCTCACAATCGAGTAGCCCGCAATATCGCAGAACACAACTCCCGTAGGACTTTTACATTCAAAGAAGTCGCAAAGTTTTGCCAAGCATCCGCGAGTATACAATGTAAATAGAAATTGAGCTAATAGGTAGGTAACAAAACAAAAGAAAATAATAATAGTTGTAAATAATTAACAATGCAAAGTTGTTAAAACGACTTGGCAAAAGTTCTCTGTTGATACAAAGATAATGTTGACCCAATTGATTTAGAAAAGGCAAGACAAGAAAAGTAATAAAACATCAAAAAATATAAACTGACCAATAATTGGGCAATTTAATATAACGGCTGAATGGCGCGAAGCGCAAGCGTCACAGATAACTGAAAGTTAAAATATGCCACTGAGTATAGATTATAGAAATTGCGCACAGAGGTGCGAGGTGCTGAGAGCAGCACAGAATAATAATATAAACTTCTTGGTGGAATAAGTTCTAGGAATAAACCTTTTACATCTATAGTTATGAACTATTTCAGCTTTTGTTCTAAGTGAATCATTTTTTTATACATAATTATACATAATTATACATACGTTATAATTTTTTGTAATGATCTGATCAATGTTTCAACATTTGAACGTTCGTAATTCAAATACAAGAATTAGACTCATAATATTATAGTTTTAATTTTCATTAATTTCAAAACGCTTTTTCCTCCTACATCTTCCTGTTACAGAGTTAATGTGATAGGGATGATCTGAAACTTTTGCACTCAGGAAATAGATCCCGAAATCATATTACGATATGCGGACCTTCAATAGATACGTAACTAACCTAAGTAATGTTTGCTTCAAATAATACGAATTTCAGTGAATTTATTTAAGTGAATTTGAGTATTAACCTATTCGAGCAATGTACGCATGGCTATGAACAAATAAATTTTCTTTGTGGATTATCAACACTTGTCCGCACGGTGTTGAAAAAATACGAAAGTTTAATTTAATTAATAAACTTGACAATAAGTTTAAAGCTATGTATTATACTGAGAGACTGGTGCTTGAAAAAGGTTGGGAAAACATGTTATTACAAGTCACCAGTCCCTCTTGAACATAGTGGCAAAAAGTATTGCTAATACAAGTTTTTAAAAACTAACGAACAATAAATAATTTATAAAAATATATAAGAAATAGAAAAAAGTTAAAGCATTTGTGAGTGTGTGTGTGTGAGTGTACGGGTCAGTGTGAGTGCGTGTGCGTGTGTGATTGAGCTAAATTGAGACTAGTGTGGGCGAGAAAAACGAAGTAAGCGGCATGTTTTAAGTTCATAATTAAACAGGGTATGAAAGGTGGAAATTGCCGATTAATGTTGGCCTTAAAGCGTGCGACTCTCATCCCTGAGGTCGTAGGTTCGATCCCCGGCTGTGAACCAATGGACTTTCTTTCTGTGTGCACATTTAATTTTCGCTCGAACGGTGAAGGAACACAGCGTGAGGAAACCGGCTTGATTTAGAGCGGTGTCGAGGTAAGTCGACGGCGTGTGTCAGCACAGATAGCTGCCTATTAGACAAATGATCATGAAACAGATTCAGTAATCTGAGACCCAGGCCTAAAAAGATTTTAGCGCCAATAGATATACGATGCAATATATATTTTTTACGTTTGCCCCGTTGAGTTTAGCGAGTCGCACTTATTTAAAAGGTATCTATAGGAAATTCAAATCATTTTTTTAGTAGGTGATCAATCTACGCGACAGACGCCGTCGATTTGGGTCAATCAATTGTTGCTATAAAAGTACAGAGGTTACTTTTCGGATCTCAATTCTTTTCTCAGGTCTGGCGTAAGTATTTTCAAAAAGATTTGTATGCAAGTTGCTTTTTAAAAATAAGAGAATGTTTTGTTTGAATGAATTTCCGTTCAAAATCCCGCTTGGTATCATATAAATTAAGTGGTTTTAATTGTAGTCATTGCAATCAATAAACGTTTTAGGTTTTTACATTATATTTTGTTATATTCTTAGATTTGAGATTTTAAAATAGAATATGACGTATAAATAATTTAATGGCTTTTAATTATAATTGGCATGCTGTTTTTGAAGTGATAACGTCTTTAAAATCGTTTTAGTCGGGTGACATGTTCAGAAACTTGTGTCACACCAAAACCTCACGAGCGCGATCGCAGGTATAACGAGAGAGAGACGGACCGATCTCCCGTCTCATCTCACTCTAGCGGCATACAAACGAATGGAGATTTTCTCGTGCGGTTAAGTTTTGTAAGAAAAATGTATATCATAGTCGAATAAGTAAACTTGTCATTTTACACCCGAAATTTATCATCAAAAGTGTGAATAAAGCGATGTATGTAATTTAAAATTTGAAAAAATTGTTATCTTCATTAATTCCTTACTTCCCAAAAACTTATATCACCAATAAGACGTTATCACGTAAACATCTCGATCGTAAACCTACTTTACAAACAAACAATATTTTTTTTAAATTAATCTGTCATAATATGTACCATTTTCAAGGTAATTAATTATTCTATTTATGAAAATGTGATTAAAGTTAAATTTACTTGTACAAAAACCAATTTCTCTTCTGGAATATTAAATAGAGACATTAATATAAAAATAACATATTTTCAGCGTTCTTCATCTTGACTTTTGACAAATTGCCTCCTTTAAATATCAAGGAAAAATAATTCAGGGGATAATTTGTTCCGACACGCCCTCGCTCTTATCAGTCACTTACAAAAATGTGAATTAGTATTTTATGGAACAAATTGGAAATTACTCGATTTCTTTTTCATTTATAAAAATGTTCTGATGCTTGCTTAAAACGTCTGTCATTATGTTCTTCTCTTGTGCCAGAAGATGGAACTCTATCGTCGTTATTACTCCACATTCCACCTCGTACGTCTATTTATTTATTTATTTATTTATTTACAGCCTTATATCAGAAATACAAAATATATACATTATAACTGTTATTTTTCTTAATCTACGATAATTGATTCTGTGTGCCTACGGGCAACGCCTCCACCATTGTCCTCCATTTTTCTTTATTGTATACCAATCTCGTCCTGGTCTTAGTCTTTCCTGCCATTTCCATAATTTCATCGGCCCACATTTTAAATTGCCTACCTCTGTTTCTTTTATAGCCTCTTGGTTGCCATAGTGTTACGTCACTTAAGTCAGGATAAATGTTGACTAGACGAACTAGCGAACAACTAAGTGTTTATCATATGTGAGTTGCATTATTTTGTATATTAGTTATTTTAGTTACAAATTTATATTATTTTAGAATATTTATTAATGGTAACATTATTTAAAAAAAAACATATGTGCCTTTCACACATGGTAGAAGTGAAACCTTCAAAAATTATGATTTCAAGATAGTGAGGCGTTTGAAAGTTGATGAAACGAAAAAGCGACAGAAAAAAGAAACAGATACATAAATTCATAAGATTTACTGTGGGAGAAAATGAGATAGGAAGCATTATGTATAAACTTTAAATGTAGTGTGAAGTTTTCACATAATTTTTTTTTATAATTCAGACTTGGCCAAGCGTTGCTGTGGCTATTTGATTTTTGTTATATTACATAGTAGTAATTTATTCAAAGGAAACAGCAGGAAAACAACAGTCATGGAGATCACCATGCTTTTTTGGTGGCTATGCCATTGAATTGTAGCTTATGTGAAACGTTGGTACTTTCAACACAGCGCCATCTGTTAGAATTGTGTCAAATAATAAACAAATAATTTGCAATACATTGCGGGTATAAATCTAGATGTAAGCTATCCTATCTTTTAAGTTGGATCAAACTACACACGGTGTGCAAGTTTGATTGATATCGGTTCGGTAGTTTAGGAGTCCATAGCGGACAAACAACGTGACACGTAATTTATATATATTAAGATAATAAGTAAATAAATTTAATCAATTTTATCTAATTTTATAATTGAATTAAATTAATCTCTTATTTAAGTTTTTTTTCACATCTATGTTATTTTTAATTTAGAAAACGATCAAATGAAAAACGTTGCTTTTTCGTTTCATCGACTTTCAAATCACAACGTGCTACAGAAGTTTTCACTTCAAAAAGAATAGCTCTGAATGTAAGATACATTGTTAACGTAGAAATCACATCAATTTCAAGGAGTATTTAATAATTAAAACAGTGAAATATTGTTACGAACCAATATTCATTTCCCTTCCTCCTGTATTAATTTTCACTTTGTATCGGGTGAATTTATTGTTAAATCTAAATTAACCCTTGTTATGATAAACGAGAAGTGTTTCCTAAATTATATTACGGTAATTAAAGCTGGTAATATTGAAAATTGAAATGAATACTGATTGTTGAAAGGCATTGGCGTTTAATATTTTTTTCTTCTTTTTTTATGTAATAGGAGGCAATCGGGCAGGAGGCTCTGATGTTAAGTGGTTCCAGAAAGCTCCGCGGCTAATGCTGCCTTATGAAACCGAGTTGTGCAACGACGGACGTTGAGGTGAGACGGTTTATTTTGTAATGCGTTGACGTCCGATGATGAAACTCAGCTGTAGGTCCGAATAACTCCTCTGAAATGGTAAATGAGGTAGAATTATTAGAATGCTAAAATGTTATACTCGTATATTGAGACGAACGCATATATAATATATATGCGTATTATATCTTTCTATGGAATGGCATTTGATAAGCGTTACCCATTATAATCCTTATCCCTAACAAGCGATCTCTTCCAGGTAACTCTATTAGGTTTATTCTTCGAATTAAATAATACGAAACTTTTAATCATAAAGAAACGATGAACTCTTTTTTTAAATATATTGTGTCTGCACAAAGACACCATTTGATATTACGATCTAGCCTAAGCATCCAAAAGCACCTTTTTAAGCACCCAAAACCTCTATTAGCGAGAAACAGAAACCTCTGTAAGCGAGAGTCGTTTTTCTCTCATGGACCTCCGTAAGTGAGACTGCTAGTTATCTATACCGCTATAAGCGACAGTCGAGCTTGATCAAGCAATATTCGACAAAATTTATGAGTTAGAGAAAAACATTCAAAATACAAAAACCCAAACGAAATCGGCGGATTTTTGAAGTGTAAAAAAGTTCTAAATAAAATTTTAAATACATACATATAAATGTATATATGTACAATGTACATAATAAATGCTGTGCACATTTTGCATATAATTTTATTATATTACATATTTACTACATTCGTACATGCTGTGACTTGTTATTGCTGCGTACCTCTATAAGAGAGAAACGCTACCCATGTACCTGCATTAGCGAGAAACTCGGGTTAGTGAGAAACCTCCATAAGCGAGAATGAGATTGTGCTCCCTTGAACTCTCGCTTATCCAGGTTTGACTGAATATGAAAAACATTGCTTGATGAAGTCCTGATTATAAAACAAGCGGGATTCATACTTTAATAAGCTGGCAACCTATACGTTTCATTTGACAAAAAGTACACTGAAACGCACATCTATTATTAAAAAGCTTTCATCCCGTTTGAGGCTCAAAGTGGCCTGAATTACATTACTGGACTTCGCCAATCTTTATTGAATTGGGAACCCTTCTTAAGTAAACATCCGAAAAGTTTTGGGCTTCACAACAACTACAAACTTTGTCCCTAAAAATTTTTTACTGATTTAATTTGGCTCGCTTTATTGACGAATTGTGCCTGATAGTCTGAAATTCTAACTCACTTTAAAAATTACAATACTTTAAAGATATATCTATACTGATACTAGCTGACCTTCTATCTATCTTTTAAAACCCCTAAGTAATAAGGGGTTAACATATTGTTTATTTTTTAGTGAAATCTTTTTAGTTTTTATTTTTTTATGATACAGCATACAAAAATACACACAGCTCCTAATTTTCACCTCTCTATTTTTTTATAGTGGATAGTTATTTTTATTGAACTAAAAAAATGTTTCCTAGAAATACATGGCAAAACAACGTTTGCCGGGTGAGCTAGTATACAGATAGAATAGGGTTGCCTGGAAGAGATCTCGCTATCGCTTCTTAGCGATAAGACCTCCGTTGTATCCTTAATAATGTATGTTACATATTTTCATATGTAACGAAGTTTTAATAAATAATTAAGCTGTATAATTAGGTCATATATATACACAAAAATAGTCTATGTGCCTTACTTTTCTAGTCTATTTAAATGCAATCATGAATAAATTTCATTACATTTTAACATTAGTTACGGAATAATTGCCATTGATTGCTTCATTGACAAATTACAGCAAATAATGATAGATATCATGGAGTCATTAAGGGTTATTCACACATTAAATTAGAATTCACGTTTAAATCTATATGTTAGCGTTTGATGAATATTATTGATTTCATGAATGATTAACTGTATTAGGTATGAGAAAATAAGCTTCTACGCATTTGTGATAATGTAATAATGTAAAGTGATAGTTAACGATATTTAAAAATATTAAAGGATAAATATATCGATTTTTACAACAGACTAATATCCCCCAGCCGCATCCATGGTGGAGTAGCTTAGCTTTTATATGTAAAAGGAGGCGTTGGGTTCGATTCTGGAGTAACAGATTTTTTTTCGTCGGAAAGCCTCAAAACGGTTTTTCGATGATTTCACCATCTCGCGTCATATAAAAAAAAAGGTGCGTGTGTACAAAATACATATGTCGGAAGTGAAACTACTTTGGCAAACTAATTTTTGAGTCTTGGTCCTATTTATACAAATCTAAAACATTACATTTCCCAGACTTAGAGGAAGAGAAAAAGGAAGATATGATAGGAAATTAATGAATTTAATCGTCATTAATATATTAAAAGTGTCGAAAATTAATACAAATTAAAAAATATATTTTTTAAATTTATTTCTATAATAAAAATACGTGGCATTTTAATTTACAATTCGTCATTTGAGATTTCATAATTTTTTTTGCATAAAATATAAAATACTTATATTTCATAAATTCTGTTTACGAAATTTTAATTTTAAAAAAGAATAATAATAAGGAAATAAAAGTAAAAAATAATAAGGTGTATATAGAAAAACGCTTTTACCGGATTAAAGTAATGTATTATTATAAATTATGTCAAATAATTGTAAATTTATAATAATACATAACTTTAATCAGGTAAAAGCGTTTTTCTATAAATGTGTAAAGGTTATGTTAATCAAAGACAATACCTACTACTATAAGGTAATTCACCCTTCTCACTGTCAATCGCTCTCTCCCTTCGATAAAAACGCTAAATAGTTAAGTTCGTTTCATCCGTAAAAAATTTACCCTCATGCGCCTAAAGAAGATTCCCTTCAAAAATGTTTTTAATTATACGACTTAGGATTTTGATACTACTTATTTACGACATTCGAACATTTATTGAAACATAGACAAATCTTAGGGCTAAGCTGGTTTCACACTATCAAATTGTCCTCTGTCAACATCCTTACAATAGATGAGTACAAATCCTTTACGGAACGTTAATTTACCGTGAACGGTTTGAGAGGACCGTACCAGGGATTACTTAAGCTGAAGTAGTATTTGCCCATGTTTGTAAATCTGAAGAAAACCTAAGCTTCATTTCTTTTTAACAAGGTTGTGGACGTGTTATAAAACACAAGTTATATAATATGTTACATATTCTATACGCACCCTACCTATTGACAAGAAGACAAATCATTTATTCTCCGATTTTGTGTTGTTCTTAAGTGTTATTTAAACTGAACAGCAGCTATACCCAAACAAACCGATTCGCTACCACGTCGGCCTTTTGAATGCATGATCTCGGTAAAAACCGTTCCTTCACTAAGTTTATAATTCCTTGAATAATTTTATATTTAAGTTCATAAATAATATTTAAACAATAATCTGATTTATCCGGTCATTTTATAATACAAATAAATGGGTCATTTCAAAGTCTACTGTTTTGTGGAATTATAACAATTTATAACAATTACAGCGCTTGAAAAGCAAAATTCAGCACAAAATTCATAACAGCACAAGGCGCATGACAATGGACGTGATTTTGTGCAAGTCAGCAAAATCCTCGCTTATGAGTTTGGCCGAGTCAGCTGTTTAAGCGGAGATTGCTCAAAGTATGCAAAGTTAACGGATGGAGATAACAACGGTTTAACTACAACTTTCAAGCTTCCACCAACAAAGTGGCTTTTAATCTTTATATATTTTATTAGTTTATAAAATTGTACGAAGATCAATTGTGCTTTGATGATTTATTTATACAGTGACCAAATTTTTCGTTTTCTATTTAGCCATTTTTAATAGTTATTATCATTATATATTAATATTGTTAATAGTATATTTGTGTTTGTTTATCTTGATTGTTCGTTAGTGATATGTGAAATTACGGTTTTGTTTATAAACGTATGAATATTACTAAAGCAATTTTCTGTCACATTTATTTACATGACTCAAAGGCGATACGGGTAAAATGAGTTTAGTTAGGGCGTAAAGGCTTAGTGTTTAAAGGCGATAGATAAGTCAAATAAAGAAAGGAACTCGTTCACTGAGTCATTTTCCCTATCTCCTATATTAAAGAAAGTAAATGGATTGAAATATTAGACGTCTATTGAATAAGATTCGGTTCCAATTTTCGCTTGAAGTAATTTCAATAGCATTCAATAAGTGTCTGTAACAGCCGAACGAGTTCGATTTTATTAAAATATTGTCTGTGCTTTTAGTTATAGACTAATGAATCGTATGAAATACAATAATGACAGGTAGATGGACTTTAGAAACAGATTTTAACTCCTTTAATTTTGACTTAATTTCCCAAAAGACCCAATAGTGCCGCCATGAAAAACTTAATTTATTTAACGAATATTATAATTACTTCTGTTTGGGAGGCACAGAACTTGATTTATAAATTAACTGTTTAAAGAGGACGTAATGAAAAGGATACGAAGGGGAATGCTTCTTGTTCTGTTCTTGTTGTCTTCTTCTTTTCAATGGTCTTTTGGCCATGTAGAACGGATGATTGACCAAATCCAGGAGGTGCTAGAGAAGGGACAAGTGAAAACTTCCCATAACCGTCGAGCATGCATAGTGAATATCATGAAAATACATGAAACGAGAAACGAATGTTAGGACTCCTTGTATTGATGAAGCCGCATGGGTCCGTCAACATCCGCGAATATACACTGTAAATACGTAATTATGACGGAATAAAGAAAAAAAAACGTGTGGCACTCGGGGACTGCCGCGGTAAAGCTATATTGCATATTATGCTAAAACGCCTATATAGTCTGTCTCACTCTAACGCGTACCGGCTGCACCGGCCGCACTCAGGCTACGTCACCGTCAATGGGAATTCGCGCTATATTACGTCATCGTGTGTTAGGGTTTTTCGTAACGGAATTTCTCAATTCGGTCGCCGCGCTCAAAGCCCGCGATAAAATCTATGCAATATCTTAATAGTAATAATAATAGCAATCAAACGACTTCTGAGGTAACTCCTTACTGATGTATATCCTTTTCAATAATAAATAACCCTGAAGGGAGTTACAGGAAATTAGGGTCGATGTTGATTGCTCAAAGAAGCAACTCAAATCGTCAAATTAAATAAACTCAGAAAGACTCAAAGTTCGAAAATGTCCCATGAGATGTTGCCAAATAAACACGAATTTTGACCTTCGGGAAAATTAAGCGTGGAGTATGATGAAAGCAATTTAACTTTATGAATCTTGTGTGGTACTGTTAATTTTGTGGTGCTGCAATAATGGTATACTTGTTGTTCTACTATGGGGGTAAAATGTATTTTATAAAATAAGCCTCGAAGGCTTCGGAAAATTTAGCCCTTCTTCCTCTCGTTATTTTGTAAATATTATTATTATTATTTTTTTAATTAATAAAGCTCTACTCTCCTGCCATTGTGTCCAGGGACTTTTTCTATCTCTAATTTTTTTACAAAAAAAAACAAGATACATTATATTAATATACTATAATAAACTACTTCACAAATGGTGTGTTACTCGTCTCGCGAAATACGAGCCCTTATTCCTGTCGTCATTTTGTAAATATTATTTTTACTTACATATGGATCTGAAACTTTCCCACTAAAGTGCAGCATACAAAGCTACAGGATAGGAAAGAAAAGAATAGATAAGGTAAATCTATATATATATAAAAATGAAACCCGTTTTCCGTTGTCACGACATAACATGAAAACGGCTTAACCGATTTGTCTGATTTTTTTAAAATAATATCCTTGAAGTACGAGAATGGTTCTTACGAGGAGAAAAATTAAAAAAAAATGAGTAAAAAAGGCTAAAAACAACTTTTCTATATGCCCATACAAAATATTCGTATAATACTTAAGTCAATTTGAACTTTAATACTACCATATCATAGAGTTCAAGTGTTAGTGGAGGGGTTCCGGGAAGGTAAATTTTTATATTTGACATAATGTATTTGTTGTCTTATCAACTTTCTTTTTTTATCTTACTAGCTAGACCGGTGTCCCTAATAGCAGAATAAGTATTTAAAAAAAATAAAGAATAAGACTGTTAGGCGGTACGATGTTCGCCAGGCCAGCTAGTAATATATAATTAAGAAGAATAACTAAGGTAGCAGATGTTGTAATAAAAAACATGAACTTAAGTGTGCGTGCACATAGCAAGAGGAACAGAAAAATGGAGAATGTAAGTACTTAACTGGTGCCCAAGGAAAAATAAACGAAAAAGAGAAAGACAATTTAGAAGGTGGTTAGACCCAATAAAGGAAATAGCAGGTGGTACATGGAAGAGTGTGCAGACAGGAGTGGTGGGATTTAGAGGCCTTTCTAAAAAAAGGGGAATCAGATGCCTAAAAAAAACGAGAGGATAGGAATGAAGATGTGTTTCGGTGTAAAATCTGAAATCAAATGCTATTAATATTTTTATTTACGCAGGCTTATAGAACTGAGACTGTCAGTTTATAGAACAGATGAAGCTCGAAGACAATTTAAAATTCTTTTTATAAATATTAATGCTACACGCGTACGCTAAAGTGTACAAATAAATTAAGAAAGCGTAACTTTATAATGATGCTTTGATACAAACAAAGCAACATTGTGTCTCAAAATTAATCAAAGCCTTCGAATAATTACTGTGTTACGAATTTAGCAGATTTAGTATTCAGAAGTTGGCTCCAATACGGTACCGTAAATTCAATATTCGTTGAGCCATTAAATTCCCGTCAATACATTATTATTATTTGATTAAGTATATTTTATAATACCAATATTATTTAAAGATTATTAAATGTGAAGAGTTTGTTCGATTGAACCAGTAAGCACCTAGTTTAATTTAAATATTATTTTTGGGTTGGACAGTTAATTAATGATACAGAGATATATATCGAGAAATGATATAGCTTTTATATATAAGGTCTTTACCTATAAAATTGGAATTTATATAAAAAAAATATATTTTGTTTTTGTAATTTTTAATTTCAGCTAATCAAAGTACTGAAAATTGAACATGCCATTTTGATGGTGCCTTTTATATATATAGCGTAACGATCAAAGTAACAGACCGTTGGTTAAATAAATAAATGTTCTGTCTCGACAATTGAAGAAGGAGGTTATATATTTAAGGTTGTCTGACGAAATCGATGAATGTATACTTCACTATTAACATTGGCACACTAGACGGTCAAACTCAAAAATTAGACTAATTTGGTCTTCCTGTATAAATAAGCGTTTCATACTTTTAATTTTCTTATTAATACTAGTCTTATAAATAAGAAATATTGTTACTTAATACTTTTTAGCGCATTTTGGAGTCGGTTCAACACCTCATAAAAACTTTTTTAAGGTCTGATCTTCATCTATATAATAATATAAGCACTTTGTCGTTTGTTATATTAGGCTATCAGAATTGCACGCGTTTATTGAGGATTAATGAAATTGTTCAAGTCCAATGGTATGGGGAATTAATATAGGATAAACTATAACAGCTAACTGTTCGATTGAAATCTATAGTAGGTATTTAAACTATTTCTACATTCAAAATGGACTTCAGAACACGAATAAAGATGCAAAGATTTATAAAGTTTCCTTTCATTCGTTTTTCTGTTCTTGGCTAGCGCGACTTGAATAAATATGATTTTAAATATTTTGACTGATTATTATTCAATACTTCCACTGAAGTATTTCCGAACCAATTCGACTTAAGGTCCTTCAAGGAAAAAGCGTACCATTTCTTAAAAGGCCAGCAACGCACTTGCGAGCCTCGTGGCAATGTGTCCTGCCCTGCCCGTTTGTCTCCTGTTACATAGAAAAAGGGTGATGTACCAAAATTCCTATTGCAGTAACGTTACAAATTAATGATTGAGCATTGAGCAACAGCCTAATTCTTATTGAAATATGTCCTATTTTTCTCACGGCTTAGTCTTGACAATGGCAAACCAATAGAATGTTAGCATGCCACGCTCCCGCCACTCGCTAGAACTCATCCTTCTATTCTCTTACTTCTTTAATTCGGGATATACTCCGTAATTGTCGCAACAATGGTCGGACTCATTAAATATACTCAATATAAAAGTTATTGGATATTGGCATATGTACTTCTAGAGAAGTGTTGGCTTAGTAGCTTCAGCGTGCGACTCTCATCCCGTAGGTCGTGGGTTCAATCCCCGGCTGTGCACCAATAGACTTTATTTCTATGTGCGCATTTAACATTCGCTCGAACGGTTAAGGAAGACATCACGAGCAAACCGGCTTGCCTTAGACCCAAAAAGGCTACGGCGTGTGTCAAGCACAAGAGGCGGATCACCTACTGATTTATTTATTTATTGGCATATTTCCGCACGTGATACACAACTATACTTCTTAAGTACTTGGTGTCACGACTTATATAAAAATCACTAAAACGCACAATTAAAACTATAATATAATATTTAAAGCAAACATTATTCAATGTTTTTTAATGTGCGATGAAACACTAATGAACCAGCGAAAACCACATTTTCTTATACGTAGAATGTATTCGAATCTCTGTACTGATTAATTTTGCGGATTTTCGTAAGAAACAAATCAACGAAAACATCGAGACGAAACGAAACGTTTTGTTACAGAAACAAAAGAAAACATTTGATGTTTGATTTTTTTGGTTCTTATGAAATTTTCCTGTAATGATGTTCATTTCGTGCGAATAAAAGCCTCCCGGGAATAGATAAGGTAACGTTAATTTATCTTTATAAAAATCTAGCTCACGTGAATTTCGTTGCGCCTTAATATGATTTTCTATAAGCATACCATTTTAGCTACATATATACTGTTCGCTTTACCGCTTTACTATATTTTTCTTGAATTTTGTGTTTATTTATAAAAACTTATAAATAAATACAAAAGTCTAAACCAATTAAGGAATGTTCAATAAACATAAATATACAACAAACAAATTACAGAATATAAAAGTAATACTTAATAACCTTAAAAAGTAGGTATAATATAATAAAAAAAAAATTATTTATTTCTTATATTTATTTTTCTCCATAAAAACCTTGATCAGAATTAAATTAATAATTAAAAAAATACTCTAAATGGTTCAACCAGTCTTCGAGTTTTTCGCTTAGCAACATATTTTGCGATTCAGTTTTATTTAGATACATAAAATCGTAGTGAAAGTGTGTGTAACTTACTCGTAGTTCTGTATAGGTCGAGGAGTAGTCACATTTCTCGTCTTAGTAATCACTAATCACGTTATATCTCGACGTTAGTAATCAGTCAGCCTACTAATTGAAGAAATACAGTTTCACCGGGATTCTGAATCAGAATCATATTAATACTTATATGCATTAATTCTAGGCTAGATTTGAAATATAAATCCACATTTTAATACATTGGAAACCCTTTGTCTTGCTGACAAGCTTTCATTAAATGGCCCCCAAATATTACATAAAAGAGAAGTTTTCTGGAGTGGAAAAGTTAATTTGGAATTCAGTGGCCTGTTCATGCGAGTATTACATAAATTGTAGTAAGATGGTATATACAAAATCCTTTATTCGCTGCAACCATCTCACCATGTTCCATATAACATGTTAAGTAATTAATAATTAAAAAAAAATTAAAAACAAAGATTTGTCCTCAATCAGCAGGAGGCATGGTAAAATGGTACCACTTACATTCTCGTGGGAACAACATGCAAATACATAGTCGAAATAACTAACTAACATCACCGCAAACACGAATTCTAGTCCGTCATAAAACATATGTATTTTTAAACTTCTTTCTCCATTCTCAACCAACTATCCCCACAAGACTGTCGACTATCATTTACAAACGGGTGCGTAGCTACTTTGCCATATTGCCCAGTATAGTCTTCAATCTGGTAATGGTAGGGAGGAGTTATGGCCAGAGAAGTTGGGGTCGAACGCCTACCCTTTGGTCTGACCAGGTAAAGACAACTTGAAGTGGTGTGGAGGCACGCTTAGGGCTTTTCAAGACAAGCACGACCTACAGTAATGAAGTTTGCAAAGAAGAAGAATAAACTTCATTACGAGGTCAGAGCCACATGGCGACAGGCGTGACTCAACGCCAAACGAATTTGATGAAGATAAATATGTCTTAGGTGTTACGTGTTGCTTTTAGAAACTACTTGCATAGCATTGAGATCGCCCCGTGAAGCCTGCTAAGTGCCCAGGAAACTGAGTTTCTGGAAGGAAATTAATTCGCCAGGACTTTACGCACAACGGACCATATCTCTATTCTGCTCCGGTTATAAGCTTTATGATGTCGATAGAACCAGTTTAATTTTAACCATTTATAAAAACTAAGCCTTAAATCATTACGAATATGTGTAGAGTTTAGGATAAATTCGAGGTAATTCCAGAAATATGTTGATCTCAGACCGTTTATATTTGCGTAAAATGAAGGATATATAGGATGTTACTTTTTCACGAAGCCCGCAATGCTGTCGGCGCCGAACTTTAGAATTCATTGTTCCAGCGTAGCTATTAATTATACGCGAATTCATACTTGGGCTCATTAGTGGCATTCATTCGGTTTCGCAATTTTACAGATTGAAATTAAACGCGGTATTTGGTTTATTTTTAAAACTTGATAATGCTACTTTACAAAAACGTAAAACAGGCAAAATGCCATTTTACGAACTGGATTAAACATTAAAATGGGTGACCATGGGCTGCGATGCCTGTTTTGAGCATCCCGTTTGCTATACTATAAAAAACATGACTGTACGAGCCAAGGCTCATTTTACTCACTCAGGCTTTGTTAAGCCTATTAATAAGCGAGGCGATTACCGAAATAGTCGGAGTTACGCCCCGAGAGTATAGTCAGACGTAGGCACTCTCTTCAACTGTTACATTGCATTCATTCGTTACATAGTAATTAACATTTCATTTATTCGCTTATATTCTTTGTTGTACGCAAAAGTTTACTCAATTCAACCCCTTCATTCACACACTTCAAAGGTCAAAGAAAAAATTCATTTTGGTCTTTATTGGTTACAGACTAAATTTAAATTCTGTGCCAACTTGGAATCTTATGAAGATATGATTTAATATTTAAAATACACATTTTTGTTTAATTTGAAATCTTTGTGGGTTTATTTTCAATTATTTTGGCATATAGTTTCATGCATTTACCGTAACCAGGCTGTTAAACCAAATAAATTTGGCAGATGGCCAAAGTAAACCCCGATAAAGATTGTTAAAGGTACCATTACATTTTACACACAAAAGATTTTTATTGAAATAATAAATTTTTTGGTCGGTTTGTTTCTAATGCGATCCTATGGGCCACACAAAGGTAGAAAATGTTAGTGAAAGATAAATAAACAGAAGACAACTCACTAGAAGTTTACAGAATTATAGAGGGAGCACTTTATGGTTAGAGCGGCGAACAAATTTAATAACTTAAAGATTGACATTGATATGTTCGCTGAGAGTGTGGTGACAGCCAGGAAAGCTTTAACACAAAATTACTTCAACCAGGATGAATGAAAAGCATTGAGATTTAGATTCCGTTTTTTTTTTCTTTTTTGTATTACAAACTAAAAAATATTTGGCATGTTGTTGTAAAAAAAAAAAACGATATATGAAGATTTTTACTTGGCCCATCTTAATATATATAAATCTCGTGTTTGTCCTCAATGGACTCCTAAACTACCGAACCGATATCAATTTGCACGCCATGTGCAGTTTGATCCAACTTGAGAGATAGGATAGTTTAAATCTCAAATTATAGTCGCAATTTTAATTTATTGGTAATTATTTGTCTGTTATTATTTGACAGTCACAAATCACAATTCTAACAGATGGCGCCGCGCTGTGTTGAAAGTACCAACGTTTCACATAAGATACTATTTAACATCCGTATCAAAAACCTTAGCCACAGCAACGCTTGGCCGAGTCTACTAGTAATGTTATATATATATACATCTATTTTTGTATTGTGCTGTGAATCTTCTGAATGAATAAATAAATAAATAAAAGTAATAATATTATAAGTCGTTTACTACAGACGTATTATTTGTTTCCAAACAATACACCACCAAAATCTATAGACATTTTGAACTAATATAAAAAATATTCAAGAATATATTTGAATGAACATACATTTACGTATTTCTTGTGCGTATTTATTCAACGCTCCGGACTTAAAATATACGCGAGATTAATATTTGGTTTCCATTTCGAAGTGCAAACATATTACCTTTGTATATATCTATATGTAAACGATAATATATGTACATATATGTCTATAGACGCAAGTTAGATTTTAAGGCGACTTTTACAATATGAACCATTTACTCTAGACAAGTTACTATGAAATTTTTAACAGGCCAGTTAAAGTTTAATGACGATTTTCAATGAGACAAAATTTTCGTTTCAGGTTGATACCTGCAGCTGAGTTTCATCATCGGACGTTGAGGCAGAATACGAAATTCCACCCGTATCACCTCGACGTCCGCCGTTCCACAACTGAGCGTTTTCAAGGCAGTTTCTGCCGCACACCACCACTACGTGGAACCAGCTGCCCACTGAAGTATTTCCGAACCAACTCCACTTAGGGTCCTTCAAGAAAAGAGCGTACCAATTCTTAAAAGGCCGGCAATGCACTCGCGAGCCCTCTAGCGTTGAGAGTGTCCATGAGCGGCGGTATCACTTAACATCAGGTGAGCCTCCTGCCCGTTTGTCCCCATTTCTATAAAAAAATACTGCTTGATTTGTAAGCGATATATTTAAAACCACTACACATTTTAGTACTTCAAAGAGATTAAAGTGCAATTCATAAATATATTTAACTAATTATATGCTATATAAATCTGGTAGTAATTAAGTTTAATATAACTACATATATACATTATTTCCAACGCACAAATATACAGTATTTACAATATTCTTAACCTACATAGTAATAATAATAATTATTAAGCAAATATAAATAGAATATTATATAAGTGTACCTTTAAAGCAGCATTTTCTCGCTGTTTTGCGATACTTAATCTTTAAGCGAGGAAAGCACCAGCTCTGGGGTCACCGGTTATCTACTAGGCGCCAACTTAAATCTTTAATTAGCGCCTGTGCACTAATAATAGTATAATTCGGTGTTATTATATATTTGTCAGGCAATTTTATTTACCATGTAGAATAAATAAGAAACAGCTAATAAGTATATCTTTAAATAACGTAATATGAAGCTTTTTTATGTAACATGAAAGAAGAATTACATTTATAAATCGTTTATTACAAGGTAGCTAACTTGCCTTTTAATCTACCTATTGAACGTGACCACTAATTCCAAACCTAAATTAGACGAAGCCACAATCCAATATAAAGTTAAAGAATCTATTTGCTATTATTAAGTAGCCAGCCATTGGGAGGCGAACGTGGAGAGCATCGTAGATTAAAAAGTCTGAAAGTTGCTTTAGTTTTATTCGTTCTCCGTATTGTGAACAGACCGTGACTGTCAAAGAAACGCTGATACAATATTATTTCTTAGGCTTTGTAATACGTAACATTAAATGAGTATGATGACATTAAAATTAATCAACTTTTTGCGTTAGAACTGGGTATTAAGGGTAGGATTCCTGTACCTCAATATTTAATAGGTTTTTGATATACTTTACGGTAACTCTCGATTCATCTTAACGTAAGCCCGTAATTAATAAAAACCAGTCCTATAATTCTTCCAAGTTATTTTATATTCTAGAGTTCTAATTAAAATACCTACTCATTCGTTTCTAACTGTAAAATTGTGTTTGCCTAAAGAAATTTGACAAATCAAAGCTATTATTCAGAAACTTCCATACTGCGATACTGACAGCGATTCCAAAGGTTGCACATCATAAATACAGATATTGAGAGAACTCTCACACTAAAACGTTGGAATATAGTAATACTGTCACTATTGTAAGTAAGTTACAGAGTAAGAACGCAGAATTATACTTAAAACAGTGCAATAAGGTTGAAATAGTCATTGAAAAACCAACATAATCAGGCTAGCGCACTTTAAGTTGTTGTCATTGAAGAATCGTAGAAAATTAATTGATATATTGATATATCGTTTGCATTTAAGATTGATTGACCCAACCTTTTAACTAAATTTACATTTCGTGTACCCTCTACTTACCCCAGGCATCCCATCATTCCATTTGTCACACCTTTCAGAACTCGTTTTAGTCAAAACTCACCGATATACAAATTGAGCATTCTGATGAATAAGCTCAGTCTGGATATCCATAGTTGCTCCCCTCACAATTTGTAATCGAGTTTCGTTTAGTTTTTATAATTGAATTGTTTCGTTTAATTTTTTTATTATCTGTTCGTGTGTAAGTTTATCTATGAGTAGTATCACACACTTATCACATTAAAATTTGTATTTTATTTTCCAATGTATCAGCCTTATCTGCCGAGCGAAGCTTTTATAAATACATAAAAGTATATTAGAACTTTGTTATAAGTTTTTTAGTATACAATAATGAAATTAAGAACAAATTTATGTTACTTTCTTTTAATTTAACTACTAGTACATAAGAACACTTGTTAACTTCCTCCTAGCCTTTAAAATCTCCAGTAACATGCCGCTAACTAAGATAGAAAGTCGGAGCTTACGAAGTCACTAGAGTTACCACTTACCAGCTACGAACTACGTCAATCTGTCGTACAGCCATCAATTAGGATTACCTTTCAAACATCGTTTAGAGTACTTTTCGATGGATCGGAGTATTAGTAAAATTAAAAACATTCAATTGGCTGTGTTCGTCGGGATTTTTTCTAATAATTGCACTTTACGTTGTTGTATATTAAAAGAGTAAAATCATGAGTTTCGGTTCAAAGATACTTTATTTCTCAAAGAATTAAATTCACTTCGTGAGAAAATTTAGAGTAGGTTAGTTTTGTACATCGTGTTATGAAATTATTTAAAAATTAGCTACTAAAAATAAAATTGTTTTTTTAATGTTAATTATTAATATTATCCCGCCTTTTCCCCAAAGGGATAGGCAGAGACCACGGATCTCCACTCGCTATATTCCTAACATAACTCTCGATTCATCTTAATAATTCGTAAATTTACCTCGCCCTTCTCTGGTAGGTACCTCCTGGATTTACTGGCTATTTTTATACTACTATTTATCTAATCGGCTATCCAACCCAATTTCACAAACATTGGCTTTAATGGTGGTACAATAATTATATTGTCATTTCTAAGCTATGAGTGCAGTGTTGTTTTTGTTAAGGTGTGACAATTAAACCCTAAGGTCGTGTTCACAACAGATTTTTGTTCTTATGTGTGTGAACACATGCTCTTAAGAGGAAAGCAAAGGCGAGGAAAGCGGTATCTTAGACATAAATTTACGATATTCTGCTCTATTACTGAGCAACTACTTGTCTGTGAAATAAAATTGATCAAAATAAAATCTGGCGCCACTGGATTATTATTATATTTCTTATTCTTAACCGTCTCAAATATCAACCGAACAATACAAAAGGAGACTTTAGCACCACGTCAACCTTCTAGCTTCGGGCCTCTTGAAAATGGCGGACTGCGTGTTTCGGCTGAGAAGAACGAGACTTGTTTGATAGTTTCGAGGTAGAAATTATTGGATTTGTATTGTGTATCAGAAAATCAGATAAAAGCCAAGAGGCGCAGGTGGTTAAAATTAAAAAGACACATTTATTTCAATGTGTTTTGAAAATTATTTTTTTGATGGACCAAATTCTGGGTATATTTACATATATGTATAGTTGACCACTAAGACGAGGTTAATACTAATGAACCTTTACTAAATGCTGTTCACAAAATGCTGTTTCAATTCTGATTATGTAAGCCCATACGAATCTCCATTAGTATTCGTTGTAAGTGCAAGTGTAATTGCTTACATTTCTGTTAATAGTCTTACGAATAGCCCGCACTGCGGCTTAACTGCTGCGGTTTTATTAGAAGGCGTTTCTCAGACGGAGTTATGCTTCCTTCGGGTTTTTAGAAATACGTACAAATAGTGGTTTTTGTTAAGTGATACCACCGCCCATCGTAATGCCAGAAGGCTCGCAAGTGCGTTTCCGTCCTTTCGTTGAAGGACCCTAAGTCGAATTGGTTCGGAAATACTTCAGTAGGCAGCTGGTTCCACAAGGTGTTGGTTCTTGTTTTTATATTAATAGTTTTAAGTATAAGAACACTTTTTTTTTTTTTATAGAACGGCGGGCAAACGGGCAGGAGGCTCACCTGATGTTAAGTGATACCGCCGCCCATGGACACTCTCAATGCCAGAGGGCTCGCGAGTGCGTTGCCGGCCTTTTAAGAATAGGCCTTTTAACACTGCTAAACTGCTGCGTTTTTGAAGTTATACTTCTTTGGGCGCGTTATGAAAAATTGATGAGAGTGAAATTTTACGATGCGCGCGCACCGTGACACAAAATTAACAGAATGAAGTTGCCCACGGAAGATGCTGCGGCATTGGACATAATTTAAAAACAACATTCGAATAATAATAGAATTTATGTTACACTTAATGTAAGAGAATAATAAAAAATATTTGTTTATTTATTTTTTCAAATGTAAACTGAACTTTATTGACAATAATGACTCCTTTTCCAGTCTTTGATTATTTAATTGTAATTAATTATTTGCATGCAATCAAAAACTATTTTTAATAATGCCAAAGAAGTATAACTTCTTACGCGCGTTCACGCACCCTATTTTTCATAGTATAGGATAAGAGTGGCGATAGTTTTTGTCAAGAATGAAATTACATAAAACATACAATTTATGTCATGTCTCAAAATTAACTGCTTAAAGCATACTAAATTGCTTTCTTGAATTACTTTTTGGCTAGAATATTGCTTCAAGATTCCACGTTTTTAAAATGACTACAATTACAAATACGTATGAAAATGTTAGATAAAGGATATATATGTGAAAATGACACGAGCACTTAAGATGGCGCAGAATTGAGTAGCTCACAATATCGCACACAACTCAACATTTTCTATCGAAGAAAGTCGCGTTCTTAAACTGATATTAGGCGGTTCGCGGTTTTGCGTTTATTGCGGGAAAACAGCAGTGCGGCCACTCTCTATATGACGTCCAAGCTTAATTGCTTACATTTCTGTTAATAGTCTCTTAGGAAAACCAGCTCATTAGGGCAGTCGGAATCTCGCGAATTGTCTATGGAATCTCTACGGACAGCTGAAATCATTAGATCTTTAGATTAACTTTTGTTACTATCTTTTTTTATAGATTAGGGGGCATCAAGTTTACAGGACGTCCAAAAATGACTGTCACGGACACCAATGTTAGCGAGTGTGTTGCCGGCCTTTGAGGGAGGATTATACTCTTTCTTTAAACAATTGGAGGTCGTAACTCCCAGGGAAGACCCTAGTTCGACAGTTTGCAAAAAACGTATCTTGTGTAGCGAACCGTGGAATTTATTTTATTAAGACACTTTTTTTATATTACAAACCAAAAGAAAATGCATGAAAATTAGATCGCTTCAAACCCTGAAACAAAGGAAAAAACGCTATAGAGTTTTATATTAATCATCTCCACATTTTGTTTGATCTATTTTCCTTTAACCTTTTATAATAGTTGCTGAAAGCTCTGCCGATTCGCGCAATTCGAACTTTCTATAAACCGCTTTAATAACAAAGCTTCGTTCTGACAAAAGTCGGGATATAGTGCTTTTAGGACTTTTCTGAAGATAAAAGTGAACCTAAAATACAGGGCTATACGCTTCGGCACAGATAGTAACAACCCTTTCTATGAGAGAAAAATATTTTTTTTGTTTCTGACATTTTGCGCGATTTCGACAGTACCATTGTTCGCCTCTTTATGGTTCGGACTTTCTGGGTTTGATTCTCGAATTTAAACTTTTATATTTTGTAGGTAACAAGTCATATTACATATGTTTAAAAAAAATTAATATCAAGTATTCCATTAATAAAGCAACGTAATATAATCAGAATCTAAACCTAAAAACCTTTAAAAATATAATAACTAAAATATATTATTAAAAGGAGTCCCTTTAGGCAAGGTTCAGAAGAAACTGGCAGCGTTCCCACTTTGACTAATTCTTTGTCTGAGGTAGCTGCCAGCTCTTCGGTCTCCTGTGATATAAATAAGCCACCGTTATATTGTATGTAACAGCTAAATATTTGCAAGCACTTGTTACACACTAGTTTTAACATACAACCTGCATGTATTATACAGCACTCACATACACACACTCACACACACACACACACCCTCTCATACGCCCATACAACTTTATTTGTGCTATTTTGTACTAACTTCTAATTACTTGACTGCTTTGTTTTTCTCTATTTGTATGTACTTGTATGTACTTTTTGTAAACACTCAATATGACTTTGCTGTGGAATGGAAGCCTGGTTATCCATATCACAGGTTCTTGCCTAGTTTGGAAACCAGTCTCCTAATGCCTTCTCAACTGTTATCTTATTGTTTGTTGTAAATGTTATATGGGAGAAAATAAAAATTATTCTTATTCTGTATGGTACCTATATCAAGTTTAGCACTTGGCACAAAAATTTGTAATTACTGTTTATCAAATAAGCAATGTTTCTTGCCTGCTGTTGTACTTTTTTACCATTGCAATATACAATTAAATAATATACCTAATGTATTATATTGTGTTCGTATATTTTCTCATGTAAGTGAATGTTGTAATGTTCCTAATGAGAAATAAATATCTTAAACCGTAAACGCACATCGTCTGAGAAATTGTGAATAAAAGGCGCATACACCAGCGTATGTTAGGTTTAAACATATTTTAGAATAATACTAGCTGACTGGGCAAACGTCGTTTTGCCATGTATATCATTTATAATAAAACAATAGGGGTTGATCGTAGAGGGGTGAAAGTTAGGGGTTGTATGTATTTTTTAATGTTGTATCATAAAAAAATAAAAACAGAAAAATATATCTAAAAATAAAAAATAAATATTTAGGGGTGGACTACCCTTAACATTTAGGGGATGAAAAATAGATTGTTTCCAATTCTCAGACATACCCAATATGCACATAAAATTTCATGAGAATCGGTCAAGCCGTTTCGGAGGAGTTTAACCACAAACACCGCGACACGAGAATTTTATATATTAGATTGTTACCGTGAACATGTCGATGTGTTTATTAAGTTCTATCGCTTAAATACAGGTAAATTATGTATAAATAAATAGGTTTTTTGTGTTTGCTAGTTTTGCGTTTTCACTTTTAACGTTGTATGTTGGTAAAGACTTACCAACCTATATAAATAACAGTGAATAGGCTTCTTAAAGATGAGAGTGCTAGAAGACCTCGTCACCACTTAAAGTCAGGTGGGATCGCGGTCAGATGTTGTCCTACTTTTAAACTTGCTTTATCATATAACATTATCTTTTTTCTCACATGACCACAAATAACGAGATTGTGTTTCAATGTTCACCCTTTTCTAAAGAAAAACAGATTAATATACACAGTGTGGAGTGTCGTCTATAGTTTAAATGAGAATTTTTCTAAATATTTAATATTGTGCAAGTAAAAGTATTACTAATGACATGCGTCTAAATGTACGCGAAATTAAACAATTGTAAAATACCAGACAACACAGATCTATAAGTCTATAATTTACATTATCTTAGTGTTTAGGAGAGTATTTTAGTACAACTTGAAAGGCAAGTTCTTTAGTGCTATAGTGCGTTGCGAGTGAACGTTTACATTTCTTCCAGTAGAGTATCATTACAGCGCCACAATGAACGCGCAACGACGTCGGCAAATACGCTCTATTCTACGCAAAATACTAACTGTAGTTATAGAACAAATAGAAGACGAGATTTTATTCGAAATAAATAAACTAAATATAAATACTAAATAAAATAGCTTCTTTTAAGGCAGTGTATGCCGAATGCCTAGCCTGTTTGTTCTTGTATAAATTGTTTTTAACGTTCCACAAACATTCGTGAACAACATATTCAGACACAAATTTGATAGTTGTATCTTCCGACCATTTAGCCATTTTTAAAAATCAAAAAACACGCACGCTTTTCACGGCACTTGTGCACGCTCCTAAAATTTTTACTAAATTACGTGTTTACACACAACGAGGGAAGATCTCGGGGGATGCGCGGGCGCGGGAGGGGTATCACTTGAAACAAAAATAAAAAGCGATTATATTTTGATTCAACTTGAAAGTCAAGTAGAACCGTACTAAAGCAAGTAGCGTTTACATGTTTCAACTAAAGTACTATCCTAAAGCACTCTCCTAAACACTAAGATAATGTAAATCGGCCTTAAGATATGCAAGCTTTTCATATGACAGTAAGAGGAAACGCGAAAAGAAAATTAAAATATACATAGCTGTCTGCTCACGTTCTGTCCTCCGCCAAGATTCACCAATTCCGGATGTCGTTGCTTAACCGTTTCCTCAGTTCTGTACCAGAACTGAATAAACGTGTGACAGGTTTGTGAAGATTGAGAGATGAATGTAAGTAGATTTAATTTTTATGTACAAATAGTATTTGTTAGTAGTTTAAGTATGTAAGTAAGTCTATATATAATGTATAGACTTACAAAAACTTTACTAAAGTATTCCTTTACTTATACTGAAACTTTTACTGAACTAAAAGAGTGAAGAATATGTTTATTACCGAGTTCTCGTAATAAACATATCTTCGTTCTCAACAGAGACAGACTAAGAAAATTACGTTTCAGAAACTGATTAATAAAAAACATTATTAATCAGTTTCACTTTGATTACTCCCTTCAGAACAACAAGCACAGGCGCTAATTAAAGATTTAAATTTGCGCTTGGTAAATAGTACAGGTGACCCCAGAACTGGTGCTTTGCTCGCTCAACGAATATTTATCGCAAAACAGCGAGGAAATGCTGCCAGCGTTAAAGGTACACTGCCACAGGGACCAAACTGTTGTGTTTTTTTATAAGTATTTGGGTTAAGAATATTGTTTATACTGTAAATTTGAGTGTTGGAAATAAATCAATTTAAATAGTTAAAAACCTTTTTTTGGATACATCTTCAATATTTATATAATTTAATAATAATATATTAGTTACATGACTCATGTACTGTATACTCAACAATGTATTGTTCATTCGTCAATTATGTATTCTACTAAGAAACCCATATAACCCGAAAACCAATTTACAGTAGAGAAGCGATATAAACATTGGCAAATGACATGAAAACAATAAAATGGAAAAACTCTGAAGCACGTATACGAAACGCATGTTGATGTTACATTATCATCTTTCAACCAAACAGTATGGGCTAATTTATCGTCCTTTACGTTGAATTTATCGCATTTTCGTGGCGATTCCACGTACGTGACTGAGGACAATGCCTCTTAAGTCACATGTTCGTGAAATGTTGGACCGTAAATGGCGTAAATAAAGGAGTATGTGACGGGATTCATCAAAATGGCGTAATGAAGCTTGTGTTTTTACGGCACAACGCCGATTTTAATTATCAAAACAATCTGTGACGCTACAATCGTTTAGATCTGAGCCTCAGATTTCTTAATTGATTTTGATTTTTTTCTAATAGATAAGTACACGACAGTAGGCTTTTCTGGTCTAAGGCATGGCAGTTTCCTCACGATGTATCTTTACCGCACCAGGGTGCAGTCCAATGCGGACATCGACAAAAAGTCTCTGCACAGATGAGGATCAAACCTACAACCTTTGGTATAGGAGTCGCACGCTGAAGCCACTAGGCCAATCTGTATCAAACCAAAAACTTTTTCTGAATCTGAATTTTTTGCTTTTAATTTTTTTTTTGAAAGAGTTCTGTTTTTAAAATTTATAACTTTCTTTAAACATTATAATAAAAAAGTGTTATTCAAATGTTTTAACTATACTTTACTTCTCTTACTTATTTGTTTCTTACTTATTTCTTAATGTGTTTATGCCTCTATGTGAAAATAGTTATATATAAATAAATGTTAGTACATGTTATTAAAAGGTGTATTATATTCTATTCTTCTGGTGTTTTTACATTATTTTAATTTACAGAATTATTTATATTTAAAAGAGGAATTACTTCTATATAAACAAGGGTTATATAATCGCCCCATTAAATAGAAGCCTGTATACTAAAGAAAAGCTATAAAAGCTAACGTAATCTCTCTTCCGACTGGCGTATAATTTTAGTGGGATTCGGAACGCCTTTTCCTTCGAACAAAGCACAATACAAGTTTAAAGCTTTTAAGAAAGACCGGGCGCGATTACTGGCAATATAAAGTATTAATTCGAAAATAGAACGCTAGTAAAGAAATATAATTAGGCAGGGATATACTTATTATTAATTACAAAGACTTGATTGAACCCATAACATTATAAGATCTAGAATAGGAAGTCTATAAAAGTATAGTATACAATAGTTTAACATCGTCTTTTGTTTTTAGCATAACAAATTAGTTTCGCCCAAGCGATTATAATCATAATTATAGCTTTTGCCTCATATCGGCTTTTGTTTGATAATTTTTGATTTATATACAAGTAGTTGGCCATGCGACATGCCGTCAATTTATGGGTTTAAGTGCCTGTTTCCCTACTATATTTAACATACAATCAAGTGTTAGTAAAATAGAAAAAAAAGACGGTATAGTCAGGCTTTAAATGAGCTAATAAGTCAATTAAATCTATATTATAAATCCATATCAATAGTAAATAGCTTTTTTAATCAAAAGCAACGAAAATTGTTATAAATTTGACACAGCCTAAAGGGTATTAGAGAAAAATATCGCAATATTCCCGAATATTTACATAAACAACCAATGAATATGATTTTCAGTGTTGGTTTTCGGCTTTCAATTTATGCTTTGAGGGCTTAACCCAAAGCAGAAATAACAATTTATGAAAAATAAAACATGACCTAACGAAAACATTATTTTATCATCAAGTGGACTATATATGTATCAGAATTTAACACACTGTTCTTTTCACACACCTTCGTGACTTCGATTCTCGCCGAACAAAATTCGTGTAGGTTTGCACCCTTTGGCTGTTCATCTACTTGCAATAAATGAACAATTTAACTCCCTTGAGATGTTAAAGGAGTTCAAAAAAGGATACTTAGGAGGACGAGTAAGAACATATATGTATGAGTTAGCTGTATGTATTGGGTTTAGTTCAGTTCCATTAAAACAATTGGAGGGAAAAAATTTATTCAATATCAATGAAACAGTATATATTCTATTGTATTGCATCGCAATTCATGAATTCGTGAGCTTTTTAGTTTTTTTTAAATAAAAAATTGATGAAGATGAAGATTTGTGATTCTATATTTTTTATAAGATTTGGGTGTGCACTTCTTGCACTGTATCCATCATATTTCTTTTTGAAGTTTTTTTCCATACTAGGGTTGCCTTGAAGAGATCGCTTGTTAGCGATAATGCCGCACGTTGTATCCCTTATAATTAGTATGAGATATGTTATTTGTTTTTCTATAAATATAACGAAGTGTAAATAAATGAATAAACAGTAGAACATCTTTATCTGTATCTTTTTTTGAATTTTTCAAGTATTTCGAATTTAGAACATGCAGAAAATAGAAGTCTCTCGCTAACCAAGACAAGAGGTTTAATTTACAATATTAAAAAAATACAATAGATAAGTACGTGACTTAACGTAGTTTGTCAGCGAGAATAGAGCAAAACTTTGCCGCGCGTAGTCAGGTGTCATATTTATTTCATGCATTCGTTTGAACAATATACAGAGTCTATTCAACTCAATTTGAAAACATTCTCTGAGAAATGCGGGAGGGTTGAGACGAGCTCAATTTGTCACTAAACTCCATACATATGACTCGTATCACTCAGTGGAATTTACATGGACTAGTATTTTATTACCGGATTTAAAGGTCTCTGTTACGTAGCAATTTTGTTCTATGTTTAAATCATGAGGCGTATACGCTCAATAATAATAAAGATAAAAAAAATCAGTGGTGCTAATATATTTTTAGATCTAGGTCTCAGATTTATGTATCTATTTCATGATCAATCTGCAAGTAGGTGATCAGTGCCGACTTTTTGGATCTATAGTAAGCCTGTTTCCTCACAATGTTTTCCTTCACCGTTTAAGTGAATATTAAATGCGCAATAAGAAAGTCCATTAGTACACAGCCGAGGATCGAACCTACATCCTCAGATATGGGAGTCGCACGCTGGAGCCACTAGGCCAACATTGCTCATTCCATAATACACATTATTATTTAGGCTACAGCCATCCGAGTACTTTCACTCTTTTGAATTCGGTTGTAGCACAATGCTATATTGTAATACTCGTATATAAAATTCTCGTGTCTCCAAAACGGCTAGACCGATTCTCATAACATTTTGTGTGCATATTGGGTATGTCTGAGAATCGGACAACATCTATTTTTCATCTCCCTAAATGTTAAGGGTAGTCCACCCCAAAAAAAATTGTTTTTACATACAACGCCTAATTTTCACCCCTCTACGATCAACGCCTATTTTTTATTATAAATTATATAAATGGCAAAACGACGTTTGCCAGGTCAGCTAGTATCCTATAGATTTGTCGAATAATTGGACTATCCAATACAGAAATATTTTCTTAATTCATTCACTCAAACAAGCACTTCAGTTAAATAAACATATATAAAACTCTCGTATTGTGTCTGAAAATAGGCCGTCAACTATTTTTCATACCCCTAAGCGAGAAGGATATCCCATCCCAAATATTTTGCGTGGATAGCAAAATTTGTACTGTTTAATCTTTATATGGCATAACGTTTCACGTTTGCAGGGCGAGTAATTCGTATATATCTGAAAGCGCATGTCTGGCTTGATCATTTAAGCTTTCTGCTAATATTTAATTCCGGATTTGGTCAAAAATGTTTGAAGAGACTGTTTACGGTACGCATTTTACCTCGACGTCCGTCGCTCCACAACTGAGCGTTTCTTAAAGCGGTTTTTGCCGCGCACCACAATTATCTGGAGCTGCCGACTAAAGTATTTTCGAACCAATTCGACTTGGGTTCTTCAAGACCAGTTCCAGTTCTTAAAAGGCACTTGCGAGCCTTTTTGTTTTTTGGAAAGTGTCCATGCCTTCTGCCCGTTTGCCCGGTGTAATAAAAAAACCACATGCGGACCTAATATTTTAGTCACTAATACTATTACTTGTATGACTGTTCTCTTGGCATAAGTTGATTAAAACTTAACTAAATTGAGTGAATTAAGTGCTAGTTAAGTTCGCTATTGGGTTAAGCATGCATTATTGCTGGCTCACATCCAAATTGTAATGAGATAAGTTGCGGCGAACAATTAACTGCTTTATCATTATTAAACTTGGTTATTGTATTTTTAATTTTTCTAGACTTCGAATTTAACTGCTTTTTTTATGTAACAGTAGGCAATCGGGCAGGAGGCTCACCGGATGTTATGTGATACCACCGCCCATGGACACTCACATTGGCAAGAGGCTCGCAAGTGCATTGCTGGCCTTTAAAGAAATGGTACGCTCTTATCTTGTAGGACCCTTAGTTGAATTGTTTCGGAAATACTTCAGTGGGCACCTGGTTCGACATAGTGGTGGTGCGCGGCAAAACCTGCCTTAAAAATGCTTAGTTGTGGATCGAAACCTTTTGTATTTGTCTTTTTTTAATTTATTGCGTATGAACATAAACGTTTGCTAAGACTTCTTTGAATAATTTATCGTTCATATTTGTATCCTATATTTAAAGCAAATATCTATTGGTTATTAATAATACGGTTTGTAAGTTGGACATTTGAAACAGACAAACTTGTAGTCGGAAATATAGTTCTGATTTCGAGACTATAGTTTGGACGTTTCTATAGTTAGTATTATATTATAAAGTTAAATATAGTAGTTTGCTACGCTTAAATGGTCAGTATAAATATAGGTTTTATTTATATTGATCTTAGAGAAAAAAGTTCCAAGAACATCACTTAAGATTGGGAACTATTATATCATTTAACAGTATGATAATTCAAGCCAAGTAAATCAGGTTTAATTTTTCTTTTTATGAATTCAATTGTAACGATGCTAACAAATATACTTTAAGCCATATATTGGTGTAGAATGTTGTGTAAAGCAAAAGTGACAGAAAAAACATAACCAGAGGAACCTACTGTTAATTTAGTACTGATTGTTTATCGTTTTATTTATTTCTTTATAAGTTCGTTCTCATCTAACATTTCCATTATATAACTCGGTATTCAATTAGAATATAAAATAAAATATAGACTATAGAGTGTTTTATCGAATTACAAGCGGAAGGTAAATTATTTTCCGTGAACGTACCGGAAGTGGTTGCCGTGGTGTTGATTTAATGAAACTGTGGCTCGAAATGCTTGATTGAATATTGCTTGATCTGAATTCGAGAGTACTCTGACAAATTGCTTCACTTTTATTGCTTGTTTTTATTGGAACATTCATTATTGCTCCCATATTTCATTTTTAAATTAATACAAATGAAATATATATTGATCCCAACTTTTGAAATTGTGCATATAATACATAAATTTAATGTTAAGATTTCCCTAATAAACGTATAAAATATAAGTGTAACCTTGGGAGTTTTTGTAAGTCAGTTTTTGCTGAGTACCACCACTATGTAGAACCAGCTTCCAACTGAAGTATTTCCGAATCAATTCGACTTAGGGTCCTTCAAGAAAAGATCACACCAATTTTTAAAAGGCCAGCAACGCCATCGCGAGTCCACTGGCATTGAGAGTGTAGGTGTCGCTACAAGTCCAATATTATGGTCTTATTCACCTTTGTGAGGTGCATAAAGGCTTCTCATCAACCCAGCTTTCGAAAAATATAATTAATTGCATCATTGTGTCACTTTTCATCACGCCGTAAACACAATTTCAGAGAAAGAGACGAACGGGTTGAGTTTAAAGATGTGTTTCAGCAATATTCTAGCGCCCTACGAATTAATACCACATTTAGCTCATAAATTATATTAAAAATTTATTTTTATTTTAAAATATTTTTTTTTGTGTTCTTGTTCATCTGCAATCGGCTATCAGCCATAATCAGATATTTTCTGAGGTTAATTTTGGTTGGGTGCGATTCCATTGAAAAGCACCGTATGTGTTGGTAGAAACTGGATTTTTATTTTAGGTCAGTTTCTCTGGTCTAGGTCTAGTATTTGCCATCTTTTTAAAATAAATAGCCCATTTATTTTCAAGAGCATTAGTACGAGCTTTGGTCAAGATTTCGCTGGACATTGTTATTGCTACGAGTGGTTTATTCTTGGTTCGTAGCAATTAGTGAAACTTGGCGTGTCCAAGCGGTTTGAGATTAAAATAACAAGATACTACTGAAAGCATATAAACTATTCGATTTGCCCTTGCCCTTTAGGCACACGAAAATATGTCCCGTTGAGTTATTTTTTATTTTACATAATATCGCAAAAATAAAATATTACAATTAAATCCTCTGTACCTTGTAGTATTGTCAAAATATTGACAGAAGCTCGACAACTGCTTAGTTTCAGCTAATAAATATAAAACGAAAATAAAAAAAATGTTGATATAGAATTAACTATTAAGTATTGGGAAGAGCTGGACAATCCTGACAAAGGTATTTTTTTACTTAAATGGGATCCCAAATAATAAACATTATAATGAATAAACACATTTTTTATGTACCATCCATATGTTCATCAAGTGCTAGTAACTTCATCACATATACATATTAAGTCAGATTTTTGGCTGCGCGTACCCGCCGATCATGTAACACAATTAATTTTAATGGCGCTTTATAAGTGAAAACGTGACAGTCAATTAACTATCAATCAGTGGCACATCGAATTACAAGCAATTAGTCTCCAACTAAATGCATAATAAAAGCCTTAATTAACGTGTTGAGTTTCGTTTAATTGCCACCCCAGATACAGATTACAAGCTGATACCAGTGACTTAATCGCCATTAAGCCTTATAACGATAAATACAAAACAAATTACATATATTACTACAATTTATAACTAATATATAAACTACGTCATTATTTTAATATAATAGTAAATTTATAAATAATGTTATTTCAAATTGATTTTTTTGCATAGTTGATCAATGAAAGAGATTTTATCTGGCGTCGGGACGTGATGACCTTATCGCCCACTGATCAAAGCCAGCCAAATGGGCAGGCACGATCGGGGCAGTACCACTGTCAATTCTGCGCTCTTTGACCAATATAGGTCAACTATAAACCGATATCGGGGCAAACGGAGCAAACCAACAAAGTCATCCCCTTCCACACCCGCCGTGGACTCCACAAATGTTAGGGGCCTCAACTCCAACATTCACGCTGCGAAGCCGACCTTGCGCTTTCTTACCGAGACTCATGATACTTCCTACCCGGAGTACAAATTGGAATATTCATTTTTGCCGCGTGTGGGAGTTTGCGTGTACGTCAGAGAGGATATCTGTTTTCGTCGCTTCGGGACGCTTCAAGGTGCGTAGACTGTACGGTGTAGTAATGTACTCCCCAGTACCAGTTCTATCCACTTGATCATATTCATCGAAGAGCGATGCGAATCGTCAACGACTACTTTCTGAGCGGCTTGATCCCTTGGCGTTGCGAAAATACCCCACTCTCTCTGCATTTTCTACCACATTTACCATGGAGTGGAGAGTGCTCAGAGGACTTGTTCGGACCTTAGTTTCATCATCGGACGATAAAGTACTTAATTTATTTTAACAGTTTATTAACAATCCACGTACACAATTTTTTTTAAATAGCCACCATATACTAAAACATTATATACAGTCAAACCTGGGTAAGTGAGAACTGGATAAGTGAGAAAACTCTATAAGTGAGAGTAATAGCCGGGACCCGTCATTTTAAGCTCCCAAAACCTCTAGCGAGAAACAGAAACCTCTGTAAGAGAGAGTCGTTTTTCCCTCATGCACCTCCGTAAGTGAGACTGCTACTTATCTTTACCTCTATAAGCGACAGTATTTATATTATGTACTTTAAATGCGTTGGAGACGGTCCCCATCAGTACTTTGAATACGCGCTCTCGCTTATCCAGGTTTGACTGTACTAACCAAGACAATTTACTAATCATTTATTGATTAAGGTGTGTGTAATATGTAAAGGTGTGTAAATATGCGTTTTAATGTAATCTTAAAAATCCATTCGATTTCATAATAATGCACATAAATCAACAAGAAAGTTAATTCTTATACCGCATCGGAAAAGTTCCATTTAATCGCAAAAGCATAATTTAAGAAAGATTTTTAATTAATTCAGAAGCAACAAGCGGGTCTTAATTGAGTTTCAGAACTATCTCTCACTAAAACGAGCAAGACGCCCACGGCCACAGGAACTAATAATCCGTAACGACATCGCACAGGGTGTACTACACAAGTTCATATAAAAGAATGACGGAGAATTTATCTTTCTTCCCCGTTGAATTACGAACTGGTATATCAACGTAACTGATAGCATGCTTTTTTCTTGAAGGAAGATTCTGAATATCATAAATGAATTATATTATCATTTTAATATATTCATGGAAATTTGTCTGTATGTATTTCGACTAACTTTAACTAATAGAGCAGGAAACATTTTTGATATGACATATTGACTAATTTGTGAATGGTCTGCCTGAAACACGCATGTTATACGGGTCTAAGAAGTTCTATCCTCAACATGTTTTTCATTTCTATACAATTGCGCACATATCCCCACACATGTTCCCCACACATATTGCACACATACACAATTCAAACACAGAGTAGTATGCTTTCAACTAGGCCAATACTCAGATAATATGTAATAAATCAAAAACCTCTTTGCGTATGCAACATTAGTGACTTTGGAATCTTTTGATTTCAGAGTGACTTTCCATAACTTGCTCATATTTTATACCTTCGATGATAAAAGGACACTTATAGAGAAAAGTCTATTATTTAATATCATATAAGAAAAGTCAGGGGGTTCCGTTTCCGGCTGTCATACTGTAAGCATCGTAATTGTGTAGCTCCGTAATATTGAGTGCTAAAAAATAATTTCGTACACTGTTCTTGAGACTGCGACGTCACAAAACACAAATCGAAGTGTCGTCCGTGTAGTGGAACTACCGATTTAACACAATATCACGTAAGTTCTTGAATTTCAACAAAAGTATCTCCAAAAAGTGATAATTAGAGGTTAGAAATTCACCAATCATATTGAGCATACAAAAGATCAATGGCATTGACACTTGTCACAGTAACAGCTAACTAGTGTTGCCAGAGCAAGTAAATAAAAACTACCACTAATTACGTTCCATAACACGCAGATTTAGTTTACAAGAATGGAGGACCAGTTTCAACTATTGTTTGATAAAATGAAGAATGAAATCTTGAACCAAACAATAGAATTGAAAGATTCGATAACAAATAATATAATGGAGAGATTAGACGAAAAACTTCAACCTATTATAACAGAAAATAGAAACTTAAAAATAAAAGTAGAAAATCTCGAAAAGGAAGTAGAAAGTTTAAAAAGAGGAAAGAAGCAAAACAATTTGATAATGTTTGGAGTAAATGAAGGCGAAAGGTCTACACAAGAATTAATACAAAATACAATACATATTTTCAAAACTGACCTTGACATACAATTACAAGAACATGAGATAAACAAAATATATCGTCTAGGAAAGGGAAAGTCTTCTGGAAAACCAAGACCAATTCTGATTTCCTTTACGAGCGAATGGAAGAAGAATGAAGTTATGGGAAAGAAGAAAAACTTCAAAAATGTATATGTTACAGAAGACTACACAAAGGAAGTAATAGAGAAAAGGAAAACGTTGCAGGCGCAGCTAAAAGAGGAGAGAGAAAAGGGAAATATCGCGTACCTGAAATTTGACAAACTAGTAGTAAAAGAAAAAAAAAATACTAACATAAATAAGGATAAGCGCAAAAGAGAAACATCATCATCCCCACAAAACAATGCTCAACCAAGGAAACAACAAACTCTAATGCCGCCGATTAACAATAGACCAAATGCTTTCGACGTAATGAGGATTAGAGCTAATTCTCTTTCGTCTTTTCCCGCTAAGACAACAACTAACAAAGAATAACAATTAACTGTCGGTAAACGGAAAAATAAACAGCTCAACATGAACCAACATAAAATAACAAAACAAAATACTTCCCCAAGCCGACTGGTCATCGTGGGGAAAAATGACCACGACCCTCTAAAGGAAAAAAATAACACTAACATGAAAAATAACACTAACATGAAAAACAAAGTAAATGACATCCACATAGCAACTATTAACTGTCGATCTCTTAGAACACCTGAAAAACTCCAAGAACTAGAGCTGGCAATAGAAGAGTTAAAGTGGGATATTATAGGTATTATCTTTAGAGGAGGCCTATGTCGAAAGACAAGCTGAAATGTAGAAACGACCGTTTACCGATACCGGATTTATGAAAAGAAAAGAAACTGTTAAAAGTTATAAACGTATTTGTAAGAAAAATTACTGTAAAAATAAGTTCAGCAATAAAGGCTATTTTATTTTATTTTTATTTATTTATTTAAGAAAAGTCAATAATTACAAAGTTGGTATCACTACCGTCGCCCGACATTATTACTTAATTACTTAATATTTAAACACAGTCAGTGCGCACATCCGGCGCAGGCGCCGATCGGAAAGCAACTCAAGCTCTTCACGACCGATTCTACGCACTACTGACAGCTTGACTTTGACAATTGACACATTGAGACTTAACAACCTGTAAGATGTCTATGATATTGCGTGGTGTTGCCATTGCGTAATGTTGCCATTGTAATCAAACAAATTACACCGTGTTCTATTATAACCTAATCTCTGACATATATATTATGTGTTAACAGATGTTTCACTTAATTTGTATGTTAGTCTGTGAACGCTAGTTTTGGCCTGTCATTTAAATTTTAATACGAAGATTTTTTGTTAGAACATTTTGGATTATAAAAGAAATGAGATAGTGAGTGTTTTCAAGTAAAATAGCAAACTATGCTAACTACTATAAATGGTGGTTCTTAACATACATATTTCAGCAACACATTTGAGTTTCATTCATCATATATATAAATAAAATAAATCAGTGGCGCTACAACCTCTTTAGGTCTGGGCCTCAGATTTCTGAATCTGTTTCATGATCATTTTTAAATCTAATAGGCAAGTAGGTGATCAGCCTTCAGTGCCTGACACACGCCACGCGGGTCTTAGACATTTCGATTCCTCACGATGTTTTCCTTCACCGTTCGAGCGAACGTTAAATGCGCACATAGAAAGAAAGTCCATTGGTGCACAGCCGGCAATCGAACCTACGACCTCGGGGAGTTCTGTAGTAACTTGCATTCAGTCAGAAATACACCACGTCTCTGTAAACACGCCCTTCTGATTCACCATTTTCTAGATACCATAACACTATATACGAGGATATATACATTATAACAAAGTAAGTTCCGCTGCTAAACAACTTCCTCGTGCTTTAAAATTATGGCATCCTTCAGAATTACAGAAATAAACCTTTAGCGGTCTTATTTATTAATGTTCGGAAATTTACAAACCGTCAAAAACCTTTGGTGACATATATTTATTTGTAAAATAGGAATAAAGGAACACACGATAACCCGAATAAGGGCAAACAATTACTCGAAATACATTTATGAACGGAATTTTCGTCAACTTGTCTTTTATACTGAGAAACCTTAAATTGTTCCTATACAATGGGAACGTATTCTTCTTAATACCTTTTACCCATTTCAAGGGACCTTGTTATTTGACCGAGCAATTATTAAATGCTAAAACTAATAAGAATAACCCAAGAGATTATTTAACCTATATTCAAGAAAATAATGAAGATTCCCAAAGGAATTTTTCAACTCAGAAGTGACTTAAGTTGAATTCAAGAAATTTAAAATTCAACGAAGACCATCTTCAACCATTACCTACCCCGTCCTATCTTTTGCCCGTGAGGCTTCGGGCCTAACTCAATTTTTTATTCTCAGTTCGAAGTTACGAAGCTCACTTAAAACTTTCGAATAAAACTCAACGAAAGCTTTGCAAGCTTTTCTAACTCAGTACGCTTGTTTAATAAAGTTTACATATTGATCAGGTTACTAAGTTCGCAAAAATCGTTGAAGTCCTTTCACAGGTGCACTTTGCTATAACTTTTAAGTTCCTATTTAAAATGCCAATAAGGTTTCCGCATGCCAGCCAACTAACCCAGAACAAATATCGAATCGAACCTAGAAAGGTTCATATTTTATAATGATATATATTGGGTCATTAAATAAATTACCATCTTTTAAGAGAATTTTGCGTGTTGTCAAACCGTAAAATGAACCGTTTTAAAAATATGTATTTTGTGTAATTTAATGTGAACGGTTCAGGGTCTGTACCCAGAGTCTTCGTATGTATCTGTGCATGGTTTAAATACACAGAAAAGCGTTTGAGTAAAATGATTATAACAATATATTTATAACTGTACCACAACATAGATTAAATGTTTGTTTACCAACTGACGAAATTTAATATTTTTATTAACTTAAGTCACAACATTTCATTTTTCATTTCACATTCATCAAGTATTCAGAAATCGATATGATATCAGCACAAACGCATAGATCTTTTATATTTTTAGTATATTATGTCACTACACGAATAGCATTGAATTGGTTGGTGTTTCCGTTTAAATCCAAATATCAATGTATCACTCCGAGAACTTAGGTTTGAATAGACATTTGTTGTTACTATATTAAACACACTACTACATTTGACACACGGCTCGACCAACATTTACTAATAGTAAATTTCGTTTTTATAGGATAGCGGCAAACGTAGCCCAAAAAAGGCAGTCATCGCGTTGCCGGCCTTTGAAGAGTATCCTTTAGGAAAGACCTTCAACTGGAGTACATTCCAGATTTCATTAGTTCGCAAAAGAAAATGTCTTGTCTCCGTGGAGGCTTCTAGCCATCAAGGTGATGCGCATAAAAGGTGCACTTTGTAGAATACCCATAGAAACGCATGGTCTCTGCGTAGAGAGTTAGAATCAAGCCGTATATTAATTTCTTGTTACACCCTCATAAGAGAGCAATATACACATTATACATAATTTAAAATGCACAGGTATAAACTATAATACAGCGGGTAGCGTTAATGTGTTTCAGAAGTTGTGGTGAAGTTTCGGTTATTTTCCGAGTTGGCGCTATGCCATGCCTGGAATGAGATAACATCAGGCTCAGACAGCATCCATCAAATACAAGCCTTATGAAGCCTTATACAGCTGTTTTACTTGGGAACAAAGTTTTAGGTGTAATCTAGATTGGAAACTAGCAGGAAGACGCTATTTGTTAGGAAGGCATAGTTCACAAAATCTACGCTCAAGAAGGATAAATGTAAATTTAATATTATTTTATTTTTTATACGTTGAATATAATGTCATGATCGAAGAACAATGTCGGATTTGAAAAGAATCCAAAATTCAGTTTTTGTCATATTTGGATACTACATTGACTAAATATCCCGGCTACAAAAAAAAATCGATGTGTTTTAAATTTCAAATTAATAAGTCGGTAAATTGAAGGATTTGATAGATGCATGTGATTTTTCTAGAAAAATGTGTAATTTAATGTTATTAATTTTATTTTGTTTCAAAATAAAGCCTTTTGTTTGCTTGTATGCCAATTTTCATAATAACAAAATAGTTATGACTAAAACTAACATGATTATATTATTTTGAAATGGCTGCCCTGTAAAGTTTACTATTTGTCAGATCCGTCACTATTCCACGACTATTATGAATTAATAATATGTTAATTTACATACTGTTTCTATTTATATCGAAAAGTCAGGTTTCTAAACTGAGAAAGTCTGCAAATTTTAGTCTGAATGAAATTTATGAAAAAAAGAACAGCAGTATTGCGTTTTAAGATTTTTATAAAAGATTCTTGATAAGGGTCCGTGTGTGCGTTGTAATGAATGACTTTACGGTATTAATTAGCACATATGCGATTTATCGCTAATACCCGAGTATCAAGGCCGTTTAGTTATTTTTTGAAGTTGTACTTCTTTAGGCGCGTTATGAAAAATTGATGAGAGTGAAATTTTACGATGCGCGCGCACCTATGACACAAAAGTGGCTGTGTGATATAGCGTGCGCGAGCGAGATGGGAATAATACAATCTAAAAGTAAAAAGAAATAGAATATGCGTGAAGCTAACTTCACGAATATTCTATTTCTTAGCTTAGCAGCTTAACGAGAATTTTGAATGACCATGACATTGACATCTGACAATGACATTTACCTTTTAAACAAATATAGGAGTTTTAATTATTGTATACAATAATAGATATACCTAGTTATTTTCATTATACAAGTGCGAATTTTATATGTGCGTCTGAATTATAATCAGAAGTGATTTAAGTTGAATATCTAAATCAATACTAATTAATATGATAAAATATTTGTGAAAAAACTGTGCCAACCTTCCTGAGTGCTTCAATACAATTGAGGTTAACTATCCGTATGTATTATCGAGTATTATTGTTGATTAAAACTGAAACATGAACCATTATTCTTTGCTTTTGTTTATTGCGTTTGTTACAGCAACTTTTTAGAAATATTCTACGACCCTATATATCAATAATTGAGAACAAAGATTTAAGCACGAATACTAATAAGGAGAAAATGAAGGCTTGGAGCGATATAACAGAGAAGTAAACATTTTAATAAGTACCTGCATCTCAAAAAAATGACCATATCATATATACATATAATGATCATATTTAATCAAAACATGTAATTTTTCGGATTTAATCTAGCAAATATAAGGACAAGAGACAAAAAACAATTGATGAATCAGTGGAAGTGCACTAAATTGAATACAAAAAAAGAGTTGTCATCTTATCGCCGTGAAACATCAAAAACTGGAGGTGGAACAAAGCCACCATCACCTTCTCCAGACACAATGGATATGGCAGAGATGATACCGCAATGGTTTGAAGTAGATTTCAATAAATTTGATTGTGATGGTGTCGAGGTAGGAATGTTAATTATAAATATGATGTATGGTGATGTTCAAGGTTCAACCTTTCAAGCATAGGCATATGCTCACAACAGTACTTTATTCCCCTACAGGGTAGTTAGAGATATTGTAATACCTCAAAACATCCATGTTGCATTTGTAGTACCGAAACTCTGTCCAGCCCGAAGTGAGCCCATTCCCACTTATAATGGACAGTGGGTATAATACACCTTAATACCTGAGTGCGAACCACTCACCATGATACTTAAATTAATAGATGTTATTTATATATTTCAGGATATTACAAATAAAATCATTTTGGAAACAATTGATATCCCAAAAGCAAATAAAGCCAACAATGACAAGGTAATAAATCAGTTTTGACATAACCTGAATACTAAAAAAGCCAAACAAAGGTGTGCACAACAGTGACAACATAACTTAACAATTTCATTATTTTGTAGGATTAAAGAAAGGTTAAAGAAAATCATGTCGAACTGAACAACAAGAATCCCCAAACTCCAAAGAAACATACAAGGAAGACACCGCTATTATATTTAAATTATCTCTATCTCTAAATAGAATAAAAGAAAGTTGCTATCTAGGTCTGTAGCATGTGCTACAAATTATATTATTAACACATTTATATAATTATATCAATATAAATGTGTTAAAAATTTTATAATATGAATTATAAAAAAATTTAAGTTTTGCATGGACAGAGCTTAAATTAATATTCTTTTTAGTTTTGGAGAAGCCTCGTAGATGCACAACCAAGTAATGATTAATTTAAAATTACAAACCGAAATTCTGATGAAGACATTAGAGTCACATAAAAATAAATAGTATAATGAAATAAAAATGTTTTAAAGATAAATAGTGTTTTATTTGTTTAATGTAAGAATAATAATAAATATTTATTTATTTAATTTTTCAAATGTAAACTGAACTTTATTGACTTTAATGACTCCTTTTCCAGTCTTTGATTATTTAATTGTAATTAATTATTTGCATGCAATCAAAAACTATTTTTAATAATGCCAAAGAAGTATAACTTCTGACGCGCGTACATAAGTACACGCACCCTTTTTTTACATTGGGTAAGTATTATTATATCTATTAGGTTTGTTGTGTAATCTTAAAGACGGTTCCAAAGCTTCCAAGAAATATATGATTTCCATAGATTCTTTAGAAATATATTGAAGAAAATGGTTTTCCGAGAACGCGAATTTGCCTATTGCCTTGCATCTTATGGAATTGAAAATACAAAATGAATTTGAAAAATAAATGTATCATGTTAACATAATGTATAGATTTCGTTATATTTATTATTATCATTGGCGAAGATGTTGCTTCTTTAAATTATAATGTTTAAGTCTGTTATAATGTTTAATATATTACACTCTTTCTTCTTCCTATCCGGTACACTCTGAAACGATGGCGAAACGTCGTGAAGCGCATCACATCTGTTTCTTCTATTACCACTACTTCATAGCGATAACACTCTTTATTAACTGCATATTTATATTACTTAATGTATTTGTAACTTTGCGAGAACAATCGTTAACAGAGAGATTTAGAAATAGTACATATTTTTAACGGAAGGGACAAGTTACAAGTTACCCATAACCGACCAGCATGCATGATGAGTTCATGAAATTGCATTAAGCAAGAGAGGTATGTCTGCCTGCCCCTTCAGCAAAAATGCGTGATGATTTATACAAAAAACATAAAAATTTAATCTAAAAGAAATGATATCGTAACATTGGTATTATTCACAAAACAAGACGTCACTAAAAGTCACCTCTGTCAAGTGAATTTTAGAAAACACAATATTGTTTAGTTTAGTTGCGGGAAATGGAAAATTTTGCTTTCTTTCGTTGAGTGTAGAGGAAATTATGCAGGAATAAAAATGAAAATCGAATTCTTATATGCAGATTTGTTCACTTCCTATCAGATATTAATTATTTTATATATATATTACATTTATGTGGGGTAGGTTTTATAGTAATGAATGATTACGCAATGTTATAATTACTTAAGATAACCCGCAGAATATATTTTAATAAAGTTTTAAATATTGGTTCGTATCTTCTTGACGCCTGGCGGTATTGCCGCGCACTGCCATGTTTTATGACCCTCTGCAAATAACTATTTCTGAAACGACGAAGACCAAACGCGATGATAAGCATCTTTATGAAACTCATTTACTGGTTTTACTCCCGATGTCTCATAGTAAAATAAGAATAATAATGAAGTTTATTTGCCATTTCACAATATTGTATTTTACGGGCTTACATGCAGGTACCGTCTTTGTCTCTCACACTCTTACTGGTGCCTATATTAGGACTATACAGTATACAAGTCCTGTAATAGCAGGTCATCAGCCTTCCATGGCGCACAGAAAATATACGAAGAGATGACTATATACATGTACCTAGTCAATTTTTTTTTCTATTGCAAATAACATTAATTACTTTGGTAGTGTGTTAGTTAAATATATAAAAAGCTTATTCGAAGTGGTCTTTACGGATGCAATACAGTCCTTTAAACATTGAGGCCAGTTATCAATAGAAGCACGCACTCTCCATGGGAAAATTCTTCACTGCCAATCGTACATTGAAATGTATTAAAGAAAATCTGAGTAAATAGGCTTACTATAAAGTTAACGATTATCTAGTTGATAAAAGGGCCTGGGACTAGTGCTAGACAGGCTACTTATAATTAATTTGCGATATTTGTTTTAAAATAAGTGTTATTTGATGATTTGCTATTTTAAAAGAGTACCGAGAGATTTTTACGTCGGCTTTTTCTCTCGGCCTACATCATCTGTCTTCTTTGCCGATAAGTAGCAACAAGATGATATAATGTAAGATGCCTAAAGATTCAAATTTAATGACGCGGAATAAGTGATTCCTGTATCTTATGTTCCATAATCAACATATTTTATTTTATTTTACGGATTATTTGAGGGACTCCAAATTATCATGGCGTTTAGATCAAGCTATACTCTCTAAAACTGACCATAAATCATAATCCAGCGGATTAAGATCGGGACCAGACGACAGCCAGTCTTCAGCTCTGATGAAGTCCGAAACGTTCGTTTAAAACCATATTGTCTTCTTCTTATAGTGCCATCTCCTTGCGAAGGTTGGCGATCATCATGGCTATTTTAATTTTGGATGCCGCGCCTCTAAACAATGACTTGGTGCTTTGACCAAACCATTGTCTTAAGTTTTTCAAACCAGGACGTGCGTCTGCGGCCAGGTCTCCTTCTACCTGCAACTTTGCCTTGTATGATTAGTTGAAGGAGCTCATATTTTTTGGAGTTACGTAAAACGTGTCCGAAATACTCAAGTTTCCTTTTCTTAACCGTCATAAGCACTTCTTTGTTCTTCTGCATTCTGTCCAGCACGGTTGTATTTCGTATGCGGTCTGAAACTTATTGTACAGATTCCAAATTCAAATGTACGTATAATATTTTGTTTATTTTTAATTGTAACAGTATTTATGGCCAGACTTAGTAAACATGTGAATAGAAAGAAAGTGTATTGTGAAGTCTGTAGCATATTCATATCAGGGCAAAAATAATTATATTTATATTTTAGTAAAGGCCCCTTAGGCCATCAAAAAAGGCCGAAACATGTTTCAGAATGTTTGTAATTTTACATGGCACGCCCGTAGGCGTACAAGGGTCTATTAAAAATGCGTATGTCAGAGAGAATTGTATATATTTTATTCGCAATTATGGAACTGACTTTTTAATATATTTGTTGTTCTTTTTATACTTAAAGTAGATGTGCCTCACATGTGCCTTAGCTCAGTCGATGCATAGCAAGTTCAATCAAAAAAACCTATATTTATTTATCATATATATGCATACTTAAAAAAGCATTGAGCCGTGGGGTTCAAGTGCATAGGCGCTAAGTTCAGTTACTTACAAATAATATTTAAAACCAAAATGCGTTGTTTCTGTTTCGTTAGAGGGAAAACCAACGAAATTGAATAGGAGTGGAAGAACAAATAGATCGTCTTACTCAAATATTACTAAATTCAACCTTCTTTTTTGGAGTTAATAAAGTCTATGAAACACCTAACCATGCCGAAAGGCTTATATCGCAAAACAGGTATGATTTATTGGCAGCTTATGAATTTTGCTAACGACTCCAAAGATTTGGTGGCATATCGGCAAGACGTAAATATGAGTAATGTCTTCCGTATTATGAATGAGCACGGCTGAGCCCTCGACGCCATCTATATTCCGAGAGTTCAAGTGTCGTTATGGTTCTGACATCTGCTAGTGACCGCTTTATAAGTAACATTTCCGCTTTTTGCTTGGACGAGTTGAATCGTCTTTTATGAAATGATCTTAGTACGTATCCCAAATAATTTGCGCCTGTTACATTTCTGCAAGGAATGTATTTGGGCGACGAAGACATATTTTAATTTTGAAAGGCCGCAACGCACTTGCGAAGCCTCTTGCATTGAGTGTATATGTGCGGCGGTATTACTTAACATCAGATGAGCCTCATGTCCGTTTGTTCTTTATAAAAAACACTTTTATAATCCAAAGATCATTCGACGCGTAAAGTCTATCTCTGGACACTAGAGATAGACTTTACGCGTCGTCGCACGCATAGTTGTTGTGCTTCAATGTTGGTCGGATAACGTAAGTCATTTGTTTTTTTTGTACGACAATGCCAGAGGTCTCGCAAGTGCGTTGCCGGCCTGTTTAAAAATTATCATGCTCTTTTCTTGAAGGATCCTAAGCCGAATTTGAAACGCACATGCGTAACCGGGTCTTTTATTGAGTCATGTAAATATAATTAAAGAAAGTCAGTGGCGCTACATACTTCTTAGGTTGGTTGGTAGGTTATATCTAGGCTGCATCTGTTACATGATCAATTGTCAAAATAATAGGCAAGTAGGTGATCAGCCTCCTTTGCCTGACACACGCCGTCGACTTTTTGGATGTAAGGCAAGCCGGTTTCCTCACGATGTTTACCTTTACCGTGCGAGCGAATGTTAAACGCACATAGAAAGAAAGTCAATTGGTGCACAGCCGGTAATCGAACCTACGACCTTAGAGATGAGAGGTGCACGCTGAAGCCACTAACTAGGCCAACACGGCTCTTTGTTATTAAGTATACTTATTTATCTACAAAAATACACATAGAGCATAAACAAAGTATTTGCATTAAAATGTTCAACGTGAATCCGGAAATAATTATTGCAGTCGAATTCCCGAATTGATATAAGCCACATGCCTTGTAATTTCAAACATATGAGCAACTGTTTGTATTTACGAATTAAGAGTTAATTGTAACATTACAGTCATTAAAGTTTCGCATCTGTTGTAAGTCACCTTTTACAGAAAATAAAAAGGTTATTTTTGGAATACCAGGTCTTCTATTGAAGCGATCAAAACTTAAGTTCTTTATCGGATTTATTGAGACTTTATTACATGAAATATTCTTATTATAATATGATATTTGCATGCCTAATTTATATATGGCTGATTGTCCGGCTTTTTATAATTAATCTATCTAGTTGTACTTCAATCTAATCTTAGCAAATAAACATTTCAATTCATTCATTTCAATTTATTTAAATAATACCGACGTGCGTTGATTTCACATCATAAAGAAATTTCGCGCGCAGACTTTTGACGTTATATGTATTATTACAATAATTAGTTTAAAAATAGTAAATAGTAATACTAATTAATACATTAGTCATTATATACCGCTAGTCTCTTGTTATATAAACAACACAAAGACTTGTGATTTCCAACCTGTGTCCACCTTAAAAAAAAATCGGTTGTGCTACAACATCTTTAGGTCTTGACTTCAGATTTCTGAATCTGTTTCATGATCATTTTTAAATCTAATAGGCAAATAGGTGATCAGCCTCCAGTGCCTGTCGCCGTCGACTTTTTGGGTCTAAGACATGTCGGTTTTCTCACGATCTTTTCCTTCACCGTTCGAGCAAATATTAAATGCGCACATAGAAAGAAAGTCCATTGGTGCATAGCCGGGGCTCGAACCTACGACCTCAGGGATAAGCCACTAGGCCAACACTCCGCATTGATTTCATATCGCAAAGAAATTTCGCGCGCAGTCAAACGACTTTATAGGTAGGTATTATGACAATATTGAGTTTAAAAATAGTAATACTATGTTAATACATAAGTCATTATATACCACTAATCTATTATTATATAATTAGAAAACAAACACTGACAGCTTCTACTTAAATCAGTGATTTCCAACCTGTGCCCACCTTAACCTTTCTAAAACTCTTATGCCCCCGTATCTCACATAATTTTTAATATTAAAAAACAGAATTGTTCACTTGAGAAACTAAAATAAAAACGGCAAATACTGCTCAAAGAAAAATGAAAAGCACCTTGAACGTTTCTAGTTGAAATACAACAAGCTTTTTTCCCTTAATATAGTGTCTTGTACAATGAATTAATGTGAGTTAATTAAGGATAAAAAATATTTATTTTTTTACACATTGCGACTACATTGTTTAACCAACTCTTAAAGGATCGATTATTATTTATACTGATTGGCAAATCGGACCCCAATAGGGTAAAGAGCGGACATATTTCTACGTCAGCTTTTTTCATCATTTATTTTTCTGTAATCTTCTATCAATGACTGAAAATAATATGTTGAACTTTATGTACAATGATACACGGTCAGAAGTCGAAATCATTACCGAACAGTTGAATAGTCGAGTTGCAGGCTAACTCTGCGATGTAAATATTGAACTTCGCTAAGGCTAATAAAAGTTATTCACATAGAACTCAACACGTAGACTTTGCCCTGAAGTTATTCATGGTCAAGTGACCATGCTTGAGCCGGAATTGCACCCGCAAAGGCGAGAACAAGTATTGGGAACATGCAATAAAGTGCAACGTGTTTACACACTCTATCTTCACTCGGCTGACTTTACACAAACACTTCTAGTTCTAAATGTACGACGGAATTTGTTGAAGCATAACTAACTGTTTTACATTAAGTCTTATTAAAACACGATCGTATCAAGCCACCGCTTCAATCTAATTGCAATTCAAGCTTATAACTAATAGGAGATCACTAAAACAAATGAATGACGCCAAAGCTGGAGCAGCCACACATTAATAACGATTTAAATATGCAGACTATAAACGCGATTTGAAATTAACAATTTGACGTTATGTACTTATTATTTATTTCCATGTGCCATGATGTGTTTGATATTTCCGGAGTAGTTGTCGCTCGGGTAAGGCTGGAGAGAAAAAGCCAGACCTAAGTTTAAGGAAATAAAGTGCCATTTTAGGAAAGAGGAAATTTGACACTCCCCTGCTGCCTAGCTTCTCAGATCTGATCTCATTACGTGCCTGATAAGCCTATCCTACGTTCATGGAAGCCACGTGGGGGTTCTATGCATTAAAAAAATATATATGCTCGATATACGATGTACTTTGTTACCAACGAATCAAGTTTTTTTGGACAAGTATCACCATAAAATTTAGAAAAACTTATTGTGACTGGGAGAGTAGAGGGCACCAGACCTCGAGGCCGATCTAATAAAAGCCTGTACGCCAGGTTCCAGGCTTACTTACCATCACTCAGGCGCAGAGGCTTGCTGAAGACAGGGGAGAGTGGAGGAAGTTTTGCGGCGCCACTAACACGACCTTCAGGATTGAACAGCGCGACTGAAGAGGAATGAAGATGTTATTATTAATATCCAGAAAATATGTATGTTTAAATTATCATAAAATCACTTGTAAATTGATTGTTAATAAGATTAACTCTAAGATTCCTGGAAATTTGGAACGGATGTAGTCCGTTACTTAAATTATACTTAGCGCCTATGTCTTTTATGTTTTAACTGCTGTTTATATAAATTGTTCCTCATAAAAGAACCTATTCGGCTCTCGATCTTGTTTTGATTTATGTATAAGATACATCGAGCTATGAGAGTTATGTAATAGAGACTGCACCTGTGTCCGCCCATTGTTTGTGCACTGTAATATCTTCGCGTAGATTCTCAATAGGGATAAGCTGTCTGCGCCAAAGAGGATTTTATTTTGTGATAAAACTGTGTGTTTCATTGAAATACAATATTTTTCTTAATTAGTACAGAGTACCGTTCGTTTAATTATTCAAATAAAGTTATCATTAGACCGTATTGCCGCAGACCAACTCTCTAAAAGAGGTGGGATGTCAAGTCAAATCATTTATTTCAATTGGACCACCTAAAATGCCCACCTTAATTTGAACGTTAAATAAAATATAAAGATGATTCTACTTACCCCTTCCAAAAGGTAGTTTCGTATGAATGGGCAAGAAACTCCACACTTACTCTTTTAAAATAGATTTTACAATATTTTGTATACATTAGTAAAATAAATATATGTGAAGACAATGTACTCCTAGAATGGAACTACTATACTAAAATAGGTACAAAGTATTACTCACAAATTAAGCAATGCAGCGGATAGGTCAATTGATAGGGATAATGACTAGTATATATTCGTTAAGGAGTTGGACATGTATGGTCTGCTAATAAATTGTATGCTTATCAGAACCTATAGTAGGTAACATTCAATTTAAAGCTAATCCTTCTATAATTGAGGTTTATTTTAATATAATCGAAACGAAATACAAATTGCTGTATTCATTAGTTAAAGGTTATTTCGGTCATAGTAAAGAACCAATCAGAATCAAAAAGCTACTTTCACTTATGCCGCTTTAAATCAATTACTTTTCGTATCGGCTTTAGATGTATAATTCTAAATAGCTGGCACAACTAGAGCAAAAGGAATGAATAAGTACTTCGATTGACAAGGATTAGTCGAGATACAGTTTGTAGACAAGAATCCGTTATACTTTTTTTATTTATTTATGTGCCTTTAATAAATCTTGTAATCACATATAGTTTGTATTCACATCAATTTATATAACTTTTGTACTAACTGAAACTATGGTGTTTCATGTGTATGTTTTCCTTCACCGTTCGAGCGAATGTTAAATGCGCACATAGACAGAAAGTTCATAGGTGCACGGCCGGGGATCAAATCTACGACCTCAGGGACACACTAAGAGTCGCAAGCTTAAGCCACTTAGCCAACACTGCTCAATAAACACAAATGATTAAAAGAAAAGAATACAAAATAACATATGGGATAATTCTATTTCTCGTCTGTAATAATTCTAATTATCCTTTGGGCGCTTTGGGAATAATGATGAATATAGGAATGTAGAATATTAATACAATGTCGATCAGAGCTCTGGTACAGTAAATGAAGCTGCGCTGTCTAGTAATTACTCGCCTTTGTGAATGCATGCCATCCATAACGGATTGCTCTCAGGAATCTTTTCAACGTTTGTAATGAAAATTATATCACAGAAAATATTGGAGTAATATCTATTACGTTTTTATTTAAAGTCTTATAGTATGAAAGGTCATGTATTTATAAGATACATTATGAGTCTGGCATAGTATATAATTAGCATAAAATATACCTCTTAATTACATAATTTATTGTTACGACCATATTAAATATATTTATACAGAAACAACTAAGAACGTAATTAATATTTAGAAGGTTTATAAAAAAATATTTTTTGTAAATGAAAGGAAGATTTCTATACGGTGATTGAATCCTGATAACCTATTTACAAATTATTTTTTTATTAATTTAGCTCAGCAGTTAATAAATGATGTCGCGTCTTTCTATATGGCTTTTGGCATAGGACTCCTCCAACTATTTCTTCATATCAGATGCGACTCGAGTACTAAAATTCATATACAATTAACGGAGCTAATCAAGCTGAAACTGAAGCTGTTTAGCTGGGAATTGAACTCTAAATTTCCAAGTTACATACTATATACAAACGTTATATACGAATAAACTATGTATAAGAAAAGGAAGATTTTTTTTAATGAAGTTACACATCTTTTGGCGCGTTAGGGAAAAATTATGAGATTAAATTAAAACGCGCACACACCGTCACCAAAAACCGACACCCGTCAACATTTTAGTTTCTTTGTGATATTTAAATAAACTTTATTTACCAAAATAATGCGTTATAATAAAACTTTATATGCATAACCTTTTTTCTATTGTTAGTGTATATAAAGAAAGAACTATAACTTCTAACTTAAAATACATTTTACAAGGAGGACAATCAGAGACATATAGAAGTATGTTATAAAGGATATACATGTGTGAAAATAACATGAGAACTTAAGAGACGCAGCGCTGACCAGATCCACTTATTTCCAATCGAGTAGCCTGCAATATCGCACACAACTCACAAGGGGACTCTTTGTACTGAAGAATTCAAAAATGAAGAAAGAAACAGTAATAATAGCAAATAATTAACACAGCCAGGTTTCTAAAACGACACGGCGAAAGGTCTCCATGGAGTTGCTGAAAATGCCCACCGAGTAATTTTTCATCTGTAAATTAATATATAATAAATAAAATATAAATATAAATAGAATCTTTAATTTCATACTAAACGCTTTTACTATCGTCCTCTCAAGCTTAGCAAGCAAAAGGTAAATCAGCAGTTTCGTTAAGAACATCTAAGTAGCTTAACTATTTGCAAAAGCTCTCACGAATAAACTTCCTAAAGAATTCTTTCTGATTCCGTTTGCTTTTAAAAGTCTTTACAAAGTCTACATTACTAAACTACAGCTAAAGACCGTATTTCGTAGAATTAAATCAGTATCTTTTTGTTAACTAAAAAATTGGCTGACTTTGATCTGTTCTCCGGCTGGTTGGACCATCAAGAAAAGCGAAAATGTTTCTGACCTTTCGACTACTAAATAGTCGCCTTACAATAAAGATCTTCTATATTGGCTTATTAGTCCGCGCCATTTCAATGTAGTGGTTAAGTCCGGTTAGTTAGCGATAAACAAGGAGAGTTAACGGAGAATGACTGCTGACACTCAGTAATTAGGGAGCCATCACAAGAGAGATTGATCTCAAAGTAACATCAGGGAGGAAGTTACAGAGTACAGATGCTGACCACCTTCTACGATAAAGTTTTTGAATCATATTCGTATAAAAATATTTAATACAATACAGGAGGCTCACCTGATGAAAAGTGATACCGTCATCCATATATCGATCCGGACAAATATTGTCGCTGCCGGAAACATAACCTTTTCGCTGTGCGTTCAGCTCGCACTGTCCAGCGACAACAAGCGCCCATTCCCCGGTTACTCTCACTGGTTAATGGGTTTCTTGACTCTTCACCGGAGAGCGACCTGTTTGGGAAGCTTATGGGGGTGGTATACTGTGCTTTCAGAGTGTACCTGGAGGGGATAAGAGGGTAATGCTACCCTGTACTGTAAAGTTTGTAAACCTTAATTGTATTTTATTGTTTCTAGTCTAAGTTTGGCCATTGAGCTGTTAATCAATAAATAAATAAATATCTCAATGCCAGAGGGTTGGTAAGTGCGTAGCCGGTCTTTTGAGAATTGGTACGCTCTTTCTTGACGAACCCTCAGTCGAATTGTTTCGGAAATACTTCAGTGGTCTACTGTAAATCGGCCTTAAAAACGCTCAATTGTGGAACGACGGTCCAGGTGATACGGGTAGGATTTTGTATTGTGCCCCGACGTCCGATGATGAAACAGCAGTTTCAGCAACAGGTATTAAACCGAACAACTCCTCTGATAAATGCGGTAAAAGAGGCAGAGGGACCGAAATCTCCAACCAACGCTAAAGGATCAAGGGATTGGCTGGATTTAAGGTAAGTACTTATATAAGGTAAGAAAATAATATTGTTACATTTTAATTAAAATTATTATTTTGCTGAACTGAGACGAAGACAGTTGTACTGAGACAATTTGGTTTGAAACATTGTTGTTCAAGTTTGTCAATTTAAGCAAGAAATGTAATACGAACTTCTAAATCATTTAGCTTTCAAAATGAAACTCAAGAACTTGCAAACGGTACTTTAAGTGAGTGTAAATTTATATTATTACAAAGGTTTTTTAACAGTAGGTATACGTAATGTGTACGATTTTTAATCATTTATTTATTCAAGCATACAATCATAAGTCCATATGGTTATTAATATGTAGACAATTTTTTCCTAACGGCTGCAACAAATCAGAGTAGAGGCAACGAAATGCCCGAGGTATTTGACCTTACCTACCCTCTCTAATAGTATACCATCGAGGCAAACTGGAGGCATTTTCGTTACCACTGTAGAACCACTCTGTGAGACTATACACTGATTTTTTTACCATTCTAAATTAATTAAAAACTTAAGCAAGCATTTCTACATTACTTTCTTGTGTGATTAAATTTTTCAAAAATATTTAATAAACCAGTTATTATATTTAGCCGGTTCCCTTCTGTAATTGCTGTTAGAGATGGGATAAATACGCGTATTCACTCAATCAATAAAAACATTTTTTTATTATTTCACCTAATTGATAAATGATAAAAGAAAAGTAAAGTACGTATATGTTATTTTTAATAAAAAAATAATAAGGATTCGAGAACTTTTACAATTATTTATCAAGTTTAAATCAATTATAAATTCCAGTTAAAACATAAACTTAATCCCGAACTGTCAACCTTACTGTTAAGTTTATTCCGCGTTGGCTACACCATGAAACCGCCTAAGAAACTTTATAGGCTGGCGTGAAGGCGAGACGGATAATTTTTTAGACTAGCCAAGTCACTTTCACTTCATCCTCATCGATGGCCTCAGGGTCGTAGGTTCGATTCCCGGCTGTGCACCAATGGACTTTCTTTCTATGTGCGCATTTAATATTCGCTCGAACGGTAAAGGAAAACATCGTGAGCAAACCGACATGTCTTAGACCCAAAAAGACGACGGCGTGTGTCAGGTACTGGAGGCGGATCACGTACTTGCCTTTTAGATTTAAAAATGATCATAAAACAGATTCAGCGCCACTCTTTTTTTTTCGTAAAATTAAGTGAAATTACATAAAATCACAATAAATTAACGGTATGCCGGGATATCTTTATATACCGTACAAAAAAACAATATCAGTACTTTTAGAGTAAATCTATTATAAAGAAATACGCGGCTGGGGTACATCATGCTATGTAACGATATATCTACTTATATGGAATGTTTTCTTTAATAATGTAAGTGTGTTTTTCACTTTGTCGAAGAACGGGCGAGTAAAAAATTCAGGCTTTGCGGATAAAGGATTATTGTGTGTTACTTGCCGACCGCCGGATGCCAGTTCATTGGGAAATTTTCATGAAAATTTTGTTTACAGCTTCTCTCCGTTTTTTGTATACCATTTAATAATAATTGTTAGCTGAGGTTTTTGCTCGGGTAATTTTTGGAGAAGTGAGAGAATTGGAGAGATTTTGGCTTAATATAAATTCCCGCAATGGGGCATTTGTTTCATGAATTTAAGTGTCAAGTCTGCCAAGCCTACATTTAGAAACACAGAATGATGGTTTGGCCAGGCATCGAACCCAGGGCCTATATGTCATTGTATGATAGGCAATCTACGTCAAGGTGTGCAAGAGTTTTTGAGTGTGCTAAAATAAAAGTTTTTATTTAAACATAAACTTTGTACGTACAAGGTGTACGAATGATGAGCAGTTCATGCTACTATTAAATGAGCATTTTAAAACTTACTTTCCTTCAGAAAGGATCATAAAGAATCCGTGTCAGGCACAGAAGGCTGATATAAAAAAAAATATATCGCAAAACATAAAAAAATCTCAGGCCAAGATCTATAAGATTGTAGCGCCAATTTTTAACTGCTTCCAAAACGCAATATATATGTAGACAATACCCTTAGAATGTATCCACTATACACATTCTTAGCACAAGAAAGAAATTGCAAGTAAAAGCATTCTAAAAAACTTTAGCTAGCAGCGTAGTTTTAATGTTAGTACTTAAGCTCAAGTAGCTGTTTCATGGCCTTATCATACAATCAGTTACTTTGAGAAAATGGCACCAACAATAGTGAACTTCTTTAAAAGAATTTGATATTATAAATGCACTGTTCTAACATTGAGTTTCATCGGGCTCCATAATTCCACCAGTCGTAATTACTATGACCCGTTAATATGAATATTATTTGTCATATTCACTGTTTACATATATTTTACTTGCTTTCTTTTGTTCTATTAATTTTGTTTAAATAACTATATACATATTGTTCGAAATACATTTTATAAATTTTAAAAAATTGATGAGGGTGATGCAAAATATTTACGCACGGCCGATCGACACATTATTTTTTGTTAGTCGTTGTTACGTGTTCTCGTGCATCTAGCATTTTTAATTTGGATATATACTTTTTGTTAATTATAGTCGATTATAGACACGTCCACTATTTAAAATTGTATAGTGAGTGTTTTGTGCGTGTTTAAGAACTATTGTGAGGCAAGGTATCAATTATCATCAGTCTAACCTCTTTTTGTGCCCATACTAACACTAATCCAAATCCTTACGGCTTATATTATTGTGTGCCTATTTTCCTGTAAGGAGACATTGACGAGGTATGTACTCAGGACTTATTATTTTAATATGAATTGTGTATCGACGGCCACCGAACCGTTCTTTGTGGTACACATATCTTATGTATTTCTGCACTTCTTGCGCTGGAAGAGTTCCCTCGAAAGCGATAAAGCCGCCAGTTGGCCTCCTTATTATATAATTATGTCAATTGTATTATATTTCTGTACATGAAACGAAGTGTTAATAAATAAGTGGTAAATATAGATTTAGTATCAACAATGTAAATATAATTGTTATTATCTTAAATACTTACGATATTTGTCAGGTCTGGTTTCTTGAACTTAATCAATCAAACCCAATCTGTAAAAAAATATTTAATTAATAACATAATTTATTGTCAACGTTACAAGCTATAAGTATACTGGGTAAAATACATGTTATGATAGTTATGAATAACTCACGGGCGATGTGATCAAAATATTTAAACTCTTCGACGCAAGAGGTAAGTAGTCGTATATATTATTAACACCTATTTAATTAAAGGGAACGTAATATTACTCCTTGCAAAGTTGGCCTAGTGGCTTCAGCGTGCGACTCTCATCCCTGAGGTCGTAGGTTTGATCTCCGCCTGTGCTCAAACTGTGAAGGAAAACATAGTGAGGAAACCGGCTTGCCTTAGACCGAACACGGCGACGGCGTGTCAGGCACAAGAGGGTGATCACCTACTTGCCTTTGATTGACAAATGATCATGAAAAAGATATAGAAATCTGAGGCCCAGACCTAAAAAGGTTGTAGCGCTACTGATTTTTTAATTTTTAGTTTAAAACAATTTAAAAATTATTACGCTTCAAATCATGCACCAATAAAAACACATCAAATTTGCTGAAACAACAGAATGGCGGGCGCTAAAGTACCAAATGCCCTATCAAAGTGGAAATCCTGAACATTTGTTGGAAATACTACTGACAACAGTTCGTACTCACGCAAAGGTAAGCTTTGTGCAAAATAATTTATGGACTTCGTGCTCCTTTGTTAATTCTGTACGTCTCTATTTAAAGCGCGCAAATAAAATAAAGCTATAAAAACTAGTGCTTTTAAATACTTACAGTTATTATAATTATATTATTTAATATAATTGATACAAGAATTAAGCACAATTTAAACAATTTTATAACTAACTAGCTGGCCTGGCGAACATCGTACCGTATAACGGTCGATTCTTTATTTTTTTTAAAATACTTATTCTGCTATTCGGGACACCGGTCTAGCTAGTAACAGCCCGTTCCCACTAGTCGAAAGTCGCATAAGACTAAAAGTCGAAAGTCTGATGTCCCTGTTCACACTACGTCGCGAGTCGTATAGATCGTAGTTTCGCGCCATTCAGTACGTAGCGAATTCGCGATGTTGTGCTCTACTACTTACGAAGAAAATTAAAAAGTTGAAAAAAATGTCAATTCCAAGAAATTACTGGATGTACCCAATCCTAACAGAAAGATCGACTCAACTAATGGAATAAGTTCTTCGGCTTTTATTTCTTTCTCCATTTTCACACAACAAACAAAAAAACACGAATGGAGTGAGCAAGCAATGTGTAGGAATGTGTGTCTAGGAAGCGGGGCGGGGAGAGAGGTAACAACGCGCTCGAGTCGTAAAGACGCACGACTAGTGTGAACAGCAACAAGCAGGCACCTATGCGAGCATGATTCGACGCGACTTTTAGTCTTAAGACGGGCGCTGGCCCGTCGGATGGTTTTTTGAGTCGTATTCGACTAAAAGTCGCGTCTCATCTAATGTGAACAGCTCCATACAAAGTGTATGGTGACCAGAGCATTCGACTTTTAGTCTTATGCGACTTTCGACTAGTGGGAACGGGCTGTAAGATAAAAAAAGAAAGTTGATAAGACAACAAATACATTATGTCAAAAATTAAAATTTTCCTTTCAGGAACCCCTCCACTAACATTTGAACTTTATGATATGGTATTAAAGTTCAAATTGACTTTTAAGTAGTATTACGAATATTTTGTATGGGAATATAGAAAAGTGTTTTTTAAGACTTTTTCACTCAATTTTTTTAATTTTTCTCTCCGTAAGAACCATCCTCGTACTTCAAGGAATATTATAAAAAAATAATCAGACAAATCGGTCAAGCCGTTTTCATGTTATGTCGTTACAACGGAAAATGGGTTTCATTTTTATATATATAGATAATGGACAATGCAAATCATGTAACTTCGTTGAGTTTAAACTGAATATGTCAGTACAATTCAAGTAAAAGTCAAAATTACTTTATTCATATAGGTACACTAATGAACGTCAGAAAAGAAGTTAAATTAATTGTAAATTTACATTTACTACCAGTTCAAAGTTAAGAGCGTAGAGAGGGCAAGAAGAACTGGCAAGAAACTTTTCGCCACTCTTTCACACACACAAGCTCAGTCAGCAATTGTTGTCTTCTCCTTTGCACAGTGTGTTTAAACGGTGCTCGCAGTCTAGATCACACTTCTGCATTACGCACTCATATGGATTTTATATAGCTACCGATTAATAGCTGGATCCCTCCTACCACTGAGAGTAACGAACCAGATCCAAAATGAATGTCTGATACATAACCGGGTAGAACGGGTAAAAAGTTGTGAGATCCATGTAATACCAAGTCGGTTAGTTAATACAGTTCCTACTTAAGAGATTTTCTTTCCCAAGTTATTATGTATTTAGCTAATGTAACAACATCTTGACTATATCAATATTTAAAATCTTTTATGTTTAGTAACTGGTATGCTTGGTAACTATATCGGGCTTCTAATTCACCCATAAAGAAGTGGGGGGGTGAAAACGGCACGGAAGAAAAAGATGGTACGCTGTGCCGCTTTTTTGCCCGACTTGGCAGGCCTATTGCCGTGCCCCTAGACACATCCTCATGAAGATATCAAGAGTTAACTTGCGAAGTCGTCACATTGCTATGATATTTTTATTGGGCCATGATCGCCTTTATGCTTACCTTTTAGAAAATCGATTGGTTATACGCAAGATGATGCATAAATTTCTATACGTTTTTCTACAAGTATTTTTCATGTGACTTCCCTACATTTAAATGTAACTTATCTGTATATAATAATCTAATTTAAATAATAATAAAACTTATAATTAGCTTTTCACCGCGTTCCATTGAATAGAAAATTCGTGAACCGGAAGTAATTACGATAATTCTGGGCACACCCAACCTTTTCAACTAAAAGTCTAGTTTCTCATACTTTTGATATTAATAATGTCTAATGTCACTAAAACTTATAATTAATGACTAGAAAAAGAAATTTAAGATTCAATTATAATAACTTTAAACACTTCTAGACTATTACCGCCGTATATCAATTGGAAAATGACAAAATACTATACTTGTTATTACGGTGCATTTAGACTTATTTAATTTATAAGGATATTTTTTATAATCTAAAAATGTATTTAATTAAAAAAATAAACAGTTTTAAAATTTTCTTAACCTACATATTCATTTTTAATTATTATTTTTAAATAGGAATTAAAAACAAATTCAAAAAGTTTGGTCTCTGTGGTATCTTTAACGCTGGCAGCATTTTCTCGCTGCATTGCGATACTTATTCGCATAAAAGCACAAACATCGGGTTCACTGGTATTATCTACCAGGCGCTAATTTAAATCTTTAATTAGCGCCTGTGCGTTTTAACCCCACGCTACAAATTGTTAAATTCAAATAAATATAACATTTATAATGTTTGTTATTAATCAATTACTTTTATTGCGACGTAATCCTATATGGAATAAAAATGCGATCTAGTGAAAGCGTAGACGTGGAGAATTTTCAATCCTTATACGACAATACAACTTTCGTTGCGATATCGTCTGGAAAAGTTTTAATTGATTTCACTGCTAACAGTAATAATTGGAGTTTACTTATAACAGGAAATCTTAAATGTAATGGCTTAGGATTTTTAGGCATCTTTTATACATGTCATTTCTTTTTACTACCTTTTTCCTACTTGTGGTGACTGGTCGTACTTGAATTCGTGGGTGCGGTGACATTAATTATTTCGACTATGTGTTTGTGTGTTGTTCCCACGAGAATGTAAGTGCGTGCTTCTATTTCACCATGCCTCCTGCTTATAGAGGACAAGTCTTTGTTTTAAATTTATGTTATTATTATTAATCACTTAAGATGTCATGTGGAACATGGTGTAATTGTTGCAGCTCCTTACAAACGTTGTGTAAAAAAAAACATGGCGATTTAAAAGAGTGGCGGAGAGTTTATTGCCAGTTCTTCTTTTCCGTTCTACGCCCTTGATTTGAGAACTGGCACTAAATGTAAAATTAGAAGCATTAATATGTATTTCTTTACTGACAAGTCATAAGTGTACAATGTGTTACCTATAATATGATTAAATGATTTTTGAATTTGAATTTGAATTGAAATTTACCCCACTGCAGGCATGGCGAGGGTAATTCTGATAGAGGCTAAATAATTTTACATTTTTTACAATACTGTTGCAACTACCAGTAAAATAACATATTTGGCGATAAAAAATTGTGCTGGAGTATATCTTCTCATCCGTACAGTCTTGAAAAATGATTTTGAAATAAAATGTTTAAACTTTTTTTGACTTAATCTTGGTCTAAGATCCCGCTATACAACGACCTTCACCGAGATGCTTATTTAATGAAACTTATTTTATATATAATTTAATATGTCAATAAATATAATCCATATGGGTTGCCTAGCAAATTTCAGTCCAGAGTATGTTTAATTAATTTAAAAAAAAAATATTTTTTTAAACATTTCACCGGTATGATTATTAGATAAATTCTATACCAATCGAAAGTATGAAGCCCATAGAATATGCAAACGTTAGGTAGTCAAAACGCGAGGTCGCGCTGGAGCGTTTTTAAAAAGAATAAAATTTTATTTTTAATTAATATTTAATCAACCGGTTACATTGGTGATTAGCTTAAGACTAACTTAATATCTAATAATCGAGACTGGGAGCTAGACAGTCCGTCAGCATATTTCATGAGAACACGCGTGGGCGTTTCCGTTTAAAGATTAGGAAATATGTCTTGTGACTGTATAACTCCTCTCTCCTTAGAATCGAGATTATCCTCAGGGTTTGGATGATCTCGAATATTCTGTTTAGGTTGAAACATAATTTTCTTAATTCTATTTTTAAATGCTAATAAAATGACACATGTCATGAGTAAAAACTTATTACTATATTAATTATACCAAAGAACCATTGATTTAATTCACTTTCACTAACACTTGTAGGAACACTATTTTTCGCCAAAAGGTTTAAGAGTTGAACGTCTGCAAGGTCAATTCCATCTAAATTCAGATGCTTGTTCTGTGACTTAATTTCGCTGGAGATTAACGGTAGGTTTACAATTGGGAATCGGGTAAACGCGATATCGTGTCCCTGGTGTTCGTTTCTTTTCAAGTTGAAATCCTTGATTCTTATCGAACAATCATCATCTAGGGTTAACAGGTAAGTGCCCATTAATGGCTCATGTGAAACGTCGTTGTCACACATTTTAGATATAATGGTTTCTATTCTAGAAAATATTATCCAATGATTTTGTTGTACTAAATAAATCTTGACATCTTCGATTAGAACGGGCACAGGACGACATGAAGATGTGTTGGGGGAAAAATTCATTAGTGTAGTAATACATTCGTCCTTCAATATCGGTGCAGTTTCAAATTCAGGACATAAAAATCGGTTTTCATCTATTTCTTGGCATGGTTGTGAGAGCGGCTCGACTTTCAACCCTTTCACTAGGACATAGGGATACTTAGGAAGGATAATGTTAGATATATTATTACTATTACTATGCACTGGTAAAGATATTAATTTATAATAATTATAAAGTTCATTTTTAATTAAGGGTATGTGCATATTAAACTTTATCTGATTTTGTTTGATATACGCTTCCATCTCAATATTCAGTTCAATTTTTACAATATTTTCAATATTCACTGGAAATACTAAATTATACATAGATTCTATTTCTTTTAAAATTGACAGTAATTCCTTAGTATCAATAATAGATTGATGTAATATTTTAATCCTAGCAAAAGCGAGAGCTGTTTCAATTTCATTTAGTCTTGAGTAAATAGTTTGAAAGTTATGGGTTAAAATATTATAAAAATGAATAATTTCATTGCTCATTTGTAACATTTTAGAATTGTTTAACCTGAGATCTATGTCCTCAAAACGTTCATTAATTTGAATGAAATTATTCCTTGTTACATTAATAATTTTTGTTACAAAACTCATCATTTCGGAAACTATGGTTATTTTATTACTAATAGCGTCCTGTCTAGTTTTTAATTTATTAATTAAATCTTCATATCTGATAGCATCTTCATTATCAAGATTGCCAGTTATTGCTTTAATGAATGTTCCAATAGGATTCAATAAACCACGTTTAGATTTTGAAGTCGGAATTAATTGTTTATATTTTTCCACTGTTATATTCATTATGAAACTAGTTTGTAACTGTACTTCTTGGAAGTGCAAATTGAATAGGCTAGTGTCGAAACAATTTGTACTTCGGTTTTAAGCGTTAAAAAGTTATTTATATTTAGTTTTAGTTAGTTGTTGATAGCTTTAAAATCTAAAATCTTTATCACGGTCCATCTGTCGTAAGCTACTACTGCTTGACCTTCTTTAATGGGTAGGAGGCCTGGGTTTCTAGTAATCTTTTGCAGTTGAAGGGCCTGGCTTGGGATCAGATGTACCAGCAGGAGTAACAACCTGTGAAGGGCGTTTCAAATCTTTAGTATGTAACTTAGTTTTTTCGTTTAAGAGTTATCACTGGAACAACGTTTCTATGAATTGAACTCGATACTCGAGCTTTTATAATAACGAGCCTTATCCTTACTACGTCGCGTGTTAACTCTTTTTCTAGATGATGAGTCTGCGTTTGAATTTTTCTTTCCATTTTTGAAATTTCCAACGTGTTAGTTTAGTATTTGATTTCTTTATACCATATAAATAAGACCGGAAATGTTTTATTTTTGGTGCCAAATGAACCGTTGCACTATAAGGGAAAAATGATTTTTTTATGACGTTATCTTCTAAGAGTTTATTTATCTGTTTTTCTATCTCTTGGTTTTGAGAAGCAGGATGTCTATATGGTCTAATATAAATGGGGTCTTCGTTAACTGTTCTAATTTTGTGTTTAATCTGATTGGTGAATGATAAAGGAATTTTATCAGAATAAAATATATTATCACGAAACTCGTAACATTGTTTAGAGATTATGTTACGTTCCTCACTATTCATATGATCTAAACGAAGCTTGGACAAATTTTCTTTTAAAACATTATCATTTGTTAAAGTTTCATTTATAAAATTACTTTTAGAAATTTCATTATTTTTTAAAACTGAGACTTTTATAGGTTCTTTCAAAGTAATTTTAAATAGTTTCTCGGATGTATTTTGTATTACGGTGGTTGCAAAGATGTTTTCACATGTAACCATAGCATTTGGCATACGAACGCCATTACTAAAATTGTCCTGTTCTACTATGTCATCTCTATTTTGTAGGTTAGTAGGGGTTTTAAATTTTGATTCTGTTCTGGGTTCAATTATAACTTCGTATGGAGGACTATATAATATAGGTATGGCAGAACCAGTTGTATACAGTATTTGATTTTTCATATCAATGCTAGCTTCTAATTCCTTTAATAAATCTGAGCCAATTAAACCATGATATCTAGCATCTACATCATATACATAAAATTTATGCATTAAAGGGCTATTAAAAATATACGGCAAAGGGATGTATACTACTTCGTTATGTGTACTTCGAGCATGAGTGCTAACCACTGTAAATGGTTCATAGCTTTTATATTCTTTAAGAAATTCATTAACTTTAGAGGGACTGATAAACGAACGACTACTACCAGTGTCTATAAGAAATTTTGCGTTTAGTTCCGGAATTAATATGTGTGGTAATTTTAAAATGCTATCACAATAGTTAAGATTTATTATTTCGGTATATGATTCGAGGCTTCTCCCTGAAAATTTACTTGCTGCGAATCTATTTCCTTGTTATCTTTAGAATTTTCTTGATTTTCTAACAAATTAAAATTTTCACACACGGTTGTTTCGTTTGATTCATAGTTATCATAATCGCTATAGTCGTTGTAATAGTTTGGTTCGTAATAATATTCAGAGTCATTAATCATATTTTGTCTTATCGGCGCAGTTCGCATAGAAACGTCTGTGTTAACTGGTTGTGGATTCTCGTTTTGATGTGGTATATCGAACCTAGGACCCTGCTGTGGCTGGTAACCAAATTTATAGTTTTGTTGAGGTATACCGAATCGACTATTATTTTGAGGCGAAATTCCAAACCGATAATTATTTTGCGGGGGCATTCCAAATTTAAAGTTATTCTGTGGTGGTATCCCGAATTTAAAGTTGTTCTGTGGTGGTATCCCGAATTTAAAGTTGTTATGTGGTGGTATCCCGAATTTAAAGTTATTCTGTGTGGGCATTCCAAACTTAACGTGATTTTGTGGGGGCATTCCGAATTTTAAATTATTTTGTGGGGGAATCCCGTAATTAAAGTTATTCTGTGGAGGCACATTTGATGCTAAATTATTTTGAGGAGAAATTCCAGGTTTGATATTATTTTGAGAAGGGATTCCAGGTTTAAAATTATTTTGTTGAGGGGATGCACTATTCTTCCACAATTTATTTTTAATAGAATATTGATAATGAAAATTAACCTCTTCAGTAACAACACTTAATGCACTCTCTAAATTAGTACAGCCCTTTAGGCGAACGATACGCAAAAGATCTTCAGATAAATTATAAAGGAATACATTAAGAGCCGTATTATTATAAATTATTAATTTGGCTGCTTTAATACTCTCATCGGTTAACCTATTAACCTTTGAGGTTAAGGAACTTTTAACACTTTGTATTCTTTGACAGAACTCTATATATGATTCTCCAGATTTAATTTTTAATGATTCTAATTCTATTGCTATACATTCTTCTGAACGCGGGTTGCCGAAATGTTGAGTCAATATATCTTTAAAATGATCCCATGATGTAATATTTTGATTTTCACTTAATAGCGTTGCCGCTTTACCCACTAAGCGACTAGTTATTGCATGAAATAAGTATAAATTTTGGGCTGTATTACCTTCGACTCTAAATTCTTTTATCACATATTCACTTTTTGCAATAAATAAATTTAGTAAGTTTTCTGTCCCATCATATTTGGGAATCAAGGACAAAACCTCACTTGGTACAAATCTATATGTTTCCATTGACATTTTTAGTCTTTAATTTTTATATATAAGAATACAATATAATCACTTACACTTCTTTAAATTACTTATATAATTTTGAATTTGCAATAAATCCGTACTAATTAATAATATAATTTTTTATCTATCTCTATATTTAATCTATATTATATTGCCTATTCTTGTGCAATATAATTTTTTTTTATCTATCTATATATTTAATCTATATTATATTGCCTATTCTTGTGCAATATAATTTTAAAACTACAGTTCCTAATCTAATTACACTCTGAGTACAATTTTATTCGTAGATTTGGTACGAAACAAAATCAGATAATGTAATAATATATAATATGTGGAATAAAATGGAATTTTTAGCGGGAAGTGAAAAGGTTTACTCACCGCCAGCCCAATTCCATTCTTCCTGAGTCACTAATCACACACTGCACCGGATATTATTTTAATGCTCTTCTATTTGACTTATTTATTTGATTCGCGGATTTTCACTCTGCTATTAGACAGTCCACGGTATTTCAAGAACTATGAAAATCGATTTGAGTATTTTCAATTTAGTTATATACTTGCGGGATGTGAAAATCCTACCGGCTGCGCCAGTCAAAACGCGAGGTCGCGCTGGAGCGTTTTTAAAAAGAATAAAATTTTATTTTTAATTAATATTTAATCAACCGGTTACATTGGTGATTAGCTTAAGACTAACTTAATATCTAATAATCGAGACTGGGAGCTAGACAGTCCGTCAGCATATTTCATGAGAACACGCGTGGGCGTTTCCGTTTAAAGATTAGGAAATATGTCTTGTGACTGTATAACTAGGTTGTTTTGAATCAATTAATTATTTATGTGTATATTTTTTTATGTGACACTAAAGTATATATACATCTTTAGTATAAAAGAAGGTTATAGTGATAAATATATAATACTACCCTGATTAAAAATATTGATTGAAAAAAGTTCGAAAAATTTACTACATGCAAATTATAAAAAAAAAATTTTTTTTTTAAATATTAATTAAACATACTCTGGACTGAAATTTGCTAGGCAACCCATATGGATTATATTTATTGACATATTAAATTAAATATAAAATAAGTTTCATTAAATAAGCATCTCGGTGAAGGTCGTTGTATAGCGGGATCTTATACTATCTGTCATCTTCTCATAATGCAACACAAATTATGTAAGGGAGCGTTCACGTATTACGTAACGAATTTTGGGGGTTCCTTTTGTAAAACGTTACGGTACGGGGCGGGGAATTGAATTACGCGTTATGGTTAATATTATTTTCGACTTTCCAGTACTTTACACCACATAATGGTAACTTTTAGGTATAACAAGAGCCACTAGATGGTCACGAAACGTTTTACTATACGGCAGTGTCTATATATACTTACTAGTCCACACACTATTTAAACCTATTTTGTATAATTTCCTGTATATTTATGAGATCAATATAGGATTCTCCGCATGTTATATAAATAATATAATAAATTCAAGTTTATATTCGTTATTGAAGTTTTGCTTAAATCTGCAGGAAGAGCGATATATTTGTAAAGGAGGATATACAACATCGTTAATGTTGTAAATTACACCAGAGGGTGAAGTTTTTTTGAAGTTATTTAATAAAGGTTACATAATGTAACCAGTTTTGACTTGAGGGTCGTTACATTGAATTCTACTGTGCACCGATGGGCTGACTTTTCTTAAGCGAATTTATTTATTTACACTTTGTTGCATTACAATATAAAAAATTTACATAATTAAATGTAAAGGAGGGCAACTGGTGGCCTTATCGCTATCGAGCGATCTCTTCCAGGCAACCACTCTGAGAAAGGAAAAAAAATGTATTTAATTAGATAGGGTAGGCAAGAAGCGCAAAAGACATTACATATAGTTATAAAGAAAAAAAAGAAACTAAACAGGAACAAAAAACAAAGCAAACTAATATTAAAGTGAAAAATAAAAAGTAAAAAGTGCACATGAATCATAATAAATTAATTTAAGATCAATTTACCACTGGCTTAAACAGTGACGGAAAACATAGTGAGGAATACGTCATGCTTAAGACTACAAAAGTCACGTAGGTTGTCGAGTCTATTATAAAAAAATATCCCAACAGGGTTACAGAAATCTCAGGCAAAGACCAATTTTTTTTTTATTTTTATAGAACGGGGGGTAAACGGGCAGGAGGCTCACCTGATGTTAAGTGATACCGCCGCCCATGGACACTCTCAATGCCAGAGGGCTCGCGAGTACGTTGCCGGCCTTTTAAGAATTGTTACGCTCTTTTCTTGAAGGACCCTAAGTCGAATTGGTTCGGAAATACTTCAGTGGGCAGCTGGTTCCACATAGTGGTGGTGCGCGGCAAAAACTGCTTTGAAAAACGCTCAGTTGTGGAACGGCGGACGTTTTATTGTAGCGCTTCTGTTTTTTACTAATATTCGAAGACATGATGTCATGCTTTTAGCATACTGTGGCTATATAAGTACTTTGAGGTTAATTGAAATCCAATTACAATAGAACAAACCATATTCGGACTTGAGGCGTAGTTCGGTGTCCAATATGGAGGCGTATTGGCATTCAACACGTGGTTTACGGTCGGGCGGCTTTGAAGCCTCATTTGTTTCTGTAATATATGTGCCGGTACCAGCCAGTGGATTGTGCGTTTAATATGTTTCCACATACGAGATATCCAAGAGCACCTTATGTATTTTAGTACTCTTATGTATTTCTATGTAATACATAATCCATGATTATGCATCCAACTTATGTGTTTTAGTATTCTTATGTATTTCTAAGTAAAGAATGACCGAAGCGGCTACTTTGTGATTTGTATTTGAAAACCGAACCTGATGATTTTATATGCAATTTGATGAACAACATTGAAGACAGGATCGCTATCTCTATTCGGAGTTACAGAGGCACGGATTGCGATACTACGCCAAACCTAATTTGAAATTTGAAGTACTAATTGCACAAAATTAGTAGCTAACACTATTGTTATTGACTTATTATGGAGGTATCTTGTAGTATCGTGTAGTATGTGAAAAAAAACAAAAGAAAACTTAGCGATTTAAAAGCGCGATGGAGCTATCTTCTCGTCAATTCTACAGCCTTGATTTAAGAAGTGGGAGTAAATTTGTAAGTATTTTTTGTGACGCTATTAGTGTATAATGAGTAAGTTCATGAATAAATATTTTGTTTTTTACTATTACAGTATTAATAATATTTTGATTTAGGTTTTTATAATTATTATATAAATAACATGCAATGATATGATCTGTGCAAGTAACCTGTCTTTTAAAAGATTTTATAATTATACATTGACTATCGCTAAGGGTGGAAGAATTTTTAAAATCGTTAGGGAAACCCCTTAAGTTTATTCGTTAATGAATTATGATATTTCTGTATGTTTAAAAAATATTTCGTCCCATCCAGTGAAGGATTTCCCTACAATGACTTTAAAAAAATACTTCTCGCTCAAAGGCCGGCCACGCCCAATAAACATGGGTTGCCATGCCATGGGCAGCGGTAACTGCCGTTTATAGATGAACCAAAGCTCGTTTGTCCCTCTATCTTGTAAAAATTGTATAGATTACTATGCACTATCAGATCAGATCCAATTCAACTGATTATTGGAAATTACTATAGTAGCATGTTAGGAGCGTGTTTCTATTATAATAATTCTAACTAAAGCATGTATTGCTTGTCAATTGTCAGGCATGATATTGACAGTTGGAGGATTTGGCACGGATTATCGGAATAAATTCACATGGCAGGGATTACATTATTTGACAGACTAATCTATAATCTAAAATTTATGTATTCACCTGTTAATCATATTTTATAAATCCTAAATAATATTTTTTCCGGATTACGAAAATACTTGACGTTTAAATAAAAAAATGTGAGCCGTCACGGGACGCCTGGCAAATGTGAAACATCGACATTATTTTGTAAAAGTAATATGCAGAAAAGAACAGATTGTGATGGAAACTAAATATGTCATAATGATAAAATAAAATATTACGATTTTTTTTCCAGATAAAGATGACTATTATTGAATAAACATTTATTTTCATTAAATACAAAAATTTACGTATTTATTTCAATTCGTTTAATCAGTGACTTCGAAATACACACACCGTACACACTACTGCATATAGACTGTATATATATACACCATCATATCGTGTCGCCACGCCAGAAATCGGTTAAGTGCGACTATAGATGTTTCACATCAAAAAAAGTATTCATATTTTACGTCTTTTTCCCGAAGAGGTAATCTCTGATCTTCACTGGTCCGGACCTCTATAATTTCATGCTCTTCCATGACATCATTGTACTTGTTAACTGCTTCTCATTCATCCGTTCTATATCGCCAAACCACCGAAGCATTGCCTTGCGTATCCCTTCTCACTTAATAAAATTTAACGCATATAAATTCATGTTATTTATATAATCAATAAGTACTTCCGTTACAAAGTCAACGCTTAAATCATTTATAAAACTTTAACTAAGCACTTTAATAACCGCATGTCCATCTATTTACACATGTCTAAAGCGGAATTGAGAAAATTAATTATTAACGTAATTGCTGGATCTTTCTCAATTGCACGGGTTTCTAAACTAAGTAAAATCACCTTCGCGTTGAAGCTCTCCACTAGGGTTATAAGAACTAGAATAAGAAAGATGAGACTGAAATCCAAGCCGATATTCAGATACACCCTTCGCATATAATGTCCCGTCCCGTCCCGAATATCCAAATATCCAGATCAGAGATCCAGATATCCAAATTTTAAGAAAAATCGAACTGTTATATACATGTTTCTATATTTAATGTTGGATTGTCTATTTACCGAGAAAAACTATGTAACATTACTAAGACCAATAAGTTTCCTCAAACGGATCACAAAGAAACAGAAATACAAAGAACAAAATAATTGCTACTGATCTTGATTAAGGAATAAAATTAAATTGTTTTATATAACTTTAGCGAATTTCCACGTTGTTATTTTAGTACAAAGACTTCAGAGTCAAGTATCTTCAAAATACCACCGCGAAACATTGAATGAGCGTGCTTACTTCAAAATAACAAAGGTTTGAGTTTAATTAGTTTCCTTTGTAAAATAGGGGACGATTAAATTAGATTCCTTTCCCACTTTGACATTTTTACTACTGACTTCGGCTCTCGGCTATATTCGATGTAAAGTAGACTACATAGCTTGTATATAATATCTACACACTGTGTTATTAATTATATGTTGCTATTGTGTGTGTCGGAGCATTGGTGCTGCTGTCAGCTGTCATTGTCATTATGTCACGTAGTTCATAAATTGACAATGTCAAAGTCAAATTATTTCAAAACCTAAAAGCTGTGGTTTATTCGATGCGCCAATATTAATAGATCTACAAATAAATGACTATTTGACCGTCCATAGTAATAGTGATTCCATAGTCGGAACAATGGTGTTAGTGTTAGCTGCCATTGTCATTATAATTTACTAACATCAAAGTCAAATTAATTTAAAACCGTCAGTACAGTTGTTTATTTAATTTGACAATGTTGCTAGATCTATCATCAACATCAAGATCATAGAATTAACAAGTATTCAATGGTCGATAATAATAGTGTTTCCATGATCATTGTTATTATTAAAAGTAACGTCTAGGCCGAACCCAGCAGAAGGCTAGACCCACCCTTGCTTAGAAGACTGTGAAGTCGAAATTAAATGGCTGATAATTGAAATATGTAGTTGATTATAAATTGATTAGTTGTGTTATATAATACAATTACGAGAATTTCCTCGTCATTATGTCATGACGACAACATAGCATCGGTATTGTACGTTTAAAAACGATAGCGCGGGTGTGCAATGTTGGAGTTTTGTTCTGTCCCAAGGACATTAGCGCTACAGATATGGAGAAAACTACATCGAAATTGTATACAGAAACGACGTATCGTTATAGCGTATTATATGGCTGCGAAGGTCTATAAAAAAATATCAGTTATGTTAGTGAGTTACAAAAATCCAAGGAATCCATTAAAAACTGGTGCATGTATAAATGTGGTCTCATAATACTTGATGCCCTGTATGGCTAGATTTAATGATTATGTATTTCAGCGTTAACGTCTCTATTAACTTCACATAGATATATCATCTCAGTCATTAGTAGTTAACATTATCTTAAATCGAATTATAATTATTAGATAATGAATAACGAAACGGAACATACTGGGAAAGATTGAGATTGTACGTTCCGAACAATTGTCACCGCTGCCGACTATATGATTTTACAAGCCTATTTTTATATGGCTGGTTGTGCGGTTTTTATAATAATTCAATCTGAACGTACCACTTACTACAAATAAACCATTTGTTATTCATATAAAAAACACACATATTACCAATATATCAAAATATTTGCCAAGTTTTAAATATTCCAGATTTAGAATAAGAAATAAGTGAGACGTAACAGCTAATATATATATATTAGGTGCAACACGTTATATCTCGAGGGCAGACGTGCAGAAAAGTGCAGCTGACGTCTCAACATTTAATGTGAGAAAATTCAAGCTTATTGCAATATGTCTAGAATGTTAACTCTAATTGCGTTTCTCGAATGTTTTATAAGACCAGTATATAACGTTCAGAAGAACCACAATTGCAGAGAAGTTTTGGAAAAATCTCTTCCACGAATTTACTTTAAGTACAATCGCGTTTAAATTTTTATCTTTAATTAGTTAACGAATTATGTATCACAAGAGTTTAAGATCAAGTATTAATATGCTAGATGTTTTATAGTAGGCCTATTATACTACTGCTTCACGATAAAGGAAATTATTTCTCCTGTCCTGTTTGACTCCTGTGTCTACATTAATGAAATATACGTACGTCACCTATGATTAATTTGACGGTTAATCAAGTTTATTTTAAGTTCTTTAGTAGGTATTATTTTCGGTAGTAGGTACGTTTATAACGTTTGTGTCATTTAAATAATACAATGTAATTTTATTGATCAAGTATACAGTATTTACAATTTTCTTAACCTACAAAGTTATTAAAAAAAATAAAAAAGGTTGCGTGTACTTATGTACGCGCGTAAGAAGTTATACTTCTTTGTCTTTCTCTATTTTTTTTAAATATAATTAGTTAATAATTAATATTTAACGTCAACAATTTAATAATATTTAATATTTAGTATATTATTCAATTGTTAATTAATATTAATAACAATTATTATTATTATTTATTATTTTATTATATGGATCATTAATCCAATTTAATAACTTTGTATGTTTCATAACCTTTTAACTAAGTAACAATAGGTCTTTGTGAAAAAACATTGCTAAATTAATTTGAAAAAATAATCAAAACTCCTTTATTTGTTTAAAAGGTAAATGACAAATGTCATTAATCATTATGCTCATTCAAAATTTGTGATCTTCGAACTTCACGCATATTCTATTTCTTTTTACTTGTAGATTGTCTTATTCCCATCTCGCTCGCGCACGCTATAATCACACTGACAACTTTGTGTCACGGTGCGCGCGCATTCGTAAAATTTCTCTCTCATTAATTTTTCATAACGCGCCTAAAGAAGTATAACTTCAAAAATATTAAAAACATAATCAAAACAAATTTAAAAAGTGTGGCCCTGTGGCAGTGTATCTTTAACGCTGGCAGCATTTCCTCGCTGTATTGCGATACTTATGCGTTGAGCCAGGAATCCACCAGCTCTGAGGTCACCGGTATTTACTATCTACCAGGCGCCAACTTATATCTTAAATAACCGCCTGTGCACTTGAATCCCACGGCCCAAAAGTCTCTACTCCAAAGGGAACAAAAAATTAAAGGATATTTATAACCATGTGTCGTGGGTTAACTAAATATATTAAAGCAGTCGTAGAAACTCTGAGCAATCCTTAATAACTTTGCTAGTCATAGTTCTGATTACAGGTCTAGGCGATGACTCATGCAACTAATCATCGTTTAGGCGAATCATTGATTCACTGTGAATGAGATGATTCCTAGAAAAATCCACCTACGGAAATGTTTATACAATGACTATTATTTTAAATTAGCATAGTTTTTTTTAGGTTAGGCCAAAGTTATTTTTCAGTTTTGAATAGAGATCTATGTTTACTTTTAAGTATTATAATTATGGACATCTTAATTTATTTGCATAGTGAATTCACCGTAGCGTTGTGTATCTTATGTAGTTAACAGTAAGTATAGTGTATGTATTTTTGTGACTAAAATAAATAAACAAAATTATTTGCTATACAACAAAACCTATTAGAATTTTTTTGGTCCCGTTGAATTTTTTCATGATTTAATCCCATGAAGTGAATTTTATGTAATAGTTTTCCTGGATTAAAATGCATAGCACCAAAATATGCATTAGTTAAGTTAAACATAGTGCTTTAAGTAGTATTCGTTAGTCTTTACTTTAATACTTCAATGCGATTCCAATACTTTGACTTTCCAATAAAACTGAGAAAGCTTTTTGGAAAACGAATTCATCACATTAAAAGCTTTGAGCTTTTAAGAGAGTTTTCATGTTCGTAAAACATTACATATCTTGGTTTTATACACAGTTTCAAGTCATTAGTATTTTAATGGAATTCAAACGCACTTTAAAAAAAATATGCTGATATTAGAGACAGTAAGAAAAACTATTGCTACGCATGTGATGGATGCATTTATCAATATATTGAAATAATAATTTGATATTTGACGTATTTTTTACACTATTTATTTTGGGTACTTTTTAGTCATGGGCATATGAGGTTAGAAGATAAATATTTGGTTCTATGATTAGAGTCAATAAATTGTATATGTATTTTTTTACAAGCATTTTTGTAAATAATAATCCGAAGTGCCATATTATCGTAATGGACTTATTATTATAATTGTAAACTATTGCCTTTTTCACAAGATATAAAATAACACAGGGTACATTAAAAATGAAACCAACCTTAAATTGCATATTAACGATCTTCCAGGCGATTCCCTCCGGGGATAAAATAGAAGTGCAAAAATAGATAAGAAGTGATCATTATCAATATTTTTGTTACTATAAAAACACCACTTACGTATACGAAAAGTAATAAAGAACTTAAGATATGGAGTCTAGTGCTAGAATACGCTGGATGCCGGAAGCTTTTCTTCGCTGTAATGTGAAACTGAGTTGCTGTTCGTGAAAAGCAGTGCTCGTCTACCAGGTACCTGTATAAATATTTAAATGTCAACAATATGGTTGAAGGAAAGACTCGTTCATCGATTTTTTGCAAGAAAAATGTTTTTAAAGCTTCTTTCTTGCCGTAATTTTGTAAAAACAAATCTTGTTATAATTGACATAATGTTCTTAAGACCCAATTAACATATTTGTAATAACTCGTCGTCCTCGTAACTTCGACTTACCTCTTATTAAGTATCAAGTTTCTCGAGTGGCAATATATACACTTAACTCGAAACTTTATTGAGTGGACTCCTACAAGTTTCGAACAGATACTTCTTTGTGATTAAAAATACATTCGAAATAATTAATGTCTATTTTGGACAGTAATAAACAGTGAACCAGTAACAAACAATAAATCTACCCGCATCAGAGGTACGCTTTTCAGATTTATTGTGATTTCAAAGTAGAACTTAAATATTTTAACAGAGAAATAATCTTTTCCCGAAAATCTCTACCCAACATTTTCTCTTTAAGATAAATTCGTGTAGATGTCATCAGTAATTTATTTAGGGAGCAATTTGGTCTGTCTTCACGCACCCTTGACCTTACCTGTCCGTTAGAATATAACAAATATTGTTCCATATTTAATTCTATCCCTGATTTTTTGCGTAAAATTAGTATACTATTTTAAAAATAAGTTGGATAGTTTCTCCAAATCTCCAAATACGCGTGCATTAGCTTATTAAGCTGCTAGTGTGTTTTTATACATAATATCCCATATATATATCAAGTACTTTATAAATAAACAATATATTTATAGAATTCTTCTTTCATTGAAGAATTTAATTATAGCCCAATTCAAAGGCATGAATCCTCCGGTGTAAATTATTTACGCTTATAACTATTTTATGCCGACTTGTTTTTTTAACGTCTGGAAATGCTATAACGCATATCCCCTAGCCATTTTGTTTAAGCTACCACTCTACCCACTAAAACCTGACGGAAGCCTTCAGCTCAGAACCAAAACTAAGCCTTGTCCAGTCCAGCACAGTAAACCCTTTCAATATTGAGTGTATTCAAATCTCCGTTGGAATTTATTTTTTTATTAAAGTTTACCACATCATACATAGGACTAAATCTACAGTATATGTTACAGACTATTTTATCTAAACTGTATGACAATTAGGGTAAACAAAAAAAATACATTTAAAATATATACTAGTTAAAAATACAGTAAAAATACCAAATTTTATTTAAGCTCAAAAAGAAATAAAAAAAACGTACCAATTAAATTCTTCCTATATTTTCTATATGATCAAGGATCAATATCATGACGTACCCGGCATGTTCTATTCTACAACCTACTTCCATATCTATTTGCTTACCGGCTTTAAACGACCTCAATCTTTCAATTTTTACAACTGCTCCATGAGGCATAACCGCGATAAAAATCGTGTCCATACATTTAAATAAATCACATTTTACTCTATAAAACTATCGGAATTCGTGTCACGTTGAATTGTTGAATCAACGTTAGTATGGAAATAGCATTTCAGGTGAATGAGACATAAATTGTTCGTACTTTAGGAACTTTCGCGCAGTTTGGAAGCGGTTACCCACTAATGTGTGCTTTTAACTCGCGTTTGTCATCGAGTTTTTAATATTATGAAATTCTGTGACCATAGAGCCAACTCGCCAACTTCGTAAAACCAGTAACGAAGGAGCATAATTCACATATTGACAAAATTATACGTAAGTTTGCCGAAGTTTTGTGTAATATGCAGATTTAGACTTTAAGTAATAATAATTATGTTACTTTTCACTTACCTCTAAAAATATGTAAACGTGTTTACTAAATACTAGCCCTTTTTTAATGTCATAAAAAAACAAGGATAATATACCTGAAATAAACTACAGAATTGAACCATACAAACTTTACCCTTAGTAATTCTTTTTTCATTTTTCGTACAAGGGTTGTCAACAAGAGATCGCTTTTTAGCGGCCCGATACCTCTATAATAATTTCTGTTATTTGAATGTAAACGAGACGTAGCCAACTAGGTTAGTTAGCCGTTCAATCAACAACCTAGCGCCGTTTAACTAGCGCTCTAAATAAAATTCAGCGGTAGCTTTTGTTACAACATTTAATAAACTGGCTGGCTAATGCTTAGACCGTTCGTTCGTACGAATGTAACGTGACGTGAGTGTGTACACTCTTCCATACTATTTTTCATAAAGCTTTGGAAATAACATCAAATGTATTATTTGCCGATGCTATAATGACAGTTTGGTGTAGGTGATAGAAAGTGGAACTAAATAGAAATGAAGAGTATAGGCAAGTTAATGTAGCGTCACAGAAAGTCATCGATCCAAGTCATTTGCCTAGCTGTTTGATGAAATTACTGAACATCATTGAGTACGCTAGTTTACTATACGTAAAGAGACTAGGCCGTTGATTAAACGTCTAATAAAGCTAGTTGGGTACGACATATGTACCAAATATGTAAAGCAACAAAGTGTTAAAACAATTGGACTACCATTTAGTCGTGTCCAATGGAGCTATTATGCAAGTAATTATAATTCTACAGAAAGAAAGAAAATAATGGCATGTACTTGAAACTGTCGGAACTGGCCTTGATAATGAGCCTGAGCCTTGATAATGATGTGCTGCGTATGTACGAGAGCATGTGTAACTAAAATTAAATATTTTATTAAATAAAACAGTTTAATGTCAATAAGTGATATAGTCCATTGTAAATATTCACAGACTTGGAAGTCTACAAGTTCTTGGCATTTCAATTTTGCGTTTTCAACTATATAATAGTGGTTAAGGTTCACGTCTTAGTAAGTTAATTTGTGAACCATTTAGCGTTAACTGAGAAGAACCACAAAATGTGCTCGCTCTTTGACAGTGGAGATGACAGAATTCAGAGAAATTAATAAGATTTGAAATTGTGAAATGTACAGCTTTTTAATTTTCTAACAACATTGTTTTTTTTATTATTTTTTAATGCTGTATGCGTATCTATAAGTACAGTACAAGTGTAACACTGTCGTGGTTATTTACTGATATAGTTTTCTAAGCACTGTTATATGTATACGATTATCGGTACTTTAACCAACGATATATGTATCAACTATGACTTCTCTCAAACAAGACTAATTTTATGCCTCATTCTAAAAGCTTGTAAGCTTTGTTATTTTTGTTAAGTTTGGGAATTTTAAGCGATAAATTTGAGAACATTTTCATATAGACCAAGCCCAAGCCGCTGTCCGAATCTTGAAGGAGACGCCCTTGCGCTAGCCGCTGGAAAATGCCCATTCCGGAGGAGCAACGCTCGCCAAAACAGCCAGAGCTGTGCTGTAAAGGCACTTAAGGCCAGCGAGATACCATTAAAAAATGGTTGTTATTTCAAATAATATTAAAATTTAGGTTGTATGTTAGTATTGTTGTGTTGTAAATAAATTAATAATCTTAACACAAACCAATAAAGACGTAATTTCAACAGCGTGGTTATGCTATGAAGTCTGATAGTATAAAGCATATCAATCGCTACGATATTAACTACTTATAATGTATTAGGATTAGCGAATTATTTTTAAGAAATTTTAATGTTAAATTCGACAATATCGTAATGTCTGTGAGGATAGTGTCTATAGATTTTGATAAATAAATTAGTAATTATCAGAGAACATAAACTCGACGGCTCATTGGGCTAGTGTTCAGTACCACTGACTGCGAATCCATGGGTCCCGGTTCGATCCCCGGCTGAGACAAACATCGATGTGATGAGCATTTTGGTGTTGTGCTTAGGTCTTGGGTGTTTAAATATGTATTTATATGTCGTACTATCTATAATATGAATGTATATCCGTTGCCTAGTACCCATAACACAAGCTTCACCAGCTTAGCATGGAACTAGGTCAATTGGTGTGAATTGTCAAAAAAAATACTGATAATTTAAAAATCATACGTGCGCTCATACAAATCCCTCATTTCAATTATACTAAGAATCTTATTCATTAAATCATAATTTAATTTCTATGTTTTGATACTTGACACATATTTAGATCATTTTTGTTCTATCGCAGTCTTATTTATTTGTTTTTCTAAAATAGTTAAACTTGATGTAATATTACCCTTATAAGTGTAAAATAGTAACTAAGTGTATGTTTAGTTATGTATGGAATATTTATTGGAAGGATATATTTATTCTATATATATATATATCAACAATAATGCATGTATACTGTATAATAGGTTTGATTTTTTTCTCTATTTTGGTAAAGTTGATGTCATATTGATATTACATTTTGATAATCATTATTATTGTTTAATTAACTACGCACTCTTGCACATTTTCGCAACGGTGATGTGTGTGTAAATTACACTTTTGTATGCGAACTTTGTTTCGCCTTTTTATTTAGCGACCTCATAGGGACTAATCTTTTCGGGAATCCAAACCTAAGTACCAAACAAAATTACATTTATATTTTTTTTTAAATAAATTTGTGATTTTTCTCTCTCTTTCATAACAATCTTTTTCAGAGTTTTAGGAATACCTAAAAAAACTCAACTTGGTTCAGACACCTTCCAGTTTTGAGCTTAGACATATATTTATAAATTTATTTATATTGATAGATAAAATACAGGACAATATTCTAACACAATACCGACCAAATGGACTTAAAGTCTGCTTAAATAAATAGAATTCTATTATTATTTTATCACAATAGAATCGCTTAGTGGCGAATCGTTATTATGTGCAATGAAGTGTAAATATCTTAAGTATCCTGATGACATAACAATTACTTAAGAGAAAGAATAATAAAACCACATCTAGGTCAGTTAACTTAGTACAAGAACCCTCGTTTGTAGCCACAATTAGTTTCATGAGAACTTGCTGAAGAACACCTGCTTTACTTGCTTTTACAACTGAAATTAAGGGCTTTTCTTTCTGAAACTAAAATAACATTTTATTTGATAAAGGCTTAACATTAATTTAGCTTAGCTTGCTTTGTCATTGTTTTAGCTTGGAAGGTATTGTTTTAGACTAATGCAAAAAAAAAATAACAGTGAAAAAAAAGAAAACAGTGGCCCAACTCTTAGTCTGATTGATTTTTGTATATGTATGGAGGAAGCCCGCCTGATTTTAAATCTAATTTATAAAATTCTCGTGTCGCGGTGTTTGTAGTTAAACTCCTCCGAAACAGCTTGACCGATTCTTATGAAATTTTGTGTGTATATTGGGTATGTCTGAGAATTGGACAACATCTATTTTTCATCCCCCAATTTTTTTTTTAATTTATAGATAATTTTTTTTTATGATACAGCATTAAAAAATACATACAATCCCTATATTTCACCCCTCTACGATCAACCCCTATTTTTACTATAAATAATACATGGCAAAACGACGTTTGCCGGATCAGCTAGTATCATATATGAAGGTTTATGTCGTCTATGTTTTAACCGCACTGACTTGCACGTTTTTATTCCACCTTATATGCAAGTATAAATAGCGCACACAGATTAAATTTATATACATGTGATATTATTTAAATTTGTAGATTGATAAATTGATAAGCAATGGGGATAAGGATAGATTCCATAACGTCTTTTGTGTATATTGTTTACCCTTTTTTTTAAAAGGGCTCCATCCTTGTAGTTAAAAGTTCAGATCACTTTGTAGCGGCAGTTGTGACTGGTACATTTGTAGTGTTTAAAACCACTAATCGACTAGCTGTTGTATGCAATTTCAAGGCCCCTTCCCGCGAACATTACATACAGCCGGGGTTCGAACCCGACCACAGTGATCAAAATCACGCGCCTATTTATATTGCGCAGGAAAGCTATCCATGTCACTTACCTAAGATATCTATACTAAAATTATAAAGAGAAAAGGTTTGATTTTTTGTTTGTTTGAAATGAATAGGCTCCGAAACTACTGGACCGATTTCAAAAATTCTTTCACCGTTGGCAAGCAACACTATTCCCGAGTGACATAGGCTATGTATTATATTCATTTTAAAAAAAAATAGGAATGCTTACTAAAACTTGAATAATCTAACCCAAGGTGTAAAAAATAAAGATAAAACTTCCTTCAATCGTGTGCGCTACGAAAACTATTAATGATAGAACAAAATGATGTATTACAATTTTTCAGGACACATCACTATCTATAAAAATGTCATGACAGCATGTCTCTATCTTTTATAGTTACGTCACAATGAGCGTCCTTTTATTATTATTTTTTTATTAAAATATCACCGCTAGAAAAGGCTCTTTATTCGTACCTAGGTATTGATCCTTATCAAAATAATTACCAACGTTTCACATAAGCTACAATTTAAAGGCATAACCACCAAAAAAGCATGGTGGATTGGTGTTCTCCTGCCTTTTCTCTTGAATAGATTACTACTATGTAATATAACAAAATTCTTAGCCACAGCAACGCTTGGCCGAGTCTACTAGTTATATATACCTTACATAAATTGTTTGATAAATACTTGTTATAATAATACCTCAACGAAGGAATTAAATTCTGATTATTATTTTTAACCTTCACGTTCTCCTGACTATTGTAAAGCGTATAAATTGTGAGCTTGAAATACTGAAATTATTCCGAAAATGGAATTGAGTGAAATAAAATTAAATTCTCTATCCGTCTGTTAAAGCGCAGATTGCGAGAGGTATGCTAAGTGAGTTCGTGAAACACTTAAAGTTAAATTTGTATAACATGCAAACGTATGCTCACGATAGGGAATGATTTATTTAATATTTTAGCGTTACTCCGTCATTAGCTAATGCTTTCAAATATGTAACGGGTATGAGTTTTCAAAATGTAAAATGTTTTCTATAGAAAGATTTACGACGCTCTAAATTACGAACTATATTTAGGATTAATAATAACAATCGTCTATATTCTCTAACTAATATATGATTTTTTTATTCTAGACATTTTCGAAAGCATAACATAATCAATAAATTAAAATGGCATGCAAAAATTTTTTTTTTGGTTTAAGAATTATTTTATTTCTCATAAGAATTGCATACAAAATTCACTTACTGAAAAACACATATTTAAAACTAAGATTTAAAATTAGAAATTAGAGCGCACAGATGTAGGTACATATATAAAATAACAAAACAGAACAGCACCAAAAATGTGGGTAGACATAATAAACTTGATCAGACAACCAAAATACGGATGTTCAAAAATGTTTAAGTCTTTCTTTATTGTTTTCTCAATTTTATCACGTAATTATGTTTGAAACCATAAATAAAATTAAATAAGAATAAAATAATATAAAATTAAAACTTATGGCAAAAACAGTAAATTAAAATATACAAAATTATAATAAAAAGCCAAATAACAAGAATTTTACATAAAAAGTTTTTGTGCCGAATAGAAATTGTCATAGAACCAGGAACGAATGGGTCATTATTATTTGTTTTTTGGATAATCATTTCCAATTATTAAATTAAAATATATTTCATCATAATTTAGAATTTCACTAACTGTGCGTTAACGTGGGACTTAATTTGTTACCCTTAAATTTGTTTTGACAGTATTAATGCCATATTGTTAATGTTGAATTGACTTTAATTAACTTTAGAAGACAGTATGGGGAGTCAATAATATGTAACATAATTGAAAGTAATACATTTTCTAACACATATTTTTTGTTAGTCAAAGCCGAATTCGCTGAGGGCCTCGTTTACAATTCACACTCGGAATAACCCGAAAAATATATAAATAACTTTCAGCGAAATAGCTTTCAGCGAGTTCACGAAATAGTTTGAAACAGTTTTGTACTTTTTGTGTGTTTAGTGCCAGTGGGTAATTCGAGATTGTAAGAATTTTATTAAATTAAGTAATTTGATTTTAATAATGATAATACATATACTTTAATTGCTTTGTTAGTGTTGCCTAATTTAATATGTTATTATTGTAGTTTTCAAATTCCAGCGCTCACTTTGTCTAATGATTTTTTTTCTTACAGTGGTTGCCTCCTTTTTATTTTTTTATTTTTTTGTATTTGTGTTTTTGTATTTCTATATTACTGCAACGAAGTGTAAATAAATAAATATATTATATAGAAGTGGACAAATAACTTTAATAAGAATATATATTCATATTTTAATTAAAACTGTTTTTATTATTTAGATTAATATTTTAAATGTCGCTTATATGCTCATATTTGCAGGCCATTAATCGGCTACATATTATTCACGTAATTGAGAAGTATCAGATATATTATTTGGTAGTTATATTCAATTATTAATTTTGACTTTATTCCTCTTTACTTAACATTAAAAATCTTCAGGGTCTTTGTAATTGAATTAATATTGTTTTAATATTAATATTACGTAACATTTGAGCTGTTAATTTGACTATATTAAGAAAAGGTTGCTCTAATTAAATTATTACAATTGCCTGTATATAATATTGAGTACATCAATATAGCTTTATGTATAAACTGTAATGGCATTAAACGCAAATTTATTACATTATTTACAGTATAAGTAGTCCAGTTACACAATTAAAATTTTCTCTTATCTTTTATAGTAGCTGAACTGCTTTACTTTGCTTTAGGTTTTGATCAAGTTGCCTTTTCTTTGTATTGACATTTCTTAAAATATATCAAGCTGTCACCACAAGTAGCACCCGTTCACGAGTACAACGCATGGCCAGCCTACATCCGCCGTGGCAATATTGTAATAGAGAGACAATCCGAAGTATGGACGCCACTACCATCCCATATCTCTCTATCGGTAACTCATATCTGAGTATCGTGATCAGCTGCATAGTGAGATCGGGCGCGAATAATTTTCCTCTACCAATTTTGCTTCTGTGTTTCTTTTACAGCTGTATATAGTGTTGAGGACCACTAGTCTTTGACTTGATCGGTCCGTCTCGTTGGCGAACGTCTACGCGATATTTTGCCTTCGTTGTTGCCAATTATGATGAGCCTCTCTAGGTTCTCGTCATCCCTACGCATACTAAAGAAATGATGATGAATTGCGTTGTCGGTATATGGTTAATAAAGGGTTTTTTAATATGGAAATGGGTAACGATGCATTGGTACGTTAAGAGGTCCACGGTATACTAACCAACCTCCTACAGCACCACATTTCAAAATCTTACGCCTTTCTCGGGCTAAGATTGTCCACGTTTCTACTCCATATAGAAAGATAGAAAATCTAAGGGCACGGATCAGTCTGATTTTGGTTTTGACACCAGTTCCTCTCCTCTTCCATATGTTGCCTTAACGTGTCATATAAATAAAGGTCAACTATTACAATGGCGGGCAAATAATAGTACCAGACAACTTAACTACTTTTGGATTAATATTCGTTCGCTATTATATTGTACAGAAAATAAGGTGTATTTTCGAATGACATGATGTGCTGGATATGAGGAGCTGCTTTTACGATCCCTGACCTTGCTCTCGCCGCTTATTACGGCAATTTATTGCAACCCTCCGAAGTGATTTATTTTTTGCAAGGCGTTCATATAAGCTTACGATGTGTGAACTGAATTTTATTTTACGAGGAACTTTATATTCCCATAATGACACCGATTTTTTGGCTATCTTCCACAGATTCATCGATTCCACAGCAGTTTTAATAACTTGACTCTGGCGTGTTCTTTGCATGAAACTGTCTTTTTACATTGTTTTAACATAACATTCATATTCAGCTTACAAGTAATTTTATGATAATACTAGCTGGCCTGGCGAACATTGTACCGCCTAACAGTCTATTCTTTATTTGTTTAAAATACTTATTCTAAAAACAAACAATTTTTTATTTTTTTTTACAGACTAAAATTAAAATTCGAATATTATTTAAAATTTGACACTGCGATGGTAGCGCCGTCTGTCGGATCCAATGTAAAACATTCCAAAATCAACAACTACTAATAAATTAAAAATTAATTAAAAAAACATTGTCCAGCGGACAAAATTGTGAATCTAAACCATTCCCAGATCCCCTTGAACACACACAAAAATTTTTATCAAAATCGGTCCAGTCGTTTGACAGAAGTTCAGTGACATACACACTCTCAGAAGAATTATATATATAAAGATAGATAATAAAATAATTCTATTTTTAAATCCTTGTCAATCATACATAATCATACATACATACGATACGATACGTCAGTTTCTGATGGCACAAAGATAACAATTATCGACAATTATTACTACAGTGCTCGTGATTACTTTCTGCTCCACATCGTAGTTCCACTAAACCACTGTTCGAATTACTATAGATTTCGCCCTTTGCCTGTCTCACTTATATTGACAGTACTGTTGTGGAGATCCCGTGGTTGCACTAGCTAAATTGGTCGGTGCAGATAGCCTTGTCATTACCGGTACGAGAAACATCTCTAAATAATTGTGATTCCTTGAAACCTTTCAATATCCGTACCTAATACCCATAGTGTACAATTTTATAAATGATTATATAAGTCGACACACAAAAACAGTTCAATTTTCTTTATACTCTTTCTATAACATCGTATACCCTTGAAACTGAGTCTGTTTACCATTAATGAACAATAACGTAAACATGCCTCGTAAACGAAGAATTTACGATCGTCGCCCATAGTATGGGATGTTTATCAGTAAACAGTTTATATATGAATAGCATGGGCTCCTTGAGAAGCACTTATATTACTGAAACGTTATAATAGCAATCAATGATGACGGCTCATTGCTCTAGTGGTTAGTACCCCTGACTGCGAATCCATGGGTCCCGGGTTCGATCCCCGGCTGAGACAAACATCGATGTGATGAGCATTTGGTGTTGTGCTTAGGTCTTGGGTGTTTAAGTATGGATTTATATGTCTATCTATCTATAATATGTATGTATTTGTATATCCGTTGCCTAGTACCCATAACACAAGCTTCACCAGCTTAACATGGGACTAGGTCAATTGGTGTGAATTGTCAAAAAAAATAATAATAAAAAAAATGCAAATTAGGTTTTCATAAGATGCCTCTATCTACCAAATTAATTAGCAACGCATTTTAACCGTGGTCAGTTCCAGTCTGTATCTTCCGTGATAGTGATCCTGTTTTATTATGTTTCTGTACCACGCCATTCCAACATCAGCCTTGCGATTCTGTAACTCACTTTTCGAACTCTCACAGCGGTTTTCGCAGCGGCGGCGGTCGCGCTCAAATCAGTCGGGTAGCAGTCATTTTACGATTTGGCATTCTGATAAACAATAAACTACAAGCTCCCTCCATATTAAATGAGTTACAGAATCGCAAGGCAGAGCTCATTAATTAATACCCAATCGGTTTTGGAAGTTACTGAGTACCGAGGTTGGTCGAGAAAAAACTTTCTGGTTGTACTATGTAGCCTTTTCCAAAAGCTTCAAATCCTCAACATATTTTTTTTTGCACAGACACATTGCGCTTTTGACTTAACAAGTTTTCGCCGGTCATTACGGAAGGAAAACCATAAGAGCAAGATTTTGCCATAAATTGCGATATAGTTCGTACAGATAAAAATATATTATTATTTATAAGAAAGAAAACTAATAAGAGTTATTAGATAGAATATTTCAATAAAGTAAATCTCTCGAACACCGCAAAAATCCCAAGCTCAATTCAACTTTATTAGAATATTTTGTCGTAAATAAAATTACAATGTATGAATCTGATAGAGATTTGAACTACATCGTATAGTCATAAAAGAAGACTAAAAAGTTAAATGACTTTTGCTAACCAATTACACTTTCCACCGCTTCAAAGAATACAGACTTTGTTGCTTCTGATATAAATTGTTTCGTATATAAAATCGTTAATAAAAATGAACAGTGACGTAATGAAACTGAAGTAGTCATTTTCATTACAGCGTACACACAATTTGACAAATACGAAAGTATAGTTAGAATAAGTTCATAATTAAGTTCACTATAGATCAGAAGGTTGACAGTCCTATCCTTTAAGCAGTCATGGAATAATCTGGCTAAAGTTCGAAGATTTATAGATATTTCTTGATGTTTAATAGGTAATGTTCAACAATAGGTTAAGAGGCCCCTGTTACCTGGAATTTGCTGTGTAATGTATATGTTATACAAACAGTTCTTAAAAGATATAGATAGTAATGCTTAATCATCCGGGTTACCAATACTATTTACTTATCACTGAAAAAATTGAATGAATAAAAGCTCTCGTTAAACGTAAATTAATCAATAAAGCTTTTTAAAAATTTGTCGAATATTTAAATGATCCTAATCCTTGGGATTGATGCTCCAGTTCAAACAAGTTGTATGACTCAAAACTTAAATTAAAAAGAGTGGCTGAGAGTTTCTTGCCAGTTCTTTTTGCCCGCTCTACGCCCTTGACTTGCGAACTGGTAGCAAATGTAAATTTAGAATCAATTTAACATCTTTTCTGTTAACGTTCATAAATGTACTTGTTTACCTATATGAATAAAGTAATTTTGAGTTTGAGTTTCAAGTTGTACACGTAAGTTATTTTGTGCCACTGACGACATCGAAGTCGAGGAATTAGCTAGAAAATATATCAAACAAATAATTGGTAGGGAGACTGCTAATAAAAACATTACACAACTTTTCAGGGTATATTTTGATGATGAAAAAATACGTAAAAATAATTTAGTGATCAAGCACTTTTCATGGTGTTAAAGAATCATTATTAGAATTTAATTGTTTTTAATATCATATTAGTATTAATATGTCATTTTCTTGTCCTACGGATGGTAAAATATTTGTAATATCTCAGTTGTAACGTCATTTGCAAGCTCTGTAACAGTCTGACGCTAGGAGCTAATGTAATTAACATGGAATTGAAACAGCTTCCGGTTCAGAGATAGAGGTTATTGCACCGGAAATCCATTACACGAGCACTTTCTGTAATGATAGAAGTGAGGGAACAAAAATTGTATGTAAAAATGCAATTGTGAAGGTTCCAATAGCAATTTAATCTATTTGTTTTGTTTTCAAATCAAAAACTGTTTTTTCTTACAGACATTGTTAAAGATTTGCGGGTATGACTGGCTATTTGTGTTGAAAAACCGAGTAGGCCGTAACCGTTATGTAAAAAATGCCTGAACCTTCTAGGCTAATACTACTATGAGCAGTGAGGGTCTAGTGGATCCAGCGTGCAAATTTCATCCCCGAGGTCGTAGGTACACGTTGGCTGTGATTGATTTTCTATCATTTACACTCGCTCGTACGGTGAAGGAAAACATTGCGTAGAGACCAGTATGCCATAAACCAAAAATTTCGACGGCGTCTGTCAGGATCGGAAGTCTGTTCATCTACTTGCGATTAGAAAAAACAAATGAACACGAAACAGCCTTGCGATTCTGTAAAGACGTAATGTGAAATTGCTAAACAGTTGAGTTTCCTAAAATGACGTGAGTGACAAAGGGAGCGTTGTTAGTGCGAAGTGATCTCACGGATTAACAGAATCGCACGGCTGATATAGACATCTGAATCACAAACCTAAAAGGTATGGTGCCAATGTGTTTCTTCTTAAACTACAAGTACATAAATATTACATAAGTGGGGTAGGTATTGAAAAGCCTTTTCTAAAGCGTCCTGGACGTAATATTAATAAAAATTGAAGTAGTGCATTAAGATGTTTCTTACGTTATCGCAAAATGTAGGAGCGAAAATATATATTCAAACGACCTTCGAGACTAGTATGATGCAAAATTGTCGTCTCGCGCTAGCCAGATAAGATCCAATGCGTTTTATTCCCTATTTATAGAATAATGATTCGAAGTGAAGTCGCAGGAAACTGCTCGTAAATGATTTTTAAAAAGCAACGATATAAGTAATGAACGTTTATTTTTAACGTAATTCTTTAAAATAAAATTAAGCTGTGCTTCGAAACCTCGGTTGTGTACTAATGGACTTGACTTTGTAGGTAGGTGCGAAATATACACTAATTCGAATAGTAAAAAAGCAAATTATGAATAAAATTTTGCTACTAAAGCGGGCCATAGATGGACCGCATGTTGCAGTCAAGACTGACTGCAATATGCGGTTTGCTCAGGAACTGCTCGAGCGGTCCGTGTATTGCGAATATGAATTTAGTATGGAAACTGCAGATCGCCGTGCTGCGACCGCATGTTGCAGTCGGTCTTGACTGCAGCACGCGGTCCGTCTATGGCCCGCTTTGCGCTGAAATGTATGTATAACTTAACCCCTACAAATTAACTTCTTTGCAGTAAACATAGTTTACTATCACACAAATATAGAGTATATACAATATTCTTAACCTATTAATATAATAATAATTAAAAATGGATAAATAGGAAACTAAAATAAATTTAAAATGTTTAGTCCTATTAGAGTGTACCTTTAATGCTGGCAGCATTTTCTCAATGTATTGCGATTTCTTATAGCTGAGCGAGAAAAGCACTAGCTCTGGGGTCACCGGTACTATCTACCAGGCGCCAACTCTCTATTTATTTTTTATTTTTTTCGGGTCACCCCCGTCCGGCGGAGCATCCCATAGCAAAACCCATCCTCCAAGGGATCAAAGACATCCCATTCGGTTGCTTGCCATCGTCCCTAGCGAAGCCTGTTGGCCCTAAAATATGGTGATGGTGAACAGAGGTAAAAGAGCGACGTATGATGACGTTGAGTGTCATGGCGAGAAAAAAAACCTCAACTCAATTGCAGACCATGGTACTCAAAGCTACTTACTTTGAATACTTGGTTTAATATTATTACCACTTAATATAGGTGAGTTACAAGACAAAAGTCAAGTCTAGTCTGATTTAGAGAAATCTAATATATACAATTATCGAGTCACGGTATTTATTTTACTCCTCCGAAATGGCTCGACCGATTTTCGTGAAATTTTGGGTGCATATCAGTTAGGTCTGCGAATCGGACAACTTCTATTCCTCATCCCCCTAAATGTTAACAAAAGCATAGCAAAATATTCCATGTTGGTATCTATTAAAAAGGTAGGCTAAGTAAAATTACATTAAAAACAGTCCAATAATAATAAATGTCATCCATATTTCATAAAGTCAAAATCTAATCCAAATAGAAAGCTGTAACACTAAAAATAAAGTGCATTTTATAAAATGTGGCGAAAGCTTCAATTTGGCACTATCCGTTATCTGTGTACCTGTTAAATTTGTTGCACCTGTGTTCCGTCTCCAGAAATAAAATGTATTTATACGAATGTATTACTTTTATCTCGACGTGGAGAATGTTACGTAAAATTTATTTTAAACCTCACGCTTCCACACCTATCATCTTTTAAATAAAAAATAAGATACCTTACGAAACTTTATATACTTTTTTTTTTGTCTTTGGTTTACGTGAGAGTTGTTGAATAAAGCTTCTATATCTAATATAAATGTGAATTTATGACTGTTGTTTCACTCTGAGCACGACAATGTCTAAATACTATATAAAAGGTATGAATTTTTACAAAAAAAATATGAATTTGTTTATTCTAGGTTAGGCCTAGGGGTACCCTATGCCTAGGGGTACCTAATTGTATGGTATGAATAAGCGATTGAGTTTAGGTTGTAAATGGGCTCACAATTAAAGCCTACCAGAGTACATAAGGTAATATAGTCCGGTAATATATGTGCATTAAACATCATGCATCATGAGCATACTCCACATACAAACCTTCACTTACATACCCTCACATTTACACCATCACACAACACAGCCAAATTACTTATTTATTTGTATTGAATAATTTTTATTGTTTTTTCCCTTTTTTAAATATTATGTATTCTATCTTTGGCGATATTTTTAGTGTAATTGTTTGTTTCCATATATAATTTTTGTTAGCTGTAGCATAACGAAATAAATTAATAAAACAAAAATAACGTGACACTCTGGTCCTAATAGATAATTTATGAAAACGTTCACGAATAATTGTACATAATAGTCAGAATTTAATGCCTTTAAAAATATGTATTCAATATTCCATCGTTTACTTACGATTCACAAATTTATTTATACATCTAATTAATATTAACTTGTATGTATGTTACTAATTAATGTGTTTACTATTAGAAATAAACATGAAAGTTATTTGGTGTTCGTATTCTGTTTACCTTTTATCAAACGACATCATCTAATTCACAAAGAAGCTTCTCCAAGGAGCTTTTTCACCGGAAATAAGGGTCCGCGTAGATTGGTCAAAGAGCCGCGAAATCACGGAATGAATTCCAGTAACTTTTATGTTTGCGGTTCAATGTGTTTTTACGTATATTGATGTAATAAAAAGCTTTTTCATTAAGATTTTTTTCATACATGAGGAATAAATTGTAAGTTCCAACTCCGTTTGTGTTTTGTGTACCGTCTATCTATGTGCATTAAACACTCGCTCGAACGGTGAAGGAAATTTTCAAGAGGAAACCGGTGTACCTTAGAACCGAAAATTCAGGCGTTTGGTAGGTAAAACTCATCAATTATGCCTATTTTAGATAAAACAAATGATAGAGATACATAAACCTGAAGTCGAGAGAGAAGGTTGCGCCACTGGTTTTAAGGGAAGTTTTCTTTGGAAAGAATCTGAAAGATTCACAAATTTTGTTTTGCTTTCATTTACATAAAAAAATGTTAACACAGAGTTAAGATATAATTAATTCCTAGACGAACCAGATACCTAAAAATTATAAAACATACTTTAAAAACCAATATTAATTTGATGTTTAATTGTTTTTTAAAAGTGATTTATACGTCGAGCGTATTGGCTTCGTATTGTTGGAGCACGTTCGGAGAGCAATAAGTTCGGTAAAATTAAATCCTCAATTAATCATTTAGCAACGACTCATTTCCTGGAATAAACGAGTTTTGATTTTGGCGTATTTGTCACAATTTGTATGAGGAAGTCATTCAAGTTTTAATATACAATCCGCGAAGTCGCAAATAAGTCAAAGAAATATATACGTAAAGACTATTTCCTAATTATATGTGGATAGATTTTTAAACCTTTTAGTTTAAAATTGTTTAATCTGTATGTGTGTAGAAAATCCGTAAAGTCAAAGTCAAAACAACTTTATGACAAAACACTTAATACATAGGTAAACAAGTACGCTTATGAACTTCAGTAAATAAGTTAAATTGATTCTGAATTTACATTTACTACCAGTTCGCATGTTAAGGGCGTAAGGCGGGCAAGAAGAACTGGCAAGAAACTTTCCGGCACTCTTTTTACGAAATTAGAGAATTATCACTATCACTACGATAGTGATAATTCTCTAATTTCGTTTCGTTTGTTGTAAAAACGAATACAGTTTCTATATATTCCTTATATGGAAATGGTAATAGCTAAAAATATTTATCACATTTGGTATAAATTAAAATATGATTTCGTCGTTTGTAAGACGTTTTCAGTTATTAAAGTTTATCTTGTAGTACGAGTCTTAAACACTTCATACAATGTTTATAAAAACACTTAAGTTTAATAGATGGAAGTTTAATAAGTATTTATTTTCTTTTTATCCCCGAAGGGTTTGAATCAAGGCTAGACTAACTGAATTTATTTATACGGTAGAGGTAAATATCGTTAGGAATCGAAAATAAAAACCCAAAACCCGATGACATGTTTCAGACAGAAGGCTGAGCCCCTACCTGTCTTTGAATTAAAAATTACTAAGCGTATGCATTCTGACGCCAAGACACATGCAGGGTTGTAGGGCTACTAGATTTTTATTTCCTTACTTAAGTAAATATATTAATCTAAAATCAAAGATGTCAACGCTTAACCTTTAGTAACTCTTACCTATAAAGCTTTGAATGCGGAAGTATAAAACACGTATGTTATTTCGGTGGCACACGTGCCCACGCCAGATGCAATTAAACGATTGTTCATAAATGGATTTGTCGACATTCAACCACTGACTCACTGCCAAACGATAACAAACTGTATGTTTATGGAAAGGTTCATCACATTAGCACATATATATCAAATACAAGAAACATTTACTCATTCAATATAACGATCATTGCGTTAGACATTTCTTAGAATCCGTTAAGACAAAATTTTAAAAACAATTAAAGAAGTAGATATCAATAGAAGTTGGTTAAAAATAAATGAGGAGAAAAGTATGGTATGTTCTATAGAACAGGGCAAAGGGGCAGGTTGCTTATTTGATGTTGAGTGATACCGCCCATGGGCACTCACAATGCCAAATGGGTTTTAAGAGTTCGCACTTTTCTTGAAGGACTTTAAGTCGAAATGTTTCAGCTTGTGCTACTTAGTTATTTTAATATTGATAATCTTGCTGTGCTTATTCATAAAAACTAAATCAGTCTAATTGTCTTTTAACTAATGTACTCTTTCGTCACGTCACGTATGTCTTTAACGCTATAATGAAAATAAATTGATTTTGCAAAACAGTGCAATTAGATTCATCGTTTTTTTTAAGGTGTAAAAATGCGCGAACCTATTAATTAATTAGATACAGGGGTGATGCTTGGCGGAAATCTTCAGCCATCTTAGGGCCAAAGTGCCATTGCTGTGTGTACGTATTAATGGCTAGAAATATTAAACCCAATTAAACACAATTTAAATTACACATGAAATTGGCGTTTTGTATGGGAGGAATAAAAAGTAGTTTTTTTAAATATAACATATTTAATAAATCAAAGTATGTACCATTGCTATCTATGCACTTTTGCAACCTTATAGGTCATTGACCTTTTACTAAATAAACATTCGGACGGGAATCAATAAAATCTTTGAAGGTTTTGACTGCCCCATCAGAGTTGAATTTTTTACCTTGCAAGAAGTTATCCAAATTTCGAGAAAAATGGTAACCTGTTGGAGCAAGGTCCGGGGAAAAATAACTATTTCATAATAAAAGTAAATATAAATTAAACCAACTTTAATCTGTCCACATTCATAATTAAACATGTCCATCATCTATGTGATATATATTTAAAAACGACTAAACTAGTTTTGATTAAACGTCTTAATATAAGTTTTAGTTCATTAAATTGCAAGATAATACATGTATAATAATAATAATAATAATAAAGCCCGTTTTATTTCCAATCATGACAAATCAAATTATAATATACAGCTTAGATTATTTTACGTTTTTCATTGTTTTTTCTTTTGTTTGTTATCCTATATCCTAGCTACCTTCAGTACCATCGATCGGAACCCCATCACGGGTAAAGGCCTCCTCCAGCTTTTTTCAACTGACTCTGTATATGGCTCTTTTTCTCCATTCGTTTCCTACCGCTTCTATTTCTTCTACCCCCCTTTTTTTTCTAGAAAGTTGAATCACATGTATCATTAATTGAATGGAATTTACCATCCAATTCGTACTAACCGATTTTCTAAAGGTTTAAACTTAATAAACAGCTGGACACTGCCTAATTCCTAAATACTGTAAAATCCTGTTAAATATTACAAGGGTAACTTGGGAAAGGGTTCGGGTCAAATTCCAACATATTCGGCGTTATCATCGCCAGACCCTAATTTGAAAATAGCTGGGGATATGCGCAACATACCTGAGCTTAACTATTTCAGTACATTCGACGTCTAACAATTAATGTTTGAACCAAATGGGTGACTGGAACTTTACGACTTCTTACGATATTGCATATAAAATATATCTTTAATAACGGGTTAAAAACCCGTTATTATAGATGTACTAAGAATTCTTATTAGTTTTGGTCCTTAATTAGTTGTAGTTGCATGGAGTAATTTGTAAATTTTTGGCTCAAAATGTTTTTTTTATTATATAGACATTTATATTATACTAGATGACCCGGCGAACAGTTGACAGTAGAAGAACTAATATTTTTGATAGTAAGAACTTCATTCTAGGTATATAAGTTTCATTTACAGTGTATAACCAATATAAACAAAGCTTACAATTGTAAAACATAAAATAAGAAACAACTGAGATCTTTAGCACGATTGCGTTTGACAGATATCATGGTCTTAGTCTAATTGACCTAGATTTGCGGTTAAAATAATATTGACGAGAATTAACTGTAATTTTAGAATAATTAAGTTGTCAATAAATAGGTTTAAATTATGTAAACAGTGATTAATTATGAAATGTTTAATTACATAAGTGTACAGTCTATAAATATTTAAAATGTTTTTCATTTTAGTTTCATTATATATTTTTTATAAGGGCAGGAGGCTCACCTGATGTTAAGTGATACCGCTGTCCACACTCACACTGCCAGAAGGCTCGCAAGTGTGATGCCGGCTTTTTAGGAATTGGTACGATCTTGAAGGACCCTAAGTCGATTGGGATCTGAAATACTTCAGTGGGCAGCTAGTTCCATATAGTGGTGGTGCGCGGCTATAACTGCGTTAAATAACGCTCAGTTGTGGAACGACGGACGTTAAGGTGATTCGGTTGGAATTCAATGTTCTGCCTCGACATGCGATGATGAAACTCAGCTAAAGGTATTATTCCGAACAACTACTCCAAAGACTCTCCATTGTAAATTTGATAGAAGATTCAGAGAGAGCCCACATCTCTATGCAACGCAATCGTCGGCAGCGAAGTGGCAGGAGCTGGTACTGCAGAACCCCGCCCAAAGAACAGTACCTACTCCATGTGGGACTAAATTTGCGCTTTAAAGAGTTGCAAGTGGTAGCCCAGTATGAAGTACCGTCTCGCCTTGCTGAGTAGGTAAACAAAGCTTCTTGCCGGCTAATTTACCATTTCCCTCAAAATTACCCCGAAACTGCGTTCAGTTCAGTTATTATATATATGTCAACGCCCGGTATTCCAAGGCTTTAAGGAGTGTATATTTTTAATTATTATTATTTCTCTATATTGACTCATAATCAGTACGAGTAAACTATCAAAGCATGACACACACATTCCTAACAACGCAGGTTATAATGCGAGAGTTTTAAATTATTTAATTTATCGTTTGAAGTCCCGTTTCTTTGAGACTGGGCAACACATTCCTATGTCTATTTAATTTATTTATGTCCGTGTGAACTCAACCCTTACGTTTAATGTACCACTGAGATAGAAATACTCGAATAATATATGACGGAGAGATCAGTAGCGAGGGGTGGGGAATATTGTCGTCTAGCGATAGGAAGGTCGGAGGAGACAGATGAAGATATAGAGACAGAGTCAGGGCCCGATAGTAGTCAGCAAACGACAACCTGAACAAGGTCAAATTTTAACAAAAACAGGACCTGCCGATAAATTTTTGAAGACAATGACGTCAGCATACTGACGTCATAGATGTTTTGTTTGTTGGCGTCAGCGATTTAATCTCGACATTAGAGTCTAGTTTTTAAAGGCTTCTGCTTGGTACGACCGATCCAAATATAACGTATAACAATAAACCATACAACGGTTTTTAACTAATTTGACTTTGATGTTATTAAATTATAATGAAACTGGCAGCTGATACCAGCGCAAAAGCTCCGACATATACACAACATTAATATTCTCTGAAATACGAATGACTAAAAAGCAATTACAACGCGATGAAAAACACGGGTTCCAATATCGAGTCATCAATGGTTCTGTGTCAAAAGATGCCCTTGAACTAGTATGAAGAGGTTATTGAAGACTTAAAAATGGCACTTAAAAAGTGATGACAGATTAATGAATTCGGTTTCAACTTGAGAATGACGAATTGCCATTCAATGAATCAATTAGTGCAGTTCGAAATTTGAATAATATTAATTGCATCGTTGCATTCACAGACTAATTATGATTCTTGTATTCCTTTGGGTAGTATTTACTTAAATCTAAAAAAACAATAATAATAATTACCATTATAAAATAAATATTTATATCTTTTTGTAGTTACTAAGTTAAATTAGTAAAAGATATGTGATATTTTTTGTTTATTTTAGATTTTTCGCCGCTTCAAGTAATGATAAGTGCTATTTTATGTCAACCAATAAACGCGATAAAGTATATAACAGGAAAATGTGTATTTTCCTTAGAAATATATCCATTATCCAAGTGATACAATAAAAAAGCATCATTATATTTTCTATGTTTATTCAGTAAAAATACAGCATCAAAAACACACATAAATCCTGTCAATTTATGAAGTTCCTGTATGCTACCGTTACGTCAGGCAGACGTTAGATAAAAAAACTAGGTTCGCGTAAAAAAGATTAAAAATGTCATGTCCTCAATAGTTTCGGTATAGTGAATATTGTGATGTGAATAAACTACGATTCTTTACAAAAAAATCTAGTAAAATATTTGACATTTCAAAATGAATTTTGTCTTGTTTGTTTTCATTTTTAGTTCTAACCTATTACTATTAAGGTTCTTTTTAATTTAAAATCGACGTGTGTAGCGCCGTACTTTAAAAGAAAATAATGGTGCTACAATCCGAGTAGAACCCGGCCTCATACTTCTGTTTCATGACCATTTAATAAGCAAGTAGGTGATCGGCCTCCTGTGCCACACGCCGTCAATTTAGGTCTAAGACGACACGGTTTCCTCACGATATTTTCCTTCAGATCCGTAGATTTCTACTAGATAGAAAGTCCATTGGTGCATAGCCGAGGTTCGAACCTTCGACCACAGGGATGATAGTCGTACGCCTTTGGCACTATGTTGACCTAATGTTCACTGATTAGTCGTACCTACTATTTGGTTCAACATAAAAACTGTTAGTTCATATAAAACTTACGTATGATAAAATACCGTATTTGTTTCCATGTCAAAGAAATGGTAACCATGGTTACAAAGTCAGTTCTGAGTTAAGACAGCGCTAAGTGTGACTCCCGTACCTAATACTTCGGTACGTTACATACGAGATTTATACTTAGCGCTCTGATTCTAGTCCTTAGGATATGTTGGAAATCCGAGAGAGTTTATCGTTAGACAGACCCACAGCTTAATGGAATTAAATAGTATTTAGCATTGGGCTAGTGGTACCCAAATGAGTATTTGAACATACCCGTGTCTCGGATAAGCAAGTGTGTTTGTTCACTATAATATAATTTGCATACATAGCCTGTATTGATAGAGTTAGCTGCGTGTTCGAGTCGGCCTGGCTGTTATTATTAAAGGTTTATATTGTTTAATAAAAGTAGGAACAATAGTTCACTCTAGCATTTTGTGCTTAGCACATAATTTTTATATCCGACAACCCGAAGACAATTAAGAAATAATATTTTTTGGACATTTACGTAATTATTTTTTTGTCTAGGTTTAAGTGGTTACTAGACGTCTGTGTCTAACGAAACGAAAGAACATCTTTCATAAAGAATCGCTTATCCACTAAATATACATTTGTAATAATATGTATTCTCGTATACGATGGAAGAAAACTATATTTTCTCATTAAATTATGGTAACCATCCAAAAGCTACTACAGTCTTATGTTGTTACAGAACATATTAGCTTTCTTTAATGGCCTCTAATCACATTGACTGATGAGGCTTATCACATACTTGACGCTTAATGGCGTACTGCTTACACTGTTTATTATACTCCCACTATATTTTAATTCATATATCAATAGAGTTTTGGGACGTATTAAATTATTTTAAAATTTACTAAGGTTGTACATTTTTGAGTCTAGTGGCTTCAGCTTGCGACTCTCATGACTCATCCCTGAGGTCGTAGGTTCGATCCCCGGCTGTGCACCAATGGACTTTCTTTCTATGTGCGCATTTAACATTCACTCGAACGGTGAAAGAAAACATCCTGAGGAAACCGGCTTGAATAAGACCCAAAAAGTCAACGGCGTGCGTCAGGCACAGAAGCTTGATCACCTACTTGCCTATTATATTACCAAATGATCATGAAACAGAAATATAGAAAAAATATAGAAATCTGAGGCTGAGACCTAAACTTTGTAGCACCATTGTCATCGCCATTGCCATCGTATGCGGATTAGAAATGGTGGTTTACAAAAGCTGCATATAGAAAATGTATTACAGGTTTGTAAATTTGGTTTAACCTCAAGGAGTTTTGAGTACTGATGCTATAATCAGATGAGGTGAGGTGAGGATATCATGATCATGATATTTCAATCTTAATATCTGTTTTTATGGAATAATACATTAATTTTGACTACAAAAGCAGTTTTTTGAAGAAGATTTAAGAAAATGCAAATAGAACATATTTAATCTGATTTATCTATTTATTATTATATAACAGGGGCAAACGAGCTGCCCTGCGATTCTGTTACTCACTTTTCAAACTCACACAGCGGTTTTCGCATTGGCGGTCGCTCTCAAATCAGTCGTGAAGCAGTCATTTTATGATTTGGCATTCTGATAAACAATAAACTACAAGCTCCCACCTTTTTAGTTAGTTGAGTTACAGAATCGCAGGGCAGGAGGTTCATCTGATGTTAAGTGATACCGATACTTTCAATGCCAGAGGGCGAGTGTGTTGCCGGCCGGTTAAGAATTGGTTAGCTCTTTTCTTGAAGGACCCTAACTCGATTTATGTTTTATAATGTATAAATCAAACTGACTTTGAAATTATACATACAAAATTATGGTACCATTTTGTGTCAGGTCAAACATCACAATGAATTTTATGACCCCAACCCTCCCGTATAAGCTATAACTTCATCCACATCCCAAGATTAGTTTCAAGATGAACAGCCACTTTATGGATATTAACAAAATGAAATGGAGATCGTAAAATACATGGAGATGAGTCATGAGGCTTCTAACCATTGCTGTCTGTTAATTTTTGCCGTCATATATATAATGGAGTACTAAGATTTAAATTCTCTGTTATAAAATAAATAAATCAGTGGCGCTACAACCTTTTTAGGCCTGGGCCTCAGATTTCTGTATATAATTCATGATCATTTGTTAATCTAATAGGTAAGTAGGTGATCAGCCTCCTGTGCCTGACGCACGCCGTACACTTTTTGGGACTAAGGCAAGCCGGTTTCCTCACACTGTTTTCCTGCACACATGTTGTACACAATGTTAAGTGCACACAGAAAGAAAGTCCATTGGTGCACAGCCGAGGATCGAATCTACGACCTCAGGGATAACAGTCGCACGCTGAAGCCACTAGACCAATACTGCTCAATTCTCTATACGTACGGCAATTTTAATATACGTATAAATAAACTGAAATGTTACCTTTTATTACAGATATTTAAACGTTATTACAAATCGACCATGAACATTAAAATAATAATTACATTGATCTCTCATTTTCGGCTTCTTGTGCCTTGTGAGAAGATTGAAAACGAAACTTTTTTTTTAATTTGCTTTAGTGAATTGGTGTTAGTGCACGTTAGTCTTAAGTACTAAACAGAACACAAGAGTCTTCTCCTTAGAGCCTAAGTAGTGTTACTGGACACTTTCTTATGTTCTAATTAGTAAATTAGGTCAGACTTAAATTACTTAATAGTCTTAAGTTAGGCTAGATCGTAATGTTCCACGATGACTCAGTGAAGAGAAAATTTATTTAATAACAAGAAAAATACATTTAACACTCCATGAGTTATATACTTTACGAATTTATTACCTTATTTACTTCATATTCCTTAAAGTCTTACTTATGTAGGAATCTTCTAAATTAATACACTTTTACGTCCGACTAATATATTTTTGACGTGACAACGTCTTATAATTCGATGGAGGCGGCTGCACGCACAAAAAAACATGACGCATGCGGCGTTACCTCGCTTTATGCGTTCCATTTAAGGCTCGAAGTGCAAGCGAGAGCGCGGAACTAGCGACAAAGAGGCACAATCGGCCTCCACGTTCTGCAGCGTTCGTTCGTTAAAAAATTGACAAAATTGTATTTATGCGTACAAATAAATTTAACTTGATCAATTCAATAGTGATATTAATTTACCCTTTTCTCTATATCCATACAAAATATCCATGAAACAAATGAAATTAAAATTTTCTTTTTAAAAATGCAACCATTCCATCAGTATTTTCTTATAACGTTGTCACGTTCAACTATTGTCAGTAAACCGACTTTACAGACAACCGATTTTTTTATTAATCAACCGGTAAAAACATAGATTTAAAAAGCTTGGAAAAAGCATGACATTTTAGTTTGTTTGTATTGGCATTGTAAATGTACATAAAATAACCAAATAAATAGTCAAGAGTTCGCTTTTCCTTTATTAAACTTTAGTGCCGATATTCTGCTCCAACTACAAACTTTTCCGCCACTTGTTTATAAAAACTTATAAAAATTATATAATATTTCTTTAATTTCAGTGAACTCCGGTATTTCATTCTTTAAAGCAAAATACTTTTCGACGAAGTTCCATTTAAGAGCAAAAATATTAAATAAGTTGTTGCGGGTTAGAAAATTCTTTTGACTTTTTCTTTTTACCTCACCTTTTTAATGAATACCTAACAATGTTAATGAAGGTCATGTCTCTGTACTGAACTCTGTTAAATAGTTTTAAACATCTCAAGGTTCATTCATCTAAATTTCTGTGATAGAGGTATTGTTAGCTTATATTAGGAATTATTTTGGCTAGTGTTTTTATCACAGAGGGTGGATATAGGTATAACTATACGAACGATATATTGGTAAAACCGCGAAACAAAGCAATATTGTATGATTCTTAATCTTTATTGGTGCTAAAATAAAACTTACAAAAACATTTATAGGCACAGACTATTTACAGTAATACAACACAAAAATTGTAATTTGTAAAATGTAAAACCACTAAAAAGGGTGCGTGTACTTATGTGCGCGCGTAAGAAGTTATACTTCTTTGGCATTATTAAAAATAGTTTTTGATTGCATGCAAATAATTAATTACAATTAAATAATCAAAGACTGGAAAAGGAGTCATTATAGTCAATAAAGTTCAATTTACATTTGAAAAATTAAATAAATAAATATTTATTATTATTCTCTTACATTAAGTGTAACATAAATTCTATTATTATTCGAATGTTGTTTTAAAATTATGTCCAATTCCATAGCATCTTCCGTGGGCAACTTCATTCTGTTAACTATGTGTCACGATGCGCGCGCATCGTAAAATTTCAGTCTCATAAATTTTTCATAACGCGCCTAAAGAAGTATAACTTCAATAGCTCCCGAAAATTTCAATGATATAAAAGGAATTTTTAGGTCAACCTGAGAAGTGATTGCTTGGCTCCATAAATTTAAGATAGATGTTTTATGCATATGGTATTAAAACGTTTTTTTCTCTCTGTTTGTTGTAATGTTTTCGTTTCGTTTTGTACCTACTATTGTATTTTTTTAACTCTTTAGTTTGAAAAGAATTTGTACTGCGGCGAACCACCTTTATGTGGAACCAGCTGTAGCCCACCGATGTATTACCGAACCCATTCGGCTTAGGGTCCTTGAAGAAAAGAACGTATCTACAAATTCTTAAAAGGCCCGAAACGCACTTGCGAGCCCTCTGGCAATATGAGTGTCTTTGGGCGGCGGTATCACTAAACATCAGATAAACCTGAAGCAAATGGGCAGAACCCATTTGCCCCCTGTCGTAAAAAGAGGTATTAGGAAAAATTAAAGTTCTTATTAGTTCAGTGCAGTAGATTCTATCTCTGTATTCTGAAAATTTTGATTTTCGAATTTGCATCAACAACGATTTACGCGTCATCTGATTGGCAAATCGCAAATCGCATATTATCATTTAATTTATTTGTAAGACTGGTGGTTAAAATCTAAAATTACATCAAAAGCCTGTATTACGTCTTTTTGTCCAACCACAATCCCAAACGCACTAGTTTCATATTATGTAGTTTTACATAGTATTGTCTTTGATTGACATAACTATTATACATTTAAATAAAAAACTTTTTTTAGTTAGTAGTAAAAAGTAGTTTTACATTCCTAACCACCCTTCTTTTCACAAACGATACTGAACTATACGTTGACTGCATGCCTTTTCATGCGTAGTAAAATATATTTTCGTGGCTTACTACAAATAATTCTTTGAACAAAGACGAATAATTTCTCATTCATTTACAATTGGTCCTAAATGAATAAGAATATACCTTACATGTACTTTGTAAGTATTATGGATTGTTGCAAGGCCTTAAATATCATACTTTTAAGGACCATTAGGAAGCCGTATTAGTGACAGTCACACTCACACAGAGACCCGTGTTGGCCTAACTATTTCATCGTACTACTCTTATCCCTGATGTCGTAGGTTCGAACCTCTGCTGCGGCACTAATGGACTTTTTTTCTATGTGCGCAATTAACATTTGCTGAGAAAAATATCGTGAAGAAACCGGCTTCCCTAAGAACCAAAAAGTCGACGGCGTGTGTCAGGCATAGGAGGCTGGTCACCTACTTGCCTATTATATTGACAAATGATCATGAAACAGATACAGAAATCTGAAGCCCAGACCTAAAAAGGTCACTGATTCTGACTGACTGACTTTTATTTATCAGTGACACGCAATCCTCAATCATAATTAATCTCAATACATTGTGTACATTCACGGGCAAAAGAGCTAAACATCATGTCTATAAAAAATAGGTACCTAAGCAGTTGACATAATTTCTTTACATTTTACTTTATTTTATTTTAGTTATAGTTGCATGTTTTTTAAGTTTTTTTTGTTAATTATTTATGCACTTCTCGTACTTTACCCTCTGTTGGTGTTTTTTTTTATTGTTCCATATTAGGGTTGCAATGAAAACACTTGTTAGCGATAAGGCCGCCCCCGTTGCCTTATAACTTATGTAACCTGCCTTTATTTTTTTTATATGTATGTTTTTGTATAAGGTAATGAAGTGTAAATAAATAAATAAAATAATTTCTTCATAATCCATAACCATGGAAAAGAGTTCCTTGAAGTACAAATAAACTATTTGTCATCCCTAAATCCATTTTTATTGAGTTCATGTAAGTGTAAGTTTCAGTAAACTTTTGTCCTCAAAGTTAACACGGTTATCCAACCGAATCCAATGTAGTTGCAAATATAAAGAGAATTCGTTTGGCAATACTCCAACCCAACAACCAGATACAGGCCTATACGGGTCGTGAATTTGATCTATGTAGGTATACTATTTACTTGACGGATTTAAATACTTGTTGATAAAGTAAATTGAATTTGATTGAAGTAAGTTAGTTTTTAAGGCTTAGATCAAGGGTTGTAGCGCCATTGATTTTTTGTGGATTTCGGGTGGTTTATAGAATTTTAGTACTTATCTTATGAATACAATAATAAATAAAAATGTGTGCGTGTACTAGTGTACACACGTAAGAAGTGAAACTTCTTTATGACCTTATTTTTCGAAAAATGATCTACTATATGCAACTTAACGAAATTGGTTAAATAAAGTTTAACAAAAGGCTTTTATTATCATAGACATGAATACAAATAGAATTATTTCATTTTACCTTATTACTACTAAGATTATTACAGAATTTCATTCATTGTAATAGAATTATTACTATCATTGTTATCGTTATTATATATTTTTGTTATTAATGGCTTCGAATCTCTTCGGATCAACCGTGGTATGGGCAAGAAAAAGATGGCACGTAACCGAAAAACGTGACGATTTGCTACAAAATTTCTCCCATACGTCGATAAAGAACTTTCATTCCAACGCCGATAAAGAAGTTTGACTTCAAAAAGCAACATGGCGCGTAACGGAAAAATGTGACGCGTAACGATAAAATGTTACACTATTTTTTTTCAAAAAGTTTCACTTCAAAAAAATATTTTGATTTACACACCTTCGTCCACGCACTCCGTTCGATTCCCAGAAGATTTGTTTTTGTTATTATTAACAAGATACACATACATCAATCAATATAATGATATCAGCGATACTAAGGCTTGCCGTTTCATTTATTTTATTAAGACGTGGGTTTTTATTTAAAGACATGGCTTTTCTCCGAAGGATAAGGCAGAGACCACGGACCTCCATTTGCTACGGTTCTGATTTACCTCTCTCACTTCTACCACTTTCATTGAAACAAATAATTAACAATAGTCGGACAAAAATATTAAATTGACTCTTTTCATTACAGCGTATCTATCTGTCAAACAATTTGACGAAAAAGCGCTTTACTCAAAAGAGTGCAAGTTAAATTTGTTCAGTTTTATGAAACTAAAAATCGTGTATACTTTATTTACTTTTCTAAGTATGAGCTATTATTATATATTCTATGTATAATACGTATAGAGCATCTTACCTAAACTTCTGCAAAACGAAAGTCACCGACACTAGTTGGTTTTATATAAAATACGGAAATAAAGCCATACAATTGATAACAAATACAATTTTCTCGATGTAAACAAATTAACTGTAGCAAAATCCTTAGTAGATAAAATCTTTCCAATATAGCGAAAGCTGAATATTTGAAATGTGTTAAGTCACTGAGCGCCGAGACGCACGTCAGATCTGTAGTAGCGCTTAATCGAAAAATTCCGCTTCGCATTTCTTAAACTCTTGCATAATTTAAGAACCAATCGATTATAGGTAAAATGTAGACTCTTACTTTTTCATATAAAAAATAAAATAAATCAGTGGCGTTACAACCTCTTTAAGTCTTGGCCTCAGATTTCTGAATCTGTTTCATGATCATTTTTAAATCTAATAGGCAAATTGGTGATCAGCCTCCAGATCCTGACACACGCCGCCGACTTATTGGGTCTAAGACATGTCGGTCTCCTCACGATTATTTCCTTCAGCGTTCGAGCAAATGTTAAATGCGCACATAGAAAGAAATTCCATTGGTGCACAGCCGGGGATCGGACCTACGGCCTCAGGTATGAGTGTCGCACGCTGAAGCCACTAGGCCAACACTGCTGCTGCTTTTATATATAACTAATTATAAAATACATTTTTCTTCCAACATTCATTTCGTTCTCATTAGAGTAGAGACTTTTGGGCCGTGGGGTTCAAGTGCACAGGCGCTAATAAAAGATGTAAGTTGGCGTCTGGTAGATACTACCGGTCTTCCCAAAGCTGGTGCTTTCCTCACATAACGAATAAGTATAGCAATACAGCGAGGAAATGCTGCCATCATTAAAGATATTCTGTAGGGACCAAACTTAAAAAATTGTTTTAATTTTATATTTATCAATTTTTAATTAGTATATAGGTTATGAATATTGTAAAAACTGTATATTTGTATGTTAGAATTAAATATAAATGCATTTTAATTCAAATTTAATCACCATGTCTCTCTGAGAACAATTGAATAGCATTTGATACGAGTAGCTTAAGTAATGTAATAAATTTTGTTCATATTTTTATGCGATATTGTTGCAAGCGATATTGGCCTAATAAATTCGTGCGTCTCTTAATAAATTGTGTTTCTTTGTTCGAAGCATTATTTTTATAGCAGATTTCGTTTTTTATCTATGCGTTTAGATGTAAGATTTCATTGGAAGGATCCTTGGCAGAACTTCAAAAGCACGGAAAGAGTGAAGGTTAATGCCGTGAGGAAACCGCCACGTCTTAGAGCCAAAAATCTTGGGTGTGTATAATCTTAATATATATAAATTACGCGTCACGTTGTTTGTCCGCTATGGACTCCTAAACTACCGAACCGATATCAATCAAATTTGCACACCGTGTGTAGTTTGATCCAACTTAAAAGATAGGATAGCTTACATCTCAATTTATTCCCGCAATATTATTTTATTGCAAAATATTTGTTTATTTTTTGATAGTCACAATTCTAACAGATGGCGCTGTGTTGAAAGTACCATCGTTTAACATAAGCTACAATTTAATGACATAACCACCAAAAAAGCATGGTGGATCTCTTATGTAATATAACAAAAACCTTAGCCACAGCATCGCTTGGCCGGTCTGCTACTTTACTTATATGGAAAAGATCAGAGAAACATGTATTCTGCCAAGACAGTATTAAAAAACTTTAATCACGAAAGCCTAATCATATTTAGAAATACATGCTCCAATAAGAAAAGTAATTCCCCTCCTATAAACAGGTGACCCCAGTGTATATATTTGGCACAAAAGAAAATAATTAACCCGCGATGTGGACGGAGCAATTCCGTCACTTGCATCCTCTTAATTATCGGAAATCTGAGAGGTATTTTCTCGTGTTGATTAATAGATCTTCAGAATATCAAAAGACATCTAAATCAATACAGACCTTAAACTCCGTAGTTCAGTGGGGGAAACAAGTGTAAGGTTAAGTTAGGGTAAGAGACGAAATTCTTGGTCTCGGCGTCGATTTCCAGCGAAACAATATGTGTGTGGTGCTGTTATGCATTATTGATTTTAAAAAAACAACTTATATAAAAAATTCCGCATTACTTATAACTTAAAAGAGTGGCGGAGAGTTTATTGCCAGTTCTTCTCTTCCGTTCTACGCCCTTGATTTGGGAACTGGCAGTAGGTAAATGTAAAATTAGAAGTATTTAATATGTATTTATTTTTAACGTTCATAAGGGTACATTGTGTTACCTAAATTAATAAATGATTTTGATTTGACTTCATAAATAATGTCAAATTAATATTGGCAAAAATTTAAACGTAAACAGCAGACAAAAAGTAGTAATTACTGTAAAACTAAAGCACAATTAATATAAGAATTTACTTAAGAGCGTACTTACATCAAGTCAAGGATGCCTTTCCTCGCAATTTTCTGAAACAAAAAAGGTTGTATGTAAAATTATTTTCAACGATTCCTGTTGAATAAAAAATATAGCTTTTATCTTACGTCCGTGATAAAGTATGTAATTTATTTTTATTATCCTTATCTCTCTAGTATCAATCTACATAAAAACAGCCTTTTGCTAAAAAAAATGTGTAATAGATATAATTTATAATAGCTAACTAATTTGTCCGACGGAACGAGGAATCGATTCGATATTAGACCAGAGAAGCATCGTCTTTTGTTTTAAGTTCTTGTTTTTTTTTAAATATTATGAAGGAGGAATTCTTTAATTACAATTTTATACAACTAATGTATGTAATTTATAAACCACACCAACAAGGCAGCAATATGTATGCTTAAAAATATTTACAAGTATGTATAACCTCAAATGTATGAGCGGCTTGCAGACATTAAATCCTCACGGCTAATGAAACAATTATAAAATAGCCTCAGAGTTATACATCTCTATGGAAAGGTTTATAATTGTATGTAGGATAATTCTTTGTCAAATAATGCTGAATTAAGTCAATGGTTAATTCAGAGGTACGGCAATCGTGGCTCTCTCTAGTTTCCGAGATTTAAGGCTCATTTATCGGTTGCTGTGCCAGCGGAGTAAGTGTGAAGTTAGTAAGTTAGTAATAGCCTACTGGGAATATAATGATATTTTTAGTTAATTTCACTTACTATTAACTTTTATTTCTCGCATAAGTATTATACGTTAAAACAAACAATTTAAATTCATCATGCAAAGAGTACAACAAAAGACCGAGTATGGTCCCTTGGAGTAATATTATTAAGGTTGGTAAATAATAACTTACCAAAGGATGCGAATAATAGCACAATAGTTGTCACACATTTTGTGTAAGACGTTCTTTCACAATATAATAAGTAAGGAAGAGCTGAAAATTTTTATATTTTTTTCTTTTTATACTGCTATAATCTATATATATATAAATTAAACCCGTTTTCCGTTGTCACGACATAACATAAAAATGGCTTGACCGATTTGGCCAATTCTTTTTTTATAATATTCTTTGAAGTATGAGGATGGTTCTTACGGAGAGAAAAATTAAAAAAAAATTGAGTGAAAAAGTCTAAAAACAACACTTTTCTATATTTCCATACATAATATTTGTAATAATACTTAAAAGTTAATTTGAACTTTAATACCATATAATAAAGTTCAAGTGTTAGTGGAGTGGTTACGGGAAGGTAAATTTTTATTTTTTGACATAATGTATTTGTTGTCTTATCAACTTTCTTTTTTTTATCTTACTTAGCCTGGTGTTCCGAATAGCAGAATAAGTATTTAAAAAAAATAAAGAATCGTCTGTTAGGCGGTACGATGTTCGCCAGGCCAGCTAGTATATTATAAAAATCTAGAATTTCTTATAAAAGTTTGTTTTACATTTGGAACGAACACAAAAAAGATATTCTTACAGTCGGTACAGAATTTCTCGATGGTTTGAAAATACAGATACTTATGTTTATGAGTCTATCATAGATAAACAAAAAATTCACTTCGTTAATGCTGGCTCCGTGCCGAACATATCGAAATCTTTATACCTAAGCAGTATATGGTATATTATGTTTTTAATATTTTCTTTTTCTTTTTCGCCATTATCGTATTGGCTTAGTACTGTACGGTATTGGTATAAGTGTATTTTTGTGAATAAATAAAATAAATAAACCAATTTTTTGGATTCTATAAGAAATAAATTTGTCCCAATTGGCCCCTTTCGTTGCTCGCCTCGGTGGCCCTTCAGTGAAATTACACGCCACAAATCCACCGTATAACGGAAATACTTTGTCTTTTCACTTTCGCACTTTTAACTTTCGTAAATTACATTTAATTTTTACTTTTACAACTTCGAGGATCCTGTTCTTTGTTCTGAATTCATTAACAAACTTTATACCAGAAAGAATGTTAAATATTGTAATAAATGTTGTTTCTTTGTTATAACAGGGGTTCTTACTCTAAACCATGATGATGATCATAAATAATCATTTGACAATCTAATAGGCAACTAGGTAATCAGCCTCCTGTGCCTGACACACGCCATCGACTTTTTGCCTCTAAGGGATGTCGGTTTCCTCACGATGTTTTCCTTTACAGCGAATCCAGAAACTCCATTGATCCACAGCCGGGGATTGAACTTACGACCTCAGGGATGAGTGCCGCACGCTGAAGCCACTAGGCCAACACTGCTGTCTAAATATAATCGAATATGTGTTGTACTTTCAAATATTGAAGTTGAACGAGATCTTTTTAAGATATATTTATTTATTTATTTACAGCCCATGGCCAAACTTAGACTAAAGATGTATGGTTCACGCGATTAATTTCAATATTTTTTAGTTAGTTAAAACACTAATAAAGACTCCGAAATTTCGAGTCAGAACGAACACTTACACACGTTTGTGTGTGTTTAGATGCTTAATTTTTTTGTGATAATTTCTTAATAAAGTATTGAACTTAATATATCTTTTGTATTCATTTTATCATAAATTAAGTTCAGCTAATCTGTAACTCAACATTCATTGACCGTTAGCCGAAGTTCGCCGGGTCAGCTAGTAATGTAATACATACGAGGCTTTTATTATTTAAACAAGAAATATTACTAATTTTAGGGGGCAGAGTTCTTATTTCGTATGATTCATGAAGCTGACTTAAAAAAAAATCACCAAATAGTTACATTTCGAGGATAAGGACTGAAAGAAAAGACAGTTCTTGCAGTGTCCATGGGCGGCATCACTTAACATCCATGGTAATACTCCTGTCAGTTTGCTGATTGCTCCCTGTTAATTGTTATGTTATAATCAAATAAAGTACACAATGGATATTCATTAGTAACAACTTAATAATAAATTTCCAACAAAATATGTTGGTACATCAATCAACGCTGAGAAGTTTTCTATACATACCACTGAACAAGAATAACGCAATTTCTAAGGCTGAGATATTTAATAAAATACAACGAAAAACTTATACTATTTGAATATTTGAATCAAATTTGTACCGCGATTGAAGACTCCACAGGCGACATCTATTTGTTGAACATAAAACTATAATCATTTAAACAACCACAACAGTGTCAGACATATCCTAGCTGGAATCATATTTAAAAATCATATTTGAATGAATATTCGTTAAACAATTATTCGTTGAGTTTTCCGCGCATCTGCTTAGTTTCCAATACATTACTCTGATAGGCTCGGTGAGTGAGCACAACATACACACCCATAGGTAATAAAATATGTATTCTTAATATAATTACAATATCCATTTTAAATAAAACATTTTGTTTTTTTCTTTTTACGTTCATACTTTGCTCGCTAGCAACAGTTGGTGTTACTGGATTGACCTTTTATTCCACCTAGCTAGTCTATATAAAATCAGTTGCGCTACAACCTTTTTAGGTCTGGGCCTCAGATTTCAGTATTTGTTGCATTATCATTTATTAATCTAATAAGCAAGTAGGTAATCAGCCTCCTGTGCCTGGTATATGCCATCGACTTTTTGGGTCTAAGGGATGTCGGTTTCCTCACGATGTTTTCCTTCACCGTTCCAGCTTCAATTTTAAATACATACCTAGACAGAAAGTCCATTGGTCCACAGCCGGGGATCGAACTTACGTCCTCAGGGATGAGAGTGGCACGCTGAAGTCACTAGGACAACACTGCTTTTTCAAACTGTAGGTAACAATAGAAGAAACTGTAGAAATTTTCGTATAGACGTAAAGGAATACTTATCGAAATCATAGTGAAGACCGTGGGTTCTTCAGTATGGCACACAAATCATCTTACCAATTGAACACGTTTGTTACGTGTTGTTTGTATCGTGTATATTATTGACTATAAAACGAAGAGCGGTCAAATCAAGCCATAGAGGTGTCAGGTCTGTGTGTATCTTCTACCGTATTTACCATGAAGAGTGTTCAGAGTAGTTGTTCGGATATTACCTTCAGCTGAGTTTCATCATCGGAAGTCGAGGCAGAATATGAAATTCAGCCATGTCAACTCGTCCGGCGTTTTTAAGGGATTTTTCCATCGATTTGTGGACCGGCTGTCCGTCTAAATATTTCCGAAATAATACGACGTAGGGTCCTTTAAGAAAAGAGCCTTCTGGCTTTGAGACTATCTAACGGTGGCGGTGTCATTAAACATCAAGTCCTGCCCGTTTTGTTCTAAAAAATTATCATAATTTTCCTTTAAGTTCCTCGGCTGTAAATTCATAAAGTAAATTGTTTTTGAATAGCAATGTTATTTTAAAACATACGACGCGCGACACTTCGTTTGTGTTAAAGTCACGTTCACCAAAATACAAAACAATATTATTTATAAACATGAAAGTGTATTTAAAATATGGCGTCGAATAATTTTAGTTAACGAATTTTTACGTGGCCACTTTTTAACCGACGGGGCTCATTCCGAATAATAAATGTTGCAAATATTTTGAGGCAAAAAAAATGTTTTTCAAATAATTTATAATATAAACTTTACTAATACTAATAATTTATATATAAATAATTTATATAACAACTTATTTATAACCTTTTTAGGTCTGGGCCTCAGATTTCTGTATCTGTTTCATGATCATTTGTCAATGTTATAGGGAAGTATGTGATCACTCCTGTGCCTGACACGCCGTCGACTTTTTGGATCTAAGGCAAGGTTTCCTCACGATGTTTTCCTTCACCGATTGAGAAAGTGTTAAATGCGCATATATATAGGAAAGTCCATAGGCGCACCAGGGATCGAACCTACGACCTCAGGGATGTGAGTCGCGCACCGCTTTGCATTTAAAAAATATCTGTAATAATAAACGAGTATGCATTCTTAAAATAGACTCTATTTGCTGATAGACGAAGTCATCGAAGTGAATAGCAGCACTGCAGCATATTGGCAAGTCGTAAAGATGAGTAATGCCTTTAAGGCAAGGCCTTCATCGGTATTACACTGTCTTGAAACTTTATCGTGCCAACATCTGTTGTAGATGACCGTTAGATTGAATATATTACATATTAGGTTAACGTTTATAACGAATTTTTATGTTTATGGGTGAAATTAAACGTTACCCGTACCAACCGTTTTTTTTAATGTCAGTTTAAAAAAGTTTTGACCACATTCGTGATAAAAAAATAGGAACTAGGGGGTCATAACAACCGACCATTTATATTGTATGTATTTATTATATATATGTGTTCGTTTGTCATTTGTTTTTTGTGAATTTGCCGTAATTTATTTATCCACAAGACCACACATAAGAAAAATAAAAGAAACAAGTTATACAAACTAGAATCAATGTGTGGCCACGCGTACTGAACGGTTGGCGTGCACAAACATAATGCTTATAATATATGTTTACTTATGTTATATAAATATTACAAAATAATACCCCTTCCTAACCCTTCTTATAAACGGATTCGGTCCGAAAAAGTATCAAAATCGTTCGAGCCCTGCAGCAGATTGCATATTCTCGCCATTCTATTTAGTGGAGCGTAGAACCCTAAATTAGAGCGCTTAGAGTTAACAAATGTATCCGCTTTTTGCTACGTCTCAAACCTCTAGGAACAGAAATGCTCAATTTAAACAAGATATGGGGTGAGTTCATTCCAAGTAAGGGGCGCAGTGGGAATTAAGAGAGAGGACGCCCACCAGAAACCTGGGAAAATGGAATAAAAGGAGAGCAGAGAAGGATTGGAAAATTGTGGCCACGATGAGAGACAAGTGGAAGATTTTTGAGGTGACATCTGTCTGAAGTTGTGTACTAATGTGAAACAAATGAAAATAAACTTAATGTAATTCTGACTGAATTCAAATAAAGGGTTTTTTATGATGTGACTTCAGCATGTTGTTGCACAGTTTATGAAGACACATAGCATCAGATCCCTACGACAGTAAATAGTCTAAGTTCTATGCTGTAGACGATTAGTAGGTATACGATGTCTTTAAAAGACAATTTCCAAGATGCAGTTCCAAGTCTTGTTATCTTATACATCCAGGCTCCAGAAGAATACTAAATAAATTCAAAGTTCTCGTTAAACCAAAATTAAGCAATAAAGCTTTTTATAAATTTAACGAATATTTAAACGATACTAATCCTAGGGATTGATTTGCACCAGTTCAAACAATTTGTATGACTCAAAACTTAGTAAAAAGTTACTAACTTAAAAGAGTGGCGGAAAGTTTCTTGCCAGTTCTTCTTGCCCGCTCTACGCCCTTTACTTGAGAACTGGTAGTAAATGTAAATTTTCAATTAATTTAACTTCTTTTCTGACGTTCATAAATGTACTCGTTTACCTATGAATAAAGTTATTTTGATTTTATAGGAACTTCAGCAAAGCAATATAAATTAATACATTTCATAAAATTAAAAAGGATGTTATGCGTATGTTTCCGCAAAAACTTGTCGGCCCATTGTATCATCAAATAACTGGAACCAAATCTAATTAATTAATAAGAAGTAATAAATCAATTGAGTGCTTCTTAAATATATAAAAAGCGATTTCATTTCATTTAAAACCCCTTGCCATAGTTGCATTTAATTATTCACATGCAGATGGTGTCATGCAACTTTATACTGTATTACATTGCAATTGGATTTAAAATAGAACACTTTAAAGGATTAATTATCATGTCAACGTAGTTTCCAATATGGCACGTGATTAGTTGTACAAAAAGTATTGTTGAAAAACCACATTGAATGAAGATTGCAATGAGTTTCTTATCCTTTATTTAATAGGAAGAGTAATATAGACGTAATATATAAATTCTGTCTGGGCCTCAGATTTTTATATACGAGTATGTTTCGTGATCATATATTTATCTTAATAGAGAAGTAGGTGAGCTTTCGACTTTTTAACACACACCGACGACTTTTTCGGTCCAAAGCATGCATGTTCAAGAACAAAACGTACCTACAAATTGTTTATGCGTTAGGCACATTAAGGCAATTGCGATCTAAGTTCACTTTCTTATTAATATTGAACTGGTTCTAAAAAATTATACCAACTTGTATAAACTACGAATAGTGTTTGAGATGTAAAACTGCGGTTTTTCAGAGCCCAAACTATACGTAAGCGCTGTCAAAAACGTATTGTATTTGATATACGGTCGTACTTCAGGCTTTAGAAGCCTGCAAAATTAATAATTTCCTCTATAAAACTTAACGATTAGTGCATTATTAGTCACTTATTTTTGTAATTTTTTTAAGACGAATAAATTTAATGTAGCTGCGGCGTGCGATTTTCATCCCTGAAGTCGTGAGTTTGAAACCTGGTTGTGCCCCAATAAAGTATCTACGTGCCGGTATGCCACAATGCCTTAGACCTTTTGTGACCTCTATGTTTGTAGACAAATAAATGAACACAAAACATACAGCAATCTGAGGCTCACAGGTTTTTATATTAAGTAGATCAGTGTTTGCCCAGTGGCTCTCATCCCTGAGGATGAGCTCGCATCGCTCGAATGGTGAAGAAAACATCGTGAGGAAACCGGCCTTAAAAACAAAAAGTCGACAGCTTGTTTCAGACACAAGAGGCTGATCACTTACATGCCTATTAGATTGACAAATGATCATGAAACAGATACATAAATCCGAGGCCCAGACGGAAAAAACGGTTGTAGGGTCACTGATTTATTTATTTTATAAGTAGATTGTTTATTTAAAACAACACATCTTATCCAGAAGTTATAACTAAGCACTGACCTATGAAGGTACAAAGGTATCTCGAAATAATTAATTTCATGCGACACAGAACTTGAGCCCATTTATAAGCAACAATATGACTTTATATTATCTTTAAAGCTTGTTGCTCTTTCATTTCTGTGGGCTTGTATTAAAAGCTTTGTAATAATGTGTACAAACAATGTAAAATATTAGCAGATATACACGATAGTATCTGTAATTATTACATATCTTTGTAGGATAAAAACAAAAAGACAAATAAATATCTAGGTATTGTCCTATTCGTGGACAATACCTAGATATTTAGTAGAATTTTTTAGCTGTGTAGTCATATGTTTAGTTTTGTTGTAACAAAAATGCATACAATATCCTTACTGCCCTGCGATTCTGTAACTCACTTTTCGAACTCACACAGCGAACACACACCTGAAAAGGTGGGATCTTGTAGTTTATTGTTTATCAGAATGCCAAATCATAAAATGACTGCTTCACGACTGAATTGAGAGCGACCGCCGATGCGAAAACCGCTGTGTGAGGCCGAAAAGTGAGTTACAGAATCGCAGGGCAGCACTACGATACGATAATGCCGTAATTATAAATAATATTTAGTACATTACTCAACATCGTACTGTGAATTCACTCTGGGAAAGATAAAAGATAAAGAAGTCGATAGTATTGGAGACAGCATTCAGTAGGCGCAACGTCTTTGTCTACGAGGATCTGTGCAACAGACTACTGGCCCTTGGTATCGCAAACAAACAAGGCACAAATAAGCCGGGCTCCGAACTACTCGGTAAACGTTAATGTATGGTCATTTTCTGACAGTTGTTAACAATATACTCAATAGACAATAGTCAAATCATTTATTCCAAATAGACCACCTACAATGACACTTTTCAACGTTAAATAAAATATAAAGATGATTCTAGCTGAGTACCTTAAAGTAGTTTCGTCTGGAGAAGAATGGGCAAGAAACTCTACACTTACTCTTTTAAAATAGGTTTTACAATATACATTAGTTAAATAATATGTGAAGACAATGTACTTCTAGAATAAAACTACTATACAGTATAGGCACAGAGCCTTACAAATTAAAGCAATGCAGCGAATAGGTCAATATACTATGGTTTAGACTAGTACCTGACCTCTCTCGTGCGTCAAAAAAGCCAATACGATTTTATACATTTTGGAGCCACATATGTGAGTCATAGTTTGGGCTGATTCTCGACTGTGAATTCTTAAATTATGTTTCACAAAAAAAAAATTGTAATGTGGATCCTAAAAACAATGGAAGCGCTTAAAATATACCAATATATTGCCTACTTAAAGCTACCAAACAATAGTACCAAAAATAACAGAATACGGCTAAATAGACCCAAGGTATTAAGAGGATAAGTATACATAATAAATAAATAAAGAAGATAAGAAGATAAACTAATTGGGTGATGTAATTAATTTTCATATGATACAAGGGATGTTAGTTGCCCCCTTTGTGCTACAGTTTATTTCTTCAAAACGCTTAAATCGTAGTTTTTGACAGAAGAATTTTTTTTAGGCTTTTAGATTACAAAATGATATCAAATATAAATACAATATTGTGATCGCCTGCCACCCTACCTATTCGCTCATACACGCAGTTTACACTTGTTTAGCAGAAAACTTAATAAAAAAAAGTTAAATAAAAAAATATACAGAATTTTATCCTTTCACTACATATAATAAAGATGATATTACTTAAATATTGAAATTGTAAAGTGGTTTTGCAAAAATAGTCTAGATGGTAAAATCTAATATTCTGCGCTTTGATGTACTACATTGAATATTTATACAACTGTGAGCGTTTGCAGTAACTAATATATTCTCAAAACTCGCTAAAAAAATAAGTGAAATTCGCTTTTGCACACTAAAAGGTCGGAGAGGTAGACTCAGGTCATTAACTCGAGATATTGGTGAAATAAAAATAATAAATGATGAATTAAAAATAAATTTCATTCTACAAATTTAGTATTAATTATTAATGGCCTATTTGACAAGACTAGGATTTATATATTTTTCAATTATGTTATGTTTTAAAATACCAAAAAAGATTTTTATTTATATTTCAAGATGGCGTCCCACCAGTCCCTTTGACGTATCACGATTGCACACGCTAACAAACATGAAGTTTTAGTGTGTTAAATGTTAATTGTCATTCATACTGACAGATGTTATTAGGGTGCTTGTATACTACTTCATCGTTAATTTGACTAATTTGTGGCCGTATGTCATTATTGACGTATAAAAAACATTTTTTAATAAATGAACTTTTAATAATGATTATTTATAAGCTATTTTACTCCATAACGCTTTTTGAAGCTATGTTATATACAGATTATGATTAAGAACACTTAGTTTCATACGGTCAAATAGCCATTTGTCTGTGGTATTAGCCTTTTGTACTTATGTCATATGTCGCCGTTTTTTCCATCAACGTAATCTTTTCAAAGTTGTACTGCACCGTACAAGCAAGTTATAAATGTTTCCAGAATAATAAGATATAATGAAATGAATCCATGAAAACTGTTTAGTAAAAATGATTTTTTGGAGCGTGTTATTAAATTTCCTCTTTAATACAAATAAGCTGTTAGTAAAGATTTATATATTCTTTTGTATGTCAGTCTTATTGTATATATACTTATACAGATACTTTACTTTACCAGCGCGCGGCATAAATAATAATAGCAAAATAAAATGTGAAGAAGTCTCCGAATTTATTTCTAACATAGTATATTATATTCTTAACATCGTCCAATTGACAAAATGTAACAGGCACAGGTTGGGATACCTGCACGGAATGGCTGGCGAAAGAGACACTTAACTCTGAACCTGATGACGAAAGAAGAAGAGACGGATAGTGCGTTGGCGGGAAAAAATAAATAAAAACTTTCGGTGTCCGAAATTGTGCCTTGTTTGAACTTTATATTTTTTACTTAATTTAAATTAGAACAAAACTAATGAATCAATATTCATGAGTTTTGTTCTTATTTTTTAAGTATTATAATATTAAACTAATAAATCTCGACATTTCTGTGGACGGTAAAATTGTGAACAATTTGTGTTTCACTGTCGCATAAATTTAGGATGAAGAAAGATGTTGGGAGAACCTATGATTGGTGGCGAGGGAAAAAACTTATTACAAGGCTGTACGGTATAGCAACGTCACATCAATATATTCAAGTTGGTGAGGACATCTATCGGGCATTAATATTGCGTAACGATATCGTATTGCTCGTTAGGAAACTATAGATGACAAGTAATTGGCGCGAAATAATTGGCATTTAGAACTAATTATCGAAATGATAATGCTGTTGTGTTTATAGAAAGGAAATACATCTTTATCATCACTACGTTTGAAGACACATTTCATTTATTTAACGCATGTAATTATGTGTCAATTTACAAAACCATTATTTTTTCATCGCGAAGCAGAAATAGGACTTTCGGGTATGCGTAAGCTGATTAATGGACCTTGATTAGACAAACCGTAATAAAAGGTTTGATTTTTTTTATAGAATAGGGCAGGAGATGTTAAGTGATACCGCCCACACTCAATGTCAGGTGCTCGCGCGTACGTTGCTGGCTTTTTAAAAATTGGTACGTTTTACTACAATGGGCACCTGGGTGTGCATAGTGATGGTATCACATCAAAAGGGAGCATTTTTGATTAAAGTAATTGTGTTTTATGTTACTATTTTTTTATAAAATATTTATTATAAAAACCGTACAACATGAAAATCTAAGCGTATACTATATATAAAGTATTATACATAAAAATATTTCTTGGTTAACCATGTTTATTCATAAATAAAACTGTTGTTATTAAACTTTGTTTTGCATTTATATTATGTAAAGATTTAGCTTTTAGATTTAGTTCTTTCTTTACATATAAAAAACGACTATTAGTAAAGATCTTTGATCAACTCATATTTCCTAAAATCCATTTTTGTAAATGATAATTTTTCTTTATAAACAAGTAAGCGATGTCTCGCGTTTGATTTACCTAGTCACTAGTGCAGGTGTTCATTGTGTAATGAAAAAAAAACAAATTTTCAATCTATCTAATAGACTTTTACTGCACTCGTAATAATTGCCTGAAATGGCCAGCAATGTTCAGTCACGTCAATTTGTTTGAGAGTAATAAGGACAAAACATCCTATGGTTGGGTTGATAGTTTATAAAGCGGCATAGTGTTATTGGAAATCTGTACAATTCAGGTATTATAATATCCTAACAATGTATCCCGGATTAGATGGACTGCGGCAACAGATAGGCAGATAACTAGATTCTAAGCGGCGAAGCACTTGAAGATTGTCCAGTTTATCCTAATAATACAACCTTTTTAAAATCTGCTGTTTTGCTGGTAATTCTTTTTCTGCTTAACAAAAAAATTGGTATTTTAACTGTATTTTTTTGTAACATTTATGTTCACCTAAATTGTCATAAAATTTTTTACTTGAGGTTAAGAAAATTGTAAATAATGTATTAAACTATTAAGTATCGGGGTCGTCAAAGTAGAACTTAATTTTTCCTTGAAAAACTTTGGACCATGAGAAAATAAAACTCCACAAGTGCGGTTTATTTTGGTTAGTTTTTCCCAACTCAATAAACAAAGTTACTAAGCAAATGACGGCGCAGTTTTTGTAAGATTTACTATAGTTTTCAACTTTGTTCGAGTTTGTCGCCACATGAGGTATTATTTATGTAAGGTACTATAAAGGCTTCATTTATTTTAGCATTTCTCGGAACTCTTAATATTTTAAACTCTGTATCCAATCTTTATATACGTAGTTCCACACTACGTACGAAAAGTATGCGTCAAATGTGATGAAAGACTGAGCGCTAAATCTTTATTTCATTGTATGATTACACATGTTTGTGTTAACTTCATGTTAATTATAAACTTCAGCAAAGATTTCCTTTTCAAAATTGACTTTAAATTTAAACGTAATTTTCGTTGGCTTTTAATTTTGTCAAACTCAGAGTTTGAGAGTTTTTATATATCCAAGAAACTGTAGTACATATACCCAAATTTGTTTTTCAGTTTTTGCCACGCACGACTATGTGTAACCAGATGGTCGCAATTTCCGAACCAATTCGACTTAGGATCAAGAAAATGCGTGCGTACCAATTCTTAATTGGTCGTCAACGGTCTTGCAAGCCAATTTTGAGTGTCCATGGGCGGCGGTGTCACTTAACATCATCACTTGATAAGGGGGGAGCTTGTAGTTTATTGTTTATCAGAATGCCAAATCATAAAATGACTGCTTCATGACTGATTTGAACGCGACCGCCGCTGCAAAAACCGCTGTGTGAGTTCGAAAAATGAGTTACATAATGGCAAGGCAGATGAACCAGTTGAAGTGATAGCTTCACCGACCATTAAACAACTGAATATAAAACAATTTAAAATAAATAGCTGATATTAATAGTTTATTAACTTCTCTATTCGTAGTAAGTTAGGAACTCAATAAGCGGTTGTAGTTTGTGTTACGAGCATACCATACAAGAGCAACTATTATTAGATATTAATTATTCTATTACTCGAACATATTAGCTTCTCATGATTGATCTGATAATTATGTGATACCATAAATTCCTTTGTTAATAGAACAAAGAGCACTATGAAATGTAAAAATTATGAAAATTATCCTGTACTTAATGTTTGCACAAAATGTGTACATAAAAACATAAGTTATTTTAAGATAAATTAAATTTTTCGTATTTCAAATTAGATTCGCTGGAATGTGCAAGTATTATAATTCTGTGTGTTCCTATGTTGATATTTTTCACGATAATAGCTATGAATTTAGAAAAATTATTCGCGGTGCAGATTTTCAACCAGAATAACTTTTTTTTTTTGGCATTAAATTTTTCTGTTTTCTATTTTTTTTGTCATTAAGTTTAATGTAAATAATAATCATTATATGTACATATTATATACTGTGTGTAATTTTTAGTATTTAGTAAACCAGCACTGAAGATTCCACGAAAATGCTGTGTACAGATCTAATTGGACTTCAGGTTTACAAATAATGTTTAGAGTGTAATAAAGTTGTATGTATTTAACCAATCTGATGTCTGTTTCTGTACCTTTAATGTAAAAATAAAATAAATACCAAACCCAACCAAATTTAAAAGAAGCATAAATATAAGGCCAAACAGTTGCAGTATACATCGTTTTTATTTTATTTCAGCAGAAAAATTCTTCAGTTGAAAACCGAAAAGTTGAAAAAAGAAACAACTTTATTACTCATAATAAAGAAATGATGAATTAAAAAAGAAAGTGCATTAGCTCCCACACGAGGATTCCCTGTGTCGTGGGTTGGAGGTGTCTTCCATTTGACATAAATGTACTTGACGTAATTATTTCTACATAACACTTACAATTTTCTAATTAAACTACTGTTGCACAAGAAGAATACTTTCGGTTTCAGCATAGGACAAGTTTAGAAGATATTGCTTAATATTGTTAGTGAACCTACTTTGTTATTAGGAAAGTGGTTAAAGGTGAAAAAACCTCTGAAAGAGAAAAGGCGTTGGGCGAATAAAGTGCGATTTTTGGGTAGCTTATATGTATTTTTGTGTTGTGTATGACGTGGCGTGTTCGGTGTTTGTTTCCAAAACAGTCGGCATATTGCCATTAATTATAGTTGCCTAACACTGGGCCATTCCAAGTAAGGGTCTACTTGACTTGATTACTAACATCGATGAAAATATATATATGTGTTTAACAACAGTCTGCCAAGTTACCGTAACTTTGTTTATGCTCTTTATGAGGTTTAAGTTTTCATTTAGTTTTAGTTATTATACATTTTTAATTTTTAGTTATTATTTTTTGTTAATTTTTTTTATAATTTTACGTTTGTTTTTTTGATAGATTGCTTATGTTCTAATGTAATTGATATGTACTTGTATGTATGTTAAATTTGTGATGTCATAATCTATTTTAGCCATACACATTGTTTGAGACTATATAAATAAATTCTCTTTGACACACTCCAATCTTCTTTATCTGGAAGAGGCCTTCACTCAGCCGTACGTCGAGCACTAGTGTAAAACATAAATGATTTGGACTTAGTGTAGTTTAGTTTTGTTTCACCGTACAATTTTCAAAAGTAGCGAAAACGTTTAGTATATCTTAAGGATGCCGCGTTGGGCACGCTCAATTTTCAGCATTAAAATGCTAAGAGAAGTAAAAAGGAGAAAACAACTAAGAAGTAAATTTTAATAATTAACTAACCAAGGGTACATAAAACAGGCAAGGCGTGTGATTATCCAATTATTCTAGATTTTAATGGACACGACAACTGGACATTAATTTTTACTTTGTGTAAGGTCGAGGCGCACCTATATGTATAACAATGTGTGTGGTTGCCCATCCCATTCCATGACCTATGTGTCATAGTGCTAATATATTACATTATATTTTTTATTTATATATTAGATGACCCAGTGAACTTCGTATCACGTACATATGAAATGTGAAATAAATATGAATTTTTTTTTAAACAGACTTAAGTGATCGGACCTAATACTACAATAAATAAATAAATATCTAAAAAATTTAAAAAAAAAACAAAAGACGAAAAAAAAAAAAGACCAAATATTTCTCAGCCAGGAACAGATTTTAGTAGAAAATTCAATTGTAATGTTTAGGATTTCTTTACTTATAATTTATTTTCTCCCCCGTTTACCTTTTCCCAACTTCCACAAATATTTCAAGATAATAATTAGTGAAATCGGTCTAGCCATTCAGTATAAGCGAGACAAAGGAACATCGATTCATTTTTGAAAATGTTCATAAAAACTGTAATAATCCTTTTAAAAAAAATTCACTATTTTCTCTTTCTTTCAAATTATGATTACGTAGAGTTGAAAAGGACAGATATCAATATTTAGGTATAACACCGACTGGCACAGATTTAAAACAATACAGAAGAATATTGAAATGTTTTGTGGATTTGAAAATAAATAAAAATATCCAGAAACCAGTAAGTTGTAAGGCAAAAGAATTGCAAGCATGCATCGACCTGGCTCAGCGACTTGCTTTATTACTATTTCTATAAACTCAGTATGTCCACGATCGTTCCACTACCATTAAAACAAATTTACAAAATATTTTGTACACTCATTTTCATATTATATGCCATATGGTAAATTGGCATATAATATATAATATATATATATATATATATATATTATATAATTTCTCTCGTTTGACCAAATATCGAAGTAGAAGGAGCAAAGTGACAATCAGAAGCGATTATTTATAGTTACTGTTGTGTGGGAGATATAAGCTGGACCGAAATTGTAAAATATTTTAGATTTTCTTGATGTATAAACTTAACACTAATTGTATTCTTAATTTGAATTGGTATCTCCAAGAAGTATTGGTATTGGTATCTCCAGTCAGTAAGTGACAAAATTAAGAAACTTTGTCAATTTGTAATTCTTAAACTACTGGTTCAAATCGAATAAAATTTGAAATATACCGTGTATATAACTTGCTTGGTTAGTATTTCACGTTTTATCCACGGAAGTAATAGGGAGGGGTGAAAATGGCATTAACTGTTTTGAGAAAAGTATGACGATTTTTCGCTCGACTTGGCATATACGACACATCCAACAATGCTTAAGCTAAAACACAATGTGAATTTAATTAAGAAGTCTATCAACGTTTTGTAACCGCAATTTCGTTCACTAAATCCACTGGTTGAAGATAACCTGTTCCCCATCGATCCCAGTACAAGCCACGCCGATTTATTGACTGCATTTGCGGTATATTGTACTCGTTTGTTGGCGTTTAAAATCCCACTTATTTTAAAGGCGACTTTATGTGTTATTATTAGAGCAGTGTTGGCCTGGCGACTTCAGACTGCGTCTCTCATCCTTGAGGTTAGGTTCAATCCCCGGCTGTGCGCCAATGGACTTTCTTTCTATGTGCGCATTTAACAATCGCTCGAACGGTGGAGGAAAACATCGTGAGGAAACCGGCTTACCTGAGACCCTAAAATTCGACGGCGTGTCACCTACTTAAATTCATTCATCATTAAACAGATACAGAAATCTGAGGCCTAGACCTAAAAAGGTTGTAGCGCCACTGATTTATTTTTATTATCGTACATGCTTGATCACATCTTATTATATATATAGTATATATATATATAGTTATAATTTGTATGTAGTTTGTCAGTTTTTCTAGTTCAAACTATGTTATTAAAAAATCATGACAGAGGCAACGCTTATTAAAAACTTATTAAGTTTTTATAATCAGAATATTTACATAACTTTGTATGGTCCTCAGTAGTCGTGGCCAAAGACTTTCAAAATTTAATTAATTACTAAGCAGTATAGCGCTCGCTTCAAGATTCAAGATTCAAAGCCTTTATTTCAACTAATACAAGAGGAAGTTTACAAAATATAAATGTATATAAAAAAAGGGTGCGTGTACTTATGTACGCGCCGAAGAAGTTATACTTCTTTGGCAGTATTAAAAGTAGTTTTTGATTACATGCAAATAATTAATTACAATTAAATAATCAAAGACTGGAAATGGAGTCATTATAGTCAATAAATGTTCAGTTTACATTTGAAAAATAAAATAAATAAATATTTATAATAATAATAATAATTCTCTTACATTAAGTGTAACATAAATTCTATTATTATTCGAATGTTGTTTAAATTATGTCCAATGCCGTAGCATCTTCTGTGGGCAACTTCATTCTGTTAATTTTTTGTCACGGTGCGCGCGCATCGTAAAATTTCACTCTCATCAATTTTCATAACGCGCCTAAAAAAGTATAACTTCAAAAGTTCTTTAAGAAGGTTTTGTTGCACAGCTGTCCTCTTGTACAGCTTGCCTTTGTGACACAAAGGCCTCCTCCAGCTGTTTCCAGTGCTTCCTATCCCTGGCAACTCTTTGCCACAGAGGACCAGTGGCTTTTTTAAAGTCATCAGCCACCGCGCACATGGTCTTCCTCTCTTTTGCTTGGTGTTGTAGCGAGGTGTCCATTGAGTGACTTTTTTTGACCATTTTGCTCTCTGGTCTCTGAGCAGGTGTCCTGTCCATCTCCATTTAAGCCTTTTGGCTCTTGCGCTTGCTTAAACCTAACATAATATCAAATACATACATCTGGATGAATACTTTAAATTATGAAAACATTAACCCCACTGTACTCAGCGAATATTAAATGCTAATATAAAATGCTATGACGACGTCGCGTCTGCCTGTGTAACTTCAACATTTGACAGATACGCGCTTATAAAACTAAAAAGACGTAAGCAAAATGTACAGCCTTAGCTCGTATAATATTCATATATTCTATCGTAAACGAGACCAGAAATAAAAGGATTTTTTTCGAAACAACCGAAAGCACTTTATGTTAAATGATTAACACTGAAGCCAAAAGGCAATTTCTGTGGCTTTTAAGAATACATTATATAAATAGAAATAAAAAAACACACAAATTTAAGGACCTATTGTTTCTGTTTTATGCAGAAGTAATAAAAGTCAAAATATAATATTTGTGTATTTAATAATGATAATAATCAACTAATCACTTAAAACGTAACGTTTGTTTACGTGTGACAGGCATAACTGTGCGACGCCATCTTGTCTAGCGTTTTGGCGGGTTTTTAAAATTTGAATTTTCAAAGCCTTACTGCCTTAACAGAATACACATTTTTAATCTGAACTGTTTTTTAAAATCTAATCAAACACTCGCATATGTCGAATTATTTTGCTATAATATATTTTGTTTTTTGGTTATTATATTTTGGAAGACGTGTTATCCTGCAAATATCTTGATAAAATGTCGTTATTTAGTGAAGCAACGAGATTTCGGTGTAATGTAATATAAGCCGGCTAATCTCGGCCTTAACGTCTCATATTCAATGATATCAGCCCCTAATTGCCCTAACTGAGATTTATCTTACGTCATAGAGGAAAATTATGAAAACCATTCTACTGTCTTACGATATTTCTGGATCCCTGTTACTTTTCTTGGTTGACTTCATTTTGAAGATACATATTTACCGCATATATGTAGTAGGTACTACTTGCGAAATTCGTTGAGTTAATTTTTTCTCTCTAAAAAAGCGTTCGTCAAAAAAACACTAATTCCGTTTTCAAATTTTGAGCTAAACAACATATTAATACGATTCATATTAATTTTCATAACAACGTAATTTTCGTAACATACTATGACTCCTGTATGTTTTTGACATACAAGGAGTCATACTAAGCTGTCTCAACTCTAATTCTTACCCTAAGCCATGATGGTATTGTGACAATATTTGCAACATTGAAGAATTAAGTCAGAACTTATTATGATACGAGACATAAATTATAAAATACAGACAGATGAAAATTAATATTTCAAATGTTTCATGATATGTCCACTCATTTATTATATGTCATAGATAGATTTGAACAATATAATTTGTAGGTTAATTGTCTGTCAAAACCCAAATTATTCGTAGTAATATCAAAAGTATTGTTAAACAAGATGGCTGTTAACACGTTAAATCTCATTTAGAAAGCCTACATAAACCTCAGTCTTGAAGTTAACATTAAACGCAATATAAATTCTATTTATTCGCACACATATTCAGTATGTTCAAAAATATAACTTTATTCTGCTCAAGTGTATGTCCTCAAAGATTTTATAAGAAACTTAAAATGCGGGTGACGGTGTGGCACGAAGCCAACGTAACAAGCGTGTTGAGGTTTTGGTTTTTAAATCTAGGATTTTCTTAAAATAATACCACGCATTGCTGCTTTCCTATGAGGTAATGAAACGGTTCCATTATACGAAGTCTAAAGATTGGGGGCCTCATAGCCTAGCGGTCTTATTAAGTGGCAGCTAGGTGAGGGGTACCGGGTTCGATTCCCGGTTCGAGGGCAAGTTTTAATTTAATTTAAATTTGTTCTCGGCCTTTGGGAGGGTTGTGCGGTACCGGGCCAGTGCTTAAACCGTACATAGAGGACACTGTCGAATTTCTAAAAAGACAAGCACGAATAATAAAAAAATCCTATACTTGACGCTGACTAATGCACAAATCGTGCCAGAGCCATAAAAAAATAAAAAAAAAGTCTGAAGATTCGTGTCAGTTACCATGGTTACTATAAAAACGAAATCAATGTTTACAACTAAAGTAACGCCGTCTTTTTTTATCAAATTAACTCTACGCTGTTATTAACAGAGACAGATGAAAATACTTATTAACATTTTATATTTACGCCGCAATAAAATACCCCAGAGTAAATTAATATAAGGCAAGCATTTCGTAGTTTTGCTATGCTTTAAATTTCATTTTATGGTTAAATTTAAAAGTGGCAAGCTAATTCTAGTACAAATTTTCACCAAAAGCGTAAAAAATAATACGGACAAGTTTCATAGGAATGTAAAGATTGACTTTGTAATAAAACATTACATTGCTAATTGCTTAACTTTGCAGAAACCGGAAGCGTACGCCACCTGCTAAACACTTTGAATACTTTTTAATAACCTGAAACTTTTTTTTATTTCTGCACATTTTTACAATCTTTGTAATCAAAAATATCTAATACATAAAATTCTCGTGTCGCGGTGTTTGTGGTTAAACTCCTCCGAAACGGCGCGACCGATTCTCATGAAATTTTTGTGCATATAGGGTATGTCTGAAAATCGGACTACATCTATTTTTCATCCCCCTAAATATTAAGGGTAGTCCACCCCAAAATATTTTTTTTTAATTTATAGATAAATTTTATTATTTTATGATACAGCATTAAAAAATACATACAACCCCTAGTTTTCACCCCTTTACGAACAGCCCCTATTTTTAATTATAAATTAATAAATTCGCAAATTAATTAAAATTCTCTATTGAATACTTGACAAGCTATAGAATAAAATATGCGTAACAATATTATTGAAAATGGCAATTGTTTATAAAGTAAACAGCTCATATCAGAATAACCAAACGTTATTTAACTCTGCGTAAAGTTCTGAAAGCTGGTATACGAACGTTATTTCCAATTGTTTTAGTTACATTTTCTGCATAATGAGTTTCGATTACGGTTATAGGTTAATTTATTAATTGTGTATGTAATTATTGTTTGATAATACAGTAAATAAAACAGACCTTTTTCAGTTCACCCAACGGACAATTAATACGTCTATTAATCTATGCAGTTCAATGACTTATTAGGAATCCAATATTTCTAAATGTAATATCACATATCCGATTAATGTGATTCCCTAATATAAGTTCTGAGTTAAGTATAATAAAACCTTCGTTTTACGTTTGTTTTACGTTCGATTTTCAAATACATTAGTCGTTCAATTTAAGTAAGATAACGAATGCTCTTTGTGAATAACGAAACTTTGTAATTAGTGTAAGTCCTAAGAAATGTTTTATGAATTTTAAATATGATAAATATGAATATAAAAAGATTCCTTACTTAGATAGGTAAATTTTATGGATTTATGAGATCACTTAAAAACTCACACACACACTTTCACAACCCCATACATTGCACATTCCCACACAACAAGGAAATTATTAGTACTTTGTCCAAGGAAATTATTATCCTTTCCTAGTATATCTTTATATTTTTATTTAAAACTTGTAAATATTATTTAATTTTTCGAAGCTGTGGATTATTAATAAAAACTATTTTGAATGTCAAGTCATTTAAAATAAGTCTGTTAATTTGAATAATTTGGTTATTTAAAATGTTTATTTGTTTTCGTATTTTATAAAAAAATCACAAAACTTTTCTGATGTCTGAACTCACAAACCTTATCTATAGGTTTCAGCATTTTCAAATTGTTTTCCTCAGAAGCATAAAGTACAAACCTGATAATTAAAAGGCTGTATTTACGTAAGGTTTATTTAACGAAATCGAAATTCAGCCGAACGAATTCGCCGACCGCCAATTTCGCAGTTCATACATCGAACAACAATGTTGATATCGTGTTTGAAATTATTATGTACTATCGATGATATGCATTGAATAATCAATATCGAATTATAGAAATGTATTAATTCTACGAACAATGTGCTTAAAACAGACTTACGTTTTCATCATCAACTTCTAAACTTCAAGCGATATCAAAATTTTGTGAGAAATTACGCTGTCTCATTAGAGCAGCGATGTTCGACAACATCTCGAGTTTAGCCCGGGTGGAGTCAAAACAGCATTGCCCTCCACCCGAAGGCATCGCACGTAGGAAGTTTTTTTTTTCAAAACATTAATAATAATTAGTGAGAGTGCGTCGTAATCGTATCAAGCGAGTTTCACCAGACAAGAAGACAGCCATTAGCTAATTTTATTGATTTAAAAACCACATAATAACGTACATTTCTTCACGTTCTATTCACGATTTTAAAAAACACTGTACTTTGAAAAAAAAAACTAAATATCAACAAATAAATTTAAAACATACTTTGTTATATTTTTTGGGTTTACGTTACGAATATATGACGCACATAAGGTTGAGACTTGCTTATTAAGAAAATAATTATCACAGAACAGATAGAGAAATCTGAGGCCTAGGTCTTGGTTTGGATAAAGGTTGATGTGTGCCATTTTTCTTTACTATGAATTTATGTTACTTAAACTTCAATAGACCGTAATTAAGAGTTGTATTTTACAAACAATTGCTAAAAAGCACTCGAATTATTTAATAGTATAACAATTTCGCGTATATCCGTTAAAAATATTATTTAAATCTTTTGAGATCAAATAATAGTTCATTCCTTTTTGTGCTTTATGTTCTAGTTTAATGTTGAAAAATTATCTCGGAAAAGAGAATATAATATCTACGTCTGCTTTTGATGATTTTTAAAATGTCTTTTAATGTAAAATGCGCTGAAAATGCTTTGATATCGTACAAGAGTAACTAGAAAATTAACTTTTCCTTTAATTAAATAGAAAACTTTTTGAAAAATCGTAATAAATTCTTTGCTCGTCTAATATGAAGTTTGCGAACGGATTTTCCTATCATTAATATATATATACAAGCTTCTTATATTTCCTTCACTGACTGAAGAATATATTGAAATCCAGTTAGTTTAAGACAAAATACGGACAGTCTGTCTTTCTTTGACGAAGGGTGGTTGTTTTACAACTTATGTAACTATATTTGTTTTGTTAATGAATACAAGAAGAATAATTAGTGTGAGTAGCTCTTAAATAATAAAATTTTGACAAGTTAATGCGTCAAATACATATTTAAATGTTTTAAATATATAGGAACGTGTTACTTATTTCAAAATAAAGCGAATACTTAAAATTATGATAAACGAATCGTAAATTGTATGAAGATTCCAAAGTTCTTTTATGGTTAATATTTAAAACCAGCAGGAGGTATTATATTATTTTGACTGATCACCATAAATTATGCTAAACCCAGCTTCATAAGCAAATTTATTTCGTATTGTAATTATTATTATGGATACCAAAGCCACATAGAGCCGATAATCAACTAGATGAGAAAACGTGAATAATATTCAGCGGAAATTGGAGAGAAAGGCTACTGTCAGACTAACTGACATACAAATATTACACCAAAACAAACAATTAAACCATTCAAATACAGGGGTCTAGGCTCCGAATATGATTTTGTCCCAGTGTCGAGACCCTTGATTCGTGGGGTGCTAGCGCTATAAGGCTTTTTATGGAAATAGCAAATAGGTTAGTCGACTCGAATAATTTTGAAGAAATAAGCTCATTGTCATATCTGCACAGTTATATTTCACTTTATTTGTAAATTCAAAACCGAGATTTTCAGAAAAGTATAAAAGTAGTATAAAGAAATGAGCATAACTTAAATTTACTTGAACGTTTAAAAAAAACGTGAATGTAAAAATGTTCTATTTTCAAACGGATTAAAATTACACATGGAGTTTTTAATTACAACATGTCTTTCGTAATGAGTCGTATATTACACGATGTACGAGATTTGAAACAACCTATTAAATATGGAAACGAAATTCAGTCTTTACAGGGTATTTGGGTCAACACACGTTTATGAGAATTTTTTCATGTTCCTAGATTTGCATGAGGTTTTATGATCCTTGATAAAACAGAGGTCTTTTACGACTTCTACCTTATTGCCCTTGCGTTAGTTTACTCAACTGAAAACATATACGTAGAGTAATCAATTTTATTCACAAAATAAAATAGGGCATATCAAAAACATTACATGTTCAAATTGTTCTGCACAACTTACTACGGGGATTGCCACCAGCTATGTCGTAAAAACTTTTAATAAAGAAGAAAAATAAGGCTCCATATAACGAACTTTTCATTTTCTTGTATTCTTGGATTCTTAGGACTCAAAAGATACGCACATCGCCACTTAAAATATTGGCGATTTGCGTAAGATTAGATTTGAGCATTTATCTAATTAATCTACAAAAAAATACCCACTTAATCAACTACGGCAGTTTCATATATGTTTTTAATTTGATTAAAACGATTAATTTTACGCTGTTCCTTCTTTTAAAATACTACGTTACTTAAGAAGAGTAATTAGTTTTTGGTCATTCTTTCGATTGGCATCACAAAAGTAGGGGTGTTTTATTTTTTACATTTAAATCGGTTCCATTTCCAGACGAGGCAAGAAATTTTTAGAAAATCTTGGAATGCAGAATTACTAACTTTTACAAATAACATAAAGTCTTCTTTCAGTAAAATACCCTACCTAAGATATTTAAGGTACTTTCCCTTCATGTCCCATAAATTTGGGACGCCCTGTATACTTATTGATTTTTTTCTTTGCAAATGTTTGAACCTTTTTCCAAAGTATATACAATATTAGGTATTCTATCTTTGGTTATATCTTTAATATAATTGTTTGTTGACAAATATAATTTATGTTAGCCGTACGATTAAGAAATAAATAAATAAATAAATAATACATAGAATAATTTAATAATAATTTCACCAGCATCATCTAGATGGTTGGAGGTCTTCCACGGTCCGCTTCACAAGGCATTTTCTTTTGCGAACTAGCGAACTGTGGAATCGGCTCCCGGGGGGGGTCTTCCCTCAGAGATACGACCTCCAAATGTTTAAAAAGAGAGCCTACTCCTCCCTCAAAGGCCGGCAACGCACCCACTAAAAATGGGTGTCTATGGGCTGCGTAGACTGCCCTTTTTGGTCGTCCCGCAGCTCGTTTGCCCCCCTATTTTATTAAAAAAAAAAAAAATTGTAGTTTAATGGAATTGAAATGATGTGTGGAAATTTAACATCAAAGGTTAGAAAAAGCACGAAATCACATGTAAAAACTTCGTTTTAGAAATATAATTTTGGCGTATAAAAACGAACGTGTTTATCATAAGCCTTTGCTGAGTTATAAAAATAGGTTGTTTTGGAGGTCGTAAGGCAAGTCATGCATAGGAGACGTATTTTTCTCTTCCTGAAAAGATTTATCAGCCGACCCTTAGAGTGAGATATGAGTGAAGGTAAAATCCCATTCTTCTGAATGTTGAAAGCAGAGAAATTAGGTATTACTTAGTTTGTATTTAATACTTTTGATTAATTTTGTCCTTTCGAAAATGTTTCACCCTTTATATAAATATTAACTATTATATCTTTGGCTATATCTAACTAATTGTTTTTTGTTATAAATAATTTATGTTAGCTATAGGATATATATAAAAAATATCAGTGGCGCTACAACCTCTTTAGCCTCAGATATCTGAATCTGTTTTATAATCATTTTTCAATTTAATAGGTGATCAGCTGTCCAGTGCCTGACACACGCCCTCGACTTCTTGGGTCTAAGACATGTCGGTTTCCTCACGATGTTTTCCTTTACCATTCGAGCGAATGTTAAATGCGCACATAGAATGTAAGTCGATTGGTGCACAGCCAGGGATCAAAGTCTCAGGGATGGCAGCCACTAGGCCAACACTGCTCTTATATAGCTTATTAGCTATAGGATGAAATAAATAAATAAAAGTCCACGTACGTTACTATTAAACGCCTTTGTCGTATCTATTTCGTTTTTAATTTAATGTAGAAATCTAATAGATGTCGCGTCTTGTAATTAAATTAGTTGCACGTGCACACTACTAACACGTTAAATTATGTAACTTCACCAGCATAATGAAATTGTATAAACTATTTTCTAAAACGTTCAATAGACAACTTTGTTTCTAAATCTAACTATGTCAACTAAAGGCTACATAGTTTTACTCAAGTAATAACTGATTTAAAATTATATGTGCTGATAAGTGCGGCCGGTTACTTGGCAACATTTTGCGTATTGAAGGACAGTTATTTCGTTATTTACTCCTTTTGTAGAAAATTTAATTTCCTACAAGACACCAAAAAGGGAAATTTGAAAAAAATATTTTTCGACGATTTACAATGAAAATAAAGAAAAAAGTTTTTTTTCAATGCATTTTAAATGGGAAAGGCGACCCCCCCATGCGCCAGCTCAATTTTCAAGATATCAAGCTCATTTTTTAGGAGGTTTTTTTTGTCTGACAAAGAAGCTTTTTAGATATATGTATTTACTCAAAATAAAAATTAAATATTTTATTTTGAATCTGTCTAATATATATATAACTCTACAAACTAAGCCCCTCTAATTCCCTATCAAAAATAATAAAACTTGGAGTCAGGATTCTACGAACGAAACGAACGAACATCTAGTTACTATTTCTTGGATCCAAGTCATGCATCAGAATACTAAATTCAAATAAATAATTAAACTGAACACCGTACATACAGTAACGTGTTTTAAAGAAATGACAATAACGAATGAAAAAACAAATGACATTTTCCGTCGGAAAAATATAAATTTTATTAGCAGGGGCCGCTTTTGTAACTTTGTAGCGATTTCTTTGAAAAATATTGACGGAACGTGTTCTTCTTATAAAGAACTTCGAATGTTTTTAAGTTTGTTAAAATATTTTCGCTTATTAGTATGTTTCTATATAATTGGGATAAGTTGCTTGTGTTTTTCTCGTCTCGTCATAAGAAAATACTATTATTTATTTTTTTCTTAATACTTGTTATCGTAACTTCATTCAGTAGCATTGATCAGAACACCTTGGGTGTTTCCCTGTCCAGCTTGTTCCAAACCTCTATTAAGACCTTTCTTTCTATTATCGCATCTTCCTTCGGATTCAATCAATTTATGTTAGTTATGTGATATTAAAGAAGGTAGATATTACTTGTAAATTGAATTTAACCGGCGTTTTATTATTTTATTCATATTCAAATCAAAAATCTAAATAAATTCGCATTTATATCCGATAAAATAGTTTATTTAATTTTGCTATTCATGGATTTCCTTTAATTTCAGAACTTAGATTTCATATATGAATTAAAAGCTTTCATATTTAGACAATAGCAACTTAATTGAAACAAAGTTGTTCCAAATTCTGTCAAAAGCACAGTTGCATTACTTAATGCCGCCAAGAGTATGATAGTCTGTTGAAATTGCATCTAAATTGCCAAATGTCACATCCACAGAGTAAATGAAATCCTAGACTTGTTAGTTTATGGATTCACTTGGGTCTGTTCCAATGTGAAGTGTGTATGATGTTTTCTTAACGAGTGAGTAATATCTAAGAATATTTGTATTAGAAATTGTATAATTCAATAAAGAAGAGATTTAATGTAGAAAATAATGAGTCGATTCAGAAGTGTTTTAGTATAATTTTTAAATAGAATTTCCTTGACTAAGAGTAAAGGTTTCTGGATATTCCATTTTTTTTAAAACCATTAGATCGTGAACCCTATAATAACATTATAGAAAACATAAATATTATATCTCTTTTAAATCCTAGTTGCAGATAAATCCTCCCATACCTCATATAGATTTTAAAGTCGTTTACTTTAATATCCTTTTACGTCCGTCGTTCCACAACTGAGCGTTTGTAAGGCAGTTTTTACCGCGCACCACCACTATGTGGAACCAGCTACCCGAAATGCAGTTTCGTCTCATACATAGGCATAATTATATCACAAAATTAAATAATAGATCACAGTTTGTATATATGTATAGGCTTGAATTCAAAACAACTTTTTAAAAATAATTTTGTCATATCCAATGTCTTGTTCCCTAGACAAGACATTCCTTTTTTTATATGACCTGTGTTGCCAACCTTTCAGGGAATGATACGGTTACCTCTACTAGTGCCACAAAGAGAAGGTGCGCTGTAGAGAACGCCTTACAAAGCACTGTGTTATGGAACGCGAGGCCTGGAGATGGAGAAGATGATGGAATTTTACATTTTGCCTCGTCCGATGATGGAATTCAGCCGCAAGTATTAGTCCGAACAAATCTTTAAAGCACTTCCCATGATAAATTCGGTAGAAGAATCTCTTCTCTCCTTGTAATGAAACTAATATACTATATGAAACAGCGATTATATTATCCGCCGCTAACGTTATGACCTTTCTGTATTATAATAAAAAAATGCATTTCCAATTTCACGCCGTCCGCAAATAATTAATAGATGTTGCATATTTATAGAATATGCTTCCTGGCGCCGCCAGATATTTCAAGCTTAAAATATACCAGAATATTGTATAGCTGACTAGCGCCGTAGTTTACATATGGCCCATATTTATATGTACCGCTGCACATCAGCGGTAGTACTCTGTAACTACCAATGGCATTCCGACTTAATGTTGAGTTTTTGGATAATAAAAATCTAAATCAGATTAGGATAGAAAACCGCCTTCACTGGGAAAGGCGAGGACCTTTACTTCGCACTCCGCTCACTCCAGTGAGCTTCCGTCCTATCCTTTAGGCGATTGACCACCTCGCTACGGCCGAGGTCCGAGTCTCACAGAAGACGCCCTTGCGCTAGTCGCGGAAAATACGCCTATTCCGGCTGAGCAACGCTCACCAAAACATACCGAGCTGAGCTGTAAATGCCCTTAAAGCCAACTAAAAAACTAAAACTACATCGAAATCGATCTCAGGATCGGTGTTACTATTGGAAGTTATGGCGTACCGGCGCTGGTACAACATATTTGGACCTTCTAATTAAATTTTAGACACATTGATTTTTGGGTAATACTAAGCATGACTCAGTACAAATAATTTTAACATGCGAGAGTCTTCGTACAAGTCTCCACTGTGAAACTGCAAGCATATTAGGTAAATTCAATATTAATACTCTTGATTTCAAGATTGAGTGTTGGTACTACTTAATCTAAATTTGTGGCAGTTAAATTATTACTGGTCATTGTTAGTAAGTAGTATCAGAAAACTATGTATTATGTCGGAACAGCGCTGTTTGTAGTTTTAATATTATAATATTAAAACTACAAACAGCGCTCGAATCAACGTCTGACACGAAAGACGTAACAGCGTATCCTACTTGTACTCACTCCATGTTAAATGCATATCTGCGTAATTCTAACCCCCTTTGTTATAAAACTTCAATTACTCTCTTTTCACCACAGGGTTAACACAATTTGACAGAAAGAGACAAGATGATTGAAATTACTGATTATTTATTACTGATGATTTTTTGGGCCATGGCTTCAGACACTTTGAAATAGTCGTACCGAATAATATAAAAATAAAATATCAAAAGCACTTGTAAAACACACATGGCCATTTATTTATAAGTTCAATCATTGGAACGTTATAATCCAAGTTCCGCTTCGTAGATTAGCTCAAACTCATGGCCGAATTTAACAAAAACTTGTCTAAAACTTTTTATAAGTTGTTCATTGTTTGCAACTTGAAAGTGTTCTTAAGCAGTACATATTAAAATTGTATGCGGATTAAAGTATGATTAAACATTTAATATAACTAAAGTTTCTTTGTGTATAATCTTAATTAAAATAATAATAATTATTATATTATAGTAAAAAAGTATATATTATCTACCAATATAGATTTATATCGCAATAGCTCAAAATAAACGGGATTTTTTAACTGCCAAAAAATTACTAATTACTATCTTTAAGTAGTATTTTCCTAATATGTGTAGGTATATAATTTAATAATAGATTTATATGTCTGTCATAGACTGAAAAACTCCAGGATCGATTTAATTTTTTTCCAGTCCAGGCATTATTTCTGACATAGTAAAGAAATAGTTCCAGTCGTGTGAAGCCGAGACATGAGTAATATATAACAAAACTAAAATAATAATTTCAATGCCACATAGAAGGACAATCAATTTATAAGTTTTAGTAGTATTATATGAGACAAGACTATTTTGTAATAAATATTTTGCATTCCACCCAAGCTCTATGCAATACGATAATAAAATGGAAATATAAAATGGAAACCCATTACGAGTCTTGGCTTTTTGCACTGTTTTCCACGTGGAAAAGATCTTTAGATTGGAACAATAAAATATTTCTTTTAATGACCATCGTAATGTACAGTTACATTATTTTTATATGAATATTAACATTTCTTTTTTTTTAAATACGAAGTTTTGAGTTCATATCACCCATCGCGCGAGAGCGAGAGACTGACATGATAGATAACAAAACGATATTATTTATAGTTATAGTCTATTAAAAGCTGTAACTTTAACGCCTTATTAATTAGTATTTGTAATATTCCGTTGGATTACCACGCTTATTCAGTTTCTTAAATATGTAATGTTCCTAGTACATTCAAGAGATATCAAATCCCAACAACTTCTTATTTCGCGGCAAATTTTTCGGGCACGACCCATCTTCCTTTACGTATGAATTGATCTTAAATCTTTGTCAAAAAATTTGTGAAATCAAGATAATACAAAAATAAAATTATTTGTAATTTATTTTTGTATACAGTATCGTATTTATTGAATACTCATTGTTTCGTTTTCTTTTTTTTTAAAGACAATTCACACCAATTGACATACTATATATTGATAGGCAACGGATATACATACATATTATAGATAGATAGACATATAAATACATATTTAAACACCCCAGACCTAAGGACAACATCAAATGCTCATCACATCGATGTTCGTCTCAGCCGGGGATCGAACCCGGTACTAACCACTAGACCAATAGACCAATGAGTCGTCTTTACTTGGGCTGATCGTAATAAATTTAGTTAAGCTTGCGCTAACCTTAATAGCACAACATCTAATGCTTGAGGAGGAACAAGTCGTTTAAGAAATAAAATAATTACGTCTATTAAAATATATTATCAGTCACCTTAACCCAGTGACCGCACGTCACGGTACTCGTCAAAGCGCTGTATTATTCAAAAGCCAGCATTATCTCTCACGGGGCCACGCTTTGATACATCTTGACGTGAGCCCCTTGTTGCCGTTGTGCCTGACAGGATATATTTTGAATTACCTGGGGATTACCAAGTGACTTTTTGACTGCCCTACACAATTCGAAATAATATTGGACTCTATCTTTGATTTTTAGTTTATAATATTTAATCATATATTGTACGAGCCAAGGCTGTACATTTTGATCACTCTCTTCGACATTGTATTCATTCGTTACATAGCAATTAACATTTAATTTTTGGTTATATTCTAGTACGGAAGTGGTTAATATAGAGTAAAACTAGAATGTTCTATTATTTAAAGCAACCCGATGACCCAGGAACCGTACATATATATATACGATTATTTCGTAAATAAATGTATTAACATTTAATATTTACAGGTTGCATCAAGAAACTTTCTCCTACAGTCCAGCAGGTGATTGTCTTCTGTGCCGGACACGCGTAGTTTTTATGGATCCCTCAAATTTCAGTCCGCCTCTTCCTCTGGAAGGTCTATTAAACTATTAGAATAAGTCCAAATTGGTTGTGTCACCAATTTCATGATTTTTAGAATATGTTTAAATTTAAAAACGCAATCTGCTTTCCTTTTTCTAGATATATTTAACCTTCCAACACTATTAATAGTGTCACCAGTGCTCAGATTTTAAGATGAAATACGTTTAGAATGGGATCAAATCCAAAACCTATTTAGTGGAGTAAGACCGTTTTGCTTAATCCGTTTAGTTACTGGCTAGATAGCGACCGAACTTTAGCTTAGCCAATGATAATATTTATTCTAAAGACTGTTCACTACTCTCACACACTAAATCTCCCCTGTCTCCCGAAATCTTCGATTGAGCATAGCAATCATTGTTCCCATTGTTCCGTCTATTTCATTTAATATTTTTTAATTTTAGTTGTAGCAAGGGATAGGATGCTAATTGTTAGGACACGTTAGCCCAGTCTGATCACCCGCGGACAAGCACTAACTGCGCGGCCGCAGTGCAGGAAACTAGCGAGGGTTTCAAGTGAACAGGCGTCAATTAAACATTTAAGTTGGCACTAAGTAAGTTCTAGATAGTACGGGTGACCCGAGAGCTGGTGCTTTCCTCGGAATGAATAAGGAAGCATTATTTATTAAATAGATTTAAATGCTATTATTCCTATTCCAAAAAAGCGTTTGAATGCATTTGATCCAAATGATCTCTGTTTTTTATAGGTTGTTTGTATTGAACCCAAGAAATGCGTTTAAACACAAATGCATTTATGATTGTAACCATTTTATATCGCATTGTTTTGCAAGTTAATTAAATATCAATACATTCGTAAGTATCGTTTATACTCGGGACACGTGACATCATTACGTACAGCGACCTTGGAAACGTCGTCCAAGAGTAAACGTACTGATAACAAATTCTAATAAACCTTGAAAAAAAGAAATACGATGCTAAAGTTTGACATTATATTGCTTTAAGACTCTTGATCTGGTAAACCTAGAACATAAATTTAATTTACATACATAGAGGACTCAGTTTACGCTTTTAGACGCCCATTTGGCCAGTTGTGCGTTCCGTTATACGCGCAATATAATCATTAGAATTTTATCTTATACTAGCAAACTCGGCAAACTCCGTTTCGCCACCAGATGGCTTTGTTTTACGTAACATTTCGTTTGGTGATCCCGCTTTTCTGTTGAAATTTTTCCTGAATTTTCTTTACTATAAACCTCACGGAGCCCGAGACCTTTCCAACGAATGCAAAACCGTTGAAATCGGTTCGTGCGTTCTGGAGTTATAGCGTCAGGAAGGAAAACCCGACTTATTTTTATATAGTAGATTTCTAAGTAATTGTATATCTAATGAAGTTTTGCACTCAACTTATTTAATTTAAAAAAACTCGCAGTGTTTGTCTGTAAGAGATGGCTCGAAAGCACGCCAGTTGCCCTCTTTTATATTTAATTATTTTAATTTTATTGTATTTCATACAACGAAATGTAATATAAAAATAAATAAATAAATGAGTACTTGGAAACTAGGTTTGGCCTTCTCTATGATACTTTTACTTTGGGTCACGGGTTGTACTTTATTTAATAAGGGAAAAAGGAAGAATTCCTATCTCTTAGGCTATTCTGGGTCAGACGTGACGGTGCCTTCATGTACTGACTATAAACGGCTTGACAGCTTACTAGTAAACAAATTAACATCTATTTGCAAACATTAAGGTTTGCTGTATGCTAAGGGATTGCATACTAGGTATAATACATGCTTTGCACGACATATGTATAGCCTTATTTATGAACAGTGTTGGCCTAGTGGCCGTCAGTCAGCGTGTGACTCTCATACCTGAGGTCGTACGCTCGAACCCCGGCTGTGCACCAGTGAACTTTCTTTCTAAGTGCGCATTTAACAATTGCTCGAACGGTGAAGGAAAGCATCGTGAGGAAACCGACATGTCTTAGACCAAAAAAGTCGACAGCGTATGTCAGGAACCTATGTACTTGCCGATTATTTAAAAATGATCATGAAACAGACTCAGAAATCTGAGGCCAAGACCTAAAGAGGTTGTAGCGCCACTTATTTATTTTTTTAGTACAGTTCCTACCGGCTGGAGATTCATGTCTCCTATAAAATTGCAGTACACCACTTTATTCTATTAACATCTTTATTCTGTTATCTATTAACATTCATCAGCGATATAGGGATTTGTATTGGTATGTTTTTTACATCTGGGATTAAATTATCGAAGCTTTTATACGCATAAAACCTTTTGGAAACATTTGTATGTTGTCAGAATGTTTCAAATATTTATGTATGTGGTGTAGATAAAACTCATTAATTGGTTAAATACAATATAAATATATAAAATTGTACAATATCTTACAAAATATTCATATATTTTTAGTTTATGTTAAGGTTAGTTATTTTTTTTCAATGTATATTATTTTAGTTATTATACTATTTTAAGTGACATATGTGTTTTAAATGAGAATAAACTTCTGTATACCTAAGTATAAGTAAATAATAGTTTAGTTTATTTTAAAATAAGATTTTCAATAGGGCATGGACATATTAATATGATGTAGTCAGTTTTAATGAAAACATATGTTCTCACATTATTATTTTTTTACATATATTCTAATATTAGTTGGGTTTCCCACAAACGATTGTTTTTTAGCGATAAGGCCGCCTTATTAATACTGCATACTATTAATGCAAAGTGTTAAGAAATAAACAATAGTAGATTGTCGTGTTATTGATAATTAAAATCATAAAATGGTGTCAAGATTCACAACCTAAAATTCAAATAACAAATAAATTTAATTTTAACGACACTTTATGATAATTTTAATATACAACTCATTAATAATTTTGTATGTTAGATTTAAAATAACAATAAAAAATATCCGATGTCAAACATGAAACAATATTAATCATTGTTATATAATACAAGAGTTCAAACAACCAAGGGCGTACATAAATAAAATCAACAGTAACAGGTGTCTTTTGTAATGTTTTATGTTTTATATTATTATATCGAGCTCCTCCAGGAAAGCTGTCCCTTTTTGACCTACTATGTATGTACTAGGCTCCAATACACTGGTCAATATTATGTACTATACATAAACGAACTATATAAATATTTTGTTGGCCCACTGGGGGGCGTTATCAAATATATAATTAATGTTACTTTTACGCGGGCAAGATTTATTTTATTATTAGATAACAACTGTCAAATCTGTCTTGGCTATGACTGAACTGTACTGTTTGTGGCGCTCCCTTGTCATGTTTGTTTGAAATTAAATAATATACATATTTGTTAACATAACACTACATAAAAATCCTATCAATTTTAGTCAAGCATTTTAATAGATACTTTACCTTATGTCGTTATCCACTTTAAAGAGTTCAAAGTTCACTTCACTTTTCAGAGTTATTCCCTAAAGCACATTCCAATTTTCACAACACAATACGTATTTTCATTTTCATTCACGGAAAATACGTGATCTCTCCGCCAAAGACAGAATCATACTAAATGTACCGTTGTACGTTCGGCGCAAAATCTGACCTTAACTACTTAGAAAACAATTTCTTCGTTTTACACGCTATACATTGCGTGCTGCATACACTGTGTTAACATCACTGCTTAGTAAAATCTGCGATGAACACTAAAATAAACTTTAACTCGTATTCTAGTGAAATAAAATCAGTAAAGGGTTATCTTGTTATCAACAGTAGTAGTACGAAAATGCAATGGGGAAACACCACCTCTGGCCACTTGTTTCATTAATAATCTAAATTTTCTTCCAAATTTGTTAACTAGATTAGATTTCTTTACAAGATTTAGATTACATCTATTAATGATTTCTTTCTATTTAACTCTTCAAATCTGAATTTTAAAGTGACCAATTATCATCCTTTTTGGATACACATAATATATTTAAATAATAATAGTTATACATTGGATATATTAATCATAGTTTCCATTTATATTGAACTGCCACGAGTTTGACACTAATAAACATTTACGTCCGCGTTTGTATGTCTATAGATTTTTTACGCATGTCCTAAAATATTTCATTAGTGTGGAGAAGATATTGGTGAGCTCGACCATATTTTCTTTTCTTGTTCCCAATATGAATTCATTACAATCACTTCATGTTCCGTTTACCGACTAAAATCTCCTGCCTTTTGCTTTATCCTTTATTGTATTATCTTCTTTTATAATCTATAATTATATTAAGATGTAATATTTTTGTGTACATATTTTTTTTTAACCAGCTTATCCCTTTATTTCCTTTTGATGTCTTTGTTTATTTTTTCTCGCGTTTAGTTTCCCAACCTTTTACTTAAAACTGGCATAAAGTTAAAACTATTGCCATAGTATTAAAAAAAAAAATCTTATTCACAGGTAAAGGAGCACACCTCGCTTCTCTTCATATAGGAGTCTTATATACATTTGAACATATACTGTAAATAAATATAAGAACTCTGAACAAAAAATCTCTTAATCCCTCAACCTCAATTATTAACGAAAATTAAAAATAAATTTAACCAAAATCTACTCGTTATAAAACTCGCAAACAAAAACAATTTCTCTGCTTTCAACATTCAGATGAATGAGATTTTTCCTTCACTCATATCTCACTCTAAGGGTCGGCTGATAAATCTTTTCAGGGAGAGAAAAATACGTGTCCTATGCATGACTTGCCTTACGCCCTCCAAAACAACCTATTTTATAACCCAGCAAAGGCTTATGATAAACACGTTCAATTTTTAACCGCCAAAATTATATTTCTAAACGGAATTTTTATATGTGATTTCGTGTTTTTTTTAAGACAATTCACACCAATTGACCTAGTCCCATGCTAAGCTGGTGAAGCTTGTGTTATGAGTACTAGGCAACGGATGTACATACATATTATAGATACAACAACACCAAATGCTCATCACATTGATGTTCGTCTCAACCGGGAATCGAACCCGGGACCCATGGATTCGCAGTCAGGGGTACTATCCACTAGACCAATGAGTCGTCATTTGATGTGATATGTTCCACAAATCCTTTCAATTACATTAAATTACAGTTCTATATTAGCATTCATAATACTAAAGTAAAAAATAATTGATTATTGTAACGTATTGTGTTAGCTATATAAGTCTATACTTACTAATATACAAAGAATATTCAAAATGAGTATTTTTAAAATGAATATTAAATAAAACTACTTGACTGAGCAAAATTTGTTAAGTAACTAGAATAAACACTTCACACCCTTGAATTACTAAATACAGCTCCAAAATATACGATACAAAATATAATACTGTACATACTAAAAATATAATTTTACTGTAAAAAATATGTTTAAATTTCCGTAAAAAAATGTTTCAAACTAATTAAAGAATTTCCGTTTCAGAAGTAAATAAATTTTGTTCATTCCTTTGATTATTCAAAAGGAAAACGTTTTTCATTTGAGTGAAGGGAAAACAAATAAAAGCTACTTAATCAAAGTCAACCACAGTGTGGTTCCGCTATACGCATTCACGAAGTTATTTATATACATATAAACAGCTTTAAGAACATATAATGGTCCTTATAAAGAGTGTTTTATCCTAATAAATTATTATATATTCTAGACTGTCCATAATATAACACTTCCACAATATGGACATGTTCATGATTTTTACATTTATCTATAAATATTAAATACTTCTTTTAGGATATAATAAGCCCGTCATATATTTTCTATAAATGCAAAACAAAATTATTTTTGAAGTTATACTTCTTTAGGCGCGTTATGAAAAATTGACGAGAGTGAAATTTTACGATGCACCGTGACACAAAATTAAGAGAATGAAGTCGCCCACGGAAGCTACGGCATTGGACATAATTTAAAAACAACATTCGAATAATAATAGAATTTATGTTTCACTTAATGTAAGAGAATAATAATAAATATTTATTTATTTAATTTTTCAAATGTAAACTGAACTTTATTAACTATAATGACTCCTTTTCCAGTCTTTGATTATTTAATGGTAATTAATTATTTGCAAGCAATCAAAAACTATTTTTAATAATGCCAAAGAAGTATAACTTTTTACGCGCGTTTATAAGTACTCGCATCTTTTTTTTTCTTTTTTGAAATGAAGCCTACGGGACATGCATAAAACGCTGTTCCGTCCACAGTAATTATCTTATTCCATACTATAAGCTTCAAAAGCTACGATTTTGTCCTTCTCACTAACGTGACAATTATTAACTATTTCAGGCCTATATGAATACTAACTAATGAACACAACTAAGAAAACATAACAAAGAAATATATGGTAGATCCGAATCAAACCATATCCAAGTTCGCAAAAAATAAAACCCATTGTACACATTTATATTCATTGTATTGCTAAGAGGGGCCTTATCATCTAACATTTAGACTCAACCTCTATAAAGATAAAGGAAAAGTAGTCCTGAAAGGGGAAACCTACGTGGAATTTTATATTAGAAGTATATGTCAATTTGGTACGATTTGTTTCTTCGCTGAAATTCAAGAATCTCTTTAGGTATTTAACAAATTTCGTTTTCTATAGAATCCGGCAGCTTATTGCGAATTTACGCAGGATGTATCATAGATCTCTATTCTATAAGAGCAGCTATAGGCAATTCTCATCTCTGAGGTTCTAGTTACGTTCTCCTGCTATGCGCTAATACTATGTGCTCTGATACGATGAAGGAAGACATCATGAGGAAACCGAAATGCCTTAGACCCAACTAGTCGATTGTCAGGGACCGAAGGCTGCTTACCTACTTGCCTATTAGAAAAAACAAATGATCGCGAAACATATACAGAAATCTGAAGCCCAGACAGGTTGTAGCGCCACTGGCACCGTTTCCTCTCTCCCATATCGCTCATACTACATAATGAATATTCTTTGCCAGTATTCCAATCCGGAATTAATAACAACGTAAGTGAATTAAAATAAATAATGTTTATATTCTATATTTTAGAAGATAGACTTGAGATGACGTTAGGACAATCAACACTGACAAACATATTAATGAAAATTGTTTTATGATATTTTTTCACTGTATCCCTCATTTTCTTATGTAAATTCGTGAAGAAGCGACTCCCTCTACTCTACTACTAAAAACTAGAAACAAAAAATTACCTTTCTTTATACAAAATTAAATTGTTAACTTTTCCAAAGTAAACTCCGTAAATGTGTCAAGGTTTCCTCGAAAAAATTAATACTTTCTTCTCATTGTTCGCTTATTCGTGCAGTTATATTGTATTTTAACAATGCTATATTGTACTATTTAATTGAAATTTGGACTGCGCTTAGTATAATTAAGACGTAAAGAAAACAAGAGAGTTATATGCTGATCACAGATTAGGTAAATTATAATTAAATTACACACAGTGTTCAAACCTTGGCTGTACGCCTTGTATAAATAATAAATATCTTTGAAGACAGTTTGAATTTTAAATTTTGTATTTTCAGTACTAACTACTTTACCTTCACAGTTGAGGGTTGCTGAACCACATCACTTTCTCAATTTGACAAACAGCGAGCATTTTTTTTTATAGAACATGGTGCAAACGATATGTTAAGTGATACCGCCGCCACCCATAGACACTCACACGCCAAAGGCCACCGTGCGGAGCTGACCTTTTAAGAATTGGTACGCTCTTTTTCCTTGAAGGACCCTAAGCCCAATTGGTTCGGAAATACTTCAGTAGGCAGCTGGCTACATAAGTAATTCATAGCCAATATAATCTTTAATAATTCTCATCCGAAGCGCTTTAATAACGTAATTATTTTATTATTTATTAAAATAAACCATAAGTATGTAGATTACAAGCCAAAAATACATACATAGATAGCTCTTTCTCATCAAGTGAAATTGGATTCTTGGTTTTAAGTACTTGAGCCCACAGATAATAAATACGAATTAGTTTCGGTAGCGCCTGAAAACCACGCAATAGCAATATATTATTCTGTTATCTGTGGTAATAAAATAGATACGGTGTTGATCTCTCCTTTTCCGCAATTGTGTGTTCTTTGTATCTAATAAAGTAACGGACACGTTCCTGTAACATAATTAGTTAGCTGCAGTATGTTTATTGTAATTGTCTATTGTAATTAATAAATAATTATATTTATTAAGTAACATTTCTGTATAAAGTCTTATAATCCTCACGGAAAATATATTTAGTATACAACATAAAATTAAGTAACAAATATTTTATTTATTTAAAACCAAAAAGGTCAGTTTTAAGTAGATTATATTTAGCATTATAAGCAGTGTTGGCCTAGTGGTATCAGCGTGCGACTCTCATCCCTGAGGTCGAAGATTCGATCCCCGGCTCTGCACCAATGGACTTTCTTTCGTGCGGAAAACATCGTGAGGAAACCGACAAATAAGTCGACGGCGTGTGTCAGGTACTGGAGGCTGATCACCTACTTGCCTATTAGATTGAAAAATGATCATGAAACAGATTCAGACATCTGAGGCATACACCTAAAGAGGTTGTAGCGCCACTGATTTTTTAAAAGTTTTTTTAACATTAAAAATAAATAAGTAGACTTTAGGGTTAAGTCTATTATCTGATTATTTGAAAAGCAATATTTTTGCCCTATCCTTTACGAGTTTTCGTCCAATGAAATGAGAATTTATTTTGGCTATCAAACTAACAATAACAGAATGAGGTTCGCGTTAAAAAAAGTATGTGTGTAAGATTATTAGATTAGTTTTATTGGGTTTGGAACAAAACACCCCTCGGTCCCAAGGGTATATGTTTCATTTCGCAAGCACATACGAATCAGTTTCATGATTACAATATCCATCAACATCACACCAATAACTACGTTTATTGTGGTTATGTCTTGATGAAATATTTCATTCTGTTACATTGTTTAATTTTTTTTGAAGTTATACTTCTTTAGGCGCGTTATGAAAAATTTATGAGAGTGAAATTTTACGATGCGCGCGCACCGTTACACAAAATTAACAGAATGAAGTTGCCCACGGAAGATGCTACGGCATTGGACATAATTTAAAAACAACATTCGAATAATAATAGAATTTATGTTTCACTTAATGTAAGAGAATAATAATAAATATTTATTTATTTAATTTTTCAAATGTAAACTGAACTTTATTGACTATAATGACTCCTTTTCCAGTCTTTGATTATTTAATTGTAATTAATTATTTGCTTGCAAACAAAAACTATTTTTAATAATGCCAAAGAAGCTTCTTACGCGCGTACATAAGTACACGCACCCTTTTTTTTATAATATGCATCAGTATCTTAATACTAAAAAACTGTCCTCGCGAACTTCGTTTCGCCTTGTCTGTTTTTTTATTAGCCTACACTTTTAGTAGCTACATATCAATATATAGAACACTTTGCTGTGCTGCCCCATAGACGAACGGCTTTCCGGAATGAAAACCTAAGTACTAAATAAAACTAATCTTTATAATTTTTCTCTCCATAAAAACCTTTCTCAAAAAAATTCTCGAATGGGTCCAGCCGTGTTCGAGTTTCGCGCGTAGCAACATGTTTTACGATTCATTTTAATTAAAATAATACAAAAATTAAATTGAGATATGGCGAAACAAAATTGAATTACAAATTTTCGATAAATCAAAATGTGCCGTTTATCGACTCGGCTGAAACTGTAAATTTGTTGTACGAAAATACTTTTTACAATAATTTGAAGATAAAATCACTGTTTGTAGATGTTTATAATAAAGTTTTATTTTGCTTGATTATTATTATACTAATTAAAAATTATTCATAGTAATAAATATTTTACAGAAAGATTTTTAAATATTACGTCAACGCCATTATGGCTTCGTAATTTTGCCATTAGTAGGATTAGAAGCTTACCAAAACTGTCAAAATCATGACAGTTTAATTGAAATATCTTAAGATAATCAAAATAGCAGCCTCTGGGCCTGTAGAGCTCTCAGTCAGATAAGTTATCATCCATCCAGTTCTTACCTGGTCATGTCATTGATTGAAGTATTAAATTATATATACGAATGGGTTTGAATTCCTTTTGTGAATTCAGTATTCAAATGCTGCATAGCTTAGAGATTGGTCTAGCATCAAGACTAATCACATTTATTAATTTATCCACAAAAATACATACACTACCCTTACTGTAGTCAATACTATAATGTTGAAAAAAAAAATGTATAAATACTGCGCTATGAACTCACTTTGCGAACATATAAAGATGTCGATATAATCGGAGACGCAACGTCTTTGTTAACGGGTATTTTAGTGACGCGATCAGTTGTTTATTTTAACGAATTAAAACCATTATATTTTAGGTAAATTAAATTAGCGCTATCATGGACTGCATTTAATAATAGCATTTTGACAAGACAAGCAAACGCAAATAAAAGAAAATAGTATTACTACGGTAATTTTAACAAGAAATATCCATACAGATATATGGCTAAGTATGAAAATTTAGGGGCTACGAATCAAATTTGTAGTGTTTGGAAACTCAGTTCGCGTAATTGACTGCTTTACTTCAGTAAATTATGGCTACACATTAACGATAAAACTATTGAACAACTAACGGGGACTGTGCCTTTAGTCTTTTTTTTTTATATAATAGGGGGGCAAACGAGCTTGAGGGACCTAAAAGGGCAGTCTACGCAGCCCATAGACACCCATTTTTAGTGGGTGCGTTGCCGGCCTTTGAGGGAGGAGTAGGCTCGCTTTTTGAACATTTGGAGGTCGTATTTCTGAGGGAAGCCCCCCGGGAGCCGATTCCACAGTTCGCTAGTTCGCAAAAGAAAATGCCTTGTGAAGCGGACTGTGGAGGACCTCCAGCCATCAAGATGATGCTGGTGAAATTTAGAGGTCGTTCGGCTCGTACGGTGTTGAAAAGAGGCAGGAGGGATCAACCCAAACAATTCTTCCGAACACTCTCCGTAATATACTTTGTAAAACACGCAAAGAGACGCAATGTCTCTGCGTAGCGAGAGAGAATCAAGCCGATCAGAGTAAGACATTGGAGATTGACAATTCGACAAGCCCTTCGCTGAATTTGGTCAAAAGGAAGAAGCTGGTATTTGGGAGCACCGGCCCAGAGATGCGAGCAGTATTCCATATGAGGTCGTACTTGAGCTTTGTAGATCTGCATACGTTGCACCTCAGTGAAATACTGCTTAGCCCTACCCAAAACACCCAGCTTTTGGAAGCCAGTTTGGCTTTTTCTTCCAGATGACTGCGAAATTGGACTTCTTTCGAAATGCCAACCCCAAGGATACTGAGGCTGTGTGACGAACTAAGGAGAGCGCCTTCAAATTGAGGAGACACGACAAAAGGATCTTTCTTGGCAGAAAACGAACAAACCTGAGTCTTTGTAGCATTAAACCTAACAAGGTTGTTACTACCCCACACAGAAACCTTCCCCAGAATCGACTCAATTTCGAGAACAAGTAAGTTACTTACAAAAGCTGTACGAAATATTTTATATAAATTTCACAATCATTCTACAATAGGTAATTATGCCACATTTAAAATTTGGACGATTTTTTTAAAGTAAGCTTTACCTAAGCGAACTTTACTATTCCATTTTGTCTCTCTAAACAAAGACAGATAGACTAATAATAAGAGACAAGTTTAAGAGAACTTCATCTCATGGGATTCTTCACGCTTCAATAGTCTCTGAATCTTATCTACAGACTGTACTCGATCTTAATCATTTAACAGAACGTGTTTTAGTAAAATTTTATCTGGTCATGACCATACTCAGAAATAAATAAACCAATGACGCTACAACCTTTTTAGGTCTGGACATCATATTTCTGTATCTTTTTCATGATCATTTGTCAATCTAATAGGCAAGTAGGTGATCAGCCTCCTGTGCCTGACACGCCGTCGACTTTTTGCGTTTAAGACAAGCCTGTTGAATACCCACATAGAAATACATCCACCGTAAGCAGTTAACCTTTTAAATTTACTTGTTATTTTTATGTAAGTTAAGGATTAAAATTTTGTAAATTCATTTACCTTAGATATAATTTAAATAAATAGCCGATGAAGCTATACTGCTTTGAATGTATGAAAATTACAGATTACACAAATACTTACCAAAATTCTACAATACTAAAATGTCGCTATTACTGAAGTAACGTATTAGAACATATTTTATCCACATTTATAAATCGAAATACGTTTATATTAAATGCTACATTTACGCTGTTTCATGTCACAAGGGAAGAAGGATTATCTAGATGATGAATTGTTCGGGATTTAGGAAGTGGCTGTGACATAGACAGACAATCTCATATAAATGGTAAATATAAGTATTTTAGTGTAATTGCTTAGTGCGGAACTACACTAAAGTTGTGTGTTCGAGCCTCGGCTGTATAGAAAAATCCATGATTTTACAGTTATTTGGGCTATAATTTACTTTCCGATTCGATTACTTGATACATGCACTCATGATACTGTATGGCTTAGTGGTTGACATTTGTGACTTATACGAAAAGAAAGCGATGCAGAATTGCTGATAATATAAATTTCTTTAATCAAACTATTTTTTAAACAAGTGTTTGAAGTTTATTCTTATCAAATGAAGTCCGAAAAATTATAGGTCAAAATACCAATGTAGATTTAGATGATTACCACGTTTCAAGGTAAAAGTTCAGAGTATTGGCTATCTGTGGTTTGGCTCGTAACGGCTGAACCAAAATAGTTCAGTGGTTTTAGAATCAAGGTCGCTCTACCTGCAGATTGATATGAACGGTTTACTTATACTGTATGTTTGATGCTATATAAATAAAAACTATATGTAACTGTAATGTACTGTAGTATACTGTATAACTAAGAAATAATTACTATCACTAGCGTTATTACTTCTTAATTTAGGTACGAAAGTCAAAAGTCAAAATCATTTATTCGTAATGCAATGTAACGCAATGGTCACTTATGAACGTCAAAAAAAATACATATATGAAATGCTTCTAACTTTACATTTACTGCCAGTTCTCAAATTAAGGGCGTAGAACGGAAGAGAAGAACTGGCATAAAGTCTAAACGAAGGTCTAACCCGTTACGAATTCAGCATAATTAATACTGTTTTATTCTGAACGCTTCTTCTTCCCTATAAGAAGGCTTCAGTGCTGATTTTGAGATAGTATTTTGTTTTGAGCTAGATGATCCATTGGTGTTTAAAAAAATTAGATTTGAGAACCGTTAGTAGCAGTAGCTGAAACTCCTAAATAAGTACAGCGTCTATTGTTTATGGATAGTAAGCATTTTATCTTTGAATAACGTGAGACGAACTATTGTGTGTAACTATGTATTTCCACTACTTTATTAGACTCATCATCGGACCCACTGAAGTATTTTCTAATCAATTCGACTTAGGGTCCTTCAAGAAAAGAGCGAACCACTTCTTAAAAGGCAGCAACGCGTTTGCGAGCCCTCTGGTAATGTGAGTGTCCATGGGCATGTATCACTTAACATCAGACGCGCTACCTGCCCGTTTGCCACCTGTTCCATAAAAAAAGACTCAGATTCTATATCCAAAATGGCGGCAAATCAAAATTATAAAGAAATGTGTTAACATGAAGGCATTAAATGACGACATAGGTATGTCGTTATCATGTTATAAGCTAACTAAATTCATATAAATTAATTTTCTAAGCATAATAATAAAAAAATTATAAATCTCGTAAAAAATTACAATTCTATATACAAAAGTAATTTTAACAAATCCTCGCCTACGAGTAAAACCCTCAATATCCGAAACCCGCTACAACCTTCAGGGAATTTTATTAAACTACCAACATTAAACAGACTGCATAACGTAAATAATCCTGCAAATATTTTCCCCACCCAGTGACCTAAAAAACCTAAAACCTTGATTCCGTTAAGGGATCCCATTATAAAGATTGCAAAATTAAAAAGCGCCGAGGATTTTAATTAAACTTAATGCTACCCATAACTTACATCACAGGATAAAGAGAATGGCGGATAATTATTAAAGCAGTTTTATCCGTGAGATTTCATTTGAAAGCTGGGACTGTCCCAGTTTCGTCCCTAATGTCCACTAATCTTTTAATTTATATAAATGTTAAAGTGTGATTAACAAACAAGCTATCCGTCAAGTTTAAACGCAGCTAACTCAGACGTATATTGCGATAGATCCGCTTCCACAATACCCTTCAATTCTTCCTTATCAACTTTGGTCTCCGGCCGTCCATGTGCTCGATGCGTCGAAATTTCTAGAACGAAAACGTTGGAACCAAAAACGCAGTGCTTTTTTTTGCATACACATCATTAATCCTTCGAGCCGTTTCTGCAGCACTGGTGCCACGGCGAAACTTGTACTGTAAATAACGCGATATTTTTCATTTTATAAGTAGAGTGACGCAAAGAAAAAAAAACGGTAAAAAGAAATGAATCATGGTTTTCGAAAAACAAATGCACGAGTATATAACTGTAAGAATTGAATTTGGAATTCCTAACCAAAGAGGAGATATTTGAGGTCAAAGCGGCCAGTACGACAAACCGCATTATATGTAAGGACCTAATATTTAAACGCATTTCACCCGTGCTAAGAGGTTAAACTCCCTGGCTCCATTTACTATAGGCTGAACTAAAATCCCATTCTCTTACCTTTACCAATGTACCCTGAACGCGAAGTCATCAATTAGCATCAGCAAACAAATGAGCGAACTAAATATTTCAAAGTAAAGTTTAGTCTGCCCCCAGGCACGATTGGAGAACCCGGGCAATTTTTGCAAGCGACTTTAATTTATAAGTATTTATTCGCAAAAATACACACACTCACACAGCAGTAAGCGCAACGTCTTTGTTAACGGGGATCTGTGAAACAAACAAGAAGGGCCAAAAGCACCCTTGGTGTCGTCAAGTCAAAAATCATTTATTAATATAGGTAACACAATGTACACTTATGAACGTCAAAAAAGAAATATACATTAAATGCTTCTAATTTTATATTTACTGCCAGTTCTCAATTCAAGGGCGTAGAACGGAGGAGAACTGGGAATAAACTCTCCGCCACTCTTTTTAATCGCCTACCACAACGTTTATAAGGAGCTGCAACCTTATTTATTTATCTTAAGTAATCTTAAGTAATAAATAATAATAAAATAAATTAAAAACAAAGATTTGTCCTTTATCAGCAGGAGGCATGGTAGAATAGGAGCACGCACTTACATTCTCGTAGGAACAACACGAAAATACATAGTCGAATGTATCCCCTAGGTACAAAGAAATGTAATTATGTGTGTATATGATTGACTGTGACTCATTTACTTAATAAATACTTAAACTTAAAAATTTAGAAACGTAAGTCATAGACAATAGATTTTTAAGACTCGATGGCCGGATTCATTAGTGAAATGGGAGAGCTGATTTTCCGAAGATTTCTACAATTATTGGAAAAAGCTTAACTAGCTTATCGAGTGTGAGCAGAAGGTTCAGGAATTAGCGGACCTCGGGGGCCTCGTTACTGCAAACCCTCAAATAATTGACTTAATGCTATTAATCTTGAGATCCCCTGTTACTACTCGTAAATACAGGATTTTGCTAAATACTAATCTAATATATAAAATTCTCGTGTCGCGGTGTTTGTAGTTAAACTCCTCGGAAACGGCTTGACCGATTCTCATGAAATGTTGTGTGCATATTGGGTATGTCTGAGAATCGGACCACATCTATTTTTCATCCCCCTAAATGTTAAGAGTCCACCCCTAAATATATATTTTTTTATTTTTAGATATTTTTTTCTGTTTTTATTATTTAAAAAAATACATACAACCCCTAACTTTCAGCCCTCTACGATCAACCCCTATTTTTTATTATAAATGATATGCATGGCAAAACGACGTGTCCGGTCAGCTAGTAGGCATATACTCTTATAATGAATGAGATTAACATTCTGTTTCATATAAGTCGAGTCTGAATCTGTCCAAATAGCACAAATACTAACAGTTTCATCATACGCGTAGAAAATCACGAATTGAAATATCAACAAAAAATAGAGGACAAAATACGATATTGTTATTTGTTTCTCTCTAACTTATTTCATAGACAACAATTACTTTATAAACAATTGTGCCAAAACTAATTAGTACTAAGAATAAAAAATAGTTTAGTACATAAAAATTAATCGTCAAAATATATGTAAGCGCATAACTTCTGAACCACTAAATGTATCTTTGTTTTTTATAATAGGAAAGTCTTCTGTGCCTGACACACTCCGTCGACTTTATGGGTCTAAAGTGTACCGGCTTGCTCACGACGTTTGCCTTTATCGTACGACTAAATGTCGATTGCGCACATAGAATGAAAGATTCACAGCCGGCATTCGAACCTTTGACCTCAGGGACGTCACACGCAAGCCACTACTATTCTTATACGTAATTTTCATTTAATCTGCAATTGTATGAAAGGAAATTTAACAAAAATCGATTTTCTTTTTTTAAATCTCATATGATAAGTGAGTGAATTATTCTGAAGACTGTCTCTTTACAGTCGTACTCTTAATTGCTGAATGCCTGCTAGTGAAGCTGCAGATGACCGTTAGAGATCATCAAAATTTGGAAAAATACTAGATAGTTCCTTTAATGAATACTATATCAGACTAGATCAGAATCGCAGCTAGTATTAAATTTGACTAGATGCCTTTCCTTGAAAATCACATTCATGAAAACAGACTGTGATACAATCGTGGAATTAACTTTTGACTTGTCCTAATAACAGATATAATGTTTTGAACATATTCTCGGTGTAAAGTACCTATCATCATCTCGAAAAAAAAAGTTGCCAACATACGAAACCAGGCTAGCTTGATGTTTTCATATATATGCAATTAAGATACTAAACAATCAGGTAGATTGCCCCAACCTTTTAACATAATTTAAATTGTGTTCCCTCTAGATTCATTTGTGCCTCCTTTCCGGAGAATGCGTTTTGGCCAAAACTCACCGACGTCCAGATTGAGCATTATTATTAAATGGTTGCTTCTCAGACTTTGAAATCATTTTTCCTATAGTTTTTATAATTTAATTGTATGTTATGTTTGCCTACAGATGCTTGTAACTTAATTTTTTTTTTTTCTTGTGCCAATGTATCAGTGTGACGAGCGTTGGCAAGCTTTAATAAATAAATATAAATAGGCAGAATCATAGTCACTTTTACAGTTTCTTTTTAAATTTCGTAATTCACCATAATTTCTCAAGTTTGCGTGTAAGAGCACTTACAGTAAATTTTCCCCAACCTCAGAACAATGTTACCGGAAGGGACCAACCTGATATAAGCACACATACATTATATGAAGTTTGGGTAATGTTTGGATTAATTAGACTTCAACCGTCGAGATAGACTGCATAATTTCACAGCAAGATCTTCGTACTACCGTTGAGAATACAAATAATTTTATCTGTGGTACCACAAAGGTGTTCATGAATTGTGGTAACACTGTAAGACTGTTTCTTATACTTCAACTAGCTGACCCGGCTAACTTCGTTCCGCCTTACAGTCTAATAATATCGTTGTTACTTTAGATGAACTTTTTTTAGGATTTCATTAAGATAATAAAATTTATACAACATTTTTTGATGAGGTAACACTATTTACCGAATCGTAGTGTTAAACTAGGTAACACTACGATGAGGTTAGATCAAGATCAAAGCCTGTTGAACTGACACTAATTCAATGTAAAATGATGCGTAGTTTTGTCAACGACCACGTGCTGTTTGCATTCATAAAATTAATTTACTTATTTATTGTTATTCGATAACTTATTCGATAATTTATTACTGATTCTGCTATTCGGAGCGGAGAAGAATCCACCAAAAAGGTAACTAACATCGGTCTAGCCATCTTGAGTTATAAGTGGTGTAACTAACACGACTTTGTTTTATATATTTAGATTGCTTATGGTTACTGCGTTACCATGGTTACGCTTTTGTTTACATTTTTGTCATACAGTAATCATACTTAGGGTTAAGTCTGAACTCTGAAGCTTACCCTATCTGCCTTCGTTATTTAATAAGGCCGCTTATACCTTTTCACCAATTGTACAAAGTATTTAGAACCAGTTCGTTCACAATTTAGATTTTACAACAAAAGTACAACCGTTAATTTTAATATGTAATGTTAGTCTCTAGTTTGTTTACGTTTTTTAAATAAAACTCTTGAACTTAAGAATGATATATTTTATTTTCACCGTTATATTACAAAATTTTTATATAAATTATGATGGCGCGGAAGCGATGCGCCGGAGTTTCGCCGAGTTCGTTTTAAATATCTTCTTATGTCGCTGGAAATATAAAAGACACGTCATTACGTAGAAAATACTGCCCTGCGATTCTGTAACTCACTTTTCGAACTCACACAGCGGTTTTCGCATCGGCGGTCGCTGACAAATCAGTCGTGAAGAAGTCATTTTATGATTTGGCATTCTAAAAGGTGGGAGCTTGTAGTTTATTGTTTATCAGAATGCCAAATCATAAAATGACTGCTTCACGACTGATTTGAGAGCGACCGCCGATGTGAAAACCGCTGTGTGAGTTCGAAAAGTGAGTTACAGAATCGCAGGGCTGAACTTAATATATAAGTTTATGAATATATATTTTATGCACTTGAAGGTGAAATGGGTCAAACAATATTTGCAACCAGAAATATTTGGCATAAAAATAATTAAATTTTGACATTGTATCGAAACTATTGAACAGGTTTTGAGGTTAGCCTTTGGTATTACGTAGGTCTTCATCTGATCTCAATGATTACCAGACACATTCATACATTCAACTGGACTTAGAAGTGTAGATATTACCTGCTGCTGAAGCAGCTGCGGGGGCTGAAATAAAATTTTAAGTTTAACATTTTTCAAAATTAAATTTTACTTTGTATTAATTAATATTAGATTTTCGTAACCAAACAAACTAAACTTCGAATGTTCATTATTAATGAATGTATAATGTAAATCTACAGAAATCTTATTAGCTTATGCCTACGCCATTTCTTTAGCCCGTAAATATAAAATGGTATGTATAAAGATGCGTACAGAAATGAAAACTGCATTAAATAGAGTAATTTTTAAGAATCTTAGTACACTTTGAAATATTAGTTTTCTACTGAATATATTAATCCTTATTACCTGGTGTCGCTGGAGTGGATTCAGCCTCCGTCTGTCAAAACAACATAGTATTTGAGATCGATATATAAACAACAATTACAAGCGTTGATTATAAAAGCGCTTTTGAAGCAAAATCCTTGTATGCAATTATATTGTACGACTTTTGCTTGCTAAGGTTTATGTATTAAGAAATTGTTATTTGCAATTGTTAAACGTTGTGTAGTCCTTTTTAAGCAGTTATCTGAGTGGTTTTCGTACATATTGTTTATTAATAAAGCCTTTGTTGTAAGCTGTAATTTAAAAGCTCAAATTGTCTTAGCCAATAAAGCAATCAATCCATATATACTTACTGGTCAAACATCTTGGACGTGTAAGCAAATTGCCAATTTCGTATCTCCTATGTACATTGACAACAGTTTGTCATTGTAAGGCAGACAATAAATTGTACTACCACGAAGACAAAGCCTTGGACAGTTTAAGTATGGTTTACTAATACATTATTAAATGTTTTATGCATATTTAGTAAGTTTGAGAATCTTCTATCTATCTTTCAAACCCCTACGTAATTAGGGGTGTCAACTCGAAAACATTTTGTTTATATTTTTTATTCAAAATGTTTTGTTTTTATATTTTTATGATACATCATACAAAAATACATACAACCCTTAACCCTTCCTCTACGAGCCACCCAAATTTTTTATAATAGTAGATAGTTATTTTTATTGGACTTTTGCCGGGTCAGCTAGTTACTCTATATAATTGAGTATAATATGACGTTTGAAAAAGCTTTTTTATGACTGTGTCATTTTCGTCTGTAGTTAAAAATTTGGACACCGTGTTTTGAAGTAAGCTTTACCTAGGTTAACTTTACAGTTCCACTTAGCCTCTCTAAACATAGACTAATTAAGAGACAAGTTTAAGAGAGAACTTCATCCCATGGGAGGCTTCATGTTTTAATAGTCTCTGAATCTTATCTACAGACTATCCTCGATCTTAATTATTTAAATTCAGAACGTGATTTAGTAAAATTTTATCTGATCATGACCATAATTACAAATAAATAAATCAGTGTCGCTACAACCTTTTTACATCTGAGCCACAGATTCTGTATCTGTTTCATGAACATTTGTCAATCTAATCATTCTCATGTGCTAGACACACATCGTCGATTTTTGGGTTTAAGGCAAGCCGGTTTCCTCACGATGTTTTCTTTCACCATTCGAGCGAATGTTAAATGTACAGTGTACACTTAACGGAAAGCCCATCAGTGCACAGCAGGGGTATGAACCTATGACCACAGATATGAGAGTCGCATTCTTAAGTCGCTAGGCCAACAAAACTCTTTACATAATTAGCGAGATTTATTATAACTTCGAATTCTAATTGCGTTATTATCTCCTCTATGCATATTTTATAAAAATATTATTATTTATAAATAAACTATCATTGCAATATCTACAATACAAAAATCATACATACAAGGTGTTCAATTAATTAGGACTTATAAGAAACGGGATTATATAAAATAAGAAACACCTCCAGTAATTCAAATTGAAATTGGGAAAACATGGGCTTTCATGTAACGATATGGATCAGAGCAGTGGCGGTCCAATTAACATTTTTATATGGTGCGAAAACACCACCAAATTGCTTTATAAATTAAAAAATAAATAAAACAATGGCACTAGAACCTTTTTAGGTCTGGGCCTCAGGTTTCTGTATCTGTTTCATGATCATTTATTAATCTAATAGGCAAGTAGGTGATCAGGCTTCTGTGCCTGACGCACGCCGTTGACTTTTTGGGTCTAAGGTAAGCCGGTTTCCTCACGATGTTTTCTTTCACCATTCGAGCGAATGTTAAATGTGCACATAGAAAGTCCATTGGTGCACAGCCGGGGATCGAACCTACGACCTCAGGGATGAGAGTCGCATGCTGAAGCCACTAGGCCAACACTGCTCTGTACTTTATCAATTACTTTGGCTAATAACATGTATGAATAAGGTTCAATCAGGTGGGGTAAGGAATTCATTAAATTAAATGTAATACAGAAATTAATTTATTAACTTATAAAAAAAATTAAATAAATAATATTGTTATTGACTTTGTTGTTTTGTCAAATGAAGGAATATGCCGAGGAACCATGCTTCCCTTTGGAATGGAAAATGGTTTCGTGACAATGGTTTTAGGGCCTTTGGGAGAAGGTAACACCTCATGCTTCCACCTCCTCTTCCTTTACCTTCGCGTCACCAGGCTTGCCCTTGGACCAGTCAGGTTTTTTCTGAAAAACAATCATAAGTTAATTGATGTCTCAATAAATGTTCGCGCGTATTTACAAGGCCTAAAAATTCCTTAAAATGTATCCGCAACTATGATTTTTAGTAACAGTATAAAATTTTGTCGATTACAATGTTTTACAAACTTAATATAACAATTTAATTCCATTATCGGACGTCAAGGTAGAATATAAAATACGATCCGTACATCTCTACGTCCGTCGTTACACAACTGAGCGTTTTCTTAAGGCAGTTTTTGCCATGTACTATGTGGAACCACTACCAATTCGACTTAGAGTCCTTCAAGAAAAGAGCGTACCAAATCTTGAAAGCCCGGCAACGCACTTGCGAGCCTTCTGGCAATGAGAGTGTCCATGTGCGGCGATATCACTTAAAATCAGATGAGCCTTCAGCCCATTTGCCTGATGTTACATAAATATATATTGTACTTATTTATTATTTGAACCTTTAATAACGTACAGGCAGCTATCACGGAATGGAAGTCACGAAAATTAAAAAGCTAAAATAGTTTGTAAAACAATGCACACGACCAAATTTTTAAATAAACAATAATACAGGCGAATTGGCTAATAAACATTCTTTAAACTCAAATCAACTTGATTTGATAGCTTTAACTTTCAGTAAAACGTTTTAGTTTAATAATATTTGCCGTAGTTGCAGATGCATAGGAAGTTTGAAGACAAATGACTGCCGGGGCAAACTTGCACTCTCTAGCCATCAATATACGTCCCAGCACTAACGACCTACCTCTAGAACCTATATAATCTATGTTTTCACAGAATTTCCATTCAGCCATGAATACTGGATTTATTACCCCTACTACAAACTATTTATTTTTTACCCAATAATTTGTCAAATCGCGTTATACTAAGTCGAAATTCTGTTACACGAACGACTGATATCGCTGATTGTCGATAAGAAGTATAGTCTATGAATTTTATGAAGAATATTTGTTATAAAAAAGGTATTTTAAATTTTAAAATATTAATATAACTGTGGATAAAAATAATTTCATTGTGGGAAATATTTTGAAGCTGTAATAAATTCGTTTAGCCCAAAATCTGTAAATAATTATTTAAAATTTGAAAAGCAGTCATTTGTGTCAATCTCTGTTCGATACAAATAAAATCAAACTCAAAATGTCATCAGTTGAGTTTTGTCATATCAGCAATACGCGATTGTGCCTTATTAAAAAACTTAAAGCAAGTGCCAGGGATAATAGCAATGATATTCCTATACCTTCCTATAATCTAAACAATGCTAGGAAACCAAACATATATATAAAACAAAGTTTTATCTTATTCGTTATAAGATCCTAAAGAAGTATCTGCCAACGTTCTGAGTTGTTAGACAATGTAAGCAAAAACGAAACGAAACAACGCGAATTATGAAACACGATAACAAAGCGATCTAATGCAATGACACCCATGATACGGGCGATGCAACGCGGCGGCTGTGCCCCACATACACGCGAATTATCCAAAAACTAAACAATATCTCTGCACAACTTTCAATTGGGAAGCGAAAACGCAAAAGTTTCTGCGTCCTGCAAAACACTTCACGTATCTTATAGTCAACTTCAATAGCGTATCAAATGTTTTATTGTGCCACGCGGCGTCGTTTCGTATTCACTTACACCTAACTGCGTATGTACATGAAATACTCCCATGAACCATGATATACTAAAATCTAGTTCTGGTTCTGGGCACAGAGTTGGCGTGGTTGGTCATTCTATTAATGGCCCCTTTTCTACCCTAGTCATGCCTATTCACTACCGAATTCTAATCTCCTTGTTACCTTAGCGGCCACAGCGCCCTGTGAAACATTATTTAATAATAAGATAATGAGACAAGGACGACCTATTTTTAACATATGAACCCTTAGCGCGATTTATGCGTAATAATATAATTTAACAATAAATTTTGAACTAAACGAAAATTCAAAAAGTGAGAGTAAGAAACTATACGGAAAATCTATTGTTTCTGTTAGAAATCGACATTATCGTACAAACAATTCGAATTTTGAATCGCAAAGTTTGCGCTAAAGGTTCATATTACACACAATTTTCAAGAAATTTTCCTAGACCTTATTTTAAATAAATATACACATATACAACAGTTAGTCAAAGTGATAGTATAGACTGCGGTGTTTTGAAGCTTTGCAGGTGAACTCCATATAAAGCCTGTGAAGATTATTGTGGGTTATTTACATGAAGGATCCGCGAAAAAAGACATTTACGCTCATATTCTCACCTCGGTGTTACGAGAGCGGTATATCATTTAAACAAACAATTGATGTATAAATAAGATAATTTTATTAATGGATAATTAAAAGTATTCTTGGTAAAGGAATTGTATGGGATCACTTCTTCCCGATAGCCCAGTCAGCTTTCTCTGCCTTTTTAGCCTGTAGAAATGTTAGTGCTCATTGTAAAGTAGAAAATTGAAAATTTATTATATTTTTATAGAATAGAGAATTGAGATGAATTTCTTTAATTATTATTGAGTTATATCAAAGACAACTAAAATATTGATAAAAGCGTATCAAGTCATTTATTTCTAAATCTTTATTAGAACCTATTTAATCTTCAAAACATTAAGATACTGATGAGATGAGTATGCAATAATATCTCAGTTACACTTTAAAAGAATTGAGAAATAAGTAACATGTGTGTTACAGAAAAATATAATAAATCACATTTAATTGTCTTTTTGTAAGAAAAGTACAGTAAAGTTTTTTTAAAGGAGAAATTATATAATTATTGATGAAATAGGGAAGGTAAAGGTAGTTTAAACTTTACCTCTTTGTCTTCTTCTTCGAGGGTGAATTCCTTCTTTTTGACAACCTTGAGTTGGTTACGGAAGTTGAATTCGGCAGCCTTCTTCTGGAGCTTGGCGAATTTGTTCTCGTATTTGGAAACCTTCTTCAGTGTAGGTTTGACGCTATAAAAGGAATTATTAAATACTTAAATATCGCTTATTAACATTTTATAAGTAACGCGTGTTTTACGCGATGCGGGGCGCGTAACCCAATGTAAAATACGACTTTATGAAAATAAACGACGATTATTTAACGTTCAAATAATCTCTGGAATTATTGAGTGCCTTAGAACATTGTAATGAGTTCGTGAACTTTAATAAAATAATTTGTAATTATTTGATGAATAAATATAAAACAAATAAGATGCTTTTAGTCCCTAAAATATATTAGATTCTTCCAAGAAGAGTTCAAGTTAAAAACGTATAATTTTGTGTACTTTTAATTAAATTCATAATATTACAATTTTAAATAATTGTAAGTAATATTTGGTTTTCAATGTAAAACATATTGGCCTACACTTACGAATTGTTTTTAGAGTAAATGTGAACAATATTTAAGTCTTGTGATAATATCAAAAGTAATAAAAGCCTTTATAAAGTGTTGTACCATGTGTAATTAAAAAAAATCGATTCGGTACAAGTCCCTTTGCTGAAGTTAAGTGCGCTCAACGCCGGGATCTCATTATTCATACAGTCACAATATTATACGCATATAGCGTTACGGTGTATTTTCATAAAGAAATGAATTTTAAATGTACATGAAGCTACTAATGGCGCTTTAAAGTTAAATAGTTTTTCAATAGACACATTTTCTTATGTCATCCAAAATTCTATTTTAAACAGACTCCAAAAGCACATTCTGGCACATATATAACATGAAAACTTAATATGTTATACAAGTATGAAATAAATAATTTAAGAAAACTACTCTACTAAATTATAAAAGTATTATACTTACAACTTTCCTCTAAGGTCATTGACTTGAGAGTTCAGGTCGGAGATCTATTGACATATAAAATATTAAAAAGAGTTATAGGATATTTAAATCTCTTGATATACTTCCCCCTTTTAATTTAATAAAAACTTATTAACACGTTTGACTTGACCCGGGTTTAAAATGCTGTCTTTATTGATACGGATCGTAAATTTTGCTACAGAACTTTCATTTGACGGTGTTTTAATAGCAGAATCTAAGATTCGTAGCAATAATAGATATCCTCGGACATACGTGTTACTAAGTGTGTTTAGCTAACAAATGTCTCAAGATTTTAAACATTTTTATAGTGCTATTTTCATTAGGTAAAAATAGCACTTTATATAGAAGAACTTATTATTAACATTAAAAGATGTTGAAACCCATGCGAGTATAAATAACGATTTCTATTTCTTCTACTCACAGATTTAATTATATATGCTAATATTAACGGACAATAATAATATTATTGACTGCGAGAATCTTTCTAGTAGAAGATACAGAAATTCTTGTTAAGAACATATAAAGCTAGAAAATAAGTTTAGGAGAAGCTTCATAAGATCTCATGTTACAAAAAGCTTAGAAAAATCAAGCAGATAAATGGAAGAACGAACATAGATTAAGCAGTGTTATTAGCGAGCTAAAGTACAGTATACATAATCTGTAGTGAAGAAAGAAGAGTCCTAAGACCTATGTGCGTAACCTTTGTTCTCTCCTACAATGTATGTACAATTTCTTATCTGTGCTGTTTTCGTGCAAACTGTGCGTCGCAAGGGTATCTGGCCAACGCAGTACCTGACATCTATACAAGTGCAAGATACAGTAATATAATACAAGGTGCAATCAGCGTGAACAATATTTTACACCACCGATTTCATCTGATACAAAAATACGATAAACATACACTCAAATCGCTTTTACTATGCATTGGTACCAGATTTCGAAGTTGTACTATATTGTGCGCATTTAAGTGCGAATAAAATTCCATGTGAATGGTACCGACTTCATCCACTACACTATGACATACAATCCATAATTGTATAAGCACGTAGTCACAATGTGTAGTCCAACAAAGCGGCGGTGCAAAATCGATCGATCTACGCATCCATGTCAATTTGTATTTACTGTAGTGTTCTGTGACATTTGTCCTATTGGAGGACTGGAAGAGGAATCTATCACTACTTCGGAATCGTCGGGAGAAGGAATAGGTTCGACCGGAGCATGGCACTTTTATTTCAATCGGCGTCCAAGGTCATCGAATATCGCAAAAGGTTTTCATCTATCGAACTCGCAAACAATCACTCTATAACGCATTCATGAATGAGATTTGGAACAAGAAGTTTCTAAGCTCGGCACTTGTGTGTGCTAATGAAGGAACCACTATTTCGTTCCAAAGATATACGATAATTCTACTTGCTACATAAAGTTGTGCCACTAGTCGCTAGCACACAACTGTAAGCTTCACACGAACTGCCACTGCGGTAATAGCTGGCAGGTACTCGATCAATGTTGTCGCTCGCATCATCCTCGGATATTAAAGTGCCATACTATCAGGGATTAATGAGGACTTTCAAGCATTTTTCTAGTTGATTACTTCATGCAATACTTTCATGATAATTACGAATTGCACTAACTACACAAACTTCTGCTGGTGGAACCGATAGTTGAAGCATGAGGGAGGATCTATAAATGAACCGAATAATGAATGGTGGTACGTATTCATGCATCGGGCTGAACCCGGCGAGGTGGTATTGCAGTGTTTGCACGCCGATGGCAGTTGCAGTTATATCGTTAGTGTAGTTAACGTGTAAGCTTCAGAATGGATGATCCCTCGATTTTGCACCGTCTTACAACATGGCAACCCTGGCCGAGTTCGCAACGCGACGCGACAACCTATTTATGCACAGATCTACGAGTACACTACTTATCCGCGCCTATTATTTACAAATTCAACAGCAAACATCCGAAAACTTTCAAAGCATTGTACATATAATTATGTATAAACATGAAGTTCTCACGGGCACAATTATAACATAATATCGATGATGTGATATTCACAGTGGCCTTAAATTACTGATCAATACCTCGAAATCTCTTTTCCTGACTTCGTGTTCCAAATCCCACTTCTGGCCCTCACACACATATACGCGGTCATTATACTCCTGGATTATTCTCTTGAGCATTTCTAGAGAAAAAGGAAGACAAATTATTTAGCCTGCAAAATGGGCATGGATATCTGTGTGAGTGACCTGTTCTGTTGGTGGAGGCAACGTGTGCATGTGTGCTGTGAGCCGTAAACTATCATGTCATGTCGTCACATCTATATCAAGATCAAAATCATAGCACGTCATACGCATTTCCAATCCTAATATGCAGATTACCTCCATTTTCCTAACTTGCAATGCTCGTTCTAGTTCCCACTTATCCCCCTCAAGGTTGAATATTCTGTGCCAGTACATTTGACATATCGTCTGGAGTTCCGCTAAAGAAAAACATAATTTATTTAGAGAAAGATTTTATAATCTGTACCGTTTCTCCCTATCTGATGTTTATGTGGACAGTGTACGTCTGAACGGGAAGAGTTGTTTTCTACTGGATATAAAGCATAAGCGAAGCTACATGACAAAAATGTAAGTATATAACCAGTGGTCACTACTTTGCATTTCGTCTCTATCGCTATTTATTCTACAACTGACATCGCAGCTCCGGTGGTTGCAATTCGGGAACTACGTATTAGCAGCGATTAAATTTGTTATCCACAGTTAAATTGAATATTCAGCTCCGGATGAAAAGAATGAGTCGACTGCGAAAACAAAACAATAACGTTTACTAGTCACATGTTGGCCTTGCATGAACTACGAAAAACAGCGTTTTATTAATTTTGATTTGCCCAAAATTCTCCAGACCTCGAGCTGTCTGCGGGCCACTTCCATCTCGTGATCGTACTTCTCCTCTTCGAGCTGGGCGATACGCTGATGATAGCCCGTAACGATGCTCGTAAGAGCAGCTACAAAATCAACAATGGTTACTTCCTACACTCCTATTCCTGGTCGCGCAATAGTAAAGGACATCAACAGGTGAGTGAAGAAATAGTTACAAGAAATTAAAGAAAGTCGCGAGTTGTTATAGTAATATTTAGTGTATAAATACGCATTAGAAATTATAAGGCCGTTTGAAGGTTACAAGATGGAAAGAGACGCCACGGCACTTCGACAAATAAAAAAGAATAGAAGTATGTTATAATAGGACAGCGCCCCAACGTGGCAGGTTTTGCTACCTCCATATCTTTTCGTTTAACGATGTATTCCAGATCGAATTTCTCATCTTCGAGCTTGGCGATGCGGGTGTGGTATTCTTTGCAAACTCTTGAAATAGCATCTATAATTCGACACATTATTATAAAATACAGTAACGAAGTGACCTGTATGGACGCGAGTCCAGTAGTTCAAATGAAAATGGTATCTGTAATGACATTACGCCAATTGTGTTTGATATTTGTTTGAAAATTGTCATGTTACCGATGGGAGGATTTACCTTCGTTTGCGTCGTCAATGTTTTTGGGTCTGCCGCACCTTTCTTCAATAATACGCCTCCTTTCTGCTGCTTTGCGTTCCTGTTCCTTCTTCAACTCTTCAGCGGCTTTCTTACGCAGGAGCAACTGTTGCCGAACATCAAAGTGAGTAACGATATTTCAATTTAAATATGACCATGTTTATGAACTTTTTAGCTTAGCGCAAGATACTTGGCAATTCAAGTGGTTAAGAGCTAACCTTTAACAATACATTGGCACCAGAAAAAGATAAAGTCTAAACTTGACTTTTAAAATAAACAAAATCAGCTTAGAAAATTTAATAATCTCGATCTTTCATAGTTTTTCCAATTGTAATGGAAATGGATCTTGTAAAAGTTAAAATAGAGGACATAGCTAACGTAATGTACTTACCCTAAGCTTCTTCTTTCTCTCTGGTGTCATGAAACCTCTCTTGGCCTTTTTGGCTTTGGAGGCTTCCTCCATGCGCTTGCGCACCTCAGCGCGCTTGCGGTCGATTTCGGCCTGTTTGGCCTTCTTCGCCTGAAGTAAGTGTAAATCATGATACAATGTGTTAGTTTGAACTTTAATTTAACTATTTCTCAATACATCATTTTTTAAATATATTTATTCAAAATCAAGATTAGCTTTCCATGTAACAAATTAAATATAATGTAATAAATATAAAATATATTTTTTTAGCATACAAATAACAAATTTATGATTTTTAATTTAGTGTAACATAAAAAGTGGGTGTGGTTTATTTTTGTGGCGACGTCTTCTTTACTTTACCTCCTCGAGACGCTTTTTCTGTAAAAAAAACAAAAAAAACGTTAAGAACAATATAAATTTTGAAATTATTATTTGAAGAAGATAATATGATGTACGTTATTTTGTGCTAGTGTCAATGGTTGTTGTAATAATTGTTTAAATGCGATATGTGCTTTATTAGGCAATTATCTTCGGCAAAAGCATTTGTTATCTATAAATACAATTATAGACTTACAATAATTCAGTTCGTCCTTACGTTTGTTGACGTAGGATTTCAAAAATGCTGTGTAATGTTTGTCAGTAAAATATTTTGTAGACAGGTTCCTGTTGCTTTAGGTCTTATGTCTGTTTGGTACCCTTAGCATAAACAATACTTATAGACATACTTGAAATCAAAAGTAATAATAATAAAACTTTAATCACGACAGAAATATGTTGCCAATTATTAACGAAAATTCATTACGTGGTAAGAGACAAAACAATAATTAAACTATGCAGAAACACATCGTTCGAATAGTAATATTAAATATACTAGTCAACAACTATCATATCTTTACTTGAGAATCGATAAGTTTGTGCTAAGGGTACTACGAGGGTACATACTTTCAGTTAAATATATGTATTGTTGTATATCAATTTACTAAATGTTTCTTTAGAAACCAAAGACGGATAATGGAAGAGACCCGGGAAGAGAACAGTGGACAGGTCAAAAATAAGGTGACTGATAGAAATAGCGGGTAAATACTATTCGAAAGGGTTGGACAATGGACACCCTAAACCCAAAACGGGAACTAACTTCATTTGAAATGGAAATTAAAGATATGGAAATAAAAAAGGCTTTATTATTATTATTAATGTTAATTTATTAGTTACCTTAGTCTCAAGGAGATATTGTATTCAATACTGCATTTGTGGCACGGAACACGCGATGATAGAGTCAACATGATGAAATGGAACATGTAACAGAGAAAGACACATTATAATACCATCAAATTTATCACTAATTAATTTAATTAAAACTCTCACTTCATTGCCATTACAGAGTTATAATAACATACACGCTAACAAGATCATAAATATTTTTATTACGTATAACACATATACAAATATTATGTAGAGTTTTAAATTACACAATTTCGTTTTATGACTATATCAATATCTGGAGTTTCATTAACTCTAAGTTCTCATTGTTTGATATATACCGCAGAAGTTTAATGAAATGTTCATACTATATTACGAACTTTGTTTGCGAATGGTTTAATATGAGCAAAGGCAACATACTTGAAGAAGAATATTAATACACAACTAGCTGACCCGGCAAGTGTTGTTTTGCCATGTATATCATTTATAATAAAAATAGGGGTTGATAATAGAAGGGTGAAAATTATGGGTTCTGTGTATTTTTAATGCTGTATCATAAAAAAATATAAATTTATCTAAAAATAAAAAAATAAAAATTTAGGGGTGGACCCTTAACATTAAGGGGGATGAAAATGCAGTCCGATTCTCAGACATACCCAATATGCACACAAAATTTCATGAAAATCGGTCAAGCCGTTTCGGAGGAGTTTAACTTCAAATACCGCGACACGAGAATTTTATATATTAGATTTAAAGAGAAACTTTTTTTTCTAAAAAAAGAGAAACTTTGACTAGTCAGTGATTTTCATAAGGTCCATTTCATGCTTCTATAGTAGATAATGGTTGGTAAACTATATATTTTAAGTTTCTAGTAAAATTTCATAAAAGTTATTTTTATGAGCAACACACACAAGTACCTGTATAAATATTCATCTACAAGTAAATTTTCAAAAATATTTTTTTTAAATATGGAATGCTTACTTCAAAAATATCAAAAATGATTAGTGAAACACAAGCAAACATTTACCAATATTTTTTTTATTTACTGATGGTTTAAAGTTAAGAAATCAGTCATTCTTATAAAATGTCTAAAAATCTCATTTTGTACATTACCTTACTTCATCATCCGCCATTGTGAATGTCTGAGTTTAGTGTCTGTAATTAAAATAAAGTATTAAATGAAAACTATATAAACTATTTTATTTTTTAAATATTAGACTTAAGATTATATTAGACTAAAAAAAGAACAACGTTATATCTGTAATAAGATTCGTAATTAACTTGATCTACTTTTGCAATATCGGAATCCTCGTTTCCTTAAGCGAAATATATGTCAATCAAGGTCAACTCAATTAACCAAAGTTCATCAATTTCTCACAGCCCTCGTTGTCCAATAAAAATCTACTGCCTTTTAAATTTTGTTTCGATGTAGACTTATATAACTATACTATTAGAACAAATTGTGTTCCGAATTCAAAATATCTCTGAACATTTTAAAATGGAAAAAGAAGTAAAATTTGCTCGCAATTATAAAATCTATAACAATTACGTATAATATTTTAGATATAGGCGCTAAGGGCTTATACTTTTATTTAACGAAAGCTTATTTGGCACCATTCCATAGGTGTGATATCTGATACATACTATTTCCTTAAAATTATTTCGAATTTTATCGGCACTGATGGAATATTAAAGCGACACGGTTTAAATTATTGCATAATTTCCAAAGTATGCTCTTAACATGAATTAGGTCACGTTAAAAATTATTTCAACGGCTACGGGTGTTGTGAAAAATGTTTTCCATTTCGAAGACAAGCATCCTAAATGTGTAAGCCTCGGGGAAATTCGGATAAATTCGGAGCGCATCGTGCGGTACTGAAATAGGTCGCGCGTAGCTACTCCCGCGCATCCTAATTTGGTCGCGAACACGCTTCTTCGGTTACATGTAATTTCGACACGGCACGGTGAAGACGTCACTTAAGATAATCCAATGTTATTTGTGGTAACCGATGATGTCACTGGGGTAATTTGACACTGATGACGTCATATTAACTTAAAACATCTAACATTGGTTAGTGATATAAATGTATACTTTTAAAATTTCAACATTATTTATATATTAATTATTTTACAAGGAAATATTTGATTGACAGATGCTAGTATAAATTATCGACAATTCAATGTCAATTATTCTATCAATATTTTAAAGTCATTCAAACTGTGACATCAATAAATCAAAATTATTACTTCACTGTCCTCGCACAAAGCACGCTTACCGCTTAACCACTTCACATATTCACTTAAAAAAACACTGGAACTCACCTACGGCAAAGAAAAAGAGGATGGCCCTAAGATGGTTCAGCCAACACGAGCCACAGTTGCTGACTGGCGTTGGGCGGGCGGCAAGGCGCGGCGGGCAGTGCGTGGGCGCTGCCCCCTTCACCTCACATACATTTTTAGCGCAGTGTCGTTTTGACACCAACACAGAAATAACATTTAAGAACCAGCCTGAAACTGAGATACCGCGTAAACATTGCGTCCACGAGTTTCAATATTTTACTTCTGTTAATAGGTACTAGTTATTTTTATAATTATAATCTATCAATAGATATTATTAAAGACTAGATATTAAAGCTATTCTACCCAAGGTCGAGTCGAGATTAATATTAAATATAATATTTTCAAGCTTTTGTTTTAAAATGTTTTATTCAAATTCCAAGACAGAATAAGCTGCTTTTTTAATTACCTATCTATAGCTTAAAAGCCGTGCCCTCCGGGGCTTAGGGTCCTACAAGAAAAGAGCGTACCATTTCTTAAAAGGCCGACAATGCATTTGCGAGTCTCCTGGAAATGTGAGTGTCCATGGGCGGGCGGTATCACTTAACATTAGGTGAGCCTCCTGCCCATTTGCCTTCTGTTGCAATAAAAAACAGGAACTGAAAACAGGATTTCCGGCGAAGTAAAAAATATTTCTTCTTAAAAAACTCGAAAGTATACTACTTCCCCCAACTCTACATGAAAACTAGTGATATGCAAAAAACTGTTTGCCTGCACCGTATTGGGCAATTTTGAAACTTTAAATTGTTGATACAAAATAAGTTCCACACTTGTAAACGTTTCTTTAAATTAATCTAAAACTCTTTCTTCTGCCTCATGTAGGTGACCGGTCAGTCGTAAGAACCTCCTTTCTAAGTCCTAATGGCCCAAATACAGCATTTTCTCAGTGCCCATCTATACCACCTATAAGCTCGCAAACGTTACGCAGCCAAGATCGTCTCCTTTTCCCTTTACCCAGTATGGGTTGAACAAGCTGAAAGTAAAAGCGCTATCTGATACAAAAACTATGCACAAAACAGTAGTGTATTGAAATCTAAAAGCATATGTTTAAAAATAAATTAGTGGTCCGAAGTTGCTCGGTAACTTGCAATCGGAGTTTTATCAATGTAACTTATTTTTGTCTTATTGGTTGTGATTCACACTGGTGAATTTATTAATTCTTTAGACCTTTTTGACTAATCGTACCAACTGTAACATTGGTTAACTAAAGGGTACAATTAAATTGTTTTATGCCTCATTACCCTACTGGGGCATAGGCTGAATATTGGTAACTAGATTAAGACATCTAATTACCTTCTTATCGGATGGTGAGCATTCTGTTTTTCACGTTCTTCCTAGACTAAATGGATTCCGCTAACTAAACCTATAAGAATTAGGTTAGTTACGGATAAAATTGATTACAGAATAGCCAAAGAAGGGAAGTTTTTAAACTAATACACATTAAAATCGATGAATTTTGTCTCTTACTCATGTAACATCCCGTGTAATAAAGACTTTGATCAATTGCTCAATTAATAGTACATACACGTATTCCTTCTTAAATTGTGATAAAATAAACTAACGTTACAACTTTTCTCAGATTAAAAGTTTAAAAGAAACGCCAATAATTGATTTCCAACAAACCGTTACAAGACATAAGCAATTTAACAAAGCCCGGTTCGAATGTAGTAAATCTCACCCGAGAGAATAGAACAGAACGAAAAATCGATTGCAAAGTCTTGAAAACTGAGCACTGACTTCGACCGCTTTAATTAAACTTAGCTCTAACTAACCAACTACTTTTACACTCCATAAGATTCATAATAATTACTAGATGAGTGAGAATTTACTTACGTGATTGGATTTATATATTTGTAAAGCGCTTTTATTAACACGGCGATGCGAGTCACATTACTTCTGACCGACTTGGCGTCAACGTGATGTTGCCTTGCTAATAATTATTTTATTGTAGCAACGGGAGTGTATAATTATTGTTAATAATAATTTCATTTAAATATGACGGTATTTTATTCGCTTTTTTTGCTTTCGTTATTTAATTCCCCGAGGGAGATTTTTCGGAGGTATTTAATAACATACGTATATGTACAACTTAAGTAATGGTAACCCGGATGATTAGGCACTACTGCCTATTTCTTTGAAAAGGACCAAGAGGAATATTATAATTTAGTAATGACATCACCAGCGCTAAAGACCATATTCTAATATAAACTTTTAAAAAACATCTAATTATCCAATGGGAGTATAGTGTAGTGGCCCTTTATGGAGTTTGTCTTGAATTATTTGATCTAAAACAGTCGATTTCATTATTTTTATTATTGAATTTTCTTTCTAACCAGCGTGTCTTAATTTCAGATTCAGTTTTCCTTAACAAAATCCTTATTTATATTAAATACAAAACAATTATAAAAGCATATTATCTTTGGCTCTGTATTAATTATAAATATGACTTAATTTTAATCAATTTTCTGGTGGATTTTCTAGTGGATGAATTTTAATTTACTCTTATCAAAGAGATCGCATTTAATCAATACCTTCGTAAATTCATTAATTTGGTAAAATTTTAACCAGATTAAAACATATCAGCAGTCGATTACAGTAAGATAATATGTTATAATCATAGTTGTTATTTCGCAGAAGCACAAATTTTTCTATTAATGAGATATTCTGTTTTATATATTTAGTATTTTATTTATTGTATATATTTTTGAGTTTCATCTAAATTTTTCGTAATTTGGCTTATATTTCTAATACATATACATTATACTATATATATGTTACTTTATTAAACGACTACTTAGTAAAGTGTAGGTACGTCTTAGAATCACAGTTGATATTTATGAATAATAAAAAGCCTTAAACGGGGAAACGAAGAAGAACTCTTTTTTATACTCTTTTTATGATTTACCTTTGCCGTAGAATACATGATAATTGTTTAAAGAGGTATTAAGAGACTCTTGGGTCTAAGGCGGTAGTCAATCACACATGTGTTACGTAAACTAACGACCTCAGGTATGAGAGTTGCACACTGAAGCCACGAATTCAACACATATATACACAAATTATAACTTTTGTATTATAAAAACGAATAATTTTAAATATTAAAACTGTATAACCAGGTCTTTTCTTTTTTTGAATGTGAATCTATTTTCACTGGAATATTTTTTTTAACTCACTCGTTGTTATTAAGTCCTATGCATTGAACAGAGATGAATTGTGATTAAAAAATTGTCACATTTTTTATTATAAAAACGTAGAATTTTAAATATTGTTACTGCCTTGCGATTATGTAACTCACTTTTCGACCTCACACAGCGGCGGTCGCACTCAAATCATTCGTAAAGCATGATTTCAGGTTGTTGATTTCTCTTTTCAGGGGCTACAAAATTTGTATGGAGGCCTCACAGTCTCCTTTAATTTATCAATACAAAATTACTGTGCGTATTCTCACTGCATATCAAATATCTAAAGATGAAATATTATTTCTTATTAGCACGTGCGTTACATATATTTTCGTATTGTTCCAGTTGCCGCCGTTTGCGGTTAGAATTTTTACGTGGTAAGAACTGACATATTAAAATGGACCCACACTATCGCATATTATCTTAATCATATTTTGTTTTATTGTAAGGCTCGACCCAAAGGTAATAGGAGTAATTTATTTATTTATGATTAAACCATCAGTAAAACACTTGCAACTGTGATGGGACTTTTAATGCAAATCTTAGTTAAACTCAAATATAGTTAATTTATCTATTGTAATATTATTTTTTTAAAGATCAGTCTTGGCCTAGTGGCTTCAGCGTACGACTGTCCTCCGTGAGGTCGTAGGTTCGTTCCCCGGCTGTGAAAGAATGGACTTTCTTTCTATGTGCGCATTTAACATTCGCTCGAATGGTGAAAAAAAAACATCGTGGGGAAACCGGAGGCTGATTACCTACTTGCCTAGTCGATTAATAAATGATCGACAGACAGATTTCTATTTGAGGCCCAGACCTCAAAACGTTAGCCATTGATAGTTTTATTTTTTAATATTTTAAAGAGAAAGGATTGTTTGTTTGAATTGAATAGGCTCTACAGAACTGATTAGAAACATTATTTCACTATTAGAACCGTACGTTATCCCTGATGTACATAGGCAATAGAATATTTTCAAATTATTTATGAATCTGTATGCAATTACGAGTGTGTAACCCAAGGTATGAAAAAGACTAATGAAAATTCCTAAATCGCGTACGCCGCGGAAACTATTGACAATAGACCAAAGTGATGTACTACACTTTTGTGGAAGACATCAATATCTACAAAAAAATCCGCGATATCATATGTCTAACATAACATAACAATTAAATATATTTTTGCATTAAAAAGTCTATTTCGCGGGTGAAACCGCAGAGCATAGCTAGTTATATATATGCCTCGGAAAGCAATGATTTGTCATTTTGTCAACTACAAAAACTAAGCTAAGCTAACATTACTAAATTATTTATTTATTTATTTATAGCCTTATATCAGAAATAAGAAATACATTATACATATTGTTTTTCTTAATCAACTATAACCGATTCTGTGTGCCTACTGGCTACGGGCAAATGCCTCCCCCATTGTCCTCCATTTTTATATAGCTATTTTGTCCAGGTCTTGGTTTTTCCAGCCATTTCGATGATTTCATCGGCCCACCTTTTAAATTGCCTACTAACTAAATAACACATATTTCCAAATGTTATAATAATTAATGATATTGAATCTATAACTGAAGTATTACCACCATTGGGTCATAGGACAAACATGTATGCATGCATAAATAAATATCTTGTTGGTGAGTTTCTGTGCAGTTTCGTCGGGAATCAACCCTATGGAAATACGATTATGCCAACATCGGTAAAAGTAGTGAACGCGAAACAGCGCGTTCCAATAAAATCGTATTTCACGGCGGGCAAAAATAGATTCAGTAAAGAATGGGGACGTTGCATTAAAATTTTCAGAGACTGTGAGCTCACCTATTATTATATCTTAGGTCTAATGGAGTTAAAAAAGAGCTTTGGTTTTTAATCACGATTATTACTAATTAAATCAGTTATTTTATATTTTATATATTAAATTCCCGTTTTAAACACTATTAAATAAAACTTCTGCAAATATAAACGGGTATTTATTACATTGTTTACTTAACTAGACGTTTCGACTTGTTTTCAGCAGAAAACTTTAGATATTATGAGTCTGTTAATTGTTGTATATTTGTTTTGAATGGATAAGAAAGTGGACCTAACTTTTGTACTATCCGATATGAAATTATCGTAATTAATGTGTACTTTTTCGTTTTCATGTGTATTTTTTTTTTATTCCCATTTTGTCACTTGTTTATTGTTTACATATGTTTTAACTGCTTTGTAACTATATGTCTTATGTAGTTTTGCACTTCTTGCGCTTGCCTACTTATACATAACATAAACATCAATATTTAAAAACAAAGATTTAACTATACATCTACTACTACTAAAAAGAAGTAGAGCGAGCGAGAAGAACTGGCAAGAAACTCCTGTCAGTGGATGGATATGTGTGACGGCAGTTCCTTAAAAAATAGAAACTGTAACTCTCTTGACTAAATCGAGTCGTGGGCGCTACAATTTGAAAAATACACGCAGGGAGAAAGTTCAATTTCTTTTCGGTGCAGTCAAGAGATGAAGTAATAATGTATACTGATTAACCAAATATACATTACACCGTAACATTAGATAATTATTGTTTGGTACTATTATTAATTTCTGTATAAATTGTATTAATATTTAAATATTTAATTGAAACGTTGTACAGTTTGAACTCATGCCAATGCAACTTGAGATATTCGGTATTTGACATTTGAATGTTACTAACAGGCATTTTATGAAATAATAGCGTAACAAAAATGTTATTTATGATCTGATAATCTAAACTCATATAGTCAAGAGTTTGTGGTTGGTTTCATTGAATAGGCCCGAAAACTGATTTGAATTCTTTCACTATTACCTATATTATTTAATGTCCTATTCATACAGTCAACATTATATCAAAAATAATTTTATAATACAAATAAATCAATCAGGCTAAGAATCTGAGATTCTCCGTACTAATAGTTATCGTTTTTAACATTAGTAATATGTCAGTACTGCTTTATGTTAGTAAAACAATTAACTTATTATTCAGTACTTACAATTTTCTTAATAATAATAATTTAAATTTTTAAAAAGAAATTAATAGTATGGTCACTGTGGCAGTGTACCGTTAACGCCGGCAGCATTTCCTCGCTGTATTGCGATACTTATTCGTTGAGCGAGGAAAGCATCAGCTCTGGGGTCACCGGTACTATCTACCAGGCGCCAACTTAAATCTTTAATTAGCTCCTGTGGACTTGAACCCCACGGCCCAAGTCTCTACTCCAAATGGAACAAAATCGTTGAAGGAAAAATATTTGAGCTGTTTATTATTTTTCGCCTGTTCTGAGGTCGCCCCAGCTTTTGTGCTTTACATTGATATAAATGTGGTACTGAAGTAACTAACCCATCATTTGATTAGCTTGATAGGAATATTTGACTATGCCCCAGAGATTTGGGTGTCCATGAATATAAATTTACTATCAACACTGGAACATTTCGGCCCTTTCGTAATCCATTGTGGATATAATATATTACTTACTATGAGATAATTAGTTATTATTGGTATCTATAAATATCCTTTCCTTCCCCGTCTTGGGTTAGGTATATCGGGTTTTATGCAATCACAAGTGTTAAGTAGCGTACGATACAATCCAAATATACCACAAGGTTTGGTATTCTTTAAAGGCAAAAAACATTTCTCAGAGGTTTAGATGAACACAATAAATGAAATAACAATGCAATAGAATATGTACTGTGTCCATTAATTGATAATCCTCAATGACCCAATGTGTCACGGAGCAGATTGTTTTCAAGCAATTGTTTCTTCCCCAAAAAGACTTATAATACCAGGCTATACGACGGTATACTCACCAACGCAACAGCTTTAGTTTAATAGCTCCATAGTAATGTCTTCTTTAACTTTCTCGCAATAAATCGGCGATTGATGTTATTTTAAATTGGTCACAAACGGAGAGAGTAAGATTGTTCAGAGGAGGTGTTCGGACTAATACCCGCAGCTGACTTTCATCATCGAACGTCAAGGCAAAACGTCGTTCCACAACTGAGCTTTTCTTAAGACAATTTTTCCGCACCATCATTATATGGAACCAGCTGCCCACTTAAGTATTTCCGAACCAATTCGACTTAGGGTCCTTCAAGAAATGAGCGTACTAGTTCTTTAAAGGACGGCAGCGCGCTTGCCGCCCTTCTGGCAGTGTTAGGCTGCTGCCTCGAATTTCGCGGGCAGCGGGGCGGCAGCGGCTGCGGCGCGGGAGCGAGGCGGCCAACGCATACCTGTTCTCCAAACCAGCGGGCAGATCGCGCGGCACTATAGCGGTGTAGTGTTGTGTTCGTGGTTGTGTAGTCGAGATATTTGTTTTTATTCGCGAACGAAATGTCTAAAAAACGGCGACAACATCTTTTTGATTCAAATTTATTCCTAACGCTCGATTTATTGTGGGCAAAAATATGTTATATGCAAAAATATAGTTCCATATGGGTCTCCTTTCAAAGATTTCTGAAATAATTTGCTCTTGCACGTCCGAGGTCATTTTGATACGTCACAAAAAATATGTACAGCACTATACTACAATGCATACGCGCAACGCGGGCGGTCACCGCTTGACTGGATTGCACCGCTCGTTACCCGCCTCCGCGCCGCTGCCACGCCGCTGTTTTCGAGAACCGGTCCATTTGATTGTACGCATAATATCCTGCCGCTCCCGCGCCGCGGCCGCCGCCGCCCCGCTGCCCGCAAAATTCGAGGCAGCAGCCTGAGTGGTTCAACAGCGGCGGTATCACTTAACGTCAAATGAGCCTTCTGACCATTTGCCTCCTGTAACATAAAAAAATGCCTAGCAATATTAATTTGATTTTTTATTGAAATACAACTGTTCTAACGGATTAAATACTACTAATGCGATAGTGTTGAACATACATACATAAATCAATTGATTTTAAAATAATAATTATTTACACATAAACTATAAAATACTGCAAACCGTAAAATACTTGCATACATACATTGCACTCTTTAACTTCTACTATTTAGGCCAAACATTTTTAACGCCCTAATGATCCCATTTTATGGTTGTTTGTCGTCAAGATAAAGTTCTCTCATCGAACGACCGCTCGTAAATTTAAACTGCCTTTTAAGTACAGCTCAGTGCCGTTGACGACCCTCAAGTTAATTGAATTGATTTATAACTTAGACAATTTGATAAATTAGTTTATTGAAAATTAAATATTTACTAAGTTCCACCATAAGATTCTCATTATCAGATAGGGAAGAAACTACGAAAATAATGTCGGTTATGAAAAAATGGCTCCTTATTCGTCCGCGTTTCAGCCTGTTGACATCACCTGCTGGTCCTCGGCCTCCAATCCAGGACTTTTTTGGCCTCATCGGCTATCCGGTCTGCGGGCAATAAGCTCATACCTATTGCCACTTAAGCTATGTCAGTGACTTTAGATCTTCTACTGGTCTCTTTATGTCTTATTCGATCCCGAGAAACACCGTGCATAGACCTCTCCATCGCTTGCTGAGCAACGCGGAGCTTGTAGACCAGGCATAAAGTAAAAGACCAAGTCTCACTGTAAGTCATGACTTTAAGCTTAGAGGGAGCGAATTAGCTGAAAAGCCACTTTTCAATTTACTGTAGGCGGATTTTTCGGCGGATCTTCTTCTCGAAATCCTTATATAAACGTAGAACAAACGAACTAAATATGTGTAAATTTCACTTAAAATGCCTAGAGACTTGTTGACCAAACTGATGTTTATTTTGCTTAGTATGTATAGACACTCACTATCCGTGCAACTAATGATTGAATGAAAAAACCTAAAGATCTTTTGAAGAAACATTAGTACGTACTGATTAAAAGAAGCTATTGGCATACCAATTTTCTCTAGTATTCAGTTCCTTATTCGTTTGTCCCACGAATAAGCTATAAACTATTGTTTAACCTTGCTCATTTAGTTAAATGAATACATGCAGGATACAAATACAATTGTAAATTTACAAAAACTAATAACATATGAATCTATACGTATGTATATCTATATCTATATATATGAAAGTAATATTAGTAACTCTGGAATACAAAAGTCTCTTTGGTCATTCATTCACAGATCATTTTTCTTTCTTTAGGTGATTAACCTGCACCCTTCGAATAAGAAAGATTTAAGCGAGATATATGGAGTTGGATGTGCGTTGATTTGGAATAAAGGAAGTACAAAAGACTAGGAAATGTATGTAGGCATTGTACTTGATTATAAATCTAAAAATAAGGTGTTAATTACAAATAAACACCCTTTATAGAAAGCTATTTACGTAATTCTTTATATATAATCGAAAAATACTCAATATGTGTACCTATTCAAATATATAGTATTTACTTTTCTCAACCTATACAGTAAAAATAATAATAATTAAAAATTAATAAATATATTATAACAAATTTAAAAAGTTTTGTCCCCGTGGCAGAGTACATTTAACACTGGCAGCATTTCCTCGCTGTACTGCAATACTTGTTTTATTTTCTTATTCCGTTTATTTCTAAAGGGAACGCGCTCACAAAACTTAAAGCATTATAAGAATCTGGCCAATTTAAGCACAATAACACAAGTGTAGGGTAGACCCTAAAATAACAGTAACTGTATATTATTACATTTATAACCGATCCACAACGTAAAAGCATTTTTATTATATTATTACAAGCTGTTGCACCACCATTTGCCCGACTATGAAAGTTTATATACCATATATACGGAATATTTTATTGTTTTATTATTCTGTAGTACATATTGCAGTTTATTACTAGTTAATTGTTTATCAAAAAAAGTCTTTGTTTACAACAGTGAACAACGATAAATTCAATTTCGAATAGAACAGTGTATAAGATAACAATGTGTTTATTTTTATTACATTCCTCATTGTCACAAGTCAATAAGTAAACTAAATAAAATTAATCTTATCCAAAACAATTCCAATTCAACAAAAATATTTCTCACTCCATTCATCACACTTAAAATTGAACGAAGGCTGCCTGTTTCAAGTGTATTTTATAAGAAATGGACGAAAATTTAATTTTAAAGTTTCAGTGGAAGCTTGAAGGGTAAGTAAGCATAGATATGTAAATGGAAGCTGTATTTGTTGCTGGAAAATTAATGGAATTTATCGGATTACATGACGAAGGTTGAGCAGTGTTGGCCTAGTGGCTTTAGCGTTCGGAGGGAGACATATGAGGTGGGCAATGTTGCTATGGAAGGGGTGACTGAGAATTGGTCGACGGTGACGGGAAAAAAGGGAAAGGGAAAAAAATCAAAGGCGGGGTCCGCATCTAAGCCCTCTTGTGGGACATCTGGTGTGGCGTCCTCTGCAACGCCCCTGGTGGTGGCCGTGCCCCCTGATCCTTTGCAGCTGCCAGTTGGAGGACAATCCCAAGCACAACCTGGTCTGAGGCAACAGGGTCTTGGGGGTGCAAAGTATGGGCAGGTTGAACGCAGTACTGCGCGGGTGCTCGTGGAGCCTACCACTGCCGCAGTTGTTTTAACGTTGCGGAAGGAGGCGGCAGAGAGGGGACACACGTACGCCGCCCTTTTGTCCAGAGCCAAGCAGGACATCAGCTTATCAGGTTTGGGCATTGAAAGGGTGAGCGTGCGTACAACTGCTACAGGGGCGCGGATGTTAGAGATTCCTGGTTCCCAGAGGGGGGAAAAGGCCGACCGCCTTGCGGAGTGCCTTCGGGAGGTGCTGGCGGACGTGGCTCGGGTGGAGAGACCAGTCAAATGTGCGGATCTTTACATCCGAGACCTTGACGATAGCGTAACCGTTGAGGAGGTGGTGACAGCCGTGGCAGCTAAGGGTGGTTGCTCTGCTCACAAAATTAAGCCTGGGCAAATTCTTAGGCGTGGCAATGGTATGGGGGACATTTTTATCTTATGTCCGATCTCTGCTGCCAAGAAGGTAGCCGAAGGGAGGCTTCTTATTGGATGGAGCTCGGCCAGAGTAGAAATACGGGAAGACCGACCTCTAAGATGTTTTAAATGTATGCGACTGGGACATACAAGAGAATTGTGTACATCAGAGGTGGACCTAGGAATGGCCTGTTATAGGTGCGGGAAGGTTGGGCATAAGGCCAGTGAGTGTGGTTTGCAGTCACACTGCGTGGTCTGTGCTTCGGCTGGAATACCTGCGGGGCATAAGATGGGTGGACGGGCCTGCAAGCCTCCACCGGTTAGCAAAGGGGGTTTTACTGGGGCTGCGGCGCATCCGTCGCCAGAGGTGTTCCTCCCTGGGGAGTCTGGTACAATGTCTGATTAATATGGATCAAAGTTGCACCAGCTTCCTACAAGGGAACCTCAACCATTGCGCTGCTGCGCAAGACTTGTTCTTGCAGTCCATGGTGGAGTTGGGAGTGAAAGTTGCGGTTGTTTCGGAACCATACTACGTGGCCCAGCGGAGCCACTGGAAGGGAGACACTTTGGGGCTGGTGGCTGTTATTGTCAGTCCGACGGGTATGGCTATTACCCTTAGAGAAAGGGGGCCTGGGTATGTCATGGTTGATTGGGGGCCTTGTACGGTGGTGGGCACCTATTTCTCCCCTAACAAGCCGCTTCGGGATTTCGAAAGCTTTATTGGAGACTTAGTTCTTGCGATCCAGCGGGCCTTGCCCAGGCCAGTTATACTGATGGGGGACTTAAATGCTAGGTCGACCGCCTGGGGTGACACTTATGTTAATCCCAGGGGGCCGCTTCTGGAGGAGTGGGCGGCAGAGTTAGGGCTTCTTTTTATTAATAGGGGGACGGAGCCTACATGTGTACGACCACAGGGAGTGTCACGGGTAGATGTCACGCTTGCCTCCTCAAACTTCGCATGGAGGTTGTCTAGATGGGAGGTAATCAGGGATTTGGAGACATTTTCAGATCACCGCTACATTAGGTTTGTCGTTAATGCTTCTGTAGGGCCACCTTTGAGGCCACGGACCAGTCGTCGGACTTTTCCGCGCTGGACCGTTGGTCGACTTAACCGGGAGCGAGCGGAAGAGGTTGCCATTGTTAAAGCGTGGTGTGCGGATTCGACCCCGGTTGAATGCGTGGAGGAGGGCGTCCGCAGACTCCAACGGAACATGACTGAGGTGTGCAACGCCTCTATGCCTAAGTGGAGACCGCCACCTCAGCGAAAGGCAACCTACTGGTGGACGCGGGAAATCGAAGACTTTCGCAGGGTATGTAGTGGTGCTAGGCGGGCCTATCTTAGGAGCTGCCGACGAAGAAGTGATGATCCGCAGGTTAGAGAGGGGTTGCGGTTGGTTTACTGTAGACACAAGAAGGTTCTTCAAGTGGCCATCTTAGACGCCAAGAATGAGGCACATAAAAAGTTCTTAAAGGAGTTAGACAGTGATCCATGGGGGCGCCCTTACCAAGCAGCTCGGAAAAGGCTAAAGGGAGCAGGGGCTCCCCTAACGGAGACTCTTGAGCCCGCCTTGCTTGATAGGGTGATTTCGGGGCTTTTCCCTCTGCCTCCGAACATCGTCCCTCCGAGAATGGTGACCTCGGTGGTGGATGGGGACGTCGATAGAGAGCAAGCTCCTGAGGTGACTGACTCCGAAATAGAGTCCATACTTTGTCGCCTGAAGAGCAGAAAGAAGGCACCAGGCCCAGATGGCTTGCATGCTAGGGTCCTGGCGGTAACTTTTCCTTACATGGGGGAAACCATTCGGGGTCTGTTTGACTTATGTTTACGTAGTGGACGGTTCCCGACGGCATGGAAGGAAGGCCAATTGTGTCTCATCCGAAAAGAAGGTCGTGCGCCGAACAGCCCTGGAGCTTACCGGCCCATAATTCTCTTAGACGAAGCTGGTAAGGCGTTGGAGTGGATTATTGCCTCTCGTTTGGGCCGTCACCTTTCGATCGTGGGGCCGGACCTGGACGAGGCCCAATATGGCTTCCGGGCTGGACGCTCTACGATCGATGCTCTCATGGACCTAAAACAGTACACCAAGAGAGTAGTCGAGCGGGGTGGGAGGGCGTTGGCAGTGTCTCTTGACATTGCTAATGCCTTTAATAGCCTTCCATTTGGCGTGATCAGGGAGGCCCTTGAATTTTTCGGGGTTCCCCTGTACTTGCGCCGAATAGTAGGGAGCTATTTGGAAGGACGACAGGTGGCAATTGTGAACGGACAGGGTGAAATCGTTCGCCATCCGGTGTTGTGCGGGGTTCCACAGGGATCAGTTCTGGGACCGTTTCTGTGGAATATTAGCTATGATTGGGTGCTGCGAGGTGCACTGCTTCCTGGGATGCGCCTCTTCTGCTATGCAGATGACACTCTAGTCGTGGCGAGTGGAGGGTCATTTGGGGAGGTGGCTCAGCTTGCGATGGCCGGTACTAGGCTGGTTGTTGGGCGGATCCAAGCTCTGGGTCTCAGGGTGTCCCTTGACAAAACGAAAGCCCTGCTGTTTCATGGCCCGAGGATGGGTCCTCCTTCGGGGGCGGCATTGGTGGTTGAAGGCGTTAGGATTTCAGTGGCCTCCTCCATGAAGTATCTTGGTCTTGTTCTAGATGGTCGCTGGAGTTTCGAGCCCCATTTTAAATCTCTCGAGGGGAGACTTGTGAGGGCGGCAGGAGCACTTGGCAGGCTCTTGCCTAATCTTGGAGGCCCATGCCAGAGCGTGCGCCGGCTGTACTGCGGAATCATTCGCAGTATGGCCCTGTACGGAGCCCCCATTTGGGACGACGCGCTGATCAGGCGGACGAACCGTATGCTTATACGAAGGCCGCAACGAGTGATTGCGGTTCGGGCAGCTCGCTGCTACCGTACCGTATCGTTCGAGGCGGCCTGTGTGTTAGCTGGTACTCCTCCTTGGGAGCGGGAGGTGGATCTTATCACTGCCTTATATCGTGCGAAGGCCGAGGTAATAGTTAACGGGAACGTCACGTGGGGGGAAATAGTGGGGCATATGAGGCGTCATGCCAGAGAGGTTCTTTTCGAAAGGTGGTTTGACGATCTAGCAACGCCCCGCGCTGGTGCATTGACAATAGAGGCAATTCGCCCAGTCTTAAAAGATTGGGTGAATAGGCGTTGGGGTGCTGTGACGTTTCGGCTTTCGCAGGTACTGTCTGGCCATGGATGCTTTGGGCGGTATCTGCATAAGGTGCCTAGAAGGGAGGTGCATCCGTTGTGCCACCATTGCGGCGCTCCAAATGACACGGCGGAGCATACTGTGGCTGAGTGTGTCACCTGGACAAGGGAGCGTCATGACCTGGTATCGGTCATAGGGTCGGACCTCTCTTTACCGGGTATTATTTTGGCTATGTTAGGAAGTGAGGAGGCCTGGAGTGCAATGGTTACCTTCTGTGAGCATGTAATGCTGCAGAAGGAGGCAGCTGAGCGATTGAGGGAGAGGTCTGGGGATGACCGTGGACTGACCGGTAGTTCAAGGCTGGGGGCTCGACCTCGAGTGGCCCGGAACCGCAGGTCTTGAATGAGCCCTCTATGTCGGATATAAGCCCGGGTCCCTTGGGTAGAATGCCTAGCGAACCCCGAGGGCCCATATGAAGGGCGTGTGAAGGGCTGAGGTGTTTTTAGTGGGTGGGGTCTCGCTACCCCTCTGAATAGCAGAGGGTTTTGAGTGTAGACCCAGCCCCACAGTCCCCGCGTCAAGCTCGAAATCGTTGATGCGGGCCTGCGTAAGCGCATTTTCACCTCGTATAAAAAAAAAAAAAAAAAAAAAAAGTGGCTTTAGCGTGCGCCTCTTATGCCTGAGGTCGTAGGTTCAATCCCCGGCTGTGCACCAATGGACTTTCTTTCTAAGTGCGCATCTAACATTCGCTCGAACGGTTAAAGAAAACATCGTGAGGAAACCGACATGTCTTAGACCCAAAAAGTCGACAGCGTGTGTCAGGCACCTGAGGCTGATCACTTACTTGCCCATTAAATTTAAAAATGATCATGAAACAGATTCAGAGGCCAAGACCTAAAGAGGTGTAGCGCCACTGATATTACATGGCGAAGGTGCCGTACGTTCATGTCTAGTGTTGGCTAATCTGGGTCCGCGATTGTCAACTCTGCTCATATAACGCTCTTTCGGCGATGAAAACCTTCGTGAATTGGTATGCCTTAGGCCCAAAAGAAGGAGCACATACCTGTATTATTAAGAAAAAAATAACAAAAAAAACTTGATATCGGAAGCCAAGTTCAAGTGTAGTGCCAGTTATTTTTTGAAAACGTTAAACTGTTATGAATAAATCTTTATTACTTCATTTTGGATTTGTTTGTTGAATGATTTTGGAATTTGGCTTAAACGTGAAACCTTCTTCTAGCTAGCTTCTAGTCTAGCTTCTTTTATTAAATTGAAATATGAAAGAATGTTTCTGATTACATATCAGAAACATTCTTTCATATTCATAAAAACTAAATCAAATAATTCTAATTTTAACAAAGCGTTAAGAAAGAGAAAATGAGTGCTTTAGTAAAAAGGAAAATAAGTTTTATCTAAAATAAATTTCCCAATGTCAATTTTTTCATAATAATGTTCTTACAATATTCGGCGTGATAATCCATCTACATAGTTGTCTAATATATATAGATACTAAACAACTACGTACAATGTCTTTTTTAAATCCACTAATACTAAGTTTTAAAATATTTAATAAACTGCGCGACAGAAAGTAAAAGTGTAATATGATTTTGATTTTTATTAAGCTAGTAGAACCGACACAAACGTCAATAATAAAAAAAAATCTAAACCGTTCTCGAATCCCTTTGAACAATTCCATTTCAACAAAATTTCAGCAAACTCGATCCAGTCATTTAGCCTTAGGCCTACAACGCACTAGCGGCTGGCCGTGATGCGGTGTGCCGCTGCGGCAGGCCGCAGTATGTACGGTCTGCCGTAGCGGCATTCCGTATTCCGGCTAACCGTCCCTATTGCGGTCCTATTGCGGTCTGCCGCAATCGTCACTCGTCAGTGCTTCTTGAAATATTACAAATTCAAATTTAATGACGTGGAATATACATGTATCTTATGTTCCATAATAAACATATTTTATTTTTTTATTTTTTACTCTTTTAAAATAGGTTTACAATATTTTGTTTACATTTGTTAAATAATTATATGTGATGACGTAGGTAGGACGGCTAACCGCGCCGAGTGCGTGGAGGGGACGCGGCGCGCCGCATCATTCAACCGGTGCGGCTCGCCGCAGCTCCAGATCAACCGGAGCGGTTGACGGTTGACCGCAAGTCAGTGCGTTGTTATCGTGCGGTTTCATGTAATAATCGATGTGCGGCCAGCCGCAGCGGCACACCGCATTGCGGCCAGCCGCTAGCGCGTTGTAGGTCTTATGGTGGCCATTCACGGGCGATCTATATGGCTTTCGCGCCACGGGCTCGATACTCGACGTCGCGACGAGCCAAATTCATGCCATTCACGAACGCGCCAGCGAGCCGTTCCATTTGATCAGTTTGAGTGTAGGCGTCGATAGCACCGGACGTGTTCATAATGAACTTCGATTCAGAAGATGAGTTTTATTTATCGACGATTTGTCTAGTTTTAAAAAAAAGAAAGCCAAAATAAAGTGGTGTAAGGAGTCTCTAAACTTATAAATAAATTGATTAACAATTCACAGTTTGAACTCATTGCGAAAACGATTTATATTAACAATGCGTCACGTGCTTCTCGTCCAACGGCTTAAAGCAAACTGAAATCAAAATGGCGCGGTGTTTGGCTCGCGAGTAACACCATTCACGAGCGAGCAAACCGTACGGCACGATGGCTCAGACCGACCGGACCGTTGGTTTTCCGCATTCACGAGCGCGCCGCCTGCGTATGCGCGCCGCGCTAATTGACTCGGCGCGATGGACTTTCGCGCAGTTGGAATTCCATCACGCCGAGCCAATCCATTTGGACCGACAGTGTTTTCACATTCATGGACGAGTTTTGGAACGACAGGGTGCCAAATGTATCGATGGATCGCCCGTGAATGGCCACCTTTAGTTACACACAGAAGATTGATTAATGTATAAATAATTATTGTTTTATATTTTAATATTTATTGTTTTAATTTATGTAATATTTAAATGTATTTGACGTGAATCTACTATTCATTAAACGAGTGCATGCACATTTTAATTATTCTGTTCATCATTCAAACATCAGAATAATAAACAAGATTTTTGAAAATACAATTTGTATTAACACAGGGGATTATTTAAAATCATTCATCACGTTTACCCTAACTTTATATCAAATAGTTACCGAACAATTGTAATAAAACAATTATTTTTATTTTATCGCCACATCTGGGCGCCATATATTATATTGATAATAGGTATCAAACTGATACATTATTAACGTTTCAATCTACATACTTAATACAGGCTAACGTTGTAATAAATGTGAACTATTAGTGTCCGAATTTTGAAACAATAGCTATCAAAAGCGCTGTTTAAAAGCTGTATGGAAAAAGTTTTGAAATCTAACGTAACAAATTTATTTGAAGAAGTCAGTCTTCATATATCTAGGTATGCAAATACTAATCGCATTGAAAACAAAGGAATAAAAACAAATTAGATGTCCTAATTCTAAATAATAAGCATTGTTGGCAGTGGTAGTAGTTTTAGCGTCCATGGGAATGCCTTAGCGAATCCCGAGGGCCCATCTTAAGGGCGCTTCCACTATGGAGCATTTTGGGTCACGCCAGCCCAGCCCCACAGACCCCGCGTCAAGCTCAATTTTCACCTCATTAACAAAAAAAGGTCTAGTCTATCTATATAAAGCACTGGCTCGTACGGTAAAAGAAAACATTGTGAGGAAACCGCCATGCTTTAGACCCGAAAAGTCGACGTCATGTATCAGTCATAGAAGGCTGCTAACGTAATTGCTTAGAAAAAACAATTGACAAATACAGTAATCTAGGGCCGTAATAATGTAAAAGGGTAGAGGTGCAAATAATACACCTCTTCGCATTTAAAACTGGAATGTCTGCATATATTAGTTCAGTTCTACGCGTACGGTTATTTATATGTGTACATATTAATATTTAATACAGAAGCATTCATGTTATTTTTAATCAATCCAAAGGTTGTGTAAAGAATTATAAACAAAAGTTTATCAATAGACTTCTTGCGAAATAAATTACTATCTACTATTGATAGGTATTCTACAGGTCACGCTGGCAGGCTAAATTCTATTTACGGACAGTTGATACGGGAAGTATAAAATAAATTCTTGAACAATCATCTTTAATAATAACCTTTTTTAATTCAGAACAGCGCTACCTATGAAGTACTGTGTACATTACGCAAAAATAAAACAAAGCCGTCTAATAACTCGGTCATGAAGTTTTGCCACCATTGGCTATTTAAAGAAATGATCGCTAGGTGGCGCTTTCTTGCAATTTAATGACGAACTGATTTTTTTTTAAACTGTACATAGCTCCATCTATAAGTAAAACAAATTAATAACAAAACTAATATGTCCCTCTAATTAATACGCTGCCGTAGCGCCATCTTTATGGTTTGATTTTCGAGAAAAAAAGCGTTTAAAAAGTTTGGTTTTTCATACATTTTTAGGGTGCAATTTTTAACAGATGTGCAGAAATTTTTATTCTATATGCGCAATATATGAGGAAAATGCCGCAAAAATATCAAGGACCCACAATTCACAGAAAGACACTTTTGGAAGATTACGTATTTATACAAAACAAAACATTTATTAGCGTCAAGCATCTACGTTATTGATGGAATACGACGCTTTTTTAGAAAAATCAGCGGTGGTACTCTGTAACTTAGGGGGCCCAGGTGACTTAGGGCGGTTAGCAGTTTATTATTATAACCTACTTCCCGATCTCTTCTTCAATACAAAAATCAAAGATCTTATATTTAGATATTAGAGTATTATTAAGATATTAGAGTTATATATATAATAGCTTTCACAATCCTATCTATTATAAATTGTTAATAGCATATATTTCGTAACTAAGGGGCACTGTAGCATACAGCTGTATTAAGATTGGTAATGTATATAGGTATGTCTAAAGAAACATTTCAACTGATTATATACATTTGTGTTTCCCATTAAAGTGGTACATAGAGAACAATAAACATGCACAATATCAAAAATATTATTAGTAATAATGTCATTTAAGTATAACAAAAACTACTTAGAACTACAAGTAATGTGCCATAAAATCTAAACCCCTTAATAAAACAGTTGTGAAGTAAGTTTAATTTTTTTGAAATACCAAATTAAGGCTGATATTTCTGGATTTTTTAAGACCAATAAACTTATTGCACTTCAAAGGATGGTCCTTCGGGGGTGTGGCAGGGAGGAGAGTGACGTCACAGCTCTAGTCTACGTACGGACCACGGCACAGAGCAATGGCACCGCATCCAGGTCACCTATTTTAGGATGCACTTAACGTCAAATGATAGGAACTAAAAATAGACTCGATTAATCCTTGAGAACAATTTCGGAAATGTTATTTCTGCTATTGAGTTTTATTTATTATTCTCAGTTTATTGATTTTATAAATTGAATTTTATAAGTGCATTATTATAATTAAAAACATTGATGTATTTATTACTTTTACAAACAGAATCATATTCTATTTAAATAAGATAATAAGAAACTCATAAGAGGATTGTGGCTATTTGACCCCTGTTCTTTAAAAAAGTGTGTGCGTACAAAGTAGTTTTTAAGTATTGTTCATATTTATACAAATCTAAAACTTTAGATTTCCGAGACTTAAAAAGAGTGGCTACAGCGTGCGCCTCTCATACCTGAGGTTATAGGTTCGATCCCCGGCTGTGCACCAATGGACTTTCTTTCTATGTGCGCATTTAACATTTGCTCGAACAGTGAAGGAAAACATCGCGAGGAAACCGACATATCTTAGACCCAAAAAGCCGACATCGTGTTTCTGGCCTATTAGATTTAAAAATTATCATGAAACAGATTCAGAAATCTTAGGCTAAGACCTAAAGAGGTTGTAGCGTCACAGATTTTTTTTATAAATGCTACATTATCGTTCAAAATATTATAATTGTAGGTTAGTTTAAAGTTTATGCAGTTACAAAAATATATTACAAACACAGACATTCACTCCATTGCAATAACCCTTCTAAGCCTTTCCGCTAACAAAAAGGGTACACGTCTTATTAGTATTTAAACTGTTTTTGCACTTCCTTACATTGTGCTTAGTCAGATTTTTATACATTACTAGCGGACCTGACAGACGTTGTCCTACATGATATTTCATGCGATTAGTATATTAAACAAAGTATGATAGTACCGACTACAGCGCCATCTGCTGGGCAGATTTGTGAGTTTAAGGCATACAAAAAAAAATCATTCAAATCAGTCCATCCGTTTGAGAGGAGTTCAGTGACATACACACGTTCAGCAGAATTATATATACAAAGATATTTTATACCTACGTATTAGGTCATACAGTTTCTTCTTGTCTCCATTTCTAAAAGCTTTTTGATGTAGTGTGCTGATCTAGTTATAAGTATAGTCCATTACATATTTTACCCTTTTTTAAATAAATTTATTGATTATTATTTTATATATGTATTTTATGAATATAATAACTCCGATCGAAGCATTTGTTTTAAGCGATATTCATTTTTCTTACATCCTTTTTGACACTGTCAAACGCCATAAAGTTGAAAGTTTGAATTGTAAGGTGGTTAAGTATTCTTAAATTTTATTATTTTCCGCGTAATTTTCTTAATTTTTTCTTTCATAAGAACCTTCTTCTGACAATATCAAACACAACAAAAAAATAATTAGCGAAATCGGTCCAGCCGTTCACGCGTGATGCCGTGACCAAGGGAAATAGGGATTCATTTTTTATATACATAGATTATTATCCTTTGTCTAAACATAATTGCTTTAGATTCGAAGGTGCAAACAGTGCACACAAACACAGTTTCTCGCTTGAAACATGTTTCTGGCCCGTAGCATCCAAATTCAAAAACAATAAAAATTATACATATTAATTAAACTAAAGTAATAATTATTTCCTATTTTTATTCTCATAGCATCCGCCATCACATCTAATCATTAATAGCTACTAATTCCCCCTCCCCTTACCCACCCCAAAACCGAAACCTGTTTCAGAATGAAACTGACCTGATTCCTGTACTGCAACCCCTCTCCTCAGTTACTGACGTCATAGACAGCCTCAGAAAAACAACTGCATATCCTATTAAATTAATTATCCTATTATAGCGTCTATACTATGGTTATAGGAGCGATAATAGCGATTAAGGAAAATGTACATACGCCGTTATCGTTCTGGAGGGGCCCGATATGAAGTCAAAAACTGGGTCATCCCGGGTTGCAAGCCTCTATTCATGAATCGAAACAGAAGGTGACGCATGCCCGTTCATACTGAGTTGTTCATCGGAGTCGAGGCCACCATACACGCATGAATCACTCAAAATTTCTATTAAATTTATAAGAAAATGTCATATAACATAAAAAATATTATAAACAATAAAATAATTACCTTAATCTAAATAGTAATAATCATAATTATAAATAATAGAAAACTGAAATAAATTTAAAAAGTTTGGTCCTTGTGGCAGTGGAGCTTTCCAGTATTTCCTCGCTCGTACATTGAAAAATCATTTCTAGCTTAAAATTTAACATCCAATGCCTTTTGATATTTCACAAAAAAGAAATACAGATACGAAAATATTTTAATGCTATACATATTACAAGTAAAATGTATCTGTTATTTATTCATTTGCATTTTAATTTATTATAAAGGAACTAGCTGACCCGGCAAAAGTCGTATTATATCAAGGAAAAAAAAATTTAGTTCAATAAAAATAACTATCTTCTATAATAAAAAATAGGGGTTGATCGTAGAGGGGTGAAAATTAAGGGTTGTATGTATATCTGTATGTTGTATCATAAAAAAAATAAAAACAAAAAAAATTGTCTAAAAATTTCAAATAAAACTTTTGGGCTGGACAGGGTTTAAAAGATAGATAACCGATTCTCAGACTTACTGGAGAGGAATACAAAATTTCATATGAATCGGTCTAGCCGTTTCGGAGGAGTATGGTAACGAACATTGTGACACGAGAGTTTTATATATATAGAGATAAAGAAACCATTTACCGATAAAAAAATATAATTATCTTAGGTACAGCTCTCTTAACAATGTAGCAATAAGCAATATGTATCTAATAAAGCATCGTAATAACCCATCATATTTTTTTATAATCTATAATATTACCAGATTTTTATTACATTTTGAATTACAAAAAAATCTATTTAACAAATCATACAACACAGCTGATCTTAAACATCTATTATCTTGTGTGTCAATATTATATTTTTTTGATATTCGTTCCCCCTCACAGCACTGATTGCGGTTTATTAATTAAAAATATTGTTGGAAGATAAATTAAGCACGTCATTCAAGATTTTTTCTGAATGACATTTGAATTCTCGAATTTAGATACACCAATACCAAAACAGAAGATTACCAATAATAGAAGCCGATATTTAACAGCCTTTTAAATTAAGAATCAATGAGACAGAGGCTGGGATTCTCTCTCTATTGTAGTGCAAGGCATATTACTTTTCGTTCTTAAAACATAATGACATTAAAATTCATAAATCTATCATCCTTTACGCAAGTTTATTTAAAAAGACCTTTCTATTGGCTTACATGTAATTAAATTACACTAAGCCGACTTGCAACTGTCCCTTATATAAATAGTCATGTAATCTAGGCTGGCTTGATACCACCGACCGTAAATGCAATTAAAAGAGAAACCTTCATATATATTTATAAGTTGTTCAATAATGTTTTAGGTGTAATGGTTGCAGCTCCTTACAAACATTGTATAAAACAAAAAACTTTGCGATTAAAAAGTGTGGGGAAGAGCTTATTGCCAGTTATTCTCTTCCGTTCTACGCCCTTGATTTGAGAACTGGCACATGTAAAATTAGAGGCACTAAGCATTTAATATGTATTTCTTTTTGACGAAAATAAGTGTGCATTGTGTGTGTAAATGAATAAATGATTTGATTTAAATAACTTAGTTTAGTTCAAACTCAAAGAAAATAGTTTATTTATTTTCCAATAGATAAACGGTCAGGTTCAGCATAAATATAGACCTTACTAAGAAAACAATAAAAAAAGTCATGTGTGATTTTAGTTACATTGGAAGATATTCCAAAGAATTTGTTTTATTACTTTTAATACTAATGACGCCAAAAACCAGTTCTGACGTAAATGAATGTTTTGGAATAAATATAAAGTTAATTCAGTGTCTTATAATAATACTTTCTTTAATAGTTTTTACTTGCACCAAAACTTTACTTTTTCTTATATACTTTGGAGTTTACCAAATATAAATACTTTTTAAGATAGATATAAAAGCTCCCCTGCTATGTACATTCATTCATCCATTTTTATATTACATATAAAATCTATATATATAAAAATGAGACTCGTTTTCCGTTGTCACGACATAACATGAAATCGGCTTGACCGATTTGTCTGATTTTTTTATAATATATCTTGAAGTACGAGGATGGTTCTTACGAAGAGAAAAATTTAAAAAAATTAGTGAAAAAGTCTAAAAACAACACTTTTCTATATTCCCATTAAAAAAAATATTCGTTATAATATTTAAAGGCAATTTGAACTTTAATACCATATCATAAAGTGTTAGTGAATGCCGGGAAGGTAAATGTTTATTTTTTTATATGTTGTATTATTATCAACTTTCTTTTTTTTATCTTACTAGCTAGACCGGTGTCCCGAATAGCAGAATAAGTATTAAAAAAAAAATAAAGAATCGACTGTTAGGCAATACGATGTTCGCCAAGCCAGCTAGTATAATATAAAAATGGAAAGCGTTTTTCATTGAGTACCAGAATGAATACAGATATTTTTAAAACTATTAAAAGCCCAAGGTTCTCCTTAAATTACGTAATTAATAACACTGAAATATGGCGGAAATAGCGCTATTGTTGACCGAAAACCAAGCGATGTAGAGATATCAGGCAACCCTGAAGCTATTTCTGATGTAACTTAAAACGTTACAAACACGGTCTCGCCAGCACAGGATGTCCAAATAAACTGCCATGATAGCTTTATAGCCTAAGCGTCGACTCATAGACAATAGACAAAGCAAATAATATAACTAAGATATAAATTTTTATATCAAATTAAATCAAAATCATTTATTCATTTAGGTAACACTTATGAACGTCAAAAACGAATACATATTAAATGCTTCTAATTACATTTACTGCCAGTTCAGTATAACAACTATTTACCTATAAATACCGTCTATGGTTACGTCAGGTACTTGATTTGGAATGTGTGGGATTGTAAGTCAAATATGCAAAAGATTAGAGAACTTTACGCCTTCAAAAGCATTAAACCTTCGAGAAATCAGTTAATAATGTAATTGATAGCAAAAAGCTTCAAACAAGTATTAAAAAGCTGGTATGGGAATCGTAGTAAGCTTTTAGACTATACTGTAAGGTTGTTGCAGAGGCCACGTCCTTGGTGTTTGACGCACGACGCGACTGCCTTGAAGCTGTGAATGGGGAACTACGTTTATTCAGAAAATACCTATTTATAAGTAAGAGAAAAAGAACCCTTATTTATAAAAATTCAATCAATATTTCTTTGAAGTTGCTTCAAAATAGGGATTTTGGGTAAACATATTTGTTTGTCTGTTTCATTTATGAGTTTTTACACTCATATGCGTTGAACGAATGACAAATCTAATTAAATGTTTCGACACGAATCTAAATTAGAATCTCCAGGTTACGAAATTCACGTTAACCTAATGGCTGAGGCATAAAATTAACTTAAACGCGAATTAATCTATTATGACATACCGTATATGTATCTATTTATGCATAAATAAATCTAAATATCTCATTGATTAATATTTAGCTATTTTTGTTATTACTATGTAGATTGTAGGTATATTTGATTGTTATGATTACTATTATAATTATATACTAGATATTTCTTAATACCTCATTAAATTATGTACGTAAGTAGTAAAGTCAACTTGGTATTAAACATTTTGAAAAAAGCTCCGCCGTAATATTTTAGCTGTACACCTCGATAATAAAGCCTGACCGGGGCAAGTGTGACGTAAACTTATTAACGCAAATCTGCATTACAATCGATATCTTGACAGAAATTTAGCAATTGAGCAGCAAAATTAAAATCTGTACTATTTTTTTGTTAAATGGGCTAATATCAGAATTTGGTACATCTGTGCACAGAAAGTTGACTACACAACTTGTCATGCCGGCAATATCTATTTTTTTATAATTAATAATTGTATGGCACATCTAATGGAATGGAAATCAATTAATGAGGACTATAAATATTTATATAAAACAGCTCAAACGTCAAAAGCTTTTGTTTCAAAGGCAAAACGTGGCAATAAATATTACACCGTCAAACAATAATGGTTTAATTGTTATTTTCTGATTTATTCGTATGCAATACTATTATATAATACGAATTTTCATACTACTGTAATTTTTATAACCAATTACGGTAAATATAAAATAAGACAAAGATAGTAATTATCTATGATGCTGCCTGCGTAGGCAAGTAAACCAGCTTTCTATGCCGACCAGAAACACGTTTCGCTGGGAATCGAAGTCAAAAGTTCTGTCTTACACGTGTGCGAGAACCAAGGCGTTTATTAATCAATAAAGATAGCCATCTAGAATGCTAGGTGTTCAGCTCAGCTAAATGTCAAACGGGCATTCGATACACTTGTTGCTTAAGTGGGTCATTCTGAGTTCATTGAACCGCGCCCCGCTGCAGGAGCCTGCATAGCCAAAGTTCGAAGGTCAAATCCTCTAAGCTTTTTTATCGCATTATTTTAATTATTACTATACTTTTAAGTATCTACATAATATTTCTTTATCGAAATAAATGACACTGATCGGTTTATTTTTTATTTTAGTTGTGTTTAGAATAAGAATTTTTAAACATTTTCACTATCAAAGTAAAACATTATTAATTAATTCATGATATTTAATATCATTTAATATATTAAAATAAATTATAATATATTGAATACAATTAAATTTAATTATTAAAATGATTTAATTTTGTCTACAAAAAATCTAAATATAACTTTATTGAAATATATATTTGTGGTCTGAGTCGACGTTTTAAAATATTATTACCATATTTTGTGTTTTTATTACTACATAGAAATTATATACCCGAAAACGCTTAATTCTAAAAAGTCATTGCGTAGCATATTTTAAAAATTGTTTACCAAAATGCTTAGAGATTTGAACAGTTGAGTTGCATAATGTATGTGTCCATGACGTCAGAGGGCACGGCGCGGGCGCGGTCCCGGCGCCCATTCATGGCTCAGCTTCACTCACACACCCATCTTGAGGCCACATGATTTTCGCGATGACGTCACGCAGCACCGACCAATCGCAATACGGACCCATTCAAGCCCAACTTCTGAAGGGGACTTCGTTTCGACTCCAGTCGGCGGTGGACCACCGTGTGATAAGCTCACGGGAAACGGGGAAATGTTATGTGCTTGTTCTCGTTTATTCACGAACTTATATTGGAAATGGATGCTACAGAATGTGGTAAGGTAGATGTATGTTTAATTTAATAACCAGATTTTTAATATATACGCATAAAAACCCTATAATTTGAACAAAAAGTTTTTAAGCAAAAACTTTTTATAAGTTAGCTTATGAAGCTGGCCTGTACTACGAAACGCCTACGCGGTATATCGTAGCACGAAGCTCGTAGCTCCGTAGACTCGCCCACGCGTCAGCTGGCAACAGCTAAACTTATCTACACGAACTTATTCCGTAGACCTTACTATTGAAACACGAATTTCAGTATTTTTTTCATAATAAATCATAACATATCTTTTCCTGACACAAAGGAAATTTAAAATTGCTTAGATAATTTGGATTGTAGCTAAATTAACATTAAGTTAGGATCATGAAAATGGAAATTCGCTTGTTCAAACAATATTAATTTTATTATCTGTAGCAACCGATTGGTAGAATTTCTTTACTATTTGGTTACAGCACGCCAAAAAATTAATAATAAAATGAGTGTAATAAGATAAAAATGAAACAAAACAATTAATTTTCTATTATTATCTCTTTGGAATCCATTATATTTTATTGTTTACAATATTGGCTTGAATTATACGACCAATAACACCATTCGTGTTTATTGGTATTATTAGATTCTAATTTTAAAAACCTATACAAATCATCGATCCTTTTTGTAAGAATTTTTTTTCATCAATGTCGTTGACGACTCAAGAAAATGCTTAAAACATACGCTACACCTTATTACTCCTAATTCAGGTTCGTGGTAATATACAAGTTACTTGTCCTTGACACAGTGTAGATACGTCCCTACGTATCTAGTACTCTTACTAGAAATTGATAAGGGTGTGTTTATATGGCTGTTTATATAAAGTTACTTAAATAGACTTTATTTTGCATAGATCTTTATCGCTTAATATTCCAACGTTATAATTGGAACACAGTTACAGATCTTGGTCTTGGTGTAGAATGCTAAAAGGTTTCATCTGAAATGCTTTCTATAAATTTAACCTGTTCCACAATAATGTGCAAATAGTATCAATATCTACAAAAGGAATTGTTCACGTAAACAAATATAAGGTTAATTATCTTAGTATCACTATTTCAGTATTCCCTAATTAAAATTCACTATAACATACTAGTTTCATCTTAAAACGCGATTTATACTATTTATGCCGACGTTGTAAAATAATTTAAATGTGGTACTCGCGTTAATAAAATACAATATTAGTAACGTTGTGAACTAAATTAAATATTACTTTATTATTATAAATCCGGGTACACATAATTGAGAAACAACACTTAGAACCTGACGTCCATTTGAGTGGACATATAATTATCTAGAAAACTGTAAAAGGAAAATTATATTTTTTATGAAAATATGTTCTTTATACAGCTAATAAAATATAAAAAACAAATTTTACCGTCAATATTTAACTTAGGTCCGAAGGGGTTAAAATATAACATTGTTTAGTACTCTACCCGTCCCATTGTTCTATCAAGAAATCGGGTTGGCTGAACGAAATGTTGTTGATTGAATATTGATTATGTCTAAGTAGCAATCTGTTTTGGAATCGATATATAAACTTTGTAAGGTGCAATAGACAACAATTGTAAATATTTGATATTCATCTTTATTATTCAATCTTGTAAACAAAGTGTGTTGTTAATTAAATAAATACTCTTTTAAAGAAACATTCAAGAGAAAAATCATGTTTAACGTAATGTATAATAATTATTAATTAATGTATAAAGTTCATATTTAAAACAACTTAACCTAAAAGCCAAGCCTTGGTTTGGAGTGGAATATTATTTTTTATTAAAATTTGTTATTTTATTATATAATAAGTATATAACAGTTATCGTACTATGCTTACTGAATCACGCGAAAGCGCGGGATATTTAATTTTAAAATTAGTAAAATACTGGCCTTAGCCAAAGAAAGATTGTTATGGTCGTGAGAAAACCTCATGATTTTTATTCTAGGAGTATTTTTGTTTGTTTTTATATATTTTGTTGTTTATAGTTGGTATAACCTCCATATTAAAAAAAACTATATTTACCCACCTTGGCTTTCCATTGAAGGCGATTTTGTTTGTTTTTACAAACTCAAAATTATATATATATCTTAAGATATAAATCAATGCATGAAATTTTAGCTTCGTCAATATTTTTTTTAAGTTTAATTTAACGTTTGTAATAAGTCTATAGATTACCATCTCGCCCTAAGGCTTTCGACAAAGAAATAATAATCATAAGCAGTAGAATTCCTCACATGAGAGAATGGAGGCGTGGTGGAGGTTGGGGTTCGTTTGACGTCAGAGCCTTCCTGTGACGTCATTGCTCTATGCCACACCCTCTATTTGACGTCATCAACGTTTTAAATTCGTTAAAATTGAACTTTCTATATAAAATCTAAAATAACATATTAAAATGAGCTTTACCTTCAAAATAAATTATATTAATTATCAACAAACTTGCTAGTTTATGATTTCGTATATTAAACATAAACAAATGAGACAAGCATTTTCAAACTTAATTATAATACAAAATTATATACGTGATACTTAAGTATTTAATATAAGCAATCTTTGATATAAACCTTTAAAATTCGCATACAAAGTACAAAAACAGTTATGAATGCAGAAAAGATAAGCTTCCTTGTACCTATAAAATTCAATGAACGGGCATCACAAGCTCTGCGGCTATCTTCGCCCTTCTCGGAATCAGGAAGAGGGAGGGAGAGGGATGATTTGACCCAGTTTCCCGACCTCGCACGGGATCGGCGTCTATTTTTAACTGAAGGTCGTTGTATTTATAGAACTTGTCGCGAGGGAGAATTCTCATTGTCATTAATCGTAATTGTTTTGTAATTAAATTCATGGTTCGCTTATTGATTAAAGATTTAAACACTGCCTTATTTGTGTAGCTGTCATAGCCAGCTTATTTTTAATTAATATAAAAAAGGGGAGGTACTGTTTATTCATGAAAGAGTGCATAGGCAAACCTTTTTTAATAAACAAATAAATCTCAATAAAATATATGTCTTCTTTTATGATAGATAAGGAAGCAAAAAACTTTTAATTTATAATAACAAGATGTATGGATGTACCCTCTTTTTAATTTGAAACCTTCATAGGTTTGTTTTTGTATGATAGCTTTATTTTTCAGAATTTTATTTGTTATGTTTAGAGCACGCGAAATAAACGCGAAATAGGTACATGAATACAATAATGAAATTTTACCAGTAAATTCAAAAATCATTTAATCATATAGGTAACACATTGTACACTTATGACATGTCAGTAAAGAAATACAAAGTAATGCTTCTAATTTTACATTTAGTGCCAGTTCTCAAATCAAGGGCGTAGAACGGAAGAGAAGAACTGGCAATAAACTCTAAATGTATAACTAATATTAAATAGTAATGCTCGATAGTAGAATTAAATTCTCTTTGTGCCTTTATGTTTTGTTTTTTAGTCGCCACCCGGTTTTTCGTTATCTCGTTCAAAAATATAAAACTCAGTGCTGGCAACTGGCCTTTAAAATTTGTTTTAAAACATTAGATACACAAAACTGATGCACACAATATTGATACCACTATTGTGTGCATCAGTTTTGTGTTAAGATAAAGGTTATTTTATTTATTTTATAAACAATATTATAAATGACGTTATTCCGCCGTGATTCAGTAATATGTGAGTTTAACGTACCATATGATTTACATTTAATGAATTCAAAGACTTTTTGACGTTATTTTTTCATATCACAATTCGTAGATTTGGTCTTATTAAACTTTGATTTCAGTCTTGTTTAATTTGCTGCCATTAGCGCCAATAAATAAATAAATAAAAATCACTTTATTTGACGCAAAAATAATTAAATTTCGTACTTACATTCTAAAGGTTATAAACATACAATAGTCAACGAATCTTTGAGTTATACTATTCATTTTGATTAACCTCGTACATAAAATAATTCTATGAGCACTAGCCATAGTCCCTGTAGCTTAAACGCTAGTTCCTAATTAGGCTAGGTAGAAATCTAGTTTTAAATATTTACAAAAACTATTTAATATTCATTTAAATTTTTTGTAAGTAGGTAAATGTTACTATGAGTTCATAAGTACTCGATATATGATGTGAAAAGTAATTGGTCATATTTGAAAATTTTCTAAGTTTGGTACCATGACCAAACGTAATGGATGAAAAGAAAAGCATAGATTATACTGGTGTACTATGCATATACGTAGTCAATTAACTATTGGTTCTTGTCTTAACTTCTCAATGACTTCTCTTTTAATTGTATGAAATAACTACCTTATCAACGCTCTCAAATCTTTGATCTGGTCACTAACCATTTGTATTTATGAGAACTTTCAGCCAATACTCTTTTGGACTTACGAACATGTCACTATAGTCACGAAAATGATGTCGACAGTTGAAACTAAATTAATAAATTACATAATTGTCAAAATCTCGCGTCGCGTGATTTTATCTGCATCAATATAGTAATCGACACTCTTTTTTTCTGGACATAGTCATGGCTAGCTGAGTAGTGGAGTTTCAACTTAAGTAGAGTGAAGTAAGTAACTTGAGCATATTCTACACATTTAAAATTAATAATAAATTCATAAAAAAGAATTTTTATGATTTGCCTTTTAAATGTGTGAAAAATGTGTTATTATTTTTTTTTCACGGGTTATTTGGTGTAGTTATTTGATATAGAAGACAGAACAAGCGTTTGGCCTCATAGGCACATTGCCATTTTTTAGGTGAAAAAAAAGTAATTATTATAAAAAAGTATTTTCCACTTGACTTCTCTAAGTTGGGGGCAAAAAACGCCAAACACGCACAATATGTCGATACAAAGATTGACCAAGGCCGACCGTTTAAAAAATTATCTGTGGTTCCGTGTTAATTAATTTAAGAATGTATATATGATCGTACACAACATACATGTATGGTTTAATGTGTTTACTTCTCAGTTTTCTAAATAGGACTACGTAAGACTTGTATGTATGTGTACGAGAATTAAACAAATAAAAAAAAAATCAGTGGCGCTACAGCCTACAACCGCTGTAGGTCTTGGCCTCAATTTTCTGAATCTGTTTTCATGATTATTTTTAAATTAAATAGACAAGTAGGTGATCAGCCTCCAGTGCCTAACACACGCCGTCGACATTTTGAGTCTAAGACATGTCGGTTTCGAACAAATGTTAATTGCACACATAGAAAGAAATTCCATTGATGCACAGCCGGAGATCGAACCTACGACCTCAGGTATGATAGTCGCATGCTGAAGCCACTAGGCTAACACTGCTCTTAAAACAAATCAAAATCATTTTAATTTAAAATAAAAAAAGAAATATCTCATAGTTACTTTTCGTTTAACTTCTCTAATAAAATTACTGCAATTTACGAAAACAGTTTGATTAGTGCTATGCTTTTCATTTATATTTATCCCAATGACAAGGGAACCCAAGAAAATGTGTCAGGTAATAGATTAGACATATGAGCCAGAAGCCGTGCGGCTATGTCCGGCCATCCGATATCATCCACCCAGCTGTGTCTAGCTCACGTGGGGAGGCATTTTATTATAACTAGCGAACCATCGGCTTCCTGCTCCGTGAATTAGGAAGTCAACTTCGTTATTATAAAACATAAAGAACCTCGATACAACGTTGAAGAAATAATTATAAAGCCCGTTTTATTTTCAATCATGACATAAACATATTATAATATATAGATTTGATTATTTTACTTTTTTTTTCTTTTTCTTGTTATCCTATATCCTAGCTTCCTTCAGTACCGTCGATTGGAACCTCTTCACGGGTCAGGAGGCATCCTCCAGCTTTTTCCAACTGACTCTCTCTATGGCTCGCTTTATTCATCTCGCTTGTATTTATACGCCTTTGCTCGTGGTGGGCAGAGACCACTTGCTACGGTCCTGATATACCTCTCTCTCTTCATCTACTTTCACGAGATTGACCATGCAAGCTCGTTGGTTATGGGAACTCATTACGTAATTAATTTGTATCTCAAGTCACAATCTGTGCTTGTCAATAATGAAATAGGTCAAATGAAAAAATAGGACTCTTGAATACAACGTTTTAAATGGTTAAGAAAAATATTAATTGTTCGGTATTTGAATTAAAGTTTTATTCAATGTATTATAGAATACAAAACGATACAAAATCTAGATGGGTTATTTTCTTAGGAGTAGTGTTCGCCTAGTAGCTTTGACTTTAAGAGCGACTGTCATCCTTGAGGTCGTAGTTTTGAACCCCTCTATGCACCAATAGACCACTTTTATACTTTTGTATAAAACTTTTATACTTTTGACTTTTGTACTTTTACAATACTTATGTATTAAATACGCATATAGAAAGTGTATTATAACGATCATTTTAAAGAACCGAAAACAAATAACGATATCGGAGGAAATGTTTAAGGGTTGTAACGGCAATTTTTTATTTTTTTTAAATAATCAATATTACCCCTTAATTTTTTTGGTGATTGCCATTTTGCAACGGTAACATTGAATATGGATTTATGTTGTAAAAGCGTTTTTTTTAAATTACGTCACATTGTTGCTAACAGCTGTTTATTATTGAGACTTTTTCCATCATACTTACACGATATTCCAGATTAAATTGAAAGTAATATAAAAATAAGAGATATATAAGAGGTACTTATCAACCCGAAAGATCAAATATATAGTATCGCAAATTGAACTTTAGACGCACGTCTTAGTTTTAAAGATGATTTTTGTTTATAGAACAATGGGCAAACGGTGTACCCTGATGTTAAGTGATACCGCCGCCCATGGACACTATCAATGCCAGAGGGCAGTGGTGAGTGCATTGCCGGCCTTTTAAGGATTGATACGCTCTTTTCTTGAACACCTAGTATTACTGCATTGGCCCGTTTGTATGTTAAATAAATACCAAAACATACAGTCATCCCCCCCAAAACGCGGTCGACACAGACCGCGTTAGAGCAAATAGCGTTGTATGAGTGGAGACAGGTGCAAAGATAAGCAAAACTAATTATGGAATTAACAAATCATTATAAATTTCACACTACAGAAATATAACTTAAGAAATCTCAGCGTTATAGGTGGGATATACGGAACGGGACAGAATTCGCGTAATACGGAACTGCGATATGCGATGAAAATTTCAATACATATCCATAAAGAGACTTAGGTGAGTTTTGCTGCTGAAAACTGCTTTTATAGAATAAATTTCTATATAACCGTGGTAGTATGGAAACAGAATTTTTAAATCTTAGTGGTGGTTCGCCTATAATCCTGTAACGAGGGTGGCGCCGGCCTCTTTACTATGGCTTCTGGTGCCCTCCGACATTCCAGCCTATTTTTTTTTTTAAATTACAAAAATATTTTTTTAACTTAATAGAAAATAACCGTTTACTATTTGTATATACACAATTTTGATTGGATAACCTCATTCAAAATGTATATTTTAAATGTTAGAAAACTGCTAGAATAACGATCATTTGATAAATTTAATAGTTATTTTATTCTATAAAGCTTAAATTACATTAAAAATTTAACTTAAATCATTGAAAACCTAATTGAATTTATTATTATTAGCAACCTACTTAACTTACCTACTAAAGATGACTTTTGTATGAGCTCTGGTCCAAATTACAAGAAATTCAGAAAAATATTTTTTTATAGAACAGTGGCTAACGGGCAACATCGTCTGATGTTAAGTGATACTTCCCATGGACACTAGCAACGCCAGAGGGCTCGCTTGTGCGCAGCTGGCCTTTTAAAATATTATGATTGCTTCTTTATAAAACCACGTGGAACGATAGATAGACCCCACTTACAAATCTGTATATATTATTAAAATCATAAGATAGGTTCCATATACGATTAATCATAAATAGTTTATAATAATATATAACTAGACTAGCAATAAACACGTTAACAGAACGTAGCAATAATATTTTGAATTGTGTCAGTCAGAAACATGATAACCTATTAAGAGTTATAGATAAAAAATAGATAATAAAATCTGCTATATTTCAATAGACTAATGCTTTCATTTATATATTTAATTATTAAAGTTCACCAGATCATACATAATACTATATCTACATTATATGTTACAAGCTATCTTTTCTAAAATATGTGACAATTATGGTAAACATAAAGGTAACAATAAATTAAAAAATAAAGGTATAAAAATGCAATAAAAACATTACACGTCCAGTTTTAGATTTTACCAGCAATTTTTTTACTACAAAAACAGAAAATCGCTGTATCTTATGACTCAGGTCGCAATCAATTAAGGGTGGCATCACTCCATGCACCTGTTAAGTAACTTATAAGGTAGCTGAAGTAGTGGCGATGTTTAGTAGCCATTCGCAATCAGCTCGACTCCGGGAAAACACGTCCTTTTATAAACAACAATTGTATTATATTCTGAAGTTGTATTACGATCTATCAGTGCTTTAGTGTTTTTCTTTTGTGTTGCCAGTGAGTATTTTAATTTTGTTTTTAATTGTTTATCGGTTTAACATTTGCTTTTTTTTAAACAAAAGTCCGTTCTTTAAAAAATAAATTTAATACGCCATCAGACAGAGGAATTAATATAACAGTAAATCTATATATATAAAAATGAAACTCGTTTTCCGTTGTCACGACATAACATGAAAACGGCTTGACCGATTTGGCCAATTCTTTTTTATAATATTCTTTGAAGTACGAGGATGGTTCTAACGGAGAGAAAAATTAAAAAAATTGAATGACAAATTTTAAAAACAACACTTTTCTATATTACCATACAAAATATTCGTAATAATACTTAAAAGTCAATTCTAACTTTAATACCATATCATTAAGTTCAAGTGTTAGTGGAGGCGTTTCGGGAAGGTAAATTTTTATTTTTTGACATAATGTATTTGTTGTCTTATCAACTTTCTTTTTTTTTAATCTTACTAGCTAGACCGGTGTCCCGAATAACAGAATAAGTATTTAAAAAAATAAAGAATCGACTGTTAGGCGGTACGATGTTCGCCAGGCCAGCTAGTTATTATATAAAATATTTCTAGATCCGTCACACTTCATTAATTACATTGTTACAAAGAATTACGGAGCTTAGGCCGGTGATATGGTTTCCGAACCTTAAGGGGCTTCATGCTGTCATTTGACACCTTTTTTTACCCCATCCGTTGCATGTAATATTGAATTTCGTTTAAATTGCAATCCTTCCAACATAATATCGAATAACATTTATCGAAAAAGATATCGAGATTTTTTTACTTTTGCGTCGAAGGTATTAAGAACGAGATTGAAAAAAACGTGGTTTTAATATATATTTATTTAACAATTGTTGGCAATTCGACGGACAATGGTATTCCTACCAATTCTTGGTAATAATTGAGATGTTCCAGGCAATCAAATGTATATTTTGACTGAAGTGGCATTGCTAACATAACGGTTAATTTTGTATTACTTAAATTCAGACTTCGGTTAAAATAATTTAAAACAGATTTTATTAATAGAAATTAAGACGTATTTATACTCAAATTCAAATCAAAAACTTTTGTTTGGTTTACGCCTAGATAGTTTAATCACAAAATAATTAAACTAATTTAATTGTCCAAAGCAAGCAAGAGCGAAGGGATGAGCAGTGTTGGCCTAGTGGCTTCAGCGTGCGACTCTCATCCCTGAGATCGTAGGTTCGATCCCCGGCTGTGCACCAATGGACTTTCTTTCTATATGCGCATTTAACATTCGTTCGAACGGTGAAGGAAAACATCGTGAGGAAACCGGCTTGCCTCAGACTAAAAAGTCGACGGCGTGCGTCAGGCACAGGAGGCTGATCACCTACTTGCCTATTAAATTAACAAAAGATCATGAAACAGATACAGAAATCTGAGGCCTAGACCTAAAAAGGTTTTAGCGCCACTGATTATTTATTATTTTATTTTATTGTCTAGATATCGCAAAATATGAATAAACTGGAATTATTTAAGAAACATTCTCTTGATCTAAGTTCAACTCTTAACTGAGCCCAATATCTTATACATACCTAAGTTAAGACTATATTGACTGATAGCGTCTTCAACATCATGCATCAGTTTTCCAAGATGGAAGACAATGAAGCCCAAAGCAGCTGCTGGCCACGGCACAAGATTAGTTTCGTATACTCTTGTGCGTGTGACAGCGGCTATTGCGGGCCTTCCAAATCCTACGACGAAGATTTATGAAGATTTTCTACGACTTTTACTACTTTAAACAGTGTTGTTTCACAATGTATGGATAAAGTACCAAATAGCTATGCAACACATGAATTATTTTGAAGATAAATTGTGCTCTTTGACATTCATCGGACTCATAACTTATGATGGACTTTATGTGATGAATAGCGCTATCTGACAGTCGTGGAACGCAACAATAGTGTTTATCCTACTATATCCTAATTTGGAACTTATGTAGAATTTATCCGTAAATTGTAAAACAGACCCTTAATGTGCTATGTGAACGTATAAACCAGACATTATCTTTATTCATAAGCCTTAACCTAATGAAATAATTGAACGAAACAAAATATTCTAAAAAGCTTGTTTAAATAAGACATAATGTCTATGACATTGACGAATGTTTTGAAACTATGCATTTTATTGATAAGTACACATTAAAACGTGGTACTCATATAATATTTAAAATATTTTCTCATATAACGCGAAGATTTCTCAAGTTAAATTTTTGTGGAATTTATAATGATTTGTCAAGTCCATAATTATTTATGCGAATGTTTGCACCTGTTTGAATTGTGCTTTTATAAAATTAAAATAATAATATTATGTTAAATAACAATAATAACATAATAACAATAACAAATTGCTTTTACGAGAATATTCCTACAACGCGATTTCCTATAACGCGGTAGACCCGGACCGCGGGACCGAGGGATTACTGCATCAAACTGTGTTATCGAAAATTGTTTGGGACAATTATAATTTACCTATTTATATACACCATTGATCTGATATATTTTTGTTTATTATTTAGTTTGAGTAATGAGTAAATTATTGATACAAAGATTTTGTGAATAGTTTCCGTTTTAAAATTGTTTAAATATATATAAATAGACCAAAATATTATCCAACAATACTGCAAAGATCATGCCAAGGATAAAAAAACGTTCCTCTTTCGCCTCAGTATTAATTTTGTTCACCTCTGGACAGTCTTTTGTTTTACTTTCTCATCCTGTGGACAAGGCTAGGAGGGTAGAAACCGATTGCCTTTTAAAAATAACTCAGTTCACTATCACTTACGCAAGCCTATTCATAATCTATAAAACGTTGAGGAATATTGTAACAATGTGCAAATAAATACAGCGCAAGTTGATACAATTTTATGAATATTACAATGCAACTGGTAGTATTGTTTTTATTTTGTTCTATTGTTAATATGTTAATGTTATACCTTAGAGGGAGTAGACGACTTAAGATAACCTAGACTGAATCAATTTAAGTCTAAGCGTAACATCCGAAGTCCAGTCAACTCCTTTAAGTCAAAATTGTATTAGTTTTGACATACGGGAGTCATACTTATCGTTAAGCTAACCCTGAGTCTTATCGTTAGCTAAGCATTACTCTCGTATGACAATGATTTCGTGATTGTGATTTGTAAGACTGTATTCACGATGTAAAGACGTCCGAACATAGACTCCATAACTTTTACTGAACCGGAAAATGAAACAGTAATACCGCAATAATGCTTAGGAAAACTTTCTTACTAAAGATATTTTTATTTATCCTAAGTTTTGAAGATAAATGATTCGTAATTTTCTTAGAAACTAATAAGAAAAAAGTTCAGTCCAGAAAAAAAAGTTGCCCATTTTATTTTGTTTGTAATCCTAGTAAAATAGTATTTTTTTGCTAAATTACTATTTGATAAGGTTAAGGAATGTTTTTTTTTTAATCCTTACGACCGCACTTGGGATAATTTTAGTCGAGGAATCTAGTTCGATCGTCTATTTTAATTTACTATATATTAATAATATAAGAATGTACATTTACATAATACCGTGTTTTTTTATTATAGTTTTATTTTATATTTTCATAAGCCTATAGTTAATTATAAGTTTTTTATTGTCTTTGATTGACATAACCTTTACACATTTAAAGAAAAAACTTTTTGACCGGATTGAAGTTATGTATTATTATAAATTTACAACTATTTAATATAATTTTAAATTTATCTTAATCTTAAATTTGTTTCGCGTGTAAAATTTAAAATTATGTTAAATAGTTGTAAATTTATAATAATACATACATAACTTCAATCCGGTCAAAAAGTTTTTTTTTTATAGTTTTTTTTATATTTACTTCTCATTATGTGTTTAATTCCGTTCTTACTATTAAATTTCAGTGAATTTTTATTTATTTTCTTTTATTATACGATATTTTTTTCTTTTTCGTTAACTAACCCATTGTATAATTTCAGCTCGCGAATGAAGACGTCATGAAGCCCAAAACAACTATTGGTCACTGTACAGGACTAGTAATCTTTTTATACTCTTGTGCGTGTTCCAATAGTTATTGTGGGTGCTTCAAATTCTACGCTGAAGACAGAAGAATTCATCGGATATAATAAACCTTAGTTAAATATATAGTAAGTACATTAGTTCAGCTATACCATGTTCATAACATTCTGCGTTACAAAACTGAATTTTATATTTTTAAAACTTAACCGAATTTTAATATTTCCGTTATTGTTACGAGTCGTTTTCACTGATATTCTGTACGCGGGCGCTGATCGAATTGTTGCAACCAATTTAAATTATTTAGATTTTTTTTATTTATACATTTTTTTGTTATGACTAGCCTTCATCTAATGAAATTGAAAGCCGTGAGGTTTCATGATGTATCGTTCATATTATACCGGGACCTTAGATGTTCTATAATCTACCATTGTTCATGAGAGAATTGGCAAATTATCATTCGAATTAATTTATTTAATCCATATTTTAAGAAGAAATTACATTGATTACGTAAAATGATATTACATGAATACATAAAAACTTAAAGCTGACTAGGTTTAAATAATAATTAATTTGTGTCATCATGAATCAGTATCTCATGGGTATGAAAGTAATATACGAATAGATTCTTATTTTTTTTTAATTGAATGCACTAAAACGTATTAAATGAGAATATTTCTTATATGTATTGATTGGTCTTGTACTAGAATTAATTCAAAATTTCATCCATTTGCATCTCGTAAGCCTGGCGTTTTACAACACGGCGCGTTGTAAGGCACTTTCAGCCGCGTACCAGTTGTTTATTGTGTATTGTTAATAGAGATATTTCCAAACCGATACGACATAGAGGTCTTCAAAAAAGAAGCGTTCCATTCTCTACGCCGGGGGCTAGCGGGTGTTTTACCATGAGCGATGTCCATGGCCGGCGGTTATCACTTTGTTCATAAACCTGCTAGTTTATAGAAAAATATATTAAACGATGCTTAATTTTTTTATATACGAAGATCCTATTACACAAATTTTTGGAAGTCGGTGGCAAGTCAGTGTAAATGATTTACGACTGTAGTGTATATGTTAACGTAAAATTGTAAACACCGTTAGATTGTAATCTATCTCGCGAGATTATAAACTGTCGAAAGATTGTGAACCTCAGCTTACAATTTACTACTGCTACTGCTTACAATTTAACATATTATTATTTGGTAGATTGTATTACACTAACTTAGTTATCATTCAAACTTCATTGGTCAATTACAGATTAATTTTACTTTCCAACAATTTCATATAACTACCAAATAATAATACGTTAAATTGTAAACAGTTCGTTGAGGTTCACAATCTTTCGACAGTTTATAATCTCGCGAGATAGATTACAATCTAACGGTGTTTACAATTTTACGGTGACATATACATGCCTTTTGGTAGTTATTTATTGATCAAGCAATTATTGCATACATTTAAAATAAGAAAACACGTTAAAGAAAAACATGTCATCCAATACTGACCTTGACCCCTGTTTAAATCTTAAACGCCCGTGTTACAATTTGACTTAGGGTCCTTCAAGAAAAGAGCGTACCAATTCAAAAGCCAGCAACGAAATCGCGAGCCCTCGAACAGTAAGTGTCCATGAGCGAGGTATCACTTAACATCAGGTGTGCCTTCCTGTTTGCCCCCTGTTCTATAAAAAAACATTTGTATAAAGCATTATTTTGGCGCAAACCAAAATTATATAAAAGCACGATAACGGTTAGTTAAGTTAAGCGTAGTAGAATATTAAATCGGTTTACGTCGTTTCATAAGTCATTCGTAAGGATTCAGTTCGTATTGAAACGTCATCATGAGTATTATACATCTGTGTCTATCCCGTTGCAAAATTTGATTTACATTTGATAAGCCGTTTGGTCACAATAATTTTAATTCGTTTTTACCACAAACAACTACTTGTATGTAGTAAAATACAATGGATATTTCCCATTAACAATTTTTATTAATGTCGAAGCGTAACACAAATTACGCTTTTGTGCGAAAAGAAGGGAATATCGTTATAGTAGGCTGAATGAATAAGTGATGTGATAGTAGTAGTTTAAGAACCCAGGGTAGAAACACCAATAAAGTATAGGTACAAATAAATGTGAATTAATATTTTATAACAACAAATAGAATTTTCTTAGACATCACGAAAAGTTAACCATTAAAGTGAAGTGCCGCAAAAAAAGCAAAAACCTTCTTGAAAACAGCAGTAAGTTTCTTATCCAAATATTGTATTTCATTTCATTCTCAAAACGATTAAGTTTTATTTAACAAGAACTCGTACGTCATAAAATAATTGTCGTACATGCAACATAAAGTAGACTCATTTGTTATGATAGGTTATCCTATTATAACAAATTTAGAATAGTGTTTGCAACCTGGGACACGGCGCTGATCGTACTAGGGTCGTATAATTATCAACCCTGACGAAAAATTATCGTACATTTTCAAATAACATAAAAAATGGTTAATTATTAATAAAATTATCACGAACTTATATTCACCAAAATATTTGTATTTTCGAAAATTATCGTACATTTGCGTACGATAATAAATCGCGATAGTACATCGTACGTTGGTATCAAATTATCGTACGTTGCCAACACTGATTTGGAACAATGCATAAAAATCTCTGATGTCGCTGACTGCTCTAGTTCGCGTCGCGCGCTGCGCACCGCATCGTACTTTGTACTTTACATAAGGAATGTTCTTTTGCGTCAAGTAGGAATGCTCGATGATAATCGATGTTGCTACACGAAAAATATCGTAACATCGATGTTAACTCACGGCCTCCAGCACGACCAAAGCAACTTACGAAACAAATTATGTCTTCTATGAACGCATTCACAAATCAGGTTTATTAAAATTTTGAACGCGTATTCATTCTTTGTCCAGGTCATTCATTTCGTTCGTTCTTCGTAGCCTTGCTCGCTCTTTTGTCTCACTACTCTTTCTCAACAAATAAATAGATTAAAAGGTTCTTCGTTATCAAAATTACTTTATATTCAGTCAGTTGATAAAAAATATATCGGAATATGTATTACGTAATAATTTGTTCTGATGATGTTATCCAAGATCGATGTTCGGTTTTCGATAAATATCGAACATCGATGTTGGGCTTTCGATTATGAAATCGATGTCAATGTCGATGTTTTTCTAACATCCCTATCCCTATCTAAAATCCCTAGTGTAAAGATCTCAAAATCATATGATTTGGTTTTACATTACACGTATGGTTTTTACATTAAGTTTAATAACATGGGTTAACCCAATTTAATTTGAACCTATTTGAACTAGACCGCTAATTCTAGGAAATTTGTGCGATACGTACAATTTTAGAAACGGCAAAAGCATCTTGGAGCAGTTTTCTCGCTGAAGACGTGTTTTGTCATGTGATGATTGGTGTCATAGTGATTTTTCTACGTTGTATATCTTTGTATATAAAAATCTTTTATGCGTGTACTTGTAATTATACTTCTAAACGCCTGGACCGATTTTGATACAAAATTGTGTTCAAGTGGGTTGGAGATTGGTTTAGATTTACGATTGTTTTACGGTCCAGATTGTTACAGATTATTGTAATTTTTGTGTTTAAGATTGTGTGCAGAACGACGTCTACGTATAAATTGATAATATTGTTTTTTCATAAAATACTGTGATTTTTTTGTTTAAGGCAGAAGTTAATATTAAATATAATGTCAATTAGCTGCCCCCGCGTACTTCGTTTCACCTTAATTTGATTTTTTTACGGCTATTAGTAGTACATACCAATATGTGGAACATTTTTGTATGCTACTTCATAGAGGTTGTTCCCTTTTCCAGAATTAAAACCTAAGTACTAAATAAAAGTTTTTGTTATTTTTATCAAATTCGTTATAAATTTAAAAAAATACTCGATTTCTATCCGTCGAGTTTTAAGCTTAGCAACAAATTTGGTATGGTTTTAACATTATATATGAATTAATTAATTGAATAGTTAAAATTTGAATACCACACTATGTTACCCCAAAACAATTATTTTTTGGTATAACTTCTCAATGTTGCCTTCCAGTACTGGGATAAAAACTACGAAAAAAAAACCAAAGCTATTTCGAAATGCCTTTATTAACATCTTAAGATTAACATATTACATATACACTTAATTATAATTGGAATGGTCATTGTCATTGTTCGTTGATATCAAACCCTAAACGCTATCCTTCTCACAGCTACACAAAGGGACAAGGACAACAATATTTTATTTGCCAAAACAAGCTACCAGTTAACCCTAGACCGATAGACAGAACTTAAGGTGCATACAGACTATATAACAAAACATGTTACACAACATTGCTATACAACATGTTTCAGATAATGTGGACACTGAATGTTATAAAACATGTTATAATAACATGTTATTGATATGTACCACAATGTTATATTGTTATGTTATTGATATGAACCCAGCATCTACGTTTTTTGTCTTTCTTTTGTTATTTAAAATAACAACCGTCGCTGCCGCAGCCAGCAAAACGACAATTGTTATATCGCATTGTTATTCTAATGTGTACAGTATTGTTTTTGTTTTAATGTTGAATAACAAGGTTACATAATGTGGACGTGTTATAAAACACAAGTTATATAATATGTTGCATAGTCTGTACGCACCCATTAGATGAAACTGTCTTAGATCCAATAATCTAAAATAATTAAGCTTTGCAGCAGTTGGAACCTGTGTGGACGTAATCAATATGTTCTCATTGGTCTAAGGGCATTATAAATATAAAATTGTACTTCAGGTAAATTAATTAATTAATAATATTACAAAATCCATACAAATTCATAACAAAAACGCTTTCAATGTTAATATAATTGTCTTTAAATCTTAGATTTGATTCCCCAAATAACACAACGTTTAAATATACAGTTAACATGAATACATTAAAGTCTTGGTATATAAATACAGATTGAACTCTATATACCGTCACTCCGATAAACATCAAAATAAGTAAAAAAAATACTAAATTTGTACAGTTCGCTATTTGTTCATACAAAGTAACATTTCTTTAACAAAAACAAAGTCGTATATAGTTTTTTTTGAGACGTAACAGACATTCATAATACGCGTATACGTTATTCGATTATAATTGTAGGAAAATATCATGTTAGGAATTTGAGCAAAATACACATGCACACAATAAATTAATTACCAAATGGTATAACATAATTCTAACATCGCATCTGCTTGGAACAAATCATTTTGATACTTTGTATATTTGTATCGTTTTATTTAAAAAAAAAAAAATACGTGACAAGACAATCTGTCTAAGCAGAATCAAATTACTAGACCTGTAACTAAATGACTGAGTTTTTTTTAATAATGAAAATTTTAGCTTGAGAAAGACTATACTGCTTATTGTTTTATTTTGTTCTTAAACGTACCAGAAGTATCAAAATGATGTAACGAATTAAATAAAAAAGTACATGGTTTGGTACTTAGGTTTAGGGAGATATAATCAATGCTTTGCTAAAAACGTTACCTCTGTCGAAGACTTTGCTATACAGATTGATAAACCATGTAATGAGAAAACATACCTATGTTTCATGATTATTATCCCTTATTAATTTATTAATTATCCGATATAAGGTTTAAGTTGTTAAAGCATGTCAAAACTTTTATTAATTACGATTTTTTCACTGTATTGCGTAGCTTTTCAATATTAAAATCAGCTCAGTAATTGACTTGAAATGGACTTAGAATTAATCTTTATATATTTGGATTTTAAATTCGAATCTATCTCAAACTAAGGGATACCTCACAAGTTAAAAAGAATGTAAGGAAAGAGAACATCCTGTGATTACAGGTCACCGCAGTGCTATATTATCTTATTTGTTGTAACTGTTACGTCGTTATCGTTCGAAAATTATAACTGTGTGTGTGTATGGAGTGCCTCAAGGCTCACATCTTTGGCCCTTACTGTTGAACTTATGTGTAAACGACATTAACACATGCTTTACTAACTTCAGGTTCAACCTGTTTGCTGATGACCTGCTATTATTTAGGCAAGTCAACAAGAAATATCAAAGATGGGCAGGTAATATTTTTTTTTATGGCTCTGGCACGGTTTGTGCATTAGCCAGCGTCAAGTATAAGATTTTTATAATTCGTGCTTGCCTTAGAAGTTCGACCGTGTCCTCCATGTACGGTTTAATCACACGCCCGGTACCGCACAACCCTCCCAAAGGCTGAGAACAAATTTTAAATTAAAACTTGCCCTCGAACCGGGAATTGAACCCGGTACCCCTCACCTAGCTGCCACTTAATAAGACGGCTAGGCTATGAGGCCCCTGGCAGGTAAATTGGTGTCACGGAAGCAATATGACCCTCTCTTGCCCCCTGTTCTATTAAAACAAAAACACCGGTCCTTTTTCCTCACAGACTGCAAGTCCTATAAAATATCTGAACTCTGTAACTTCATTTCTTATATCTCCCTAATTCAACCTTAGCTCTTTTTTCGTAAAAAACACACTTTCAAAAGAACCCTGTGAAGTTTTTGTACGTTAATTACGTACGTGGCTCATACTTTCTTATACTTTTTACGCTGTAACTCTCGTATGTCAAAATTAAGTATGCATAATAGTTCGTATAAGTCTCGACTTTGAATCTTACCTTAGTAGAACCAAACAAAATTTCAAACATAAATTTTAGAAGACATACATACATGAGCAACTTTTAGTCGTTCATTAGAAATTAACTGTTACTTAAGTTAGTAAAGATCAGATCTGAAGCCAAATAAAACCACAAACTTCTCCAAATCAGACGTTAACTAATTGAGCATTAAAATTCGTATCTGAGTTACACATCTCAGAGATAGCCTCAATTGGCTCAAAAAGTGATAAGTGATTAGATATTTAAGGTTTATAGTATGTTTATAAATACGTGTTTTGCCCTCATTTATTTTTTATAGCCTTATTTGCTTCGGGAATTAACATAAGACACATGGTAGCGTGGAGACAGGCTTTGGCAGGTTTAAATTGTTCGTCAAATACCAGGGAGTAGCGATACATCCAGACTGCTTGATCGAATTCTTCCTGTAAATAAATTTACAAATGTTACACCCATGACTGACAGGTCCTAGGCGTGGTTACAAGTGACTGACAGGTTCCTTCTCTTTTCTTATTTAATATCAAATCCTATACATTTTTGACGTACGAAATACGACTCTTCTAGAGAGATCCTTCTAAATCTCACCCAAAGAAACTAGTTGTCTAGTTTACGGTCTACGGTCTAGCCGGTTATTCTTGTGAAAATCATAACAGTTTTAGGCATTTATTTAAATTTTTAAGCAAAAGTGATGTCAAAAACTGAGAAACTAAAATTATGTACCATTTCCCATGCAAGGTCATTTCTGCACTTATCAAATCGAAATAATATTTGTGATATTTCTTATTAGCAATATATTATTATAATTGCTTAAAATTTTTGATATTTGTATTTTATGTACTTGATATATGTTTTTGATATATATGTACATATCTTAGCCAGATGGTAAAATTGATCATTTCGTGAAAGTTTTTGGGCAGTTCAATAAATAATTTATTCAATAATTAATAACTTGTCCACATCTTTCGTTCAAGTTGTAAAAAAATTATATTCACCATTATACCTATTTTTATCTATCTTTGTTTTGGCACAGATTAAGCACAAGAAATTGATTTCGAAGGTATTATGAAATGATAAATTTTACTATAAGGCAACATATATAGTCTGTGCGGAAAGAAAATTTTGCTCTGTTGACAACACTGTTACGTCATTATAGTTGGACAGTAATCTTGATACTTTATATGATTTTTTTTAAATATATAAGTTTGTGAATAAATCAAACGTTGCAAAAAAGAATTTTATAAGTTCTGTCACGCCAAAACTCTAATAGCACAGATTCTAAATATATATTTTACAAAGCACTGAAGATCAAATTATTATTGCATATTATTAAAAACGTGCACTTACGAGATATGTATGAGAGACAGCGACTAAAAATGCTTCGATTTTGCTCTTTGGTGATCCATAGAAGGAGAGATAGGCTACGTCTTTGGCGTCTTTTCCTTTGGAATGCCTGTGAAATATTTTATGTTTGTATAAGATATATGAACATGAATAGAAAAGAAAATGTGTCTTATCTTATCAAAAGACTACACTATGTCGGAGCGTCTATGGGCATATCACTTAACCAGGTGTTAACCTGTTTGCCTCCTGTTGTAAAAAATCAAACCAACAAAATAAGAATTGTTAGCTTTTAATATTATTTTAATTAATTGCTGAATCTGAAAAATCCATCCCAAAACCCATCCCGTCGTAGGTACAATCTACATGTGTGCACTTTCTGTGTGCGCATTTAACATTCGCTCGAACAAATCAGGAAATCATCGTGAGAAAACCGGCTTGCATTAAACCCAAAATATCGACGACCTGTGTTAGGAACAAAAGGCTGATCACCTACTTGCCTATTAGATTGACAAGTGATCATGAAACATACAAAAATCTGAGGCCCAGACCTAAAAAGGTTTTAGGACCACTGGGCAGTATCGAACTATCGAATTTGTCAGGTTATAGAGTACTTCCTCTAGTAGTCTGAGACTCTAGTAGTCCGGAATTTTGACAAAATCTTGTAAATGTAAACCATAATGAAGTCAAACATAATGAAGTATTAACGTCATTAATTATAATTTTTTTTTCGGAATTGTATACCAACAAATGTATATTTTAAAATTATCAAAAAATATGAAAAAAATTCAATGTATACTAAGAACCACAATTGTGCACATCAGTTTTAAATCAATATAAGTTTTTTTTACAAGTTTATTTGCTAAGACTGTCGCATATAATTTGTAACCGAGCGAAGATTGTCAAAATATATGTATGCTGTGTTATTGTTTGGTATTCATTTAATATTGTACTGTAGTTACTTAATATGTTATTTATGTAATTTTGAAATGTATTCTTGAATTAAATATTCTATTACTACTTGTTTATCGAGTTAAATTGTAAAGTTTTTCGTTGTTTTTTATATATGTCAATGCAAAATGTAATCTTTTTCGCAACGTTTCTCGTGAGTAAAATAAAATGTGATTTTGTTACTTTCTGTTTTATTAAATTAGATTTTATTTTTCAGTCCATTGGTCGGGGAGAGGCGTGTCACAACCTGAAGCCACTAGGCCAGCATTGCTCTAGTAGAAAAATCAAAATGATTTTCTTTGTTTACCTTTACTATTCTTAGCAAGGGAATGTTTAGTTTAATTTATTTCCATAGCTTATCATTTAAAAAAATCAAATACACCATTACTCGCAATACTCGTCGAGCTAGTTATCTTCCCGAAGCCGCGCACAAATTATTTAAAAAAGGTCTATTAAGTATGAGGGTGTGCAATTATTTAATCAATTACCTTCTAAAATTCTTAATATTACCGTGTTTAATCAATTCAAAAGGATAGCTGATGGCGACGCGTATCTCGTTCGTATATTTATATAACATTAAATTTCTCATGTAAATAAAAATACATTTTTTGTAATGAGAAATAAATTTCTTTAAACATTTTATTTCGTATATAAAAATAAGTCGGGTTTTCCTTCCTGACGCTATAACTCCAGAACGCACGAACCGATTTCCACGGTTTTGCATTCGTTGGAAAGGTCTCGAGCTCGAGGTTTATAGCAAAGCAAAGAAAATTCAGGAAAAATTTCAACAGAAAAGCGGGATCACCAAACGAAATGTTACATAAAACGAAGCCATCTGGTGGCGAAACGGAGTTTGCCGAGTTTGCTAGTTTCGTATATTTATTTGATATGTCCATGCTATATCAATAATATTAAAATGTATTGATATAGCATGGACAGAAACAGCAGCTCTCTTTGAAGTTGTATATAAGTGAAATTATTAATATAATTACGCATATTTTTTTTGAATTAGTAATACTCACATATGCAACAAGGCGACTAATGCTCGAAGGGGATATAAGGAATAATGCTGCGGTGCGAGTGCGTGAGCTGCGGCTGCGCAGCGTACTGCGCACGCGCCGTGTCCGCCTGCCCCGCACCACCAACTAGCGCTCAAAGCCGCCACCCACGACGTCGGACGCTGTGCATAGTCCAAAATCAATTAAGGAATGCCGCCATTGTTTTTTATTGCCATTGATAAAAACCAAATTATTAAAATTGTATTAATATAATGCACTAGAAAAGTAATATTTTGCCTCTTTCTTTCAAAGATAATTTTATTAAACATTTGAAAAAAAATTACACTTTTAACATGTACGGAAGAAAATAAACAGTTAAAAATTACTATCTATGTATTGGTTTGTACTATTATCTATCGCATGAATCCCTACGGCAACTATTTTGGCAATAAACATTTTTAAAAAAATGGTCCGTTTTAACAAATACCGCGAACAAAGGCCGCGCGCGATATTTTCGTCCTATATTTTTGAATCCCTTTTCTTAATTAATTCAAATGTATGCGAATTTAATAAAAATATCTTTTATAAAATTTAAAATAAATTTTCGAAAATTTCCAATTCTTAAAAGGCCGGCAACACACTCGCGAGCCCGTTTGCACCGTTATAAAAAGCATATCAAAATAAACGAAACATGACAGTTTTTGGTACTCACAGCTTCCACATATTTAGCGATCTTGGCTCCCAATGTCACATAGTCAAAGTAGTTGAACAGTTCAGCAAACTGATGTGTAAGCGTCATGATGGGCTGCCAGCCTTCTGTATCGATGCGACTGAGTCTCTCGTAGTAAAAGTCTTCTAAGGGCTCGGAGACCAACTTGCATTCCGGTATTTTCTTATTCGACGGATTCATTGTGATAATGTCTGACGGTATTCTGAAATCATTAAGCGTCATTACAAGTCGTCGGAAATATCTGCGAACCTGGCTTAATGACGTCATACAAACTAAGATAGCAAGAGAGATAGCAAAAAAATTGAAGATGTAAAAATAAAAAATATTTTATTTGTGTACTTATTTTTATTGATACTCGTACCTACTTGAAATTTACAAATACTTATTATTTACATTATTTAAAATTCAAATTATTTACAAATTTACAAATAATACAAAGAAAAAGTAGAGAGGAAGAGAAAGTGGCGAAACTATTCTAGAAAAGCCTCGACACCAGACATGGTAGCGCTGTCGTTTTCGTCATCTTCTATATTATCACTCAAAATGTTGTCTTCGGTTTCGCTGTCACTGTCTTCTCCTCCTAATGAAATATATGAAATATATTCCTACCCATAATATAGTCCTACCCATCTTACATACAGCACTAAATAGGTAGTTTATGTAATATTTCACCAAACAGAGAAACAATAAACACTAAAATGCGATTACGAAAGCAAGAATAATACACGTGCGTCGGCGATTGCGTTGGCAACGGTACTGGATAGGCGAAAACGGGGCGGGGTGCGGGGAAGCGCCAGGGGAAGCGCATTCCAGCGAGGTTCGCAGATATTTCCGACGGCTTGTACATTCATATATTATGTATCAAGATTCCTGTCGAACTTTTTGACGTAAGTGTTATCAACAACTTCTCTAGTCCAGAATTTAGTCCTGCCCTGCGATTCTATAACTCACTTTTCGAACTCACACAGCGGTTTTCGCATCGGCGGTCGCTCTCAAATCAGTCGTGAAGCAGTCACTTTATGATTTGGCATTCTAATAAACAATAAACTACAAGCTCCCACCTTTTCAGAAGAAAAGTGAGTTACAGAATCGCAGGGCAGGTATGCACGACAAGTGTGAGCAGTGTTGGCCAAGTGGTTTCAGCGTGCGACTCTCATACCTGAGGTCGTAAGTTCGATCCCTGGCTGTGCATGAATGGACTTTCTTTCTATGTGCGCATTTAACATTCGCTCGAACGGCGAAGGAAAACATCGTGAGGAAATCGACATATCTTAAACCCAAAAAGTCGATGGCGTGTGTCAGGCACAGGAGGCTGATCCACCTACTTGCCTATTAGATTTAAAAAATGATCATGAAACAGAACCCTACTTCCCCGCGGATTCTTCCACAATAAGATAGATTATCATTATTTTGTTGCAGATATTTTAAAACTGACTATTACACTTATAAATGACCACGACCCTCTAAAGATAAGAAATAACACGAAGACAAATGACGATCTATATATAGCAACTATAAATTGACGATCACTAGGAACCATGGAAAAATTACAAGAAAAAGAGTGGTATCCAAGAGATACCAGAAGCAAAAGTGGTAGGCAAACGAAAAGATGGGAAGACGACTTCAACAAAATAGCTGGTCCGGTATGGACTCGTTTAGCAAAAGACAGGAATACGTGGAAATCCTTAGAGGAGGCCTTTGTCGACAAAGCTGTTCCAGACAAACATCCAGTTGCCGAACATACAATAATTAAATGAATTTAATTTAGTAAATACTTCGAAAGTAATTTAAATTTAATTTAGTAGAAAAGTATTTAGAAAGTAATTATGTTAGGCATGTATTAAATAATGAGTTTTATTGTAAGATAGAAACAGCAATAAAGGCTATTTTATTTTATTTTATTATTACACTTATTGAAATCATTTTATGTCAATTTCTCTAAAATTAAATTTCCTATTTGTTTAAGGATTGTTAAAGTATGTGTATTCAACATTGGAAATATTGTAAAAATATAGTAATTGGTACATAATTGTTGGGTAACTTTAATGGTTAATGCACCAAAGCGAAAGCTCTCAATAGTAAAAAAAAGTCCCGAAAAGTTGAAAGTTTCTCATGGATGATTCGCTCCTATTTGTCTATGGACTTTCTCGACAAATGGAGTATTATTTGAACTAGAATTTTAATTTCCCGTTCGGTAGCTCCCATAAAAAACTTACCGTATATTTGTATCAGAAAAGAGTTGTTTAAAACTAACAATGTGCAGCCAATATCCAAGTTGTATGTAATGGTGCGAGCAATCTTCTTCTGTAAGCGCTAAATCAGCGGGTTGCAGACCTGGAAGTACATTTATAAAATTTTATAATACACAGTAGAACCTATTCTAGCCCCAAAACTTCTATTAGTCGAAATAATCTAAGTAGAACAATTATTGGACCTTTGTATCTCGAAATTAGAATTTTTTATTTTATTACATTCAACTCTCTTACTCAAAATTAATACGAACAAATCTCAATCCTAACTCAAATCTTCCATACTTCGAAATCTTAACGAGATTTTTTTGCGTCTCCCTTCATGTTCGAGTTACTGTACGATATGATATGTAAAGTAATTATTTTGTGAAGCAGGCAATGTCAAGTACATTTTAAAACCGTAGAGCGAATATTTCGTATATTTTTTTTTATGGCACGATTTGTGCATTAGCCAGCGTCAAGTATAGGATTTTTTATAATTCGTGCTTGGCTTTAGAAATTCGACCGTGTACTCCATGTACGGTATAAGCACTCGCCCGGTACCGCACAACCCTACCAAAGGCCGAGAACAAATTTAAATTAGATTTAAACTTGCTCTCGAACCGGGAATCGAACCCGGAACCCCTCACCTAGCTGCCACTTAATAAGAACGCTAGGCTATGAGGCCCCTCATATATTATTATATATGGGTTAATCATTTAGCTACAGATAATGTTTTGCGTTTGACATACAGTGTAAGTTTACACTGTATGTAAACTTGTATCTTTTTCCAGGGAATATCAAGGGATCGAGCAGTTTTCGTTATAGAAAGTTTCGTTATATGGAGACAATAATATATATGTATATAATAGATAGGTGACGATGGTGCGTTAAGTAACTAAGACCAAAATTTCCTACAGGCAATGTAACCTAAGAATAATGGCACACGAGGTAATACAATTAACAATAACAAAGGCAAGAAGGCTGTTTATGACCTCAGGTGACTTTCTTTAAAATTTCGGCACTGTTTAAGTTCACGGTACAATTTAGTTTTGTAAGCTGATTATAAAAAAAAATTACACTTAAGTATGTTGTTGATGTCTAAACATGAAAATATTATTTCGTAATAGAGAATGGCTGCCGTTATAAAGAGTAAATCAATGTATGGGTTACGTGTTAAACTAAAGTAATTTTAACTCATTTTTAAGTTTATACTGTACTTTTAATCCATATTCACCACATATTACACACACATTCAGTATATTATAATATAACAGTTATCTTGCAAAAATCAGTTAACTAGTAATGATATTGGTTTACTCCTATGTGACATTCGACATCAATATTTTCATAAGTTGTGAACGAATTAAAATGTAATGCATTTATTATCTAAACCTTTCTTTTCTTTTTGAAGTTATACTTCTTTAGGCGCGTTATGAAAAATTTGTGAGAGTGAAATTTTACGATGCGCGCGCACCTGTGACACAAAATTGGGAGTGTGATTATAGCGTGCGCGAACGAGATAGGAATAAGACAATCTACAAGTAAAATGAAATAGAATATGCGTGAAGTTCGTATGCCAAGAATATTGAATGATCATAATGACATTTGTCATTTACCTTTTAAACAAATAAAGGAGTTTTAATTATTGACTATAATGACTCCTTTTCCAGTCTTTGATTATTTAATTGTAATTATTAATTATTTGCATGCAATCAAAAACTATTTTTAATAATGCCAAAGAAGTATAACTTCTTACGCGCGTACATAAGTACACGCACCCTTTTTTTTGGATATGTGGTAAGACAAGCAAGGAAAAGTAAAGGAGGCGTTTGGAGGAAGTCATAAGAAGGGAGCCGGGGTAGAATGGTTCAGAATAGCGACGGAAAGATCGACAGGTAATAAGGGGCCATCCATAAAGTACGTCACACGTTAATGGGGAGGGAGGGTATCACCGAAGTGTGACATCGTGTGACAAGGGGCATGGGGGGGTCAATACTTTTGTGACGTCACATGTTAAAATTTTAAATACTAAAACGCAAAGTTTGGATGTGAATTAAAAATTGCATTCTCGCTATGCGATAATCTCTCGTCATTTAACTTCTAGAGCGGCGTTGTAATGCAAGTGAGACACTCAAATTCACGAGAATTTTGAATGGTAAGGATTTAAATAGTTTTAGTCGTCGTTTAATTAATATAATTAATCGTTTCTTATTTTCTAACTAGTCGTTTGTTTTTTCGGTTTTATAAAATGTAGGACTTTATGTTGATTTTATTAGATTATTATTTAATAAAAATAAATAAAAAATGAAAATAGCTGTTTTCTCTCGATTATTTTTAAATACATACATAAATTTAAAAAAATGGTGCGTGTACTTATGTACGCGCGTAAGAAGTTATACTTCTTTGGCTTTCTTTATTTTTTTAAAATATTAAATAATTAATAATCAATATTAAGCGTTAATAATTTAACAATATTTAATATTTAGTATACTATTCAATTATTAATTAATATTAATAATTATTATTATTATATTATATTATTAATTCAATTTAATAACTAGGTAGGTATGTTTCATAACCTTTTAACTAAGTATAAATAGGTCTTATTATATATTTTTTTGATAATTTTGATAAAAATTTTGATAATTAAAACTGCTTTATTTGTTTAAAAGGTACTACAAGTAGATTGTCTTGTTCCCATCTCGCGCACGCTCGGCGCCCATACTGAATTTTGTGTCACGGTGCGCGCGCATCGTAAAATTTCACTCTCATAAATTTTTCATAACGCGCCTAAAGAAGTTTAACTTCAAAAATGTGTGACGTCACATCAGGAGGGGGGTAATAAAAATGTGATAAGGACGGGGGGAGGGTTTCAAAAGTCCTAAAATTCGTGTGACGTACTTTATGGATGGCCCCTAATAGTAAAAATGTATAATATATACCCTATGTGCAGCAATAAAGGCTTATGTATTTAAATCACATCTGAATTAAAATTAATTTATTGGACAGGTAGTAAGAAAAGAAAGGGAAAACTGGACTGGGTAACAGATTGATGCACGAGGGATGGAAAGAGAAGCAAAGGAGGGCAGATGAGGTGTTTGTAAAAGATTAAAAGAAGGGTAGCCGGGCTAAAATGGTTCAGAAGAGCAATAAAGACTTAGTTTATTTATTTACATATCATCATGATATATAAATAAATAAATATATATGTGAGCATCATGTATCTACATAATAATTTAGTTATCTGCTGGATTGTTTTTATAACACCATGCGCCTATTTTCTTTTAGTATAGTAGTTATTTTTATTCTAGGTACATGGTACTGACATATAATTATCAAATCAATGTATACAAAATAATGTAAAAACTATTGTAAAAAAGCAAGTGTGGAGTTTCTTGGCCATTATTCTCCATATGAAACTACCTTTTGGAAGGGGCAACTCGAGATATATATATTTAATGACGTGGAATAAGTGATACATGTATCTTATGTTCCAAAATGAACATATTTTATTTTTATTTTACTTTTATTGTATATTTTTAACTTGTGATTCTGACTTTCAAAAGAGCATTTTTAATAGGCCTAATGAAAATAAATGATTTGACTCTGACTTTCAGAATTAAAATTAAATTTATTATTTAAACTGAATAATTTTAAATATTTCAGTTTTTTAATGATAATTAATCATGTGTGCTTTAAATATTTATAGGTTTAATATTTGCTTAATTGTTTTATATGTTTCAGTCTACTACCGCCTCAATTTACTTAAAATGTCATGTGGAACATGGTGTAATGGTTGCAGCTCCTTACAAACATTGTGTAAAGTTGGCGATTAAAAAGAGTGGCGAAGAGCTTATTGCCAGTTCTTCTCTTCCGTTCTACGCCCTTGATTTGAAAACTGGCAGTAAATGTAAAATTAGAAGCATTTTCTGTATATTTATCTTTACCAGTGTACATTGTATTACCAACACGAATAAATGATTTTTATTTGTTTGTTTGAATGGTTAATTCTATCTATAAAACAAAGTATTTGTATTTTTGTAATTAATTCCTATAGTTACCCCTGATTAACATATTTTATTATTTCCTTGATATTTAAAAATCCGTGCGTGCCTGACAAAGTTCCAGGAACACAATAATATCACTGAATTACTTTTTTTTACATACACCATTTTTACATCATCCATTTGGACATCGGAGATCCATTTTTAGAGGATGCGTTGCCGGCCTTTGAAACTTTTCGCATGAATTGCTTGAGATACAAGACTAGAGTTGCTAAGAACTCAATTAAACCTAAAAAAGTGTATTTTTGAACATGTACTTACTCTTACACCCCAAAGGCCCACATCCATGCAAAACCGTCTCAACCGCCTTCATCATATGGTCGTAATTCGCTTGATGCGCAAGTCTGTCCGTTCTATCGCTCGGCATTCTCTGTATCACGAAGTCGAAGAAATCATCGCTCATCAGATCCTTCGACTGATACGTCTTATCATGATGTGCTAGAAGCTTCATTATCATGCTCGTATCCGCTGAAATGTCAAAGAATTAAAAAAAAATCATAAATTTCTGTTAAGTATTACGTAACGAATTTTGGGGGGGGGTCCTTTTGTAAAACGTTACGATGCGGGGCGGGGATTGAATTACGCGTTATTGTTAATATTATTTCCGACTTTCCAGTAACTTTTAGGTATTAAGAGTCACTAAGTGGTCACGAAACGTTTTACTATACTTGGGTACAGAAAAACGTTACTGCGCATTACATGGGGGGGGGGGTTAAGATCCTCCAAAAATTGCATGACGTAATACGTAATAATGAACGCTCCCTTATATGGTAGTCTAGCTAGCGGACCTTTTTGGTGATAATAAATATTATAAAAAGCGTTTTATTTCTTGCAAAATCAAATTGAATTTAATCACAGTATAATTTTTAAAAGAAAATAAATAACACTCATTTTATCTAAGTGATATCTATTTTCTAATAAATTTGCAAGAACCCTTCCACAGATGAAGGGCTCCTCATATCTGTCATGGGCAAGCTGCTTTTGTTGCCCATTGTTGTCTAATAAAATAATTCTATAGCCTATGTTAAGAATAACGTAATTGTAAAAGAATATTTAAAATCGGTCCAATTACTTCGCGGCCTATTCAACGCAAACAATCAAAACTCTTATAGTATAGATTTCACATGTATAAAATCTACGAAACATATTAAAGTTCGTATGTATGTGTATTAAGAAAATGCCTCAAAATAAATGTATTTTGTAACTTACATCTATCCTGACTACTGAAGCACTGGATGTTTGTCATGTGACAGTTTTCACCTCCCTTCTCACACACCATATTAATTCCCGGCTCCACTTGCGTACAAATGTCTCCTTCTATGAAATCTAAAAAAAGAAATATAAACCATATACTTTATTCAAAAGTGAAAATAAATTTACTACCAGTTCGCAAATCAAGGGCGTAGAGCGGGTAAGAAGAACTGCCCTGCGATTCTGTAACTCACTTGTCGAACTCACACAGCGGTTTTCGCATCGGCGGTCGCTCTCAAATCAGTCGTAAAGCAGTTATTTTATGATTTGACCTTTTCAGAATGCCAAATCATAAAATTACTGCTTCACGACTGATTTGAGAGCGACCGCCGATGCGAAAACCGCTGTGTGAGTTCAAAAAGTGAGTTACAGAATCGCAGGGCTGGCAAGAAACATTTTCGCCATTCTTTTTAATCGCCAAGTATTCTCATACAAATTGTTTGAACTGGAGCAAATTGTCTTTATACTCTGATTTTTAGTTCCGTAGAATTCTGACATTTCATAAGTGTTGCTAAAAAAGTTTTCCACCGAAAAAGGGGCAAATTTGAGTTATTTGAGGGCAAGAAATATGCTACGTATTTTTTAACAACCTACAAAAAGGTAAATCTAAATATTTAGTTACTCAAGTGGCCTATTACAAAAATGATAGCTGTCAGAATTCTACGGAATTAAAAATGAGAGTATAGTATGTTTACATTTCTAATGTTTCATGTAATTTTATGTTTTTTTGATGATTATTTATGCACTTCTAGTACTTCTTTTCTTTTTCTATGTCTGCATACTATGGTTGCTTGGAAGAAATCGCTTGTTAGCAATAAGGCCGCCCGTTGACTAATAACTTATGTAACGTGTTTTTTTATTGTATATTTATAATTTCTAAAACAACGTCATTAATTATATTAGAACATAAGCAATCTAGTAAGGGGAAAAAATAAACAAGCAACCACAAAATAATAAGAAAAAATAATAATACATATGTGAAAAATAGTAATATTATAATGTGTTTTATGACAATCAAGTGTAAATGAATAATATTAACAATAAAATTAAAAGAAAAACATGGTCGGGCGGTCTTAACGCTACTAATCGATCTCTAACACATTGACAGAACTAAAATGTTTCATGAAAAATTCATCCCCAACCGTTTCATTCATAAGCCTACTCCTCCCTCAAAGGCCGGCAACGCACCCACTAAAAACGGGTGTCTATGGGCTGCGTAGACTGCCCTTTTAGGTCCCGCAAGCTCGTTTGCCCCCCTATTATATAAAAAAAAAAGAAAAAAAAAAGTCGATTAAAACCAAAAAGCAAACAATGAACACTCACCCATCTCTTGAAACTTGTTGACCTCCTTCATGATGCAAGCCCACGCATTTAGGAGATTCTTCGCCAGACCATTCATGAAGCCTGGCTCCACTCGCACGACCTGTTTTAGGTGGAACATGTGTGTCCGTCTGTGCCGCTTTATCATGTTTAACTCGCCTAAGAGAAAATTTGTTGCTGGCTGAAATTGTAAAAAAAACATATGTTTATATTCCTTAGATGTGGGACTCTATCGAAGGCATTGGATAAATCTTTTTGACGTTGTACCGATTTTTCCAGAATATGATTTTCTAATATAATTTCTACTACCCATGCGAATTCTTTGATACAGCACCCTCGGGATTTGCTTGCAGGTATATCACAGGCTATTGTTTAGCGCTGCGCCTGATTCGTTATCATCATGTTTACACGTGAATATCTTTTTTCTTAAACATTTCATAAGTATTTGATTATTCTCGTTTTAACATGTGTGATGTTTGCATAAAGAACACAAATAAAATGATGAAAATTTTTATAAAATGGTATATATTATGGTATACACAAATAAAATTCGGAGAGAATTTCCCTTCGATATAGCCATTCGAAGGTAACACTTGGCGAACTTACACCACGAAATTGTTTTTTTTTTTTTTTTGTTGATATACAGTGTAAACTCTATATGACGACAATCAAGGGACTGTGCATATTTCCGTGTTAAATGGAAATAAGAAAAATCTGCAGTAGAAAAAGAAATTTATTCCAGACTAGTGTTCGTAATTTAATTAAGAAATTTAAAAATTACTCGACTACGGGAATAAAATTTTGTCGTGATATAAAAATAATTTCTAATATATTTAGCATTTTTTAATCGTTTGTTTAGACTTTGGTGAATCAAAAATATTATTTTTAATTTTTATCTCGAAATAATTTACGATTGTAACGCACCTCATACAAATTCAACCTAAAAGCTTCTTCAGTAGCCGCCACTGCCTCCTCGAAGCATCCCATCTCAATAAGTACGGAGCCCAAAGACACCAAAACCACTTCTTTGTACTTCGGCGGGACCACTTTAGTCGCCGCTTGAAGGCAATGCAGGGCATTCACCCTATTACCACGAACACGCCAATAAAGAGAAGCTATAACTTGAGTTATCCATTTTGGGGCTGTATTCTGAAAGATTCGATAAATATACTTGTCGGGGATAATGTAATAAAGGTGCAATAAATTTTATTAGAATGGCAACACCACACATTAAAGGTTATAAATTGTCAATCTCAATATGTCAACCTGTCAATTGCCAGACGTTTTTAAAAACATGACAGGCGACAGTTATATAGGGGTTTACGCTGGGCCCGAACGATCTTGATATTTTCGGACCGCGCATCTGATTATGGGAAGGTCATTTCTGTTATAACTCAATTAGGTTCCTTTATTTTGTAATTTTTGGTCTCAGTTTGTAATATTTATCTATGTAAATACGTATACATGTAATATATAAAATTCTCGTGTCGCGGTGTTTGTAGTTAAACTCCTCCGAAACGGCTCGACCGATTCTCATGAAATTTTGTGTACATATTGACTATGTCCCGAGAATCGGACAACATTTATTTTTCATCCCCCTAAATGTTAAGGGTAGTCCACCCCTACATTTTTTTTTAATTTTAGATGAAAAAAATATTCTTTATTTTTTATGATACAGCATTAAAAAATACATACAACCCCTAATTTTCACCCCTCTACGATCAACCCCTATTTTTTTGTTATAAATGATATACATGGCAAAACGACGTTTGCCCGGGCAGCTAGTATATTATAAGCATTGTGTTTGTGCACTCAGTCCTTTTAAACGGCGGTTATTATATGTAGTCTACATTGGTTTATGTAACTGTCAGACAGTCAATATATAATCGGTCGTGATATACTTTCAATAGATATTGACATCAATATTGTCAGTAGTCAGATCATTCTAAAATTCGTAAAGTACGGCCTGTATTGCCATAATACAACTTTAACTTACCTTACAGCTATATTAAGGTAAGTTCATTAGAACAATAAATTTCAGTAATCAGTTATGTACTTTAATTTTTTAATAAGCATAAACACAAAAATGATCTAATATCTTACGCTGAGCACTCATCCAAATCAACATACACACATGAATTTTAATTGTATATTTGTACTTAGTCTATAAGTATCCGTATTTTATAAATGAATATATATGTCACCGTAAAATTGTAAACACCGTTAGATTGTAATCTATCTCGCGAGATTATAAACTGTCGAAAGATTGTGAACCTCAACGAACTGATTACAATTTAACGTATTATTATTCGGTAGTTATATGAAATTGTTGGGAAGTAAAATTAATCTATAATTGACCAAAGAAGTTTGAATGATAACTAAGTTAGTGTAGTACAATCTACCGAATCTAATACGTTAAATTGTAAGCAGTTCGTTGAGGTTCACAATCTTTCGACAGTTTATAATCTCGCGAGATAGATTACAATCTAACGGTTTTTACAATTTTACGTTGACATATACCTATTTATAATGTTGACTAACCTTATTCATTGCTACATATATTCTGTGTCCAATTTCAGCATCTTGCATATGTTCCGCTTTCTCTATATCTCCATTTCCGACATATTCTAACAACTTCTGCCTTAGTAAGTCCGATTCGACGACTTCAGTTATCAATTGTTGCCTGTAATATATAATTCGTTTTACTTTTCTCAGCATTTCTTACGCTCAAGAATAAATTTCATAATGAGATGGGAATATTCTACACTAATAATATATAGGTACGAACCAAGGCTGTACATTTTTCTCACTGAGGCTCTCACGATTTCCTAAATGATCAGAGTTACGAACCGAGAGTATAGCCAGATGAAGGTACTCTCTTCGACTGTTACATTGCGTTTATTCGTTACATAGTAATAACATTTCATACAGAAAAAGAAAAACTAACGAAAGACATTTTATAAAGACATTCAAACATAATGCAAAAGAGGAACATAATTATCATGTTGGACTTTATCGCTAAGATCATAGAATGGTGGTCAAATTAAAAGATGGGAGGACGATCTACCAAAAGGATGGAGAAGGTCTGCCAAGGATAGAGACGTAGAAACAATTGGGAGAGGCCTATGTCGACAGACAACCTGACCAAAGTAGTTGCTTATAAATTATTATTTCCGCTATGTAATTTAGATTTAAGATACTACTGTTAAATAAGAGTAGCATGTAAATTTAAAGGTCAGTGAATAAAGGGCTTTTATTATTATTATTATATTATTAATTAACATTTCATATATTCTATTTTTGTACGCGAGTATTTAATATAGAGTAAACATAAAATATCTATTATTTAAAGCACCCCAATGACCCAGGAATCGTACAATATTTGATTATTAAATAGCTGCAGAGTCGAATAACAGAAACTTACGATATCACACGAAAATCAATATGAACGGAGCTTCAATGAAAATGTTGAAAGGAAATGATTGAACGCTGGAGATCACTTTCGGGAACTACTCGGGAAAATAAATTTAAATTCAAGTTATTGTTAGATGCTGTTATTGGCTGCCCTTGTACTAAATTATTATTAGGGGAGCTATATATTATACTGGTTTTTTGTTCCTTTGATTTTATAATAAAAAAATAATACATTTTGCGAAGTAGTCTCTCGCTAAAGGTGAACCGTTGATAATCTTATAATTTCGTATTGGGAGCGTTCAAGTATTACGTCACGCAATTTTTCGAGATTTTTAATTTCCCCCCATGTAACGCGCCGTAACGTTTTTATGTACCCAATAAAAAAACGTTTCGTGACCACCCAGTGACTTTTTATACGTATAAGTTACCATTGTGTGGTGTAAAGTACTGGTAAGAAAATAATATTAACAATAACAAACAAACAAAATAATACAATTAACAATTAGTTATGTAAAACATTAAATTAATGTAATTTTATCAATTATTTTTTCGGAAATGGATTACTTCGGAAAATATATCGTGTAAAATTCAAAATCATGTTCTATATACATTTTCTTCATAAAATGAATTCAAATTGTCAAAAATTGGCTATGATTAGATTTTTTTCTATCGAGCAAAGTTTTTTTATTTATTTAAATCGTGTATAGATCTTTCAAAATGGATACATAAACTACTCAACTCCACCATATAATTTTTCCATTCAAGAAACGATGACGAAGAATTGAAAGAAACAATGTACTTTTTTGGAGTTTGGCGACCAAGTAGGTCCTTAATTTTTTTTTTTTTGTTAACTTTTTTAGTGCGATAAAGCACGCAACGCGAGCTGTAATATTACTCACTTATAAGATTTCCTTCCTTCCTTATCAGTGGGGCAGACGGGCGGATGCCAGGGCAACTCATGCTCTTCGCCAAGCGGGACTCCGATCTTATCAGTAAGGAGAGTCTTCACTCTGTAAGGAGTGCCTATATCAATGTAAAGCGTTGTTTACAAATAAAAGTTTTCCACGAATTTCTCGAAAGGGTCGCGTTTTTTCAAGTTTCATCAAAAGATATATTAGATATGCATGAGAGAACATGTATAATATATGTAACGGCTAAGCCAAAGGAATTATATCGTTTAAATTTTTCAGGTAATTGAAGAATGAATGATGCACCTCTACAATTCTTACGCACATCACTAAACCACTCCATAAGACCTGTAAGTGCGAGCGAGACAGACAGATAAATATGATTTAGAGTCTGGCTCATGAAAGAAGATAACGAAAAAGCGCGGCAAATTTAAAAAAAATAGAATGGTATCCCTAAAAGTTTGATATATTTTGTGGATTAAACTTACTTGATACTTGATTTTATTTTATTATTTTTAACATTGATAGCAACTGTATTTCTATGAAATTAAATACTATACGTATTTAGTCTTTTACTATTGATACTTAAAATGACTAGCATTGCATTGAAAACTAAAACTATATTTAGAAATAAAAATGAGTAATTGCATGATGTATCAAGACAAAAAATCATACTAACCTAAGAAATTCAACGACATTCTGTGTTGCCATCCGAAAGTTTTCAAATAATTCAATTATCTTCTTTCATTAGCCCGACTCTATGACCCGAACCCTCAGTTCATAATGCGTCGACTATAGATATATCGCGAGTTACTACCAAAAGCCCGGTGCTTTAAAACGCTTACGTACAACACGTTTTGATACTTTTAATGTCAGATATTTTAAAAAGTATTAAACACAGGGTAATATGCCCCATCGGGGTTTGTAATCAACAATAATATACCTTATTCCTTTATTCTCCAATGGCAAGAAGACCGGGTACATCGCCTCCAGATTATCAGGAAACGAATGCAATGCCTGTGTACACATTGCATCTGACGGCCAATTTGGGTCTTTGTCAAAATCTTCATGATTTCTGTTTATTATTAATGTTGGTGGGTATCTGAAATAACAGTTGTTAATTAATAGATACATTTTTAGAGGCTGTGGAGGAGGAAGGACTTTTATAAAACAAAAAAAAAATGTCTAAAAAAGAAAAAAAAATTGGGGTCGACACCCCTTATCACTACAAAATTTCATGAGAATTGGTCGAACCGTTTCGTAGGAGTATGGGAACGAACATTTTGACACGAGAATTTTATATATCAGATGATTTACAAGTTATTTTACTCAATACCGCATAATTAAGTAATGTGTTACACAGATAACTCTTAATAACAGTCAGATAGCCTATTCATATAATTTATTTAATTATTTATTTCATATTAAGTACAAAGTTTACTACATCCACACACATTCTACTGTGGTTGGTAATTTGATAGAAGATCTAATTTAATTGATAAGGTAAGAATTCACAATCACAGATTTCAATAAATTATCAATATTAACAGACGACAATATTATCTTTGACAGTCACCTAACGTTAGGGACAATGCCAAACCCAACTAGAATATTGAATTAATTCCAAGTTTCTCTTTTTAGCTGTTGTACAAAAAAATGAGTGTGATGACGTCATATTCGTAAGTTAGTTTTAAGTATAACCCTTTAGGCACCAAGGTAAACCTTAGTGGTTTTTTTACCTTTAGATTATTTATATTTTAGCAAAAAAATATATAAAAAAAGTACAATTGTTAGATTTGGGGACAGTTTTAAATAAAAGATACCTGGGTTTCCAGGTCTTCCAAAATGAAATAAATTGTACTCACAACTTTAAGATGTACACATTTTACCGAAATACATTTTTTGTTACATCTAACAGTTAATTTACAGATTAACGCTACGATTTACTTACAAAAATATTCCACTTTCAAATTCAGAGAATTGATCACTCGTTTGAGTTTTCTTTTCAACATCCGATTGGACTTCATCACTTTGTGCAATTTGTTCAGGCTTAGCTGGAATAAATCATATAATAAATAATTTAAAAAATCGATTTTATCTTAGTTAATATACCCGTTATTCAATACATAAATAAAAATAATAAAATAATAATAATTTAAAAAATTAAAAAAGCCAGTGTTGCTACAACCTTTTAGGCCTAAGGTTTCTGTATCAGTTTTGTGTTTTTTTTTTCTTAATAGTCCTGACACAAGCTGATGAATTGTTATCAAAGGCATGCCCGGTCTCCTCACGATGTTTTCGTTCACCGTACGAGCGAGTGTTTAATGTGAACATAGAGTCACGTGATTCGAACACAGGACCTCAGTTTTGAGAGGCACGCTCAAACCACTATGCCGACAATACTGATATTATGATACAAATATCTATTTAATATTTTGTCCATGTAAATAAGTAGTTGTTAACGTTCCTTAACTCATTAAGGTAAAATAACGTTTTGTTTTTTATATTTTACAGGATTTTAAAAATAATTTAGGATTATTTATTAGTAACTGTTGAACCTACACAAATTGTTATTTTAAATTCTGTTAATATTTAAAAATTAATGAACATAATTTAATGAATCCGCCAAATCTCTCTCAAGATGGCGTCGCAAACGTCCGGTTTTTTACGTGTTAATTGTCATTCTTAAATTACACAAAATATAGACATATATTATTGTCTCCGACGACATTAAACTCCAAAAAATTATTAGGATTATAGAGGCAAAGACATTATTTTTAAATAAAAATTATATTATTTATAAATAATTTACAACTATGCTACATCATCGTCGATTCGACTAATCTGTGATCATTTTATGCCACGTGACTGTTCTACATATAGTTTTTTTTTATAATTTACAAGTTATTTTACTCCGTAAAGTTTGTAAAGTAATATTTTAAACTTTATTGGATTAATTTCAATAACACTTTATTTTCATACTGTCAATTAGGCTTACCAGTTTGGTCTTCAATCGGTTCGTCCGTATTGAAATGCACTAATATGTCCGCCATATTGGCATGTCTCTGTATATGACTAACGATCCTTTGCAACGTGTAAATAGCGTCCAAATTGGCAGTACCGCTCACTTCCAATAACCTATCATTGTATATCGGTCCATCAAAAAAGTATTTTATCAAAGAGTATCTATCACCCAACATTTTTATTTCATTGATCCTGAGTCCTGTCAATTCTGACATCTTTGCGCAGTTCTTTTCTACGTTTTTATAATCTGAAATATTACAATTAAACGTTTTATACAAAGTCGGACAATTTTAATTGCCAGTTCTTCTCGGCCATTCTGCACCCTTTGAGAACTGGCAGTAAATTTAAATTTTGAAGCATTAATTTTTATACTGCCGTTCATAATGTTATCTGTTACATGATATTTTGATTTGATTATTAATTAAAAAATAAAATATTCCTTAGATTTTGTATAAAAAAACCCTCTAAAGCAAATAGAAGTTAAAACATGCGCATTGATAATTTTTGAAGCAATAAAACATATATCTAACATAAAAAAAACCCGAGCTTATCATTTCAACATGTAATTAGACCCGATTTGGCTGGTCAAGCTGTCATTTGATTGGAATTTGCAGCAAATAGGTTCTTATCAGAAATAGTCTATGCACACGCCATATACAAATAAATTAATTATAGTTTAGTATATTTATTTCTCTTAGCAATACAAGAACAATCAAAAAAAATATTTATTTTATCCTTTTTGTGTATTTTTTTAAATATATAGGACCCCTAATAGCCTACCCCACAATCAGGCAGATCTGTGGCCAGGAAGGTAAGCAGCATGATTGTAAAATCTCCCCTTTCCTAAAAAGGGACTAACCAGGTCTGATGGGTATTTATGAATTTTGAAGTCAGTTATTTCTTAAAACTGGTTGTATCAGAATTATCAGTAGTACATATGGTTCTGTCAAAATCAAATAGTACTGCTGTTAGTGAAACACTAAAATAATTACCATATCCATCAATTGGTTTCATTGTCTTTAAAAATTCGCTCTGCGTTTTAATCCACATTGATTCTTTAAGAATATATTCACTCAAACCTTCACGCAGTTTATCTATTTTTCTGAAAATAGAAATATGTATTACAGTTAATTCATCAGTTCTATTGTACTAATTTAATTAGTTTAATTAATTAACACATTGTTAACACAACTTGTCAGAAAGAGACAAAAGAGTGCAATTAGACCAATTTTTGTTTTATACAAATATGTTCGTCTTTTATTATCATTAGTTTTAAATTTTTTATTAAGATCTTGAATACAATTTATTGCTTCAAAATACTTACACTTTTAAATTCCGTATCCTTCCACCCAAATGTACATGACATAATGTAGCATATTTGTGTTTCTTAGCTATATCCATCTTTGGATTAATTCCCAAGGATACTTTATAGTGAGCAAGTGATATATTAAATTCACCCAAATATGTATAAATATTCCCTAGTACAAAATGTGCAATAGAGTTGTGGCAATCATGGTCAAGGGCACTATTTAATATTGTTATAGCGTCTGCATACTTTTTGGCACGATATAGCAGGGATCCTAAGTTTAATAAGGCTATATCTTTATATTGTCTGAAAGTGTTAACAATTATTTCATGTTAAACTAAAATCTACAGGTTTCAAAAAATATAGTTTTACAACTTGGTAATGCATATAATGGCATGCACCTATGCAATAAAAGGCTGTGTTTTAAATTTATCTATCTTTTCCCTAGCTAGATTAAACTAATGATTTTAGAAACAAATTCAATTTAAGGATAAAACAATGTTTTGACTGGTTTTTTTTTTTTACATAAAGCATAACAAATGTAATTTAAATTTAATCCATGTACCTGGGTGCATAATGCACTGCTCGCCGGCAACACTCTAAAGCTTTAGGTGCATTTCCTTTCATTCTCCAAAATAAAGCTGCCAAGTTATAATGCAGCCATGATGAACTATTCTTTCTTAAGGCACCAGCTAACCAATGCCCAAATTGCTCTACAGATGCTGCCGGAGATATTATATCCAGTGTAGGGTACTCTGGTGTAATTGAAATATTTGTTCTTTTTATCATACTCTGAAAGGAGGAACACAGTTGAAAACAAAGTGTGTGAGGTGCAGGAGGACAAAAAGAATTTAAAGCTTAGAACAACCAATACAATTTTTTTAACGGTAAGTACAGTCACAATACCACAAATAACCACAAAATAAATAAATGCAACATTAATCTATCATGTATCTGAGATTTTAAAGTAAAGTCTGGGATTAGATACAAAAAAAGATAAGGATCTCTACAATAGGTATGCTTATCCTATTTAGATTAATGTAACATTGAGGCAGATATTATATATATATTATACACATAGGAATAGAAAATTATACTTACACTTAGATGTTCAAAAGTAAACATACTGAAGGTAAGGGATGATATCTTTTTACAATCGGGTACATCAATACTTGGTCCATAACTGCTTGGTAGCAAAAATTCTTCCTCTGCAATGTTTTTAATAGTACCATCTTCTAAAGGTGTATGATACCAATCAATCATGCTAAGAGGGCCCGCCCTCATGCAATTTTCATCTTTTCCAACATCAACACCTAAATCTGTATCTTTTTCAATATCTGTCCAAAGTTCATCAAGAAATTTTTGCTTTTTTGATAACTCATGGTGCAACTTAATAATTTCATCCCAACGAGTTTCTTGCTTTAAAAATGATAAGAAGTCATATGGTCGAGCCATTTCAAAAGGAGAATCCATCTGAAATTTGAATAATAGGTAACTCTTTATTATATTAAAATGAAAGCCCACACTTAGAAAAACTATTTTATAGCTTATCCCACATTATAATGAAAATAGGAATAAATAAGCAACAACAGCTAACTATTATCATCCTTTCAGAAATATATAATTTTGAGAGTAAATGTTAAAATGACTAAATAATATATAATTATGCAGTATTTATATTCATAAATAAAATGTAGGTTTACGGTAAAAGCTTAGTTCAAGCGCATTAAAACAATCAATTAATCTTTCTTACCCTGGGCTGAATTAATCCACTTTCAGTAACCATCCAGTGGGACGAGGCCTGCAGTCTTTCAGCGCATGTTATTAAAATTAAGAAACGAATGCACGAAATAAATTTACAAAAAATCATTGTGTTAACGTGTTAAAGGTAATTTAAAAAAAACATGATATTTATAAGCAGACACAACAAAGGCGGTAATAAATACTTCGAATTTTTAAAAGGCACACGGCTTAAATTTAGTATTTTTGCAAGCAAATCTCACACTGGTGACTGGTCACTGACACAAGCGGCAAGCCGACAGCCTTATGCACAGAACACGCCTAACCACTAGCCAATCCGCAATCGATGCAATCGGACGCCGACGGCAATACCAACATGGCGTGCACTCCTTAACATCAACGTCACTGTCAAACATAATAGCCACTGATAGCGCAGACAGATACACCTTCAATTTCATGTTGTCGTCTAGAATATTCTAAATAATTTTAACTTACAATTATGTCTATAATTAAAAAAAGTTTTACAATTGTAAAATTACACAAGTCAGAATTCAGAACTAGATATAGGCAAAAGTAGAAATCAAGAAGTTTCATAGCAATTTAGACCTAAGTCACTGTAGATGTCGCATAACTAAATTATTTGTTACAGAATAATGATTAATATATTATACTATTAAAAATTGTTTTATAATTTCTTTTATATGCTCCTTTACTCGCAGTAAGCCGTGACACAGTTTAAAATAGGAATGTAGGTATCTAATTATTAGAGTGGAACAAAGGGCTCTTTTTTCACGGCATGAAATGCGCAAGTCCAAACAACCTGATTTTACCACGCAAGTCACTAACTTTAGTCGACAATTTTACCCTGTAACACATAGTACACGGCTCCTGCAAATACCAATCTATATTTTATTCCAACCCAATGTACCATTCAATAAATATGTCGAGCGCGTATAAAAAACCCTGTTTTTAAAGTCAATATGTTTTTCATACAAATCAATACGAAGGACTTGATTATGTATTTATCGTACGTTCTGTTTTAAATATGTAATAAAATAATGAAAAGTGAGTGAGAGAAAGAAAATGTTAAATGACGCACAGGAAGAGTTAGCACAATCTTTACCAAGAGCTAATTATCGCATAAATGAAGCAGAAAATGTGAAAAGTTCACTTATAGTTGTAGAACATAAGGTATTTAATTGAAATACATTAAAACTGTTTTGGAATATGGTATCATAATGGTTAATATAATTTCAGGGTGATTTGTGGACATGTGCTCTAAGAAAGATCTGTTTGACTGCTCTCTGGCTTCCACTAGGCGCTCTAATATTTTGTTACGTGACAGCTTCCTTATTCCAGGCAGATGACATTCATGAAACCCACTGTCGGGTATGTTTAATTTTTATATATAAGAATTGCCTTCAAATAGTTCATACTAAAAATAGCCGGTCTATCTAAAGAGTTTTGTCAGACCCTAATAATATATTGCGTAATAACACCTTTGAAATATGTATAAATTTAAGACTCCATACATACAGTACATACAGCAAGTAATTTAACAATTCCAAATTAAAGTATTCAGATGTTACTAATATGTGAAGGCTCATATCAGCTTGTATCAAGACCTATTTATCACTTTTCGGTAGAGGTTCAGAGTCGAGTTTGTGAAAAAAAGAGACATACTTACTTAGTGCTTAGATTTTGAGATATATACTAGAGTCGTATTCTGCGCTCAGTCTCTGGGATTTAAAGACTTAGCGCGTCTCATATGTCAAAAATGTATTGGATTTTGACATACAAGAGTCATAGTGCTATTAAGTCTGTTTCTGAATCTTACCCTATAACTCACCCTCAGGGAGTTAAAGACGTTTCTGATCTTACGCCCTTAATTATTGTTATTTTCCAGGTTTATAACGTAGTACCATCAATAAGTGCAATTACTGGGATCAGCCCTCAAAGGTACGTCTGGAGAATATGCATCGCCTACCACCTAGGACCAAGATTATTGATAGGATCTCTATACTTTAACTACCATAAAGAACGGACTTTGCACATAACGGATGAACAGGTATTAATCCTAACTAAATATATCATATAGGTAACTAAGTAAACTTATGAACGTCAAAAGAAAATAGGTTAAATTGATTCTAAATTTAAATGTACTACCAGTTCGCAAGTCAATGACGTAGAGCGGGAAAAAATAACTGGACAGAAACTCTCCGCCACTCTTTCGAAAATCGCCAAGTTTTGAGCATACAAATTGTTTGTAAGGCAGAGCAGTGATAAATATTTGAACTGGAGCAAATCAATCCCAAGGATTAGTTAGGATCATTTAAAAAATCGTCAAATCTGTAAAATTTGAATTTATTTAATAATAATTCTCTAATTTCGCTTGGGAGTTTGTTGTAAAAACGATACTAGATAGATAGATACTATTAATAAATTTGTCTTCGTTTATTGAGGTCTCATCTAGCCTCCTTCTCTTATAATGATTTAATATAACAGTGTAGCCTAGTGGCATTAGCGTGCGACTATCATACCTGAGGTCGTAAGATCCCTAGATTTCTGTATGTGTGCGCATCTATTCGCGCGTACGGTGAAGGAAAACATCGACTAGCTTTAGACCCAAAAAGTCGACGGCGTGCGTCAGGCACAGGAGGCTGAATACATGCCTACTGGATTGACAAATGATCATGATACAGATGTTTCAAAACCTATCCACCAACCATAAGGCATATCACCTAATCGTCTATGAAATAAAACTGAGCCAAGTGACGGATTCAATAAGTTATTATTAATAAATAATAATATTATTAATAAATAATAATATTATTAATAAAGGGTTGGGTTTTAAAGATCACCTCCCTTTTTTGACGATACTAATTATCTAGGAGTGTCCGGGAGACCTTCATTGGAACACCTCCAAGTGAGTTTTGCTCCGGAAACGCGTCTAAATATTTTTATAAAAAATTTAAAGTTTTGTGTAATGTATTAAAATTTGTAAACAATCCGCCATTTTCTACTTTTCTATTGGTTATAAGTGATGTGACGTTCACTTAAAAAAATCGTGTTTTTAATTTATCGATTGTTAATAATCGTTTTATTTATTTATCGATTATTTCCTCATTTTTGAAATTTAAAGTTATAGAATAATCAACATTGAAATTAACCTAATTTCGTGTTGATAGATTATAGGGTTCCGAAATTTTTTGAAATTATCGATATTTAATTAGTACTTGTATTTCATTGTTTGCAACTTTCTATATTATTTAATTTTTACTAGAATAAAGTGTTTACTTTAATATCCAAAAAGTACCCAAAACCGAATCAGAGCACCCCACTATCCACGTGGTCTTGTCTGTCTTACCCCTAGAGTGTATATAAATAATCGGAGGCGCGGAGGAAGAGCAGCCCCCACCCGCCGTAACAAAGCACAGGCATTATGAAAGCTGTAGCGGCTGAGGCTGGTCCAAAAAGCCGAGGTTGCGGAGGCTTGAATAAAATGCCTGTGCTTTGGTACGCAAGGGTGGAGAGGCTGCATTTCCCGTAGCGCCGGAGCTGTCCACAAAAAAAAATATTATTTAGATTGGTTAGGTTAGAGTTAGTATATGAATATTTGGTCGCCGAAGGCGACCAGGACGCCGAGAAGCCGAGGCTTGAATAAACAATTACTATTTAGATCGGAGCTGTCCACAAAAACAAATATTATTTAGATTGGTTAGGTTAGAGTTAGTATATGAATATTTGGTCGCCGAAGGCGACCAGGACGCCGAGAAGCCGAGGCTTGAATAAACAATTACTATTTAGATCGGAGCTGTCCACAAAAACAAATATTATTTAGATTGGTTAGGTTAGAGTTAGTATATGAATATTTGGTCGCCGAATTTTCAATTATTTTTAATATTAAAATCGAATACAAAAATCGATTTTCACTTTAAAAAAATCGATTATTTTTCACATCCCTATTAATTTTATAAACTTAATCGGCCATTTTGAATGTGGTTTATGCTAGACTAGCGGTAATTAGTTTTACAGTGCAGTTTACTTTATAAATCCGTTTCTTTTTTATTTTCACGTAAAAGTGCGGTTCTGGAGCAAAACTCACTTGGAGGTGTTCCAATGAAGGTCCTCCGAGACTCCTAAATAATTAGTATCGTCAAAAAAGTGCGATGGTATTTAAAACTGTTACCTTAATAAATAATAATATTATCTATTAATAAATAATAATATGATTAATATTTAAATTAATAATAAATAATATTATTTTCATTATAGATGCGATTGACGGCAGCCAAACTGGGAAAAGCTTGCTATTGGCTTAATTTGGTGGAATTGTTTGCTTTGACGGGTGTCACTTATGTCTCTAATAGAGAAAATTATTGTAAGTACCTTTATATTTTGCTAAAATTTAAATACATATATATTTTGTCATATGTTTAGTTTCTGATAATTTCATAAAAAAAATATAAAAATAAATAAATAAATAAGAACTGAATTAATATTTGCGATTTTCAAACCTGAGATCCCGTAATAACCCGGGAAATTATGTGCGTAATTAAAACTAATTTATAATGACAAATAAATAAGCCTGACTGATAAATGTGCCAACCTTATATCACATAAGACTTAGGTAACGGTATGTCATTCGTATGAACGAACGATGTATGTATATAAAAGAGGTAGAGATGTATTCCAGAACTAAAAAAATTTAAAAAAAAAACATGGTTTTAACCTCGCTTTAGGAGCCTGAGGCCTTAGAATTTTGCCACAATTTCTACAATGCAGAAAACAACAATGAAGATTTACTAATTATTTTTCGCAAAGTGTTTGGAGAAGTGCCAAAACCAGCACTTAGAACCTTTCCAATTAATGTTTATTGAACGCGGTTTCTAGCGCAGGTGGCTTTTTAGTAAAATCAAAAGATTTCCCTGACCTACTTAAAACTAATGCCTGAAACTATTGTGGCATTTAAAATGTAAATGCCCGTAGCAGAATGGCAAACAATAGGTAACGACGCGAACTTTTTCAACTAGCGAAGAAAATAGAACTTACTTTAAATATTGTTTCAACTTGTGTATTTATGTTGCTGATAACTGGCTCGATGTATTCGACCCTTAAGCTATTTATTTATTTTTAGTATCTAATCATACAGCTAACAAACATATTATAAAACAAAACACTACACAATACAGAAAGCCAAAACAGATTACATAGATAAACAATATATATATGAAACAGAAAACAAGTACATTAATAGACAAAAATATATAAGAAAAACTAAAGAAAACTTAAATTTAACACTTGAAACAAATAAAAATACTTAATATTTCAAATTATTGCTTAAACAAAATCAGTCTTCCCGCCTTTTCAAATACTTCCTCACATCTTCTTTGGTGATGTGGAAAATATCAATATCATCGGTGTCATAGTTAGATAAAACCCGAAACATTGGCGAATTATGCAATAATTCTATATGGTATTTTATAAAAAGTAAAACATTCTTGAAATTGTTACATTCGAAAGAAAAAGTTTCACTTTTCGAGTCAATTTAATTTTTACGCGAGTGGTTGATATAGAGTAAAACGAGTAAAATCCTCTATTATTTAATAATAATAATCCTCTATCCTCTATTCCCCGACGACCCAGGAACCGTACAGTAATAACTTGATTTTAACAATTTACAATTATCATCTGTTCTGTCTGTGTATATGACACAAAATAATTAAATTTCATAAAAAGTAATACAATTATTTAAATTTTCAGTCATTCACGAGAAGATCTTCATAATTTTTATGGTGGCTTCTCTATTACATATGTTATGTAGAGCAAGAATTGGATGTATCGCAAATGACGTTTTGGAGCCCGTAAGGACCAACAAAATTGTGTGGAACCTATTCTTCATCGCAATAGCAGCTACTACAGGATTAATTATTTTTTTCTTGAGACATCGCCTTCTCTGTAGACCGCTTGGTAAGACACTTTAAGTAATAAAATAAAGGTTCAGTTAGGTTCTTTTTTCTTTTTTTATGGCTCTGGCACGGTTTGTGCATTAGCCAGCGTCAAGTACGAGATTTTTATCATTCGTGCTTTTTGCCTTTAGAAATTCGATCATGTCCTCCATGTACGGTTTAGGCACTCGCCCGGTACCGCACAACCCTCCCAAAGGCCGAGAACAAATTTCAATTAAAATTAAAACTTGCCCTCGAACCGGGAATCGAACCCGGTACCCTCACCTAGCTGCCATATTATTATTATTATTACATATATGCCATTAATAAGATCGCTAGGCTATGAGGCCCCCAGTTAGGTTCTTATTAATATAAAATACTAATCATCATCAATAATAAACATCTTTGTGAGAGCCTATAATAGGACTGAAGCCGTCCTATGGTAACAAGTAACACCAGCTTTCAATCGTAGACAGATCCTATATAAAACATAACTATATACAAAGACTAAATTATAGTAATAGACTAAAACTAAAGCTTGAGTGTGGGTGTGTGCATTGAACGTGTGTGAAAGAGTTTAGTTGATTACAAAATTTAAAATTTTAAAGTGCTTTCTGATGACCCCAGAACTTTTCTGCCACAGATGGTCAATTATATTTTCACGAATCATCTACCGATGCGTACTGATTAAGAACATAATTAGGATCACTATTATTTATATAGCATCTTATTTCAACACGATGTTATTATAATTAGTAAGATATCTTTCTGATTTCAGCTTTCACGTGGTTCTCTGTGTGCGAGTACATTTTGGCCACAACGAATATGGTATTCCACGCGATTGTCGTCTTGGACCTGCCTTTTCACGAAGTAAAAGTAGTTTATTCAGAACGCAAGAGCAATTAATTTTCTATAAATTATATTGACTAATATAAGCCCTACTGACTATATTCTGCACGTGTTGAGTGTTACAATACAGCACAATTGTGTTATGTTTGTTTAAACAATTAGTATTAAAGTTCAATTACTTTACCGCCTATTTTTGATTAAGCTGTGTATTGTTAAGAAAATTTACTTACGTTTTAATTAGACATACCTATCCACGGCACTTATTTGATTAGCACAGACTTTTTGTTGTACGATTCGTGTTCGTATTTCAAAATGTCATTGTCAAACGATTTATTACCTGTGAAGTTTCATCTTTGATAGATTACAAGGCGCGATCGGCGATTGTTTATTGACATCCGTTTTGGAATACGAAATAACAATAATGCGTAAGTATTAAATATTTTTAGGGTGTTAGGATTATTCTTTTGCTTAATTAGACATTAAATATTTGTCTTTACTGCTAGTATTCACAATTTATTTGTAGTAATAATTCAGTACTGAAAAATACCCTATTCGTTTAAATACGACGTTTTAACACTACACAGAATATTATATTGTATTGTAAATTATATAAATCATATCTTATATTCTATTATATTTACAAATATTATAGTAATAATTATATTTCACTTATATGTAATTAATTTTATTAGATTAGTGGAATTTACATTATAAATTATTTTTGTTTTAATGAAAAAAAATCGAATAAGATTAATAATTTACATTTATGTGTGCCTTAATTAAGCACACGCTTAAACACAATTATATCTTATTGTATTTGTATTACCGAGATATGATCCATGTTTTTCTATTTTATATTCAGTAAAGCGTAAATGGATGATAAATTTAACACGCGTAAAATGTTGAATATGGATTACTCGTGTTAATTAGTATTCTTATGGTTTTTATAAACCTTAGTTTCTATAATTGCATATTTTATATAGTTCTTAATAGTATAAATTAATCAACATCCTAAGTCAGTACAGAGAATAGCGAGATTGTTTTCCCTAAAATCTTTCTAATTTCTGTTAATAGGCAGATTAATATTTTAAGAATTTGGTCGTTGAAAGCTATTGTTATATTAAATTGTCAATAAATTGGTTCAGTTGAATAAGTTATAATTACGATTTTTATTTATCTCACTTACCTTTACTAGTATTTATATTTTAATATTTGCGTCTACTCATCTACGTTCCGGTGTCCGTTTCATTGGTCTGTATCAAATCAGCCTCCTCTGATTAAACTAAACATAAGAAATATGTTTTGCCGGAAATATATCAATTACACGTAACTAATAATTCAAATCAGTAAAGGTTAGCATTTGAAATTGCATATCAAATGTACTTGGTGTAACTGGATAAACAAAGTGAATTTATCATTTGTTATATTATTATGATAAAAATACAATAATAATACCTACTTTAAAACTATGATATCAGCAACCACATATTATATGTATACCGGTGTATACCTAATTATATAAATAGGTACATAATATTATTTGAGTGGCTATACTATATATATCGATATATACTATAACTGTCCAAAGTGCCCTCTAGCGTTGCCATAAAGATTTTTACATCGCCCGCTAGGTGGCACTGCTTGATCAATCTGTAGCATTTAGCAATGTTAGACGTTTTCTATAATCTATATTATAGTAGACAGCTCGCTGTGTTTCGTAACAAAGATGGCGGCAAGCGGCAGCTACGCAGGTATATTTTATCAGTGTGTGCGTGTATACGTACACTCAATTTCACGTTTGACCACTCTAAACACGCACACACCCTTATATTACCGGGTGTTTGCGGGACGAGGGGAGGAACGTCCGTGAAGTTCTGTCAGCATATGCGCAAACGAGGTGCGCATTCGTCGCGTGCGTTGTCGGGATTCTTTGTGCCATTCTTCGCATACCAATAAGAGTATATTCTTTTAAAATACTCCTAAATTGACATCTAATCAAAATTCGCCCCTTCACCTCATCTTCCAACACCATAATAGGTAAGTGAAAAGTACTTTTTATCGCTTTTTCATACAAATAACTGGAGATTTTAGTGATTTTTATTCGGGAATGTCAACAATGCGATCGCGATCCTGTAATATTTTACATAGTTGTCGTGTTTGCTTGAGTTTGACTTCCGGTCGTTGGGGTGTCGGCATTTCGCGATGTAAACATTATCTAGTTTTAGGCATCAAATATTTGGGAAAGCTCTGTAGGGCATGAAGTGTGCCCAAGGTGTTTTTGTGTTGTTAATTTTGCTCGAGTGCTTGCTGAGATGGCGCAATTTTCGAAAGACGCGGTATGGTTCGACCGCGATCCACTTCAGTCGCGTTGGTGGCTTTATGTGATTTGACGTATTCCGTGCGCGGTGATGACACTTGTGAGGTTAATTTATGAAATGTCAAACGTTTTAGATGTAATTCGTGAGTGTAATTAACTGCAAACGAATGCAAGTGAAATATATATTGATGCAGTGAATCATTAAGTGATATGGACTGTTATTATTCAAGATTTTATTCAAGGCGTGAGTATTTATCCAAGTTAGCAAAAACAAACAAACAAAATTCCTGAAGTTCCACGAATATTTTTCGGTTTTTACCGCGCGATGTATCTAACTGTGTTTATAGTCACAGTTGATCGATAATAATAATTTTTACTTTATCACAAAAATCCTACAAGTAATTTAAGGTGATTTGGCAGTATTTAAAAAGTATTTTATTTAATTTTTTTTGCTGTATCATCAAAATTCTATAAATTCTGTTGAGTGAAATTAAATATGCAAGTATAAAATCTAGATAAAATTATTAACTTATTTTTTTATTTACTTCCGCCACTTGAAGTACTTATTCTAATTAATATCGTATTTAAACAATTGCTAGAAAAATTACTAATATATTTTTAATCGGTTATGTAAGTAACATTAAATTATAAATAAAAAAATATTGTCAATCGCTTGTCTGTACAAAATAAACAATTAAATTTACATATTAATATGTTCATAAAACAATATTTTTATTATAATTTAGATATCCAAATAACCTAATATTTATAACGAGTATCTATATTTTTTTATTCTTGATTTTAATACTCACGTTTAGTTTCATGTGTTCTAGGCTTTTGTGATATAATGGCGTCGGATAACTTATATCGAAATGCAGACAAATTTTACTTTATAGTATACCACATACCTAAAAGCACAGTTCATACCTTTCCGTTTATGCGACATATATAATATACTTTTAATAATAAAATTAAAATTTAATATTCAGAAGGGTTTTAGCGGGAAACTATGTATCTTCAGTATACTTACGTACCTATCCGTCGGACTCACGAATGACTGCCAAGAGTTATTTTGGTGAATATGGTTGATGTTTTTATTGGGCGTCGCGACGCTCAAGACTCGAGTCAAGCAATAAGACGTGTAAACTGCTGACACTCCATGCCTTCTAATGGATGATCTAAAACGATTTATCACGGTGAAGAGAAAATTGAGTGTAATCAAACTTTATTGCTTCTAGACGCACCTAAGCATCTCCTCTGTTTTATTTGAAATTATGTTACGGTGTTTTTTTACGAAAACGTCACTAAGATGTGCAATGTGCATGCAGCGTTGAGGCCGATTGAGATAGATTGAGAAGGGAGAATTACATTATAGCAATTCTATTTTTAAAATTAAAATTTCGTAAAGATAATTACATAATTATGAAATATTACTATTTTATATTTTATGCAAATTAATTTATTGAAATCTCAAATGACGAATTGTAAATTATTATTGCAACGTGTTTTTATTATCGAAGAAATAAATGTATAATTTGTATTTTAAACTACGTTATATATATTATATACGTATAAAATACTACTTAATTTTCAACACTTTTAATATTTTAATGATAATTAAATTCCTAACAAATCTCAAGTTTTGTATAAATATGAACAAGACTTACAATTATTTTGGCAAAGAAGTTTCCCTTCTGACATGTGTACTTTGTACGCACGTATTTTTTTTTTAACCTAGGACACAGGTTTTAATTTGATATAATATACAGAGTTCCCGGCGACATAATATGTTTATATTTTTAACGACTCCAAAAAACATTAGGAGGTTATCAATTCCACGTTTAACGTGTTTTTGTAACTAGTAAGTAGTTTTTGTAAAGAGTATATTGTAACTAGTATGACAAAATGTTTTGCCCGCTTATTATGAAATTACTTTTACAGTCTCTGTATCAATAGTAAAAACTCATGAAAATTCAGTGTAATACACTAATTAAAAATCAAGACAAACGTTTTACGGTTTTGAAATAAGTTATTACGATAAGCATTTCCTATGGGTTTAAGTTTTTTCAGCAAGGACCACTTATTTAGGCCTCTTATTTGGGTGTTTGGTTAACTCAAACAACAATTAAAAATCTCTTAAATCTGAGCACATTATTTGGTCATAGTACCAAATTATTATATATATATTTTACTCGTACTTCAATTTGAAGGCAGAGTATTTTATTAATATCTAGACGTGACCTGCAGTTTTCACCTTTAATTCAGTAGCGTTCGTCTTGTATTACAAAAATATTAAAAAATAATTTTAATGCAAACTAGGTTACCATTAACGGATTTAACCGAACTGATTGCTTAATAATTGATTATTTATAATCAAATTAAAGAGTTCCCCATTTTTAATAAAGCTACCTGCTAGTAATGACATTCCTAGAAAATCCCTAATCTTAATGTGAAGTTCCCAGCCACGCACCAAACACATTAAGGGTCCCGTAAAATTGCAACATTCGGTTCAATTATGTAAGGATTAATAATAATACCGTAAAATGTATTGCTTTGGTGACCAACGATTTTCTTTTTAACTGCAATTTTTTCATATCGTTTAACTGGTGTTATGAAAACGTAATCGTTTCTTGATCTTCGTTTAGTCAAAAAGAATTTATTTTCATTAGAGGCATTGATGATACGGAAGGCATAAATTGCCAGCGAACGTAGACGCGGGCGTGCGATTTGATGATTGCGCAAGATTCAATACCTAAAAAATCTCATTGACAAATGATAATACTTCGATTTTTTTCTATTAATTATTATTTAGTTATTAAATTACATTAAAGGTTAAAATTAATTTATACTTGCCATATACCGACAGTGTTTTTGTAGCAATAAATCTACTTACGTAAGTATTATCTGTGCTTAAAAATATGCCTAATAATGTACTGGAATATTTTTCATACACAAGCCACTTTCTTTCATTAAATACTAAGAGACTAGTCTGGAATCATGATTCCGCGTCTGTCCAGTAGCCTCGCTCTATTCTCGGATTACTATTTGTGGATTATTCCCGCGTTGAAACTGCCGTTGTTCATATATTAGTTAGAAGAACCTTTAGTTCACATATACAATTGATTACAAAAGTTTCTTCACTAACAAACAATGAAACCAAACATATATTTTTATAGAAACATCCTTTAGTCAATTTATGGTATTTTTTAGACTCAATAGAAACAATATTAATGCAACTTGAAATAAATAATTTTTATTAAATTCATTTTTTATTCACCTTCTACATGTTTTGTTGTTCCTACAGTAGTGTGAGTGCCTGTTCCTATTTCATCGCGCCTTGGTGATAGTGAAACGGTCGGTTTTCTTATATATTCATAATTTTGATTACAATAAATAACTGCTTTAACATGTGATGAGGAGCATGATGTAATGGTTGCAAGTTGCAAACATTTTGTTAACGACACTTTATCGACAGTTCTTCTCGTCTGTTCTCCGCTAGAAATGGCAGTAAATGTATATTTAAATTATTTTTTTACTGAGTTCATAAGTTAACGTTAAGTTATATGAATAAATCATATTTTTATAATAATCAAAATAACATAAATAATAAAAAAAATGAAATTCCCCCAGACGGTTAACGGTTAACGGTTTTCAGTGATAATTACATAGGTACCTATGTAGTGAAAGCATTTTCAATATCATACTCGTGATTTATTTACTTTTTTTAATTATTATTATGTTCGTTGGATATTATTTAATTAATTTATTTATAGCATAAATGCCTCACAATATAATAATATGAAGACTAACTTACATACACTAACAATTTTTTCTAATTAAACAATAATAACTTACATCTATCACTCTTCCTAAACCTGTCACAAGTATATCCAGTTCTGGTGCAGAACTTAGGAAACGGTTAAGCAGAATCGGTGACTGCTGGTGGAGGACAGTTGAGTTCCACTCAGACAGCAGGGCATCCTTATGGGATCTTTGTTAACTAGAAATACATATATCTTAATATACATTTACATATAAGTCAGCCTTTTGCTATCTTTTCTCGGTATTCGATTGCACGTGTTAAAATCGCTTGTTATTGATGTATGTTTTTCATTCTTAAATTCGATCCATAACAAAATATTGAAGGAAACTACTTAGAGGTATGTTTAGTAATCAGTTTATTACTGTTTATGTATAATAATATGTAATATAGACATTAGACAGCTAAACTATAGTTTTCATACTTGAAATTATACATTATCTGATGGACACTCACATTGCCAAAAGGCTCGGAAGTGCGCTGTTCTCGCTCTGTTCTTGAAGGACCCTAAGTCGAATACTTCAGTGGGCAGTTAGTTCCACATAGTGGTGGTGCCTTTTATGACTGTTCCGTCGCTTCGTTTGCCCCGTCTTATGATAGAAGATGTAAAAAAATGTGTTAATAAAAGTTGTCTTAACATTTAAGATGCTGGCGGTAATCTTCATATTTTTTGAAGTTAAACTTCTTTAGGCGCATGAGATTAAATTTTTACTACAAAGTACACATGTCAGAAGTGAAACTTCTTTAGCAAACTAATTTTTAAGTCTTGTTCATATTTATACAAAAAACTTTAGATTTCCGAGACTTAGAGGGAGGGAAAAAGGAAGATGTATCAGGAATTTAATTAATTTAATTGTTATTAAAATATTAAAAGTGTCGAAAATTAATACAAATTTAGTATATTTTTCTTATATTTATTTCTTCTATAATTAAAACACGTGGCATTTTAATTTACAATTTTGCATCAAATATTAAGATATTTCATAAATTCTCTTTACCAAATTTTAATTTTAAAAATATAATTTCTATAAGGTAATTCGCCCTTCTTTCAATCTCTCCCTTTTCTTCGACAAAATCTAATCCAGGGCGCCACCCAAACACATACAAAAAAAATCATTCAAATCGGCCCAGCCGTTTAAGAGCAGTTCGTTCACACGTACAGTAGAATTATATATATAAATCCGCGTGTCGTTATGCCAGAGACTCATATGTTTAAACCATTAGTTAAAACCTTTTGAAACAAAGGTTAAAGAGAATTTAGTAAAAATGTTCACGATTGAGTTAACATTGCAACTTCAGGTACAATATAGAGCCGGGTTCACTTGATAAACTATCGTTATAGTTGGAATTGTTCTTTGCGATTTAATTAAACTTTTTATTTGGTTTTATTTTTGCCCTGGCCTTTGTCCGTTCTGTAAACCAGCCTTTTGTCTTGTGCAGTCAATTTCTAACTTCCATTGTTGAATACGCCTTCCCACGATTTTCGTTTCTGACAGTTTTTTTTATTAAAGTTTTGCCCGTGATTGATTTGGTGAGTGTTTCAGGTTGTAATGGAAAAAGCTTATATTTCTTTATGTTAATGAATTATGAATGACACACAGTACATGTTTCTTTACCGGAAGGTGAATACCCTTAAAGATACTGCTCTAATAGGCATGATATTTGCAGTTAAAAAATAAATCAGTGGTGCTACCTCTTTTGGTCTGGGCCTCAGATTTCTGAATCTGTTTCATGATCATTTTTCAATCTAATAGGCAAGTAGGTGATCAGCCTCCAGTGCCTGACACACGCCGTCGACTTTTTTGGGTCTAATACATGTCGGTTTCCTCACGATGTTTTTCTTCACCGTTCGAGCTAATTAATTGCGCACATAGAAAGAAAGTCCACTGGTGCACAGCCAGGATCGAACCTATGACCTCAGGGATGAGAGTCGCACGCTGAAGCCACTAGGCCAACACTGCTCTATATGCGATATTTGCAATTAGTATATGTAACTAGCAAACTCGGCGAACTCCGTTTCGCCACCAGATGGCTTCGTTTTACGTAACATTTCGTTTGGTGATCCCGCTTTTCTGTTGAAATTTTTCCTGAATTTTCTTTGCTATAAACCTCACGGAGCCCTTTCCAACGAATGCAAAACCGTGGAAATCGGTTCGTGCGTTCCGGAGTTATAGCGTCAGGAAGGAAAACCCGACTTATTTTTATATAGTAGATAATGCTCCCAAAAGTCAAAAGTGTAACACAACTATGTTAATATGGTCATATAAAAGTTATTAATGTATTTAAATTATAATATTTATTATAGAAAATTCCACCGATCAATTTGCATTGATTATCTTAATTTTGCTTTGTGTGTAGAATGTTGAATCCTTATAATGCAATACAAATTCTGAGATAATCACATAAAATTACTCTGTATAATTCATAAACTATTCGTCTTTATGGTGTCATCATAAGCATATTATCGAACTTTAAATATATAAGGTTATGTGAAGTATTATTTATCTAATGTATGTAAGATAAATGTATTATTTATAGGATTTTTAATATATATATATATATAAAATCTGCGTTCCTTGTGCATATGGGTAGGTTACCTTATAAAAATGTAATTAAATCTATGTCTAATATTATAGTCGATAGAAATTCAACAATTGTAATTAAATTATTATTAAAAATAATATTTAAGCATAAACGCATAAAATTAAATAACTAATGAATGTTTTGTCCTTATCCCTTTTGACTCACTTTGCAAATGATTGAACGTGACAAAAGATTCTCAAAGTTTTTAAGAATAAGATCCTTGACACTAAAAGATTATTTTGTCATAAAAATCTATGCTAAACCACAATCTTTCCAAACTATAGTCCTACGATTAGGAGTTAGGTCTATATTTATATAGCGTAATGGTGTCTCTGTGGCCAAGAATGATTGGGATAGTGCGTTCGAATCCTAGCTCGATTTTTTTTATATGCGCGTATACAAGTCGATATCGTGTGTCAGAACGGTTAAACAATTTGTCCATAAACACCAACAATCCGTCGGTCAATAAGAGTTTCAGTATGATTTTTTTTTATAGACCAGTGGTTTACCCACAGGAGGCTCACCTGATGTTAAGTGATACCGCTGCCCATGGACACTTAGCCAGGAGACTGCCAGGAGACTCGCAAGTGCCTTTTAAGAATTGGTACTCTTTTCTCGAAGGACCATAAGTCCAATTGGTTCGGAAATACTTCAGTGGTGTCACAACGCTCAGTTGTGGAACGAATTATTACTATTAATGTATTAAATGTAAATTATATCACTGCTACGGATATATTGATTTTCACGTCTCCGCCCATACCTGTCCTGCCACTGTGGCTTTTGATAATAGGCACGAATTTCGTAATTTCAAATTAAATCCAACCCCGACAAAGTGCCGACAATTTCGTTAACAACCTAATAACATACTCGACATGAATTATGTATTTATTACCTCGTTACGTCTTGAAAACAAAGTGTAATTCTGATAATTAACACATTAAAAGTTGATAATAATTATTCAGAATTACACAAATATACTCGTATATTCGGTAATTTTTAACAATATTTACGGGGTTTGTTAGTTAAAAACATTAAAAATAAATAAATCTGTGGAGCTACAACCTCATTAGGTCTGGGCCTCAGGTTTCTGCATCTGTTTCGTGATCATTTTTCAATCTAATAGGCAAGTAGTGATCATCCTCTAGTGCCTGACACACGCCATCAATATTTTGGGTCTAAGACATGTCGCCTTCCTCACGATGTTTTTCTTCACCGTTCGAGCGAATGTTAAATGCACTTATTGAAAGAAAGTCCATTGGTGCCCAGCTGGGGATCGAACCTTCGACTTGAAGTGAGATTTTTACCTGAACCGAGGATTTTTAAAAACATATTTAAAAATACCTTAAGCAACAAGTCAGACAAACCATAGCTGGAGTATTTTTGTGTTATTCTAATTTGAAATAAAAACACTACAATCGACTCATTTACTACTTCGCCATTGAAGGCATAACCTTCTAAACAGAATGTTTGACTTATTAAATGCAATTAAGTAGGCGATAATTTATTATAGTAATCCCGATAAATCGTTATTTTATTATCGGTCCCTTTGATTTACATCTGTGGGAGCTGGAGTGTTTTAGCCTCAATTCTCAATCCAGAAGATTGATGTTCCTTTGCTCCCGGCTCGAGCGCGGCTGTCGCGCGATAAATTAAACGCAACTCATATTAAAGCTGAATAATGAAAGTGTGCATCCCATTCCATCCTATATAGATAATCTGTGAGAGAAAAGGATGTGAATAGTTGAGAAAGGACGCCTTTTTTATTATGCTACGACGAAGGTAACCGTTATACGTCTCTTAATGACGGCCTAAGCGATCTCTCACGGATTATTCTAAACTCTTTGTTTTAAAATCTCATAGTTGGTGACGAAAAGTTAAAGAATTAAGTTAAATTACCGTATTAAATTGTGATTTAAATTAATTTATTTAAGCATTTGTTACATTACACATGACTTAAATCTTTGCGGTTTCATTAAGTCTTTCCATAAACAGATTACTAATAATTAAACCGAAAAAATCTATGGAAAATCATAGAATCTAATTTTGTTTTTCTCAAAAATGAAGCTTCATTTGACTATTGTTATGTCTAGTATTTACTTCATATTAAAGTGTTATTATTTCAGTGCCATATTATTCGTAAGCTTACACAGGAAAACCATGAAAATTCAATAAAAATATAGCTAACTTATTTAGGTTACGCATTATATGTAGCAACAAGTATGCACTGCGATCCAACGAGATTGCTTGTCCGGCCATGGCGTACCTATCTGCAATCGGTAAATGGTTAAAGTCTCGATATGCGAAGTATTCCACGTGGAATGTCACCGTCACCGTACTGGTACTTATGCACTCGGACGCACTGAATTTTTTCTTATCGCCAATGCATTTTCTGCAAGTTTTCAATGCGAACGACATGCTCCATAGTGACGTGCGCGTTTAAATCTGTAATGAAAATATATTATTCTATAACAAAAGTAATTAAATAACTAATGCTCTAAGGTTTACATTTAGAATGAAAGACGAAACTGACGTTTTTTATTATAACTGTTGTTAAACAATCATAATCTAACTTACTAACTTAATTAAAACTTAAAGGTCACCTTAAAGGACCTTATAGCAAACCAAATTATCGGTTGAATATCAATCTAAAATGCAAACTGAAGTGAAAATGAAAGGCAAAACAGTAGCTTTTCGTTTTAATATGATTGTTGTTGATCAATTATAATCCAAACCTACTAACCTGTTTAAAACTTAAAGGACTCCAGATATCAAATTATAGATTTCGGATAAAATGCTTCTAATGATTATATAACATACAAGATTTATTTAAAAGTATTCTAGTAGTCAACTTTTCTTAATATCTTTATGATTCGCATCTTAACGTCGATGAAGATTTTTTATTCTCTAATTCAGTACATTATTAAGCCCGTGGCAATCCTGTCATCCATCACAGACAGTGCAATCGTTCCGCTGTCAGTTCTATTCCGGGACGTTCAGTTTTCGCTAATGATTCTTCGTCGTCCTCAGATCAAATGTTTATACGTTTGTTGTAAATGTTATTTGCGATCAATACTAAATTTAGTTTGAACTACAGAAGCTAGGCTAATTTCTGTAGCTGTGTCATTTTCTCTATTACCTGCTTTGATAGCTTTTCATTAATTTCTAGCTACCTTTCTTTTAAAATGACTCTTAAGAAGAATTATAAATAGCATTATGATAGTATTACTATTAAATGGTTAGTTCACAATTTTTGTAAGAACCCTTTAATTTTTCTTATAGGTTACACAATGTAAACTTATGAACGTCAAAAAAGAAAGATTCATTAAATGCTTCTAATTTTACATTTACTGCCAGTTCTCAAATCAAGGGCATATAACGGAAGAGAAGAATAAACTCACCGCAGTCTTTTTAATCGCAAAACAAAAGTTTTAGCAACGTTTGTAAGGAGCTGCAACCATTACATGACACCAGTTCCACATGACATCTTAAGTAATAAATAATAATAAAATAAATTAAAAACAAAGATTTGTCCTCTATCAGCATGATGAAATAGGAGCACACACTTACATTCTCGTAAGAACAACACGCAAATACATATTATCGATCCATTTGATGTTGATCTGCCAAAACTGGCACACCAACTCCTACAGATGTTACTTCAGTAATTTTATAGTAGTGTAGTAAGTAGTAATGTTTCGATATTGTAATAGAATAAAAGATATTCATTGTAATTATTAACTCTGGCACATCACTAGTTTGTCCTGCGGCACAAGTTAAACGTTGCAACAGTCTCTGTTTATGAGTTAACAAATAAAAGCGTAAATGCCGGATCGCGTTCCGTGTGAGAGAGTTTATAATTTATTTGCGTCGCAGTTTTCTGGCGACGATTTTCCCACAGGGGCGGTGTCTCAAACGAACCGCGCCCGCCCTTTATGTGGTTTTTTGTGGCGGCACAAAATACTCCGGTGGAAAACATTCAGTGATAACTGGTAACAATCGCTGCCGACGGATGCCCCTGCCATTCCTCGAATACCTTTCGTTGGATCTCGGCTCATGCTTTTTCATCTAGCACCGCCTCGCAACAAAACCTATATTTCGTGGAGCTTCCAATTATAATTAATACTTTGTTCTTATTCTCAGAATAAACGGGGTTAGGAAATATTTAAGGAAATATATTATGTTTTAATACTTTATTGTTTAAGTCAATTCTAAACACTAGAACAAATTCATGCATTAATGCTTCAATACATATAGCGTTTTTATTAACTTTCTATTGTTTCTTGATCGCTCCGCTTAAGATTTGATACAGTGATAAGTTTAAAAGTAAAATGTTACGTAAGGGGCGATGTTGTCGATGTATTTCATCTAAGAAGCGTCTGATTCCTTATCGTCTATCTTTAGATCTTAAAAGGCAAAGAATTTATTTGTACAATTTTACCGACTCGTGGGTGAACCATTATTCAAATAACTAAACTTCGATTAGTTCTACATATTTTGGTTTTGGTATGCGGGATTTATTTCTCTGGATTTGATATAACCTTCACTACCAAGTACATTAGTTTTAAAACTCTGTTTTAACTATTAAATCGATAACCCGGTCAGTTAAATAGTCTTTCGTATACAACATAAAAAGTTGAAGAAGTATTTTAGTATCCATTTGTAGCGATTCTGAACAAAGCTGCTATTTTTACACTAACACAAACCAGTGGTTATCAAATGTAATATACATATTTTTCAGTAAAATAAAAAAAAACTAACGTGCTCATTTGTCTCTTTCGGTCAGTGTTAAAATTTGTGCTTCAACCAAAATCGTCTGTAAAAAAATACGGTATCGTCATAAAGAAAACACTGCCTGTACTGATCTGTAGAAAAGTGGCATTAGTCATATGACATTTGACATTCGGTACTTTTTCAAAGCATTAGAACCATTCATCTAGTTGCGAAATTGTAAATCTCACGGTAGATGTATCACTGTTCTAGTTAAACGATAATAAATCGTATGCTTAGCGGCGCGGTGACTTGTGTACATAATTAACAATAGTGGTATTATACGCGATTTCCAAATGCATTGCAGATAGTTTGTCATGAGCAAATTGCTATTTATGACAATCCATTCTTAAACCCGGATTATACACGCAATGCGTGCGTGGAGATTCAACCAATTTTAGAAGAATAGTCTAGAATAAATTATCAGTAAACAACAATATGAAAAATAAATAACAACAATAAAGCGTCTTGAATAAAATTTTTAATGTAAAGGCATATTCTATAACTTGTCAAGTGCATCAGTGAAAAGGGCAGATATCATATGCTACTAATAATTCATATAAACAACTGAACGAATTAAAACAATTCTCTTTTCTCAAGGTAATATTTAGTCGAAATTTAAATAATCAATTTCATATATCAAACGACTCATTGTTCTAGTGGTTACTACCCCGAATCCATGGGTCCCGGGTTCGATCCCCGGCTGAGACGAACATCGATGTGATGAGCATTTGGTGTTGTGCTTAGGTCTTGGGTGTTTAAATATGTATTTATTATATGTATATCTATCTATAATATGTATGTATATCCGTTGCCTAGTACCCATAACACAAGCTTCACCAGCTTAGCATGGGGCTAGGTCAATTGGTGTGAATTGTCAAAAAAAAAAATATATATATTTGCATACGTTTTCGACAAATGGCATATTTAACGCTACACTCCGAATCTAACCCTAAGACCTTTCGGTTAATTGAATAAGCCAAGTACAAACTATAGGTAGAGTCGTAATTTCGCGCAGCAAAAATACCTCGAACAACATTGTTTCCGTAGTGATAAATAATCCATTGCTATTTAGCTAACAATCGAGCTTCGATGGGCATTTGGTCAGATTCCGAGGCAGGCAGCCGTGGCAGCCACGTGTGCTCGCATGCCTTGGGCTGAATATGCAACCCTTGCTTGAATTTTGGCCCCTATTCGGAATATTCCATGCACATCGGTTTATGTTGCCGAGCAATGTATCGGTCGAATGAAATGTCCGATCAAATATCTCCAGTCTACCTTTTATTCATTGAGTATTATGGATTTCTGGGTTTAGGCTTAGTAGGTATAAATATTTGTTTTAATTTATCAACAATTATTAGATACTAGTAGCAATACTAGCGGACCCGAAATGTCTTAAATACAAAATTTTAACAAAAAATTAATCGAAAAAGTCGAATCCACTTGTGAGTTTCAAATTTTTATCCTTGATAAGTTCAAAGTCGAGACTCAGTGCTATCTATATATATAGTCGATAACTATGACTAAGACTTCAGTCATATAAAACGTATTGGATGATATGTCGACTGTATATGTCATACTTTCTCGTACAGTCTCGTTTTTGAATATCTAAAAAATAATTACAATAAAATTACTGTTAATTGATTATAAAAGTGTTATTCATCATAATATTACAATATTATATTAAATACTAATAACATACCGATTTACATGAAATAAACTTTTATAATACCTATCTCTATCAAAAACATGAAAAATGTATTTTCGTACCAGAGTTTTTCTTTTTGAAGTGAAACTTCTTTAGGCGCATGAGGATAAATTTTCACGGAACGTCACGAAGATGTGCAGCGTTTTTATCGAAGAAAAGGGAGAGAGCGATTGAGACCGATTGAGAGTGTGAGAAGGGCGAATTACATTATAGAAATTATATGTTTAAAATTAAAACTTCGTAAAGAGAATTTATGAAATATTTTTATATTTTATGCAAAACAATTTATTGATCTCTAAAATGACGAATTGTTAATTAAAATGCCACGTGTTTTATTATCGAAGAAATTTAGTTTATTATTTGTATTAATTTTCGACACAATATTTTAATGACATTTAATTTCCTAACATATCTTCCTTCTTCCCTACCTCTAAGTCTCGGAAATCTAAAGTTTTAGATTTGTATAAATATGAACAGGAGTTAAAAATTAGTTTGCCAAAGAAGTTCCACTTCTGACATGTGTACTTTGTACGCACGCACTTTTATATTATTCCTTATGGGAGTGCGTATGCAATGAAGTGTTAAACAAATATATATTATTTCAGGTAAGTGACAAATGGAAAGTTTAACACGGTGATCGATACACTCATGATGCACCCAGCGGGATACTACGCTAACCTTGGTAAGAATACCAAATTATTTATTGAAAACCGAAAAACCATGGCAAACAAAAACGCCGTCTGAATATGTATTATGAATTTCAATTATTGCAAGATATTATAATAGTGAGGTTTTTTTTTTGTATGGCAACGGCGTTTAAAAATTACAACTTTAAATGTATACTAAAATTGCCATTGCCATGTCTAGTAATATATTATAACTATGGGTGAGTCTGTGGATAGGTACGTGTGTGAGAGTACTTCATATCGAGACCTATATCTACATAGTAATAAAAATAAAATTTAACATTTGCTCAAACGGTGAAAGAAAACACACGAGGAAACAGACATGTCTTAGACTCAAAAAGTCGACGGCGTGTGTTAGGCACTGGAGGCTGATCATCTACTTGCCTATTAGATTTTAAAAAATTATCATGAAACAGATTCAGAAATCTGAGGCCAAGACCTAAATAGGTTGTATCGCCACTGATTTGTTTATTATTTATTTAATAAATATAAAAAAATGAGTCAATAGAGAAATTTAACTTGGTTTGAAGTTTACCACGTGGTACATGTTGCTGCCAGTATTACATGCCAGGCGAACTATAGACATTTCGACGAATATTCCACATATATCAAAATAGTTACGGGATATACGGGGACAATAAAATCCGGCTTATTTCTTTTTAATTTTGTTTATTTAATTATAATATTCATTAATGACTATACTGTACATTACACATAAAAATGTACGTATAAAAAGTTAATTATATAAAATACTGTACATTTATAACCACTTGCCTTATTTAATTACTTACCATAGTTTAATTTGGTTCATTATTTAAATATTTATTTATGTAAATTCTTGGAATTATTTTCGATAATGCTACATAATACTGGGAATCACAGGCTCCTGAAATACCGTTCTCACTAAATCAGGAGCCTGGGATACATGTTTTTTAACATACATACAACAGAAATAATATAACAATAAATAACAAAATAATATTGGGTAGGATAAAATATTATAAATAAGATATTCTTTTGTCTTCATGTGTTTTTGCCACCAGCCATCAAACGCCTTGGTACTTAACCAAGGTTAACGCACACGATGGTTACAACCTACAACAGATGAATTAAATATACAGTTATAATATACAAATTATTACATAGCCTACAATCACAAAACGTAACGGTTATCAAACATTTTTTTTTATCCAATCATTTAGCAAAAGTCTAGTCTGAAGGATGTATGACGTCACATTGATATAATAATTATAGTTAAGACGTAAAAATAATGATACATCAATTTTACAAATTACCTTCATACGTGCATCTTGTGTTGCAAGAAGTGCTACCTACTTTTGTCGTTTCCTGAGCTAGGATAGCTTACATGTAAGAGTTAAATATTTATTTTAAAAAAAGTAGCGGCCTATCTCGCCTGACGGATATTTATTATGTAGTAGCCTATAAAACTCAGTGAAAATACAGCATCAATAAAACAATATTATTATGTTCTTATATTATTATTTGTTTTCATCGGTCTTTTACTTGTTATAAGTTTAGTTTTATGAATATATATTAGTTTTTAATAATATAATAAATCATAGCCTCGATAATATGCGTAGTCTATGTGACAAAGTGTTAGTAATATTCCGGCTAAAGTTTATAATGCCCTCATCTCTACTAATATACTAAAGTAAAATAACAAACAGTTATTTTAATTATATAAACTGATTAACTGACAAAAAACTGGTGTAAGTTAAAATCTGTTAAAATAATTAACTGTTGAAATTGAGCTTTCGTCAACTGTCATTTTCATACAAAGGTCTATCCACAGACACCGATACGACCTCCCATTGATAGCTGGTATCGACAGATGGCTATTACAATCCGTCGATTGGCTATTGGTACACTTTTTACAACATTTGGATTAAGATTACTATCTCAGATGGTGGATTATGGATTGAGATATGTTATTGGGTTCGGGCGTATAAGAACATTTACCTTAATATTATTCAACCTTATAAAAGCTATAGATTGAAAGGAACTGGGACATTTAAGCCGTGTCAGACTTTCACTTCTTAATTAACCGACAAGTCCCTGGGAAACGGGTCCTTGCTGTATAATTTATCTTGTAACTTCCTATTGTAATAACGTATTTTTGATCCATATTAAGTATCCATAAGTTTGGTTTCCTCTTTTCTTATTTAGAATGAAAACGTATCGCCTCGACGTCGGTCGTTCCACAACTGAGCGTTTCTTAAGGCAGTTTTTGCGCGCCACCACTATGTGGAACCAGCTGCCCACTGAAGTATTTCCGAATCAATTCGAGATAGGGTCCTTCAAGAAAAGAGCGTACCAACTATTGAAAGGCCGGCAACGCACTTGCGCTATCTGGCAATGTGAGGGCGGCGGTATCACTTAACAACAGTTGAGCCTCCTGCCCGTTTGCTTCCTATTATTATTATTATTCCATTATTTCTGTGCAAGTTATTGTATATCTTATGTAGTTTTGCATTTGCGCTCAACTTATTCAAAAAAAATTTTCTGACAGTGGTCTGGAAGAGATCACTCGAAAGCGATAAGGGCCTCCTATTATTTAATTATTTAAACTGTACTGTATTACTTCAACGAAGTGTGATTAAAGTGGTGTCGATTGAATTTGTTACGGAAATTCGCGCTGACTATCTTACAAATGGGTAGCAATTTGTGTACATTTGCGAGGGTTTAATTTATGGAGATCCGATTGATTGGCCAATTAACAACCACTAGTACTCAGATCTTAGCTTACACACTGGTTTAGTACATTTAGTTTGGTTTACGGGATTTCTTTTTATAAATGGTCTCTGCACTGAGACGTCTTTAAACATTACAAACCCAACTTAAGACTAATTAGTAATTTTATTTATTTTTTATTTATTTGCTGAACGGTATTCCTACAGCTACTTATTAAACAATATTCAAACAATTACACTGTACACAAGAGCCAAAAACGGAATACACATTTAAACATACACAAAGCACAGTTTCACCTATACAAATCCAAAAAATATACAAAGAATATATGTATTTATAATAAATTCTAAGTTGTAAGATTTTCATTGTTCATTATTCATTTTTTTCAATTGAATACATAATTTACTAATTTTAATATAAGAAAGAGTCCAATACTTACAGTTTCTATCAAGGAGAAATCACTCTGTTCTTGTGTACTCTTTTTTCCACTTACAAGAATAAAACGGGAATATTTAAAAGACTTCTTCATAAATGAAAATGCTGGCTTGGCTGTTTTGTTTCTTCTATTTTAATTTCTTTTACCATATGTATATTGTCTTGCGAGTCATTATATATCTTAAATAGAAAATAATTTGAAATTTGTTCCTTCAATTGTAATAGTTAAATTATTTTCATTTTTAAAGTTGTTAAAGTTTTACTGTGGTACTATAGTTACTGCTATTCTGTGGAAACTGTCAAACTATCTTGTAACAAACTCCACAGAGTTGTGGGATTTTTTATAAAAGTCATTAAGAAATCAGTTTCATGTGAAGTTGTACAATAAATTGAAATAAACTTAGTCACTTACTGTCGGATTGTATCTTTGGGATATTCCATCACAAGCACAATTGCTGGGTTTTCAACTGGATACAGTTAATGTTTAGTTTTATAAGTGATATAACTTTTATTTATTTAACAAAATGTAAACATATACTTCACATATATAGCAATACATATAAAAAAAACAACACAACGTTCAACAGTAATAGATTAAAATATTTACAAAACGATATTTTACAGTATAGGGACTGACATGAAGCAAATCACTTGCTTAAAAATATAAATGTCTGTTAATCTCAGTTCGTTTATTATTTTCATGTGTCCTTTGTTTTTAATAGTGTCCCACTGTTTATAGATGTTTTAATTGCATTTTCATCAATTGTTTTGTCTTAATCTTAATATATATAAATTATGTGTCACGTTGTTTGTCCGCGATGGACTCCTAAACTACCGAACCGATATCAATCAAATTTGCACACCGTGTGTAGTTTGATCCAACTTTAAAGATAGGATAGCTTACATCTCAATTTATACCCGCAATATTATTTTATTGCAAAATATTTGTTTATTATTATATAGTCACAATTCTAACAGATGGCACTGTGTTGAAAGTACCAACGTTTCACATAATCTACAATTTCAATGGCATAACCACCAAAAAAAGCACGGTGGTCCTCATGACTGGTTTCTCCTACCATTTCCCTTGAATAGTTTGCTAACTATATACTATGTAATATAACAAAAACTTTAGCCACAGAAACGCGTGGCCGGTCTCCTAGTAATATATGTATTTTTGCACTTCTTGCTTACCTTATCTAAAAAAATTCTTACAGTGGTTGCCTCAAAGAGATTGCTCGATTGCGATAAGTCCGCCAGTATCCAGTACCTTTTCATTTAATTATGTCAATTGTATTATATTTCTGTGTAAGTGTTAGTAAATAAATAAAGATTATTTGTGTGTAATTCTGAGATGTCTTACCGCATCAGAATGTCAAAATTAGTTTCCCAGACTATTCGAACACGTACCGTTAAACGATCATTTCTATTCAAATACTTTTGGTTGTTCTGCTAAATTATGAGCGTGAGTGAATTAAGTGGAATATGTCGTGTTTTGAGTTCTTCTTGTTTGAAACTTATAAATGCTAATTGAGGTTTTTAATGTTTATTGTATGAATATCTGTTTTATTAGTTATTGATATATATTCCAGATATGGAATCTGAAAGAGCGAACTAAATTCTAAGTCTATATCAGAAATTCTACCGTTGGTTATTATGATGCGAATTACGAAATGAACTTTTCAAATAAACCTAATGAACGTTAATGAAAACTCGGAAAGTGCAACAGATGCAAGTGCTACGCTTCAACTTCGGACGCCTCTATCAAACCCGACGTGACATAATACCGCACGCCACGCCCCCTGCCTCTCGCTCTAACGCGCTGCGAGTGAGCGGGACAGCCTACATAAAGCCTCCATCAACAGTTTCTAAGAAATGCCAACTGTTATTATCCGTGGATTGTTCTCGGCTTTTGCCTCATGAATGAATACGGCGCCTGCAGGTGCGCACCCCGAAGCAATTTGGCAATTACCCTCTTCTCAATTTGAAGCACGCCACTTGATTCGGTGGCTCCAATCTCGGCGGGAAGTTGCAGTTTAAAAATTGCCTGAATTAGCATATTCGCGTGTTCGTCCAGATGAGCGATCACCTATCAATCAATCCCTTTGGCACTAGTGCATGCGATAATTTCGGCTTGCATATAAAAAGACTCATTGCTTTGCCAACGATTGAATAATCAATTTAATTTCACGCTTGATCAAGTTTACAAATGATGTATCAATTCTGTATATACGCGATTAACCCCTTTGCTAGGTCAAATAAGGAACTGAATTGAGGCAAATTAATTCTTAACGGGGTGTTTCCAGCGGCGAGCATTTAAAAGTTCCATTCACAACCAAATATTTGAACTAGCAACAAAATTCACTTTAGTAGTGATATTAGTATTAATCGTGGTAGTTTTTTGTTTTGTTTGGATTAACTATATTGTAATCTTAAAATACAATTAAAGTTTTTATGCAAACAATCAATGGCAAGCCCTCCATAAATTGTCATTTCAATTGCTTTTTGGATATGTGACAACAAATTCGTGTTATTGTAAGCAAGCTCTCTTGGCACGATTTTCAACTCACCGATGCTCATAAATTCTCTGCTTTAACATCAATTCAATACACTTCAGTGAATCATTAAGTGGATTTACGTTTTATTACTCTGCTGTCATATAAAAATTACTGCATTTATTTTTGGGTCTCGCGACGTTTACTTTACATTAATAATCTAAAATATTCGTAACCAGACGAAAAACGGTACACATTTCATCGGTATTTTTAAACGCAAACTACTGTTATAAAAACAAATTTGCTGGAAAAACCCAAGATAGATAGAGACATCAAGACATTCACAAAACTGCTTGAACTATAACTCAAAATTCAAAACATTTTGAACGAGACTTAGCGCTATCTACTTTCTGAATAAACCCTAAATAAACCAAATGTCTAGTCAGACGCAGTGATATAATTTCAAACAATGATCAGAGAAAGTAATAAGATTATCAAGTATATATTTAGTGTTAGGAGCGTTGGCTATGATTGGCGCCGTTTCGGCAGAGAAGTGGTTGAACCGGTTCCCGGCTTCGACTTTACAGTAGCCTTAACGACTTGCCCACAATAAAATTATACCTTGTTGTGCCTTTATAACGTGTTTGTTTCACGTCTTTCACCTTTTACTAACCGTTCTACTTCTACTTGACATTTTAATTTTATAGCTAATGCTGATTATTAAACGCTAACAAAACATGACGAATTGATCAACACGTGCAGATTTTTATTTCCTTATTCACAGTCGTTTAAATGCAAATATTCGTTTTGTTTTGAGGTATCAAATGATAGTCATATTTTGTTTCAAGGTATCTAATTCTACAGAGAAATTCGTGTATAATAAAGCCCGTTTATTTTAAATCTTTATAAATGTTAACAATACACAGTTTTTTTATGTTACTCGTTATACTAACTTCCTTCAGTACCACTAATCTAGACCTCTTCACGGGTCCTTCATTCCAATTTTTCTTCACATGGCTTTCTTTCTCCTTTCGCTTCCTGCTACCGCTTCTATATTTTCTATTCACCCTTTTAAAAGGCGCTCTCTTCTCCTTCTTCCCCTTCTTTCATATCCTTTTATTTGTGCATTTTGCTATATGCTCCGTAATCCGTATATACCGAAACCAAATATCAATCGTCATAACCTTTTTTCACTATCTGTAAAACTGATATATTTCGACAGGAATTAGATAAGATCAAGTCTAAGAAATTACACAAATACTATGTAACGTATTTCTAGGTCAACCAGTCGTTAACAATTTCTTTTGGTAATTAATGCATATGTCAATACTCCACGAGCCGGTTATGGATATGCACGAAGGAGTGCAATTAATTTTTGAATTGCAAATGTTGAATCCATTTAATTTTATGACAAACTAACAAGATTTTCTCCGCTAGTAGCAAAAAACATGTAATGATTCACCGTGATGCGATCGTTTCCATCCAATCGGAAAATTCCTGTAATCTTACAAGACTTTCTTCAGCTATCGTGGTTAAGGTTCTAAACACGCGAACTCGGTATCAATACGCTATAATGTTGCGCAACAAATACACAATTTGGCTTATTGACATAGGCGTAATTTGGTGAAGTACCGGCGCGTGCGATTCGTATCCAAACGTTACAGAACATTCTCAATGTATTATCAACAAGATAAGAACTGAGTGGAGGATGACATCACCGCTAAGACCCATGTCTCCATAAAGAAAGTGTTCAGTAGGTAATCTTTGTCTGATAAGATATTATTCAGCTAATTGACAATGCGCGTTTGTTAACATTGGTAAAAACTGATTGAGGAAGCGGCTGTGATTAGTTGAAAATTGCTTATTCGACCGTGAAATGTCGATAAAAGGTACAAAAATGAGATATCAATCCGGAGTCTTTGTGCAAGAGGTCTACTCAAGCAAAGTTGACTTGACACAGACAGGAGCATATCGGATTGAAACTCGAAATCTTAAACCGGTTCCCTTGGATTGTTTATCCCTTTCTATCTCAGGGGGGCGGGTATTAACTCTCCTTCTTCGTGAGTCACTGTTTTTACGTATCTACCGCGGCGCGGGCGACGGGCCGTTCTACGCACTTCAGGGTCACTCGTCCGACTTCGTCACGCTTCGACTTCAATGCGACAATACGTTAATGTTCAAATTAATTATAACTTTCCAATAAAATGCATTTAACCTGTTAATAATTACTCATAAACAGACGTCTAATTAGTATTTTTTATTTATATAATTCCCCATAATTTGTTAATTATCCACGATTAAATTTTAAAGGCAGGTGCAATATGAATTATCCACAAGTGGTGTACTTAAAGTGTTTTATTTGTCATCATCAATTTACTGCTTTTTAAGCGTTTATGTGCTACTTGGCATGTTCACGAATAAACAAAAACATTCACAGTACTTCGTGACTTTATTTTAAACATTTGCACCGTTTTGCGCACGTAATTCTCTTGTTTTTTTTGTTCACTGCACATCGCTTATGCCCGAGTTTTAACTGTTACAAAGTAAATAGAATTTGTGGTTGGTGAGATTTTTAGGTCTGTCTTCGAGTAATTTGTTTCTGTTGACGTAATGAATGGCCCCGTGCACCACTCGGAGGTGTAGCAAGAGAAAGGGAACTTATTCAAAAGTAGGTAATGTTTTTGCTGTTCGTGTTGTGTTGCGGCAACGGCGCGCATGATTCATCGACGCGTGGGCGAGCTTATTCTTGTTCTATTCGCACTATAACTTTTCTTTTTGTATCTATAAGCTTTAATTGTTTGTGAGGATCATCATTAAATAACATAATTGATTTCAGACTAACATTTAAGCATGTCTCATCTTGTTCCACTCACATTGTTCCACCTACATGTCTTGGTTAGTTAAAAGAGAACCAAACAACTGTTCATTAAGATCTTTTCTTTTACCATATTATCAGAATGCGTCTTTCTATTTACTCTACCTGTTTTGAGTGAGGTGCAGACGTTTGTTTAAGCCTCGTATCACTCTATTCATCTTTATCAGTAATTTAACGGTCCATTTTGTTAGCCCTCTTATTTTTAACTGTTCTGTTGTCACAGACGCCACTTTTATGACATAACAAAAGATTGTAAACGTTCAGTTACCGCTTCAAAGAAATATTAAGTTGATTGTCGTTTTAGTTGTATTATGTTTAACAATATAATTGTTCCATATGTAACAAAAGGTCACTTAAGGTTTTAGTTAAAATGCATTCTCACAAATGAAATCATCGCATTTTAGTTTTAAGTTTTATTATATTTGTTATCTACCTTTTATAATTGTCGTTTAATAGTTTTTCTTATAGATATATAATATATAATAGACTTGTTTACATGAGATGCCAGCTGTGAACAAATTTTCATACTGACGTCAATATTTGTCTACACATAATAAGCCTGAAGTATTATAAAGATATTTAGATAGATTAGGGTACGATTCCGAGTCGAGACTTAAAAGAAAGTGAACTATTATCACTATTTGAGGTAATTTTGAAATAATAGAGACTTTTCTATAGCAAATTAGATCTGATGAAGAAGAAGCATTTACACATGATACAGTGCATATAGGAATAAAGGGTATGTTTACAAGAATTATATAAACTTTATTTCAATAAATCAATGTCGGTCATCAATGTGTACTTTATACTATACATTGGCTCGTATACGTTAACATTACAATATTTAAATTATACGACGGACAAAACATCACGTAACTATAAATACAAATGAATCGCAAAAATGTTGTTAAACGCAAAACTCGGCTGAACCAATTCGAGTATTTTTTTTTAAAATAGAAAGGAGATAAAAATTGGAAAAAGTTCGTTTTATTAAGTGTTTACTTAGGGTTTTATACCGGAAAAGCGAACTGCCTTTATTTAGTAGCATAGCAAAATGTTCCATATGTTGGTACGTAGCTACTAAAAACGTAGGTTAAGTAAAAAAAATATATTAAGGCGAATCAAGTCGGAGCTATTATGAAATATATTTAAACTCAAGTGAGTTTGGTTACCCTTAAATAAGTCATACGGAAACATTGTTATAATAAATAAATAAAGCCTTTATTCTGTGACCGTAACAAACAAATAACAGATAATTGGTAAGAAAAAACAATTGACAATTTATATTTTAGCAACCAGTTTTATGATCAGGTTGGCTCCGACATAGGCGTCTCCTATTTTAGCCCATTCTGCTCTGTCCTGAGGTAGGCTACTTCACTGCTGCCAGAAAACATTGATACTATATGTTAAAAAGATCAGTCAATATGCTTTTAATCGTGATAATACATAATTTAAACATTCTTGATATGCACTACATATATATATATATGCACATTACAGTAGACAGTGACAGAAATACAAACTGTATTTCAGAAGAGAGCTACACGTGTTCCTTCTTTATACTGTGTTCCGATGTCCAATACAAAATCGTAATAATAAAAAGTGCGGATGTGCAAATTATGTAGGGTACAGAACATTTAAAGGTCTTCTTAAGAGAATGGATTACAATGCCACCGCAAATATCAAAAAGCTCGGCTGTGCGCGCGCACAATACATTTGCGACATGATCCATTACTCTCACAATAAAGGTCATATTAGTGATATTGAAAGTTGTTTGGGTAATTTATTTAAATATATCATATGTTCACGACATTTCTTACGTTAGTTGTGTATCTACTTAATTAATTTTACGGTAGTAAATTCACGATGTCGAGACTTTTATAAGCTAGTCGTGACTGAAATGTTAGCTTTTGGGAAATAATTTTAAGCAAGAAGAAATGTGTATGGACTTTTTGTCTGCTTTGAGATATTAAAACTTTGCGCATTGCTCGAAATTGGACAAGTATAGCCTTTTTAAATATGCAGACCCAATGTGTCAGGCATTGATATGGGTTAAGTGGTTTAAAGATATGTTAAACACTTATAAGTAAACAGAATCAAAGTTTCATTAAAAAATAATAGGGTTGGCACAATCTTTACAAGGTCTCAGGTTTTTGTATCTGAACCTATTAGTATTTTTCGAACCAATTCGGTATTTCACCAAAAAAAACGTACCAATTCCCAAAATCCCGGCAATGTAGTTTCGATCCTTCTGGTAGTGTGAGCGTCGGTGGGTATCAGTACTACCTTTGAGACCCCCTTTTTTATATCCGAAGTGGAAATGGACATGCCAATGCACAGATGGTCTCAAAGTTATGCCGTTGAGGCCCGGGTAGAATGCGAGAGCGGCCCCGGAGCGTATGTAACGCGGCTTTGTAGGAACTACTTGAGGTGGTTTTAGTGGGTATTGTTCACCCGATATCTGAATAGAAGAGATTTTGGTGTCCCACATACCCCTGCAACTTTCGGGGGCAACGGATATAAAAATAAAATAATTTCTCAATGCATCCTTATAGGTTGACTAATTAAAATTAATTAAAGAAGTTTATATAGTCCCGCTCAGTTTACGTTTAGTGTTTGTTATAAACTCAGCTATTTATAGTTCGCACTTCATAACAGCGTTTAACGCAATTCACATGTATTGTTACGTGTATTCTAATGAATACGTAAATGTTTAAACGAACCAAGTTCAAGATCTTGGTCCATATTGTATAAGAAATGCATTACGAGAGATGTCTTAGCCTTGGGCAAGTTTGCTATTCTCAATCTTATTCAAATCAGATATAATTTTTGAAGTTCTTTAGGCGCGTTATGAAAAATTTATGAGAGTGAAATTTTACGATGCGCGCGCTCCGTGACACAAAATTAACAGAATGAAGTTGCCCACGAAAGATGCTACGGCATTGGACATAATTTAAAAACAACATTCGAATAATAATAGAATTTATGTTACATTTAATGTAAGAGAATAATAATAAATATTTGTTTATTTAATTTTTCAAATGTAAACTGAACTTTATTGACTATAATGACTCCTTTTCCAGTCTTTGATTATTTAATTGTAATTAATTATTTGCATGCAATCAAAAACTATTTTTAATAATGCCAAAGAAGTATAACTTTTTACGCGCGTACATAAGTACACGCACCCGTTTTCTTTGGTCGCAATTTAGTTCGTTTTGAAAGAATATCGTGAGGTTCGTCATAGTCTAAGTCTGACATTATAATATGTCAAAAATGTATTGGAATTTGATATACGGGAGTCAAGTCTCAAATCTGAATCTCCGCCTTAGAACCAAATAAACTTCAGGTCCAAACTGTGAGACAATCGCTTGCCTCAACAGAAAATTATTTGAAAAATTCTGGCCCTATTAGGAGGTTCCAGTGCATAAAAAACTTAAATATTCTTAACGGTATAATGGTCTTGGCATCGGAGAATTTGCTTAATTAAAATGGAAAGTACTATTGCGACTGAAAATAGAGTGAAGCCGTAAATGGGGCAATTCATATGCATTTTGATTGCAATCTGTTAATGTTCCGTTACTTACCGACGCCCGACACGTGTTTTGTTGCTATATTTGATTTTATGAGTGCTTCAAAGAAAATACAATTTTAATTCGCAATTAATTATTATGTTATTTGATCGGTTGATAGTTTCAACGAATCATATTGTATTATAAGAAGTTTCTTAATCATTTAATATTACTCTTATCTTGAGCTTCTAAATGACTGGTTTGTATAGGAGTTACTTTGTATCATTACTGTTTTGAAGTGAAATTTCTTAGGCGCATGAGGGTAAAATTTTTACGGATGAAACTCAATAATAGTAATATTAACGCCACGAAGACGTACAGCGTTTTTGTCGAAGAAAAGGAAGAGAGCGATTGAGAGTGAGAAGGGCGAATTACTTTATAGAAATTCTATTTTTTTAATTAAAATCGTAAAGAGAATTTATGAAATATTAGTATTTTATATTCTATGCAAAAAAATTTATTGAAATCTCAAATGATGAATTGTAAATTAAAATGCCACGTGTTTTTATTATTGAAGAAATAAATTTAAATTTGTAATTTGTATTAATTTTCGACACTTTTTTAATAACAATTAAATTCATTTAATTCCTAACATATCTTCCTTTTTCCATCCCTCCCAGCCTAGGAAATCTAATGTTTTAGATTTGTATAAATATTAGCTAGACTTAAAAATTAGTTAGCCAAAGAAGTTTCACTTCTGATATATTGTGTACTTTGTACGCACGCACTTTTTTCTTTATGATTATAATAATATTTTAAATCAAGAAATATGTCTATACATATTCTTTTAAAAACAAAAAAAAAATTCGTACACCTAGGTGTTTTTTTACATGCGCCCCAAACAGCAACACTATCCGTAAATCAAAGATTGCACCAGTAGCCCAAACATCAGGGTTAATTTATTGAATAATTTACTATAATGTGTTTCATATTTATGTATTATACAATTCACGAATGTTAACAATTCGTCATACGATATTAATTACGAGAAATATCATTAAGATAATATAGTAATTAGACTTACTCGTAACTTATCAGTTGAGTTTTTTATTATTATGATTTAATAGTGAATGATTAAACTGATGTAGAACGTGGAAAATTAATTAGAACTAATTCCTACGAAATTAATTATTTTTAGAACTACTTACTAATAAATTAATTATTTTTAAAACTAATTACTGCTTTGTAGGTACGTGTCCGTACTTCAAAACAATGTGTGTTATTAGAACTGCATTGTAACATTATGAAATTCATAAAAACGTATAAAGTGTCAGTAAGGGTCAGTTTCACATAGTACAGAAAAGTTCTAAATTAGTTATTTATTACTTATTGGTAGGATAAACACAATTGTTGCGTTTCACGACTGTCAGATAGTCACATAAAATCCATCATAAGTTATGAATCCGATGAATGTCAAATAGCACAATTTATCTTCCAAATAATTTATGTGTTGCATAGCTATTTGGTACTTTATCCATACATTGTGAAACAGACCCTAAATCTAATACCTACTTAAAACTTAACAAGTAACGTAGACTACAAATATCATTCGTTACCATGGTTACAATATTAAATTTTATATCTATAGACGTCAATCACGAAATGCAGTTCATTATTGTGCACACCACTTAAACCGATAAAATATGAAAAATTTCAAAGGCTTGAATACAATTTGTTTATATAATTAAACAGAATAAAACTCCTAGCAATAAATCTGCAACAAATCTGTGAAATCTATTTACAACGGTAAAGGAACCAGTTGTAGATCGTGTTGTGGCAACATCGAAGCAAATCGGGGGGGAGGGGGACATACATGCATTATTCAAGGCTCATTTCTATTCAACGCCGACAGGCCGACCGATAAAAACTTCTCGTTTGACAACTTGGACGCCTGCGCCCTTTGTACTAATGTCATGTTCCCCACATTTAACACGAACTTAGTATTTATTACTGTTCTAACTCTCAAATAGATCATGAATGAAAGTCTTCATTCATACGAAACTCGCTCAACAACTTTGCTTCATTTGAATTACTAAACGGTCTACAACCTGGAAGTGAGGTGAACCTGTTTCAAAATCTCTACCAACAACGTAGCAAAGACTTTGGACTCCTCAGTATCCGCTTAGCTTGGTGTGGGTTTTTCTGAACAAGCTCCCAAAGTTTCAGGAAACAATACACGTGTTGGGGAGTAAAATTAACAAAATCTCTGTTTAAAAATAATGTGAAGATCTTATTATGTGGAGCTATTTTTGTAAGTTTTATAATCTCACCTGTTGCTGAAATCGTATCTCTGTCACTATCCATTAATTGAAATAAAAGTCTATCGAAGTAATACATAAACTTTTTTGCCAAAACCGCAATAAACGGGTATGTATGTACACGGTCTAGGCATTTTGCTCACTGTGAAGTGAGAAATTACAAGAAAAATAACTGAGTAATTCTTGTTGTTCTTTAGATATATAACTACTAGCTGACCCGGCAAACGTCGTTTTGCCATGTGCATTATTTCTAGGAAACATTTTATTAGTTCAATAAAAATAACTATATACTATAATAAAAAATAGGGGTTGATCGTAGAGGGGTGAAAATAATGGGTTGTTTGTATTTCTATATGTTGTATCGTAAAAAAATAAAAACAAAAAAAATTGTCTAAAAGTTAAAAAAAATCGGTTGGACTGCCCTTATCACTTAAGGGTTTGAAAGATTGATAGTAGCCGATTCTCAAACTTACTAAATATGCATAAAAAATTTCACAAGAATCGGTCGATCCGTTTCGGAGGAGTATGGGAACGAACATTGTGACACGAAAATCTTATATATATAGAGATTAATACCACCTGATATGTACGGTTAATATCGGATACTTTATAGGTGAGAGTTCAAATCTATTATCCATGTATTGGTGAGTAAAAAACCAATTCGATGCGTGATTATTTTGACCTAGTTATAATAAATTAACGTCATGTTTTGTGATCGTGTGACGTTATTATTAATGAGTCATATTGTTACTAATATTAGGATTAAAGGATTACTAAATTAAGGATTACAACGGCTTTGTTAGTCACGATTGTCAAAATGTTTGAAGAGTTTAGGACTGTTAGAACTCTCAAGAATCATACACTGTACATACATTATTTAATACTTATTATGTATTTTTAAGAAGGTATGTTTAAATAAGGGAACAAAGATTGATTTTAATTTTAATATATCTTAATTATATAGATGGTTTTACTCTTTTTAATTATAATAAAACATAATAATTGTATGGAAAACAAAATGTTTAGTTATTATAATCGTTAGTTAAATTATATAAAAGTTTTAAATTAAGACTAATTTAAATCAAATCAACTAAGCAACAATATATAAATTATTATTAGATTGTCGTGTAACGACTTGTCATTCGTAGCGTCGCGGAAATGGTGCGAGAACTGGATTGCCGTTGGCAACGCGCCCGTGACCACTGAAACATTTTAGATGATTGAAGCTTGTCAAGAGCACAGGAAAATCGGAAAATATTACGTTAGAAATAAAGCGGATTTTCTAGAATGTTGGGAAAACCGATTTTTTAAATTACTTTACTTATTTTTGGGTTCATTAAGTGACATTACAGCAGCGTTTTATTTATTTATATCGTAATCCTCCAGCTAACGAAAATTATATATAACAAAAAACAATTATGTATTCCATAGATATAGCCAAAGATGTAATACATATAAACCAAAATTGTCAAACATTTATAAAATGAAAAAATTCAATAAAAATTATTAAATACCAACCTAATTCTTGAAACTCCTACTCATAAAACTGAGTTCTATCACTCCTCCTTCACCGTGCAAAGTAGCCTGCTATGGAATTCCTTATCTATTCATATCAGACGAGCTCAGTCTTTAAATTTACTTAAAAATCTCCTTTTTGATCATCTTTTTTCTGCCTCGTGATTAGCTACTACTTTTATATACATATTAATTTTGAGTGAATTAACCTTAAGCTGAACTTTTACATGTCTGTTTATACATACTATTATTTATACCTTTTCTTAAGATTTTATTTTATTTTAGTTACAGTTGCATGTTATTTTTAGTATCTTTTTGCTAATTAATTATGCATCTCTTGTACTTTACCCTCTGTAGTCGTTTCTTTTTTTTCTATTGATCCATTTTAAGGTTGCCTGGAAGACATCGCTTGTTAGCGATAAGGCCGCCCGTTGCCTAATAACTTATGTAACCCACTTACTTTTTGTTTTTTTTCTATATGTATAATTATTTGTATTATCGCAATGAAATATAAATAAATAAATTCATTTCACTAATAAGTAATTAACTAAGTAATACCTAAATCGGGTGTGTTGTGTAATAGTGTGTGATGATGATGCAGGTGCATTAACGCTATCGATATTCTTAATACTTTATGCATATGTTGCTTTAACAAGTCAAGGCTTAAATAGTGGTCGTTGTATGTCCGGGCTGCGCGAACAAAACTGAGTTTTTTACATAGTTGGTGTGAGTAACGTGAAATAAAGCATGATTACTGGTTACTGGTCTGGAACATAAATATTATAACAATTTAATTAGCAACAAATTATTGGACTTCGAGAACTGAATGATTTCTTAATACTACATCAGCGTTATTTTGCACGTGTATGAAAATAATAACATAACTTGTAACTTCACGCATGATAATAACAAAGATGGAAAGGTACTGTATACACAACTTTACGTCACCCCACCGCGTACTGACGCATGTACACGTGACCTGCACTATTATGTACATTTAGTTGAATAGAATTAACAATCTATAGATCACCCACGCACCGGTTGCTATGCAAGGCGCCAAGAGGTAACATGTTTGACACAACACAGACACACTTCACAAGACAGTTTTTTTTGTAACCTGCTTATCATAACTTTAACAATAGTTGCACATTCTTGGACTGTTTTTAGACATGACCTTTTAAATAAATAAAATAATAACAGACAGACAAACCTTTTAAATAAATAAAATAATATTTGCATAATTGTAGCCCGTATTAAACTGATAAAAACGAAAACGAACGATTTAACTACTAATAGTTTAACCGTGGATTGATTACTTAATTCAATGCTGTTCATAGTTTGATTATTCGGAATAAATCTTAAAACATATTACATTGCGTGAAAAATAGTAAAAGTATTTGGACAAACAAGAGTTCACTTATTTCTCTTCAGATGCAATTTTTTTTCATTTAAATAAACTCTCTTATAAACGTCACTTAAGCTAAGTTTACAGATATAAATTACTGTGAATTAATTACTTAATAAATGTTATTGGGAAAAAATCTGAAACATATTATGATATCGCTAAAAATAGTAAAAGAATTTGGAGTAACGTGACTTCTAGTCTAGTCGACAAGTTGAAAATGGAACAAAATAGAGATACTGCTCTTAAAATTATGTGCGATAGCTCATTGGATCCGGAATGACGTCTAGAAATATGTGCTAAAAGCGTGTATTAGCACATAAAAAATTGCAAAAGTTATAGACAATTAAAGATGAAAAAAAAATGGCATTTAGTTTTTTGCCAATATTTAATAAACTATTAATATTTAAGAAATTTCAATAAAAAACTCCTAACTCCCGGAACTCTATCTCCATTATTTATAATTTTAATTTAACGCTGAAAATAGGTCTGCGGGTGAAATTTTTAGGATTCGCGCGTGGCGTCAAAAGCGACTACGGCACATTAATTAATTTATTTAAGGTATTGAATATTTTTTTTTCAATTTGAAAAAATTATGGTGTGTTCTGAACACTATAATTAATTTATTCCCGTTGAAAATTTTACTTAAAGTTAATTTTTCAACAAGTTAAATAATTGTTAACTAACGAAATTTTCTCGAACGACCGTCTTAATTGTAAGTGAAAAAAAATGTTTAAATAATGGTCGTAAAAATATTTTGCTTCGTAGAGCCTTTCTTACATACATACTTAACAAGATCGTGCCATAAAAGTTAAAGAAATATTTATACTTTGTTTCTAACAATTTTTTTACTTAAACAAAAACTTAAAAATCCAAGTAATGTTGTTAAAAAAATTTTTTTTCTTCTAAATCATCATATTATCGTTTTTTATTTATACAAAATATTTATTGATTTGCAAAACAAAAAATTCCCGCCATTTGTTGAAAGTTTTTTCTTAAAACAAATTGATTAAATCAATATTTAAAAAAATAATAATTTCACAACTTTATTATATTACAAATATGTATTATGATTTTTGAAAAAAAATTTTTTCCTTAATAACCAATTTTAATTGTTTATAATCGTTTTTTTTATTTTTTTATTGTTTAAATTATTAGTTAAGAATTTTTTTTTCTAAAGATCATAATTGACAGTCCTCTATAAAGTAACAAAAAAAAATTTTTTTTTATCAACAATTCTATTGTTTATTAACTTACCACGCTTACACGCTTTTAGCACATTTTTCTAGACGTCATTCCGGATCCAATGAGCTATCGCACAGCACATAATAGCAGTATCTCTATTTTGTTCCATTTTCAACTTGTCGACTAGACTATTCACTTATTTGGTCTTCAAAGACAAAATTCGTTCATTTAAGATATATGTACTCTCTTATAAACGTCACTTAAGCCAAGTTTACGGATATAAAAAAAAATTGTTTCTAGATAGTTAAAATGTGCTTATTTTGTTAGATTACGTCTATTGTATAGTTATGCAAACATGAAAAACGGTTACTGAGATTATAATAACCCGCATAGTGGATTGTGTGGCAATGCAACGACATTTTCTAATATAACCAATTGTATTAACCAACTGCTTAACGTTTCAATCAACTCCATTTCGCAATTTCCTCATTCTTAATAGATCTAAGGAAATTGATTTTTAATTATAACTCTCGTAACTCAAGAATATAATTTAAATATACCTAGTATAAAAACGAAACTATAAGTATTAAATTGCACACTACATCTTAGGCGCAAAATTATGCCTTAAAGAATGCTACATTCTTTAATTTTAACTGGAAATTAATTAGAAGTACCTACCGTTTCATTAAACAAATATATTTTAATAATAATAATGATAACTTTATTCATGACAGAAATGTGGTTGTTCCAAATTCATTTATCCTAGGTCCACTAGGGAGTTCCTGTGTTGTGGGTAACTAGATAACAGTTACTCCGTGGTATATGTTTAAGATATTTTTTTTAAATAAAAGTAGTTTTAGTGCTATAACCAATCAAACAGAAGTCATAAAAGACATTAAGTATGCGTGAATGTATGAGTACGTGAATGGGTGTATGTATTTAAGATGTGTTATATGCGTGCGCTGTATCTGTGTTAGTTTTTGGACCCTCAGAGTCATGCCAAAATACGAAAGTAAGAAATATTATAGAACGCATGTAAAGTAGAAACGGAAATACACAAAAACGTTCTAAATTCAATTTTGTATTTTCCAAAGATTTCTTAATAATATCAGTGTTGATATCCTCTTTATTTGTTTATGCGTAGTGTTAGGTATAAAACTGGCAATTAAAAAACACAACATAAAAAGAGCATTAACGCTAGGTAGATGCATCGGCCAAACCAATCATATACATATACGGCGAATCAAGACTGCATATATGTCGCAAGCTTTTTTAGCTGCATGTTCTTTTGCGGAGTGGAATTCTGCTAATCGTGGCCGGCAGCATTTTGCGAATACCAACCATGTCGTTACTCGTTACAGTGGTTGTTAAGCGAATGCAATTTTTAATAGCCTTTTTAGTATATCAATAGTTTGTTTACGTGGGATTAGTTTTATGGAGTCACGGCTTGCAAATGTAGGCGAGGAAAAATTGCAAAACTTATGAAAGATATTTTTGATACGATATACTTTTGATTCATAATCGTATTAATGAAAAACCCTTCTAGTTTCATCTATAACGACAAAAACTTACCAATACTTACTTATACTTTTTTTTACCAAATCGACTTAAGGTCCTTCAAGAAAAGAGCGTACCATTACACTACACATTTACACATACACATACACTTGAAAGGCTGGCAACGCATTTGCGAGCCTTCTGGCAATATAAGTGTCCATGGGTACCACTTAACATCAGGTGAGCCTCCTGCCCGTTTGCCTCCTATTACATAATAAAAATCCACTTACTACGTTGTGGGCTGTGGCACTGTGTCCCCATATTACCAGGTGTAAATGATTAGTGAACTAGCTTGGTCCATTGCGTATTACTTTAATTATAAGGGAAGGAAAATTCTAAATTGGTCATATGTTTTTGTTTCCTCTGCAATTTTTCCTTTATTTTCCTTAAATTGTTACGTGCGTTTGTGTTATTATTGACGTATTATATTTTAGATCATATTTGCCTTTGAATTTTATTTTTAGCTCTTCGAAGAGTAAATGTCTGCAAGCGGTGTTTTGTAATGTAATAATAGGTCACAACTATTAGCGAAACTGCAACTTGCTTAGTACATAGAACTTATAGTAGAGAAGATACTTAAATTCATGTATTAAATAATAAAGAAAATGTTTTTATACAATTTCATTAAAACATTATAATGTATTTTTCGTACACATTTAACAAAATATTATTCATGATTTTATTTATTCTCTGACTTGTTTCTGTTAATAAAATCTATGTTGTTCGTTATATATACGTAGGTATCGTATCGTTATATAGGTTTCGTATCACCTCGACGTCCGCCGTTCCACAACTGAGCGTTTTTCAAGGCGTTTTTTGCCGCGCACCACCACTATGTGGAAGCAGCTGCCCACTGAAGTATTTCCGAACCAATTCGACTTAGGGTCCTTCAAGAAAAGAGCGTACCAATTCTTAAAAGGCCGGCAACGCACTCGCGAGCCCTCTGGCATTGTGAGTGTCCATGGGCGGCGGTATCACTTAACATCAGGTGAGCCTCCTGCCCGTTTGCCCCCGTTCTAAAAAAAAAAAGGTACATAACAAATACATATTACGTATTTAAGCAAAATTTTAACAAATAAAAACGAATTTACTGTATTATTTACAAAACTCTCGTAATTCTTTATCTTATATATATTTATAATATATTCATTGATTTTTTTCCGTACCGTGGTTGCCTTTAGGGGATCGCTCGAAAGCGATAAGGCCATTGCCCTCGTTATTTAATTTTAATTTAAATAATTATTTTAATTGAACTGTCTTTTTTTCAACAAAGTGTTAAAATTGACCACGATTACTTAAAATCACTCAAATATTACGTTTTAAATTATTAAAGAGATTAAAATGGAACATATTAATCACAAAACATGAAAGGCCGGCAACGCACTTGCGAGCTCTCTGGCATTTAGAGTGTCCATGTATCACTTAGGTAAACCTCCTGTCCGTTAGCTCCGTGTTATATCAATCTGTGGTCATAGATCAGACAATGATAAGTACATTCATTCATCGAGTGTTTCATATTTTAATAGTGCCTTCAACATTTCTTAATAATTTAATTGCTTGTCCTGTAATATAATGAAATTGAATTTATCATGTTCTGGTCTATGGCCACAGATTTATAAAAAAAATATTTGGAACTAGTCCGTTGTAAAATCATTGTACTGTGGCTTAGCAGTTTAGTGTCGGCGGGTCGCGTCGCCCACGCGCCGAGTCTGTAAATCACCGAACGAAGCGGCTTGCTTCGTACAATCTATGCAAATAGCGACTTAAACTTATTGCTCTCGCCTCTACCTTTCCAAATGCATACTAAACAGCGCCAAACTACGCCTTTGTTCCCGCTTTTCACTTAACAGATATAAACGCTGGCTAACATCGGATTTAGAAGGTTTTATTTGTCGAGATACGATCGCAGTTACAAAATCGTTTGTTTCGATTGTGTCGCTTTATATAATTTACTAAATAATGGCTATTCGAGACTTAATACAGGGGTCTAGGCTCCGAATATGATTTTGTTCCATTCGGCGTCGAGACCCTTGATCCGTGCGGTCCTAGCGCTATAAGGATTTTTAAGGAAATATCAAAAAGGTTAGTCGACATCACAGGAGACTGAAGAGCTGGCAGCTACCTCGGACAAAGAATTAGTCTATTCAAAGGGGGAACGCTGCCAGTATCTTCGGAACCTTGCCTAAAGGGACTCCTTTTAAATATATATTTTAGTTAGTTTTTATTGTTCTTCTTTTTTGTGCATTTGTGTGTTGGAAATAATTATTTCGCAATGTTAATTCATATAATTAGTTTAAGTTTATAGACATTTAACTTTTATTATGATTAAATTCGTTTAAGAATAAATATATTTATCTCTATATATTAATCTCAAAAAACAGTAGCGCTACCCTTTTTGGTCTGGTACTGATGTTTCTGTATCTGTTTCGTGATAATATTTCTATTGAGTTGCCTTGCGAGCCTGGCACACGCCGTCGTTTGGGTCCAACGATGAAAGAAAAAACCAATGGCGTTCAGCCGTGATTCAAACGCCACCTCATGTTTTAAAGGCGCTCGCTCAAGTCAGGCCAGCACTGATTGACTTCCGTAACATAGTAATAATTTAATATGATCCGATGGACCGATCAACTAAGTCTGTGAAGACCCGTAGGAACTATTTATTTATAATTTTAACCGATGATTTATTAAAACAAATTAATGTTGATACTGGCATTGTTTGAATATTTATTGTATTATTATTAAATAAACAACTACTAAATATTAAAAAACAATAGTGTTTAGGTTTTTATTCCGGTAAAACGAACAGTGAACTCTATGGGGTAGCATATCAAAATATAATAAAAGTAAAAGTAAAAAAAATATGAAGGCGAAACAAAGGTCGCGAGGGCAGTTATACAAATAATAGTTAAGAATCCCATTTTTATGTGATAAACTATAAATGTAAGCAAATTAAGCGCGTATTTGGGCTAATTGGCCTTAAAAATGTCAGGCTTTTGCAAAATAATTTCCCGCTACTGTGAGAGTCGGTTTTGAAAGAATATATTTTATTGTTTGTAATGGTATTTCAATTATGTTCCGTACAGAAACTTTGCTCAACCCCAATACTATGTTTTATTTATTTTTAACCGATTTTAATAAACCAAAAGAGCAGGTTAGGAATAAGTGGTATTCCTTTCATATTTTTTCAAAGTCAAAAATATAATGTAGATAACACAATGTACACTTATGAACGTCAAAAAGTAATATACATTAAATGCTTCTAATTTTACATTTACTGCCAGTTCTCAATTCATAAACGGAAGAGAAGAACTGGCAATAAACTCTACGCCACTCTTTCTAATCGCCAAGTTATGTTTCGTATAGTTTCAGTTGCAGACTTATGTGGCCAAATGTTTTTAAACTTGCTCGCTTTATCAATGCATATAAAAGGTTAAAACGACTCTATTTTCCTATAATTATATCTAAATAAACAGATGTAGGTATGAATATATAATATATATATTATATCTTCAAACTATTACATCTCATTTAACGCAACTGCTCGTCACTTGTTTATCAAGATCCACCTACCGATTCCCATGCTCTTCTTAGAATTAGACATAGAATGTAACCGGACTCTGCCCGCGTTCTTCCGCATAGATATACGCATTGCGATCCAATTATATACTGAGATATATAAAATGCTAAGTAATTACTGTGAGAATCATTATTCATGCAATTGTCGGCCACCGAACGTTTAACTTAACTTATATAGGCAATAATTACAGCCAACTATTATAATTGTAATAATCGTGTATGAAGAAAAATATTATCTACCATTTTGTTAAGCAAAAAATCACTAGTAAAATCTAAAATTGGAAGTGTAAAATTTTATGTTTTTGTGAATAAATTTTTCTCATAATTGTCATGTATTTTAGAAAAGATAGCTTGTAAGATATACTGAAGATATAGCATTATTTATGATGTAATATAGTGAGAGTGTCTTCTGGCGTTGAGAGTGTCCATGGGCGGCGGTATCACTTATCATAGAACTTTAATAAATAAATAAAAATATAAGATTAACCAATTAAAGCAATTAGTTTCTTATAATATTATGTTCAATCAATATCTAAAAGTGATTTTAAAAAATGCGATTAATTACGAAATTTTAATTTAATTTTAAATGGAATTTATATAAGATAATTCACCCTTCTCACTCTCTCTCAATCGGTCTCAATCGCTCTCTCCCTTTTTTTCGACAAAAACGCTGCACATCTTCGTGACGTTCCGTAAAAATTTTATCCTCATGCGCCTAAAAATATTCAATATTTTTTTTTTAATATTTTTTTATACACGTATTTGATATTGAATCATAAGACCAAGTCCTTAGTACTAAGACGGTATCATACAATTTATTAAATCGCCATTTACCGTTTACCAAGACAAACCAGATCACTATCTAGGTGTTGGTCAATGAACGCGAATTGTCCGCTGCAATTGTAAGGCAGCTGGCCCTCAGGGACCCACGACCGTTAGTGCTAATTGCGATTATTTTATGGCCCTTCATGACATACATCCGTGACGGCATGACATCACTGGGTTTACACGTAGAAGCAGGTTCTGGATGATCATTTTGTAACAAATAAATAGTAAAAAATAAAAATCGAACATCTATGTTTTGTCTACCCACATTTTTGTTGCTGTTTTGTTATTTTATATACGTACATCTGTGTGCTCTAATCATTAATCTTAGTTTTACATATTGTTTCTCAGTAAGTGAATTATGTATGCAATTCTTATGAGAAATAAACTTATCCTTAAACCTTAAAGAAAGTTTAAAGATTGTGTATTGTCGGATTCAACTTACAACATACGTTTCATGACCATACAATTAAGTTTAAAGTAGTCTCTGTAGAATCTCGCTCGCTGGAGTTTTCCCCTTCGTTGTTGACATCATCAGTGTTGCAGTGCAAGGTTTGTATCGTCGTTTCTTGTAAGAACAGCAAAAGAATCCCTTTAATCTTTAGGCATCAATAGGGATCTGGACAAGCCAGCCCTACGCTAGGCATCTCCTTAACATTAGGTGCGATTGTGGACAAAAGTCTGTCCAGTTCTGTAAAAAAATATTCATAATAGAGCGCAGTATTAATTTGGCCTTATTACGCGTGTATTCAGATATGTGACCGCAGCACTGAATTTTAGTGAATTCAAACTACAGACACACGTTGTAAACCTAACGTAAAACAAGTCTGCAATAGAAATAACTTTCACTATACAGGTTAATCATGAAGTACGTTACGGTGCTATATGGCTTAACCGATTTCAAAGCACTCAAGACGCAAACTTGTTGCACCTAAGAGCATACTCATAAACTAAGTTAAGCCCTCGTCGGCTTCAGTTCGAATTAATTCGATTATCAGCGCACCTACATCTCTAAAGCACTCAGATTCCCTTCATTATATACCGGTAACCATAATGAAACTAGGTGTACCGGCTTTGCTTAATTGGATTACGGCCATGTGCTCCAGTAATTACATGTCTTTGACGTTATTGCATCCTTAGTCATATTATGTGCTTAACGTGGTTGCTATATAAAAAGCTGTAATTAAACATGCGATAGCAGAGGTTAGCACAGAATATACGTTTTGTACTATACAACTGGTTCGTGATCATTTGTTTAGAATAGATAAATGTGCACACACGCCGTCGAATTTTCGGGTAAGGCACACGGGATTTCCCCCGATGGTTTTTTCTTCACCTTACAAAATGTGCGCACATAGAAAGTCCGTTGGTGCAGGTCGGGGATTGAAACTAAGACATCAGAGATGTGAGCACGCTGAAACCGCTCGATTAACACTGGTCAAATATTTTTTAGAAATACGAGATCAAATCATATAGATTTTTAAGACGGTAGTCATTTTTAACGAAAAGTCTTAGTTCTATTACCCTGAGACATTTAAAGTTCCGAGTTGGGATCTTTGATGACAAGGTCTTAAGCAACAATTGCCACAACAAGTGATTTATTTATATGCCATCTTTCTTTCTCAACTAATTTCAGTTCATAAATATATAAAAAAATTGTGGCGCTACAACCTCTTTACGTCTGAACCTCAGATTTCTGAATCTGTTTCATGATCATTTTTAAATCTAATAGGCAAGTAGGTGATCAGTCTCCAGTGCCTGACACACGCCGTCGACTTTTTGGGTCTTAGACATGTCGGTTTCGTCACGATGTTTTCCTTCACCGTTCGAGCGAATGTTAAATGCGCACATAGAAAGAAAGTCCATTGGTGCACAGCCGGGGATCGAACCTACTACCTCAGGGATAAGAGTCGCACGCTGAAACCACTAGGCCAACACCATTACTTGTAATAATCGATAAAACCGTTCAGTCGGTTGTAAGAAGCTAGGTCTACGTTAGAGCCCGGCAAAATTATAATTGATTCGAAAAAATCTAGAATTATTTTACTTTAACAAAACAACTTTTTAAATATTCACATCCCTATTTATCCTGATTGTGTGCCCATAACTTTGAGCAAATAAATAATAAATGATAATTCTTGAAACTTGTATCAGGTTAAAATAAAATTATGTCTTATAACTCTCCAATACGAATCCAGAACCTCGGCTCAACTCAAACATTTCATGTTGAATCATGACAGGTAACATAATATTAAATATATGAGCTGTCATTAAAACAGGTAGTGATCAATAAATCTAATTAATAATCTAATGCCGGCTATTTATGTGGAACATGTAGGAGTGCAGAGTAATGTCCTGGCACGGCTTTAACTATGTCAATTATATGGTTTCTATAAGGTAAACTATATGTACAATTTCCTTTTATGTCGGGAAAACGTGATTGGACAGCGCCATTTGGATTTCAATTAAATGCGAATTAAAAATACGTTTGCCGTCTTTGTAGCTTCGTAATGTATTTATTTGAACATAGAAATTTGAATCCCTATTGTCAGGTCTTCCTTTTAACATAAAAAACCAGAGTCAGAACAGACCTCAAGACAATGCTCGCGGAATAGAAATTTATGTGTAAGAGGTAATCGCCGAAACTGAAGCCTATTTTGAAGCTAATGTCAAATCAATTTCTAAAAATGATATCGTAAAATTCTATGACTACTATAATTGTTGTATCGCTCTTGTATATCGCTATTGAAGGCAATAGGAACTATATTGAATAATCAAATCAAATTCTATTAAAAAAGGTATTTCTGTGTTAGCAGTGCACTAGACACATTGATCATCTCTACCACGATGTTTAGCCATTTACTTATAATAATCTTTATTATTCACACACTTCATATTAATAATCGCCGCAATAGTTAAAACGGTGAAAAATAAACATTTGTGTGTATCGATTTCAAATATACAAAAGGTGTATCAAAATTTCATTAAGTATCATTTACTTTCATTAAAAGTGTTCAGTATTCTATCGGTCGATTCTCGCTGGAAGTTGGTCATGAATTCATTGTTTTTGAGGCACAGTGTGATATTGAACCACGAGGAACGGGTTCAGATCACGTAGAGACAACCACACCGGAATATTAAAGTTCAAACATTCAATGGGTCGAGTTTTTGGAATTCTATACATATTTATGCAATGAATGCTTAAGGAGTTGATGATTGTAAGGCTTGTATTGCAAGTTGTATTGAATATCGAGATGTTCTAATAGTCTGCAGGTTGGACGTATAGGCATTAAATCGTAATTGCCAAAAATAATATTTTGATGTTATACTGCATTTGGCGCGTTAGGAAAAAAATTATGAGAGTAAATTTTTACGATGCGCGCGCACATCGTCACAAAAAACCGACATCCTGAAGTTAGTATAGTCAACATTTTAAAATAAAAAAATGTCCATTTCTTTAATTATGTATGTAGAAATATTTTTTTTTGTTATATTTAAATAAATTTTAACTAACTAGATAATGCGTTATAATAAAACTTTCAATGTATTAAATACTTTTTTTCTATTGTTAGTATCTACAAGCGTAGAATAAGGCGTTAGATAACAAAATTAAAAAAAGTTTTATCGTGTTACGCCAAAGAAGTTTAACTTCTAACGCGTAAGTACATACACACATGTTTTTTTAATAGAAGAGATTTTAAAATCAGAACTACGCAGGTGGTACAGGTCTCAAGAGTAATGTAATCATTTATTGTATTGATCCGTTAACTATATTATTTCTGTCTTCACGCTTTAAACCTTTGTCTCTACTAGAAAGGTGTTGTGAAAAGATCAACGTCTCTGACAAAAAACGTGTAATTATCGATCAATTACCAATATTCATTGGGAAAAGACCGGACCTAGATAGCCAATGTAGTGTAGCGTGGTGCTCCGCTATCGTATCGCTTACGTCACGCTCGTCCACCGTAACGATTCAAGATGTTTCTACTGTTCAGTAACTCTGTATGTAAGAGTTAATTAGTGTTTTATAGCTTGCTTAATTTCATGTTAATGGCTTTTTATTTGTGAAAGATTTCACGCTGTTCGCGTTACGCTCAGCTGGTTTTAAATTTCATTGAGCGGGCCTATGTGTCGATTTTAGAATATTTCTTCTTCTCCTTGTAGTGCCTCTCCACTACTGGAGGTTGGCGGTCAGTTCGTCATACTTCCTCTTATTCTTCGCCAAGCGCATCAGCTGTTCTACGCTGGCCACTCCCGTCCATTCTCTGATATTGCGGAGCCATGACTGCCTCCTTCTGCCAGCGCGTCTTTTCCCTTCGACCTTGCCCATCATGATGACTTGAAGAAGTTGGTACCGTAAATTTTGTAAAAGTACATTAGAGAAGTAAATATCTTAATTGATGTAAGTTTAATACAGCTTTAAGAATCTAGTATAAAACATCAGAAACTGAATACACTGCATATTCCAAAACCTGTGATGTCTTTTCGCTTCGGTACAACATGTATTATGTTCTCGGGAAGAGCTTTGTCTGGTCATCTACAACACAAGGGCTCCGTCCCCATTAGGGGTTTATTATTTAAAAAGTCACACTTAAATAATTATTAGACAGTTCTTGAAATTGTTATTGTGTTCCACGTTCTGGAATACGAACATAACAGAGTGGTAAGTAGTTGGTGGTTCTTATCTGTGTACTGTTTCGCGCTGTCGCCTCCGTTTACCAAAGTGATCTCTACATCCGTTTTACAAAATACTCTGATGTACTGTATGCATAAAATATTTCATTCGCTTCATATGGTTTATTTGAAACGATTCGTTTGTATTTAACATATGTGTGTAAAATAAATTAGTGGCGCTACAACCTTTTTAGTTCTGGGTCGCAGATTTCTGCAAATGTTACATGATCATTTACAAATCTTATAGGCAAGTAGGTGATCAGCCTCCTGTGCCTGACACACACTGTCGACTTTTTGGGTCTAAGAAACACCTCTCCTCACGATGTTTTCCTTCACTGCGCACAGAGAGAGAAAGTCCATTGGTGCACAGCCGGGGATCGAAACTACGACCTCAGGTATGAGAGTCACGCTGAAGCCACTAGGCCAACACTGCTCTTATTAAACATAGGCAGATGTTTTTAATAGTAACAATATTTTTTTTTGTCATTTGTCCAAAAAGCATGAGTAATATTTGCGTTTTAAATGTTTGACATTTTACTATTCTCCGAGTCAAAATCTTTGGTTCAATGTATTGTTAAAATTTTAGACCAAGACCTTATTCTAACATTACCCTTGTTTAGCCCTGATTATTTTTCATACTCAAATTTGACATCGTTTAATTAATTCAATCCGCGCACGTTTATGCTCAACTATTCCTTAAAGCTAATCAGAATTCCTATTATTGCTTCAATAGGTTATTAATAGTATCTATGATCAATCACTGTGAATTATGTCCCATACTTTATTTTTAGTATTCAAGCTGGGCCTCCACTCCACGTGTTCATTCCATTCCTTCATTTCATTAGTATCTTTTAAGTCTCCCTGCTTAAAACTTGGACTTCAAGAGTTAAATTTTTTTGCTGTTACAATAAAAAAAACAAGACAATGGCTTATCAGCTCAGTATTATGGACATTTGAAACCGATGTTTATTCCAATTCGTTGCAATATCTGAAATCGTATTGAATAACCTAGTACGTGACGACGACGTTAGTATCAAAATCATGCAGTATGCACTCTCTTCATTTGTTCTCACCGTACCTACAATCTACATCCATCTAAAATATAGCGCTTTAATACTTGATTATATGGAATAAGAAAATTAAAATATTGTAAATTTAGAGGCTTACAAACTTTCTAGGTCTAGGCCTCAGATTTCTGTATGTGTTTCATGATCGTTTGTGAATCTTAAGGGCAAGTAGGTGATCAGCCTCCTGTGCCTGACACATGCCGTCGATTTTTGTGTCTAAGGCGCGGTTTTCTCAAGATGTTTTCCTTCACCGTTCAAGCGAATGTTAAATGCGCACATAGACAGAAAGTCCATTTGTGAACAGCCGGGATCCAACTTACGACCTCAGGGATGAGTGTCGGATACTGATGCCATTAGGCCCACACTGCTGTAAATGTATATTACTTTATCATAATTTAGTTTAATTTGTATCATTATTATTTATTTAAATCATTGTAATTAATTCTCGATATTGCTACATAGTATACGTATCTGAAAAGTTACATCAGGAAATAAAGAATTATTTTAAAAAATCCAAGATTATTTCAATGTGTGGCCCATGATGCTGATATGTATGTAACATTTTGTTTTTCATAGTTTTTTTAAATTTCTTAACCATAGCGGGTTTTATACTTATATTAAGTGTGTTTGACTTTAAGCAAAAAACGTAAACAAATACGTCAATGAACGTGGAGCAAATCTATATAATATTAAAACCGTTATTACCTTAAAACGAAGTCGAGTAGTTATCGGAATTCATTCGCAGTCAGTTCTTATATTATTTAAAATAATTAAAGCTAATATTTCCTTTTTTAAACTGTATTACTTCACGAATCTCCAATACGAAATAGCTGAAATTGTTAATAATCGCGCGTTTGAAATTCAAGGCTCTACTTTTTGTATCTTTCAATCGGTCATTGACCAATCTCATAAAATTCACTCTGTTACACTCGATTTGTTCTATTGGAACTCGATCGTTTCGATTTAGCGCAAAGTGTTTTTAGAGTTCGATTTTTAAATTCAAAAAGTGAAGCGTGTGAAAATGTATGCTATATGAGTATTGTTTATTACGTTGGTAAGTCGAGTCGACTATAGAAGTGCAATCCGAGTTTGAATTCGCAGCTGGATGTATGATTCATTTAAAACTAGTGCACACGTTTCTAGACTTTCGCTTGGCGACATTGGGTCGCTTTTTGCATATCAATATTAGATACAGCTTTGTCGTCTTGGCATGAGTAGCTGTGAGTCAGACGCTCCCATGATTATCGTTAGAAAAATTGGCAGTGTCCACAAAAAATGGGGAAGCGATAGGGATCAGATTTCTCTAATGGCTCATTAGAATGGGTTTAAAGGAGCCGCATTTTTAATCACGTCCGCTATTCACACGTGCACGTATAACCTTGTGTTTATCGGGATATGGCGATTTAGGAAATAAATAAATCAGTACTTTTTTTTTGTTTAACAGTAACATAAGTTCACCGAAGGAGTTCACCGTGTCGTCGGTATTAACATTAAATGTTTGACATTTACGAAATATAAACATTTTGTAGTGGAATTTTCCTTTAATTTTCTCAATGTTTTTAGTTATTCTGAGACACATACAAGAAATTATAAACATGAATATCGGTCCAGCTGTTCTCGAGTTATAAGTGTTCGTACAAAGCCCAATTTGTTTTACCTGATTAGAGTATTGAACAAAAAATGATGCACGGTCAGGGTTCAAACCCACGACTAGGATTGACAGCCGAACACTTGGCTGTTATTCATAGAATCTAAATCAGTAAACCGTCTTACCACACTTATGTATCTTCATAATAGTGTAAGTACAGTTTTGACGAAGAGACGAAAGATTTAAAAGGTGAGGAGTTGTTATGTACATGTCATGTCAAGATTAGCGACGACATATGCCCCTATACTAAAACGATTTGATTTGTCATATAAGATTCATAAGTATAAGTTTCTTGGCCGGTAAGAGCGTTTCTGTCATGGTAGTATAAGATCCCGCTATACAACGACCTTCACCGAGATGCTTATTTAATGAAACTTATTTTATATTTAATTTAATATGTCAATCAATATAATCCATATGGGTTGCCTAGCAAATTTCAGTCCAGAGTAAGTTTAATTAATATTTAAAAAAAAAATTTTTTTTATAATTTGCATGTAGTAAATTTTTTGAACTTTTTTCAATCAATATTTTTAATCAGGGTAGTATTATATATGTATCACTATTAACTTCTTTTATACTAAAGATGTATACTGGCGGCGCGGGTTGTTAATAAATATATAAAATTTTATACCTATATTCTAAAATATTTGAAGTGATGTAGTGGACTGTATTTTTTTTCTTATTGAACCTATATGATTGCTCAATGGACAATGGGAAAAGAAAGAAAGGATGTCGGCACAGTACCTTCAACCTCGTGGCTTCTTCTAGTGGCTTCTTTCCTTTGTTGTACACCAATGAACAATCACTTTTCACAAATTATACTTAATCAAGTTAAAGTTAATTGAATTGAAGTATAGTTAAAACTTATAATAAACAATTAAATGTTTAAAAGAAAAAGAAAAAGGAAGCGTTGCGAGCGTGCGGCGAATAATCAACCATATCGCGGGTCATCGAAATTGTCACTAATTGATTCTTGTTAGAGACTACCACCGCGCCACCTATAGCCCGTTCCGGAACTAGTACCGTCATAGGATTGGGACATAAAATAGGTGGGTGATGATATATGCGTCTAGGAACTATTAGGATGGGTATAGGTATTGAGCAACCATTATTTAAAAAATCTAAATTATTATAAAAATAAGAATCCGGCGCAACCATTCCCCCGGGTTTGAAGGGTTGCCTTCAAGAAAAACTAGAAAGTAATGGAATAGCGATATGAAAAGCGATCTAAAGAAAAGTTTATTAAAGTAACTAACTTAACTAACGACTTATACAAATGTAAACTAACTAACCTAACTAATGACCTATACAAATGTAACTATTCGCTAGGTAGGGGACAGAGACGTACTACAGGACGTAGATAGGTACCTGACGCCGTGCGAACGCGGACCACACGTGTAACACCGTTTGAACCAGGGAAAACTTCCTCCACTATTCCTAACGGCCAGTGGAGCGGCGGTGCATTATCAACAATAACTATTACAACATCGCCGTTAGAAATTGGCTTAGCTGGCGTGTTCCACTTGTTCCGCATTTGCAATGTATGAAGGTAATCAGACTTCCAGCGCTTCCAGAAGGACTGCACTAGCTTGTCAACTAACTCATGACGCGAAAGCAAATGTAATCTATCTTCTTCGATTTCTCTAGCTGGTAGATACTTTAGCGGTGTTAAGTTTAAAAAGTGAGCGGGTGTTAACGCGAGAGGTTCCGATGGATCATTGGATAGCGTGCGACACAGTGGCCGCGAGTTCATCACTGCCTCGATCTGTGCAAGTACAGTGCTGAACTCCTCGAAAGTTAGAATTTGATCACCTATCACCCGGTATAAATGAGCTTTAAGGCTTTTAATATTGGTCTCCCAATTGCCACCAAAATGACTAGCAGCAGGAGTATTTAATGACCAATCAATGCGAGTTTCAGCTAATACGTGACCAAACTCAGAGTTAAAGTGTTTTGAAACTAAGAAGTCGTGTAACTCCGAAAGCGTGCGCTTTGCGCCTACGTAATTAGTGCCGTTATCTGAGTACACGCGAGCCACGGGACCACGGCGTGATAGAAAACGCTTAAAAGCTCCAAGGAAGTTAGCTGTGCTCAAATCACCTGCAACTTCTATGTGAACAGCGCGGGTGGTTAAGCACACAAAAAGACATACGTATGCCTTGAACGAGCGAATTCCGCGTCCACGCGAACTACTCACTTTAAAGGGACCCGCGTAATCAGTGCCAGTATGTACGAAGGGTTTAGCGACTGGTGTAACTCGGCAGGAGCGATGATCGGCCATTTCAGGAAAATTTGGTTTAGCGCGGAGTCGAAAACAGGGTAAACATTTGTGAACCCGGCTTCGAATTAAATTTCGAGCGGACAAAATCCAATATTTTTGACGCAGTATGGACATCAATAGCTCCGGACCTGCATGGCAATTCAATTTGTGATAGTAATCCACTATAAGATTCAAAATATGACCTTTCCGAGGAAGTATGAGTGGATGCTTACTATCAAATTTTATATCAGCGTTACTCAACCGTCCTCCGACTCTAAGAAGTTTGTTCTGAAGGAATGGCTTGAGGCGCTGAAAAGCAGGGGTACATCGCTTGCCTGTACGTAAACTAGCGATTTCGTTGAAGAAGTGGGACCGTTGAAGGTCACTCAGTATTAAATTCTCAGCGTAATCTAAGTCCGCTGCGATTATAGTACTACGCCGAGGCAATAATTTAACAAAACGACAGATATAAACGACAATGCGTAAAAGCTTTGACCAAGATGAAAAACGATTGGCAAGCGTAATTAAAAAACTTTTCTCAACCTTTTCACAGTCTTCAGCAGTGAAAAGAGTTACATGCTTCTTAACTTCTGGAGGCTGAGACACAGTAGATGGATTAAAATCCGTAACAGGCCAAAAACTTGGATCTGATAGAATCCATTGAGGACCGCAGAACCAAAGCGGATGATCAATGATTTGTGCGGGACTAAGGCCACGAGATAAACAATCAGCGGGGTTTTCATGGCCAGCGATGTGATAAAATGTTCGCGGTGGAAATTCATTCTGAATCTTAGAGACTCTATTAGCAACGAAAGTATCCCAACGATGGGGCGAAGAATGCACCCAACAAAGAGCTACAGTCGAGTCTGAGAATGCGAAAACACGATCTATATTAATGCGATTGTTACAAGTATTAATTACATTAGCAATTAAGTTGCTTAGGACTAATATTGCACAAAGCTCGAGACGTGCTAGCGAAACCACCTTACGAGGTGACACTTTAGATTTAGCGCTTATCAGACTAAATGAGTTTTTGCGAAGACCTTGACTGTCTCTTACATGAAAGTACACAACTCCTCCGTAGGCCCTTTCACTTGCGTCCGCGAAGCCCACGACGGTTACAACATCACCGGACGCGATGCCAACATGTCGTGGAATTTTAATTTTTCCAAGAAGAGGAAGTTCCTCCTTAAAACGGGACCACTGTTGAATGATGTGGTCGGGTGGTATATCATCCCAATCACATTCACTCAACCAAAGTTGTTTTATGAGAAGTTTTGCGTATAAGACCACGGGTGCAACAAATCCCATGACGTCCCATATCCTAGCGACACACGACAGAATAGTACGCTTTGTACATGATTCAGCGGTTGTACAGATTTTAAGACTAAAATTATCTGTTGCGGGTGACCAGCATAGTCCTAGTACCTTATGCGAATCAGAGTCATCAAACTCCTTTACAGCAGAGAGACGATGCGACGGCGTAATAGAATCCAAGACTCTTTGTGAATTGCTTGTCCATTTAACAAGATCAAATTGTCCGGCTTTCATCAAAGCGATTACTTCCGCAGCGGTGGAAATAGCCTCATCTTCGTTGTCAATGCTGTAGACAAAATCGTCCATATACAAACCAGTCTTGACTGTTTGCTGTGCTCGCGGATAAGAAGCACCTTCATCCAAAACTAGTTGCTTTATGGTACGAAGAGCGTGAAACGGGCTAGACTTCAGTCCGAAACAAACGCGGTTAAATTCATAAACCTTCAAGGGTTCTTGCGGCGAAAAGCGATACAGAATGCGTTGGAACCTTCGGTCACATGGCCGAACTCCAATGCAAAGAAACATTTGACGAATGTCAGCGGAGAGAGCGATATGAAATAAGCGAAAATTAACAATAATATGAAATAAGTTTCCTTGCAGATTTTGCCCATTATATAAAATGTCATTAAGCGAGATTTGGGAACTGGACTTTGAACTACCGTCCAGGACGATGCGTAATTTAGAAGTAAGTTTATCTTCTCTTATTATACCATGGTGAGGTATTGTATATGAGGGTAAATTCTGAGTTTCTTCAGTGTCTAGAGGAGCGGGAGAAATATAACCCTTATTTAAATATTCACTAATCACGTTATCATACGCCTCCTTTAATTTAGGTGATGCCTGCATTTTACGTTCTAAACAAAGAAAGCGATTTTTAGATTTCTTAAACGAATCACCTAATGAAAATACATCCCCTTTGAATGGAAGCGCGACCATGTATCGACCATCCGTATCACGGGTAGTCGTGCTGCTATAGATATCTTCACACGCCTTATCATCTGGACTCAATAGTTGCGGGGCGCTTACTTCTTCTATCTGCCAGAATTTACGTACAGCAGCGTCAAGCGGGTCTGTAGCACAACAATATGAGACAGACGCGTGATTATCAACTAGAGCAGGAGCAGAGCCGACAATAACATAACCTAACACGGTCTCTAAAGCGAGCGGTGAGAGACAATCAGACTGACCTTGAACTTTACGAGATAAGAGAAGGTGAGGAAAGATTGATGCTCTAATCAACAAATCAATATCTCCAGGGGCAGCGTAGGTATCGTCAGCTAAAGGTAAATTATTAAAATTGATCAACGACGAAATGTCCACAGACACAGTGGGCAAGCGCTCCGTGACCTTGTCGACTACGAGCGAGTCCATGCTAAAACACACACTGAGATCAAAGCGGGAGAAGAATTTCACCGAAACCGAACTTAGAATTGGCTTAGTAGTGCCTCCAATCCCTTTAACCACTGAACATGAGGGTTTCTGGTTTGTCTCTAAACCCAACCGCTGGCATAAGCTGCGACTGGCGAAATTACTTTGCGAAGCACTGTCCAATAAAGCGCGCACGTTGTGTTCCCTACCTTGCGTATCGAAAACAACAACGCGTGCGGTAGCGAGTAACACCGTAGTAGGTGTGCGGGAAGCATTACAATTAGATAAGGAACACAATGTGACTTCATGGGGTTGCGTGGGTATCACCGAAGTTCGCCCTTTATTAGCTGTACTGCTGTCAATCGGAGGCAAATAGGGCTTAAGCCTCCGCGGCGTATCCTTATCAGTTTTATTTGCACTACAGCTGTACCGTGAAACTAAGCTCTTCACGCGGCTGTAAAGCCGCTCGAATGCAATTAAACTTTTAAATTCCGGAGTCGCCTTGTGATTTAAAGATAATAAGCGATTATTATAATCATCTAAGATTTTAATAAAGTCTGAGCGTAACGTTTCAATATTACTACTCGCGTCGAGAAAGTTTTCCCTCATCAAAGGGTCACAATCCGCATCTTTAGATAGGTCAAATACCTCTTGTAAATAAATGAATATTGTATTCCGTTTTTGTTCTAATAATACGAGTTGTATATCTACAGCTAGATCTGTAGATTCCGAAAGCTTATCACTCTTCGGCATTTTGAATTTAAAAATAGCGGTAAAATTATAGTTATTCAATATAATAGAATAGAAAAGCAATTAAGAATAATTAGGTATAAAGTTTACTGAAGTGCAAATATGTTGCAGTGACCGACAAACTATGCCAAGGTCACGCGTACGTTTAACAAAGCGATGCAAGTAATGATCGAAATGTTATAAGCATAACATTACAATTGCTTAGCTAAATTATTATACTAAGCGAAAATAAGCGGAGCGTAGGTAAAACTATAAGCTAAGAAATATATCTCGGCTCGTTTGGACCAACTTTTATTGGCGGCGCGGGTTGTTAATAAATATATAAAATTTTATACCTATATTCTAAAATATTTTAAGTGATGTAGTGGACTGTATTTTTTTTTTCTTATTGAACCTATATGATTGCTCAATGGACAATGGGAAAAGAAAGAAAGGATGTCGGCACAGTACCTTCAACCTCGTGGCTTCTTCTAGTGGCTTCTTTCCTTTGTTGTACACCAATGAACAATCACTTTTCACAAATTATACTTAATCAAGTTAAAGTTAATTGAATTTAAGTATAGTTAAAGCTTATAATAAACAATTAAATGTTTAAAAGAAAAGAAAAAGGAAGCGTTGCGAGCGTGCGGCGAATAATCAACCATATCGCGGGTCATCGAAATTGTCACTAATTGATTCTTGTTAGAGACTCATCATCGTGCGCGCCACCTATAGCCCGTTCCGGAACTAGTACCGTCATAGGATTGGGACATAAAATAGGTGGGTGATGATATATGCGTCTAGGAACTATTAGGATGGGTATAGGTATTGAGCAACCATTATTTAAAAAATCTAAATTATTATAAAAATAAGAATCCGGCGCAACCATATACATACTTTAGCGTCACATAAAAAATATACACATAAATAATTAATTGATTAAAAACAACCTAACATTTCCATATTCTATGGGCTTCATACTTTCGATTGGTATAGAATTTATCTAATAATCATACCGGTGAAATGTTTAAAAAAATATTTTTTTTTTAATTTATTAAACATACTCTGGACTGAAATTTGCTAGGCAACCCATATGGATTATATTTATTGACATATTAAATTATATATAAAATAAGTTTCATTAAATAAGCATCTCGGTGAAGGTCGTTGTATAGGCTTAAATAAATGTGATACAGACTTAGGAACAACTGATATGATAGGTTTTGTTACCAGTACTATTATTATATAAATAGAACCGTTCGATCATTAAAACTTTGCCTATACAAATTAATACATTTTAGTTTGATTTTTATTAGATGTTGGTATATAGTAAAATTATTTATTGTAAGCACCAAGAAAACTGATATTATCAGTGTGACATTTCAAAATGGCGACGGTGGTACCAATTTCAGCCGCCGGTATGTGGCACTGTAGAGAGATAAGAGATTCAGAAAGAAGTCATCGCCAGAGTTCTGATAATAGTTTATTGTTTATCAGAATGCCAAATCATAAAATGACTGCTTCACGACTGATTTGAGAGCGACCGCCGATTCGAAAACCGCTGTGTGAGTTCGAAAAGTGAGTTACAGAATCGCAAGGCAGGATGCGCAAAACGCGCGTAAATTGTGATTCCCCAAATTTGTACGCGCTCGCGGCACTGCAATTAGGACCGCTTACCACGCCGAGTGTGTTTATTTGGCACTTCCAGCCCCAATCTTTCCATCATTTCCGCGTTATATACCCTACCTAAGGATCTTAAAAAATGTAGTGATAGTAAGATCCCCTTTAACTTGTTGTAGCCTAATCCCCAACACAAACAAAGTTGGATATATAACTCTAAGTGTAGAGTGTACCCATTTTAGCCGGTTGAGATATCGTTATTATATTTTGAAAATAACATAATGGCATAATGCTAAAGTATCATCAAACAAGGATAATACAGCTCTTTACAGCTCATTATGTTATTGATATCTCGCTGACGTTCAATTCTCGATACACGTGCGTACGTATTGTGTGGTAGGCCATAGTACGGTATTGTTACCAGTTAGTAAACATTCACACAGATAAACATCTTTGTAAGCACGCTTCTAACAAATGCAGATGCAACTGTTATGCAATATTTAATGATAGTATTTTTTATTTAAACCTAGCTGCCTCCGCCAAATAGTTGTCGCCTTAAAATTATTTTTTTTATGAAACATAAAAAAGGTTTTTCCAAAATTTTCTCTACATAAAAACCTTCCTCAGACTTTTTGGGAGTCCATCCGTCGTCGAGTTTTGCCGTTATTTTGCGATTCATTTATATTTATATACATAGAAACTTGCATACTACTTTTTACTCATAAAATTGAATTTTAAAAGTTTATTTTTTATAGTTTAAGCATAGGTACTATTTGTGAAATACCACATAACTTAGTAACTTATGTTTTCCCAATTTCTTATTATCAACATACTAATAAAGCTTATTAAATGAAAATTTCTATATGTGATTTCCAGAAGATAAATATCCTAACATCGTGTCATAAAGTCATTCGAGAGCATAAATATCATATCCGATAGCTGAAATTCATTTAACAGCTACATTGATTTTTAAATGATTGAAACAACCCCTACATAGCCGGGGGCGTATTCTCGAACATATTGGATACTGGGAGAATTAGATCGCCATATTATCGAATAGACCGAACAGTTATGCCGTTGAATAATGAATAGAGTGGGGTTCCCATTCAAGTCACGTGCGTTATTGATTTGCTTTTAGCTGTCATTTTAGTTCAACGGTATTTATTACGTATTTTCATCGTCAACTACCTTTTAAAAGATAAGGCCGAGCTTCAATCAGCAATCCTGTAGAAGATAAAAAGTTCCTCAAAATTCATAACGATTTTTAAACGCGAGCCATCTGGCTGTTTGATTATCGGCGGTAACTTCTAGACGGCAAAAGAAAAGATGGACAGATGACATTATAGAAATAGCGGGGAAAAACTGGATAAATGTTGCTCAAGAAAAAGAGAAATGGAAAAATATGGAGAAGGCTTTTACCATACAAGAATTAGACCACTAAAAAAAGAAAAAAGAAATCTAACATATTTTTTATACTAACACACACACTAACAGGTGTACATAAGATTTTACACTGATATAAGCCTGATTAAAATGATGTATTCCTAACAATCTAGTTATTAGTGAACATTAAGCGGTCCTTTGTTATATGAAAGCGTGGGCAAACCGCAGGGCCGATTCGAGCGTTGAACGGTCAACCGAAAATTAATTAACATACTTTGGTGCGCAGGACAGGTGACCACCCACCACCGTACGTCTATTATTTCTACATTTTCCCCCTGGTATTGGCCATTTTTGTTAATGCACTGAGGGGTTGAATTGCCCTGCACAAATCTCCCTTGCGTATAAAAAGAGCTCAGTTCGGGACACGTGGTAACAACTACTTTGCTATAGACAGTATTGTCTGTACTCTGTAGGTAAGTAGGACTAATACAACATTTCATTGTTTGATAAACCTTAAGTATTTTTTTCTAAAGAGACAAAAGCCACTATTAAGAAGTGAAGCTGAAGAAATATTTCAAGTTGCACCACTAACTTGGGGTAAGAAAATCCATATAAACCATGGTTGATTGTTAATCTGATAGGGGAATCATTGCAACTCCATGAAGTTACCTTTTTAGAGTAATAATAATGTTCTCCAGGCGGATTCTGCCACGGTACACAAATAATATAATGCTCGTCTGCAGACACAAGTTCATTGCAGTGGCGCTACAACCTTCTACGTCTGGGTCTGAGATATTTGTTTCGTGATTATTTGTTCTTTTTTTTATCGAACGGGGGGCAAACGGGCAGGAGGCTCATCTGACGTTAAGTGATACCGCCGCCCATGGACACTCTCAATGCCAGAGGGCTCGCGAGTGCGTTGCCGGCCTTTTAAAAATTGGTAATAGGCAATTTTTCTAATAGGCAAGTTGCTGATGACACATGTCGACTTTTTAGGTTTAAATTCCGGTGTCCTCACGATGTTTCCATCGTACGAGCGAATGTTGAAAGTACACAAAGACTCAAAGTCCAGTCAAAGCCATGGTTCGAAACGACCTCAGAAATGAGAGTCACACGTGGAAGTTACAAGGCAAGCACTTCTCTTGACACAAATAATGCACTTAATAAAAGAGCTAATATGCCGAGCCTAGACTTGACTAATGTATGTTAATATTCAATAGGTATTTGATATTCGTTATAGTTCACGCGGGGTCATAATCTTTTGACGATTTATAACTTTACCCTTAAATGTCACAATTTTTTTTTATTTATTTTATTTTATTTATTACAATACACACATTATCCTTACAGACTACGCCAACACGATAATGTCGAGAAACCTAATATATAATATCAAACACATAATATATACGTACACAATATCGCTACTGTGAATTCAATCTTGAATCCTTCAAAATCATCTGTATAGGATACCTATGTAAAAGTTAAAACCTTGGCCCATTTTCGTTACATTTTTGTGTTACGTCGGCCTTCTACCAAATTTGGATTTACAATTAAAAACACATTTTTAAAATTATGGCCAAACAAGTTTAACAAATAAAATTTCTTTATTTAACAAAGGAGAGCGAGCTTTTAAACCAGTTAAAACAATTCGGTGGCGAAACAAAGTTGAATTGAGTTATTTTAGTTATATTTTTTAATTAATATCTTCTCGATTAAACGGACTAATGAAAGATGGCTACTGAGAGTGCTACTATGAGCCATATTAGTCTTACTACGCATGTTTGATTGGAAATAAAATCTCTTATTAAGAAAAAATTATCCTAACTAAATGTAATATGTAATTATGTATGTGCCTTCACATGTTAGGATAAAAATTTGGTATACCTTGCCCAACCACTTTGCCAAAACTGAAAGGAAACGCACCTGCAACTCCTTTTATGTCATGAAATTATTATCAGCTATTCATTGAAAACATGATCAGAGGACATTGGTTATACCGGACCAAATCTTAAGGCTATATCAAATAATGAAAGCCTTTCCATATACAAATATAATTTAAAGATTTGTATGATTTAAACCGAATATAATCAAAAACTACTGCATTTCAAAAAATCTTTCATTTAATTTTAGAGTAGGTACTTCGTAACGTAGCCTAAACAGAGTTTCCACAATCACAATGTTGATTGTCCTTAATTTGATTGATTCCTTAAAAAAAAGAGTGGCGGAGAGTTTATTGCCAGTTCTTCTCTTCCGTTCTACATCTTGATTTGAGAACTGGCAGTAAATGTAAAATTAGAAGAATTTAATGTACATTTCTTTTTTGACGTTCATAAGTGTACATTGTGTTACCTATATTAATAAATGATTTTTGACTATGAATTTAATAGTTCGTCACACTTCACTTATAAATCAAACACGCTTATCTTTCTTATTTTTACTTTCATAGGTATATTTTTAAGCCCATTGTCCAAAACATTTTTTATACGTCTATAAATTACCGCCTATTATCATTTTATATTTACACCAACCTTCATTGTGTGGCAGTGACCACCACAAACCACAACCTTTAATGTCAACGAACAACACGTAATTATTGTAATACATGTAGAGTATTATTTGCTTTGCCCTTAACAAGGTGTTGTTTTAACTATAAGTTCACCGGCTTTTTAATAGTGCGTTTTACTACGCGGTTTATGAAACTATACTATAATACTTGTACGAGTATTGACCCCTGAGATAGAACTGTAAGTATATGAGTAAATAGTCTCAAAAAAACGGAAGATTTCATATGTGTATATCATTGTTATATATATATAGATATATAGATCAGTGGTGGCATAGTGGCTTCAGCGTGCGACTCTCATAGCTGAGGTCGTAGGTTCGATCCCCGGCTGTGCACCAATGGACTTTCTTTCTATGTGCGCATTTAACATTTGCTCGAACGGTGTGTCAGGCACTGGAGGCTGATCACCTACTTGCCTATTAGATTTAAAAATGATCATGAAACGGATTCAGAAATCTGAGGCCAAGACCTAAAGAGGTTGTAGCGCCACTGATTTATTTTTTTATTTATTGTATCATTGTTATACATACAATAGTGTAGTATAAAACTTGTTTCTGAAAATGTTCATTTATTTGTATCGAAACCATTTAGTTGGGCCAATGCATGTCCTTTTATTAACATAAGATTAATAAACTATTCAACGCTAACATACAAGTTTACGTTGATATGGAAAAACTACAGCTCCTAGAGGTTACGAACATAACAGATATTTTATAATCGTGTTTTAAAGGACGATATTTATGTTGGTTATTAATACTTTGCCAAACCCACAGTACAGCTTTTACCTTGTAAATGTTATAGCACTGCAAACTGCTGATTTTAATAGTGACGGATCTCAATATAATATTTTTTCGAAATATATCTATGGCAGCCGCCAACGAAATTAGATGATTTTATGTGAGTACGTGCAAAAACACAAAATTTAATTAAATTTGAGTAGGATGATTCATGTAAACACAAGTCTACAGGTCTTTTGGTCAATTAAAGGACAGTTATAGTGCATGCAAACAAAAACCTAGAATTGTAGCGATTTTTAAGTGTATTAAAAGCACATACGTCCTTCGTTTGAAACACGCGATTTAGTGGAATGCATTTAATACCAAACTACGGAATTATTCCGGTAATTTAGTGCCGTTTAGGCTATCGCGTGTGTTCGTAACGCTTTTTCAGCTTATCAATCTATACGCAATACGGGGCCGTAATTTTTCATAACAATAGGTGTAAAAAATTCCTAAGATTCCACAAACTGTGATAATAAGTTTAATTTGAATTTATTTAATCCTATTTGCATCAGAAAACCATTAATCTGGTGGAAATATTCGGTTTTGGTACGGTTGGGTAAATCGTGAATCCAAATGCAAGGGGCAAACGGGCACGACATGGTATAAATTCCAGATGTAATAAAAAATATTCTTTTAATTATTAAAAAATAAATTCATTGTTACCTTGGTATTTACGTCATTAAGTTTAAATATAATATTTGATGTAGTGGCAGAGCAGTGTTGGGCTAGTGGCTTCAGCGAATGACTCTTATACCTGAGGTCGTCGGTTCGATCTCCGGCTGTGCACCAATGGACTTTCTTTCTATGTGCGTATTTAACGTTTGCTCGAACGGTGAAGGAAAACATTGTGAGGAAACCGACATGTCTTAGACCCAAAAACGACGGCGTGTGTCGGCACTGGAGGCTGATCACCTACTTGCCTATTAGATTTAAAAATGATCATGAAACAGATTCAGATATCTGAGGCCAAGACCTAAAGAGGTTGTAGCACCACTGATTTGTTTTTTATTTGATGTAGTGGATGCGTCTAGAATGAATTAAAAATACCTTCAAATCAGTATTAGATATAAACTCAGTTTAAACTATACTTTGACAAGTACAAAGGAATAGCGACTGGTCGGGTTTTGGACAAGGTCTATAACAAAAAGCATACAGATACTGAAGCACGTACGTTTGAAATAGAAAATGTATTTGTAGCATCTAATATAAGGCTTTTGTTTATGTCAACTAACTTAACTCTAACTGAAGTCTACATAAGTCTAATGTTAGGACTAAGGGAGTGGCACTTTAGCTCGGTCAAAGGTACGTTTACTTGGCATTTCGACGATACCGAGTTAAACGTTTCATCACTTTATAAACTCCATATACTTAATACTATGTAGACATTACTATAGTATCATATAGTATATTGGTTTGATAATATATCCGTAAGTTGTGTATTAGATAGCTTTGTTTAGTAGTCAAAAAGTATCATAGCCTATCTATACGCGTCATATACCTATATATATTTTTTTTTTTAGAAATAAAGTCTTAAAACCTAATATGTATAGTTTTGTTAAACCCATACTTTTTCTAAAATAGCATGGGTTTGATGAGGTTTAAGTTTCTATTTAGTTATTTAGTACTAGTATTTTATAGATAAAAAATACAATGTCACCACGAAATTCGTTGTCACTATAAGTCTTAGAGCCTTAATGGGATTCGACATCTCCCTTCCATTTATTAGTAAGGCACAGATTTTTTTTGAAGATTATATATTAGTACGGCGCCGCTGATGGTCGTCGTGCCGCAGAAGGCTATATAAAAAACCCTGTGTAACTAAAATGTCTAATTTGATCTTGACTTCACTTTTCGTTACTTACACGAACATTTATTGACAATATATACCATCTGAGTAATAGCGAACTATTTGCTGCGCCCCCACTATTCCAACGCTCAAGTGTTCATTTAACTACAATCTTAAAGAATCCTTGATGCACAGTTTATTAATGGAATAAAGCTATGACGTCTTAGACACTACTAATCGAATTAATTCCAAAAGCTAGAACTGTCGCTGATTCTTATATTCGTAATGCCGTTTTATTTGCGCTCATCATGGTTCACAAGTCCACAAACATTGATATTATGCGTATTAGAAAAACTATATAAATTATATTCAATCAAATTTCGTAACTTTAATATGTTAATACATGATATAAAATCGAGTAGGTGGACTGACGAAATCGTCAAAGAGGTTGGCTCCCAGTGGATACATAGTTGGTATATAGTGAATAGGCCAGTGCAGGGCATACTAGAGGAAATTTGAGGAACGTATTAAGTCTTTTCTGAACTTATCTAATAAAGAGGTTGATGATGATGATGATGATAAAAGTAATAAAATAGATTTAAATAGGCCTGTTGGCTTCACTATTTTAGAAATAAATATAGCCTATGTTACAGAGATAATGTAAAGTTCTAACAAGTGTTTGAAATTGGTTTAGTCAAAACAAATTATCTCTTCATAATACTCGTATATAATAATGGTGGTCACATCAATAGTTTCTCGCTAATATTAGATATAATTTAATTAATTTCATCTAAATAAAATTCATAAGGGCTCAAACCGGCTACCCTTATTGGGGACACTTGTCATATCAGCATTCAGCAATGAGGGGGACGATGCTTTATTATTTTAATTATTGCAGCGCCCTTTGTCAGCCGCGTTCACGAATTACTCTCTCGATTGTACTAATTGAACGCACTCGAGCTTATAAGTCTCATAACTTGGCTTTGTATGCTATCATAATTGCATTTCACGGGATTCAGGCACTATTTATTTACAGAAACTAGTAGAATAGTTACCAGTGTTTAGACTGTTATCCAAGATGACATGATGATGAAATTATATAAAAACATTTAATTTAAGTAAAGATATATTTATTACAATAGTTGTCAATGGTTCCCAGTAGGATCCGACTTTAAAGATTCATTTTGATAATTTTATAACGAAAATGCCTGTACTGTGTCAATACAATTTTTTTACCTATACACTGTACTATGAGTCGATAGGTGTGTAAATTAAAAATGTAAGTATAACACTAAATTTTTTGCTGCACGTAGTCCGGTTTCATACATAAAATCATACGTTAATCGAAAAAAAATCAATTGTTTGTATTAAATAGATTTCCTCTCAAAGGCCCAATTACAATGTAGTTAACAAAGAAATTAATGCATTCCCATAAATGCACATTGATTCAATGAATAAACTATACCATAGAAGGTTATAATTGTATAACTCTAACAATAATTTATAAAAGCAATAAAACATGAGCAATCGACAACGTTTTGAGTTGTTCCGTCAATACCGTGAGAAATATGATTGATTTATATTGTAAATAAATTAATACTTTAGAATAAATATTGTCATTAAATAAAAAAATCTTCATCCATTCGACATATGAATTATTAATAGCAGCAGAACTTGAATACCTTTGGGTGAGTTGCACAGGTATTTTTCACCAAGTTAAATTTCATTCAAAGTTTAATATGATTTATAGTAATGATATACTTTATCTAATTCAATTAATATATACAAAAATGGATTAGAATATAATAATACACGATAATAACATTAATAAAATATTAACAAAGCTAGCAGTTCAACACCTTTAATAAGTTGTTTCATTCACGTCATAAAAGTTATAAGTTGACTTGCAGTGTAATGAATTTTGTTATCAGAGCTTTCAAATCGAAGTTAAGAGCTATAATAATAAGAATTTTAATTTATTATAAATATATTTTCGAACCTGTATAAAGACGAGAAATAAATCTAAAAAATTTAAAATATACAGGAAAATTTATCTTACGGGAGTGGGACACGGCGCGCCTCGTCGCGAGACTGCATACTTTTACTCTCTTCGCCGATCCGATCTTCATAACGAAATTCTTCGTTTTGATATTATATTTATATTGTTAACATTTCGTACCTGCATGTTTGTAACGGTAAATATGAAAATTTCAAGAATTCCTACGACCTCCAGGGTTCTTATTACAAAGCTTATTTATTTGGTATTAAGAAAATTTCGAATGGATATCCTTGAGCGTTTTCTTGGTTTATGGCCGGTAATAAAAGTCTGGAAAAACTGTAAATGAGCTGTACCTTTGATATATAGATTTACATTAAGATTTGATATCGTTCCAATTAAATGTCTTGGTTTTATTCCTGTTATTTAAAGGATTAAAGCGATCTTGAACAATGTTTTATCATATGGTGCTACCTAAATCATCGGAGTGTACCCCGAGACTATAGCCAGACGTAGCCACTGTCTTAACCATTGAATTAGCTTTTAATATATTTTCCAACCTCGATATTGTTCCCTTTGGAGTAGAGACTCTTGGGCCGTGGGGATCAAGTGCACAGGCGCTTATTAAAGATTTAAGTTGGCGCCTAGTAGATAGTACCGGTGACCCCAGCTGGCACTTTCCTGGCTCAACGAATAAGTATCGCAATACAGCGAGGAAATGCTGCCAGCGTTCAAGGTACACTGCGACAGGGACCAAACTTTTGATGTGAAACATCTATAGCCACACGTAAAATCGAATTCTGGCGCCACGCTATATGACGGTATATATATCCAGTCTATATGCAGTAGTGTGTACTTCGAAGTCACTGATTAAACGATTGTCTGGAAAAAAAAACGTAATATTTTATTTTATTATTATAACATATTTAGTTCCTATCACAATCTGTTCTCTTCTGCATAATATTACTTTTAAAAAATAATGTCGATATTTCACATCTGCCAGGCGTCCCGAGACGGCTCACATTTTTTTTAATTTGTTTTGATTTTCCTACTATTACGTGAAGGGTTATATATTATATTATAGAAAGCATGTCCAGGAACCGTGCAAATAGATCTCCCAACATTTGGTGATTTCCTATACGTTTTTTTAATATCTAAACAATGCTCCTGCACTTCCAGCAGCATTTACTATTATTAGTATGCCACAATACGCTCCAAAGTTTACAATGTGCATCCGAATTTGTAAACAGAGTTTGACGTCAATAGGGAACTACTGTTATTACTTTTGACTACGTCTGTACTTTATTAGCGTTTGATTAATGTATTAACATTAAATTATGTAATGTTTAAAATTTATGTTCATCGTAATTGTCATGTATTTTAGAATGGATAGGTTTTGAACATACTGTAGCAAATTCATTATATACGTATATGCTGTGGTGAACTTTAATAAATAAGTAAAAATATATCTCATAGTAAGTACATCTGACGAAGATCTTGACTATGTAATATATTTTTCATACACGACTTTTCATCTGTATAATATTATTGGAATTGCATAAACTTGATTATGATTCTATATTTAGGCTTTAAGGCACGCGTGCTACATTTCGTAAGTGTATGATTGATTTAAATCAGGTTTAAACTGGAGCAGTCCAAGTTTCAAAGTTGACAGTAGGAAAATAATATTGACAGGCAGTTGAGATTTAATTTTGGTTATTTTTTTTATTAATGTAATTTTTTTCTGTTACAGCGAGCGGCGCGCTCGCGGCCGGCACCATTGCGTCTCCGTGGAGCGCGGCGGCCGGCGCGCCCGATACCAATGGCTCGGGCGGCGCCGATGCCAAGCACCTCGACGTCGGAGATGCCAGCGACGATGAAAAGGTAAAAATTCAATATATAGAAGACTAGTAGACTCGGCCAAGCGTTGCTGTGGCTAAGATTTTTGTTATATTACATAGTAGTAAACTATTAAAGAGAAACGGCAGGAGAACACCAATCCACCATGCTTTTTTGGTGGTTATGCCATTAAATTGTAGCTTATGTGAAACGTTGGTATTTATTTTGATAAGGATCAATACAAAAAGAAAAACCTTTCCTCTTTATAATATTAGTATAGATTAACATTACACGCCGCATATAGGAATAAAACTAAAGTTGAGTGGACATTATTAGAGCCGGCGGAAAATAAAAAATATATAGTCGAAAATAAAAAATATTAGTCTTTGCTCCAAATTTTTTCCCTTTGGAGTAGAGACTCTTGGGCCGTGGAGTTCAAGTGCACAGGCGCTAAATAACCCCATTGGGTGACTCCAGAGCTGGTGCTTTCCTCGCTCAACGAATAAGTATCGTAATACAGCGAGGAAATGCTTCCAGCATTAAAGGTACACTGTCACCATTTTCTATTTATTATTATTACTATGTAAGTAAAGAATAATAAACATATGTGTGTGTGTTGGAAATTAATTATAGTTACATATGTCGGAATCTTACATCAGTTTATTGTCGCCTAATGTCTATATTTAACAGTTGAAGAGTTTTAATTAGCGTAATTTTTCGCGCAATTATTGTTAGATTTTTTTAATGAATAGTAATTATGTTCTCGAAATTCATAACGCAACTTTATTTTTTTATAATTACTGTTTAATACAGGTTTGTAATATAATACGCATTATTATGATTAGTGATAAAACTATTGATAAAAGGATTTAATTATCTACCTAGACCTTCTTTTTTGTCATGCATTAACCTTTATAAAATTCTTATAATACATACATTTTTATTATGAATTTCAAAAATTATGTCATTGTACACTTAAAATACTCATAATAGGATTTAGGAAGAAATTATTAACGAAACATAGTAAGTTAGTTTTCAAAACATAATGAAAAACTAAAGATCTAATTAAAAAAAAATTCTAATAGCCCCTTAACAATCAAATTGCCCCATGTGGTGTGTGGGACACGTTGGGAAACACTGATCTAGACTGTTTATTAAATGTATCTTATTGAAGGTCTTGGAAACGATATTCAACTAAATATGTAGTTAGGTGTATTATAAAGAACAATTAAGAACTATATCCGTGATTAGAGTGTTTATTCATTGATATAAATACATTTTGATAAAGTTGAATAATACACACACATCATACTGCAAAGTTGTGTATTCGTTTTAAATCTTATTTACGGGATGTTATTCAATTAATACACGCAATATGGTATCGACTGTCGAGTGATTCTTAGTAACGTTGAATCACTGTATTTTGTTCAGACGCCAGCTGAAGTGTTATTTGTATTCTCTTCCGAATAGAGCTCGTTAATTTAAATGACGCAGTTAACACGAAATAGAAGCAATTCGTGGAATATTGTTTACGGAATTTATTATCTGTGCTATCATAAGACGAGAAAAGCTCTATAATCTGTATAAAGCGCAAATACGGCCCCATATAGAGTACTGTACTTCAAGTAATGTGCGTACCAATTCGTAAAAATCCGGCAACGCAAATGCGAGCCCTCTGGCAATGTTAGTGTCTACATTAGATGAGCCGCCTGCCCATTTTCCTTCTGTTATATAAAAAAGGAGAATTGAATTGTCTTCTTCGTTTTGGAAGTGGATTTATTAGGCATAGAACAGAGTACGTAATGTACAATCATTATTTACACACACAGACAATACCCTAACGCAAATTTCCTTTGTATTGTAGTATTTTCTAATTTAATTTATTTTAAGTAACAAAGTCTAATTTCAACGTACAATTATTGCATTACATATTAAGTATTTGTATTTAATTACGTGAATGTAAACTGAAAATTAATTAAAACAAAAGAAAGATATTTACAACAAGAATAAGAGAATCAAAATCAATTGTTATAGAGAACTCAGATGGCATTACACTAAAGTAAAATACTTGCTAGTATTGCATTTATATTTTTTGAAGCTATACTGATGAGATTGAAATTTTACGATGCGCGCGCACCGTGACGCAAAATTAACAGAATGAAGTTGCCCACGGAAAATGCTACGGCATTGGACATAATTTAAAAACAACATTCGAATAATAATAGAATTTATGTTACACCGAATGTAGGAAAATAATAATAAATATTTAATTTTTCAAATGTAAACTGAACTTTATTGACTATAATGACTCCTTTTCCAGTCTTTCATTATTTAATTGTAATTAATTATTTGCATGCAATCAAAAACTATTTTTCATAATGCCAAAGAAGTATAACTTCTAACGCGCGTACAAAGTACACGCACCTTTCTTTTATTTTCATACGATATTTTTTCAAATAGTAAACCACAGCAGGGACTGCATAGATGAGTGTATAGAATACCAAATATTTGGTTATGTATTTAAAAGTTAATGTATGGTCACATACAAAAATGTATTTAGTGTATGTATATATTACCTTTGGTCAAATATATACATACACTAAATGTTATATTCACTTATAAGCTGTAATACGCCATTAGAAGATGTAATAAATATGTTTTATTCACTGGTACATGAATAGTTCATAACATCTGTTTAATGTATAACGAAGTAACATAAGGGAATTTCCATAGTTATTTTTAAACCAATCTGGCTGAAGGTTATTTGAAATTGGAGTTTTCCGATGAAAGCTTCTGGTAGCGTTGTGATAGTTGACCTTTTATATGTTGTATGTGTAAATCAATTCGACTGTTTGAACGCACGAAACACATGTTGTAAAGATACACTTAAAACTTAACTGATTGGTCGAACCCATTTAAAATATTTTTTCAAGAACTTTCAAAGATTAGGGAAAAATACATTTAAAATTTGATTAAAAAACATTATTAAGTATTAAATAATTCACAAATTATTATAAAGAATTAAATAATTAACAAAGTACTATTAAGTATTAAATCATTAACCAATTATTATTAAGTATTTAATAATTAACATATAATAATCGCTGTTTTTCTATTAAAAATACAAATTGTAGATTTTTCTTTATCACCAAACGATATAGGCCGTAAATGTGTTTACCTAATCGCGAAATATTATAAACAAATTATAAATAATCTAATCTTATAAAGAGATTTACTACAGTCACGATGTTGCTTTAAAAATATGTTTACCTATATACATTTACGCTATTATGTGTAGTTGTTGGAAAGCTATTGACGGAAGAAAATTATTTATGACGCCAATGTATCTTTGAGAGCAGTTGTTGGCCAGTGGTTTCAGCGAGCGACTCTCATACCTGAGGTCGTAGGTTCGATCCCCGGCTGTGCACCAATGGACTTTCTTTCTATGAGCGCATTTAACATTTGCTTGAACGGTGAAGGAAAACATCGTGAGGAAACCGACATGTCTTAGATCCAAAAAGTCAACGGCGTGTCAGGCACTGGAGACTGATCACCTACTTGCCTTTACATTTAAAAATGATCATGAAACAGATTCAGTCATCTGAGGCCAAGACCGAAAGAGGTTGTAGCGCCATTGATTTATTTATTTTACGTAGATATCTTTTACATACCCATATTTATATTTAAGTCATTTCGTAAAACAAGTTATACAATTTCGAAAATCTACAGAATTTTTTATTCAAAGCTATTCAAATTATTTTATTCATAACATTAATTAATTTTAATTAATTACTTATTTTTTGGCACTTGCAATATGAAATAATAATTGGCTAAAATATTTTAAACATCTGAACCTGATTGGCATGGTCGTTTTAAATTTATCTAGATGACCTGGATTTTTGTATAATTGTTTTTAACATACATTTTGTAATTAAATATACGGTAAGGTATTTATAGTCCGTGTCCTTAGCCAAAATTATTTTACTTATCAAATTGATTGGGACTTGCAAAATAGTTTTAGTAAGCTATAAACCACAAATAGCTATCGACAATTTGGTACTTATTACTTTAGTTTCAATTAAAATAAATACAGTCCCCTCGACGTCCGCCGTTTCACAACTGAGCGTTTTTCAAGGCAGTTTTTGCCGCGCACCACTACTTTGTGGAACCAGCTGCCCACTGAAGTATTTCCGAACCAATTCGACTTAGGGTCTTTTTTTTTTTTTTTTTTTTTTATGTAATAGGAGGCAAACGGCAGGAGGCTCACCTGATGTTAAGTGATACCGCCGCCCATGGACACTCACAATGCCAGAAGGCTCGCAAGTGCGTTGCCGGCCTTTCAGGAATTGGTACGCTCTTTTTTTGAAGGACCCTAAGTCGAATTGGTTCGGAAATACTTCTGGGCAGCTGGTTCCACATAGTGGTGGTGCGCGGCAAAAACTGCCTTAGAAAACGCTCTGTTGTGGAACGACGGACGTCGAGGTGATACGGATGGTATTTTGTATTGCCTTGACGTCCGATGATGAAACTCAGCTGCAGGTATTAGACCGAACAACTCCTCTGAACACTCTCCATGGTAAATGCGGTAGAAGATGCAGAGAGATCCCACATCTCTACGCAACGCCAAGGGATCAAGCCGCACTGAAAGTGACTGGTCGTCGACGATTCGAACCGCTTCGTTGAATACGGTCAAGTGGAAGGAGCTGGTACTGGGGAGCTCCCGCCCAGAGGTGAGAGCAGTACTCCATATGGGGCCGAATTTGCGCTTATATAGTTGCAAGCGGTGGCCCGGAGTGAAGTACCGTCTCGCCTTGCTGAGCACACCAAGCTTTTTGGAGGCTAATTTAGCCTTTCCTTCCAGATGACCGCGAAACTGAACGTTATTCGATATGTCAACGCCCAGTATTCCGATGCTAGCCGAGGCTTTAAGGAGAGTGTCTTCAAAGAGGGGAGTAGCGACAAAGGGAGTTTTTTTAGCGGAAAACGCGCATACTTGTGTCTTCTTGGGGTTAAATTGGACTAGATTTAGTCTACCCCAGTCCGAGACTCCACGTAGAAGAGTTTCGACTTCAGACACAAGTTTGTTCCGGTACTCATCGACAACAGCCCGAGAAATACCTGCCCAGTGTAAAAAGTATCCCCAGTGCTGTCGTCCGCATAGCAATGAATGTTGCTAAGCTGCAACATATCATTGATATGCAGAATAAACAGGGTCGGGGATAGGACACAGCCTTGTGGGACACCAGCATTCAGGTTTCAGGTCGGAGCATGCTCCGTCGATGACGACTTTGATGCTCGATCAGCGAGAAAGCTGGAAATCCAGTTGCATAATTTCTCAGGGAGCCCGTAGGCTGGAAGCTTCGAGAGCAGCGCTCTGTGCCACACCCGATCGAAGGCTTTCGCTATGTCCAAACTTACCGCCAGTGCCTCCCCCTTGGACTCAATTGCCTCTGCCCACCTATGTGTAAGGTATGAGGTCACCAGCTGAGCGACCACGACGAAAGCCGTACTGAGAATCGCTAATCAGCTGGTGGCCCTCTAGATACTTCAGGAGCTGGCTGTTAATAATGGTTTCCATTATTTTGGAGAACAAGGAGGTTATAGCTATTGGGCGATAGTTGGACGGATCAGAGCGATCGCCTTTTTTAGGGATCGGATGTATCGAAGCGATCTTCCAGCACTTCGGAACAGTGCCGAGCGTGTAAAGGTACCGGAAAAGGCGCGTTAGGACCGGAGCCAACTCAGGAGCACAAGTACGCAGCACAATTGGAGGGATGCCATCGGGTCCGCTCGACTTATGGATGTCCAAGGAAGACAAAGCTTTACGGATAGCACGTTGCCGGAATATAACTTCGGGCATCGTAGTATCACACCGCAATAATGTCGGTGGTTCCTTCCCTTGATCATCCAAAGTGGAGTTCGACGCAAAGAGACAGCCTAGAAGATCGGCCTTCTCTTTCGCGGTATGGGCCAGTGAGTCATCCTCCCTATGCAGTGGTGGAATTGAGGGCAGACAGAAATTCCCTTGGACAGCTTTGGCAAGAGACCAGAAGGCGAGTTCCCGAAGGGAGGCCAATTTCTCACCAAATCTGTCAATGTGCTCTGACTTTGCTTTAGCGATTTCTCGCTTGAAGGACCTGGAGGCTGAATTGTATGCTTTTTTACGTTCGCCGATAGTCACATCACAGGATGTCACCGCTTCTGCCCAGGCTTTAAAGCATTCACGCTTACGGCGCAAAGCCGCTTTGCAAGAACGCCTAAACCAAGGCTGGGACTTGCCACCGACCGGCACCGCAGAGAATGGAATAAAGAGTTCCATACTCTGCAGGACCACCTCGGCGACAGAGTCAGCGACGGCGTCTGGAGTACGACGAAAGCAAATTGGCCCCAAGGGTAGGACGCAAAAAGACCGCATCCCATCCCAATCTGCTGACTATAGTGCCACACGCGGCGACAGCCAGTGAAGCTAGCCGAACAGGGCGCGTGAACGGCACAATGCTCCGGACCACACAATGATCTGATGAACCCAATGGCGGTTCAACAGAGACTTGGTAGTTCTCCGGATGTGAAGTCAGCAGAAGGTCCAACAAAGAGGGTTTATGACCAGCCACATCCGGTATTCGCGTAATCGCAGGGACCATTTGCGTCAAGTCGTAAGCCAAAGCAAAGTCGTGAAAGGATCTTCCCGCATGATCGGTGGTTTCTGAGCCGAGCCAATCGGCATGGTGGGCGTTAAAATCGCCAAGTATCACGATTTCAGCGGTAGGAACCCTTTCGAGCAGGGAATCTGTAGCCATTTGGATGTGCTCAATGAGTCGGTCAGTTTCGGTATTTCCGCTATGGGACCTATACAGGCATGCGTAGAATCGCGGATGGTCATCGCAGTCTACGCGCAGCCAGAGGTTAGATAGGTCCTTCCTTCAAGCGTCCCGAGGCGACGAGAACAGATATCCTCTCTGACGTACACGCAAACTGCCCGCGGCACAAATGAATGTTCCAATTTGTACCCCGGTAGGAGAGGTAGGAAGTATCAGCCGGGGGGATATCTGAGTCTCGGTAAGAAAGAGCAAGGCCGGCTTCGCAGTCTCTAAGTGGTGTGGACAGCGTTGATGTTGGAATTGAGCCCCCTAACATTTGTGAAGTCCACGGCGAGTGTGGACGGGGGTGCCTTGTTAAGTTGCTCCGTTGCCCCGAGAACGATTAATGTTTTTACCGAGCGCAGCCCCCCCAGAATACGAAGGGCAGCCTGTGCGTCCACCACCGGGCGCAGAGTGTCCCGGTGTTGGACGCCCAGGGGGATTCTCCACCGCGAGCGCGTGTGGTACCCCCCTGGGGTAGATTCTCTCTTTTTTCTGCATCTTCATATTTCATGGGGGGAATGGGCCTGGGAGTCTCTCTCACCGCACGAAACGCGAGTACAATAAGGTGAACTTATTGCATCACTTCACGCCGGTTTTCTGAGAGACAGTGGTACTGCCCGGTCGTGCCTGCCCATTTGGCTGAAGCCCGAAGGCAACAGCATGGCACTCCCACTAGGAAGGGGTTGACTGATTGCGCTGATGAAATAACCTCTGTCACAGGTTATTTCACCAGTGGGCGATGGGGTCGTCACATCCCGACGCCTAAGAAGAGTCCTTCAAGATAAGAGCGTACCAATTCTTGAAAGGCCGGCAACGCACTTTCGAGCCCTCTGGCATTGAGAGTGTCCATGGGCGGCGGTATCACTTAACATCAGGTGAGCCTCCTGCCCGTTTGCCCCCTATTCTATAAAAAAACTGTCAAAACCATTTACGACGACATCGTTGAAAACAACATACCAATTATATTGACCAAAATCAAAGGTCCCGGCTGAATTCTATTCTATTAGGTTCTTAAGAACGTCATCGGCTGTTACGACTATCGGTTTTTACGACCAAATATGAGTAGTCCCTTCGATGTCGTTATAACAGATTTTGACTGTAATAAATACCAAAAACGGTTCATAATTAATTGGGGCGTCATTATCTATACTAATAATATAAAGCGAAAGAGTTTCTCAACTCTGCGAAGTCGTCCACGGTTCGTTTCAAAAGACATTTTCTCAGGGAACTGGCGAACTGTGGAATCGATACTCGGTATCTTGCCTGGGAGATACGACTTTCAACTGGTTAAAAAGATACTCCTTAAAAAGCTGGCAACACACCCGCCGAAAAGGGTGTACATGGGGCTTTTGGGGCGTTCTGAAGGCTGCAAACCACTATGCAATAAAGAAAATACAACGTTGAAATTTTTCCCCCTTAAATAATAATGCAACGATTTCTTTAGTATTAATGTATGTTACGGTACTCTTTATTATGTAATATGGACTTAATGCATGCAAATTACAATGTTGATTCATTTGTAACGATTTTGTAATTTCGTACTATGTTCTTGTTGTTTCCTTTCAAAACCTTGAACTTAACCAGTTAGTGAGAACTAGTATTTGCACGCAAAATGTAAATTATTGATTTTTATTCATTTAAACCGTGAAATATGAATTATGTATTTAAATAAATAAAGTATACATGTGTTCAATTAGTAGTGTTTGACTTGTTGATTTTATATTTTATAACAGTACTGTTCCCCGCCACGCTTCACTGTGGCACATTGTGATTGAATGGTTGAGAAATGAGAAACAAAACAAAGAAAACATTTCATATTAGTTAAATTTTGCATATAATGAAAATAAATAATGAAAAAAAAATAAAAAAAAAAACAATCCTTGATGCGGATTATATATCATGCAAAAATTTCGATCGGTGCAGAATGAAATTTTTGAGTTTTTAAAACGTACACAAACCAACATAAAATTTTATATATGTACGAGTATATAGATTAGGTTCAAATTTTAGTGTCTGTCTCACACGTCATACAGAGTTGAGAAGCGAAATCCCCGAAGTGCGTGTCCCTCAGCAATTATTGTTAGCAGAAAACGGCCGTAAAGTATTTATTTATTCAAGCAAGAAATGCAGCAGGTACAATTAAAAATAATTAAATAAAAATGAGGGCAACTGGCCTTATCGCTTTCGAGCGATCTCTTCCTCTTCCACTGTGAGGAAAATAAATAAATAAAATATAAAGTACTAAACTATATATGTAGGTACAATTACTTAGTCAAAAACAATTGAAACACGATAATTTCAGTTAGATCAATTATTACGTAAGTAAGGGATACGATGTGGACAGGTAATGCTTGTATAGTAGAGATTTAAAGGAAAGTAGAGACGGACAGTACAGTACAGACAAACTAGTCCAGCAATTTAACAATATTCTTAAAAGGCCGGAGACGCACTCGCGAGCCTTCTGGCATGAGTGTCCATGGGCGGCGGTATCACTTAACATCAGATGAGCCTCCTGCCCGTTTGCAGTTGTTATATAAAGATATGAATATTACAATAACCCCACAAAAGCGGGAGAGACTTCATGAATTACAATCTAGCCTATACAATAATTATGGCTAATAAGTAATATTATGTTGACTTAATTTTTGACAAGTACAAAGCTTAAACTAAGATAATGTTGATTAACAGTCTTAGTGTGCGACTATGTTTTGACACTATTTATTATTTATTTAAACGTTCCAAAACAGTGTGTATGCCTAAAAAAAGGGTGCGAGTACTTATGTACGCGCGTAAGTAGTTATACTTCTTTGGCATTATTAAAAATAGTTTACGATTGCATGCATATAATTAATTACAATTAAATAATCAAAGACTGGAAAAGGAGTCATTATAGTCAATAAAGTTCAGTTTACATTTGAAAAAATAAATAAATATTATTCTCTTACATTAAGTGTAACATAAATTCTATTATTATTCGAATGTTGTTTTTAAATTATGTCCAATGCCGTAGCATCTTTCGTGGGCAACTTCATTCTGTTAATTTTGTGTCACGGTGCGCGCACATCGTATAAAATAAGAATAACAATAATAACCTAAACTAATTGAAAACTGAAACCTCTATATTCACTACACTACGTTTTATTTCTCATTCATTCTTAGTCAAAAGGTTTAAATCTCTTTGCGTTGTTCCCGTCGTATCAAGAAGTTGGATTGACTTACAATAATGCCGAGTTTCTAAAATTTATATTTACATTTCCAGGATATGTCAGCGGCAGATGCGGAGGGAGTATGGAGTCCAGATATCGAGCAGAGCTTTCAAGAGGCATTGGCGATATACCCACCTTGTGGAAGACGGAAGATCATTCTATCGGACGAGGGCAAGATGTACGGTGAGTTCGAGCATGCTAGATGACCAGCTCTCCAGAAGAGTACCAAGCAGTATTGCTATGCGTCATATACGCCCAATATATAAGTCTTAAGGGGCAAAGCATAATGTTTACTAATGTTCCTTATCAACCATTTTGCTGCCAGCGTCAACAAGGTCCCATATCCCGCTTACACTCGCAACTTATACATTTGTAAAGCGTATTTGGGGGATATAATTATTTAAAAATGTACTGGTAATTTTATACAAATCACAAAATTCTCTTGTCAAAATGTTCGTTCCCATACTACTCCGAAACGGCTCGACCGATTCTTATGAAATTTTTTATGCATATTTAGTAAGTCTGAGAATCGGCTACTATCTATCTTTCAAACTCCTAAGTGATTCTTTTGTTTTTATTTTTTTATGATACAGCATACAAAAATATATACAATCCTTAATTTTCATCTACCCTCTACGATCAACCCCTATTTTATATTTGTTACTTTAGAACTTATAACTTGAACTCTGAGGTTTATATAGAGAAACCTATAAAGTTTTCTTTCTGGAAAACCGAACCGGCTAGTCTCTGGGGTAGCATAGCAAAATGTTCCATGTTGCTATGGACTAAAAAGGTAGGCTAGGCATTAAGGAGAAACGAAGTTCGTGGGGTCAGGTAGTAGTTTTATAATATTTTTAGTTCAAATTTGGCCATACATAAGCTGTAAATAAATAAATAAATCATCCTATTTTTTCCCAATTTTAATGGACTAGATGCAAAGCTGGTTCAATACATACTAAGTAATAACTGATGAAGCAAATAGTCTTTTCTAAGCAGCGATACATATATTTGGGAATCTCATTGAATATAGATAACCAAACGGCCCACTTGGTCGATTCAAAATCGCATATGTCGATATCAAGGTTTCTAAACAGAACAATGGATGTGGCACGAGTGTCAAGACAAAAGGCATTGATGTGCCGACAAAGCTGTTTGCGCAATAGGATTCCACGGAAGCGAACCGACAATTATTATCTTCGGATCGGTTTCGGGGAACTCGTATCCGCTGAGTTTGCGAAAAATGTGTTCTGATTTCGTCAAAACCTTTAGAGGTTTATGTCTTATTGTGATTTCTTTGGCTTTCGCACAAGTTATGTTAATCATGCTAAATAAAATTGTACGTTTTATTATTACTTATTTTATTATTGCTCTCAAAAAAGTGTTAAAATGAGCATCAGATACTTATGAAAATTTGTTATAGAAAGGATATACTAATGTGAAAATAACTAAAAGCAGCGCCTACCAGATCCATGCAACTTCCTCACAATTGAGTAGCCCGTATCACACACAACTCACGAGGGACTCTTTGTATTGAAGACGCATGGGTCAACCAATAAACCGCGAATAAATACATAATTATTTAAAAATGAAGAAAGCAATAGTAATAGCAAATAACTAACACAGCAAGATTTCTCGGCGTTGCTGAAAATGTCCAACGAGTCATTTTTCATCTTACGTCTATTGTAAATCTGACACAATCGAACTTAAACGATGATCACAAACGTGACACGGGCACGTAAAACTGACATTTGTTTATAGTCAACCGTGTACTGTAGTTGATAGAGATTTTAGCAAGAAATTCCGTATGAATATCAATATGTATATATGAGATGAAAATATTAATGAAATATCTTATTAAGTTACATACTGTTACTGTGTAAAACAAAAAACTTGACGATTAAAAAGTGGCGGAGATTTTATTGCCAGTTCTTCTCTTCTACGCCCTTGATTTGAAAACTGGCAGTAAATGTAAAATTAGAAGCATTTAATGTATATTTCTTTTTGGACGTTCATAAGTGTACATTGTGTTACCTATATGAATAAATGATTTTTGACTTTGACTACATCCATGAGGTTTTTAACTACTATTGGCTATAAAAAAATTTGCCGCGCACCACCAGCTGCCCACTGTTGTATTTCCGAACCAATTCCACTAAAGATCCTTTCTAGAAAAGATCGTACCAATTTTTGAAATGCCGTCAACGCACTTGCGAACCTTCCGGCAATGTAAGTGTCCAAGGGTACTCAACATCGGGTGAGCCTGTTTACATACAATACAAAAATACAGAATTCGGACATATTGTTTATTAAACTAATCCGCAACTACCCGTTGATTGGTATCCTGCACTAAAAACCAAATAAATTTCGTGCTTATAAAAAAATTATGTATTTAGAATTAGTTCTAAAATGGATGTCGTTTCGATGTGCCCTAATTTTCCTTGAAATCAGTTAATTGCTAAAGGAATCCTCTGAGACAAGAGGAATTTTTTCACGTTACAATGTTAAGTAAGGGAGCTCGTTAAGGCGACGTGACGATCGCTCTTCACTTCCTACAGCAAATTAACAACCAGAACAAATCTTTTTTTATATTCAACAGTTAATTATGTCAGCTTTTCTTTTGTGAAAATTGCCCATTTTCACAATGGAATTATTTGTATAAAATTGCTTAAATTCCCAGATTACTCTAAGATTTCTAGCATATTCTATAAATAGGTGTGGGCTAAAATAGAATGCTAAGTGATATTAATGGAAGCACTTGTAGTGGTTAGGTGGAAATTTCTATCCGCTCTCGTGGCTAGCAGAGAGCCTGGCGTAAGTACTGATACCTTACCCAATATATAGGTACATATATATTATCAAAATATAGCTAAAATTAAGTATTAATTGTAAAACTTCCATTAGTTTATTCAAAAAGCTATAAATTAAGTTAATTCAAATATTAGTTATGTTTTGAAACAACATATGGAACAGTTTGCTATGCTACCCCAAAGAGGCTGTTCATTTTTCCAATTTCTTTCTCCATTTAAACCTTCTTAGAGTTCAAGGAATAAATAAAAAAATACTCGGATACGTCCAGCCGTTTTCGAGTTTTCCGATTAGACACATATTTTGCGATTCTAAAATAAAAAAATGCTACAATACCAAAATAGATCTTCTGTCAAAACCGTTTACGACGACATCGTTTAGAACAACATCTATTGACTAAAATCAAAGGTCCCGGCTGAATTCTATTGTATTAAGTACTTAATAACAACGTCATCGGCTGTAACGACTATCGGTTTTAACGACCAAATATGAGTAGTACCTTCGATGTCGTTATAACAGATTTAGACTGTATTAGGGCACGTGGTTCGACCAGACACGCTTTACTATTAAAAAAATTGACATAAAATATTAAAGATGTGGCGCAAAAATATCCTGAACGAGAAACTTGTATATGGACATCTAAGATATCAACCCTCAAATAAAATAGGCATGTCCCTCTACGTGCGTTGGGGTATAATTGACGCGTGGCATTAGAGGCCATTTCGCCGGACGTACATTAAGTTCTCTAGCTATAATACCCGCTTTTAATTAAAGGACTGCCCCTAGACGGAATTGCTAAACAAATCTACCGCAATGTGTCCACCTCAAGTGATTTAATAGACGGAAAGAAATGCGGAATTTAAATCTTATTACTCAGTAAATTGTTAAAATCAAATTATATTATGCGTTAACGGACTTTTAGTTTATTTTTACGTAGTGTAAACATTTTATAGTATTTTAAAGTTTAGATAATTTACGCGTTTCAATACGAATTTGTTGTTAGTTTAGAGAAGTTTTTCCCAAACTCAAAATAACTTGCTCATACAGGTAACAGGAACGTCAACTGAAAAGATGTTTCTACCAGTTCGCAAGTCAAGAGCGTAGATCGGGCAAGAAGAACTGACTAGAAATTCTCCGCCACTCTTTTTAATCGCCAAGTTTTGAGTCATACAAATTGTTTGGATTAGAATCATTTTAATAATCGTCAAATTTATAAAATGTTTTATTGATTAATTTAATTTAATGAGCGTTTTTAATTTATTGAGTGATAATTATCTAATTTGACTAGAGTTTGTTAAAAAAACGAATACAGTTTCCATATAAGGAGTGATTTATATGGAAATTGTATTTGTAGCAAAAATTGTTAAACCACTGTTTATCTTCTGGAGCCCGGTTGGTCGTACGCTTTGATTAGTTCTGTTTCGAGTATTATACTGATGAAAGTCACTATATGCTTTAAAATCGTTTACATTTTTTTGTACATCCAACGAGGCTTCATGAATATAATGAGCCGATAGTCTCATAATATTAAATCCCTTGAACTTATTCCGTATCTACTACCTTGGGGAAACACAACAAATACACAGCACTAATATAATATATTCCTGAAATGATTTTATAGATTTCTTAATGGGGACATAGATTAATTGCTATATAGATTGTGCATTAAAAACATTGAAAACAGAACATTAAATTCAGTGGGAGATAACTTTTCGGGAAATGAATTTTCCAAAACGCAGTTGTCATATTGTCAAGGCCGGCGTAAGACGAACATAATTGCGGGCGCTGGACCAGACAATATATGAGAACATTACTCGCGGACGTGCTGGCCCGGCTTAATCTAGCATCGTCACGGGTCATCTAGGGCTGGTCCTATTCAAGGGAACTGGAGTTATACTCAAAGATGTTTGGCTTTACTTACTGGCCTTGTTTCTCTATTAAAGATACGACTATATTTCACAGCCGTTTCATAGACAAAATTGGAGATCAATATTAAAACCAAGCGTTACGATACCATCTTTACGGTTTGTTTAGTGCTGTTCTTATAACAACCCTAAACAATCTCTCACTCGTACATACGAGTTAGGTGAGAATCTAACTCCTTAAAAGGCAATATAACAGTGATGCCAACAATGTTTCCCCCCAAATTTAGGGGAAATTAAGATGTCGAGGAGTTTTTAGCCAGTACTTTATTTGCGAATATTTTTTTTTAACGAACGATTCTATACAATATGTATTAAACCTCTTAAACAACAACTTTTTAGGGGTTCTATGAGAGTTGGGATCACTGCTAGATATATAAATAGTTGATTTTTAATAGGTTAAATATATTCCAAAAATATAGTTGCAGCGTGCTTTTCAAGTTCATAAATGAATCAATCCATTATTTAATTTACTCGGTTCGTGACAGCCCTATATCCACCCCACAGTCCGTTCTCCGCACCCTCGAGACCTAATCTGAGCAACCGTCTTCACGTCACTCCACTAAGGTCTACACATGTCAACGAATTTGTCCGTTAATTTTTATAGTCTTACTATTTGTTGGGGATATATTCATGAAGCATTGTATAGATGTGCATAGTAAACAGCTAGCCAATACAGAGAAACCGCCATTAAAATGCAAATAGTTTAATTAAAATATTAATTAACATTACATTGTAAAGGTGATATTAAAAATCGCTTTAAAAGACTGCAAAGTCTTCACTAATTACAATGTAATTAAAAAGTATTTCCAACTCACAAACAGAAAGCTTTGAGGCTCAAACAGCATAGTTGCCGAAATAAATTGTTACCGTATGACCGAAGCAGCGATGCACGTGAGCGGTAATTTAGCCGGCGAAATGTTGTGGCTAGTTGTTGGAAACAGTTCGGTTCAAAGCGTGCATCGGCGCCGCTGCAGGCACGTTCGTGAGTTAAGACATTCAAAACCGCTCAATATCCTCGCTGTATGAAAGTTTCGTCGGCGCACGGCTTCACGTGGTCCGGGGGAGGCCGGGGGTTCACGGGAGGGCTAAACTATGCGAAGAATGCGCAATTAGTGAGCGAGCGAGCGTGTAAGGGGCCCGGCCGCGCTAGGCGGCGAACGCAGTAAGAAAATATAAAGAAGGGGCGGGCTCCGCGCCCGTTGTTTAGCGCCCCGCCCGCCCTGGGCATAACTCCCGATTGTCTCCCGAGAAATCCTCCTTAGAACCGTCTCAACTCAACCCTTTAAGGATTCAGCTCGCATATCTCCTGTTTGGGTCAGCGTGAAATTCTGCCTCGACACCAACGCTTGTCGCGCTAGCATTTATGTGTTTTTCCTTTGCCTACAGAAACTATCTATATATTACATATACATATTTTTGACGTATCACTAATTAAAAAAGTTGTTTTGCCGATATAGCACCCGTTGACATACATCAACTCAGTACGCAACCGGACAGAAAACGCATTTATCTTTAAAATATCTTTGATCAAGTTTTTGTTTACAATTATGTCCAAGGCCTTTGAGAACCTTTTGAGTAACTTTTTACTGTCTTTAATTCGTTAAAGAAAATGTTCTATGATGAGTTTACATGTTTTACAAAACGTTGCTAGAAACATATTTGCGGTAAAGCTTTTAAAAGGTCACGGCTGATAGATAGGACGTTAATGTGTTTCTGATGGATCTTCGATAACTTCGGTAGAATAAATTATACCTGAAACACGATTCGTAAACCAATCCTTATTGCATTGAAAATATCGACGAGTATCGAGATTTAATTATTGGAGAGCGCCTCATTGATAAGATACGAAATGATTCATCCGTGGTTCTCGAAGAAACTGAATATTCATATGCGGCAGCTGCTTGCCCGTGCACGCACAATTTCATCCAACTCGACTCGCGAGAGCGTAGCGTTGGCACTCGACCAAATTAGCCATCTAACGAACTAATAAATAATGATCACTTGTTTTTCTATTCGCTACGGAATAGAAACGTTCCGAGTTCATCCTGCACCCCGCTATTTATAGAGGCGCACACGACGTTTCGGGTGAAAGCACTCTAATGCTGGATTGGCGCGATCTTACTCGCGACACATCACACACTGGTTTATTCATGTTCACATCCATTTGGGTGACTACTAATTTTATCAAAAGAAATTCAACACTATGCTGAAATGTGAGCATTTCTTCTGTTAAGGACTTTTGCGTTATATACAAATCTTTGTATATGAAACCATTAATCGGTGTTTATGAAATTTTACGAGCGCTATAATATAGCTATATAATATATCTACGCACGTTTGCCTCAACGAGCAGTCAAGGGGTTAATTAAATTCGCACCAGCCGTCTCTCGACGCCATCGCATTCCCCGAATTCAATGAGATTTCAATTTACTTTGGCGATTCCCACTCGCTATATGCTGTCCACAAAATTAATACTTTATTGGCGCTGTTAAAATTGTTCTTCTATTACGATACCTTTCGTATGTGACATTATTAGATCCGATAATTTTATCGGAATGTATCAATTATTTAAGTGTGTAATAAAAATATGCTTTGTGACATTTACGATAATATATTAGCGATTGAATAAAAAATAAAAGGCTTTAATGGAAATAAATAAATTGTTACTGAAAAATGTTATCTGCAACCTTGCCTTGGTTTTAATATCAAACAATAAAAAATATTTAGCTCGAAGTATGTTTATAAGTTGATTTTTATTTTAACACTACATTCAGAAACAAATAACATTTATCTTGTTTTAATCACTTCTTAAACACCTTGAAACATTTAATACAAAATTTTCACGTTTAAATTGTTTCACTTTAGTAAAAATAACTAAATACCAGAATTAATTTTTGAAATAAAGTTTGTTTATAAAACAAATTTCCACCCCTGCCAATCGTCCGCATTCCGACTCGGCTGCAGTTTCAATAATTGAAAATAGCTATTCAAAATATTTTGAAAATTGTTTCATAACGATCTCGGTTGGTGCTGCCTGCCCGTCGCATTGTTGCCTGTTGGGGCGCGTACACTTGTGTATTCACTATTCAAAATATTTCGCGAATATCTCAATTGCCACTTTTCGTGTTACATTCTTTTTGAATATGGAATTGACTTGTCGTGGTAGACTTAACAATAGACATACCTTGTGGATTGTTTTATGTTTAATTCTAGCGTTGTATGCGTTGATGTGCAGAAAGTGTATCTTTCAGTAAACAAACTTCGAAATGTTATGTCAAAGGTAACACTCTCCCCTATAGAGACTTTCTTGCTCAAAGTCCTGCTATTTCTCTTAGATAACAAGTACACTGAAAGCTAAATAATTTCTGTAAAAGACAACAAATATTTTTATTTTTATTCGCTCCCTACGAACCATCAGCAATTTTATTATATTAAAAATCGTTATAGATTAGTATTAAGTGATCTTTTCAACACCGTACGAGCCGTACGACCTCTAAATTTCACCAACATCATCTTGATGGTTGGAGGTCTTCCACAGCCCGTTTCACAAGGCATTTTATTTTGCGAACTAGCGAATTGTGGAATCGACTCCCGGTGGGGGTCTTCCCTCAGAGATACGACCTCCAAATGTTTAAAAAGCGAGTGTACTCCTCCCTCAAAGGCCGGCAACGCATCCACAAAAAATGGGTGTCTATGGGCTGCGAAGACTGCCCTTTTTGGTCGTCCCGCAAGCTCGTTTGTCCCCCTATTATATAAAAAAATATATTTAGCTTTAAGTATTGTGTATTTCGGAAGCTGGTATCGACAATATATTTATAAATCTATGTTCAATCAATTGTAAGACTATGTCAAGATTATAGGATTTTACACGTAATAATAATTACCTATTTTTTTAATCGCTGATTTTATTTTCTCTGAATTACAGGAAGAAACGAACTTATAGCAAGATATATAAAATTAAGAACGGGGAAAACGCGAACAAGAAAACAAGTATCATCACACATACAGGTTCTAGCTAGGCGGAAACTTCGAGAGATACAAGCTAAACTCAAAGTGGTAAGTAAAAAATCTAACCAGACTTAAATATAGCTATTCACAGATCAGATTAATATGTCAAGGTATATGTATATGTCATGAAGTATGAACGCTAGGAAAGTTACAGACAATACATGCGTATATAAAAACATACTCAGTTAAAACGTACCTATATAAGTTTAAGTTTACGGACACATCTTAATAACGAGTCGTAATTGTTACGTGTTGATTTATTGTCAAGGCTGTAGAATCTTCGACTCGTTACGATTTAGGTGAAAACTGACGTTTTACTTTAGACGAGAGCTGAAAAGTTTTTCTTCTTTCATATCAAGCTCTGTATAAAAATTACCTTGTTTTCGTATATTATTACAATAAATTGCAAGATATGTAGCAAGTTTAAAACTTGATAAATAATCTAGGACGGTGGTGTGATGAAAGAAAAGGCGATGCAGTCTATGAGCACACTATCTAGCGCTCAAATAGTGGCGGGTTTGCCACACCCGGCGTACCATCACACGGTACATTTTTCGAGGCATGCCTTTGTGTTAATTCACACGAAACTAGCCTTTATTGTGTTGCTTCTATCTAGGCATGTTGTGCACGCGAGGATATACAGAAATAACATCGATTGGCTTATAACTTGTGCTTGTATACCAAAACAAACTCAAAGCTTACATGATCGAATCATTTTTTTATAATACCACAGCTCGAAGCTTGAGATGTTTTGGAATACATGCCTTAGGTACATTAAAGTCACTTTATTGACACTTAAGTTGACTCGAGTAGTGTAAAGTTTGTCCTAAGCTGTCTCAGTCATAACTGAAAGTCTAACTAAATTGTTTCAAGCGCTTTTGTTTCTTCTACAAATGCTATTTTACCTATGCTATATTAAAACCGTTTCATCATAGAACTAATTACATATAATATTACAATTTAAACAAGAATCCAAAAATCCAACAAGAATCATTTTTTAAATATATTCGAGATCGATCGATAGATCCAGATTTTTTGGGCATAAAAATAGCTAGAATAATAAATCATATTTAAGATGATGGCTTTAAAATTTCCACAAAAGTGAGACAGAGAACTGTAATCTTAAAGCTTTCCATATAAAGTGTTTTTTAAAACAGCCTGATAGCTGGTATCAGGTAACTTGAAGCCTTAGTTAAGTAACGCAATTTCTTAAAAAAAAATTAATTCTAATACCTACGTATTAGAATTGTTTTTTAATGTATATACTAGTATGTTTCTCTGAATTAAGCTTAATTGTTTGCTGAAAATTTGACAGTTTCAAAAATACACGCGATTTTTACATAGAGGAAAATTTATAGATAGGTTTATATTGAACAAATCATTTTGTATTTTTTATAGTTAAAACGATTTAATTCTCAATGTACAATGTACATAAAAATATAACTTTAAGATCCAATTTAATACAGGTAATTCTTAATAAATTAAAAGTACTTTTTGTGATTTTTAATCAACGCGCTAGTCCTAATCATTTGTATGAACCTGCGCTAGAATATGAACCTGCGCTAGAATTGTAAAAAAAGTTAGCATTGATAAGTTAACAATGGAAAACCTAATAAACTTATATGGTTTCATGGTAGTCGTGAGCATTACCCAATAAAACAACTAAAATTCAAGTTCAAACAACTCATGTTTCCATCAGCTTCTTAACAGTCAAAAGGCAATTTTTGTGCGCTTAATTTAAACCTAGTCGTTTTGCTGGTCTAACGAGATTCATCAAAAAACTTATGGCAAATTTTGTGCAAAAGTTGAATATTTTTGTTCATAATTATATTTAATGTTTAAAATCGACTGCCAAGAGTTTTTTGAATAATTTCTTTTTCAATATACTAATACGTTTTTCTTTTGTTTTCAGCAATTCTGGCAACCCGGTCTACAAGCTGGCACGTCACAAGAGTAAGTAAATATTACATATTTGTGTTAACATATTATTTATATCACCACGAAATCAGAGGAGTGACAGTGTAAAACGATGACAATTGACTGAAATAGTCTAAAGCATTTTTAGACCAATCACAGGTACGCGATTCGGCCCTTACCGTTTGACCATTCCCAACCAAACCAAACTCGTTTTCATTTCTCATTTCAGCCGTCTATCGTTACCTCGAACCATTGATAGATTTTTTTTTTTTTTTCCCTACTTCGCTCACGCCACTAAGCTACCGTCCTGCCCTTCAGGAGACTTGTACTAGTCGCGGGAAAAGGCCCATTACGGCCGAGCTACGCTCACAAAAACAGCCCGAGCTGCGCTATAAAGGTCCTTAAGGCCAACAGCGAGATACCATTAAAAAAAATGTAACTCCCGTAGTAAATGCACAACTATGCTTCCGTTTAGTTCCAAATACAACTGACGCATCGACTTAAAGTATTATTCGATAGTCTTTGTCGTTTGACGTTAGTATTACGACGTATCGTGTTAGTCTTTAAATAACAATATCCACTCAGAGACGTATAGATAGCTAAGTGGTAATTAATTAAACTGTAAATGATATAAAGAAACGTGTTGTTGCACCTGTCAAGCTGTCGCGGGAATATTATTTTTTACACATGTTTATTAATATCATGGATATTTCCAAAGACAAATAAATGATTAATTGTTTATTTATTTTTATCTGTAGAATCTAATTGGCTAAATGCATTGAAAGGCATATACTGCGTTTATTGATGATTTTAAGAGTGTTTTTTGCCTTTTTGCCGCCGCCTCGGGTTCGACAAAAACTAAAGTCTCTTACTTACTCTTACTCTCTCTCTTACTTGGAGCGGACACAGTTAATCTTTCCCCAGGAATCTAAAGTAGTATTCCAGTGCTGAAGGCAATTGATTCAAGTACAGACTATTTAAAAGAATATTAATTTGATAAGAAGATAAAACACGTGTGTGTGCTTGTGCACTTATTAGATAAAAATCTTTTCAAAAATTGTATCTTTCACCTTATTCTACGTTTGTAGAAAAAAACTTATTATTTTTCCCTAACGCGCAAAAAGAAGTATAACTTCAAAAATATTGTAATAACAATTGGTTAAAACGAATTTATAATTATATATTTTGTCTTTTCCAGTGTAAAACCTTTCCCCGGTGCGGGTTACAAAGGTGTACCGGGAGTTGGCGGCGTAGTCCCGGGTGGGACGGATGTGGCTCCCCCTCCACCATGGGAAGGAAGAGCCATAGCCACGCACAAACTGCGCCTAGTAGAGTTCTCAGCCTTTGTAGAACACCCCAGAGATCCTGATACGGTGAGATTTGATATATTTTCTACGAAATGGGCATAATATTCTTGCATTTCTTTTGTTTAAGAAAAAGAACATTTAAACATTCAAACATAATCCTTGAATAATCTTCGAAAGGGAATTTACCTCGTAACCTCAATCCGTAAGACAACTTCTCTGATATATTTCTTTAGAAACCGACCTTCCCTTTATCCAGTTTAAATGTTTAATAGTAATGATAATAGTTATTAATATTTATGTAGTATGAACACAGTAAATAATGAAATTCTCTTACAGTTTAACTGGCATTAAATTCTGTCTTAGTTAGGGATTTTATCATTCAAACAAAAATGTGTCTGGTCAAAATGAATATTTAGAATCATGCATTAAGCTAATTTAATAATAAAAGGGAGATTCTAAATACGATAAAATATTGATTTTGGTAACGCCAAGAAGTGTGCAAAAGTTATTCAACTGTTATAAAAAAATATATATTTCAGTATCCCCCGAGCACGGCGCCGGCGCAGCATCTCTTTGTACATATAGGTGGTACTGTCACGTATGCGGATCCCTTATTAGAGGTAAATAATATACTTTTTATATGTATTTATGAAGGTGTAACCCGGGTTTGGCATTTGATTTTTGTTGTTATTTTTATGGACAAGTCGGTGATCGGCCTTCTGTGCCTGTTAGCCGTAATAATATGCCGAACCATGTTTCAAAGTTTGTTCGTTGTAAATTTATTATAATATTTTTTAAATTTAAAGGATAGTAATATTAGTTTTATGCTTTTGATGAGTGGAAATTAAAAATAATAAAAGTGACGATTTTTTGTTGGTATATTACTAGTAATAAATACTACTTATTGCATTATAAGAATATAATGCAATAAGGCTTTAATGCCAATACTGTGATGAGAACATTTGAACAAAAAAAATTAACGTATAATGTTAAGTCGCATTACAAATTTTTCGAACTACTTTACCGACTCTGCTGTGTCGATAAAGCAGATTTAGTTTAACTTATCGACTAGCGAACCGCTTTATCGACAGCGGTTACCATAACAATCTCAGGTAGCCTCAATTGTAACATTACAGTTACAACATATGCCACGTTTTGCGACGTTTTTCAAATTCATATTGTTGTCAAGTAGGAGGTTTGTATGAATTTGTTAGTATAAAATACCTCAGGTCTAAATAAGACAAATAATTGGAATTGTCGCATTACAATTATTTTACGAACTTCTTTACCGACTCTGCTCTGTTGATAAAGCGGTTTTAATATTACTTATCGACAGCGGTTACCAAAACATTCACAGGTAGCCTTAATTGTAACATGAACACCATAGGCAAAATTTTGGGACGTTATTTTTTTTTAATGAATTTGTCAGTAAAAAATACAACACGTCATAAATGGAGAAATAATACTTTTACAAGGCAGGAACTTGTACTACCATTGCGGTTACCTCTATCCAATAAATCGCCTGCCTCGAGAAACAAAGTCGTAAAGCACTATTATGATTGTTTTAATGTTTTATCATTTTTGACTTCCTTGGGTGATAGCTGTAATATTTTAAGGATTTTTGCAAAACATTTCATTTTAACAAAAGTCGAGGATGTCTTTATTCTACGGAAATTATTTTGTGCACAATGTTAGTAATACTCGTTTACCTAATATTGCTTTCCTGCAATAGATAGCAACAATCATAAAGATAGTTTAAGTTTAGATTGTAATTTTACCAATTAATAAAAGTTAATGCGACAGTTTAAAAACAAATAAAAACTGGTAATATTTCACCAACGACAATAGAGTGGTAATAAATTATTACGTCCTAGACATTCGTCAAAATGTTCCATCGTAATGTTCGGTTACTTAGTTCGTAATTATTTCTAAAGAGAAAACAATCACAAAACGCTTTTGCTCTTCATAAACTTTTGTAATTTACATAAATTATTGTAATATACATTTAATAATTTTTAACTATTTACAGTGTTTAAATCGTCAAATAGGAATAAAAATAACTTTATCCTAGTAATTAAGCTTTACCTTCTATTATAGTTCCTGAAAATAAAATAGATTTTGCTTTTACGACTTTGTTCTCCGGAGCAAATGTCTTCTTCATTTAAAAGCCGAAAGACAAACTTATCAATAATTTGTGCATTCTTTTCAATATTTAGCCGTAAAGATATAGAATTTGTATTAAAATTTATTTTTATCATTCCAGTCGGTAGACGTGCAACAAATTAATGATAAATTTCCGGAGAAAAAGGGCGGTTTAAAGGAGTTGTACGAGAAAGGTCCCCGTAATGCGTTCTTCCTCGTCAAGTTCTGGGCGGATCTCAATACAAACAATCTTGACGACCCTGCCGCATTCTACGGCGTCACTAGTGTGTGAGTATCTCGTTAATGAAAAAATATTTTTCAAAGAAATTAGTTTCTTGAATATGGGAGCGTTCAAGTATTACGTAACGAATTTTGTGGGGGGGGTCCTTTTGTAAAACGTTACGATACGGGGCGGGGATTGAAATTACGCAAAAAACAAATTATTGTTAATATTATTTCCGACTTTCCAGTACTTTACACCACATAATGGTAACATGGTGGTCACGAAACGTTTTACTATACTTGGGTGCAGAAAAACGTTACGGCGCGTTACATGGTGGGGGGGGAGGTCAATAATCTCTAAAAATTGAGTGACGTAATACTTGATCGCTCCCCTATGATGATTTTTTTTATGTGAAAGATCTATAGCTATCTAAAACCACTTGTTGGCATTCGCCACGCTATATATCCCTCAAAGGCCGGCAACGCACCCACTAAAAATGGGTGTCTATGGGCTGCGTAGACTGCCCTTTTAGGTCCCGCAAGCTCGTTTGCCCCCCTATTATATATTAAAAAAAAATATATATATATAAATACATATATATATATACATACATTCTATATGTAATCGGAGGCAACATTGAATATATCTTACGAAATTCCACCTGTATCCGTCGTTCCACAACTGACTATGTGGAACCAGCTGCCCACTAACGTATTTCCGAACCAATTCGACTTGGTCCTTAAAGAAAAGAGCGTACCAATTCTTAATAGGCCGACAACGCACTTTCGAGTGGCATTGAGAGTGTTCATGTGTGGTATCACTAACATTAGATGAGCCTCCTGCCCGTTTGCCTCCTTTGTATGAAAAAATTTACTATTACTGAAGTCATTAGTCAAAAGAATTGAGGTGTTTAAATTTCATCATTTTCTTGAATCACAAGTAATGTTTTTTTCTTCATTTTTCCATGTTTAGTTCCTGTCGTAATTTTTTATTTTATGCATATTATGATCTGCCAGGCGTCACGTGACGGCTGATTTTTTTTTATCAGCGTTTTGTGCCAGCCGAGTTTTAGGCGTTTAAAGTTTTCCTTCACATTATGAGCTAGTTTTATATGCGCACATAGAAAAGTCCAGTCACGTCTCATGGTCGCGAGACGCAATCCCCGAGATCAAGACTGGTTCTTTTAATATTGAATATCTTTCCAGTTATGAGAGCAACGAAAACATGACGATAACATGCAGTACAAAAGTCTGTTCGTTTGGGAAACAAGTTGTTGAAAAAGTGGAGACTGAATACGCCCGGTTCGAGGGCGGGAGATTCGTATATCGCATACACCGTTCGCCCATGTGCGAATATATGGTCAATTTCATACACAAACTGAAACACTTACCTGAGAAATACATGATGAACAGCGTCTTGGAGAACTTTACAATATTACAGGTGAGGTTTTTGGGTTTCATTCAAATGTTTTGTACGAGATTTATATACATAAATAACGCTCCTAAAAGCCGGCAACGAATCTATTAATGCGTATGCGTAGATGGGTTGCTTGCCTTTTATGTTTTTTTTTAATCTAACCATAGAGTATGTTTTATTACTAAAATATAATGGCCAATTCTTTAGATTTTTTTTTATTTAAACCTAAAAATTCCGCTGGATATTTACAAATATCTTTCTCTCTATCTGTTCGGTCATACTCTTTATATCGCAATATTTGAATAGACTCGAAATGAAGATATATAAATTCTAGTTGCTTATTACGTTGAATTCAAATTTGATTGGGACCATAATACACTTTAGTACAAACATATTTGCTTGCAAAGTGTATTTGCTAAAAAACTAAATATTTTGTATGAAAGCGAATACTGGTGTAATCCATTAATAAAATTAATTCTTTCATTTCCATGCCCTTGATTTTGTATGTTTTGATATCAGCCCTTAATACACCTTACTGCAACGCAACTCATAAATTTCTTTAGTATTAAAAACATCGCATTTATTGTTAATATTACCATCCTTCTCTCAAAAAGTTATGGAATTCACTTTTAGGCTACAATTGATTGGTATCAAAAAAATTCTTTTAAAATCTTCGCTTCTCTTCATAATTTAACAAACCAATATTTGTAGACACAGCTTCTACACACGGCCCAAAATCAGTGGCGATATTGGGTCAATGGTGGTGGGGATAAAATCGGCTCTTAGTTCGAATCGGCAGTATCATACGGGTTATTAATAAAGTTAGGGTACGATTTGCCTACACACGAAGCGATCTAGGGGTTTTAGGGTTGTGTGTAGACGCTTTTAATGAAACGAAATTTTAATTAAATATAATAATTTCCAGGTGGTTTCAAATCGAGATACTCAAGAGACATTACTTTGCGCCGCGTTCGTCTTCGAAGTGTCGAACAGCGAACACGGCGCGCAACACCATATATACAGGCTGGTCAAAGACTGAACTTACCTATTTATGAGTCATAGACAACAAAAATTTATTGAAAACTCTCGCTAAGATAATTTGTAGTGAACTTGTCAATATCACTTTTTATTTGAAAAGAGTTAGATTTTACTCACTCAAATTTTTTTCTTTATCTTTTCTTTTGATATCTGATTCTCACTTTTTTATTGAAATATCTTGCCTGATGAGTTATTTAAATATTGCCATTTTATATTGTTATTCCTACTTTATTCGGCGGGTTCGATTTTGTCTGGCATATTTATTAATTCGTTTTTTCAAACTTTTGGTTTCATTATTTTTAATGCATAATTTTGTTACGTTTATTTGGCAATTTTAAATGGCGTCGCCGTCAAGTGCAATAGAATGACAGTTGACAATGACTCTGCAAATGTCAAAAGATACTCATTTGTTTTTTGTCGTCATTGATTTAAGAACTAATATAAAAATATTTTTGTAAAATGAAACGAAAATTATTGTCTATTCTCAAGCGACAGCCTTCTATTATCTATGGGACTTAAGTGTAGTGGAGTTATCAATGGCTAGAGAAACTTTCGGAGTTGGGCTAAATAGAAGAACTTGTCTACTAGAAGTGTTTGTGAATAATTGAAATACACACAGTGCCTCTAATAATTATGTTACATTAACATAAATTTGAGCGTTTTTAATTTTTTCACTATTCTCAAGTTTAGTGAAAATTTTAAAACATAGTGTAGGTCATAATAGCTTTTAAGTGTAGCTTAAGAAAGTCTATTCACCAAGGGTGCAGTTTTATTTGCTATCTGTACAGTCGCTTTATATTTCCGAGAGGAATTTTTATACAGTTTGAACGCTGTTTAGAGTTTTATACGCAAAGTATCAATTATAATTGAAAACATAGAATTTTTAAAATGACATTTATATGACAAATCTTTAATTGTTTTTTTTAATTTCAGTTTGTTTACATTAGAAAACTTGCCAATGTATATAGACCAATTAATTTAAATATCTAATATCTTCAAATATTTCTTTACTGGTTACACTCGCCGATAAGTAAATTCTCAAAAAAATCTATTAATAATTGATACTTTGAATTATGGCGGCTGTACACACTCGCGCACGGTTCGTGATGTCTCAACGAGTGTGGATAGCCATTATATAACACTTATTTTGCCACAACAGTTTGCGTAATGTAAATATTAAGTGTTCAAATGTATTATACGAATAAGTATGTTTGAAACTGTACAGTAAATATGTATTTTCTTAATCTCATCTCGTGTGACAATCATCGGAGAACTGCGTGATTTTTCATGCTTTTTATTGGCAGCTTCATACCTTTAAGCACAAGGTACTGCTTTAAACAACTCATTTTTTATATTGTTTATGGTATTTATTATCTGTGTGACGCATTCTCTATGGTCATTTTGGCGCGTCTATACTATTTGTCTTGTCATACCAGAAGAGGGAAATTTTGTATGACAATTGACTTTGACGTCGCAAGACAATCTGTCAAAACTAAAGCAGGACACAGTCATCAATGTCAAATGGCCGAAAAGTTTAGGGTTTTTTATAAAGAAACTGAGATACTTTTTAAAACTTTACCATTGTGGTTTAATACTCCGTATCCAATTGGCGGTTTAAATATAACTTTTATTGTACGCTGTGCAATGCGTTGTCAATGAACATATTACATTTACGCATAAATAGGGAAGATCTATACAATACGAGATATATGAATGATAAATTATTAAAAAAAATAGTGGCTTAGTGCAATCAAAATTTTCTCCTTATTTACGTCTGAAGTACAAGCACGACGTAGCCCTCTCCATAACGTGGCAATGATTTGATCTCTCTTTTAGTCAAATGTAGCGTCGTAAACGCTCTTAATTTTAACAACGGTTACTGTGCATTAAATGTATGACTATTATTCTGACTAGACAAGTTATTCTGTTGAAAATATGGGTTATTCTCTGTCTTTAAACTAAAACCGTACTTTAGTACTGAAACTTCCGTTGAAAGTGAAACGAAAAAGCTTGTCTGTAAGAATATATAGTCATATATAGATTAAGTTCGACACGCGATAGGAAATTATATAAAATAAGAGATTTTTGTATTTATTACATAGATTTATATTAGGTAATTTGTAAAGTTAGATAAGCACGGAGTTTTTCTAATATGGCGATGGTCGTACGGAAAGTAAGTTAGTACTTAAGTGTAACTTAATTTTTCATTTGCTTCGACTTGTCAATTTTTTCGGCGAGAGATCTGTAATGTTGTGATTTATTATGTACTCAAATGAGATTGTCTCTTGCTTTTAGTTTATGGCGAATAGTTTAATTGTAAATATAAATTAGTGCATTTTTAGTTAGTGTTCTAAGTATTTTTTGCTTCTGAAAGTCTTTCATATCGACAATCCGCCATATCAATACGAAAATTTTATAGTCGGTAGCTTTGTGGTTGGTCATTTGTAATAGATTTTATCGTAGAAGAATTTTAGTTGATTGTTCTTCGAGTCCCTCCTCAAATGATCACCGAAAACTATCCGACATGTGTACAGTATTTTAAAGTTACGTTAAAGATTTGTATGAAAATTTAATTATATTGTCTTCTTAAAATTCCGTGTATTATTTATTTCGGATGAAACTGGGTCCCGTCAATCAGAGATCAGATTAGTAAATTTACTTATGATGGGGACTGCCGAAAGAAGTCATTTTGTTGGGGCTAATTATAGCAAGCTTTTCTTATGTTAGCTAAATAAATAAGGCTAGATCCCGGGAAAGTCCAAAGATTTTTTAAATGTAATTGGAGGCAAATGGGCAGGAAACTCACCTGATATTAAGTGATGCCGCCGCCCATGGACACTCACATTACCAAAACGCTCCCAAGTGCGTTGCCGGCCTTTCAAGAATCGGTACGCTCTTTGAAAACTGTAAGTTGTGGAACGACGAACGTCGAGGTGATACGGACGGTATTTTATATTATGCCTTGACGTCCGATAGTGAAACTCTCTTAACACACTCTATGGTAAATGCAGTAGAAGATGCAGAGGGACCACAGTATTTGGTTTGATTAGCAATACAAAAATATTTTTTTTAATTCATCTAGCTAGACACTATAACTTGACTTGATGTTTGTTTGAACTACATTTTTCTAAAGGATTGCACACAGTAGATTCAAAAGTGTTAGGAAAAATACAATTTTGGCAATAAAAACGCAACTCATAAAATTTCTACGAACAAATATCATAAAATAACTAATTCTTTTATGAAGTCATAACAAATGATAATATGAAGCTCATATTTTGGTCATTATCACTCACAAGTGTAACCTAATCTGACTATAATGGTGAATTCTATGAAATTCTAAAGATGGCAATTACGAAAGTAATATATTTAGTGGCACTGTTTTGTTTAGTATTTGTGCTCGGCGAAGGTAAGTGGGTATCTCTATATATACTGACGAAGTGTGATTCGTTATTCCTTAATAGAACATTTCTGTCTATTACATTGATATTTAAAGGTGAGTAAACTGCTGTTACTTATCCAAAATATTGTTTCTTTGGGAATCGGAATCCGACGTAATGCGTTTCCTAGGCATGGAGTTACTTCTTAATTTGGTATACAAAGTGGAACATTTATCATGTATCCTGTTAATTTACTGGAATCACTAAAGATATACAAATTTAATCTGTTATACATTTGAAGACAATGGTTATCCAATATCCAGGGTGTAACAATTAGCAGAAGTATAAGTAGTCTAAATAGCTAATTATTTAAACGATTTTGTATAAAGAAACTGCATTGAATTACTTTTGATAACGCGCTTACTATAAACGACTAAAATTGAATAAAATACCATCAATTCAAAAAAAACCTTTTTAACAAACGTGTTAAATTATCAAATACCACAGCATTTTAATTTATTTTAGTTAATATAGTTTTTTCTTTACAAAAATAAAGATTTCGGCTGCTAGTTAGGCTAGGCTGTTATCTACTTGTATAGTAGAATTGTGACACCACCAGAGATATATTAAATACATAATTATTTAATAAATTATGTCAACATAGACAATATAAATTTTAATGAATATTCAGACCAACCCTGTGCATCTCGTGATGGTGATAGCGAAGAGACCTCTGTTTGTGTTTGTAATTCAACCTACTGTGATACAGTATCACGGGAAGCACCTGCCGTCGGATCTTATGTGATCTACACTAGTAGTAAAGTAAGTGATAAGAGTAACTTCGGGTAATATGGCACACCATAAGCTTTTTGGAAATATATATTTTTCTTATTAAAATCAATCAGTTTTTATTCATGAAATCAGTTCTTTGAACATAATAGTACACAACAATTATAAATTTAAGGTATATTAACTATCAATTAAAATTTTAAAAATGTTTTTTTAAACTTTGACAAGTCTTAAAAAAAATTACCGTGGGAAATGTAGTGAGCCATATTTCCCTCCATAACAAAAATATAATAGTAAAATAGAAGAAATATAATAATAACTATTTTGCAGAAAAAATTGTCTGTTTCCACTTATGAGCATTCTTCATGAGCCCATAATTTGCGACATAGGCATTGATCGATTTTACGATGTTTATTCTCCGCATAAGTAAATAGTAATTGCGCTCATAGAAAAAGATATTTGTACCAATACAAAAGTGATTTTCGAACGCAGGACCAAAAGTGCATGTTAGAAATAATTCATAATCATTTAGTAAACATAGATAAATTGGTTGTTACGCCTAAAAGTACTTGTTCCGTTTTTGTTTTAAAAACAAACCTCTTTAAAACAAAGTAATTTCAGATTCTGCCGTTTGCCTCATGCATGAAAACATGTATTGATTATACATTATTATTGTAACATTGAGTTTATTTTATACATACTTGTGATGTGCAAAGTCATATTTATTTATTGCCTTTATATATCACCAAGGATTATTGGTGATATCTTTCATAATTTAATTAAATTGATACAGATAAATAATGGAGATATATTATCTATTGTGCATTGAATAGTATAAAGCGATAACTCGGTGCAAGTATGAAACTTTTCAGCATTAGCGAGGTTATTTCTGCCGAGAAAAATCTTCTAGGTTTCCTTCCACTAGTACCTACGTCATCTGTGAGACTCACACTTAGCTGGGATGCTCAAATCTTTATTTATACTACTGCACGTGTATATGACACTGAACTCCTCTTAAACGGCTGGACCGACTTGAATGAATTTTTTTGTATGCGGGTAGCGCCCTGGATGGTTAACATTCACAAATCAGTCCGGCAGATAGGTTTTTAAAGTACCTACGAGTCTCGGATAGCTTAACTGGTAGAGCTTTTGGCGCGTAATATTCTGGGTTCGATTCCCAGTATGACCCATTCGATTTATTTTTCGAAAATGGGTTGCGGTAGTTGGTTTTTATAGCCCACACGCAGGCTTGTTTGTGTGTACTGTATTTAATTGTGCGTAACATGGTTTTCGTGAACAATTAATGTGTTCACCAAAAATATTTTATTAAAATTTCTTCAAAGACTGAGCTTTTGTCCAGTTAATCTTTTAAAACTTCACGCTCTAACTCTACAAGTCCTAAAAAATTGTGTGGACTGGACATTTTGTTATTACTACAGTTCTGATAGATAGAGATCAAGAGAACTATGAAGCTCAGAAAATGTGCACTTGCTCTTCGCCTGGGTCATCTTAATCTTCATAGGAGATTTAACTTTTTTTCAGTCGGGCAAAAGGTTGGAAAAATCAAATGGTACGATTGAAACCTATTCTAACTTGGCTCAAGGGCAATCGGAAGAATGTGATATTTCCGACTTGTATAGTGCAATGGCACAGCAAGCCAGTAATCAAAACACATCTGGTGATTATGAATCCTGCGCAGGTAAGTCATAAAAAATATAATCCGGAAATATTGGAGAGACTGGGGCTGCGTGTGCCAAATAACCACACTCGGCGGGGTAAGCGGTCGCAATTGCTGGCAGTGCCTCGGGCGCGGAAAAATTACTTATATAACACCATTTACGCGTGTTTTGCGCACCCTAAATACTATTGCTTGTGAGACGGATTATATAGTAATATACTGGCGGAATTCACAAGAATTGCATTATTTATAACTAGTTACAAAATGGTTTAGGTTTTAAGTTTTTACTTGTTTTGTTTTATTGTACCTATTTAGTTTAATTTTTATATTAATAGATTTCTGTTGTATTAGTATTAAGTTACAGTAAAAATAGGAAATAAATAAATACAGATAAAGAGTTGAGGGTGATTATTATCTATTTGGGCTTCCAGCCACGAGTGCTAAAATTCCTATGTTTGTTTGTTCACAAATTTCTTTAAAACTACGTCACGTTGAGAAGACTCTTTAAATTAGATATAAGTATTAAATTTTAGTGAACAGGCCAAGTTTCATAAAGATCGGTTCAGTAGTTTTTAAGATGTGGGTAAATATTTACTTTTAAACTGATTGGATTTTGAAGTCATGTTTTCAATTACTTTAATTATTATTAGAATGGTTTTGGAGCAGCGTCTCGCTAGACTTACAAACGGACAACAGAGAGCAGTATGTCGAAGGCTTTGGAGGCTCTATAACGGATGCTGTGGCTTACAACTGGTATAAACTGTCAGAAGAAACTAGATCACGACTTATAAGGTACCGGTAATAATGTCCAAGAATCCTCCGCATGAAATACGGATTAGTCTAGTCATAATTCAAACAAAAATAGGCCAAATATTTCAGCTCAAGTTTTGTGGGCATGCGCCTCTCGTCGAGGTTGTAGTTTCGAAACCCGACTGTACACCAATAGACTTTTCTTTCTATGTGTGCACAACACTGGTTCGGACGGTGAAGAAATCAATGTAAGGAAACCGTCATGCTATAAACCCGAAAACTCGACGTGGTGATCATAGCACCATTAGTAGCACGTAGCAATAGCTAATTTGCATATTAGAAAATAATGAACAAAACAGACACAAATCTGAGGACAAAACCAAGGATTGTAGCGCCCCTCGTTTTTTGTATATTGATTAATCGACTTCAAATAACCGAGGTTCTCATTTTGCTGTGACGATTTTAATTCTCTTGTAGTCATTACATTCATAAGAAAAAAAACAAAAAACGACCTAAACGCTGTCTTTTGCACATTGCATTTTTAAACAAACTTTCGTAAATGAAACTTTATCAATTTAAGCACATACTTTGGCGAGGATGGCTTGGGTTACAACATGATCCGGATACCTATCGGCGGTTCAGACTTCTCAAATCGCCCTTACACTTACAACGACTATCCTCTGGATGACGAAACTTTGTCAAACTTTACTTTAGCTGAAGAGGATACAGCGATGAAGGTAATTTCAATTTACCAGATTTTCCTCCTGTCTTTACATATTTATTAATTTCCAATCAACCTGGGCGAAATAGGATGTCAAAGATAAAACGATGACGCACTTCGCACGATTAATACTTGATAAAAATTTTGCATGAATGAAACTTTTTTATACAAACATGTGAATAATTGAATGTTTAATTTTTAGCTGTATTTTAATAAACCTAAGGCATACAACGCACTAGCGGCTGGACACAACCGGAGCGGTTGACGGTTGTCCGCAAATCAGTGCGTCGTTATCGTGCGGTTTCATGTAATAATCGATGTGCGGCTACCGCAGCGGCACACCGCATTGCGGCCAGCCGCTAGTGCGTTGTGGGCCTTAGTATTTTTCTTAATATTAAAAATATATTTTGTCATTAATAGGTTCAATAATAATTTGGCAAATGACGGGGGTGATGCGGAAAATCCCTTTTTTTATATTCGAGGTGGAAATGCATTTGCGCATCCCCAAAGCTCTCATGCCCCCAAAAGTTGCAGGGGTATGTGGGACTCGACGCACGCCAGAATCGCAGCTATTCAGAGACTGGGTACGCAATACCCACTAAAACTACATCGAGATGTTCCTACAAAGTTGCGTTACAGAGGCTCCAGGGACGCTCTCGCATTCTACCTGGTCTCTCATCTCTCATGTGCAGTACACACTACATTGTAGGTAGAAGATGGTCATATCTTCTCCTATTTACTCCGCGTCTTCTAACTCTAGGATTCGCCCTAAACCACTCCCTCTCTCGTTCTATCTCCTTCTGTAGCATGACTTGCTTACAGTTACCCTGCATTCCATATTTCGTCACTGCCGACCACGAGACGACCCTTGCAATCAAGTTTTTCAACCAAACGTTTAGCGATGGGTTATACAAATTAGGTATTTAAATAATATTCGTAAATAAGGTCGGAAAAAAAGAACTTATTTGTTTTTCAATTAAAGGAATGCCTACGTTTAATTTACAGATCCCAATGATTAAGGCGATTCAAAAAATACGCAAAGAGGAAATTAAAATAATCGCATCTACTTGGTCCCCCCCAGTATGGATGAAGAATAATGAAGATTTCTATGGCTACGGTCAGCTGAAACCTCAGTACTATCAAAGTTATGCTGATTATCACGTCAGGTAGGTTCAAAAACTCCTAAAGTGTCTTACACACTTTTAAATTCGAAACTTTTAGTTTTTAAGTCACAAGTAAAAAAAAATATACATATTTATGAACTTGGCCCTTCATTTAAACATACTAAACTAAAACCCTAAAGCAGGATTATCGCTACCAAGAAGAAAGCATAATATATAGTCAGTGATACACTTTTTTTTATTACTTTATTACTAAAACCTTGCCAGCCCGCCAGTGGTTTCCCTAGTGGCTTCAGAGTGTGACTCTCATCCCTGAGATCGTAGGTTCGAGACCCGGCTGTGACCCAATAGACTTACTTTCTATGTGCGCACATTACATGAAACATTCGCTCGAACGTAGAAGAACATCGTGAGGAAACCGGCCAGTGGTTTCCCCTAGTGGCTTCAGAGAGTGACTTTCATCCCTGAGATCGTAGGTTCGAGACCCGGCTGTGACCTAATAGACTTTCTCTCTATGTGCGCACATTACATGAAACATTCGCTCGAACGCAGAAGAACATCGTGAGGAAACCGGCTTGCCTTGGACCCAAAAAAGTCGACGGCGTTTGTCAGGCACAGAAGGCTGATCACCTAATTAATTAATTGACAAACGATCTTGAAACAGATTCAGAAATCTGCGGTCCAGACCTAAAAAGGTTGTAGCGCCACTGATTATTTTCTTTCCCTTGGCATACTTAAGCATTGGTATGTATAGAAGAAAAATATACAAATTTTAATGTGGCAAGCACTTTGCTATTGCTATATAATCGAAAACATTCAGTCAGTTTCCGATCTCGCGAATATAAGTTCACTGTAGTAAATGTATAAATAATGTAACCAGCAACAGACATATTACCCTGTTTAATGTGTACTGTATTTTTATAACACTAGTTTTATCACTGAAGGAAAAAGTAGGTAGAACATGTAATAAGTCTTGTGCGAAGTAGTGATATGTTATATTATTTTACAGGTTCATAGAGGAGTATGAAAAGCAGGATATAAAGATATGGGCCATCACTACAACCAACCGCCCCACTGGTGGTATTATACCAGACAAAAACATTAATTCCTTAGGATGGTTTCCGGCAGATCTGGTAAACATTATTTATTTTATCATTAATAACCCATTCGGGAATTCACTGAATCCTAATGTTTGAAGCATACCACATAAGCAAAATTTATATAAAGATATTTAAATTTTGTCTTTTTTTATGAAACGGGAGGCTCATCTGATGTCATCAAGTGCGTTGCCGGCCTTTTAAAAATTGGTACACTCTTTTCTTATTGTCGAGTTGGTTCGGAAATAAAATGTCTACCACAACGTGGAGGGGCGGATCTACTTAAGGGCAGCCCGGGCACAACAATATCGGAAATTTAAAAAAATCCAATTATACGTTTTTACGTTTATACGGTATCCCTGATATCAATCAAACCCATGTGCGTTGCCCGTCTATCGAACGGAACGGGGCATTCCCCGTCGCTTGTTCGGTCGGTGTATTTTTTCGTGTGGGCGTCTATTACGGGGGACTTTCCCGTAATAATCCAGAGCCCCACAAATTCTCGATCCGCCCATGACTACAAAGGGTACATTTTCTGTTACCGTATTTCACACACAATGCTACTTAGATTTGTATTAAATTCATTGGACATTAAACTGTAACGACTCCTACCGGCTGTGGTTATTTGGTCAAGAATTCTCCCTTGAGGTTGGAGGAAGCAATCACCACCATTTCTCTATAATACCTTTAATAGAAAATTCAGCTTCCTAGCCAGATTGATCAGGTATATAATATTATAATTATTATCATACGAATTTATTAAATTTTTTTAGGGTCGATGGTTAGCAATCAATTTAGGTCCGACACTGCGAAGTTCCCGTTACAATAAGACATTGATATTTGGTGTAGACGATGAACTTCATATGTTGGACTGGTATCTTCACGGTGTATGTATTTCAGAAGATTTATTATAAATATATATATACTTTGTTATATTTTTTGTATAAATAGGTAAAACTGTGCTTTATATTTGTTTGAATGTGTATTCCGCTTTTGGCTATTGTGTATAATGTAATTGTTTGAATAATGTTTAGTGAGTAGCTGTAGAAATACTGTTGAATAAATAAATAAATAAAGATCAATAATTATAATTAACATTTCTCCCTATTTATGTTACAATATTTACAATAGGACCTCTCGGTATTGTCTTCTATCTTTTGTTAATTTATTATAAAGTAAATTTCTGTATGTTTCGTAATTTCTATTTCTTGACAGTCAAGGACCTAGGTAATTGGTAGAAGTTTAGGGTTGAAGGATACATGTTCAAGCCACTCCCATAAGGGCCTAACTCAAAACTATTGGAAACTCTGAGCAAGCTGATGTTACAAAGAAATTAAATAATAATAATAATAAAAACTTTATTTATGACAAAAGGGTTGTGACAAAATTCATATATCGCTAGTCCCCACACTAAGGAGTCCCTGTGTTGTGGGCTAGATAACAAATATTCCGTGGTACATGGTGCATGTTTAAAACTGTTTTTTTTTTTAATTAATTTTAGTGTTACAACTGTGTCTTATAAGAGAATCATTAATTAGTATGAGTGAATGTGTGAGTGTGTGAATGGGTGTGTATGAGCATGTATTTGAGGGTGTAGCTAAGAGTTGTTAAGCGTGCGCTATGTCTGTGTTGGCTTTTAGAATCTCAAAGTCATGCTAATATACGTTACTTCTGTAGATTCGAAATCCAATTTGGATACCGTATTTTTTACTATGATTTGCGAGTTTGTATGTGAATAGTTTGACTATCTCAGAATCCACAGATTAGAAACGTTTATTATAAAGAAAGGGGGCACTAAATGCAAAGAAGCGTTGATAAATACGTAATATAAATGTAAAAAACAGATGCAGAAAGCTGATAAAACCGTTATGAAGTATATAGACGGAATTGCGGTCCACTACTACAGCAGCTCATCGTCGCCATCTCTTCTTCTGGACATTATCAAAAAGAAATACAAGAAGACCATACTCGGAACGCAGGCGTGTGAAGGTATGTTATTATTATGGGTGATACTTCTTCTAGCGTGCGACTCTAATCTTTGAAGTCGTGTTTTGGAATCCCGGACTTTCTGTCTACGTCCGTATTGTAAGGTGATGGAAAGCATCGTGATGAAATCGGCTAGTCTCAGACCCAAAAACGGTAGATCACCTACATTCCTATTAGAAAAAGCAAATGATCACTACGTAGTTGTAGTTGCAGCGTCTTCTTTAAATCAATTTTCGAACCTCAATTATTTCGACTACTAGACTACTAGATACAAAAAGAAAACATTTACTAACAAAATATTCTATGTCATAAATATACATTTTTGATATTTTTATAGCAGTATATGCATAATCAGACCAATTGTACACTTGAAAAAAATATGTAGGTATTATAATTACGTTACTTTTAAAATAAGAACCTTTGATATCTGTTTCCGCATGAAGTGTTTTTAAATTTTATAGGATCAACTGGTTGGGATTCTACTGCAATCAAAATCGGCTCTTGGGAACGGGCTGCGCGCTACATTCGTAGTATCATTGATGTAAGATGTTTTGTTACAAGTTAAAAACACACCAACACAATACAACACACTATAACTGAAATCTTTGTTGTAAAAAATATTTTTCAATTCAAGGCTCTGGATAAAACAATTTTAATCGCAACAATCTTTTAATTTATTTTTAAGCTATTGTATAGCTTTTATCGCTTTGAGCGCGGCGACCAAATCAAGAAATTCCGGAAAGAAAAAACCTAACACACGATGACGTAATATATGCGCAGCCAATACGCGTTAGAGTGGGACAGAATGCATACTGCGTATTCACATCTCTCTGACTAGTTCTGTGACGTAGCGTAAGCGCGGCCGATGCAGCCGTTACGCGTTAGAGTGAGACACACTATATAGGCGTGTTAGTCTGAGTCTGGAAGAGTGGTATATTGAATTAATATCAAAGAAAAATAAATAAATAATTATAATTGCATAAGTTGATAAAAATGCTATGCAATAGCTTTACCGCGGCAGTCCCCGAGTGCCACACGTTTCTTTATATTATTATGAATGTTTCTGAAGCTTTTATAATTTCTTTCATACTGCTTTTAATGCATCGTACGTAATGTACATTTTTACTCGTATGATTTCATAATCAAATTATTATATTAAATAAACAACTTCCATCAAGAAACTTATTCTCAGAGCACTGTTTTTCAGGACTTGAATCACCACTCAGTCGGATGGATGGATTTTAATCTATTTCTGGACAAAAATGGTGGTCCCAATTGGGCGGGAAATTATGTCGACGCACCAATATTAATATATCCCGATAAAGATGAATTTATTAAACAGCCAATGTTCTACGCTTTGGCACATTTTACAAAATTTATACCGAAAGGTTCACAGAGAGTAACAATTGTTACCAAAAGTATTGTGGAGATCACAAATGTGTCTTTCGTCACACCTGAAGGAAATATCTTAATGATTCTTTACAACTCGTAAGTATTTAATTCAGATATAAAACGCTATTAATATTTTATTTATTAATCTACATACGTATAAATTATAATTACAATTTTCTTAACCTACAAAGTAATAATAAAAAAATAATATTAAAAAGAAACTTAAAACAAATTTAAAAAGTTTGATCCCTGTGGCAAATGGCAATGTACCTTTAGCGCTGGCAGCATAAAGAAAAAAAATAATTACATCTTTTATAAAAATACTAGCTGATCCGGCAAACGTCGTTTTGCCGTGTATATTATCATTTATAATAAAAAATAGGGGTTGATCGTAGAGGGGTGAAAATTAGGGGTTGTATGTATTTTTTAATGTTGTATCATACAAAAATAAAGAATAAATTTTTTATCAAAAATTGAAAAAAAAAAATTTAGGGGTGGACTACCCTTAACATTTAGGGGGATGAAAAATAGATGTTGTCCGATTCTCAGATATACCCAATATGCACACAAATTTTCATCAAAATGGGTCGAGCCGTTTCGGAGGAGTATGGCAACGAAATGTGTGACACGAGAATTTTATATATTAGATATGCTTCACTTAGTAAACAAGGGCTTAAGTCAAATTTTTAGTAAAGTGAGATTTTAAATACTTTATACTGTATAAAAAGTTGAAATATATGGGTAACGTATATATTTATATTTATAAATGGCTAAATATTCATGCAATATTTTTTTTTTTTTTTTATAGAATAGGGGGCAAACGGGCAGGAGGCTCACCTGATGTTAAGTGATACCTCCGCCCATGGACACTTTCAATGCCAGAGGGCTCGCGAGTGCGTTGCCGGCCTTTCAAGAAGTGGTACGCTCTTTTCTTGAAGGACCCTAAGTCGAATTGGTTCGGAAATACTTCAGTGGGCAGCTGGTTCCACAAAGTGGTGGTGCGCGGCAAAAACTGCCTTGAAAAACGCTCAGTTGTGGAACGGCGGACGTCGAGGTGATACGGGTGGAATTTCGTACTCTGCCTCGACGTCCGATGACGAAACTCAGCTGCAGGTGTTAATCCGAACAACTCCTCTGAACACTCTCCATGGTAAATGCGGTAGAAGATGCAGAGTGACCCCACATCTCTACGCAACGCCAAAGGATCAAGCCGCTCGGAGAGAGATTGGTCGTCGACGATTCGAACCGCTCTGCGTTGAATACGGTCAAGTGGAAGGAGCTGGTACTGGGGAGCCCCCGCCCAGAGGTGAGAGCAGTACTCCATGTGGGGCCGAATTTGCGCTTTATATAGTTGCATGCGGTGGCCCGGAGTGAAGTACCGTCTCGCCTTGCTGAGCACACCAAGCTTTTTGGAGGCTAATTTAGCCTTTCCCTCCAAGTGACCGCGAAACTGAACGTCGTTCGATATGTCAACGCCAAGTATTCCAATGCTGGCTGTGGCTTTAAGAAGAGTGTTTTCGAAAAGAGGAGTAGCGACAAAGGGTGTTTTTTTAGCGGAAAACGCGCAAACTTGTGTCTTCTTGGGATTAAAATGGACTAGGTTTAGTCTGCCCCAGTCTGAGACTCCACGTAGTAGAGTTTCGACTTCAGACACAAGTTTGTTCCGGTACTCATCGACAACAGCCCGACAAATACCTACCCGGCCAGTGTAAAGAGTATCCCCAGTGCTGTCATCCGCATAGCAGTGAATGTTGCTAAGTTGCAACATATCATTGATATGCAGAAGAAACAGGGTCGGGGATAGAACACAGCCTTGTGGGACCCCCGCGTTCACGGGTTTAAGGTCGGAACACGCTCCGTCGATGACGACCTTGATGCTCCGATCGGCCAGAAAGCTGGAGATCCAATCGCATAATTTCTCGGGTAGCCCATAGGCTGGGAGCTTCGAGAGCAGTGCTCTGTGCCACACCCGAACGAAGGCTTTCGCTATGTCCAAACTAACCGCTAGCGCCTCCCCCTTGGACTCAATTGCCTCTGCCCATCTATGTGTAAGGTATACAAGAAGGTCACCAGCCGAACGACCACGGCGAAAGCCGTACTGATGATCGCTAATCAGCTGGTGGCCCTCAAGATACCTCAAGAGCTGGCAATTAACAATGGATTCCATTAATATTAATATTCCGTTTTTATTGGTGGATCTAGATAATGTCGACGCATTTCACAGCATTCTTTAAATTTAAAATGAAATTATTATTAATTAATTCAAACTCGTAGGGTATGTCTCAAACTGAAAGCGTAACGTACCTAAGCGTTGAAATAAGATGTAAGAGTGATTATCATTAAGGATTGATAACTATTTGTTGTGTATGATTAAGAGAACTATTTTACCTATTTTCAGGAACTCCAGAACCGTCAGAGTCCACGTAAGGTTAAGCAGCAAACGTTACATAGAAGTGAAGATTGAGAAAGAGACGATCAAGACCATCGAGATTAATCCAAATGAATCGATTATGTGTAAAGTACAATGTTAGAAAAAAATTATAAAACATTTATCCAAGGTTCTTATTATTATTATTTAGACTTCTTTAGAAAATAGAAATATTATTTAGACTCTTTTGTGAACAGCGAACTGTCACATTGTTATAACATAAAATTTAAATATCTAAGGTAAGTATTATTATAAGAAATAGTCTTTATAAAAAAAAAACTATGAGTTTTAAAAAGAATATATAACAAGACTGCAATCAATTATATTATAAATTAATTTGTCACATTTAATTAAATGACACAACAGCATAACACAAAGCATTTGAAGACTATAATTAGTTTTAAAGGCCGGCAACGCACTTGCGAGCCTTCTGGCAATATCTGCTGCCCGTTTGACCCCTGTTACATAAAAAAGATGTACTTTGATGATATCCCCACTTAAACGATTAAAGATTTTTCTAAAATATTTTCATACAACCTCCTGCAAATCAGCAATCGCTTTTATTGTTGGTTTGGCAAAATTTGACCTTGACATTCTGTAGGATAAGATAAATGTATTTTCTTTTATTATTTGTAAGTTCTTCTTATCATATCTTAACTGATATTAAATAATTAACATCATCAGTCAAATTCAGCAAAAGATATGATTCAAAAACACTGAATAACATAACAAAGCAAAATGCAGCAGTATTTTTATTATGATTAGGTTTTTTGTGAAAACTTCTTTAGCGGCGTTGTACACTTTCTTTGGAATGGGTAAAAAATGATAAACTCGCGTCAGGACACGTGACCTGATCGAAAATTCATAAGACGGATGGAGAGTAGACAGCTGGCGCGGCGTATTTAATGTAATAATAAATTGTCATGTTTGTGTACGATAGCGCAATAAATAAATATTGTATTCTACCACATAAATGATAGTTCTTATATACTGATAATCAAAAGAATTCGTGCAAAATTATTCCATAACCATTCCAAAATATCAAAAATGTCTTGCCTAAAATAAAAAAATATGTTTATTATGGAAAGAATATACAGGTATCACTTATTCCACGTCATTAACGTATTCTTAGCTGTGCACATGGAATTTTCATCGTTAATTTTTTTTCTGTGTGCACTCTTAATACTTGTACGGTGATGGAAATCTATCTAATTTTTCTTTAGTTAAGTAAGGTACTTTACTAAAGAAAAATTTGCAATCAAGAAGATACAAAACCTGAGACAGATTTACCATTAACCGACAAGCAATAAGCATATATGGTGAACGTCATGAAAGTGGATGAAGTGAGAGTGGTATAGAGTGGTAGGACGGTGTAGAGATGCATGGCCTCTGCCTACCCGGGAAAAAGGCGTTGGAGTATAAAGTATTGTACTGAGAAAATCCCTGACAATTTTATTCTTTATTTGCTTATTACGTAATAATTATTTTTATTATATTTTTTTTATAACTTCGCATATATATGCTTCTAATAAACAAATACGGAACCACCAAATTCTTAAGACCACACTAACATGTGATACATTTAATTAATCGATAAGATGTTAATGCCTAGGTCACTCGGACATAACAAACACCAACAGTCACTTAGGGGAGCTCTTACCGTGAAGTGGTAAGTATTAAACATACCTTACTACCATGGTCACAATGACCAAACTTAAGGAACTAGTGACATTTGTTTAGCTCCATTCACATTTTTCTATGCGATTTTTGACACACTTATTGACACGGCTTCGTACAGCCACGTACACCATTATGGAGAACAAAACGTACGATTCCGGTCACAAGATACGTTTGCTTAGAGCCCTGAACGTGGCGGAACATCGCAAGAGATGCGGTAGAGTGTGCCTACACAACTCCATAAAAATAGTTGTTGTATGTTGCCAAAAGATGTAAGGAATTGAACGAGTGTGGTTTAGTTTATTTACTTATATGGCTCTGGTTATTATTTATTGGTGATCTGGGATTGAGTCAGTCGATCGTTAATTTAAAACGTTTATTTTTGTTATAGTTGCCAGATGTCAATTGGAAAAGAACGATAAGTGAATAATGCGCACTCTACACAACATAGTGTTAATATTCAGTTTTATTGTTGTCACTAAAAGTGGTAAGTATAGATTCTCATTTGTCCGCGTTTGTTATCCATATTTTCTTTCTATTTATTAACACATTCACGAACCTTTTTGTCACTATAATGTAACTTTCTCTGATCTTTTCTGGTCGTAAAATCCTAAAGCCAATTTTTTGTTACATTTGTTATACGACAAACACACAACCTATTTGAGAGACTTGTATAATCGAAACACAATTTTACAAAATGATTAAAACATTTAATTTTGATAAGCTCTTCTTTTTGATGACATCTTGGTCTTGCATATCTTCCTCCATTCCCCCATCTTCGGTAAGGACCTTATCATCATCATCTTCCTGTTAGGACCTTAACATGTTTTGTTCAGCAAGGCTCGGAGTCTCGTGGCTTCCACTCTACTGGTCAATCTTATGACAATAATTGTAATTAAATTTAGAACTGTATGTTTCGCGTGTTAGCATGCATGGTCACGTGGAGTTGACTTATGTAGAGCATGCAACGTTTCACTCGTAGTACAAGTGTAACATGAATAGGATTTAATGTTTTAATTAATCTTTATTAACTTGTAACCTGCGTGTTTTTATTTTACAGAATATTATAACAAATCATGAAATATTATATTACAAAACAAAATAACCATAGATAGCAGTCTAAAAATAGATTTCATGCTCAACTCGGTTTTTATTTCATCTCGAAAACAGTGCAAAAGACATTTACTTACATGTACTAAATTAAAGGAGTCCCATGATGTTCCATTTTTTTTCTATGCATTTGTAATTTGTCTGACACGACCAATATTTTTAGTAATTATTGTTGTTCTTAAACTTATTGTTATATTTCTTAATTTGTCATATACTAAGTTTGATGATACAATTATTATAAATAAATAGGAATTAATAATTCTTTAATAATAAAATAACTCATGCTAAACGAATGCTTAATTAAATATAACAAAGTGAAAGTCCAGTCATTTATTCCAAGGTCTATTAAGAAGGCACTTTTGAAAGTCAATATTACAAGTTAAAAATATAAAAAAATTACTAGTTGCCCCTTTCAAGCTGTAGTTTCATATGGAGAAGAATAGTAAAGAAAATCCGTAGTTTTTACAATATTTTATATAAATTGATTTAATAATTATATTTGTAGACTATGTACCTGGAATAAAAAAAATCTAGGCAAATATACTTTGTCGTCTTCTAAATTAAATAAATAAATCTTTTTTTCCTATGTTACTAATTAATTAAGGATTCATTCTATATTCAAGCCTTCTAGATCAACAACCAAGCACATACATATATTATACAATAGTTTACATTTAGGCGCTAGAGCCTCACTGTAAACTAATGTACATTTGTATTGTAATCTATTGTAAATGTGTATTCTAATCTATTGTAATCTATTGTAAATGTGTATTGTAATATGTAATATATTGTTATGTTATAGACCAAAAATGTCGAGAGCGGGATCTAGGTATCGAAGGCCGATCGATAGTTTGTGTCTGCAATTCAGAATACTGTGACACCATCACGAGAGATCCACCAGCCGCCAGCAGCTACGTCGCATATACGACAACAAGGGTAATATATCTTTTAATAGCTTTATAAAGTACATGGTGGTTAGAAGAGAGGTTAGGCTCAGCTCTGCAGCATATGCAGTAAAGAAAATCCGACAGTTTACTGATAAGGACACGGCAAAAATTGTTTATCATAACTACTTTCACAGCGTAATGTCGTACGGTATTTTACTGTGGGGTGCTGCTGCAGAGGTTCAATCCATATTTGTGCTGCAGAAGCGGGCTGTTCGGGGTATTTGTTGTGTTTCTCCGAGGGAGTCGGTACGGAATAAGTTTAAGGAATTAAATATTATGACACTATCTGGTCAATATATTCTTGAAGCCTTGTTGTATGTCCAAAAAAATATAAACGACTTTAAAACAAATGGTGACTTTCACCAGTATAATACGCGAAATAGAACTAATTTGAGTGTACGACCAACCAGGCTCCAAAAGATAAACCACTCCTTATATGGAAATTGTATTCGTTTTTACAACAAACTCCCAAGCGAAATTAGAGTATTATCACTAAATAAATTCAAAGCTGTCGTTAAACGGAAACTAATCAACAAAGCTTTTTATAAATTTGAGGACTACTTAAATGATCCTAATCCTTGGGATTGAATTGCTCCAGTTCAAAGAATTTGTATGACAATACCTGGCGATTAAAAAGAGTGGCGGAAAGTTTCTTGCCAGTTCTTCTTACCCGCTCTACGCCCTTGACTTGCGAACTGGTAGTAAATGTAAATTTACGATTAATTTAACTTGACGATTCAAAAGTGTACTTGGTTACCCACTTGAATAAAGATATTTTGAGTTTGAGTTTGAGTTTGAGAAAAATGATTAAATCCTTTGATCGTGATATCAAGTAATACTTTTGGGAATGGGCCTAATTTTGGAACTTAAGATTTCTTGAGTATGCTGAGTTCCTAGACTTAGATTACTTATGCGGAGCTAGTTCCAATTGCTTTATATGTATACTATTCTACCATGTGATTGGGCGGACGGTTGGACGGTTCTGAGTCCTGAGATGCATAGGTAGGATAGCCTACTGACTTACATACCTATATTGCGTGTCGAACTAAATATCTTTAAAAACATATTTTTATGAAATGTCTCTGTTTATACCTAAAAATTATGGAAAGAACATTTAAGTGTAATGTGTGTGCGTTGAGGTTGTAATTGGCCCTGGCTCAGCATTATGACGTGTTCCACAGTGCTGGTCATTCTGCCAGAGACCACAACAGTTAGTTTGCGCCTCAAAATTCAAAATTCAAAAATAATTTAATCATATAGTGCGTTTTCCAATTACAGAGCATTTTGCGACTCAGTGCTGCACAATGCCGCATAATTCTGAAGCTTAATTGGAACGTGAATTAGTTTTCAAATGCATCAGCAGAGTGCGCTGTCAGTGTTGTAAAAAAAATGTTATGAATTGAGTTAGCAACCTCATTAATGTATAAATAATGTGGTAAATAATATTAATTGGTTGAAAACTTTTTACGCTTATTTTAATCATCAAAATATTATTTCATTAACATTTTTTTTATTGAAATAATAGAAAACCTTTAGAAGAATATAAGGTTTTAACAAGCTAAATTAACAGTAAAATATTTAGTTTCATGTAAGAAGTTTCATCATTTACGTTTTATGTAATATTTTTTAATGATTTCTAAAAAAATTATATACTTTTCAAAACCATTGCAATTTTTTCTAAAGTATAATCCTGTAAAATAAATTTGTTTACAGATCCGAATTTTAAAATAAAATTGTATTCATATTTTAAATGTGGGATATAAAAAAGTAACTATTTATCATCCATACTAATATTTTTTTTTTAGCAGTTTGAAATAACTTTAATTATTTTCAAAATCTACGACGAAACGAAAGCCTTACAAATTTTTCAACAATAAATAATATTTACTAACGAAAATTTCGATAAATGCCAACTTAAAGAAAAATACTAGTCAATTTTCTGTCACTGTGTTGGTATTGTTTGCGAGAAGCTCGCGAGAGCATTCGTTTTGAGAGTGCTCAATTGTGCGAAGCGTTGCTGTAGTTGGAACACTCGACGTTGAGCATTATGCCGCAAAATGCGCTCTAGTCCTGTAATTGGAAAACGCACATAGGTAACACATTGTACCTACACTTATGACTTGTCAGTAAAGAAATACAATGAGCTAAAAACTCTATACTCTCTATAGTCAATGCTCTAACCTCATATAATAGTATATACGTAGATATAGAATCTCTATTTTTTATCATGTCTCTTTTCAGGCGGGAAAGCGCTTTGAGAAGTCAAATGGAAGAATTCAAGCATTTTCAAGGCTACAAAAAGAGTTGAATGTGCAAAGAAATGAAGAAAACGAAAATGAGGGTGAGATGATATTACTACTAATACTTTTTTGTCATATTTTTTCACTTGAACGTCTATTCTATATTTGCCTCATACAGGTTATTTGACTTTTATCCTTTTCACAAAATTTCTTTGTTCTCGTGTCTCGTATCACTTTGTCGTTTAGTTTTTTTTTAATACACATCGATAAAGGTATATTATTATATACATATTACATATATTGATTACCTTAAAATATCTTTTTAAACGTTATCATTACAATACATAATTTTAGTAAGGAACACGGTTTTTTTTTCTTTACGGAATCAATTCCGATCAAAGAGTTTTTTTAATTATTGAATTTAAAAATATTTCGTATTTGTGGTTATTCATAAGTATATTTCGTAATTGGTAATCTTTTGGTGGATCGATCGAAGAAAAACACCGATAATTTATTATTAATTTCTATTATAATTTATTGGAACTAATTAAGTACGATTATTCTTATCTGATTATTAGAGGAAAAATTACTTTTTTGTCCACGTGCTAGTTTTATCTACCTCGATAATTTCAGATCCTTTTTGGACAAGAACTACACTTGTTTTGAACCAAAATAATCGCTATCAAACAATCCATGGTTTCGGTGGCTCCGTGACAGATGCAGCAGCGTACAACTGGAACAAGTTGTCAGAAAGGACTAAACATAATTTTATTAGGTAGGTTTGTCGCCGTGTTAGTTTTAAGTGTGTATTATATTATTTACGTTTGGGTTATCTGGAAGAAACTGCTTTTAGCTGTAAGACCGCCCATTTAAATCCTTTAGGCAATCCAATTTTATTTTTCTCCTGCTTTGTATTATTGTCATGTAAATAAAGTGTTATTACTATTATTATTAAACTCAAAGTAAAAAACAAAACACTGTAAGAAATGTTTTAGGAGCTGTGACTGTATTAGCACGACTCAAACAATATTTTTTCTGTGACGATAAAACTTATAATTAGGGTGATTAATTGTCCAGACGATTAGTTTTCTTCTTATTATTAGATAAAATAATACAATTTACCAGTATACCTATGCAAAGAACATAAAATAAATCACTCACTCGGCCCGCTCTGCGACCCAAAAAGTGTCTTGGCCTGTGAAACGAGAAACTTCCAGCGTCCTGTGGCTTGACTTAATGTCCTATAACCCCTAGACGGGGCAGAGGGCGTCCACAGTGAGTCTCCATTGCGTTCGGTCTTGAGCCTCGTATTTCACCTCGCTGCAAGTCTTTCCAGCTCTCTTTTCCTCAGGTTTGCTTGTGACGGCCACGTTTGGAAACTCTTTCTGTCCTGTGGCACCTCTTATTGCTGGCTCTCACCTTCAGCCTATATTAATGTACCTACTTAATATGCTGTACACAATCAGTAACTCTCAGTTAGTGGTATACTCTCTGTATAACACGCAAGCGCTAAACGCGTAAATCAAATATTTGTCTGTCAACTATGGTCCGATATTGGAGACACTGGGGTACTGGGACAATCCTTAGGATCAGAGCTGGAGCTAAAATTCAGAGACAACAGCGTGCTAAGTATACTTATTTCTTAAACAAATATTTATAAGACATACTGTAAAAGCGTTTAATATTTGTTAAACTGACGTTAAAGACCTAGAATTAAGGTAATTTAATTGTTATTACAGTTCATACTTTGCTGAAGATGGGCTGGAATATAATCTCATTCGAACTCCGATAGGAGGCGCTGACTTTTCCACACACCCCTACACCTACAATGAATATCCACGGAATGATGCTGCGTTAACAAATTTCACGTTTACTTATGAAGATTTATTCCTTAAGGTAATGTCTATTTTAAATAACGTTATTTAATTTGTATTAAAAGCGCGGAATTACTTTGAATGTCATCTGCAACTAGATGGTCACAACAACTGGTAAACAAGCTAACAAACTAAGAGTGTGTCGGAATAGTATCAAAAGGAGTGTTCTAGGTCTGAAATTGAAAGATAGGAAATAACTAAGTTTAGAAATGCTGTTACTTTTAGTAAAAGATTGAAATGGAAATGTACAGGATAAATTATGAGAGAAGATAAAGATAAATGGACGAAGAAAGTGACGGAATGGCTTCCTCGCTTTGACAGAAGAAAACGAGGAAGACAAATAAAAAGATGGCAAGATGACGTGAGAAGAGTAGCTGGCCGTATATGGCTTCCAATGGCACGTAGAAGAACTAAACAGAGAAGATTGGCCTTAGAGGAGGCCTATGTCCAAGGACAAGCTGTATAACAGAAATCAAGAGGCTTGCCGATTAATTATTAGTATTTATTTTTTATTTTAAGTGTTTTTAGTACTTCTCATTTTATGTACTAGTATAAGTAATAACAGCAATAAAGGCTTTTATTATTATTATTATAACAATTACAATCAGTTCGTAATATACAAGGGCGTAGAATGGACGAGATCTAGCAAAAAACTTTCCGCTTTTCGCTGTTTAATTACCCAAATTTCTACCGACTTGTTGTCTTTATCTGTTGCGAAATATCAATTGGGGCCCAAAATAGATACCTTAGATTGTAATGAAGAACTCATTAAGTACTAATTTTGTTTTGAAAAATTCCGTAGCCATTAGTATATTTTGATTCATTACTATTCTCTCAAGTTAGAACTGAATTTGAAACAAGCTAAACGTCTATACAAACAAAGGCGTTTTATTCTCATCTTAGTCACACCCTCGTCTTGTCATCAGATGTCTAACTTCGATACAAACTGCTCTTTATTAGAATTTAATTTTTATATGTAATAGGAGGCAAACGGGCAGGAGGCTCGCCTGATGTTAAATGATACCGCCGCCCATGGACACTGACATGAATACTTTAGTGGGCAGCTGGTTCCACATAGCGGTGGTGCGCGGCAAAAACAGCCTTAGAAAAAGTTTTGGAACGACGGACGTCGAGGTGATACGGATTGATTGGGGTTTAAGATTATGGGCCTTAATACTGGACCAGACCAGATTGAACTCATGGCGGTTGGTGACTAGTAAAGTCCAAAAACATGTATGCAACATAAATAATATTGTGCGTTTTAGTGATCAGTTTATCTCCGAACCAAATGTATGGTGTATGTTATTAAGCCACGAAAGCAAATTACAATAAAACTACAATTTTTTTTGGCTGATCACCTATTAAGTATTTTACAAATGATCATGAAACAGATACAGAAATCTAGGCCAGACCTGAAAAGGTAACATTAGCAGTCTCCTTATTATAATTATTATGTATTCGTCTAGGTTCATGGAACTATATGAAAAAGCAGAAATAGACATATGGGCGCTAACCACAACGAACGAACCTATCAATGGCATCATACCCTTCGTGACGTTTAATTCCTTAGGATGGTTTCCAGCTGAAATGGTAACTATTAAAAACTTGATTTAATCTCTCCCATGGTAGGTATATTGTAGGTATTTTTATAATTTATGTTTATGTGTGTGTAAATTTTGTAAAGACATAGTTTCTTGTATATTTTAAGCGTAATGTTGTTTTAGGACTTATAAATAAATAAATATAATGCATGTATACCCGTTTTGTGGGTATAAGATACATAAAAACACTAAAATAATGTCAATGCAATGCATTTTGTTAGATTTATTAAAATAATTCATATAAATTAGTCCAATATAGAATATTTTTATTAATACTAACACCGAATTGGCATTTCTACAATTCCCGAATTAAAATTCAAACATAACAGGGACATTTCATTGTTCGTTTAGTTTTAAAGTAACGATTAAAATCAAGCTGATTTTAGTGATATGCTATAGAAATTATATAATTAAGATATACTACAGTCATTTCACATTTGTGTGATTTCAGGGTCAATGGGTTGGAAAGAATCTTGGTCCAACAATAAGAAATTCTCGTTTTAATAAAACATTAATTTTTGCTGTGGATGACCAGCGCTATCTCCTACATTTCTACTTATTGGGGGTAATAATTTCCTATCATTATACACCAAATAAGAAAGTTCTTTATATATTCTATTTGGTTTAAGTATCCGTTCAGTTTATTCCCACTAGTTCCAAGTAAGGCACGGGGAAGATTCATTGATTATAACTACTTATATTACTAAAGGTCGTGTACTTTTTGTGTCCAAAACATGTTTAGTTTTGCATATTTAGCCATTTCTAAGCATTCGTTTTGAAAAGAGAATACAGAGAAAGAGAATCTGTACAAGCCTGATGTGAAATTAAACCAAAATTATAGATACTAGCTGACCCGGAAAACGTTGATTTGCCATGTACTTATATTTATTTCTGGGAAACTTTTTTTAGTTCAATAAAAATAACTACCTACCTATCTACAATAATAAAAAAATAGGGGTTGATCGTAGAGAGGTGAATGTTGTATGTATTTTTATACGCTATATCATAAACAAATAAAACCAAAAAAATATCTAAAAAAATTAAATAATTTTTTTTGACGTAGACACCCCTTATCACTTAGGGTCTGAAAGATAGATAGTGGTCGATTCTCACACTTACTGAAAATATTATATATATAATTTTAAAAAAATAGAATCGGTCGAGCCGTTTTGGATGAGTATGGGAACGATCATTGTGACACGATAATTTTATATATTAGAGATACCGTAATAGTTAATATTACAGATGGAAAATGCAGACAGCGACTCAATTAAATACATAGATGGAATCGCAGTTCACTACTATGGAAACTTTGCGCCTGCAACTATTTTTGATGATCTTCAAAGAAGATACAATAAAATACTGTTAGCCACAGAGGCTTGCGAAGGTAACTTTTCAGTTCTGTCAACACTTACCTATTTTCAGCGTAAAATTAATAGTTTTATTAAATTATCTCTCATTTAAGGTTTAAGTTTTCATCGATACGTCTTATGTACATCCGTAAATAAGTTTAATTATTAATCTAGAAAACAATATTAGGTATAATACTTCTATACTCAATTCTTTTCAATCCCATATCTTATCATATGATTTCGAATTCTCAGGTCCTTATAACTATAATATGTTACGTTCCTCCAATCAATGCTTATTCGAAATTCCGTATCACAGCTCATCCTTCTTAGGCAGTTCGTTTAGGATCTCCGCCATTCAGTTGTGGAATAGGCTGCCCAACTCCATACAATTGGCTTACCTACCTACATCTTTTAAAACTCTTCTGCATAAACATTTCTTAACCATAAGGTTTTTTTTTCATAAGATTTGGTTATGCACTTTACCCATCATATTTCTTTTTTTAGTTTTTTCTCTTAATAGGGTTGCCTGGAAGAGATCGCTTGTTAGCGATAAAACCGCCCGTTGCATCCCTTATATTATTTATGTATTATGCCGTATTTATAAATGTAATGAAGTGTGTAAATACAAAAATAAAACTAATTAAATTAAAATAATTAATATTATATACACAATTTAATACCTATGTATGTTCTTAGGTTTTAAGAAATTTTATTTGGGAAAAAGATAAGCAATTACACAACAATTGTTACAGGTCCAATGCCATGGCACATTATGAGAGTGAAACTAGGTTCTTGGGAACGTGCTCATCGTTACACCAAAAATATTATCGAGGTTTGTAAGATTTATCACAAAACTGACAAAAACACTCTTCTAGGTATTTTATACTGATTTTAAATTCAACCCAGTTTTCGACCGCAAACACCAGTTTAATGGTGTCGCTACTTCCAAAATATCATTAAATTAAATAAACACTAACTAGAAAAAAAAAGATTATTCAAACATAAAATTTATAAACTTTTAAAAGTCGTAATTTAAACCTTTTTCTAGGACTTAAATCATCATGTAACCGGTTGGATTGACTGGAATCTCTGCTTAGACGAAAGAGGTGGTCCCAATTGGGCTGACAACTTCGTGGACGCTCCCATAATGGTATTTCCAGAGAGAGACGAGTTCATTAAACAGCCAATGTTCTATGCAATGGGCCATTTCTCTAAATTTATACCTCGAGGATCTCAAAGAATATCGGTTACTTATCCATTTTTGGAGTTTGGAAGAATTGACAATGTTGCTTTTAGAACGCCACAGGGAAATATAGTTTTGGTCCTTCATAATTCGTAAGTGATTTATTTTGAAAATAGAATGTTAAAGAATAACTAAGGATGTATTCAGGGGGCACTTTAAAAAAAACTGTATCTGTTTCATGTTCATTTGTCAAACTAATAGGCAACTAGGTGATCAGCCTTCTGTGCCCAAGATGCCATCGACTTTTGAAATCTAAGGCAAGTCGGTTTCCTCACGATATTTTCCTTTACCTTTGAGCGAATGTTAAATGCGCACATAGACAGAAAGTCCATTGGTGCACAGCCGGGATCGAACCTACGACCTCAGGGATGAGACTCGCACGCTAAAGCCACTAGGCCAACACTGCTCTTGACGACACATTAAGTCAAATTTCAATTTGAAAGCACAAGTGTTTGGTGACAATAATTATAAGAAGAACAAAATACTCTTTTAGTCTTATTGGATTTCCGGTATGCTTTCCATAAGAAAACTTACGCTTTCATCTGCTTTTAAGTAATTTTAAATATTATTGTCGTAATTTAGTATTTTATTGTGTGTATGTTACATTCAAAAATATTGTAATTACCTTGCAATATTACAAGGAAGGTGGACAGTCAATTAACAATTATTATAAACAAAACTAAATGAAATTACTTTAAATATGGCTTATAAGAAAAATTGTATGAAGAACAGGTAAAGTACAATATACTGTTTCATATTTTAAACAGTTATTTAAATTAATTTTTACAGGAACACATTTGAAATGGACGTCAGAATAAATGTTGATGCCATAAGACATATTCAAATAAAGGCTGAAGCTGAATCAATTATAACATTGGAAATAAATACAAGCCTTTTTTAAAAATATTATTTTTTATTATCTTCCTCTTCTATTTACACAATTTATCTACTAAACTGGACAACTCACTACACTTGAGTCAGAGTACTCATTTTATCTAATGGCCAAACTCTGCATACTACTCGACTGCGTATTAAGCCTTGAGGAACAGCTCCATAAATTCTTGAATCTGATGAATTACTAGAATTGTCTCCTGTCAGCCATACATGACCTCTGGGCACATACTGACTTCTCATAAAATGGCCCTTTACTTTGTCACCAGGAAGTCCTGTAATGCGTTTGCATATATTTTGCTTTGGATTTGTGGGGCACTTTGCTATAATTATGTCCCCACGACGTAACCTTTGCATTCGAGGTGTTATATGTTCAGTAAATAATATGTTGTTGGTCTCCAAAGTTGGTTCCATTGATGGACCTGAGCACTGAAAATTGATGCTATATTAGTTGATACTATGAACGAGAAGTTATAATTCAATGTTTACGTTTTTAGAAACAGAATTCTATTAATTAGTACTAGTAAATAAACTTCTACATGAGTGTAACTGTCTGTTAAAATATTGACATTGCTATGTTAAAAATACAGTTTATACGTACCATTACAAAATCACCCACATATTCAAAAGTGCAGTGTGTAATACAAGCATATTGTAAAGCATAACCAGCAAATCCTAATGTCTTTCCTAAGATATTTGTAAAACCCATATTTCAATAAAGGATAAAAGAAATGATAATTTTTATAAATACACTATACAAAATTCATGACATTATTTGTCTATATTGTGCTTTTAATATACAGACTTAAAAGAAATTACAAATTACTGTATGAAGTTCTTTAAATTACTACTAGATATTAGAACACAATAAATAATTATCTAAGCAAATGTATTTTTTGTTCCATTTGCGTACCTCTTCTGTTAGACCAAACCAAACCAATTAGCTAAACAAATCATTCTACAACAGCTGATCAAAACTTCACTGTTAGGTAGTATATTATGTATACATTTTTCTAAAGTAAGTATATCACACTTTTTCAGTTTTTGTTAATTGGAGATTTCTCAAAGTCTATTTCTAAAAATCTCTCACAGTTCTCAAATTTAATGTCCATAATAAATAAATACTAATACGATTAAGAGAAAAAAGTGCAAGACGATTGAAAGTCAAAACAAAAAAACTCTTGTCATAGAATTAAAAAAAATATTAATATAGGATAAATATAGGGTATGTTCCGATATACACTGCGACCACTGTACAGAGTACTGTCAATTTAGTATACTGTGAAACCGTTTCTCTATAGCCAGCTATACTGGTTACAATTTAAAACGGAACGCAGTCCAGTATACTAGTCAGCTTCGTTTTTCGACACAGTTTTCAAATGAGTGCATCAAAGTTTTTCAATTCAACAAGAAAAACTATTATTGGAGTATTATCGCATTAAAAAAATCTATATTAATATTAACTGTCAATTGAATTAATACTACAAAGAAAGTAAGTTAGAATTTTAAATGTTTGTTATTAAACTGTAAGTTATATCAGCCGTTAGGCATTCAAGTGGTTTTGATTGATCACGTGATCAAAGCACTGCGAGTGCCTTACCTCGAAAACGCCAGTGCTCGCAGTAGAAGTATAGCGGGGATTTGTGACGTCATATATTTCCCTAGGACGCTGCGGCTGTATACTGGCAGTCCATAGCGGAACGAATTTTTGAACAGTGGGAGCACTATACAGTACTCGCAGTGTATATCGGAACATACCCTAAATCAAATCCCATAGATATGCTGCGACAATTGACATAGGTCTTTTTTTTAATTATGGCTACAAGACTTTCAGTCTTACAAAGACAATTTAAGCACCACAGTTATGAAATTAAAGAAATATAAATACATATTGAAATTGAGAATATCTGAGGTTAGAAAATATTGAGAAATAATAATTCCTCTTACTCTTACTCGTTAGGGAGTGACAGAGACGCTAATTCCAAATCTAACAAGACCTTCATTAATTGTTATGGAAAATGCTAGTTATCATTCCATACGTATGAACCACCTACCCAAACGATGTTTGGCGTAAATTTTAACTTCTTCAAATAGTGAAACCAAATATGTCTAAAGTATTAAAATCGCACGGTCATGAAATTTTAAAACTTCCATAATCATTGCATAATGAACCTCATAGAAATGATTTGAGGTACATAAAATGTTACTGATAAAAATGTAAATAGACCTTCAAGTGACATAAATTATTAACAAAAGAAGCTTTCTCACAAATTGGAGGACTGGCGAAAATGTTGTGAACATGTAAAGAAAATTGAAAACGATTTCATCAAGCATCATCGATTTCTTATAATACTTGAAATGCTGGAAGAGCGATTTATAATAAAGACCTCTTTATCTTCATCATCTGATGAAGAACAAGAAATGCAAGAAGAGTTTTTGGAATCGTTTTCTAGTTCTGAAGGTTCTGAGGTTTTAAGTTATTTGTATTATTGAAGTGATATATAATAAATTAGTATACATATAAAGTAATTTACAGTTTATTTATTTTTCAAGACATATTTTCCTATCTTAAGAACCCGATATAACAACATTCTTCATACAAATAGCTAATATACTTCATGTTCAATAACACTAAAGACAAATAAAAATTAAACAGAATCAAGATCATTAATTAATCCAATTTACCCACGACAATTTTTTATTTCGCTATTTGCCATGATATTCCGGTAAAACTATACTAGATCTTAATTTAAGAAAAATATACAGTTAAACTCTTTTCAGCCATTTTATTGTTTTAATGCTATAAATGTTTGCACAGCCAAATTTAAACATAGAGTTTAAACTTGGCTGTATTAAAATATTCAACATTAACAATTATGTGATCAAAATACATACATTTTGACATATTTGACGAGGATGTTACTTGAGATACGAATCAGAATATAGACTTTAGTTTTAATTAATCGATTATCTTAACCATGATGGTCTTTTTTGACGTTTTAAATCATTTGTCTGCATTTTCTCATATTAATATTTTGGTCACTAACTACAAGTCTTGTAGATTATCATTTTGATATTTTCAATTTTGTAAGCTCTTTTCTTGGAACGTTATAAACCGTTTAATAGCATAAAGTCAAAACTATTGCCATAATATTAAAAAAAAACCGTTTAATATTTACTACAGAAGCAAGAAGAGCTCCATAAAAACACTATGCTTTTACATCTGTGTAAAGTGTCAAGAATTAAACGTCAAGTAATCAAACGCAAAAGAGTGCAAATCTGCAATGAACCAAACCAATCAACAGACACCAATCGACTTTGCTACTATAATATCTAGTTGAAGGTTGAAAAATGAAACTTGAAAATTAGTAATTTGTCAACTTTTAGTGATTAACAGTGTGTAGTTTTGAGTGAATCCAAATTATTAAAAAAATATAACATAGAAGCATAAACCAACCTGATTAGAATATTAATGCATTAAGTACAAACGCTGTGCTATAAAGTTTATAACCATGTGTGCCTATTCTATTTGACTGTTGTAAGAATATTATCAATAATTTTATCAGCTTTCACGATAATTTCCATTGTTTTAAAAGTGGGGTTTTAAACAGTTTAAATAAAACGTTACGATCTTGCACAAGTATGACTCATTTAGCTAGTGGCCGTGCTTAAAAGTTTTTTGGAATGACGTTGAATCAATAACCAGGACTAAGTTATTGACATTGGTTTACACATGGGAACATACTGAATATTTTAAATTGTTAAGCTATTTTAAAATTGTAAGTTTTCTTTAATCTTTTTGTCGCGTATTTTTGTTTATTTGCTTGTAAACATAAATTACTACTTATGTTGGTTATTTATGATAATTGGTACTGCAATCAATTTTATTAGTTTTTTGTTGTCAACTTGCCTTTAAAAAAATATATGTTACTATACTATATAGAACACCCATATATTTAGCAAAGGAGAAGTGCTTCATAATTGTACCTATATAAAAATAGCTTTGCTTGTAAAAAAAATACTGTTTGGTGCTTAAACTTAATAGCAATTTAATGTTAAATGTATGATAAGCTGTATTGTTCCTGCCCTGCTAACTTTGTTATATTAATGAACGATTTCATTGTACACAGAAAAAATGGGAAAGTATACAGGAAAGAAATGCCGTTTATTATCTATGTTATGGTTAACAGGAAGCTTTTTCATAGTGGAATTAGTTGTTGGATATGTTACAAATTCCATGGCATTGGTAGCAGACTCCTTTCACATGTTGAGTGATGTTGCGGCCCTTGTTATCGCTTTTCTCTCAGTAAAGGTAAGTGAATAAACTTAAGAATATATTCTAAAACTCGCATTTGACATTTACTTGATTAAACAAGATTTAAAGTAAAATGCTAAATGAAAGGATGGCAATATTATTAAATACTTAACTATCTATGAAATTGATGGGTTTACAATTTTAAATTAATTAAATCACAGTTAGTTTAGTAGTAAGGTGTTCTACATAATAGTTTTATTAATTGATAGAATACTTTTTAATAGCCTTTGTGCATTCAGACATATTTGTGTAAGATAGTAAGACAAGGGCTGTAATTTGCATACATCCTAAAACTACTCCCAAAAAAAATTAACCTTCATTTTTGTCTATTTTTTTTCTGTAAACCCCCATAAATTATTTTAGTTATATAATTTCACAAGAAAAATTGATAAAAATCATAATGTATAGAGTATAAAAATAAATCTATTTTGTATATATGTTTTATTACATAAAATATTTAATAGGTCATAGCTATTTAATCCTTATTTACTATAACACTCTCCCTGATTCATAAAAGAAATAAGACCAAACATACCATTTTAACTAAAAGCCTCTTTTCATCACATTTTAAACATAACTTGATAGAAAGAGATGAAAAAGTACTTTAGTTTCAGAAGCAATTTGACTAATTTAGTTTTTATTACTTAAAAAGTGTCTGCGGACAATAACTATTTAGATTGTTATCAATAACAATTAAGACATACATTGTGCTCATCAACCTAAATACTAAACAATGCTTATCATAATCTACACGGCACACTTCAGATGAAAAACATTTCTAACTATTTAATATTAGGCATAAATATTTTTTATGCCAAAGTTAAGTTATAATTATTTATAGTACTTTTCCTCAAACAATATTTATATTGCATTATTGATATTGTCTGTTAAGATAATGTGTCAGATAAAGAATTTGCATATTGATAAGCTCTTATTCAGTATTAAAAATATATATGAAAGAAAGAAAGAAAACCTTCATTATACAGGATATTTAAATTAAGTAAAGTGCACTGGCCCTCACACTAGGATTCCCTGTGTAGTGGGCAGCCAGTCTCTTCCTTTTGACATGTAAACAGTATTTTACAAATTATATTAATGATTTCTACACATTTATATTTAAACTATTTTTGCACAATAAGAATATTTTCAGTATCAGCATATGACAGGTTAACAAGATATGTTTAAGTTGTTTAGTAAATGTATGTAATATATATATGCTGATGATTAATTATTAATATAAAAAAGTATTCTCTGTTTACTATTTTTGAGTGAAGAACTTTAAATTATTTAAGGACATCCATTAAGGACTTGCAACCATTTCATTTAACATACACTCAATGATTTTATCTTTATTCTTTGTCAGAGAACTAGCATAAAGATATTTTTATTTTTGTCCTATATTTTCCACATTGCCTGGATGAGATCACTTTATTTTTATTTACACTTCTAGTGTATCCTATGTTATTATAAATAATGCATAATTGTCTACTTATCAGCGCATGGCTCTCAACATCTTAATCAATAGAATTATATTTACAGTACAACTTTACTCTAAAGTGTTGTTTGAAAACAATTCATTACAAGTATGTATTTCCTTCTCTTTTTATTACTATATATGATTGAACATTTTGTGACTTTGAATTGTTTATTCTGACTATCGAGCCCAAAGATGGTCTCTTCTAGTAGGGCTCCTAATCAGAACCTTATACTTTTTTTATAAAAAATACTATCTTTCTATGATGATGAAAGTATTGGATAGCCCTGCAAAAGGGTGGGAATTTAAAAAAAAAGAGGATATTATGGCGTGTTAGTAATTAGATACTGTAACAGTTTTCAATGTAGTGATTTCGAAAATCGTAATTTTTCCTCAAATAGATAGTGCACTGATTAATCTTTTGATAAACAACCAATAACCGATAATTCAAACATGTTAAAAAATCAAGTCAAGTAGATGTAATAATTTTTTTATGCGTTGGAAAATTGTCACGTAATTTTTTAGTTGCCTAGGCCGTCAGTGACGTAACAATAGGGAGGCAGGGCTGGCAAAACGCCACGGGCCCCCGACTCAAGAGGGCCCTTGATCAAGAGATATTATGTTCTATGGATGAATGTGAAATCTCCAGTACGCATTGGGCTAGCGTGGGGACTACAGACCATTCCCTCTCGCCTAAGAGAGGAGGCCTTTGGCCATTAGTGGGACATATACAACGTGTAATTGAGTACGCTAAAAATCTCGAAGTTAATTCCATGGCCCCATAAAAAGAATTTGCCACGGGACCCCGATGGTATAGTTACGCCACTGTAGGCCGTGATCGGTTTTTATATTTCCATTGAGGCTCGATTACTGGTAAACCATGCAGGAAAATCTATATGCAACTTCCCTATATCTAGTGTGAAATAGATTTCCACTCAATTAATTTCCGCATTTTCCTTGTTTGGATTTTAATTGATATGAAAATAGATATGGATCTCGGATATCGGGCTTTTCACAATCGAACCTTGTCAGCCTTATGACGTCATCACGTACAATGAGTCAATGTGTAAAAATGTAGGGTATAGTTTTTATAGCGGTATTTTCCTCATTCTGTCTGAGTAAAGAACGCAATGCGTGGGATTGCAATTCTTATAGGAAATTTAGTTGTAGGTATGTTCCATATATTACATATTTTGGCATTTATAAAAGTATTTAAAGTTAGGATATCTCTTGCATCTGAAAGGGGATCTGGAGGGGAGAGGGGTGTTGTCATGGGTGTTCATGACATGACCCTGGGTGATTTGGCTCTATTTTTGTTATTGTTACAAAATAGTTTTGGTTATTATAACAAATTATTTGTTCATTTGACTACTGATGCATTATAAAAACACAAATTTGTGTATACGGTCTGAGGGTAATATTCAGAAACGAGATTAATACTCCCATAGGTCAAATAAGTATATCGAAGTAGTTTGCGCTCTTCTATTAATTGCTTTTTTTTATCGTGTTAGGATTTAAAACTAATATTGTAAACATATTTATAAATTGAATGTCCCGTATACGGCGAATGAAGTACGGCTACCCGTAAATTTGACTTATTGCTATTTGGTCTTATAAAGAGCGTACCAATTCTGAAAAGGCCGGCAACGCACTCGCGAGCCCTCTGCCATTGAGTGTCCATAGGCGGCGGGGCGGTATCACTTAACATCAGATGAGCCCATTTGCCCCCTGTTCTATAAAAAAAATTGTATTTACGATTAGTTTGAATTAACTTCCCCTCCAATTTGATCGATGTTATCAAACGCTTTACCAGAATCCAAGTGTTCGAAATTGATAAAATATTGACGGCAGTAGGCCCTCTAGGAATAGGCCAAATATATTATATTATATTCACCAACAGATGTCACCGAAGAAATGGTCAAAGAACACATTCGGATGGGCGCGCGCTGAAGTACTTGGTGCCTTAGTTAATGCAGTCTTCCTTGTGGCATTGTGCTTCAGCATCACAGTGGAGGCTGTTCAGAGGTTTATCAATATTGAGACGATACACAATGCGAAACTATTGGTTGCTGTGGGAACATTGGGGCTGGTTTTAAACATTGTTGGACTATTCCTGTTTCATGGTATGTATTTTATTAATGGTATGATTTCGAGTCGAAACTTTGCTACTATTTATTTATTTATAAGTGATCTTACAGCTAACTCATGTACATATTATAAAAGAAAACACAGAGAATATACAAATATACAGATAACATTGATAAACAAAATATGTATATGAAACCATGGATTTATATCGTTAGATATGCCCTTACCGCAGTGAGACCGCGCCGTGTTGTCGCACAGTCGAAGTGAGTCCGGTCGCCAACCTAGGATGCACGAAAGAGAAAGTAGTGTTTGCAACTAATGTAGGAGAAAAAGAGATGACACTAGTTTCGACCGCACCTTCTATACAAATTGCACATTCAAAAACAATGCCACAGTTTTTGGTGTCGGGGCCTATCTAACGATATAAATCCATGTATGAAACAGAAAATATTACATTATTAAATTAAAAAAAAAACTGAAATTAAACATTAATCGTTTATATACTTATCTCGATTAAAATGTAAAAGAAAAACTAGCGCTACAACCTTTTAAGGGCTAGGCCTCAGATTTCTGTATGTTTCATAATTTCTCAAATTAATAGGCAAGTATCAGGGGATCAGCCTCCTGTGCCTGACATAATACGCCGTCGACTTTTTTGGGTCTAAGGCAAGCCGGTTTACGCACATAGAAAGTAAGTTCATTGGTGCACAGCCGAGTATCGAAGGTACGATGTCAGGGATGAGAGTTGCTCGCTGAAGCGACTAGGCCAACATTGCCCTTTTGAATGTTAACCTTAAAATTTACGGGGGTAGACGCATTATTCAGCTCCTTTCGAAATTCACACATAGGACTAGAAGATTAAATTTTGTATTTTCCTCGTATAACATACAAATCATTATGTTTCAATAAATATTTATCTATGTAATTTTTCAAATGTAAACTGAACTTTATTGACTATAATGACTCCTTTTCCAGTCTGATTATTTAATTGTAATTAATTATTTACATGCAATCAAAAACTATTTTTAATAATGCCAAAAAAGTATAACTTCTTACGCGCGTACATAAGTAAAAAACTAAAACTATATTACTTATAAAACACAACTTTACCTGTTAACTTTTCGGAAAAAATATATAATAGAAATAAAAAGTAATTGCATGAAGACAATAAATCATACTAACCTAAGAAATTCAATGACATTCTGTGTTGCCATCCGAAAGTTTTTAAATAACTCAATTAATTATCTTCTTTCATTAGCCAGACTCTATCTACTATAATAAAACATAGGGGTTGATTTAAGGTTTTTCTGTGATTTTTCTATATGCATATGTATAAACCTCAGAGTTCAAGTAATATTTCTTAACTAACAAATAAAAAATAAAAGTTGTATGTGTTTTTGCTGTATCATAAAAAAATAAAAACAAATTTTAATGTCTAAAAAATAAAATATAAATTCTTGGGATGTACACCTTATCACTTAGAGGTTTGAAAGATAGATAGTAGCCGATTCTCAGACTTACTGAATATGCATAAAAAAATGTTCTGTGGCTGTCGACCATATTTTCATACTTAAGGTGGTAAGAAACAAACTTTCCTTTATGTTTGACATATATTAATCAGCCCTGCGAAGTTTATATTATTGTAATATTCAAAGTATAACACGCCAGAATTGTTATGATAATATACACGTTGGTTAATAACATGTACTGAGATTGTGGGAAATGCCTACACATTGATTCGTAGAATTTGTTTGCCGAATTAAAATTGTGAGACCCGACTCCACACAATAAATATCTTGTTGATTATATTTAACTGTAAATACTATGATAAATATAATTTAAAAACAAATGGTGCATATTTGGTTTGATGTGGTATATTGTGAATTTCGAAAGCGTAACAGCAATCAGCCAATTTATACGGCATTTAATAGCTCATGACAAAATTCAAACAAGTAAACGAATTTAAAGCACGCCGTGCGACAGCTTTATAATTAAAGCATCAAGATTATCTGCGGTTCCTGGGTTAGGGGGATGCTTTGAATGAAAAAAAAAACAGTTTTTTTTTATTTACTTTCTTTCTATGTGCGCATTTAACATTCAGCTCAAACGGTGAAGGAAAACATCGTGAGAAAACCGATATGCATTAGACCCAATAAGTCGACGGTGTGTGTCAGGCACTGGAGGCTGATCCCCTACTTGCTATATGATTTAAAAATGATCATGAAACAGATTCAGAAATCTGAGGCCCAGACCAAATAAGGGTCGTAGCGCTACTGATACATAATATTCTTAATCGGTACGAGTAATATACACTCGCGAGCAAACAAATCGACTCAAGCGCTACCTCTGCATTCAAAGATTGTTTTAAGTGAAAGTATACAACATTTTAATAAAAATGTTGTCCATTTAAGTTCAGACACCAATAATAAAAAAAAGGATACATGGTTATTAATAATGATGACATCTCATAAAAGCTGAAGTTTTAAGCTTTTAAATGACATATAATTTTTATTAAAATGTTGTATACTTTCCCTTAAAACAATCTTTGAATGCAGAGGTGGCGCTTGAGTCGATTTGTTTGCTCGCGAGTGTACATTATAAAAAAGATTCCGACAATGCTCCTCTCCTATATTAAAGTGCTAATAAATGCTAAGCACAGTGCCAAGACATAGGGGTCATTCACCCTAAAAGGTCATGAACTCTAACCCGAACTATCAGCTGATTTTGTGCATTACAGCAAATTAATCTGTAATCTGAATGTATCAATGGCGTATAATGATTACCATGACCGTCAAAGCAACGTTAGAATTTGTATTCATTGTTTAATAAACCTTGGCACGAAGAAATAAGGACGACATTGAACTGAACTAACATTCTAATCATGAAACACTCACGTTTTTAAAAATGGAATGGAACAGTAGATTTTACAACTCGTTTATTCAAAGGCATGTCCAATTATTTAATTTAGCTATTTTCAATTGTCAAGGTGACTTACAATAGGTGTTTGCCAAACAATAGACGCCGGCTTTGTTTATTGTCCACGTATTGAAATTAACGCTTAGATATAGAACAACCCGTTGATAACAAAGCTATCAATGCGAACAAGTCGACCGATTGGAACCTTTTATTTGTTTCCGCGTATTTATAAATGTATTCGATTATCGTATTCTAATAGACAAAGAATTCTGTAGTTTTTATACTCTTCTTATACTAAGGTAACCAACTATACTCATTTACTGAGTTTTGTACTTGTTTTATCGCAAACCGTACTCTTTTCTAATCCTGTACTCTGAAACTACTCATTTGTTTAATTTTATAAAACATTTTTTAGATTATTTTAGTTGTTCAAGCACTAATGCTGCTGTTGAAATGGGATTTTCTCTAGATAATGATTGGAGCAGTGAGAAGTCGCAACTTTCTGTAAAAACAAATTCTGCCATCTTAACAGTCAACTTTAATATGCAAAATGAAAGTCGTGCGGATGTAGCTAAAAAAAAAGTTTAGCAAAAAAAAAATCCACTCTGAAGAAAAATATGTTTAAAAAAAAAACACCTTTGAAATACAAAGTGTACTCTTTTTGAACAGAAAATAGTTGGTCACCTTACTTATATAGTACATAACTTTAATGTGTTTACGAATATTGGAGTTTATACTGAATAATCAAAAAATAATAAATATTATTTATGGCTTGATACCTGTTGTAGCCTGTGCTGTGAATGTTCAAAATAATAAATGCCAGTTAATCTCGCTTAACTTGAACATAAAGGTCAGAAACAATTCTGGTAGTATTTCTAGTTCCATAGTTTTTTTAGTTAAAAAGAGATGAAACTTGGGCAAAAATCGTCCGTAATTTCATTATTTAATGTTGGTTTGAGAAATGTACAAATAAATTCAAAATCAAATAAAACACGTAACGGTCAGTCTGCTTATTCGGTTCGATTAACATAAACAAAAAAAGGTTGCCATCCGAGGTCAACATACCAAAATATTCCTGGAAGAAACAGTATTGGGTTTAAAAGTCTTTTTGTACACGTGTACAAGGTGTCTTGTGTTACTTCAGAATAACTGTTTTTAATATTTAATATAATAGTAAATAATAAAGCTCGTTTATTTCTTTACAAATGTTAAAAATATACAAATTAAATTCGTAATATATATTTTTTCTTGTTATTTGTTATCATAACTTCCGTCAGTACCTTTGATTGGGCCCCTTCATGGGCCAAATGCCTCCTCAAGCTTTTTCCAAATTTCTCTATGCATGGCTGGCTTTGTTTCTCCATTACCTTCTTATTAAACATTTTCTAGGGCGCCCCCTTCTTAGTAAAAACTGTTTATTCATTTTAAGTACATATGCAATAAAATCTGTAAGATTTGGGAACCCTTTTAGGTAAGAAATACCTAATTCTTATAGATAGATTTATGTATACATTCTTACCTTGGTCTTTTCCATATTATCTGTAAAGTTCATCTTTTATATTGCTATATGTCCCGCCCATTGCCACTTCTGTTTTGCGAAAGTTTTTGTAAGCCGTCTTAAACCTTTGTTAGTTTTGTATTTTCCTTGTTTTAAGTATGCTTCTTTCCATTGCCTTCTTGCATTCAACTTCACCTAATATTTAATATGCGAGTACAATATTTGATCACGCGTTTAGCACAGCTGAAATATAATTTTGCAGTTGAATGAGTAATTAAAATTTTAATTTTATCTTTCATTAATGTCCATATTATTTCTTTCAATTTATGTTGTAATAGTAATGAAGTAAGAAATAAATTTCTTACTTCATTAGTTTTTCCTGCTACGTTATTGTTACATACAGTCAGAATCTGTTATAACGACATCGATTACTCATATTAGGTCGTAAAAACCGATAGTCGTAACAGCCGATTACGTTATTAAGACGTATCTATAATCTAATACAATAGAATTCAGCCGGGGCCTTTGATTTTGGTCACTATAACTGGTATGTTGTTCTAAACGATGTCGTCGTAAACGGTTTTGACTGTAGTTGAAATAAATTTGTGATATATAGATAAAAACTTATTTCTAAAATTCTACTAAATAATACACAAACTCGCAGATTCTATTAATAAGACAAATCGTATATAAAACATTATTGTGTAGTGTGTAAGTAGTGTTACCATAGTTCCTGTTAGTACGAATAAAACTTTACTCTTACAGAACACGGCAGCAGTCATGGCCACACACACGGCGGTGTTCCACCTCCATCGAATGTCAGACACCTCACAGAGTTAGTGAATAGCAATGCAGACATGGCCCTTGGTCATGCGACCACAGATAATGAAGAGACAGATGAAATGGTTCCACCCAAAGTTGACAAACTACCGAAGAAGCAAGCGCCGAAAAGTACAGACCCGGGGCACTTGAATATGAAGGGAGTGTTTTTACACGTGCTCTCCGATGCTTTAGGTAAGTAACGCCATGGATATATTTTTAATGATCCTGTCATTATTATAGAAAAATATAGATAAACTAGCTGAACTGGAAACCGTTGCTTTGCCAGGAATATTAAAGCTAGGAAATTATTTTAGTTTAATAAAAAATACCTATCTGCTATAATAAAAAATAGGTGTTGATCGTAGAGGGGTGAAAATTAAGGGTTATATGTATTTTTATATTTTATATACCATACAAAAAAAAAAAAATTGGGTTGACACCCCTTATCACTTAGGGGTTTGAAAGATACATAGTAGCCGATTCTCAGACTTACTGAATATGAATATGAAATTTCATAAGAATCGGTCGAGCCGTTTCGGAGGAGTATGGGAACGAACATTGTGACACGAGAATTTTATATATTAGAAGATAGTATGAAAAGTGAGTGATTAAATGAGACCGAAAACTGTCAGATCTTCAATATATTGACATAATAGTCAATTAATTAAGACGAAACGCTTAACGTGGGTGAAACCGCAGTACAGTATATCCTAATTTGCATTTATTGTTATGTACAAAAATAACACGAGAGCTGCGTTTTGTACGAATTTTTCTTTTGTTTTGTGTTCCCGTGATTCTAAGAACGTTAAAGGCATTGACCAATCCGTCACGGACGAATAATTTACACCACCGCCTTTGGACTGTCGATGTACGGATCAGAATTTCTCTTGCACGAGGCAACTCATGGTAACAAGATATGAGTATAGATAACTTTTTGATATTAAACGCATATCAAAGAGTACAATATTTATATTCACATCCTTATCATAGTTATATGTTACGTTTTTTTGAGTAAAAAAATATCTGGAAAGCCAGACCAAAAAGACAAAAAATATTACTAAGTGACAAATGTTTTGCTCATATTTGACATGACTTTAAAAAACATTTCGGATGTTGATGATACATATACTTATTATATATTATACTTATTATATATGAGAGCGACGCCATCTTACTTTAGGCAAGATGGCATCGCTCTAAGACGTACCATGCTTGTAAACAAGTGAACAAAAGTCAAGTTTTTCACCTGTTAATTGTCATTTAATTGCACAAATACATATATTATATTTCGATTATATACAGTCTCCGACGAAATTTAACTCAACAATAGCTTCAAGATTTGACAGACGAAGACTTGTTATTTGAAAACATGCTAGGTCATAGTCGATTAGATTAATCTGTGATAATATTTTTATGTCACGTGATATATATATTTTCTTTTTCTTCTGCGGTTAGCAATTAGCCGTAAGGCTATGAGCGAAACTGTTCTGTGGTGCTGTCATGTAGAGTGGTTTTTCATTGGAAGCATCTATTCATCTGCTTACCTAGATCTACTTCCGGTCTTCTTACGTGATATATGAAAATCAATATGGGACTTTGGATTTTTTTGATAAATTCATCATTTTTTATGTGTTATTTTACTTCTAAAGCTTTGTAATGATATTTCTTATACAGATTATTCTCACTAACACAAAGTTTTCTTACTTCCAAATAGCCCATTATGCGTAGTCTATTTATAAAGGCGATTGAGTAAAAATGTTCGAGTCGTGTTACAATATTACTACGAAGGTTCGATATATGTATTTCCGGTTCATAGATTCTTGTAGAATTCTGCCTTTCTCGCTGAAGGTTGTATGTATATAGGTTATAGTCATAGATAGCTCTATGTATATAGCCGGCGTAAGCATGTTTATTTTTCTATAATATTATTGTGATGATATAAAATAACTTCAAAAGTAAACTTATCAATTGAGGCTCTCAAATTCATTCGTGAGAATGCCTAATGTCAGATATGATCCCAGGATAATTCTAAAATGATTGCTTCCGGTGCTTTCATGCTATTTAATCCGCAAAATGAAGTAATTATATTTCAATAAGAGCGAGATTGGCCTTTGAATGTTTTTTTTCGGTTTGATAACCTTTATTGTTAATTCTTTAGTTTACGTAAATAAACTTATACTTTATTTAACTTTCTTAAGAAATCTTTACTAAAAATATACATCTCTTTACTCTGTAGTATTATATATTGCTAAAAAAAGGAATATTTTAATTGAACAATAACTTACCCTTAACCCTTGTTTTTTTAACTAACTTTATCGAAAAGTAATGTTAGTTAGTAATGTTCGTTCACCTTTTGTTAATTCCCGTCTAGCAGCTGATACTTTTTTGTGTCTGTTCCGTTGACCATTTTATATGATACTTATCTGCCCCTGAAACAATTATTATTCCATCAGATGTCCCTGGACCTACCAAGTTATATGCCACGGTTTTATTACCACTAGATGCGTTAGAGCATCTCTCAAAAGAAAATGCTGATCTGCAATCACCTGCAGGGTTAGATTGATCTAAATATTTTTGGACTCGAAAGGCTCTAGTCGTAAGGAATTCTCTTCCATTTTATTAATAAAATTTCTAGTATTATAAGTATATATGTCACCGTAAAATTGTAAACACCGTTAGATTGTAATCTATCTCGCGAGATTATAAACTGTCGAAAGATTGTGAACCTGCGAACGAACGAACTGCTTACAATTTAAGGTATTATTATTCGGTAGTTATATGAAATTGTTGGCAAGTAAAATTAATCTGTAATTGACCAAAAAAGTTTGAATGATAACTAAGTTAGTGTAGTACAATCTACCGAATAATAATATGTTAAATTGTAAGCAGTAAGCTGAGGTTCACAATCTTTCGACAGTTTATAATGTCGCGAGATAGATTACAATCTAACGGTGTTTACAATTTTACGTTAACATATATAAGACTACGACCTTGTTAACCGTGAAATACTATCAAAATCTTTTTAAGTCATGAACCAATCTACATATTGGTGAAAACAGTAATGAATTCCGTACGGTAGTATTTGTGTACTAATTGAGAGTCGGAGGACTTGTTTTTATCTTTATATATATAATTCTACTGTTCGTGTGTATGTCACTGAACTCCTATTATGCGGCTGGACCGATTGTAATTGATTTTGTAGTACTACAATATTTGGTGTGTTCTATAATATTTTGTAGTGTTGATAGGATCTGTCTCTCTTTGTAACCTTGGCTATTTCGAAAACCGTGCTGTCATTGACATTAATGCTGGAATAAAATGCGATCAATTTTAACCTTGCTCTACTTTCTTCCTATCGTTTAACTGATGTGATATCGGGAATCATTTCACACACTTATCAGTTCGATATTGATATAGTCTAGTTAAAAGTAGCTTGTTAGATAAACTGTTTACATTTTCCTATAAAAATAACACTATGCAATATAGCCTACCTTCTTAAAAGGCCGGCGACGCACTTGTGAGTTGTGAGCCATTGAGTGTTCACGGGCGTTGGCATCCCCTGTTCTACAAAAATCATCTCGAAGTCTCTCAATAACTAAGTCGAAGACTACATGTTCATTATATACGGTTATGTACTTTGAAATCTTTATGTTTTTCATATATTGCATATGTGTGTGTGTAAATAAACTATGGTTTTTATTATACAACAATTGATGAATGGTGTAAGGAGTTTATTTGATTTGACGTCACACCATATATAATTCTGTATCAGTCTTGTTTTTTTGAATCTTGAATTTGTAAACACGTGAAGATGTATTTATATTCCGTACTAAAACTAGAACGAAGAGTCAGAATATTTATAAACCAGGGACAAACAAATATTTGTGATATTTTAAAATTTAGAATGGCAATTTAAAATGACATTCGAAATTCGAAAAGTGGGTGTAAAAATATAGACGTATTCTGTTCTGCTTGCAAATTTTAAATCTGTGAACTGAATTATAATGTGCGCGGTTTAAATCTAGTCCGGATTTATAAATAGCAACAGATTGAGAAAAACAATGTTTTTCGGTACGTTTATGTCGAAGACGTCATCGGACATTGATAGCACACTACAATTATATGAATGAATTGCCATTGTAAAATTATTAATCTTAGAGGTATTTAGAGGTTATTGTAAATGATAGATCACAAAGCAATAAGATGCCGAGATATTAGTAATGATACTTCTACCGCATTTACCACGGAGAGTGTTCAGAGCAGTTGTTCGGATTAATACCTGCAGCTGAGTTTCATCATCGGACGTCGAGGTGATACGGGTGGAATTTCGTTTATTAAGGCTGTTTTTGCCGCGCACTGTGTTAAACCAGCTGCCCACCGATGTTCCAATTCCACTTAGGGTCCTTCAAGAAAAGATTGTGCCAATTCTTAAAATGCCGGCAACGCATTTGCGAGCCCGGTGGCTATGTGAGTGTATATGGTTAATCACATAACATCAGATGAGCCCCCTGCCCGTTTGGCCGTCTAATGTGGAGCCGTGATTCGACATATTTACCCTATTTTACGCTAATATGTATTAGAGAGGTTAACAAATTTTATTTGGAGTCATACCAACCTAGATACAGTTCGTTAAAATAGCAATCGTTCTGGTATTCCAATCGAAATTATTTATCATACATAAAAACCAGTACGGATAGTTTAGGATTACTAAAAGATACTTTTACTAGACTATTGAAGAATCCTGGGTAATGGTTTTCGTACCAGCGGACAAGACCTTCGTATATGTGCAAGAGAATTGAATCTTTATAACAATGTACCTAGAGCTTTAATTCCTGTAATCTTTCATCTTAGTCCAAATTATTTTACAAATAGCATACGGTTCAATACAACGTTTAATTTGGTTTCAGGTTCAATAATAGTGGTTATATCGGCGTTAGTTGTATGGTTGACTGAATGGGAGTACCGATTCTACATTGACCCAGCCCTTAGTATAGTGTTAGTTTTATTAATACTTACCTCAGTCTGGCCACTATTGAGGGAGTCCGCACTTATTTTGCTACAAACTGTACCTACACATATACAGGTAAGTTTTTATAATATTATTAGATAAATGTGTTAGATATTGAATGTATTTAATTTTGAATAAATTCTCTTGACATGGCATAGTTATTAATGACACCCCAATAAAATTGTCATATACCGCGCGCATTGTGTGTCATTAATTAACAAGGGCGACACTGAGAGGAAAAGCTAGTAACTTTGTAAGTTTCTACAGATATAAAACGATTTACGTTATTTTTTTAAGTTTCTTGAAAATAACTTTAAAAAACAAAGCCATAATATTTTCTCTAGTTTAGGCGAGTTGAATATTGTTGGCATAGTGGCTTCAGTGTGCGACTCTCTCGAGGTAGTAGGTTTGAACCCTGGTTCTACACATATCAAGGAAACCGACATGCCTTATATTGAAGTCGACAGGCACAGAAGGCTGATCACTAAGTTGCATATTAGAAAATCTAATAATCACAAAAAACGGAAATCTAGGGCTAACATTCCAACTGTTGTAGTGACACTGGTTTTAAACACACTACCGACTCAAGAGATATAATAATATAAAAACAAAGGAAAAACGTTTATTACGATGACCTATTTCTAGATCTGCACCAAATCGTGCAATCATATTTATACACACGTGTGCGGTTACCCAAACAAAAGTTTTAGTGATAAAGTTCGTTTGGTTTGCGATAAGATATATTGCGCGTTTGAGTGTCCGGACATTTCGTCTGTTTTTTTCCGACGATACCTTTGGGCTTGCTTGTTCGTGTAAAAATATTCAGATAGCTAGGTGTCACAATTTTGTTAATTGTTATGTCAGAAAGGTGTTTTGGCAAAGTTAGAATATGTAGAAATATAAATTCTATGAAGTACTCTTCAATGTTCTTCAATCACTATCTACTACAGCGTACATGTTACCTTCACCGCACGCTATGTATTTGTTACCTTCTATCTTAATTTTTCTATTTTTGAAGTTATACTTCTTTAGGCGCGGTATGAAAAATTGATGAGTGTGAAATTTTACGATGGGCGCGCACCGTGACACAAAATTAACAGAATGAAGTTGCCCACGGAAGATGCTACGGCATTGGACGTAATTTAAAAACAACATTCGAATAATAGTAAAATTTATGTTACACTTAATGTAGGAGAATAATAATAAATATTTATTTATTTAATTTTTCAAATGTAAACTGAACTTTATGACTATAATGACTCCTTTTCCAGTCTTTGATTATATATAAAGGCTTGAGTTGGGACCAATTTAAAATAATAATTATGCATGAAAGAACGATTTTGAAAAATTTGTATAAACTTGAAATGAAATTAGATACATATAAATAAAACTACTAGTCTGATTTTCGCGTTTTGGCATCAATTTTAATTTATTCAACCTTTAGAAAACAATCTTTAGACGTAAACACATAAACGTACGTACGTAAATTTTATTATAAGATACTATTCCATTATGAATGGCTCCATGGTACAAAGCAGCCAAATATATGTGTAAAACTAGTGTTATAAACTCTATATGCAGCGCTAAAGACTGCATTTCTAACGTTCGTCGTGACAAACCAGTCAAGTAATTTCGGTTTTATGGAATTTGACGTTAAAATGAGGGACTGTAAATGTGAAATAAGTTTCTATCTTTTATTTCACTTTTGCTTTTCAAGCTTGTCTCTCGATAAAGACCTCTAAAGCCGAATTTACATTACGAAACTAGTGTTATGCATGTTGGAATGAGTTTCATGAAAATAGTTGCAGCACGTGTGAAACTACTTTAACAAAAAATAATAGTGTCGTGAAATCAACAGTATCACCAACGACATGGCTCTGTCAACATCAAAGCTTCATTTTGCGATGCAGAAAGTCGTGGTACAGATGTTAATATATAAAATTCGAATTTTATATTTTTATCAACTGACCAACGTTGGTTTGCCATTTTGGCGGTCATTTAGCTGCACGATGCACTCAAACACACACGTCTGCCCTGTGCAAATGCTTTCGCGACACTAGTTTCGTGTCGCGTTTTTATCGCGAAAGTAGTTGCGTGACATTAGTTTTACAAAAAATATGCGCATGGCACGAAATTTATCCAGTGTCGCGAAACCGATGCATGCGTTATGAAACTGTAAATTTACACGTGAAATTTTTGATGAAATTTATGTCATAAAACTAATTCCGAGCCACTAGTTTCGTAATGTAAATTCGGCTTAAATGTCCCCATTTCACCTGACCCTACTGTCTCAAATCATTCTTCTATCTACCCCGGCTTCTCTTATGTCATTCTCCCTTCGGCTCACCAGTCTTTCCTTGCTTCTCTTTATATCCCTAGAGTACTGTTACTTTTTGTTTATTTTTCCTTTCCCTTCTTACCATCTTCCCACCCCATTTGAATATATGAAATTTAGTTTACACATGAGGCATATCAAATATATATTTAAATGTTTGTGCAGGTGGACGCGATACAAAGGCGTCTGTTGGACGAGGTCGACGGTGTGTTGGCGGTACATGAATTTCACGTGTGGCAGTTGGCTGGTGATAGGATTATTGCCAGTGCGCACATAAGGTTTGTTATATGTATATTCATCTATTCTAATATTATTAGAGGAAATTATTGTATTTTTATGTTTGTTTTACGAACGAATTAAATATAAAAATACTTAGCTAGTAAGTGATCTCTTTTAGGCAACCCTAATATAATATATATAAACAAGTGGCGCTGAAAACTTTGTTTCGGCAGGAAGGCCCAGGTAGGTGTGCCCAAAAAACCACCAAAAATATTAATTTAACAATGCAAAATATGTAAGAAGTACAAAAAACTTAAAGGAAACTAGGTTTTATGCCTGAGTCTCAACGTTATCTATATCCAATAAAAAATAATTTAATAACTTTTAAATTATATTTTCTAACTGAAAATTTACAGGACTTTTATTGGACTCGAAAGTATAGTTTTTTTCAATCGTTTATATAAAACCAAGTAAGTTTTAAATTTGGAACCGTGTAAGTTTCAAAAAAGCGTGTACACGTTTTACGAGCGTTTCCTAACTTGCTGCTTCACATATTTTATAAACAGCTGCCGCACACTGAGATCCTGGACTACCGATGAAGGGCCATAAGGGCCTTATCTATCGTATAGGTCTTAGAATTTAGCACTATAAACCAAGATCTCTAGGCGTGCTCAAGCTTCAGAATAGTTAACTTACTTGATCTACCACATTAAGTAATTCTGTAGGAAATAAGAGACTGGCATATGTGAGGTAAACAGTTTTTTTGGTCTCAAAATCTTCTAAGTGTCTAATTTTGTTTTGGATATAGGAATTTGTTTTAGTCTTTAAATTGATGATATGTTTAATTCAATTGATGCGTCGATTAAATGATAAGTATAGCGACACACAAAAGCTTCACGCTGCGAACATTTTGACAAACAATTTTAATAGCAGTCTTTTGAAAATGATAAATGATAGAGTAAGATTGCATCATTAATTATTATCATACACAATCGATACAAGTGCCAAGTTTATCAACTTTTTTGGGATTTCCAAATTGAAAATATCTATTGATTTAATCAAAGGTTATAAATTGTGTTCTATTCCAATCTTTATCGACTTGACTTGCCCTATAATTAGAATTACTTTAAGTTTTGGAATGATGAGCAATTCGAGGAGTGCCATTCATGTAAAGATATTTTCCGGTTTTCTGAAGCGAACCTGGAGCGCCTTTTTCAGATTTGTGCAGTATTTAAATTCCGTTGGAGTTTGGTTTGGGAATACCTTTATATACTCCAAATCAATCACTACTATTTGACGACTCATTGGTCTAGTGGTTAGTACCCCTGACTGCGAATCCATGGATCCCAACATCGATGTGATGAGCATTTGGTGTTGTGTTTAGATCTCGGGTGAAATAAATAATAATAAATATAAATATGTATTTATATGTCTATTTATAATATGTATGTTTATCCGTTCCTACCCATAACACAAGCTTCACCAGCTTAGCATGGGACTAGGTCAATTGGTGTGAATTGTCCAATTAAAAAAAAACCATAGCAATCCATGTAGCAGTAAATTTTCTAAACCGAAACATTTTATCGACCTTATCCTTATATTTATGGTAAAGCTTAGTCCTTAATACTAAGTAATACCGTTTTTACAATTCTTATTTTTTCTTCGTTTTCCTCATTTTTTCCAAACCCTTAGTCATGCTTTGGTAACCACACAATTACTTTTTTTTCTCTTATTAATTAATTTGTCTCGGACTTCATCACTTTTTTTCACATTCTTATATCGTAGGCGCGAATAGGTTGAGACGTTTTTTTTAAGGTGGAGATATGAACAGTCTTTTTCTATAACTCAAATTTGTGCTTATTTAATTCAGAAATTTTATTGAAGTTATTCTTCTTTTGGCGCGTTAGGGAATAATTATGAGAGTAAATTTTTACGATGCTCGCGTACACCGTCACAAACAACTGACACCCTGAAGTTGGCTAAAGTCAACATTTTAGTTTTTTCTATTGTTAGTGTCGTTTTTTCTACAAACGAAGAAAATTTTTTTGAAAAGATTTTTTATCTTGTTACGACAAATTATAAATTCTAACGCGTGTACAGAAGTACACACACACCCTTTTTTTTCTGTTCCCCGAATAAACCCCTCAATAATTCCTTAAATTGTTTATTGTCCACGTTTATTTCCATTAAGTGCTCGAAAAGTCCGGCCATAGATAGCGTTTGTTTAAAAACTCGGATCGAAGTGTAAATAGTGTCTGGAAACCGCTGCAATTATTAGCCTTTTACGGCAGTTCATGTGGGTAACTCTGGTCTACTTATCGTGGATAGATCGGGAATGGAGATTCTTCGTTCTTCGTTTTATTTAGGATATCTTAAATGGCTCATCTCTTATGGGTTACTTCAATTGTTATATGTACTTTAATTAATAACAATTATAACTTTTTTTAAATTTATGAGGTGTACAGCCAGCCTTGCGATTCTGTAACTCACTTTAAGATTTGGCATTCTGATAAAGAGGGAGCTTGCAGTTTATTGTTTATCAGAATGCCAAATCGTAAAATGACTGCTTCACGACTGATTTGAGCGCGACCGCCGATGCGAAAACCGCTGAGTGAGTTCGAAAAGTGAGTTACAGAATAGCAAGACGGTAGTTGCCATAATAAATAACAAAGCCTATAGACGATTTGTTTTCTGAGAACATAATATTCATTCATTGCCTTGTCCAGTAAAATAAAAATATCGATTCGATTAAAGTATAAAAATACAAGAAAGAGACAAAACACTGTCAAAGTTTAGATACGATTTTAAATTTTGCATCTAGTCTAGATGAAATAGTATAAAAATACAATGCGGCTTATCATTATCATATTCTTATCGGTGTTCTGCCAAACTACTTTCAAGGAGACAAATAATGATATCATTTATTCACGTTAAACATGAACAAAATTATGTGTGTGTGTATATTTTTATAGCTTTGTATGTCGACTAGATGTCTGCAAATTACGGCTATTTGAAAATGTAATTTGAACGAATTAACGTGTACTTGATATCAACATTATTCATTCGCAAAAAATTGTGGATATCTCGAAAATCTATCTGAATGACACTTCGACTATTTCCTTAGATAAAATATTATGAATGATAATCAATTTGACTTCTTGTTCTAAAGAAATTTCCTATACAACTACTGAAGATCGTAAATAAAGGGTAAAAAATTTTTTGAAGTACTTACGTACAAGGCAGTTTTTGCCGCGCACAACCGCTATGTGGAATCAGCTGCCAACTGAAATATTTCCGAACTAATTCGGCTTAGGGTCCTTCAAGAAAACGGCGTAAGAATATCAGTTAAAATAATTGTTTGCAAAAAATAAAACTGTCCCCATGAGTCCGCGTCGAGCCATTTTACGCTTATAAGCAGTTACATTAGTTTTGAACTTTCATGCGGTGATGATGAGCCGTATTTAAACTGAACGAACTCTGTCAAATAATATTATAAGTTCTAGGTTCTAGTCACCCCTAGAGGATGTATTTAGCCGGATGGGTTATGCCTTGGATAACCCATCCGGCGCTTAGCTAACGTGTTATTTAATAAACAATACATCAATCACTCGTATTTTGACTAATTGAAAACCAGAACGAATTGATAGTATAGTTGACAGATTAGGTCATTTAGTTAATGATCTAATTAGTTAAGGTGGTTAAACCGTAATTAAAGGTGACCTTGTCCAAATGTTCGGTAGAGGCAAACAAAGACCTCGCAGAACTAAAATGTAAGTATTTAATGGTTCTCTTAAATACGTCACTGCAGTAAGAGCGCAGGGGAGGCGCGACGACGGGCCCGCGCCCATGAATATAGAAAAGGAATTGAAATATATATATTATATACATACTAGCAGACCGGCCAAGCGTTTCTGTGGCTAAGGTTTTTGTTATATTACATAGTAGTTAGTAAACTATTCAAGGGAAACGGTAGGAGAACACTGGTCATGGGGACCACCATGCTTTTTTGGTGGTTATGCCATTAAATTGTAGCTTATATGAAACGTTGGTACTTTCAACACAGCGCCATCTGTTGGAATTGTGACTATCAAATAATAAACAAATATTTTGTAATAAAATAATATTGCGGGTATAAATTGAGATGTAAGCTATCCTATCTTTTAAGTGGGATCAAACTACACACGGTGTGCAAATTTGATTGTAATCGGTTCAGTAGTTTAAGAGTCCATAGCGGACAAATAACGTGACACGTAATTTATATATATTAAGATATGTATATATTAGGAAATTTCTTAACAAAATATGTGTATAAAATAAGGTCCCGCACCACAGTCGGGGATATTAAGAAAAACATAAGCTTCTTAAAACAAATTCATTACACTATTTGTACACGAAACTGACTAATGATGTAATAAATTCGGGATTTTGTCTCCTAAAAAGGTTTAATAGTTAGTGCTTTAACATATGATAAGGAACATGATATTATGGTTGTTAACAAAAAAATGATTTATCAGAGTGACGAAGAGTTTATTGCGAGTTCTTCTCGTCCGTTCTTCGCCAGAACTGGCTTATAGTGCGGTCATCATGGCTGGTTTATTTTTTTTAATTTTGGATGCCGTGCTTCTAACTTTGCTTTTACCAAACCATTGTCTAGGGTTTTTCAACCAAGACGTGTTTCTGCGGCCAGGTCTCCATTTACCTGCCTCTTTGCCTTGTATGATTTGTTGAAGTTACCTCCAGTTCTGGTAATGTAAATTAAAAAGCATCTTCACTGACGTTCATAAGTGTAAATTAAGTTCTATATAAATAAATGATATTTTTATTGTGTTAAAGAAAAACCTTTCATAAATCTATAAAATTGTTTAATTGTTTACCGTGAAAAATCGACTTATTGTCGTATTTTATAAATTTAATAGCATTGAAGAGATAAGCTCAAATAATGTAAAAAACTATTTCACTAAGTCACTATTTTGCAATATCAAGCTAAATATAAAATAATATTGCAATGCGTTTCCAGTTTTGTAACGAGATAATCTTGATTTGAGAAATTTTTCGAAATGAATTTCCATTTGGCAGATATCCAGAAGTCTTTGTCTCGTGTCAGTGAACCAAATCTTTTTATAAATCCTGGAAATGATTGTGAATTAGCAAATGACAATGGTGTTTGATGCTATTAGTTAGAATGTATGTATTTATTTAGTTATTAAGTTTACGCCATCATACATAGTACTAAAACTTGATTATTTAACAAAATCTTTCAACTAAAATGTTGACAATTAAAGTAAACATAAGTTTTACAAAGCTATAGAAATTAAAAATACAATATATAAGATATTAAAAAATTATATTATTATTATTAAAAATAAATTAAAGAAAAGAGGATTTTAGGTTTTAATAATCACAAACTATTGTCCATACATTGCATATTTGTTTATATGCACGTTAATTCCAACTACTTAGAAATTTTGACTACATTATATTACAAAAATAAAGTGTTTGTTCATAACAACTTTGGCGTAATCATTATAATCCAATAAGTGCGTGATAATGATATAAAATAAATCAGAAGCGCTACAACCTCTTTAGGTCTTGGCCTCAGATTTATGAATCTGTTTCATGATAACTTTTAAATCTAATAGGCAAGTATGTGATCAGTCTCCAGTACCTGACACACGCCGTCGACTTTTTTTTTGGGTCTAAGATATGTCGGTTTCCTCACGACGTTCGAGCAAATGTTAAATGCGCATATAGACATAAACTCTATTGGTGCACAGCCGGGGATCGAACCTACGACCTCAGGGTCGCACGCTGAAGCCACAGGGCCAACACTGCTCATTCATATATTCGTGATAATGATATAATCGAATTTAAAACTTTTTATTAAACACTTTCGGGGTCCAAACCATGGACGAAAAATATTATTTCCTGTGGTTACAATGTTTTTTTCAACGCTTATCTTTAATTAATATTTTATGATCGAATAATGAATAATAACATCTTTGTGACCAAGGGAGCGTTCAAGTATTACGAGACAGGATTATGGGACAGCCAATGAACTCACCGTAACGTTTTTCAGTATGTATCCAAGTAGGTACAGTACTGTATCCAAGTCTAGTAAAACGTTTCGTGGCCACCTAGTGACTCTTTAGTTACTATTATGTGGTGTAAGTAGAACATAATATTAACAATAACGCGTAATTCAATCCCCGCCCCGCATCGTAACGTTTTACAAAAGTATAAAAATTCGTTACGTAATATTTAAACGCTCCCCAAGGTTTTGGTGTAATCAAAAGTAACATAAAGTTCAATGTACAATTAATAAATAATGTTATTTGGGCTATCGTTTATTCTAGAATAAACAAAAAACAAAACAATTACAGCTAGTCCCAAAAGAAATGTGTACAAGAGAGTATGTACTGTAGCATGTTATTTGACCTGACTGCATATAAAATGTGTTCTCATTATACGTGGCCCAGATTTCAAGTCGACTTATCTCAACTTTTGTATGTACATTTCTAATCACATTATAATCACGGTTATATTTTTAATTCCTTTTAGTCTCTTAATTATAGGTTTAATAGATTAAAATTGTGTTTAAGTTGCTGCTTTAAATATTACTTGGATTTGTAAGTGTATCTGTAGTGGGTAGTTTATTGTATTTATTATCTTAATATATATATAAATTACGCGTCACGTTGTTTGTCCGCTATGGACTCCTAAACTACCGAACCGATATCAATCAAATTTGCACACCGTGTGCAGTTTGATCTAACTTAAAAGATTACGTTAAGCTTACATCTCAATTTATACCCGCAATATTATTTTATTGCAAAATATTTGTTTATTATTTAACAGTCACAATTCTAACAGATGGCGCTGTTTCGAAAGTACCAACGTTCCACATAAGCTACGATTTAATGGCATAACCACCAATAAAGCATGGTGGTCCCCATGACCGGTGTTCTCCTACCGTTTCCCTTGAATAGTTTACTAACTACTATGTAATATAACAAAAACCTTAGCCACAGAAACGCTTGGCCGGTCTGCTAGTATTATATAATAATTATCGCGATGTGTTTCTATAATCTTTTTACACTATTATTGTCAGAAATCAGTCTTACACTGTGTTAACTAATGAAGATGTTATGATCAAGGTCTGGATAATTGGACAGAATATAATGAATAAAAAACAGAAAAAACAAAAAAGATCTACATCAAATTCGTTTGAGTTCAGTCAAGCATACTAAAATTATTTCTTTATTTGAAGTCACATAAATATCCAATTGGGCACGATTCTGGGAGTAGTCTAAACCTACTAGTACACCATCGCGTGGCCCACGAATTTGCCATTAGGCCCATTGCTGAAATTATTTTATTGTAAGAGATACATTTGTTTAGCCTCTCACTCGGTAATACTTTCTAAGAAATAACATTCATAGCATGAAGATGTTTGAGATTTGCATTGCGTTGTTGTCTGTACTCGTTTCTATATGTGTCTATACATTCACGCCTTTTTCGCTAACGAGTAGGTAGAAGGATCTTCACAATTTCTATCTTATAGATTTAAATAAGTTTTAAACTGAGATGCAACTTTTTCATTGAAACAACGATGCAACGGTCATTCTTTGAAATAGGCAATTAGGTGATATCTGTTTTTTTATAATATATGTATATACAGGGTGGCCAAAAAGTCGTGGATCAAACGCAATAGATGAGGTCATCAGCTGCAAAAAATTGTTCTACGGGAGGTCTCTAAGCTCAACCCATACAGAGTTATGATTTATTTTGCGTTTTTATAAGAAAATTGACTATAGTCAATAGACTATAGTAAATATACTATAGTAAGTCGTATATAAATAGAATATTTATTTACGTATTTCTTCAACAGATGTAGAAACTTATCAGAGTACATGAAGATAGCTGAAAAGGTGAAGGAATTCTTCCACAACGAGGGCATTCATTCGACAACAATACAGCCCGAGTTTGTGGAGTTACCCCTAGATGGAAATGAGGTAATTTATATTAGGGCTCCCTGTCCCCCATGCTCATTGCCATGTATTTTAGAGAATATAATTGCTGTGTTATACGTAATATACGTAATATCGTAGTCAGTAGTTTTAACGTTGATTTGTCTCAATTCGATAATGACAGTCCGAACTATATATTAGTTACATACATTTGGTATAGAAATTAAAAATATTGCTCATGTTTTGTATGTATGAAGTTATTGTCTGACAGTTACAGAACGTATTGTCTTCGCTAAGGTTAATTAAAAAACAATCACAAGTCCATAGACCTTAATATCTTCTGATAGCGGAACAGATAAAACTAAATTGTAGGTATTAGACACGACTAAACTTTTTCTTTGATATATTTTACCAATATGTATCTATATTGAGTAGTTTAGTGTGATTTTAAGTTCGGTAACGTATAAATGTTGGCCTAGTGGCTTTAATGTGCGAATCTCATCCCTGAGGTAGTAGTAGGTTCGATCCCGGCTGTACACAAATGGACTTTCTTTCTAAGTGCGCATTTAATATTCGCTCGAACGGTGAATGAAACAATCGTAAACCGGCTTGCCTTAGACCCAAAAAGTCGACGGCGTGTGTCAGACAGAAGGCTAATCACCTACTTGCCTATTAGATTGACAAATCATGATACAGATACAGAAATCTGAGACCCAGAACTAAAGGTTGTAGCGCTACTTTATTTTAAATTATTAGATTTATTTTGTTCCCGTTGTGTGTTATTGTGATGTAAATACTAATAAACCACTGTTTTAGTATTCACATCTCTTTCTGTCTGTCGTTTATGCTGTGATTAAAAAACGACATGAGTACGGTGTTAAACAGTGCATGGTTTTATTTTTATAAACGGGATAGTTTAGTCACGTGACTTAGTGGGTTATATTAATTATACCTTTACTCTAATAATTTTTGCAGATGGTGAGCTCGTCAGCAGAGGCTCCGTGCGCTTTACATTGCCCGGTTAACGACTCGTGCCATAACGCTACGTGCTGTGGCCCGAACCAACAGGTAATGAAACAAAAACTTTTCTAAAAACGCTAATGATCTAATTTCTCCTTGATAAGAATATTTTTCTTTTTTATTTATCCTTTCTGCTCTCATCTTTCTCAATTGTTCTGTCTGTATTCCTAAGCTAATATATGAACGTATACGTATACGCCCGTAGAGAATGCGTGCGCGTCCTAGTTTTAGTTTAATACGAATAGGTGGAATATTTTCTTTTCTTTTCAATTACAGTTTTACAGTTTAGAAACAATAAGGATTCGGTAATATTTTTCAAGGAGACACAATCGTTGGACCAAGTTGCCGTTTAGAAGATTTTATGAATTATTTTTAGACGACATAACTTTATTTTTGTATCGCACAGTATTTGTACTCCTGTTGTTGAATAGTCTTACTGTTGCCAATTGTGATCATGAATAGATATAATGTGCCAAATATACATGTATGTGTTGAAAATAGTAAAATATTTGCAATGAACTTTACCTAGTTTTATTAATTTTTTTATCTCACGAGAAATCTTACTACCGGTAATACGAATACGGTATACTCCTGTATAACAGGGTACTCTTTTAACGCATTTTCATATTACGCGTACGACCCTCGTATAACACGGTTATTCCCTCATATAACGCGGAATATCACACGTTATATTTCTGTGTCATTTATAATGATTTGTACGCATTTATTTTTCATAACGTAATTTTTGTTAATATTCGATTTAATCCCCTTTAACTAAAACAGTTTGTAAGAATCATTTGACATAACGCGTTATATGGGGTCATACAAGCGCGTTATGCGAGAATCCTATTACAACCCGTTTCCTATTACGGGGAAGCAATCTACCGTGTTATAGGAGGGATTACTGCACACGCTTATGTTAAGCACTGTGTCAAATAATTGTATGAAAAGTCTTGCGCTTGCGCTAGAGACTCTGTAAGATTATAAAATAAATAATAAATGGTTATATAAACGTTTTCACACATGCTAGCGTTTATTTTTAATAATTTAACAAAACGCGGCAATTATATTTTTAAAATATTGTTTATATACTATATTTAAAAAACCTTAGTGACAGACCAGTGTTAGTTATTACGTGGATACAGCTAGACAATACCTACAAGCGACACGCCCCGCCATAGATTTAACAAGATTTAATTATGTATAATCTAAATGTAAACATTTGCCAAAACTAATCCAACATAGTCACAGATAAAAATGTAGCTAATTAACACAGAGTATTAAGTCTGTTAAACAGCTGTGTTGCTAGCCTATAAATTTGTCAACGATTTTCATTTGTTTTTCATATTTGAGTGGCTTGATTACGTATGAATCGATGTCATTGAATGAATATTTTATGAAGTATTTTCGTGGAAAATTCTCCGTCAATTTAGTTATTACAGTTTCATAACATCAAAGGTCATTTACGGAAACGTTATGCCAACTAATTTAGCTATGTAAATTAATTATGATGTGCTTTTGTTTTTCTTTTCTAATGACGCATTTAAACGTGTGTGTTGTTTAAATATGAATACTGTCATGCGCTTATATTTGTGTAAAACGTATCGTAATAAGTAACTTGTATCTGTACATAATTGTTTTTTGGGTTTAAGACAAAGTGTTGTTTCTTCACGAGCATGTATTTGCACATATGACACTAAAACACAATGATTTTGTATAGTCTTTAACGGCAATTATTTTGGTGATATTCTAAAAACCGTGGATATATCAACGTGGGCCAATACGCCATTTTAAGTGGACGCCGGGAAAATTGAGCGAAAATTGTAATCAGCGTCAATTTGGTCTGAATTGGAAGAATATAGTTCGTAATTAGTATTTTTTGGTTTTAGTTTGTTAGATTTATATTTTTACAGTGAATATTTTTACAAAGTTGCATCTGTAGTTAGAATAGTTAATGAAATTGAGAGTTTAAACCAAATTGTAGACTATAAAAATATAAGTTTCGTTTTGTTTAATTACTTTTGTATTTATATAGAACAAATTAATACACTCTCTGACTCTTTTCATCACATCATAGACACTATGTGTGTGAAAGAAACAACTTATGTTACTTAGTTACACTTTACCTGAAACAGTACTACACCCTATAACTTTTCAATTTCTTCCTTTCGTATGTGTAAACCTTTTTGTATATATTATTTATGTTAGATTAATTTAAATTTAATTATAAATTTGAGTCTAATTTTAGAAGAAAGTTTAATCAGGCATTTACTTTTCTGCGATTGTAATTTGATCATAATAAGTAAGCGAATACTTCAATTCTTCCAGAAACAAAGTACGCCATCGCCGACTGTCACTCCATACATGTGCCGGCAGAGGAATATGGGATCCCGAACGGAGTCCCTGAACTCGAATCTAGGTACAGGGAATCAGGCAAATCCGAGTACAAGGAATTTAGACGCCTTAGAATGCGGGTAAGTAAATTATATTGAAAGAATTAAAATTGTTAGATCAGTTACGATCCAAAGAACCAGGGTAGTATATATTGTCAGTGCATATTTTTATTTTAATATTATAATAATTCTTTATCGTGTAGGTATTTTGATTTTGTTCGCATATTTTGAAATCGTATCTAGTTACAATGGCGTGAAAATCTGTCATAGATAATTTTGTGAAATTTTTTAATTACGTCAAATACATGATGTACCACATAAATTAAAGATTATTTTATAATAACGTCATCACATTATTAAACTACAAATAATTTATCTCAATTATCAGAATTATACGTTTTTTTTTCAAAATAGATTTAGTCGATATTTTTTTATTTCTTTAGTAGGTACTTAAGTTAGAATAATAAAGCGCACTATAAATAAGAAACATCGCTTTTTACACTTCACATCTGTGAATCTATATTCCCTTTAGTGTCTAGATCTGTCTATCTAGACACTAAAGGGAGTTGATTCATGTTTCAGCAAAATCCTTCTATTTAGTAAGACAGCTTTCCCGATGTAGATTTTTTAATTAAAATCATATTATTAGGCCAAGATGTGATAATCCGATATTTAGGATTTATATTGCGCCTCGTGGTTTGGAATTAAATTGTTGAATTTCAACTGACTGATGATTATAGAGAGATTATTCATTTTAGAACCGACAATAAAAATGAAGATTATATAGATGTGTGTGTCGTTGTAATTGGATAAAGAGGGTTTAGTATGCCATTTTAGGCGTCCAAGAACGTGTACGTGTAGGAGTGTACGTAGGTTTTGTACGCATTTCTTGCGTATGTATAAAATTACCTAGAGAGAGACAGAGGACAGGTAAAAAATAAGGTATTTCCTTCTCAGTTGTTAGAAGTTTGGGGTTTAATTTAGCTTTAACAATGAAAATAAATACAGTTAAGTGGAAATGGGGAGGGGGGGAATATGAGAAGAGAAGCGGGCTGTTCGGGGTAATTGTTGTGTTTCTCCGAGGGAGTCAGTACGGAATAAGTTTAAGGAATTAAATATTATGACACTATCTAGTCAATATATTCTTGAAGCCTTGTTGTATGTCCAAAAAAATATAAACGATTTTAAAACAAATGGTGACCAGTATAATACGCGAAATAGAACTAATTTGAGTGTACGACCAACCAGGCTCCAAAAGATAAACCACTCCTTATATGGAAATTGTATTCGTTTTTACAACAAACTTCCAAGCGAAATTAGAGAATTATCACTAAATAAATTCAAAGCCCTCGTTAAACGAAAATTAATCAACAAAGCTTTTTATAAATTTGAGGACTACTTAAATGATCCTAATCCTTGGGATTGATTTGCTCCAGTTCAAACAATTTGTATGACAATACTTGGCGATTAAAAAGAGTGGCGGAAAGTTTCTTGCCAGTTCTTCTTACCCGCTCTACGCCCTTGACTTGCGAACTGGTAGTAAATGTAAATTTACGATTAATTTAACTTGACGATTCAAAAGTGAACTTGGTTACCCACTTGAATAAAGATATTTTGAGTTTGAGATACAGAAAAGTGGAGCAACAAAGTATTAAGCTGTAAGGTAAAATGAACACAAAAGAGGAAGACAGTTTAGATGGTGGATAGACCAGATTAAGGAAACAGAAGGTGCTGTATGGCAGAGAAGCACAAAAAGCATATAGAAATAGTGGGATTTGGAGGAGGTCTTTGCCAAAAAAGTAGAGCAGTAGAGGCTTCAGCGGGCGACTCTCATACCAGAGGTCGTAGGTTCGATCCCCGGCTGTGCACCAATAGACTTTCTTTATATGTGCGCATTTAACATTTGCTCGAACACTGAAGGAAAACATCGTGAGGAAACCGACATGTCTTAGACCCAAAATGTCGACGGCGTGTGTCAGGCACTGGAGGCTGATCACCTTGCCTTTCAGACTTAAAAATGATCATGAAACAGATTCAGAAATCTGAGGCCAAGACCTAAAGAGGTTGTAGCGCCACTGATTTTCTTTTCTTTGCCAAAAAATGGGCATACTACTTAGAAATGAATGCGACGATAGAAATATAACTGTATTAAGTTAGTAAAAGTATCCGAAATAAAAGCCTTTTATTTATTATTATTATTAATTTAACTATATTTATTGTTTCAGGTCCCTTTTGCCATCACCTATGGGAGAGAACCGTCTCGCAGTGTGACAGACGGCCTCCTAACACACAACCAACATCTCCCCAATACATATTAGTTGTGTTACAAATTATATATAAGTAATAATGTTTCGAAGTAAATTTTTTGCTGGACTTTGTTTTTCACATATTTGTTAATAATATTCATATTTTAAAGATGACTTTATTAGATGTACCATTTTGTTAATTAATTTGGTTAACAAAACTTTTGGCGTACTTAAAACCTTAAAAAAAAGTTATCAAAGAATAAATTAAAAAAAATATCACAAAATTAGAGCAGCGATCGGTGGGCATAATTGGTGTATCATTCAATCTGTACTAATTAATAAGAACAATATTTTAAGGCTTTAAATTAACATATACGTATGTCATAAATCATCTTTAAAATATGTTTTTTTTGTAACGCACACCACAACGTGTCAGTATTGTTAAATATGCTACCAAATAAACAATAGGAATGTGTTCTTAGAGATAAGCGTTTCAAATTAAATATATACCCCCAAAGTTGTTGCCACGGTATATGGAATTTATATCGACTAATCGAAGAATAATATCGAAATCTAATGAATTGATTTCTTCATTTGTACCTTCCGACTCTTCCGCCATTATTTAAATTACGGAGCTGTCAAATATAAAGTTTGACAATTGCCAGTGCTTCATTTGTTTCATTGATAATTTTAGGTTTCATATAAATATCCCTTGATTTATTTATGAGTTTTTTAGATGAACCTTAAAAACATTAATATTATTCTTCGATCAGTTTAAAGTTGCCAGTTCAAAAATTGGTAGTATAAGGAAAGTTTTTAGATAGTAATTTCGTTAGTCTTTCTTCACCAATTACGAACATTTTGATTTGTTTTGCCTTTGCAAGATTCCTTTGTTTTGGGTTGGAAGGTACTCCAAAATATTTACAACTAGACAAATCTATGATAATGTGTCAACGACATGCGACATTTCGTTACAATTTTTGTGGTAAATTGTTGCGTTTTGTCTAGAGCTCTTGAAATTTGTTGCCAGCGTTTTCTTCGATTTCTATTCATAGGTAAATTTTAGGCATATAAGTATACCAGGGTTGATATATTAGAATATTTCCATTTATATGCACAGTTTCAATATAAGTACAAGCATTGTAGTTATATACCATGTTTATTGACCTATTATTCTTATGAATATATATTTTTAGTTATCTAAATTAAAATCGAATACTTGAAGATAAAGTATTTTTAATTTGGCCAATTCGTGGTAATTAGAACATTAATCGAATAGTAATTGAGCAGCGCTTCGTATATTGTATAGTATAGTGCGTGTACTTATGTACGCGCGTAAGAAGTTATACTTCTTTGGCATTATTAAAAATAGTTTTTGATTGCATGCAAATAATTAATTACAATTAAATAATCAAAGGCTGGAAAAGGAGTCATTATAGTCAATAAAGTTCAGTTTACATTTGAAAAATTAAATAAATAAATATTTATTATTATTCTCTTACATTAAGTGTAACATAAATTCTATTATTATTCGAATGTTGTTTTTAAATTATGTCCAATGCCGTAGCATCTTCCGTGGGGAACTTCATTCTGTTAATTTTGTGTCACGGTGCGCGCGCATCGTAAAATTTCAATCGCGCATGCATCGTAAAGAAGTATAACTTCAAAAAACTGACAGTCGACGTTTAAGAATACTTGACATCTATCGTAATGTATTTTTATACTGCAATATAATAGGTATAAATTTTAAACGCGCTTCCATAGTTTCTTATACGCCCACAGAACGCTTAGATTTAAAAAAAATATCTTTACTTTTCTATTAGCTATTCGATTATTGTTCGTGATAGATACGTCTATTGACTATTATCTATGGCTGATATAAAGTTTAACCCTTCAGGACTGAATGGGCGCAAACATATGTCTATATAATAAACTATATTACATTCTTCTTAAAAATTCAGTACAATAAATCTGTCTTTGATTAATACTATTATATTTTATTTGACCGGATCAAGGCACGTATTTAATTAAAATCATTGTAAAATAAACGTTTCTACGCGGTAAATTAATAGACTAGTTTAAAAAAGGTGATATAAATATTTATTTGCTAGACATGTTGTTAAAATGAAACAGGAATAGTATTTTATATTTTTATTTAGATTGTTCCAAGCATTGTTCACACCAAATATAGTGTGCATTTCTAGGTTAAGTAATCTTAAATAATTTGTGACAATATAAAATATATTCATGTCGTGTTGTGTTATTTTATAATATATAATAGACAACAATAATAATTTGGAGAACAAACTTTTCGTATAAAGAAAAAGTTATAAACAGATAGAACATATAAACTTTCTTTGCGACCAGGCTAAGGTTTTTCGACCATACTGTCCTTTTTATTTTCAAAACACTAACGAAGATTCTGGAATAGAGACTAGTAATGATACACATATATGTTACGTTTAAAATGTCACCAACATTAATTATTTTAATATAAATATAAAACCGTTTTATATTGTCATAAATTGGAATATCAACAAAAATTGTTTTTATACTTAAAACATGTGATCGTCTTTATTATAAGAAAATTATTACTAATTCATTAATAAAGGTTCGTAAACAAAATTTTTTTAGATATGTTCAATGTTTTGTGGTCTTGAACGCCTTATCATTTAAATGAAATGTTATGATAGTGAAATATGTTATAGGTAAATACCAGAATAAGCTTTTCAAGTTTTATACTTTATTTATACAATTATGCATAATTTATAGGTGTGTAGACTCGGCTAGGGCTCGGTCATATTTGGGTTTTCAATATTTTGCAAACTTTTTTCTGCGCCATATAGCAATCGACAGGCGTTCCGAAATAGCAAGTTGGAAGATAATTTTTTGTGTATTTTGATTAAATAAGTGGTTGATAAAAAGCTGTATTCAATTTGCAAAATACTGAAAATCAAATGTACCTATGTATGTTTGAGACATTGACAAAATACTGTTGTTATGGTTCGAATGTTACTGAAATTGTGAAAGTTTTCACAGTTAATAAAAATATATGAATTAAACAGCATTTTATTTTATCATTATTCGGAATTTTTTGTTTAATATCATTTACTTAATAGCTTCAAGTATTAAATCTTAGAAATATCACAAATTTTTGCATGATGAATGAAAGTTTTAACCTTTGAGGATATCTTAAGGAGTAAATAGATCAGACTAATATTTTGCAAAAAAGGTCTGATATATCCAGAAATTTTTTCACTTGTTTAACATAAGATATAGGAGGAATAACTCTCATGAAAGATGAGGAACAGGTCTTACTACGCAAATATCGAGGTGTGTCTGACATACAAAACATATGCTTAAAAATCTTTTTTTAATTTTTTGCCTTTATAGAACGGAGCAAACGGGCAAGAGGCCCATCTGATGTTAAGTGATACTGCCGCTCATGGAGTGCTTCTCGACTGTGTTGCTGGCCTTTTAAGAATTGGTACGCTCTTTTCTTGAAGGACCCTACGTCGAATTGGTTCGGAAATACTTCAATGGGCAGCTGGTTCCACATAGTGGTGCACAGCAAAAACTGCATAGTTGTGGAATGATGGACGTCGAGGTGACGTGACACAGGTTGAATTTCGTATTCTGCCTCAACGTTTGATGATGAAATTTAGCTGCAGGTATTAATCCGAACAACTCTGAACACTCCATGGTAAATGCGGTAGAAGATACAGAGTGATCTTGTTGTTTATTTAGGTACCCAACAACGTATATAAAATATCTAAATGTTGAGAATAAAATGCTAGTAAAATAAGATATAAATACTGGTGTGTCTGTGCGTGTGTATAGTGTGTATGCATGTGAGAGAGTATGTGTGAATTATACATATTTTTTTTGTACATTATCACTCTAGGAAGCCACTGTTTTAAAACGTCAATATGAGAAAATCAATGATTGTATAAGGAATTTAAAAGGATTTTAGGGTCACTTAGTATTTGACCGAGGCTATTTGTTTTTAAATAAGAGTTATAAATGTCTGGAAGAAACTTTTTTTAGACCGCCCATTTACATCCTTTATCTTCATTTGTTTATCTTATTTTTCTACTGTTTTGTGGTATCGTGATGTAAAAGTGTTATTATTATTAAAAATTACAGACGACCATCAACGTTAAATCGCAAATTTATCGATATAAGAGAGCCGATAGCGACCTCACAGGAATGAGTCTAGTCTCTCCGTTCTCTTTCTTTATAACCCAATACTCCCTGCCATTGATAAACTTCTTCTTCGATTCTCCTTTGGTTTTTCCGAACAAACACTCGTATGGCGGCGGACGGCTGTCATCAAATATAGCTGGTTCAATCTTTGTTTCTCTCTGTTGACAGAACCTTGGACGTATGGCGTCACTTTTGGGGAGAATGAAGCGTTTTAGGGATATCTATAAATACGCAAATATTTATAATTAAGCGTTATTAGTTTCCACCATGGCTACAGAGTCATAGATAACAGTAATCACATATAAATTGTTTATTGCGTTTGAGCTGGAGGCCCCTACGATTTCCTGGGATTATTAGTTATAACCAGCGGCACGTAAGTCTAGCGCTGGCCGATACGTGGAGGGGATTGCTGCGCATGTGTACTGTCGCGCGGGGGACAAAATGCGACTGGAGAGCTAATCGACGCTCTTCATTCCTCTAGCCCCCCTCAGGTACCTTATTTTTTACTTCTGCGCAATAACGGTCAGCGCTAGAGTTTCGTGCCGCGACTTATAAAAGCGCGCAATAGGCTAGCAAAATTCACGATTTCACCCGCTCTAGTGACTAGTGAAACAAACGTATGCCTGAAGTGAGATGAGATAACCGATACAGTGTGTCGCTGAACAAAAAAATAATAATCGTCGAATGCATTTTTGTAAATAACAGCTCTCGGCCAAAGTAATGTGCTGTAATTCAATTTTTGGCTCCTTAATACTCGCCATGATTAAATAAAAACGAAATTAGACTAAAGTTAGCAGTGAGTTTGACGAATTGAAATTATAGTGAAGGATCAATAGATATTTATTGTTTTTAATTCAAGCATCACATTCTTAGATAAAATCAAATCTACGATGAGTGACTTTAATTAGTGCCCGCTCTTAAGGATTAAGGTTTAGTCAAACAGCGGACGGGGCGGGACGGCGACGCTACTCGTTGTGTTATATGGTACGTGGTATTCGTTGTAGTAGTCAAACAGATAGCGGGACGGGAGACGTCGCTCCCGGCGTGACGGCAGCTTTGTATTCGACTACAAAAATGGACATGGAGAGAGTTAAAAAACTAATCGAAAGGGGCCATCCATAAAGTACGTCACACGAATTTTAGGACTTTTGAACCCCTCCCCCCGTCCTTGTCACAGGTTGTCACATTTTTATAACCCCCCCCTGATGTGACGTCACACATTTTTTAAATTTATGTATGTATTTAAAAATAATCGAGAGAAAACAGCTATTTTCATTTAATTAATTAAATATAGATCAAGTTCGTAAATTTTTAACATGTGACGTCACAAAAGTATTGACCCCCCCATGCCCCTTGTCACACGATGTCACACTTCGGTGATAGCCTCCCTCCCCATTAACGTGTGACGTACTTTATGGATTGCCCCAAAGTGTTCGATGTGTGTTTGTATGATTTGTATGTTTTTATGTTTGTTTTTATGGCCATTCCCAATACAAAATTGCGAGCTTGAAATCAGTAATTTGGGAATTAATGGGAAGAAATCTCAAAGAGCTTTCAAAATGCTCGAGAGATCACGCCGAGTGCGACGATTCGGCCGACGCGACGCTTGCAGGATCATCACGTCCGCATCCACGCCGCGTCGCCGTCCAGTCATGGTCCGCTGTATGACCAAACCACCGAGCGAATTAAGGCACCGATCACATTTAAGAGGTTCTAGTAAATTTTGTATCGGTCTACTGCAGTTCTCCTGCATTACATTACAGTTCAATTACTACAGTTCTATGTATTCCTGACAAGCTAAAAGGAACAAAATAATGTAGTCAATAATAATAATGTAAGAGAAAAACATAATTGAACCATATTTAATTGCGCAGTGTAAATTTGGCTTTAGTGCAATCAGGACATATTCCAAAACTTGCTCAGTTTAGGTTCATAAAACGGTAAACTTACTTCTGCAAGAAAGACAGCAACAGCAGCAGCTATTCCCGTCATCAAGATGTAATAAGTCATCAGGAGATCCGTGTTTCTCAACTGCCTGTCTTTTGATTTTAAGTCCAGAGGACAGATCTTAGTATCGGGTAAATAACGCTGAGAGAGGTGCGAAAGAATTCCCGAATATTTTACGCGCTTTATACTGAAAAATTGATTTATAGGTCTATATTGGTGAGCAACTTCGTCTTCATAATGGTGAGTTCATAGGAATAATAATATAACACACCCACACTATGGAACCCTTGTGTTGTGGATGACAATTATTCCGTGGTACATAGTGCATGTTTAAATTTTTTTTTTTATGAAACCGTAATGTAAGATTTACACCTAATGAAACGAAAGTCGTGTCCCTTAAGTATGCGTGAGTACTAATATACTTACACCGGATTAAACAGCGATTTCAATTTCGACTTATGTTGGTATGCAAACGCTCTCTTTTTGGTCATGAACACACCAGGTGCAACTACGTATGTGCATCTTTCGGCTTCGGGTACGCCCAGCCTGGTTTTTTGTAAATAGTCGTTGTACATAAGGTATTCTAGTGAAGCGCTTGGATGGACTAACACCGCTCCTTCGGATACGTAAGTAAGGAACGAGGAAGGATCTCTGACAGACAGAAAACTACCTCGTCCGGTAGCAACTGTATTTAGTAGGAAATGTATATCTTCATCCGGCTGAAAGAATAGAAATATTAGGAATCAATGTAAGGTTTTTCTTATATCTTTACAAGTTTTATTAATTCTACAATCAAAACCATAATTAATTTTCAACTTGTTTTATACAACTCTTACAGGGGAGGGGACAGGTAAGGGCAGTTCCAGAGAATGTGGTATTTCCCCGGTCGTGCCTGCCCATTTGAGTAAGGCCCGATGGCAACAGCATTGCACCCCTCCTACTCTAAAGTCTATGGAATGTATTTAAAAACAAAATAATACAACTTATTTGTAATAAAAACGGAAACAAGGCTAATACTATTCTCACGTTTTTGATAGCATATTCCACAGGGCCACCTTGTGGAGCCACCCATCGATAGTTTTTCTTATACAAATCCTGAACTGTTTCTATGTCCAAAGTGAATTTCGATAAGGTCAAAAAAGCGGTCAAATTCGCTGTATAGAATGCTGATAATAAAATAATAAACAGCCACCATGTCGCAAATAAAACGCGAGTTGTGTCTGTAATAAATGTTTCATTATGTAAAATATGTATGCTTCAATATTCTACTCTCAACACCTAGATTATGAGTTCGATCACGGCTGCTCTTTACGAATTTGTGGATGGCTTTCCTTGTGCTCAACAATTGCTCAATGAAGGTAAACGTCGCAAGGAAACAAATACAGTATTTACAATTTCCTTAACACTAAACTTAACATCAAAAAAGAAATACATGAGTGAGTTCCATGTTCCAATACCAAGTCGGTTAATTTATTCGGTCTCTCCTTAACAAACCTTCTGTCTTAAATTATTACTTAATAAACTATCCTAACAACTTCTTATTCGTCTTCTTACCTACTGCCATTTCAATATTACAAATATTTTATGTTTTAAATAAATACATTGATTTGGCCATTTGCTTCTCCTAGAACTGCCTTAGAGTTTTGATGATCGGTCAATCAGTGAGTGAGTGACAAAATTATTTTATTTCTAAACTCCTGATTCAAATTGAATTAAAATGGAAGTATACCGTGTTTTGATCAAAAAAATTGAGGCTTCTTATTTTATCCACACCTTGGCGCACTGCCATGCCCCCAGGTATAAACTAAGGTTTATTCAACATCTAAAATCTCTAATTCACTTTTATGATGAATAATATGTATGACCAGGAAGGTTTCTATAATATTAATTATTGCTATCAAAGAATAGCAAGACACTTACTTGCAGAAGGAGTCAACGAGGTACCCTGCTTAATAAAAGCTCCATACACGAACCAAAAGCTCGGAGACAGGCGTATATAATCCTCTTCTTCTGGCATTAACTTACTACGAAGCTTCGTTAGCAGTGTCAAGCACGGTCCATATATCATAACTGCTGCCAGGATTAATAACCTAATGAAAACTTTGTACATTGATTTCTATAGATAACTAAGTATTGAACAAATAAAGCGATGAAGTCTCTTCGTCTGTGTATTTTATTTTTCTTTTAGAACAGTTATTATTACGGTTTCATCATGGTCTTATCTTTCGTAACAAACCTAACCAAAACCGTAGAAATTCTATTAAATGACTTAATAGAAGGTAGAAGAATTATCTTTTGTTTTGTATAATAAGGTATAAAGAATCACGTGTACAAAGTTAACTATTATAATTACAATATTCTAACACTTCCTTAGACTTCATTTTCGCGTTTCCTGTTTCCATATGGCCTGATGTACCTACTCAAAAGATCTTGCTTACGGCCGAAAGCGAAGAAAATCGTGTGTATTACTTAAAAATCTAAATCTATAGAGTCTGCATTAAATCTGTTGTGTAATTTAAAACCTTGAAAGGAGAGGTTAAATTTTAAAATTTAAGGTTAGATTTAATCATGTAAATTATTATCTTCTCTTACCAAACAGTTTCGTCAAAGGGTGCAAGAAGTCCGGAACCAACCGCCGACTCTTTTGGGCGTCTTAGCATCATCATCCACTTACACTCATCAATTACCGTTGAGAATGATACAAATTGATCTGAGTTCTTCATAATTGGAATAAATGCCGCTGCCAGATCAATACGCTGTGGACATCGTTTTTTTTTTTAAATGTTAACCCTGCTGTTGGCTTTACCAGCAGGCCTACTCTGTATAATGTAACCCACTCAATGATTAACAATCCCTAAAAGCTGAAATTCATTCCGTATTAGTGTGTTCTGTTTAAAAATTGGCTTGAAATTAAGTAAATCGCTCGAGATGTTAGAAATAAGCCAGCTGGTTGTTTTATTTTAGTTGGTCGGGAGCACTGACCCGTTTACTTGTACTCCACGACCTCACCGCGTGTGTCACTACAAATGAGAAGATTGGGATGTAATGTGGTCGGTTGGTTGGATATAGGAAAGTCTTCAATCGGGTGTGGCGTCAAGCGCTTCTCTCGAAGCATTTAGCTCCCCGAGAAATTATACGAATGGATCTCCAGCTTTCTGGTCGATAGGAGCATCGAGGTCGTCATCGACGGAGCATGTTCCAATCTTAACTCCGTGAACGCTTGGTTCCAACAATTGAGTGTCCTATCCCCGACCCTGTCTCTTCTGCATATCAATGATAGCAACATAGCAATATTAATTGCTATGTGGAAGACACCAATGGGGGTTTTGTTAGACGTGCAGGTATTTCTCGAGCAGATGTCGGTCAGTATCGCAATAAACTTATGTCTTTAGTCGCAACTCTGTCACGTGTAGTCTCGGACTAGAGTCGACTAAATCCAATTTAAGCTCAAGAAGTGTCTTCTTTGGGTTAAAGTTTGCGCATATAAAAAGGAACCTTTGTCATTACTCCTTTCCTTTGTTCCTCTCCTTAAAGTCTCAACCAGCATCGGAATACTGGGCGTTGACATATTGAATGACGTTCAGTTTTGCGGTCATTTGAAAGGGACGGCTACATTAGCCTTGGTGTGCTTAGCAAAGTTGTTGCTTAGTTCTGTTCCTTTGTTCTCTGTTCTTGTACCTTTCGGCGGGAGCACTTGACCATTTTCAACGATGAGCGGTTCGAATCGTCGTCCACCAACCCCTCTCCAAAGGAGTTGATCCCTTGACTTTGCATCTTCTACCGCATTTACCAGGAAGTGTTCAGAGAAGTTTGGATTAATACCTGCGGCTAAGTTTCATCATTGGACGTCAAGGCACAAAACGAAATACCACCCATATCACCTCGACATTCGACGCTCCGCAACTGAGCGTATCTTAAGGCAGTTTTTCCCGCGCACCACCACTACGTTCAAGCAGCTGCCCACTGAAGTATTTCGGAGCCAATTTGAGGTTCGTTCAAGAAAGAGAGTACCAATTCTTAAAATTCCGGCAACGCTCTTGCGAGCCTTTTGGCAATGTGAGTGTCCTTGGGCGGTGGCATCACTCGACATCAGATGAGCTACCGTGATTTTTGCGATTTTATAAAAGATTTTTAAATAAAAATCGTTTTTTTTTCTATTTAAAGACTTACTTTGGATTGAAGAAGCCCAATGAGGGATTCCACTGGTCTGTCATCGCTAAACAACATGTTATTTTCCGGAACGACAACTTCGTAAGTGAAATTGAATTTCTTCTGTAATATATGTACCAAGTCGAATGCTACTCCCCTGCCTATATATGTGCCATTTTCAGTCTTTTCTACCCAATTTTCAGGGCGATACTAGAAAAAATACCATTAAATATAGTAATTTGTTTCTACATACTTAGATACTATTTTTTTCTCGGGAGACTTTTTTAAAACTCGCTGTACTTTCTCTGTAGCTTTCCATAGCGGTGCCGACGTTTTTGTATTCTATTTCGATACAATTCTTTCAATATCCGTAGCCCTAATGTTGCAAGTTGTAATGTTGCCTTGGGTAGGTACTATTGCGCGGTACAACATCTCAACATTGAAGTCGGGGTCGTAATAGTCGGTATTGAGAGTACCAGACGTGAGCATGTTTCAATACTTGAAATATTATTTTGCTTGATATTTAAATTGATTGTTGAAAAAATTATCAGATTAAATAAAAAATTGGTAAGAAGTTTTGATGTTTACGAGAAAACATATCATTTTATCCATACGGTTATTTTTTTGGACAAGTTCAAGCATATTTTGTATATCATGTATATTTTATATTTATTATGTATATTTTTAATTTAATTACTCTAAAAAACGAATATTGTATCGCTATCTGCGAAGGCACTTGAAACGTTACGTAAAAAAGTTTACAAATTCGCGTTTCCATTTCTTAAAGATTTTATTAAATGGGCGTCCAGCAAATTACAGTTTTAAATAATAATAACGAATAATATTTGTTCTTTCTATTTTCGATGAGAAATATACCGATAAATCAGATACCTACATTGTACGTTCCAATCCTCAGATGCATGCCATTTACAAAATTTTCCATTTGGCGGCGTTCAGGTTTACCATCTGGATCACACGAATTTCACTTGTTATAGTTATTTCTAACAAAAAGGCTTATCAAACTTTCAGAATTTGTAATTCTGACGAACCAATGTGAAAAGACAAAGGAAAAAAGAAAGCTTTAACACACATGATAATAATGTTTATAACTCAAATGCAATATTATTAAAATCATAATTAATATTGGAAATGTAGGAATCTGTATGAATTTTTCCGAAAACAGCGAAACAGAAAACAAAGCTCCTTCGCTAATAACAATTAAAGATGTACTTATGCATTTTAATTAAACAATAAATATTCTATTAAGAATCGTAATTGTTTTTATGTTCCTCTATCTAACATCACTACTTCTCTTGCATTCATAAGGCTGATTACAATATAATATGATTTTCGCTTTATTAACAAAATTGTTTTTAAAAAAATCACTTAAACTTAGTTCAGTAAATCCACCATTCCTTTCTTTAATTAGATGTTATTTCCAAATAATTGTTAATCTAATATATAAAATTCTCGTGTCGCGGTGTTTGTAGTTAAACTCCTCCGAAACGGCTTGACCGATTCTCATGAAATTTTGTGTGCATATTAGGTAGGTATGTCTGAGAATCGGACAACATCTATTTTTCATCCCCCTAAATGTTAAGGGTAGTATTATTAGTCCACCCCTAATTTTTTTTTTTTAAACTTTTAGATTATTTTTTTTATTTTTGTATGATACAGCATTAAAAATACATACAACCCCTAATTTTCACCCCTCTACGATCAACCCCTATTTTTTATTATACGTATATGATATACATGGCAAAACGACGTTTGCCGGATCAGCTAGTAGTACGGGAGGTAGCAACGTTTTCGAGAAAGAATTTCAGGTCAGCTGATTTTGTGATATGTCTTCCTTCTTGCACTTCCGGTTAGAGTCTGGGCAATCTGGCTGTCGGTAGCGGTTGCGTTCATTAGTGCTGGATTTTAAAAGCATTTTAAGAAGCGTAATTTTTAATTTTTCGTTTTTAAATAAGTCTACCTGACATACTTTTTTTATTGCCAGACATTTTTCACATTGCTAACTTTGTGCCAGACGCGATTTTAAGTTTTTTTTTTATAAAAATTTCAAAGTATTTTAGAATGTCTGTAATTTTAATATTATGTTATTTAAATATAAGAAAAACTAAAAATGAATTTGCCAGACATTAATTCGATTGTTAAGTCTTGAATTAAAATGAAAAAGTATTGCAGTATGATGAAGCATTGCATTTTAAGAAGCGTAATTTTTAATTGCCAGACATTTTTCACATTGCTAACTATGTGCCAGACGCGATTTTAAGTTTTTTTTCTATAAAAATTTCAAAGTATTTTAGAATGTCTTTAATTTTAATATTATGTTATTTAAATATAAGAAAAACTAAAAATGAATTTGCCAGACATTAATTCGATTGTTAAGTCTTGGATTAAAATGTAATATATAATAAATTAGTATCGCAATTCAGCGAAAAAATGTTGCCAACGCTGGCACTAATTTTCACCAATTTTCTTAATTTTTAATTATTATTATGTAGGTTAAGAAGATTGTAAATACTGTATATTTGTGTGATTGAAATAAATATTATATATAATAAAAATATTACCGTGCAATAAATTATCATTTATAGTTCCGCAAAATGTCGCGTTGCACACAGTAGACAAGATAAGTTCTAATCCCGCCATTGCATGTCGTGTACTGATTACTGTAGGGATCCGTACCGGATAATCATAGGGTGTATCTTTTGTTAGTTTAAAATGATAAAAGAAAACCACTGTAATTATTATTTGTTTGCATACGATTGATGTATACCTATGCCCTATATGTGAGGCAATAAGCATGTGTCACACACAGGACCTGATTAACTTACACACTTAAGCTAATAGGCTGCAGCCTAGGGCGCGACGACCTAGGGGGGCGCGGGCGCGCTGAAATCGTGTCTTCGCTAGTATCATCCCCTGCATATTTCGACTAGACCGAGACAAAACACTAAATGAACTGTGAACTGGGTCTTCAAGCAGATGGCAAATTTTAGAATCCAAATTATATGAAGAATCAATGGTACCTTAGGGATGTTTGCTTCAGAATTATTTGGTCGTGTTAAAATAAAACTTCCTAATTGTTTGTAGAGAAGAGGTGAAGATGGAATGAATTTTATTTTCAAAACTATGTACATATACCCTACAATTATCCTACACTTACTACTAGTATTAACATGTGGTGCCAAAATGTGCAGGGTGTGTAGGCGATAAAAACGCTGCGCGGCAAAAAGTTAACCCTTCTCTGCGCGCAGCCGTCGAAGCGTACAAATGTGTTCGTCTCAGAACACTTCGATATCGTAGCCTTACGATAACGCTAATAAACTGTTCTTTTCAGGACATATTACCGTGTCTTACGACAACGATGACAACTGTTCTTTTCAGAACACACGACCGTTTCTTTAACTCATGATCTGTTCTTGTCAGAACACATCACTGTTTCATTACGACACGTAAACTAATCACCTAATGTACTTAAAAATCTGTCAAAAACTCGAAGAAAATCAAAGTATAGAGACCAAAATATGTTGTGCCTTTGGAACTCTGTGTTCGTAAAGTGTAAAATCGTTAGTACACTACTACAAGCAAGTAGTAGTGTACTAACGATATTTATCTGACGTTACTCTTTATGAGACATTGCTTATCTTAATACGTTGCGTGACGAAAAAGAGTTTAACAATTTTGAATCAGAGACAACCAAGATATGCGAAGTGACCACATACAAATAATATGTAAGAAGAAGAAAGAAACCAAAATTTCATTTTGATGAAGTTAAAACGGGGTACAGAAGGGAGGCGATCTTTTATCGTTTATAATTATTATGCAGCTATTGATTGCCTTAAAGTGCACTTAAAAAACCGGCAAATTATTTATAATACAGAGTAACGCGACGTTTGGTTTCTTATGGTAACTGTATGTACTAGACGATTGTGAATTTATTAGAAGCAAAGCAAAGAAGTTAAAAAACTTTATTCCACTGATTTAGGAGAAACCTTTGCAGAAGAATGCGTCCATTTGGCAGAGTTTTTAAAATCGGACATGATCATTATATTTCTGCCAAAACCCCAAAGGGTTTGTTGCAGTTAATAAAAAGTTTTAATATTTCATGCATGTTCCCGAATGTGGAGATAATATTTTTTTGGACAAAGAGTGTTACCAACTGCAGCGGCGAAAGCTCTATTTCAGCACTTAAAAAAAAATAAAAAGTTACTTGCGCTCCACACCCCGCCAGCAAAAACTTGCAGCGCTCTCGCTAAAGTACATAGAAAGTGATTTTTAAAAACTATTAAATTTGGAAAAATTGTGGGAACATTTGCTAGCGCTGATGGAATAAAAAGGCCTTTTGTATAAGGTAATAATAATTAGAAAGAAAGAAACTAAGTGAATAGAAGTAATGCCGCCAAATACGACGTGTATTTGGTTTTCTAATTGCTGGCCTTTTGTTGTATCATCATTTTGGTCGTATAATGCGTGTGTCCGGTGTCAAAACTCTTGATCAGTCTCTGGTCACACATGACATAACTATCGTAATGAATTCGTATACGGCAATAAGAGTAACAGCTTAAAAGTATAGAATTTTCTCCCAATTTAATCATATATGAAATTTAAACGCGCTTCCATAGTTCCTAATACGCCTACAGAGCGCTTAGGTTTTATGTAACAGTATTCTTACAAATTAAAAATTCAGTCCAATAAACCTCGTCATTCATGTATACTATAATATTTAATTAAAATCATTGTAAAATAAATTCTGTTTCTACGCGGTAAATTAATAGACTAGTTTAAAGGTGATATAAATATTTATTTGCTAGACATGTTGTTAAAATGAAACAGGAATAGTATTTTATATTTTTATTTAGATTGTTCCAAGCATTGTTCACACCAAATATATATAGTGTGCATTTCTAAGTTAAGTAATCTTAAATAATCTTAAATAAAATATAATCATGTCATGTAGTTTTATTTTATTAAATTAATGAATCGTTGTTACGAATTTTTTAGACAACAATAATAATTTGGAGAACAGACCTTTCGTATTAGGAAAAAAATATAAACATAGATTATAAACTTTCCTTGCGACCAGGCTAAAGTTTTTCGACCGTACTGTCCTTTTTATTAATATTTTCAAAAGACTAGTGAATATTCTCGAATAACTAGTAATGTTACACATATTTGTTTCGTTTAAAATGACACCATCATTAATTATTTGAATATTTAAAATGTAAAATAAATATAAAACCGTTATATATTGTCACAAATTGGAATATTAACAAAAATTGTTTTTTATACTTAAAACATGTGATCGTCTTTATTATAAGAAAATTATTACTAGTTCAGTAATAAAGATTCGTAAACAAATTTTTTTTAGATATTTCAATATTTTGTGGTCTTGAACGCCTTATCATTTAAATCAAATGTTATGATAGTGAAGTATTTTATAGGTAAATACCAGAATAAGCTTTTCAAGTTTTATACTTTATTTATACAATTATGCATAATTTATAGGTGTGTAGACTCGGCTAGGACTCGGTCATATTTGGGTTTTCAATATTTTGCAAACAAACTTTTTTCTACGCCATATCGCAATCGACAGGCGTTTAAAATAGCAAGTTGGAAGATATTTTTTTGTGTATTTTTATTAAATAAGTGTTTGATAAAAAGCTGTATTCAATTTGCAAAATACTGAAAATCAAATGTACCTATGTATGTTTGAGACATTGACAAAATACTGTTGTTATGGTTCGAATGTTACTGAAATTGTGAAAATTTTCACAGTTAATAAAAATATATGAATCAAACAGTATTTTATTTTATCCTTTGCGATATTATTCTTTCTTCAATATTTTTATAAATTACAATACATATTTTGTTTATTACCAAATGGAAGTAAATACTTAATAGCGTCAAGTTTTAAACCTTGGAATAATCATTATAAATCTTTGAGGATATTTTTGCCTGAGGAGTAAATATACTTATACTCAGACTTATATTTTCCAACAAAGACCTGAAATATCCAGACTCTTTCACTCGTTTATCGTAAGGTAAAGTAGGAAACTAACTCTAGCAAAATCATGAGGAACATGTCTTAATATCAAGGTGTGTCTGGCTAAAACATAAGCCAACAACTTATATAAAAAAATCTAAATCTTCAGAATAAAATGCCACAAACGGCCTACCCTAATAAAATGTGATATAAATATTGGTGTGTCTGTGCGTGCGTATAGTGTGTGTGAGCATTTACTTATTTTTGTACATCATTCTTGTAGAAGGCCTTTGATTTATTAAAAACGTCAATATGAGAAAATCAATGATTGTATAAGGAATTTAAAAGAATTTTTAGGGTCACTCGATAATCAATATAGGCTATTTTTTTTAAATAAGAGGTCTGCAAGAAACTGCTTTAAGTCCATTTACATCTTTTATCTTCATTTATTTAATCTTATTTCTCTCCTGTTTTGTGTTATTTTGATATAAATAAAGTGTTATTATAATTAAAAATTACATACTAGCATCGAAAAGCAACGTTAATTCGCAAATTTATCGATATAAGAGAGCTGATGGCGACCTCACAGGAATCAGTCTGGTCTCTCCGTTCTCTTTCTTTATAACCCAATACTCCCTGCCATTGATAAACTTCTTTTTCGATTGTCCTTTGGTTTTTCCGAACAAAGACTCGTATGGCGGCGGACGGTTGTCATCAAATATAGCTGGTTCAATCTTATTTGGTCTCTTTCGGCGGAACCTTGGATGTATGGCGTCACTTTTGGGATGAATGTATCGTTTTAGGGATATCTAGAAATACGAAAATATTTTTAAGTAAGCGTTATTAGTTTCCACCATGGCTACAGAGTCATAGATAACAGTAATCACGTATACATTGTTTATTGCATTTGAGCTGGAGGCCCCTACGATTGCCTGGGATTCTTAGTTAAGAGCGCGCATAAAGCGGGCCATAGACGGACCGCATGTTGCAGTCAACACTCTCCATGGTAAATTCGGTAGAAGATGCAGAGTGACCCCACATCTCTACGCAACGCCAAAGGATCAAGCCGCTCGGAGAGGGATTAAAATATTATAATATACCATGTTGAATTGCGCAGCGTAAATTTGGCTTCACTGCATTCAGGACACATTTTAAGACCCGCTCAATTTAGGTTCATAGAACAGTAAACTTACTTCTGCAAGGAAGACAGCCAGAGCAGCAGCTAATCCCGTCATCATGATGTAATATGTCATCAGGAGATCCGTGTTACTCAACTGCCTGTCTTTTGATTGTAAGTCCAGAGGGCAGATCTTAGTATCGGGTAAGTTACGCAGAGAGAGGTGCGAAAGAATTCCCGAATGTATTACGCTTTTTATACTGAAAATTTTGTTATTGGATATTTTGGTGAGCAACTTCGTCTTACTAGAGTTCATAAGAATAATAATAAAACTTTATGCATGACAGAAATATCTGGTCTGACAACATTGATCTAACACTATTTCCCTGGTCTAGGGAATCCCAGTGTTATGGGTGATTACAATTATTCCGTGGTGCTTAGTGCATGTTGAATTGTTTTCTTTTTAAGAAAAACGATTTAGGTCTAATAAAACAAAAGTCGAGTAAGACCTTAAGCATACCTGCTTCATGCTTGAATGTATAAGTACGTGAAAGGGTGTATCACTCTGTCTTTTGTCTCTGCCTGGAATTGGCCAAAAAGAGGGGGGGGAATCTACCCAAATATTATAACCATCTTAAGAAGTATAGCATAAGAAATTTTAAGAAGAATCTGCACAAATGTTGGAGTTTACCAGGCTCCTAAACTACTAACTACACAATTGGAATCCTACATTACCCCTGATGAACATAGATCATAGAATACATAGTGAAAAAACTGTAGTGTGTATAAAAGTGTCTAGTCGTGTGAAGCCCGGACAGAGCGCTTGTCAATAATAAAAACTAAAAAAATCTTTTATTTACAAAAGCTTGCCGGCACACTGATACATAAAGAACAATAATGATAATGATACATTAATGATATTATTGTTCAGCTATATTTGATTTAATGTGACAAGCAACATACTACACGAAGAGAAAAAATACATCGATTCATTGTGATTGTGATTCGATTCGAACAGTTTTTCTTTCCTTTAAAGCTTAGTTTTCCTAGAAAAGCGGTGCCGTTAACAAACGGCCGTCACTTTACGGTTGTTAAGCTTAGGTTTCCTAGGTAATGCTTTTGTAAACCTTAGCTTTACTAAGAATTCTATGCGGCAGGCATGCACAATCATCTACCAAATACAGTGGAAATTAATTATACTTACACCGGATTAAACAGCGATTTCAATTTCGACTTATGTTGGTATGCAAACGCTCTCCTTTTGGTCATGAACACACCAGGTGCAACTACGTACGTGCACCTTTCAGCTTCGGGTACGCCCAGCCTGGTTTTTTGTAAATAGTCGTTGTACATAAGGTATTGTAAAGTAACGCTTGGTTGGACTAACACCGCTCCTTCGGATACGTAAGTAAGGAACGAGGAAGTATCTCTGACTGACAGAAATCTACCTCGTCCAGTCGTAACAGTTTTTAGTAGGAAATTTATTAGTTCATCCGGCTGAAAAAATAGAAATATTAGGAATAATTGTAAAGCTTCATCTCTTCGCCGGTTCTCTATAAGTTCCAGTGATACCGCATCCGCATTTATTAATTCTACTATCAAAACCATATTTAAGTTGTCACTTGTTTTATATAACTCTAATTTTTCCTATCCTCTGTACCTACTGCTACTGGGTCGCTCCCACGCCTTTATTATCGGCCGGTGACTCCTCCGAATCACGCGGTATATGAACCTAATGTAGAAATACGACTACCACATACCATATACAGTATACCAGTTTTGGCACTGTTCTTAGCAAACCCATTTAAGCTGATAATGGTACTTCTACAAACAATTATTATAATTACTTCTGGACTCTTTAGTCCTGTGGTGGTGTGATACATATTATTTCTTATAAATTTAATAAGTCATTAAGAGATTTATCCATTCATAAAATTGATCTCTGAATGTGTCCAGCACATGCCCAACTTCCACACTTCGTTAAAATAAAACACACGTATTCAAATCGAATCGACGGCGTATAGGCGTCCGGATGAGAGGTCAGCAGTCGGTCCAACAGTGGAGGTTTATGACCGTCGACATCGGGGATTCTCCTGATAGAGGACACAATTTGTATCAGGTCAGGGCGGGGCAAGGTCGAAGGTGGAATGATCTTCCCGCATAATCGGTGTGATGGGCGTTAAAATCGCTGCAGTGAGAATATTTTAGAGCTGGGAGTCTGCTTGTATGTGCTCTTCGAGCCGGCTAATTTCAGTATAACCGATATCGGAGCTATACAAACGTAGTATAGCGAATGGTCGTCGCAGTATACGCGCAACCAAAGCTGATAGATTCTTGCCTTCTCAAGCATCGCGGATGATAAGAGCAAGAGCAAATATCCTCCCGGACGTATACACACACTCCAGGCCGAGGTACAAAGGAACGTTTTAATTTGTTTCCAGAGTAGGAGAGGAAGGAGGGGTGACGGATATAAGAGAGAAAAGGAAGGGGCACCCCCTAACCGCACGAAACGCGAGTACAGATACGAGTACGAGTAAGGATAAACCTATTGTGTTAATACTTCACGCCGGTTTTCTGTGAGACAATGGTATTTACCCGGTCGAGCCTGTCTTTTCAGCTGATCCCGAAGGCAACACTATTGAAACCCCCCCTCTAAAGTATACGCAATGTAATTAAAAAACAGAATAATAGAACTATTTGTAATATCAGTAGCAATAATCCAATTATTCTTACGTTTTTGACAGCATTTTCTACAGCGCCACCTTCTGGAGCCACCCAACGATAGTTTTTCTTATACAAATCCTGAACTGTTTCTATGTCCAAAGTGAATTTCGATAAGGTCAAAAAAGCGGTCAAATTCGCTGTATAGAATGCTGATAATAAAATTATAAACAGCCACCATGTCGCAAATAAAACGCGGGTTGTGTCTGTAATAAATGTTTCATTATGTAAAATATGTTGCTTCAACATTTAACTCTCAATACCTCTACCTACCTAACTCATAAAGTCAAATCTCAGATTTATTCAACGTTCAGTGTTTTCAACGTTCTTTACTTTGATTTTAAAATGACGTTTTAATTGGTCAGTTCAATAATTCGTTCGGGATGTTAATGCGTTCCATGGAATGCATTTTAAAGACAACCTACTAATATAATATTTAGGACAATATTGTAATCAACACAATAATAACCATATAGACTTGTGATGGTCTGTTTATTAAATAAATCATTATTATTACTACAAATTATATTAAAATAATAATATAAATAATATGCAAATAATAATCATGTATTTTCTCGTATTTGTAAATTTCTATAAGTAGTTGTAAACTCCATATTTTAGCTGTAATAACAAAAAAACATAAATTCACTTTTTACAATTAATTGTAAATACTGTATATTTGATTGTTATGTTTAGATTTTATCTATAAACTAGCTGACCTGGTTAACTTCGTTCCGCCCTACAACCTTATAATATCGTTGTTACTTTAATTTAACTTATTTTAGGATTTCATTAATGTTAAGTATTACAGAAACACAACTTTTTTGCAAATACAGAAATGTTTTATTGCTTGCCATTGCGAAAGAAGAATGGTAGTTTTACACATTAGGCATCTTCTCTCTAGCGTCAATATGGCGAAACTGCATGTTAAGCACTTTCTGATATCCAACATCTTTTGATCAGGATCAAAGCATGGTTATGCATCTCCTCATTCACCTCAAGATCGGAATTTCTTGAACTGACACGAATTCGACGTAAAATGATGCGTAGTTTTGTCAACAGATGGCACTATATGGTTTTTGCATTCATAAAATTAATTAATTTATTTATTGTAATTCGATAACTTGTCCGATATTTTATTTCTTATTCTGCTATTCGGGACGGAAACAAATCCAACAAATCAAAAACCATGACAATCGGTCCAGCCGTCCTCGAGTTATAAGTGTTGTAATAAACACGACTTTCTTTTATATATATAGATAAAAATATAATATGAATAATATTTCGTAATACACTTTCGAGAAAATCAATACAAATCGTAAAGAATACGATTTTGTATTCTCGCACGATCCAATACTATGAAATTATTTTATAGATAATATCGCTGTAATGATTACGATGTAAACATAATGGATGCAATGATAAATGATCGAGAACATATAACCTTGTTTTATACTTAGATTTTCACTGTTAAAGGCTACACTACATATTTAATGTAAAAATATTATATCCTATTAAAAACTTAACTTGGAAAAAAAACAAGTCTCGGTTTGAGTTTTTTGTATGGAGTGTTTTAATTAAACTCTTTGTTTAAAGCTGGGTAACAACTGACTTAAACTGTTTAAAATATGAGCTTATAACTAACACAAAATTAGGGCTTGTGATGCTAACTAAAACAAACTTGGCTTAAGAGTTCATAAATCTAAATGACACTAATATGTTATTGGACATTATCGGAAACAAATGTTAATGTACAATTATAATACGCTTGTAATTATTACCTAACTTAACTAAAGTTAAGCACTTACGTTATCACACACGCAATTCTTATACCGTAAAAAGGTGTGAGATCCATGTAGGTAATACCAAGTCGGTTAATTTATTCAGTCTCTACTTAAGGAACCTTCTGTCTTAAATTATTACTTAATTAGCTATCTTAACAACTTCTTATTCGTCTTCTTACCTACTGCCATATCAATATAACAATCTTTTATTTTATAATATGTAGTATATAACTGTCACTTGTTTATGTACTAAGTTTTTGAGAAAAATGAATAAAGATTATTATTTTATGTTTTAAATAAATACATTGACTTTGCCATTTGCTTCAATGTCTCCTAGAAGTGCCTTAGAGTTTTGATGATCGGTCAGTTAGTGAGTGAGTGACAAAATTAAGAGACTGGTTATAACGCTTAAACTACTGGTTCAAATTGAATGAAAGTTGAAATATACAGTGTTATACAATTGCTTGGTAAACATTGAGGCTACTTATTTTATCCACAACAAAATTATAGGGGAACAAAATTGGCGTAAGCTGATTAGAGAAAAGGATTTTTTTGCTCTTTTGCCGCTTTTCGCTCGACTTAGCGGGCGCACTGCCGTGCCCTCATTTATAACCTAAGGTTTTATCCAACATCTAAAATCTCTAATTCGCCTTTATAATAAAACCGAAAACGAAGAAAAGTTACTAATGTCTTTCTTACCATGCCATTGTCACGAATGTGATGATAAATTACATGTATGACCAGAAAGGTTTCTATAATATTTATTATTGCTATCAAAGAATAGCAAAACACTTACTTGCAGAAGGAGACAACGAGGTACCCTGCTTAATAAAAGCTCCATACACAAACCAAAAGCTCGGAGATAGGCGTATATAATCCTCTTCTTCTGGCATTAACTTACTACGAAGCTTCGTAAGCAGTGTCAAGCACGGTCCATATATCATAACTGCTGCCAGGGTTAATAACCTAAAGAAAACAATGTACATTTATTGCTATAGATAATTAAGTATTTAAAAAATAAATCGATGAAGCCTCTGCGTCTGTGTATTTTATTGTTTTTTTTTCTTCTAGAACAGTTATAATTACGGTTTCATCATGGCCTTATCTTTCGGAAGCTGCTTAACTAAAACCACTACTTAAATAAAAAAAAAAAGGTATAAAGAATCATGTGTACAAAGTAAAACGATTATAATATAAATAATTACAATATTATAGCACTTCCCTACTCTTTAATCGCTTGATGTACCTACTCAAAAGATCATGCTTACGGCGGAAAGCGAAGAACACCGTGGATATTAGTTAAAGATCTTTTAAAGTCTGTATAAAATTTGTTGAGTAATTTAAAAGCTTGAAATGAGATTGTTAATTATGTAAAGATTTTCTTCCCTTACCAAACATTTTCATCAAAGGGTGCAAGAAGTCCAGAACCAGCCGCCGACTCCTTTGGGCGTCTTAGCATCATCATCCAGTTACACTCATCAATTACCGTTGAGAATGTTACAAATTGATCTGAGTTCTTCATAATTGGAATAAATGCCGCTGCCAGATCAATACGCTGTGGACATCAGTGCTGTTTAAAAATGTTAACCATGCTGTTGGCTTCTTTACCAGCAGGCCTACTCTGTATGAATAACCCAATCACTAAATAACAATCCCTAAAATTTGAATTTCAGTTCTGTTTCTTCAAAATCTGTGTGTTCCATTTAAAATTGGTTTGAAATTAAGTAAAGCGATCTTGATGTTAGAAATCAGACAGCAGGATGTTTTATTTTTGTTGGTCCGGAGCACGGTACCGTTCACACGTCTTCTACCACCACACCGCATGTAGCACCGCACTACAAGTCAGCAGATTGGGATGCGATTCAGTCAATCGGTTGGATATAGGGAAAACCTTCAATCCCACAAGGCTGTGTTCTATTCCCGACCCTGTTTCTTCTGCGTATCAAAGATATGTTGCAAACTTATCAATATTAATTGCAATGCGGTCGAAACCACTGGGGTTACGATTAGACGTACAGGTATTTCTCGGGCAGCTGTCGATCAGTATCAGAATAAACATATGTTTATAGTCGAAACTCTGGAACGTGAAGTCTCAGACTAAGGTCGACTAAATCTAGTCCAATTTAACCCCAAGAAGTGTCTTTCTGGTTTGTTTTCTTCAAAGACACTCTCCTCAACCAGCATCTGAATACTGGGCGTTGACATATCGAATGACGTTCAGTTTTGCGGTCATTCGCACTTGCGAGCCAACTAGCATTGTGATTGTCCATAGGCGGCGGCATCACTCAACATCAGATGAGCTACCGTTTTGCTGTACCTATTATAAAATTCCATAATTTTTATATTTAAATACTTACATTTGATCCAAGTAGCCCAATGAGGGATTCCAGTGGTCTGTCATCGCTGTACAACATGTTCCTTTCCGGAACGACAACTTCGTAAGTGAAATTAAATTTCTTCTGTAATATATGTACCAAGTCGAATGCTGCTCCCCTCCCTATGTATGTGCCATTTTCAGTCCTTTCCACCCAACTCTCAGGATAATACTAGGAAAAATACCATGAAATATAGTAATTTGTTTCTACCTACATAGATATTGTTTTTCTCGGGTGCCTTTTTTAAAACTCACTGTACTTGCTCGCTTTGCCAGTGCGGTCTGGCGATAGCGATGCCGATGTTTTTGTATTCTATTACTATACAATTCTTTCAATATCCGTAGCGCTTATTTGCAAGTTGTAATGTTACCTTGGATAGGTACTATTAGTATAAGTAGGCGCGGTACTAAATCTGAACATTCAAGTCGGGGACGTAATTGTCGCTATTGATAGTTACAGAGTACTAGACGTGAGCATGTAGCTATAAATACTTAACATATTATTTTCTTGATATTTAAAAGTAGATGGATGACGAAAATAATTTTAGATTACATTAAAAATTGGTAAAAAGTTTTGATGCTTACGAGTAAACACCACAACACAACAAGTGTTTACGCCAATAAGTTATTTTTTGGATTTAAACCAGTTACATCAAAATAGTTTAATTTTTTATTAATTAATTAATAAGTGTTCCACCCTGTTTAATATTTATTCATTATTATAAAAACGAATATTATATCACTATCTGCGAAGGCACTTGTAACGTCATGTAATTATTTAGTTTACAGATTCACGTTTCTTTTTCTTAAAGATTTAAAGGTAAACGGGAATCTAGTGCTCAAGTAAGATACAGTAAGAAATAACAAAAACGAATAAATTCCCCGGAGTTAATAAATACAGATAATATAACTTTTTCTAGAGCTGTGATACTTTTTGACATTCAACATCTTTTGTCTTGCCTCACCGTGACCACGCACGCTGTAAAAGCACGCGAAACGTCGGGAAAAATTTAAAATTATGTAAAATAATTATAAGTTTATAATAATATATAGCTTCAATCCCTTAAAAAAAAGTGTTTGCTTTAAATGTGTAAAAGTTATGTTAACAAAAGACAATACAACGAATATTATGTTTTCCTTTCTTTTCTTTCTTATTTCGACTAGAAATATACCTAGATATAAATCAGATACGTACATTGATCGTTCCAATCCTCAGATGGGTGCCATTTACAAAATTTTCCAACTGGTGGCGTACTGGTTTAACATCTGGATCACAATAATTTCACTTGTTATAGATAAAGAAATAAAGAAAAATGTAAAAAAATGTAAAAATAAAAAATAATTGTGACAAACCAATGTGAAAAGACAAACATATATGAAAGCTTTAACACACATGAAAATAATGTTTTTACTCAAATGTTATATTGTTAAAATCAGAATTAAATTTTGGAATTGTAAGGTATCTGTATTAAATTTTCCGAAAACAGCAAAACAGAAAACAAAGACGGAGCGTCGCAAATAGAAATTAAAGATATATGCATTTTAATTGAACAATAAATCTTCTATTAAACATATTGTTTTATGTTCCACTATCTTTCATCACTATTTCTCTTGAAGGTTGGTAAAAATATCTGATTTTGGCTTAAGTTACAAAATTGTTTTCAAAAAAACATTCAAAGTTAGTTCAGTTAATCCACCATTTCTTTGTTTAAGTAGACGTTATTTCTATATATATATATATATATATATATATAAATTAATAACAGTGGAAAAATGTTGCCAGCATTAAAGGTACACTGTCACAGGGACCAAACTTCTTAATTTTCTATTTATAAATTTTTAATTACTATTATATAGGTTAAGAATATTGTAAATACTGTATATGTGTGTGTTTGAAATAAATATGTATAATAAAAATATTACCGTGCAATGGATTGTCATCTATAGTTGCGCAAAATGTCGCGTTGCACACAGTAGAAAAGATAAGTTCTAATCCGGCCATTGCATGTCGTGTACTGATTACCGTAACACAAATATCAAGCGGTGACACAGGGTGGCGTAATGGAGGGTGGACATATAAATATGAAAGCTTTAATGGTAGGCCAATAATCGAAAGTGTAGTTAATATTATTATGAATCTTTTTTATCAAAGTTATAGAGAATCTTTAAGTACGTTAGCGAAGCTGTTTGGATTAGGTGAACGTATTCCACAACCAAAGAGCAGTGATGGCCTAGTGGCTTCAACGAGCGAACCTCTTCAATGAGGTCGTAGGTTCCAGCCCCGGCTGTGCAGCAATGGAATTTCTTTCTATGTGCACATTTCACATTTGCTCGAATGGTGAACGAAAACATCGTGAGGCTTGACCCAAAAAGTCGCCTACTTGCCTATTAGAATGACTAATGATCATGAAACAGATACATAATTCTGAGGCCCAGACCTAAAACGGTTGTAGCGCCGCTAATTTATTTTTATTGTTATGCAATAGATTCATAACTGAAAAACATAGAATATCTAGTCCAATTATGAACAGATAAGAAACTTTAAAAAATAACTTCAAAGTAGAGTACCTTATAATTAGCTTTTGCCGTATCTTTTGTTAGTTTTAAATGATAAAAGAAAACAACTGTAATTATTATTTGTTTGCATACGCTTGATGTAGACCGATATGCCGTACAAGGGAGGCAATAAGCAGTAATGGTTTACGTAAATAACATGATATTTAAGTACAGGGTTACGGAACATTCAGATGTTATTAATTGATTCCACGTTACAGTAAAAATACAATAAATTTACTGTACATACTACAGAATCAGAATATTTTAACAAGTAAAATTACCTACTTTTGTCTATGACAACAGTGAACAGCGTCATCGTCGGTACCGTTCAATGACATCATAGACTATTCTCTAAAGCACAAGAGTAATAACAATCAAGTGGCGCTACAACCCTATACCTATCGGTTTCGGGCAGATTTTTTTTTATAGAACACGGGACAAACAGCCAGGAGGATCAACTGATGTTAAATTATACCGCCGCCCATGGACACTCTCAATGACAGAGGGTTCACGAGTGCGTTGCGGGCCTTATAAGAATTGGTACAAGAGCGTTGGTTCTTGAAGGTTCCACATAGGTGTCGTGCGCGGCATAAACTGCCTTCAAAAACGCTCAGTTGTGGAACGACGGACGTCGAGGTGATACGGGTGGAATTTCGTATTGCATCTTCTTCAATAATTTTTATTTCATAAAGAATTAGGTAATCAGCCTTCTGTATTTGACACATGTCATTAACGCAGTAGCAAGTGCTAGTAGCGCCCATTGGAAGACAATTATTGAATTTGTGTGAGTGGTCAATAGTCATTCAAACATAATCATTGATAAGATCTTAGGGATAAAAATTGCACAGTTAAGCCTAGTAGTCTAGGGCATCACGGCTCTTTAAATATATTGTAATAAATAAATATATTATAATTATTTCACGAAATATGAATTACGCAATCGCTCAACCCATTAATCAGCACGTATGCTGATTAACTTACAAATATCGATCTTATTACAATGGTTTTTTTTAAATGAAAAATGGCTCACTTAATTGGCTGCACAAATAGATGCCTATATCATTACTCATTTTTCAAACATTAATCCAGTCACCAGTGGCGCTACAATCCCTTATTGTTAATTTTTTATTTCATAGACAAGTAGGTGACAAATATCATTTTGGATTTGAAAAATACCGGTTTCCTCACGATGCTTTTCTTTCACCTACGACTGCGATGAGAGTCGTACGTTGGAGGCCAACACTGCTATAAACAATTTTTCAGGCATGTATGTAACCGAAATACCAGAAACACGTCTTAATAATTTTGAAAAATAAATTTTGGGTATTATTCCCGTATGTCAAACCCTTAGCAACAAAGCGCAAAGCCTTTACTCAGATTATGGCTTTAAAGAAATGTTATATTGGCCTATGTTTTTCTATTGGCGCGTCTAAACGAGCCATGTTTTGCTGCAATTGATGGCTGCACTGTTGGCCACTAATTTCCCGGCCACTATAAAAATATTTTAATGCAGCTGATGGCCGAATAATCTATGGCTGGGCAATGTGTTGCAAATTGCAATATGTCTGCAATAGTATGGCCCATGATGCAGACTCCTAAACGGGCTACACAAACCGGCAACAATGGCTGACGAAATCACACTTGTCGCAGCAGCTTATATTGTTTTAAAAAAGAAAGAGAAAAAGAAGAGATTGTGGATTCGACCTTACTTAAATAGGCGTGAAACTGTAGACAATTTGAGTCTAGAAATATGCCTTGATAATAAATTATTCAAGAACTTTACTAAAATTAAAAGCAGTCATTTTTAAGTAGTAACCTAACGTCAAAATGCACCTGATCGCAAAACACAGAATATAGCAACAGGCACACTTCACGCATCGCAAACGTCATGTCGCGTAGAAAAGGATACACTGTGCCATAACAAAGAGAGTGACTGAAACAACAATAGAACTGGCTGTGCAATATTGCAGTTGAATTCGATAGCATAGCGATCGTCCGGCCACCCATCGGGGCAACATCGGCCATATGTGGCTATACAAAACATGTTTGGCTATATGGCCGGGACATTACTGCAATATTGCATAGTGTGGCTGCTATTTTTTGCAATGTTGCCGGCCACAGTGTTGCAGCCATCGATTGCAGCAAAACATAGCCCGTTTAGAAGCGCCATTAGTTGTGTACACGCGAGTTTTGATTGTGCTCATTGAATGACAACGGTGTTCTAACCTACGACCTTTGGTTTGGAGGCGCATGCTTTAACCACTACGTTAAAACTGCTCTAATAACTAAGTTGTTAAAATGTTATTATACCTTCAACTACTATGGTTTAATAGCTATAGCCTATGTATTGCTATTTCTGAATAATGAGACACCTCATTATGAAGAAATAACATTAGGAAAATGATTGCATTAACCTACTTATAAATAAGATTTTACGCAGTTTGATAATATCCTAACCATCAACGAAGTCTTTTTTATCCTTAAGTAGAAAAATTGTTTGATAGTTGCCATTTTCGATATTTTTAGTAATAGGTAATTTTTTTGTCCTCATTAACATAACGTTAGAATCAACACTAATTTATGCAGGTTTAAAAAAAAATATACGTTGAATGGATGAATGTCGTCATTCGGTTTTTATAGTCGTTTAAAAAGCAGATAATTACAAAGTAAAATACAATGACGTCAAATCTAACCCAATTACAACTTGGCGATTTTCGGTTAAATAACAGTTATTTTTTACTAGTTGAAAGTATTTGTAATGCATATCTGAAATTACCTCAAACCGAGTGTACAACAAAAAGTTTAGGGGTTTTTAATCGATTGGGCATATAAAGCTATTTTTAATTCTTGGTTCTACGGGGAACGTTCTGTAGGAGTTGGCATCACTGATCTAACCGCTGACACCGATGAATGTGACATTGACATTTGACATGATGTATACCAATAACCAATTACCAAAGTTAAACACTAAACAAGCGCAAAAAATAAACATACAATTACAACCTACAAATAAATAAAAAAATACCTAAAATACTCTTTATTATTTATGGGAAAGCTATACTTGTATATTGATCTATAATTGTACTGAATGTTGACAAAATGAAAGAAACCCAAATATCAAACTCTGAAAAAACCTTTGTACAAAAAATTATAGCTGGTGGACACGTGAGTTTATTTTTATAACAAACATGTATTTTTTATTTAATTGATTTGATCATCATGAAACTTAACCCTTTTTCAGCGTTTAGATGGGCGAATTTATAGTGAAACTAGAAATCTTCAGATCGCGTTCGGCTCAGATTATGGAAGTTGTATGGTTTCACTAGGAGAAACGAAGTAAGTCCCGTTTTTATGTATATACTATATTTAGTATTTTATAAATCAACCTTTTTGTTACAATTGCTGACTTTTTATGATTTCTAGAGTCTTGGCGCAGGTATCATGTGAAGTGGTACAACCAAAACAAATTAGGCCAAATGAAGGTATCATATTCATAAACGTGGACATCAGTCCTATGGCTGCACCACAGTTTGAGGCAAACAGACAAACAGATCACACAGTAAATCTCAACAGATTGTTAGAAAAGTGTTACAAGGATTCAAAATGTATAGATCTTGAATCTCTTTGTATTGTGGTTGAAGAAAAGGTATGTTATACATAATACATTAATTAATTTAAGTATTACAAAAATTATGTAATCACATGTGTATTTAAAAAAATCTATTTAAGGTGTGGTCACTAAGAGTTGATGTTAAAATTTTAAACCATGAAGGAAACTTAATTGAATGTGCCAGTATAGCTACACTAGCTGCATTAGCTCATTTTAAAAGGCCTGATGTAACACGAGTGGGGGACAAAGTTATAATACATTCTATTGCTGAAAAGGATCCTATTCCAACAGTTTTGTACCACTATCCTGTGTGTTTGACTTATGCCATTTTTGGAAGCGAGTTAGTACATTCATGTTATTTAAGTCATACAAACTATGAATTTTATATAATAGTAATTTTTATGAGATTTAACTTTACATACTTTTTTATATAACAATTTCAGTATTCTTTTATCTGATCCAAGCTACATAGAAGAAGCAGTATGTATGTGTACATTTGAAGAAGGAAGTGCAGGTGGGGGCTTGCTTGTTGTTGGTATGAATCAATATAAGGAGCCCTGTTTATTAGATTTGACAGGAGCTGCCATACACAATGTTAATATAGTACATAAAGCAATACTAAGTGCATCGGAGAAAGGAAAATCTGTTGTTGATGTGTTGAAGAAGGCTATAATCAGTGATGATACATTAAGGTAGAATATTTTTTAGATTCAATATTAAAATTTAATCTAAATAAGACAACATCCAACCCACTATCATAGTTCTAACTCGAAGAATTTCATAGTGTAATTAGCTATGTTAAGTTAAAATGAGTCCAACAAAAATGATCAGTTAAATAAAAGTAAATACTTGTCTAAGAAACAACTAAATTGATATTAATTTTATATTTGAAAAACATTAAACAACCAATGGCACAAAACACCTGATATGGGGGGCACATAAAAGGTTAGGATACACTGGTCTAACTTCAACCATTAAAGTTTTGACTTAATTATCTATCAACAATAACTATACTTTTATTATTTGACGCCATATCTACTTTTGGCTCAGTTTAGGGCAGATGATAAACACTGCAACTATTTTACCACCAGTGTTTACAACTATTTATAATTGCACCTTATTGTAATTTTCTGTTTGATATCAGATTGTAAACAATAAAATATTGTTTACAATGTTTAAAATGGTCCAACCATTTGGCTGAATTTAACTAAAGGAACTTCTAGAAAGAGTGATCTGAATAGATGAAAATGTGTGTTACTGTAGCATAAACTTTTATAAGATTGCTGTGAGTTACACATTATCCATTATAAAGCCCAATGAGTATAGGATTTACTAACCACTTCCAGTTGTTACTTATTCCATATTTTGTACTTCTTTACATCCCGTTTCCATCTAATTTTAACTCCAACCCCATCAGATGACTTGTGTTGGGTTTCTGCTAGAAGTGGAATAAGATAAAAAGTAATTTCTACAACTATGATATTTAATAAAATAAACTTTTATTTTAACCCTTTTCATATGAGTGAAAATGTACCCTTAGTACTAGAGTAAAATTTAGATGAACAATCATGATAAAATGGAAACAGGGGGACACGGAAAACCAAGCAACAGACGCAATTAGGAAATGTACACTATTTTTTAAGATTTCAGTAAAAATAATGACACCAAATAAATAATAATATTTCTTCTCACATTTTTAATTAAATTCAATGTAATCCAGATGTTATCAATAATTTAAATAAACAAATATCCATTCATAATTCCTTAGGCAGTTATAATAATTATTACAAATACTAATCCAATTTAAATGAGACCCATAATATACATTTTCATTAAAAAAAATTGTTCTCAGACTAAAGAGAGTCAAGATTAATTATGCAGATATTATAACAACTGAACACAAGCAATCACTAATCAAAAAGGATCTAAGCATTTGCCTTAAGAATTATAATGCTAATGATATCAACCCAGAGAGTGATGTGGAAATGGATGATGATGTTCAAATAGTTGAACCTAGCAAATATGATGGTAAATATTTATTTATGCATTGTAATTATAAGCAGTTATTGGTTATCATCAAATAGGCATTCAAGAAATGCCTGCTTAACAATAATACATCTTCTGTTTAATATTTCTTTAAGTATATATAATTTTATACCTGACTAATTTTATTGTAATCTAATATAATCAAATCAGGATTATATCCTGCCATGATATATGGACTTTTAGATGACTTTAATTTTGTAAAACCCTCTAGTTGTGGTACAAAAAATCTATGTTATTGTAACTTACCAACAATCAAAAGGTTGTAATTATTCATATAAATATTATTTTATTTACACAAATGAGAATGATAAAACATACTAATAAAACTAATTATTTAAACCGACAGACTATTGAACTTCTATAATTAAAAATTTTCAACTTTTTTCTTTCTAATATAATCTATATATTTCTTGAAAATTACATTCATACCAAATATTTTTTTTACAGTTGTCCCAACATTACCCAAGACAGCTGAACTCAAAGTTAAGGCAGAAAAGTCAGCATGGATTGAGATATCGTCAGAAGAGGATGATTAAATCAAAATAATTTATACAATTATATGTTATTAAATCTCTTTAACAATACTTACAATAATATTAGCATTGCATTTCCCTTTTTCAATTAACAATCATTGCATTTTAATATAGAGTAGAAAATCTTTTCTACACTGAATAAATATTATGAGACCACATGAATGAGTACATTTGATAAACAAAACAAGTCATTATGCTTCACTTTGAAGACACTTAAAATTATTAAGTTCATAAGAATTATTATGTACAATTAATTTATAGAAATAATTAAATGAAGATTGGAAATTAAGGAAGAGAAATTACCTAATCTAATACTAAATTAAGTTTAAAAGTTCATAAATAATCACTTGAATTTACAAAGAGTCAGAATTCATTCCATTTTTGTGATCTAATTTATTACCATTAGTTTTCACCATATAAATGAAATATGTTATAATCTCCTTTTCATTGACTGGTAGAGACTTAAAGTGCTTTTGTATTACCTGTGAACAATGATTTCTATTTAAATCAATAGTATAGTAACCATGAAATGGGTTACAATTCAGAGTCAATTTAGGTGCTAACCAACTTCTACTTGCATGTAACATGGCCATTTGTTTTGACATGTGGGTGTAGCTTAAGTTATTAAACAACTTACAAAAGTAAAAATACTATTAAAAATTAAAAGACAATTCATAAACTAAATTATAAATCTTAGAAATATGTATGCATGTGTATTGTGCAAACTGGCTCAAAGATCTAATGTAATTCTAATGAATTTTTATTAAGAAATTAATAGGAACTTGGGAAAGGACAAAGGCTTCAAATATTAGATTCAGTCACGGGCTACTAAATCTCCTACATCAAAGTGCTAATTATTGTTGTACTTACGTCAGCTAATTGAGACTTATTAAGTCCTGGCCTTGTGGGCACCTTGTAATGCTTCTTGTACCTCCTTAATGTATTCACTTGTAATTGAAACCAGTCTACCTCAGGAGAATCTATTTCTGCCTCATTATCGTCATCCTCCGAGTCTTTGTTCCTTCTCTGCTTGGTGCGAGCACACTGAATCATTGTTTTATGGTAATCACAAATGTATGTGTGCCTAGCCTATAAACATATTGCATAATTAGGACCTCTTAATTATAGTAATTTTGAATGAAAATGTAATATATTTAAATGTAGTTCTAACCTGATGATCAATATTTAGTTTGAGCCTCTTTAGGGCCACAGTCTTTTGTATTCGCTTGCTGTATGACGCGTTGCCAGCAAGTCGCCTACATCGGTCACTGTCATCCACAAGGCAACATATTTGATCAGAATTACCTCTGGAATCTTCTTCTCCTGTACTAAACCCGTTGTTCATTTGATATTCCCGTTGAATCATATATAACAGGTAAATTAACTAACTCTCTGAATTCAACTTCCTTCACAACGCTTTGTTAAACAGTTTACGTATTCACAAAGATTTTCGATTGAGGTTATGAGATGCAATAACAAAAACCATTTTCGGATAATAACGCGACAAATAACATAATTCGATCTCGAAGAAAGTCAATAAAGACTTACTACTTTAGGAAAGCTCAACCATAATTAATTCACTGCACTTTTACCAATTTGGGATGCCCATGGCTCTGTTTTAAATTTAAAATAAAGTCAACTTTTTTACACTTTACATATAGTTTTGAAGTAATATCTTGCATAAACCATTACTATAGCTCATATTTACATAAACAATCACTTTTATTTCAATCTATAACACAAAATGGATGTTTTACCCGAACGATCACATTTATTGAAGTATACGTCTAGTCGCTATTACAAACGCAACAGCAATAGCATTTTTTCTTTTTAGCTCAATTCAGCTCACAATCGCAAACAAAATACACAGTACACACACATTAAAAACACCATAAACTTCGGAATTTAGGCTGTAACTCGTCTAGAAACCGTGTAAATTCGAATGTGTTGTTGAAAACTTCTTTGTGAAATAATCCCCTCAAATGCTTCTTCTCGTATTAGTGTGAGTGCATTTCTATTCCTATGCATCAATACGTACTTATAGTTAAGTATAAACAAAAAATAAAGCCGAAGCTCTCTCTATGATTGGTTGCAAAATGGCGGGATTTTCAATTTACACCAATCAGTTAGTTTTACTAATGACATCGACTATTCATGTTTTCGTTACGATGTACGGCACAAAGTTCCCTACGTAATAAGCGCTGAAATCGTGTGATCGTTTAAATAATAAATATAAAATTGCAGTCGGTAAGTTAAATAATATTTCAATTTGATATGTGTATTTTTTAATTCAATTAAGGCTTCATGAAAATATAGTATTTGTGCCTTTATCTGTGACTTATGCGATTAGGAGATATAATTTTTGTGAAGATATTTTTAGTTTTACATTCTAATTTTGTAAGCAAATGGCTGCCGAATGCTGCGACGAAGTAGTATTTAGACTTTACAGTTTGCACTATACTTGATGTACGTACGTACGTACATAAACGCGAAGATACTACCACCTTAAACCTAGAATAAAACAAAATTTTAAAATAAATGGTAGTTATTTTATTTATATAATCTATCAACCTCAATATACTTTCTTAATTGTGAAAAGTTTAATTTAAATTACCTACCTACTTAAAATAATGTTTCTTATTTAAAAGTACACAATTGATGTGAATGTCGCATAAAATTTCATTAAAATACCTTCAAATGACTAACAAATTGAGAATAAGTATACCTATATTTTTAGGGTAGAAATTAGTGCCCACGATTTTTTTAACATAAAAATGCAAATATCCTACGTTTTATTAGTTTAGGTCCATACCATATGATTTATATTAACAATATGTATACAAAACGTCACTTTATTAAATAAGCATTTGTAAATTGTAATAAAACTAAAGTTTTCTAATTTCCGTTTAAGGCGACTGCTTCTTTTTAATAAATAATAAATATGCATATTGATACATTTTTGAAAATCTGTTCTTCGTCTGAGTCTCTTACCTATATTATGTTTTTTAATATGTTACTAGTTATTACTACTTTTAAATTTCAAACATGCACAATGCACATTCATTTCGATTTATACAAACTAATGAATTATTTGCTGTACAATTACAAAGTTAGCTAAAAAGTATAATAAGGTTAAGTTACAATTCAATATTATTAAACCACTGAATACACATATAAATGTCCAATGGGTTGCAATTGTTATTGTGAATACATTTCAAATGTAATGTATTCATTAATACTTTAATCACACATGAGTAAAAATAAAACAGGTAAAAGTATATTAAAAAATGTAAACAAAGAATCTCTTGAATTCGAGGGCCGGGATGTACTAGGCTATAGGTACCTAATCGTCTTATTGACCGGTTGCTGGACGGGCTCGTTATCTCTTTGGGTATAGGCTGTCCTTTTCTTTGCCGTATCGAATATTTTTGTGACGGCCGCTGCGCGTTGAGGGCGCCACTATATTCTAGTCGTAGCGTCTTGTTACGCGACGTTGCCAACTGTATTGACTTTAGTACGGAGACAAAACGTTACGTGCTCTAAGTGATCAAGGTACATAAAGCCGGCTTTTCGTCGTTATAAACATTGCGAATATCGTGTTATATCAAACTTTAAAGTTGTGTAATAATTGGAAAACATGTATCTGGTCAAATTATTGTGAGTCTTTGTTATAAAATTATCGGTACAGTAGAATAAAACCAGTGGTTTCTAGTAATCAAGTGGGCTTTATGTTCAGTGTTAATGTTATTGTACAAGTATAAGTGTCAATATGGATTGAGAGTTATTCAAAGAAAATAATCGTAAATTTTGAGGATAAAGAAACTGGTTAGCTAAAAGCGGGGATCTTGATATGGGGGATCGGGGAGCGACGGGGGGCGCTTGGGGTGCGCGCGACGATGCCTCGTGGTGGTCAGGAGGCGCAGGTGAAATACAGCACCAACAACAGATTAATGAAGACATAGCAAGAAGTACTGCAGCTGCAACTCAGCAATTATACACATACAAAATGACTGGAGGCTTTTCAAACACTAGTGGAGACAATTCCACCCCTAATTTTGATTATCGATTAATAAATAATTCAAATACACGAGATGAATCGCCACAACAAACATGGTGGTACGCTTCAGGATCAGTTGAAAATCAACAGACCTCATCACCTACGGTAATAATTCGAAGTATCTTTGTATTGATATACCAACACCATTGAAAATAGACATTATTTTATAATATGTATGTAAATGTAACATTAAGAAATGTTGACTGCATTTTTGACTTATAAAAAATTGTCTTACTTAAACACCACGTGTATGCTAGCGATGTACGATTTCTTAATAATATGAGTAAAATCACTTTCAATAACTACTTTCAAGGTTAAGGTATTTATAAAGTTCGGAGACTTGATGAGATCAATGACCCTCCTACATAAGTTGAAATAATAGCATTGAAGAAACATTCGCCCTAATTTATTATCATATTAACTATCAAATACATAATGTATGACGTCATATAACTTAAGATTTGAAGAAATATAACATCACATAATCAATAAAAGAGCATAGTATTAAAATTTATAAGCTCAAACAATAGTTAGGGATACTATACGCTGTAGTATTTACGTTGATAATACTGGTTAATTTATTCTGTGCCCCATAAGTATATAAACAGGTTCTAACTTCTAGGATAGAAAGAATTTTATGATTCAGTTAAAATCTCAGGTATAAGGAAATAAATTCGTTTTACTCTATAAATTAAGATGAAACGTAATTCTTAGGAGTACTATTTTTTTGCCGTACCATTAACAAGTTCCAAGTATTTTATTATTTTGGTACATTTTTAATTGGAGGTTAAAAATGAATTGAACATTCCATGAAATAGAAATATTTTTTTAAATAATATGCTTATAAAGACTAAAAGTGGGATTTTCAAAAAGAAAAGGTAAGATTTATGGCGGCGGATTTCCGTGTCTGTTTCATTGGTCACTTCTGTGCTTTATTTCAAATTAAAGGTCAATGTTTCACAGACCCTTGAGCCACCATGGTTAAAACATTACGTAAAACCAAGAAGTTGAAGACATCCTATGGATGGCGACCCTGAATAGCTTGAAATCGGCATTTGATAATTTGATAAATTGAATTAATGCGTATATATTAAAGTGAAAGTAGTTTTGAGGGTCGTGTCCTTGACTCGTAATGAACTTATAAGTAATAGGATAGGGCAACACTCGATGACGAGTACTTGCTAGTTGCTATTCTTTGTTAACTATTATATTGAAATCTTTACAGTCAATTTTTATATGACAAAAAAATTACTGTTAATGCCAAAAAAACTAATTATATTTAAATGCTCTATGTGGGATGATTTTTATACATCGCTCACTTATTAAAACGAGATTACTGTCTCCTAATTGTTACTTATTATTTTAATACTTTTAAAGCGATGAGACCGATTGGGTGTGGCCGATTACGTAGGCGGGCTCTGATTTTTTCGATTATCTTGGTTACATAGTAACAAATGTATTTAATAGTCAAAAATGAAATAGTAATTTGACTTGAAACTTAAATATTTAAGTTTCGAGTCTAAAAAATTTATGGTATAAAACACTTATCTAGAATTTTTGATATTCTGTAAAATCCTTGTAAATTGTGAGTTTTGACAATGACAAATGAAGTAGACCACTTGAAGGTATAGGTAACAAAAAATGGATCTCTATTATTTAGTGGTAATTTATATACACTATATAAATCGCTTTGAAATAAATGTTTAGTATAAATTATAGTTGAAGGATCTTGGACTTAAATTTATTTATATTGTTTCAGTCTCAAAATCAGTCAACTTCTGATTCTGAACAAAGTAACCAACAAGCAAATGGTATTCAACAAAGCCATCAAGTATTACAACAACAACAGCAGCAGCAAGCTCAAAAAGATCAGCAAAGTCAAATTCAACAGCAACAAAATCAGTTACAACAACAATTAGAACAACACCAGAACTTACAGCAAGCTATTCAGCAGGCTCAAAATTTACAACAATCATTACATCAGAATCAGCAACAGACATTGCAACAAATGTTGCAACAACAGCAACAACAACAATTGCAACAGCTCCAACAACAGCAGCAGCAACAACCACAACAGCAGATAAAAATTGAACAAGCCAACAATCAACAGAACATAATACAAGTGACACAAGCTCAAGCTCAGGCTCTGGTTGCACAAGCTGCATTGCAACAGCAAGTAGTCCAAACATTGCATCAACAGCAGCAAAGCTTACAAGAACATTTACAGGCCGTCCAACAACAACAAATTCAAGCTGCTTTGCAAAGGCAGTCGGCGACATTGCAGGTAATTTTATTACTATATATGTGAATTTAGAGAACTCAATTCATATAAACATTTTTTATACCGTATTATATAATGTCTATATGCTGCTATGCTGTAAGGTCTTATATTATAGTTACGTTTACTTTTGCCAGATGATAATATGTTGATTTCATTAATATTAAAAATTCCAACTCAATAATATTAATACTTTCTCATCTACACAAAAATGATGTCAATATTATATAATTTTAGTAATTGACAAGCTAAAATTAGTATTAACTAGTGTTGTATGAATGTATACAAGTAGTTTTCTTCAGCTTTGTACTTGATACACATAAGAATTTTTAAGAATCCTAAAATGTTGAATAAATCTCTTTGTATTACAGGAATTGCAGCAACAAGCCCAACAGCAGGCGTTGATCTCACAAAATACACCTAAAACCAGAATGCCTAGGTCAAAACCGCCAAACAAGCCAAGGGGAAGGATGACAGCATATGCTTTCTTTGTACAGTCATGCCGTGAGGAACACAAGAAAAAGTATCCTGATGAAAATGTTGTATTTGCTGCATTCTCAAAGAAATGTGCTGAAAGGTGGAGTGTAAGTACTTTTGATACATAGTGAAGTTCTCTACAGAAAGGAGGCTTGTTCGTCAATATTGTGCTTGTGTTTTAAAGGTTTTGTTATATAACAATTCCTTCGTTTGAATTAACTATATACCAAACTACTACTATTATTACATATATTATATTACATTAAAATGTTTTGCACCACTGTATATATATATAATACAACAAAAGTATATGTTATGAAATGTCATCACAGGCCAAGACATCATAGCGTTAGAAACTTAATAATAATAGAAGTTAGTGGATAAACTAAATTTAAGCATCAACATTGATACCTAGGAGTTGATGAAATATATTTTTACTTAAAAAACCCAGAGGTTTAGAATTCAACATCGGCTTGGAGAGTCTGTTCTTAATTACAAAGCTTTTGTTCATTTGTTTATTATACTATACAGCATCAAAGAATATATGCGACATTTACATTCCGAGGCTACAATTACTGCACCTTGAAACAATATAAGAAAATAATTTGAACCGCTAAGGATATATACAACTACTCGAACTTAACTACTGGGGTCTTCGGACTGATGGGTGGTTAGATAGGTGAAGCATTCTCCCTTAAGATCGAAGGAAGAATAGCACCTTCCTTCCTACACATACCTTTAGTAGTATCTTTAATAAAAGATTTGTATGTATTTATTACCAAGTACTTTAACATGCTCGGGAGCAATACATATATAAACTAAAACTAACTTAACTGCCTGCTGCCTTAATAAATAATTAAGTGGTGTTAAGCCTACCAAGACAAGAAGAAATAAATCTATAGTAAAATAAGATCAAAATTAGGTCACAATATAGAACAGAAATATATGAAGCGTATGTTTACATGCAAAAAAATCAACACAAAGTTGTGTCACGTGAAAATTCTTCTTTTGCCATGAATTATATCATTTGTAGCATGTTTAAAGTTGTTCTCAAAATAATATAAATATTATTATGATTGTAAGAAAATTGTATTACTTTATATTATTCTAGCAACAACAGTGAATTATGATTTTCTTTGTAATTTAAGTAGCAGGGTATAAATTCTGGTAAAACTTATAAGATCCATATAAGGAGTTGAACAATGAGTGTTCTGTCCTTTTCTCCCATGTCTAATTTCAAATATGTATTTGCCAAATCATTCATTAGTTAAATGAGGTTTATGGTTGTAAATGATGTTTTTTTTATCCTACTCTTACTTTCACTAACAAACTATACTATACACAAAATTAATGAACATAAAGCGGCTTTATAAATGTACATATATGCATTTTAGTAAGAAAAATTTTACATAGTCAAATACACACGAGCATTAAATATCCCACACATAGCCGGAAAAACACTGGGTATGGGTGTCTATGGGCTGCGAAGACTGCCCTTTTTGGTCGACCCGCAAGGTTGTTTGCCCCCCTATTATATAAAAAAAAAACTAATAATTTACATCTACCGAAAATCAGAACCAAATACGGTCGCAAAAATATAACCTATTTCGGAGCGGATCTTAACAACAGCCTTCTGAGATTCGGGATGTGGAGCCGTTTTGGATACGTCTGCGAAGTTTTTTGGTCAATACTCTAAGCAATAATAGCGTACGACAGTGGCGTTTATATTTTACTTTTTATGTTTTTAATATCATAATTTTTTCTAATCATGTTTTGAAAACACTTAAGTTTTTTTAAATTTCAGTTTGTATGATTTACAGACAATGTCAGAGAAAGAGAAGATGAGGTTCCACGAAATGGCGGACCAAGACAAGAAGAGGTACGACTTAGAGATGAAGGACTACGTACCGCCGAAGTTTACGAAAGTGCGCGGGCGCAAACGTCAGCAACCGAAGGATCCAAACGCACCGAAGCGATCGCTGTGAGTTATGGTCACGAATCTTGTGAATTTAGACTTAATTTAAAGAGATTTTTATTATTTGTGTTTCTTTGTTTATTATATTATAAAGTATTTGTCTATAAACGAATCCACTAAACCGATTTTGTTGTCAAGTAAACGATTCATGTTATCTTATTTAATTATTTATTTCGTTTCAAGCAACACAAAGACGCCCTTAATTATATCAAACAATAATAATAATAGCATCGTGTATATCCGTTAAATTTTTTTATATAATGTATCGTGAAGTTGTTAAAAGGCCTCCTAAACTACACTTATGAACGTCAGAAAAGAAGTTAAATTAATTCTTAATTTACATTTACTACCAGTTCGCAAGTCAAGGGCGTAGAGCGGGCAAAAAGGACTGGCAACAAACTTTCCGCCACTCTTTTTAATCGATAAGTTTTATCTCGCCCTTAATTTGGGAAGAAGTGAATGTAAATTTAGATATTTGTTTAAATAATATGATTGGACAATTCACACCAATTGACCTAGTCCCATGCTAAGCTGGTGAAGCTTGTGTTATGGGTAGGCAACGGATATACTTACATATTATAGATAGATAGACATATTTAAACACCCAAGACCTAAGCACAACACCAAATGCTCATCACATCGATGTTTGTCTAAGCCGGGGATCGAACCCGGGACCCATGGATTCGCAGTCAGGGGTACTAACCACTAGACCAATGAGCCGTCATAATGAAGTTCATAAGTGTACCAATATGAATAAATGTTAATTTGACTGGCAAAACAAAGTTAAATACACAGAGTAGTTCTTTAGTTATTGGTTACTAAGCTAATGATACTAAGATAAACGTAAATTAATCAATAAAGCTTTTTAAAAATTTGACGAATATTTAAATGATCCTAATCCTTGGGATTAATTTGCTCAAGTTCGAACGATTTGTGAGACTCAAAACTTGGCGATTAAAAAATTTAACATCTTTTCTGTTGACGTTCATAAGTGTACTTGGTTACCTATATGAATATCGTTATTTTGAGTTTGAAAAGGTTTCATATAGGATAACTTTTAAGTATCAAATGCTATGCGTTTTATATCAAAATTTAATATAAATCGCATAGCATCAGCGGGCTTCGAACTTAGTGAACAAAAGTCGGTAAAACAATAAATGAAACTTGCAGATCTGCGTTCTTCTGGTTCTGCAACGATGAAAGATCAAAGGTCAAGGCAAAAAATCCAGAATACACGATGGGTGACATCGCAAAGGAGCTGGGCCGTCGGTGGGCGGCAGCCGACTCCGATACTAAGACGAAGTATGAATCCTTAAGCGAGACGGACAAGGCCAGATATGATAGGGTGAGTTGGTAGAATAGAAAATTGTGTTTGTATCCCCAAATATTTGATAGATATGTCGGAGAAATATCGTCTCTCTATCGACATAGACAGCGGGTTTAGTGCGAGGACAAAAGGCACGAATAATTTTATCATACATTAAAATTACACTTAGGCCGTTTCTCCACTGCTCCGGTCCGGCAAACGTTAATTACCGATCCGATTTAGAAACTCACAACAGTACTTACGTGCTTCTCCACTACTCCGGCATCCGGTTTTTAACGATCCGATAACTTGCTGGATCGGAACGCGGTGCTTTATCGGTCCAAGTATATCCAAGAGGTTATAAATTATTATTCACAGGTTTATTTATAGTTTCTTGAATTTGAAAATATCTGCATAACCTGGACCAAACCAAATTATGTTGCTATTTGTATTTTTACGATAGTATTAGAGAACTATTTATTAAGTAGATTTTAATATTTCAAGATAGGCAATATAAAAAAGTAATAAACTAGCCAGGGCAAAAAAATATTCAGAATTTAGAACGTTTTATTAATAAAATAAAGTAAATGGGTTTTAGTTAATATAAGTGTTGCATGATAAATACACAAGTATCGATTATTGTCGGATCGGATATAGTGGAGAAAGGGCCTTAGGTTAAATTATATTTCAAGGCACCGATCTCACTTTTAATCACAATCTAGACCCAACGCGGTCCATATTCTCAACACCACAATGTTCACATTCAGTGAATCAGAAATATCCTGCGTTCCCTGTACGCACTCTCAAAAGTCAAAATGGCGCCTCGACCCCATTGAGACATTGGCTCTGCTCTGATTGGTCGTAACTTATACGTACTTTTATTTAATAAGTAATTATTCCAAACTATGGAACCTTGAAATAAAAACAAATCAAATTAAATTTTTATTCGTAATCTCAATGATTAACCAAAACAACAATAAAAATCAGCGGTCACAACATTCCCTGACATATAAATTATTTAGCTAATTAAATGTTTAATAGTTAGACTATTTTGTAGATATGTCTTCAATAAAACCTTCCGCAGAGTCCGCGATTGTTACTAGTAATTTTTCTTGATTTGGTTATGCACTTTTTGCACTTTACCCTTACTATTTCTTTTTTGACGTCACAACGTCTAATAAATCAATGAACGCCGGCTGCACGCACGAAAAAGCATGACGCATTGTCCCGTTACGCTCATTGTACGCTTGCACCGCATCTATCTCTCTCCCACTCGAAGACTTCAGTATGCAATCATTTCGTTAATGTTTTGTTATGACGTTGTCACGTTGAACTATCCATAAACCGACTTACAGACAACTATTTTTTTTAGTTATTCTTTCCTTACCAGCGTGGCCTGGAAGAGATCGCTTGTTAACGATAAAGCTATTGCATCCCTAATAATTTGTAACTTATTTTGAAGTTTAAATAAAATAAAAATTACTACGAAGCACAGTGGTTTTCTAATGTTATATTTTATTATTTAGTTAAATAAATAAATGTTAAAAATATAGTTAAAAAACTGCTTATAATAACGAGTTATTTTTTGACTTGACGTTGTTGAATACGATTCTTTGTCCGTTAAGTTTCAATTCAATTTATAACGTCTCAATACTTTTCAGGAAATGACAGCATACAAAAAGGGTTCACTGGTATTGGGGATTCAGCCGCAGCAGATTATGGTCGAACCGGACGACGAAGAGGTTGAGTACAATGGTGATGATGAGTACAAGTGAATTCAATAAAAGTTTAAAATTCAATTAAATTAAGCGATGAGCCTAATGGCGTTTTGAGTTGAAATTGCAGAAGATAAAAATTGCGCAGATTATTATACAGTGTAAACGTGTGTTCACTCGTTATAACAACATCTCTGTAACTTCAAATAGGGTTTGACAAAATCAATAAAAAAGTTGGACCATTTGCGTTTGAATAGATCCAGAACTTAGGAAAGTATTTTAAGATTATAGCAAGCTTAAACGTCCAAATCTGTGAGAAAATGGAATTTTCTTGTCGTAAAAAATTGAATTGTTTACATAAGAAACTTAAATGATAGATTTAAGGAAGAAATTACTAACGAAACACAGCAAGTGAATTTTCAAAACATGATTAATTCAATAAATTTTCGACCCCCTTAACAATAAATTTGATACAAAAAAGATAGAGATCCTAGAACTTTTTTTTTTTTTTTTATAGAACTGGGGGCAAACAGGCAGGAGGCTCACCTGATGTTAAGTGATACCGCCGCCCATGGACACTCTCAATGCCAGAGGGCTCGCGAGTGCGTTGCCGGCCTTTTAAGAATTGGTACGCTCTTTTCTTGAAGGACCCTAAGTCGAATTGGTTCGGAAATACTTCAGTGGGCAGCTGGTTCCACATAACAAAATCTGCCTTGAAAAACGCTCAGTTGTGGAACGGCGGACGTCGAGGTGATACGGGTGGAATTTCGTATTCTGTCTCGACGTCCGATGATGAAATTCAGCTGCAGGTATTAATCCGAACAACTCCTCTGAACACTCCCCATGGTAAATGCGGTAGAAGATGCAGAGTGACCCCACATCTCTACGCAACGGCAAAGGATCAAGCCGCTCGGAGAGGGATTGGTCGTCGACGATTCGAACCGCTCTGCGTTGAATACGGTCAAGTGGAAGGAGCTGGTACTGGGGAGCCCCCGCCCAGAGGTGAGAGCAGTACTCCATGTGGGGCCGAATTTGCGCTTTATATAGTTGCATGCGGTGGCCCGGAGTGAAGTACCGCCTCGCCTTGCTGAGCACACCAAGCTTTTTGGAGGCTAATTTAGCCTTTCCCTCCAAGTGACCGCGAAACTGAACGTCGTTCGATATGTCAACGCCAAGTATTCCAATGCTGGCTGTGGTTTTAAGGAGAGTGTTTTCGAAAAGAGGAGTAGCGACAAAGGGTGTTTTTTTAGCGGAAAACGCGCAAACTTGTGTCTTCTTGGGGTTAAATTGGACTAGGTTTAGTCTGCCCCAGTCTGAGACTCCACGTAGTAGAGCTTCGACTTCAGACACAAGTTTGTTCCGGTACTCATCGACAACTGCCCGAGAAATACCTGCCCGGCCAGTGTAAAAAGTATCCCCAGTGCTGTCGCTATGTCCAAACTTACCGCCAGTGCCTCCCCCTTGGACTCAATTGCCTCTGCCCACCTATGGGTAAGGTATACAAGGAGGTCACCAGCTGAGCGACCTCGACGAAAGCCGTACTGAGAATCGCTAATCAACTGGTGGCCCTCTAGATACCTCAAAAGCTGGCTATTAATAATGGTTTCCATTATTTTGGAGAACAAGGAGGTGTTAGCTATTGGGCGATAGTTGGACGGATCAGAGCGATCGCCTTTTTTTGGGATCGGATGTATCGAAGCGGTCTTCCAGCACTTCGGGACAGTGCCGAGCAAGTACAGGTACCGGAAAAGGCGCGTTAAGACCGGAGCCAACTCAGAAGCACAAGTACGCAGCACAATTGGGGGGATACCATCCGGCCCGCTCGACTTATGAATGTCCAAGGAAGATAGTGCTTTGCGGACGGCACGTTGCTGGAATGTGATTTCCGGCATCGAAGAATCACACCGCGAAATGGTCGGTGGTGATCTTCCTCGGTCATCCAAAGTCGAGATGGACGCGAAGAGACAGCCCAAAAGGTCGGCCTTCTCCTTCGCAGTGTGGGCTAGAGAGTCATCCTCCCTGTGCAGTGGCGGAATGGCGGGCTGACAAAAATTCCCTTGGACAGCTTTGGCGAGAGACCAGAAGGCTCGAGTCCCTGAAGGGAGTTGGGCCAATCTCTCGCCAAATCTGGCAATGTGCTCTGACTTTGCCTTAGTGATTTCCCGTTTGAAGGACCTGGAGGCTGAGTTATATGCTGTTTTAAGTTCGCTGGTATTGGCATCACGAGATTTCGCCGCTTCCGCCCATGCCTTAAAGCATTCTCGCTTTCGACGCGAGGCCGCCTTGCAAGAACGCTTAAACCAGGGCTGAGACTTGCCACCGATCGGCACTGCAGAAAATGGAATAAAGAGTTCCATGCCCTGCAGAACCACTTCGGCGACAGAGGCGGCGACGGAATCTGGAGCTTCCGGCGAAAAGCACATAGGCCCCCAAGGGTAGGACGCAAAGAAAGACCGCATCCGGTCCCAATCTGCTGACTTATAGTGCCAGATACGGCGACAACCCATAAAGCGGGGCCGTGAAGGGCGCGTAGATGGCACAGTACTCCGGACCACACAATGATCTGATGAACCCAATGGCGGGTCAACAGAGACTTGATAGTTCTCCGGATGTGAAGTCAGCAGAAGGTCCAACAAAGAGGGTTTATGACCATCCACATCTGGTATTCGCGTAATCGCAGGGACCATTTGTGTCAGGTCGTAGGCTAAAGCAAAGTCGTGAAAGGATCTTCCCGCGTGATCGGTGGTTTCAGAGCCGAGCCAATCGGCATGGTGGGCGTTAAAATCGCCAAGTATCACGATTTCAGCGGTAGGAACCCTTTCGAGCAGGGAATCTGTAGCCATTTGGATGTGCTCAATGAGTCGGTCAGTTTCGGTATTTCCGCTATGGGACCTATACAGGCATGCGTAGAATCGCGGATGGTCATCGCAGTCTACGCGCAGCCAGAGGTTAGATAGGTCCCTTCCTTCAAGCGTCCCGAGGCGACGAGAACAGATATCCTCTCTGACGTACACGCAAACTCCCGCCCGCGGCACAATTGAATGTTCCAATTTGGGCTCCGGGAGTCTCTCTCACCGCACGAAACGCGAGTACAATAAGGCGAGCCTATTGCATCACTTCACGCCGGTTTTCTAAGAGACAGTGGTACTGCCCCGGTCGTGCCTGCCCATTTGGCTGAAGTCCGAAGGCAACAGCATGGCACTCCCACTAGGAAGGGGTTGACTGATTGCGCTGATGAAATAACCTCTGTCACAGGTTATTTCACCAGTGGGCGATGGGGTCGTCACGTCCCGACGCCAAAGACAACTAGGAAAGGAAACAAGGAACAAATCACTTTGTAACCGTCCGTTTGAAAATATCTAAATTTTTTCTTGATACTCCCGCGCAGCTGTTTTGTTATTAAATACGATAAGTCGAGCCGATTTCTTAAGAATATTGCAATATTTTAGCGACGTCTTTTCGATTAAGGTTTTTTAAAGTTTTGCGGTAGAAGAGCGCATGCGTCGTTGACTTGCGAGTGCTTGGAGTGTTGCTAGTTCGTGTCGGTGTTGCAAGATTGAAAAATTTGAATGATTATTGTTTTTAAATTTAAATAAGGCGTTTCCAGTTTACACTGTATAGTAAAATAAATTGACGCGTTTTGTTGAGAAAGTAATGGTTAAGTACTTTAAATTATTTCAGATAAATCCTATATTTGCTAAAAATTTGACTCGAAATTTCCCAGATTATTCTATTAATTCTGCAATACAGAAAAGGCAGCTATCTTAACTAGTATTTGAGTGGCTTTTTGTATTTGTTTTTTTAATACTTCCTAAAACTGTACCTAGGTCTTCAAAATTTTCTTAATTCTTATTCAATCCAAACAATAGTGAGATCAATTAAATGTATTTGAAAATTGGCAAGACTATGATTAATCGATAAAAACTGATTAAAAAGAACTAAATCTCATTGCACTATTTTAACTGAAATACTCCTCCATCTCTTTCCGTCTAATAGTCTACACGCTGCGATGATAAGAGAGAAACAGTTAAAGCGGTGCAATAAGGTTGTTTATCATAATACATAATTCTTATCTAATGTATAACCAGCGGCACGTAAGTCTAGCGCTGGCCGATACGTGGAGGGGATTGCTGCGCATGTGTACTGTCGCGCGGGGGACAAAATGCGACTGGAGAGCCAATCGACGCTCTTCATTCCGCTAGCCCCCCTCAGGTACCTTATTTTTTACTTCTGCGCAATAACGGTCAGCGCTAGAGTTTCGTGCCGCTACTTATAATACCGGTAGAATTTTTATAGGTATTTTCAGAAGTCTGCTGACAGTTAAATTTATTATTTGTCTTTGGTGTTTATTTTATCGTTCAAGTAACAGAATCTCAACTCCATGAAATACATTTTTTTTTCGAATTAATGCAAAATGTTGAATTTATGAGAGGGCTCACAGGTTCATGAACCAGAATTTGTCGACTATTTTGAGGTTTTGTTAACGCATCTGCCATTAATGTTGTGAATACGTTTGATCGAAGTGGTCTCATTATGTAGTCTGTGGGGCAAGATAACGCGAATATTTTTGTGATTTTTACTTTGTTTGTCAGTGTTTTATTTGATTGGTTAAAGTTAAAGATTTTTTGTTAATAACTTGCCAGATTGAGACACAAAAAAGCAGCATCTTTAGTTCATTCCGCGATTAACTGACATACAGATGGATCACAACTTTTGATGCTCACATGTCAACTGAAATGTGCAGGTTATTGCGCCGTCTGTCAGTTGTCAATACCTGACAGATGACAGTGATACTTAATAAATGTCTGTTCTAGTGTTAACGTTTCTTGTTGTGTTCGCCGCGCCAAGTCATGTTTCCCATCTTTAAAAGGTTAAACAACACTGTTGTAACTCCTAGGATCAATTGACAACCATTTCGTAATGTTAAACATTTTTACGTCTAAAATACGTCCGTGATCGTGTCGTTCAAATAGTATTCATATTTCGTTGATCTATTTCTTTGTATATAATTTATGTATAAAATTTGGTTTAAAGTATTAAAGATTGTTTAAATAGCACCTTAAACAACTGTGATATATACGAAAATTACACTTAAGGTGCAAGTTATGTTTTCGCATTATATTGCCTTGAGACGGAACTATATAGCAATAGCTAGTTTTAGATTCGAATAGAGGATTCGAAGTCATTTAATTAAGCTACTGTTAAGCGACGAAATTTATTTTATTAAAACTGTACATAGTGTTTAGTTAAATTATTGGTTTAAGTAGAAATGTTAACCGGCGAACGTTAATTCGAAATATAATTTGAATTTCGAATTAATGGTTTGAGTACCATTTTTCGTGTAGACAAATACTAGGTATATTTTTGCATACAAAAGCCTAGCGGCTTCAAATACTTAGTACTTAAATGTGTACATACATTCTCCTAATGTTTTGTTGATCGATTATACGAAGTAAATGAATAATTGTTTTATTTCTATATCCCTTAACAAAATTATATAAAGGTTTATTAAATTTTAACTAGTGATTGTTGTTATAACTGCATGAAATAGGCCTTGCCAGATCGTAAGTCTCTATATGTTTTAGAAAACTCCAGAGGGGTGATAATCTATTGACAATGTTTCTTTTCGTTAGATTGTGAATAATCCATAGTACAGAGACGAATCCGTCCGTCGTTCCTTTTCACCAATCAATTTAGCCATACAAAATTAATCTCACTCGATTTATACACGCAGGTCCCCTGCGTGTATAAATCGGACAGGAGGCTCACCTGATGTTGTGATACCACCGCCCATAGACACTCACATTGCCAGAGGGCCAGTGAAGCGATTTATTATATTTTATCAGTGGACAGATGGTTTAGCCGCAGCAACCTTAAAAAATGCTCCGTTGTCGAAAATTATTCTTTGTGAATGTTACATCGTTTATATTAATTTGTATCGTTTTCTACGTCTTGAAATTGTAGTAGTACCTTAATTAAAAAGGTCAAAATCACAAGCTTCTCGTTCTTATAGCCAGATATACTTAGATGTACAGAAAAAGAAACATAATAATTTGAAACATCATTTATTTGTTAAAAATAAATGTTTTGACCAAAAATTTTATAATATTTGGGATCCTTATGAGCTTTACTGCCGTCGGAGTACCGAGTACCGACCAGAAATGTATCAGAACATTGTAAAAAATCATTATTATTTTTATAATCGCAACACAAAGCACATCGTTTGAAATAAGTGTTTTTTAGCGTTTCGAGCCAGATAATGTTTAGACTAAAACGCTATTTTAAACTTTTTGATACTCTGTAAAATCCTTGTAAATTATGGATTTTGACAATGACAAATGAAGTAGACTAGTACTGAGTACTGACCAGTGACCACCCGGTCCCGAAGTCATTAGTCAAAACAATAGTCGGTATATCAGAACAAAAATATGGATCTTTATTATTTAGTGTTAATTTATAAATTTTATACATTGTTTCAGTCTCAAAATCAGTCAACTTCTGATTCTGAAAAAAGTCACCAACAAGTTAATGATATTCAACAAAACTATCACATATTACAAAAACAGCAGCAGCAAGCTCAAATAGATCAGCAAAATCAAATTCAACAGCAACAAAATAAGTTACAACGACAATTAGAAAAACGCCAGCAATTACAGCAAGCTATTCAGCAAGCTCAAAAATTACAACATTCATTACATAAGTTGCAACAAAACCAAAAACAACAACAGCAGCAGCATATAAACAATAAACAAATCAGCGATCAGCAAAACATAAGGGACACAAGCTCAGGTTGCTATTATTATATATTATATAATTTTTCTTTTTAAAAGTTATGTAACTAAAGATTTTTATATTACATCTTTATACTGCTATACAGTAAGGTCTAATATTATTGTAACTTTTAGTTTAGCCAGATGTTATGTTAAAGTCCAAATCTTTATTGCTCATATATGCAGACTTATCTACACAAAAATGGTGTCTATATTAGATAATTTAATGTATTGCTAAGCTATAACTAGTGTTGTATGATTGTATACATTTGGTTCTTATCAGCTTTGTGATTGTGATACACATAACAATTTTAAATATAAAAAAACCCAAAATTATGAATAAATCTCTTTGTATTACAGGAATTTCAGCAACAAGAGCAAAAACAGGTGTTGATCTCACAAAATACACCTAAGACCAGGATGCCAAGTTCAAAACTACCAAACAAGCCAAGGGGAAGAATGACAGCATATGCTTTCTTTGTATAAATGAAGAACTACATACTGCCGAAATTCACAGAAGTGCGCGGGCTCAAGCGATAACAACCAAAGGATCCAAACACACATAAGCAATCGCTGTGAGTTATGGTCACGAATCTTGTGAATTTAGAGTTAATTGAAAGAGATTTTTTATAAAATATTTTTATAAATGTTCTTCTCGTCCGTTCTACGCCCTTGATTGGAGAGTAAATGCAAAATGAGAAGCATTTAATATGTATTTCTTTATTGATGTTCATAAGTGTACATTGTGTTACCTAAATGAATAAATTATTTTAACTTTGATTCGAAGTCATTTATTAAAGCTACTTTTAAGTGACAAAATTTATTTTATTATACTTATTGGTTTAAGTAGAAATGTTAACCGGCGAACGTTAATTCGAAATATAATTTGAATTTCAAATTAATGGTAATATAAATACTAGGTATATTTTTTGCATACAAAAGCCTATACTTACATGAAGCCGCTAATTTGACTCAAGCAATTTAATTTTAAAATCAATATTTGTTTATGTCATTAGTTTCATCTTTTTATTTCTGCCAAATAATGACTCTATCGTACAAATTAGCCAGCCAGTTTATTAAATGTTGTAACAAACGCTATGACTGAATATCTTTCAGACTGTTAGTCAAGAGGCTAGGCTGTAAATTGAACGGCTAATTAAGCTAGTTGGCTGTGACATGTAGGTACATACATAATCCTAATGTTTTATTGATCAATTATACGAGGTAAATGAATAATTGTGTTATTTTTACAACCCTTAACTAAATTATATAAAGGTTTAATAAATTTAACTAGTGGCTGTTGATATAATAGTTATCACTTATCATCTAAACTGATTTTCTAAGTCAAGGCTCATCAAAATGGTCCAGACAAAAAAACACTAAATGGTGAGCACTCAAAACTACATTTGTTAGATATATATATGTTTTGGAAAACAGAGGAGTGATAATGTATAAAGACAGTGTTTAATTTCGTTACATTGTGAATAATAACAGTACAAACCGGCCGTCGCGTCGGTCGTTTCGTTTCACCAATCAATTCATTTTTTTTTAACAAAATTAATCTCAATATAGATAAATATAGGAAAATTGCATTCAAACTGCACAGTTCAGTGGGAATCTTGTGATACTCTGTAATTGGTATTGATTTTTTATATGTTACTTTACTATGGCTTTAACAGGAAGAGTTCTTTAATAATAAAGCAATTTATTATATTTCATCATATCCACTTCTCTGATAATATGATTTAAAAGGTTTTACACGTAGCATGGGGCAAACGGACAGGAGGCTCATCTGATGTTGTGATACCGCCGCTCATAGACACTTTGCTAGAGGGCTCGGAAGTGCTTTGCCGGGCATTTAAGAATTTGTACGCTCTTTTCTTGAAGGATCCTAAGTCGAATTGGTTCGGAAATACATCGGTAAGTAGCCGGTTTAGCAGCAGCAGCCTTAAAAAACGACCAGTTGTTGAAAATTATTGTTTGTGAATGTCACATCGTTTATATTGATTTAATTTGTTTGGTTTTTGAGACATTGAAAAGGTAGTATCTTAAAAGGTCAAACACTTATAGTCGGACATATTTCGAAGCACAGGAAAAGAAACACATAATAATTTGAAACATCATTTATTTTATAAAAATAAATGTTTTGACGACAAATAGTTATAATATTCGGGGTCCTTATGAGTTCTACTCCCGTCGGAGTACCGACCGGAAATGTTTCAAGACATTGTAAAAAATTCAGTTTTTACAAAATTACTTTGTATCTTAAAACATTAACAACATTACATTTTCACATCTACATATTCTAATAACGGTCGATCACCTCATTTTAACATTGGCGTTTTATGAAAATAATACTATAAATATATTACATTAAGAAAGCCATTTTATACATGAATGTTATATATTTAAAAATACAAAAAAATATTTCAAATTAAAAAATGTGGGTTTTATTTCCAATAATGTGCAATTCAATTTGATACATATTTTTGAAGGTTTCATAACATTTACGTATAAAATGGACGTCTAGGCCGGTGAAATTTAAAATTTTGAAATCACTTTAGGCTTTCCACATGATTACGGACTAGGTTTATCACATTAATCTCCAGAAATTAAATTTATAATGGTGATCATACACAATCTACATTATTATAATAGATTCTATTTTAAAATAAACTCTATGGACTGTAATCCACGTAATTAAGAAAAAAAATGCCACAGAACATATAATAGAAACGATATTGTCAACGTATGAACTTATATACTATGGAAATAAGGATTAAATTTCATAAAACTAATAAGTGTCAGTCACTTTGTATCTAAACTATATAAAAACGCGAAAATAAATTTTAAAGTACTTATACATAAAGGAACAATTTTTGGAATAAATAATTTTATAGTCGCCACACAAAGGACATCGTTTGAAATAAATATTTTTTGCACAAATATTAAAAAAAATAAAAAAATAATATGGATGCCCTTTTGAAAAATGTCAAATAAAGTGACTAGATACTTTACAGATTACAGTTATACCGTATACACAATGGCTAACGAAGAAAGCTCATTCGATATCTACGTACAAAATCTAAATGCAATAAATATCACGAAATGCAAAATACTAATCATCTCATAGTTTAATCATTATAAAATGGGGCAATTGTTTCCAAGTATATATGTTCTAAAAACAATCATATTTTCAAGTTAAGTTTTATGTAGCAAAGCATTAAAAGCGCTGTTTCTGGTAGTTATTATTGTGAGTTTTGAAATTTTGAAACAGATTGTTAACTTCTCAGTGTTTACAACCCTTAATGCGAAGTAAAATTGGTTTCTGGCAGCTTGACTTTTGACAATTTGTATAGTCTGCTATTCGAGTGACATAATCGTGCTTTTTAGTTTCAAATAAGCCCACAAAGCGTTTGTCTAGTTACACATAATACAATATTATCATTTCCATTTTACTGAAGGGTTATCGAATCTGTTTCATTTCAGGTTTCTATTCAAATATTTTTTATTATGGCCTTCAAATTACTGAAAGCAACCGACAAAAATGCAAAGCTCATAAAAGAATCATACCCTGGTAGCAAATTGTTGATCGCCGTATCGCTATGAAGGGTCAGTTTCGTGCGGATCCGGGGGCTGTTGGGGGATATAATTCCATCTCGCCTTGACCTCTGTGGGGGGATTTGTGGGGGAATTCGCAGGATTAGTTGGGGTGACCGCCGCTCGTCTCGCCCTCACGACCGCTAGATGGCGCTGAATGTAGTGTTCGTGGGGTGCGAGGGAGGCGGCGCGGGTGAGACATTCCTCGGCGATAGCGAGCTTTCCTCTTTCAACCGCCACGACGCAGAGGTTGTGTAAGGCTTGCACGTTGTCCGGCTCAAGTTCGAGGATGCGGCGGTAGCACTGTTGCAAGTCCAGATATTTTATTAAATAAAACAAAATTTAATATGTTTAATATGGAATAGAAGATACATGTATCACTTATCATTAAAGTTGAATCGGTAGTCAACCCTACTCATCAGCAAAGAATACAGAGTGCCAAGAGAAAAAGCCGGCGTAAAAAACTCTCGGTACGCTTTTAAACATTTTATCTTTATATGTACACAGAGTGAGGTCACATGACATTGTGTATTTTATGTACCTATTGAATAAAATATTTTATTGGTAATATCGACATTATCGTATTGGCTTAGTATGGAAGGGAGAGTGTATGTATTTTTGGCCAAGATTAAATAATTGTTTGTCTGTCTTTTGATAATTCAGTTTGGTAAAAAAAATTGTTGTTCAAACAATTATGCTATTAAACAATATCTATTTTGTAATTTACCTTTTTATCTGAAATATAATTGAATGATTGTAAAAATATTAAAGAAATAATAACATATATTTTCATTTTTTATTTGGTTGTGCACTTGGGACAGGCGGTAATTTTGATTGTTTTTTTGTAGTTAGCCTTATGAGTCACATTATCCTTAAGAATAAAACCCTATAGTAATAAAAAATATTATTGGATACTTACACTTTCCGCGGCATCAAGATCTTTAACAGAATTAATATAAATATCTCCCAAAAGCACGAGCGCCTTCACATGATCTGGGTGATGCCTGACGAGTTGCTTCAGAAACGGCGCGGCTTCTAAAGGCCGACGCCGATCGGCGAGCAACAAGGCGAGGTTAAAGAGCGCGGATCGGAAGTCGGGTTTTAGGTGAACAGCTGCGCGGAACCAGCGTTCGGCGCATTCTGCGTCACCTTCGTCCATACAGACCATGCCTAGGTTGAAATGCACGCGCTCGTTTGTAGCTGAAAGAATCATAAGTGTATCAATATTTATTTAAGTTATACTTCTTTAAGCACGTTATGAAAAATTAATGAGAGTGAAATTTTATGATGCGCGCGCACCGTGACACAAAATTAACAGAATGAAGTTGCACACTAACGACTTCTTTTTAAACCAGCCGGGCGCAAAGCGTGCGCGAGCGAGATGGGAATAAGACAATCTCCAAGTAAAAAGAAATAGAAAATGCGTTAAGTTAGCAGCTATGCCAAGAATTTTGAATGACCATAATGACCTTTGTAGTACCTTTTAAACAAATAAAGCAGTTTAATTATTTTTTCAAAGAAATTTAGCAAATCTTTTTCACAAAGACCTATTGTTACTAGGTACCTATGTTTCATAACCTTTAAACTAAGTAATAGTTTAAAGGTTATGAAACATACCTAGTTATTAAATTGAATTAATAATATAATAAAATAATAATAAATATTATTATAAATATTAATTAATAATTGAATAATTGACTAAATATTAAATATTAAAAAAAATAAGAATGCCAAAGAAGTATAACTTCTTACGCGCGTACATAAGTACACGCACCCTTTTTTTATATAATTAATCATATAATGTAGGTAAACTGCAGTATGAAAGTTATACTAACAATCCTTGTCAAGTAACTTCAGCAAACGTGATCTCGCGAGATGTCTCAAATCGGCGGCGCCAAGTTCTTGAAGCAAGATGGCGGAGTTCAATAACGCTTGTTCGTGTTCCGGCTCCAGTTCCAAGGCCTTGTCGAGGTAGGCCAAGGCTTGGGAAGCTTTGCCTTGCTCTAGGAGGACTACGCCTAACTGGAATTTGGAAGAATTTATTACTTCTAGAGAGGTTCATAATGATCTAAGTATTTTTGTACTACATATTACTTTATATTATTCCTCGGCCGGATTCGAACTGCGCCGCTACCCAGTAATTCATTATTGACTTCAAAGTTCATTTTTGTACGAGTTTGCGTCATCCGAAATTACACAGTACTGATGCTATTTCGGTAGAAGACGCCGATAGGTAATAATTATAGATAAACTAGCTGACCGGGCAAACGTCGTTTTGCCATGTATATCATTTATAATAAAAAATAGGGGTTGATCGTAGAGGGGTGAAAATTAGGGGTTGTATGTATTTTTTAATGCTGTATCATAAAAAATAAAAACAAAAATTTTTGTCAAAAAATAAAAAATAAAATTAGGGGACTACCCCTAACATTTAGGGGGATGAAAAATAGATGTTGGCCATTTCTCATAGTTTTCATCAAAATCGGTCAAGCCGTTTCGGAGGAGTATGGCAACGAAAACTGTGACACGAGAATTTTATATATTAAATTGTCTATGACACTTATTGTCAAAAAAAATTTTTTTCAAGCTCTTTATTTCTATTGAAATTTGTATACTTAGACATGTGCGTTTAAAACTAAGGAAGACTAAAGCTTCACCATACCGTTTTTAACACATTTTTTTAAAGAAAAGGGGACAGGAGACTTAGCTGATGTTCAAAGTGATACCGCCCATGGACAATCTCAATGCCAGAAGGAAGAAGAAATAATTGGTATGCGCTTTTCTTGAAGGACCGTAAATCGAATTGGTTCGGAAATACTTCAGTGGGCAGCTGAGCTGGTTCCACATAGTGGAATTGCGCAAAAACTGCCTTAAAACGCTCAGTTGTGGAACCCATATTTTGCACACACGTAAAGAATTAAATGATATTTTCTAAGCAAAATATAAGTATTTCAATGCATTATGTGATATATTATAGGATTTTTTTTTTGGACCACAAAATTAGGACAAGCACATGATATAAATTGACATACATACATAAATATACAAAGCGGTGCCGTCCCTATAACATGTGGATACGACCAGAAAATACTTACATTATAATAAATATCCGGATTCCCGCTATCATACAACAGAGCTCTTTCGTATACTTCCTGTGCTTCCTTAGTCCTGTTCAGCTTAATCAGTATATCCCCTCTATTTATGTACGCTTGAGTGTAATCGGCTCTCATGCTAATCGCTTGCCTATACAACATATCCGCTTCTTCCAATCGAGTGGCGTTCTTTGATATCAAATTTGCCAGATTCAAGAAGACATTCAGATGATTGGGAGCAATTCTTGCTTGGTACGATTCCCCTGGTTTCGCTTTCGGTAGGAGAGATTTCGCCTGCACGTAAGCGTCTTCAGCATCTTGGTACCTCCCGAGGTGGTTAAATGTTCTGCCGACGTTGATGTGAGCTCCGACGTCATCTGGCTGGACGTTGACGGCTGTTTTGAAGAACTCTAACGCTTCCCCATATCTCCCGTCAGCCTCTAAGGCGTGGCCTACGTTGTTGTAAAGTTTTGCGTTGTTACGGTTAACCTGAAAGAGTTCGTAAATAAATTGGTAAGGTGTTGTAAAGTCATCGGTGGGAATTATTTCTTCAATTCCGCAATCAATTGAGAGGCCTACATGATCTCAAACTCAAAATAACTTTATTCATATAGATAACTAAGTACACTTATGAACGTCAACAGATGTTAAATTGATTCTAAAATTACATTTGCTACCAGTTCGCAAGTCAAGGGCGTAGAGAGGGCAAGAACTGGAAGAAATTCTCCGCCACTCTTTTTAATCGCCATGTTTTGATCCATATAAATTGTTTGAACTGGAGCAAATTAATACAAAGAATCAGGATTATTTAAATAATCGTCAAATTTATAAAAAGCTTTACTGATTAATTTACGTTTAATCAATAAGTGTAAGTAGTATGTTTTGCTTTACTTCTAAATTTTGTATTTTAACAGATTTAAAGTATAAAAGGCGTTCTATATACATTAATATAAAGGACTTATTCTGTACATAGAGCAGTATCATTAGTAGAAGCAATGGCAATTTGTTATATAATATCGAAGGAATTAAATTTTAGAAACAAGTTTTTGACTTTTGGAGTCTGACATTATTTACAACCATGCTTATGCATACCTTAAGGCCAGATGCAAAAATGGTGTATTCAGTCTTCCAATCCCAATTCCGTACGTATGTTTTGGCACTGAAGGCAAGTAAGAGAAATATAAGCGTAGAAGCAGCCAGCATAGCTCTCTTCTTGGCTAGAAGTCTCCATCCGTGCGCGATGATAAGACACCAGCCCATGGAAGGCATATAAAGTACTCGCTCTGCAACCACAAATCCTACTGGGAAGAACAGGTTTGAGGCCGGCAAGAATGGAAGGACCAGTAATGCTAGACCCTGAAAGGAATAATAGACACGATAAAACACTACCTAATACTTATTGGAAGGGCGTGAATGTCATCCTTTCTTTAAGAACTTTTATCTGAAGAAATCAGCATACAACTTTTATGTAGTTTTCAATTCTTAGTTTAGGCTATTTGATACAAATTACTTAAATATAAAAAGTGATTGTATTGAAAAAACTATAGTACTTAGTGGTAAATAATATTTGAAGTATTTAAACTTTTTTTTACATTATTAGGATTACTAAGATGTCAAATAAAAAAGATGGCAAGTTAAAACTTAAGAAAAGTTTAATTAATTGTGGCAATGGTCGCGTCCTTGAACAATTATTATGAAACACCGAAAGTGAAATTATTCTTACATTCAGTTGTCATGTGTATTAATTACTTAAAGCAAAAAATTTGTAACCCAAAATCATATATGTTTCTACCAGTACTTTTTAATAGAAGAACTTTATGTTTATTTATTAAATTAATTTTTACTTCTTAATGCTAAAAAGTGGATACAGGTTTACAAAAAATATGTTTTTTATAAATATTATAAAGACAAATGTATGCTATTTACAACTATTACGTACCATAGATAAAGCAGATGAGCGCGTGCGCAAAGCGTGTATCCCTCCCGCAACTAGTGACGTGCCAAGTGCTAATGTGGCTATGTTTCTCGGATCCCGCCACGACTTGAGAAGAGGCACTGTACCCATAGTCCAATCGCAGCAGAGTGCTTCAGGTAAGGTCAGTAGCCATGCATTTAACGCTGGTAGATATGCAAATGTCAGATGCCTGGAATTTATAAAGATTTCATCTTTAAATGTTGATGTTTTATAAAACATAGTGAAGTGTTTGTTTAAAAGTAGTTTTTTTTTCACTTAGGTATGATTAAAAAAAATTTTTTAGTGTCAAGCGGCGGTCCAGAAATAGAGCGCCCTTAGAGGACCCCGAATAACTCTAAACTCGCATATATGTTCTACGACTTTTTGTAGTTTGGGGGTTGTAATTCTTTTTTTAAGGTAATTTTTGGGTGTATTGTTAAAAATAACGGAGATAAACAATTGTTTGTCTTTTTATTACTTAGCTTAAACACTATTTGACATAAAAAAATAAAACCTACAGGCCCAATTTTTTTTTCTGAAAAATATTTTAATAAACAAAAATGGAAGGCATTTTAAAATATTAGAATAATTATGTTTAAATTCAAACGTATTTCGGAACATTTCATATAGCTTTTTTTAGCTATCTCTCTTGTAACATACCTAAATTATTTTTCAATAGATTAAATATTTCAAGTTAGCGAGGGTTAGTTTAATATTGTTCTTGACCATAGTAGAAAAAGGTAAAGGTAATGTTTAGTCTCTACATTTTATTAAGATACTAGAGTAGTGTTTTTTTTATAGAACAGCAGCAAACGGGCAGGAGGATCACCTAATACCGCCGCCCATGGACACCCAATACCAGAGGGCTCACGAGTGCGTTGCCGGCATTTTAAGAATTGGTACGCTCTTAGTGCTTCCCAACAGGGGGGGAAATTTGTGTGTTATGAAAATGTGAATTACTTACTGTGTAAGTTACATCATAAGTGTAATTAATTTTTTTGATCTTTTTTAAAGCTATACTAGTGTATCACTATCAATAAACTACCACAAACAATTCAGTCGGCAAATTAAATAAACCACATCATGTCTACAAAGGAAGTTATTTTACAGCTTTTCCATATTAATTTACTTTAATTATCGGGCGCATAAAAGAATACTCGAAACTCGGTTTAAATATTTCCCTTTATACGAGGAACGAAATGTCCCAAATATTTCAACGCAGCGATTTTGAAGGTATGTTTGATATAGAGACTTTAATTATACACAATGAAAATTTTTTAATGGTTGTTTTATTTACGACAGCGTACCGTAGATAGATACACTTTGAAAATTATCATATATTTTGGATGACAAATGAATGTTTGTAAATCGCTAATATTATTAATAACTACTTATTAATTTATATCTCATAACACTATCTCGTTTTGTGTGAAACTTTACTTTTGGAACTAAGTTTAAGTGTGATTGATAGCCTAGCGGTCTTATTAAGTAGCAGCTAGGTGTGGGGTACCGGGTTCGATTCCCGGTTCCAGGGCAAGTTTTAATTTAATTTAAATTTGTTCTCGGCCTTTGGGAGGGTTGTGCGGTACCGGGCAAGTGACTAAACCGTACATGGAGGACACGGTCGAAGTTCTAAGGCAAGCACGAATTATAAAAAATCCTATACTTGACGCTGGCTAATGCACAAGTCGTGCTCTGGCTCTAACGTTTTATGATTCGAGTCTTGAAGAGGAAATAAAACACTAAAATTGTGGTAATTAAATTCGTATTTTGTACTGTTTCTCCAATTAAGCATAACTGAAATACGTTTTCAGAAAAATGTTAATTTACAAATATATTATTACTAGTAGACTCGGCCAAGCGTTGCTGTGGCTAAGGTTTTTGGTACAGATGTTAAATATTATCTTATGTGAAACGTTGGTACTTTCAACACAGCGCGGCGCCATCTGTTAGAATTGTGATTTGTGACTGTCAAATAATAACAGACAAATAATTAGCAATCAATTAAAATTGCGACTATAATTTGAGATTTAAACTATCCTATCTCTCAAGTCGGATCGAACTGCACATGGTGTGCAAATTTGATTGATATCGGTTCGGTAGTTTAGGAGTCCATTGAGGACAAACATTGTGACACGAGATTTATATATATTAAGATAACAAAATATAGCTTAGAACAGAAGTTCTAGTTACTAACTTATAATGCAAAATTAATAAAAAATAAATTTTTAATTCAAAATGTAAATAAAATAGTTTGAAAAAGAAGTTTACCTAGCTGGTGGAAGAGCAGCACCCGCAGGGTTGTCAAATCTGGTAAAGACAGGTAGTTGAGCACCCATCACGTGAAGCCTGGCTGCTAGCAGAGCGAGTGTCGCAAAGCATACAGTTGTAATTCTTCTAGCAGCTTCGCCGCATGCGCAGCCCCAGCCACCTTTGCCCCAGACCTCCAGCCAATTTTGGCCAGTAGTCGATCGGCGCTGACAGATTAGGAAATCCAATTATATGCTTTGTATATAAAATTTTTCATTAAGCCATTTTTATGGTAGCAGCTTCTTACAAACGTTGTGTAAAAAAAAAGCGATTAAAAAGAGTAGCGGAGAGTTTATTGCCAGTTCTCTTCCGTTCTACGCCCTTGATTTGGGAACTGGCACTAAATGTAAAATTAGAAGCATTAATATGTATTTCTTTACTGACAAGTCATAAGTGTACAATGTGTTACCCATATAATTAAATTAATTTTGAATTATTAAATTTTAAAGTACAGTTGACAGTCGTACTTTTGCATATACATATATATATATATATATAGCATGGTAAACATCATGGTATATTCACTGAATGAAATCACTCACATAATATCATACCGAGATAGTTTGGATTGAATAGGCTCCAAATCTGACGGAGCCATTTGAAAAATGATTTCACCATTAGAATCCTACATTACCCTGAAGAATAGGATATAAAATATTATGAGGATATTGAATACGTTAATGTAACATGAGGTGTGAAATAATGCCAATAAAATACCTATATCGCATACTATTATAATGTAAATGTCATGACACTGTATTATTTTTTGTTAAGTCATATCCCATCGCAACATGAGACTAGAAGGAAAATACTCAGGCTACTTTATCATCAGCCGCGAACACATTTGTTGACTTAAACGTAATAATAATGTTATGTTTCTAATATTTCGTGAATCTTATTTTATTTTTATTTATTTATTTATTATATAATGATCGTAAATAGAAAGAAGTTGGTGTGGTGGAAACACAAACTGAACACAGTTTTTCTGTCCACCAGGTCGTCGAACTTTAATTGAAATAACATATTTTGGTTTTTTTAAACAGCCAATAAGCCAGTTCTAACAGTTTTATAGAAGATATGCTTTACTGTTGGAGTGTTAGCCTAGTGGCTTAAGCGTGACTGTGACTCTCATCCCTGAGGTGGTAGGTTCGATCCCCGGCACCAATTGACTTTCTTTCTATGTGCGCATTTAACATTTAACATTCACTCAAACGGTGCCGTCGACAGTCGACACTGTACGTCAGGCACAGGAGACTGATCCTGACTGACCTTGCCTATTAGATTGACAAATGATCATAAAACAGATACAGAAATCTGAGGCCCACACCTAAAAAATTATGCCTTACTGTTACATAACACAACGTCCCAACGTTCGTCAATAATACAGAATGCAATGACGATGAACTGAAGATTCATAACATACCTTCTGTGCTACAAAGAGCTCGTAAACAACACAAACAGCTGTGACAGTGATGCCCTGCTCTTTGCACAGCATTGCCACTCCCACGCACGCCGTACACGCAGCCACATACCGCCAGTCTGTAATTACAATAGATATTCAATAGTATAGAGTAGTAATGAAATATTTAATTGTTATGCTAATACAATATTTTTGAAGTGAAACTTCTTTATCGGGGTTGGAAAAAATTTAGTGTAACATTTTTTCGTTACGCGTCACATATTTCCGTTACGAGCCATCTTTTTGAAGTGAAACTTCTTTATCGACGAATGGGAGAAATTTTATAGCAAATCGTCACATTTTTCGGTTACGCGCCATGTTGCTTTTTGAAGTCAAACTTCTTTATCGGCGTTGGAAAAAAATTTACCGTAACATTTTTCGGTTACGCGCCATCTTTTTCATGTCCCTACGACGGTTGATCCGAAGAGATTCGAAGCCATTAATAACAAAAATATATAATAACGATAACAATAATGGTAATAATTCTATTACAATTAATGAAATTCTGTAATAATCTTAGTAGTAATAAGGTAAAATGAAATAATTGTATTTGTATTCATGTCTATGATAATAAAATCCTTTTGTTAAACTTTATCTAATTTAACTTTATTTAACCAATTTCTGTAAAGTTGCATATAGTAGATCATTTTTCGAAAAATAAGGTCATAAAGAGGTTTCACTACTTACGTGTGTACACTAACTAGTACACGCACACTTTTTTTTTATTGTAACTCGAACTCCAAATAACTTTATTCATGTAGGTAACCAAGTACATACACTGTTGCACGTCAACAGAAAAGATGCTAAATTGATTCTAAATTTACATTTTCTACCAGTAAGTAACTCTCCGCCACTCTTTTTAATCGCCAAGTTTTGAGTCATACAAATATTTGAATTGGAGCAAAACAATATCAACGATTAGGATCATTTAAATAATCGTCAAATTTATGAAAATCTTTAATGATTAATTTACGTTTAACGAGAGTTTTGAATTTATTAAGTTATATGTTTGACCTACACGTGTCTTTATTATGTTTACTAAGTAAAATTGATTCATTATTGAATTGAAATACGCTTACATATCACGATACCGTGTAACACGCTCATAATATTGTTCCGGCCGGTAATATCTTCACTCATAAATTCTTATTTCATTTGTTTTAAAATATGTATAAATCATATTCATGCATCTGAATGGGAATTTGTTAGTCTATAAAATTTAAATTTGGCGCCTTCAGCAATTATAGAATACATCACTTGTTGTCTATGTCATATCTGATATCTATGATTTGCTCTGTGCATAAGTTTACTTCCTTTTTCGCCATTGTCTGGTTAACAATAAAATATAATTAAGACAGTGATTAATAAAATACTCGTTTCATTTAACAGAATTTATTAATCAAAAGATCATTTAAAATCTTTATTATAGGTATCTAGATGTTACTGCTGATAATGGTTGTTATTTAAGACTATAAAAAATAATTGACCCGAATCAACAACAATCTCTCGAGGAAACTTTGCGCCAGTATGAAATTCAACAAAAAGTTCAAAATAAAAAACATTTCTTTTTACACAGCAAACAAAAACACAGCCTTAAATACGATATTTAAATATTAACTGCACTTTAAAACTGTACTACTGTTTTTATAAGGTATTCATTTGTTTTCATGCTCCCGTGAGAACATAAGCTAAGTGGCAAATTGAGTCAGAATAATAAAGGACCTAGGCCGGCCCAGATTCAAATGAATAGAGAAAAATATAGTCATTAAAACATTTGGAACAATGAAACTTAAAACAATGAAATTTTTATGAAAAGTAGCAATTTTGCCGTTACGAAAACAATAAGAAAAGTGAGAGAAACTTCCTGTTTAAAATAGGCTTTGGAGTTTGCGACTCGAGGTCAATAGATGTTTAGTTTTTTGTAGCAAGGTCAGCCCACAAATTTCACAATTGACGAATTGACCCGAATACACTATGAAACTGCCAGATTATCAATTATTCTTAAATATGAACACAGTTTTTCTCCGAAACTCAATAATAATAACAAAATCAAATAAAGGCAATATCATGTTATTCGTTTACGATAAAGTAAAAGTAAAAATTGTTTATTCATATAGGTAACACAACGAACGTCGAAAAAGAAATACATATTAAGTGCTTCTAATTTTACATTTACTGACAGTTCTCAAATCAAGGGCGTAGAACAGAAGAGAAGAACTGGGAATAAACTCTCCTCCACTCTTTTTATTCGCCAAGTTTTTTGTTTTACACAACGTTTGTAAGGGGCTGCAATCATTACACCATGTTCCACATGACATCTTAAGTAATGAATAATAATAAAATAAATTAATAACAAAGATTTGTCCTCTATCAGCAGGAGGCATGGTGAAATACGAGCACGCACTTACATTCTAGTAGGTAATACGTAGTCGAAATAACTAACATACACGAATTCAAGATCAACCCGTCACCACAAGTAGCACCCGTTCACGAGTATGACGCATGGCCAGCCATCAGCCAGCCAATTGACGAAGTGACCCGAATACACTATTAAACTGCCCGATAATCAATTATTTTTACTTTGATAATTACATCGCCGAAAGACCCATATCCCATTAATGTATTGTAAGAAATATATAATAAAAGACTTTTTAACTCTTCACCCAATCAATCGATACTGACGAAACATGAACACAGTTTTTCTCCGAAACTCAATAATAATAATTAAACGGTACAAAATCAAAGCTTGGTAGGACAAATAGTAGGGATATCATGGACAATTTTCGTTCACTATATAAAAGTACAATACAAAAAGTACACTCGAAATTATTTTCCCTACACCAATTTAAACTGTGTTTGAACCGAAATTAGATATATAATTGTCTAGTTTGCAAATAATTCCGGTGCAAAGTTCTCAGAGATAGGGCTTATCGCCCACTTAACCGCAGGCTATATTGGAGAACACGACCCAAACGACACAATAAGGAGTTGCCTGTACTTTACGGTAAACGTACCGCTGGGCACATATTGTATGCTTTATAACGCATACAATTCTGTTTATTCGCAAAACTCTTGCGTAATTGTTGTATAGGTGATTTAATTATTATAATTTATTCAAGCAGTGTTGGCCTACAGTTCTTACGCGTATTAAATAACGAATTCTTTAAAGCCGTATCCACTGCAACAAGCGGGTATCTGAAGGTACGTACCCTGCGATTCTGTAACTCACACATTACGTATTTTTCCCAAGTAGGGATTGTATCAACACGATATGTTTCACATTGATCCAGTAGTTTGAAAATTATAACTAGTCAAATTTCTTAATTTTGTCACTTCCTAGTGACTCAGTGGACTGACCGGTCGTCAAACGCAAAGGTACTTCTTGCAGACATTGAAGCATCAAAAATAGAATACAAATAGTGTTTAGTGTACAAATCAAGTGTGTTATTCTTGTATGTAAGTACTCTTGAATTGGTGTCTTCATATCATGTGTTGGTCCATCATCACCGATTATTTTATTTGTATATTTCTTTACTGTAGTTGTCTTTTCTACTCTTCTTTTTTTTAACTTTTTAATTATCCGCGAAACAATTCAAGGGAACTTATATAAATAATTGACAAGTTTCCTTATGGAATTTTAAATTCGAGGCAGCAGCATAAAGGTAGCGCCACGCATATTATTATTAGTCCTACTAATAATGTAGTTGTTGAACTAATATTTAAATCGTCCGCCTTTCCATAGTTGTTCAATCTATTACGTGTATACTTTGTGGTGTTTTTTTTCCTAAAATAAATTCTCTACCATTCTGTGGTATAACGAGTATTATAAATAATATAATATTATAATTATTTCAACTCCTATATTTAATAATAAAGTCATGAGAAGCCAAGAGCGGAAAAAACTTATGACAGAGTAAAATAATTGGTATCTTTATATTCATAGAAGCTTAAAATAAAAGGAAAACTCTAGTGCAAGAGTAAAAAAAATCGTGTCGAGTACGTCGTTTTTTTAAAAAGTGGACATCACATAATAGCCTCCTCATTAAGAAACGGTTGGAGTGGAGATCCTCAAACATTTTATAATGATACTAATATGTGCATTTTCTAACTATGCTTAAGTTTATGTATTCAATGTACCTACTACTTTTGGAAAAAAATATTATTCTCTAAATGATTATTTGCGTAAAACTTTATAATGAATATTAATTTAATAATGAAATCATATATTTTAATAATGTAAAATTAAAATACTTTAAATACAAATATGCAAATATGTGTGATATAATATCCGAACTTTCGATTGTACCACCATTACGTTTTTGTACCAAATTATTGCAAATAAATTATTATTGTTATATTAAAATATACAATCATTAACATTAAAAACTATATAATCTTAATCTAAGCTGCCAAATAATAAAACACTAGAAGATCATTTAGAAGTTTCGTCCCTGGAGTAAGAAAGGCTTTTCCTTGCTGTATTGCGATTTTATACGCCGAGGGATTGGATACCACTTTAATTAATTATTGAGACTTTATTATTCGTTAAATCACAGAAATTGATAACTAAACTAATTATCCGTTTATTTGTAAAGAACGTGGTACATTTACAAGTACATCCCCACAATCAGCCATAAAAAATTGGCATGCAAACGTCATATTAATTTCCATAATGTCATATAATAAGAACATTAATATATTGTCATAATAAAGTTGAGTTATTTCTACTGTTTTCAAACTTTTCCATGTGTTTTCATTAATCTGGTTTCTCGCGGAGCATTGTATACTAAATCAAGTTAATAATGGCATAAATAATTGGTCAGTAATGAATAGCAAATATATAGAGACGAGACATAGCGGTGAGTGATTCCCGTGTAAGTTTATTTAATAGGGAGTAATAAATCACGTGTTTCGACTCGAGGGTATATTTCAGTATGGATAACATTCTGATACTAAAAACTTATATCCACTAAGTTCGATTAGTTGTTTAATGTGCGCTATATTCCTTATATAATAAAACCTCTTTGAATGTATTACATTATAAGTTACTACTGAATTAGTACAAAATAGTCAACTTTTTTAAGTTTAGTATCATTAGCAAGATTATATTATTACTTTAAATTCTAGAGAATTTCTATGGCGTATAAGTACCTCCGCTGAGTGTTTTCGGTATTATATATTTTTAAATAAATAAAAGTTTAGTCAATATAATTATCTCTTTAGTTGAATGGCGCCAAAACTTATTATTTAAATTAATCTAGAAATTTAGCGTCACATGTATTTTTACTTCAAATTTAATTGAAAGTTCGTGTCTTCAACGTACGATTCTCATCCCCGAAGAACCCCGGCTGTGTACCAGTGAACTTTCTGTCCGCTCGAAAGGAAATGAAAACATCGTGAGACAACCGGCATACCACTCAAATATTCGAATTTAGAATAAACAACGTTAGAAATTGGAGGCCCAAACCGAATCTTCTAGCGCCAGTAGTTTTTTTTTAATAATTTTAATACATTACTGAAACTTGTTAAATACATACATATAAACTCAATCATAAACGTTTTCGCAATAATATAAAAACTCGCCAAATTGATTTTATAGAAAACATACGTTTTAAAAAAGGATGAAAAACATATCCTGCAGTAGCTATTCTTTTGTTGGAAAATAAAAATTGCATTTTAATATATTTTAAATTTGGAATGTTATATTAATCAATCGGTCGTATATGATATTTATTTAACGTATTGCGAAACACACATTCAATTTATGAACATTAAATAAATCGTTTGGGGTTTTGCTAATGGGTTACCTAAACTATGTCTAGTATTAACGAATTTGAATGCAATATTTTTATCTTCCAATTTTTGTGGGAGTCCAGTGAGACCTGAGGTCGTTAACCCCAGCTGTGCACAAATGTTTTCTTTCTATAAATGCAATTACTTGCTCGTTCGGAGAAAATAAGTGGCCCGATTGTTTTTGAAATCGAACGCCTTCATACTTAGCCATAAATATGCTTGTAGATAATATTATTTAGTAGAAATTTTTTTATAGTAAAACTAGGTCACCCGGCAAACGTTGTTTTGCCATGTATATTCTAGGAAACATTTTTTTAGTTCAATAAAAATAACTATCTACTATTATAAAATAAAAATAAAGTATAGGAGTGGACCGGATCAATCTTAACATTTTGGAGGATGAAAAATAGATGTTGTCCGATTCGCAGACCTAACCTATATGCACACAAAATTTGCACGAAAATAAGTTGATCCATGTTGGAGGAGTTTATTTACAAACACCTTGACACGAGAATTATACATATTGGATGTATAATTCTCGAATATCACGGATGTCAGGATATCACGAATTGGATTAAACCAACAACTTACCGGTGCAACGTCTCCTACTAGCTGCCCTCGCGTAACACAACAGTGCTCCAAGAAAGAAGACAGACGACAGCATCTCAGCTCTACCGACTACACCCGTAACCTGAAAATATTATAAAATGACTTTAATGTTTATTGTGTAAAAATATTAAGATGAATGATTACAGTGCTTTTTTGAAGACGATACAAGTAAAAATGGCGATCGAATTTCATATTTCCTTTGGTTACGCAAGGTTTATTTATAAAGTTTCAAATGTTATTGTACATAATAATAATAATAAAGCCCGTTTTATTTCCAATCAAGACAAAAACAAATTATAATATACAGCTAAGATTATTTAAAAAAAAATTTCTTTTGCTTGTTATCCTATATCCTAGCTTTCTTCAGTACCGTCCATCGGAACCCCAACACGGGTATAGGCTTCCTCCAGCTTTTTCCAACTGACTCTGTCTATGGCTCTCTTTCTCCATTCGTTTCCTGCTACGACCTCTTCTCCTTCTTCTTCTTGGTACTTTCCATACAGTTTTCTTTAAGGTCCACCTATTATTATCTGTGTATTTCCATATATGCCCCTTATTATACTTATGAATGTCTAATACTTCCAAATAAACATTTACTGCCTGTTCTCGAATCAAGGAGCGTAGTTTGGACGAAATACTCGCATGAAACTTTGGGCCACTGTTTTAAATCGACAACTATTTGAATTTATAAGATGCTTGTAAGGATCTGCATCGATTACACTGAGCTCTAAATTATATAAAAATATATTTACAATAAAAAACATATAGCCTCTATCCGTATGCATGGCAAAGTAGGTGCACGCACCTACTTTATTATAGTGAGAACAAATGTTTATATATGTCGCAGCCAACTAGCTTAATTAGCCGTTCAATTAATAGCCTAGCCTTTTAACTAGCGGGCTGAAAGATGTTCAGCCAGTTGATCAAACAGCTAGGCAAATGACTTGGATCGATGACGTTCATTACTTGCCTAACCTGTTGACTATTAATTAAAATTTAATTCCACTTTCTGTTACTCCCAAACTCTTCAAACTATCAATATGGCGTCGGCAAACCACAAATTTGATGGTGTGTTCCAAAGTTTCATGAAAAACAACAAGTACAATGGAAGAGTGTAGTGACAATAATAATGTGAATTTGATCCAAGCAATTTAATTTTAGACATAGACATAGACATAACATTTATTACAAACGAAAACACACTCACATAAACACACAAAATAACAATACTTAAAGAAAACATAAAATTAAATAAGACATCAAAAACAATTAAAATTAAAAAAAATTCTTTGCCATTCGGTTCGCTTCCAGTGTGCAATGTGTGTGTACTGTGGTTGTAATTGACCCTGGCTCAGCATTATTTTTAAAATAAATATTGTTAATGTCATATGTGTCATCTTTATTTCTGCCAAATAAAGACTATCGTAGGAATGGTCTAAGCTTTAGCCAGCCAGTTTATTAAATGTTGTAACAAAGGCTACGGCTAAATATCTTACAAGCCGCTAGGTAAACGGCGCCGATTAGTTAAAAGGCTAGGCTGTTAATTGAACAGCTGATTAAGCTAGTTGACTGCGACATATACATTAATTATTTTTCTCATCATGAAAAATGTCTTATAGATGTTTTCCACTCCCACACATTGTAGAGCTTTATTACACTTTTATACGTTGCTTTTTATTTTAAACAAGAAAAATATTTTTAAACTTTTTAACGTGAATTGGGTTAAAAATATATTTTGTTTTTAAACAGTACAACAGAGTGTTTTAAATGTAGCTAAATATAATATGTTTAGTCGGACTAGTGAAAACATAACAACATCGATATATGATGAATATTTAATGCAGAGCTTTTTGATCAACTAACCACGAATATAGCAGGTTTGCGGTTTTGTATATAAATTTGTGATTGAGTATCGTGTGCTTGTTTGCTTAGAATTAGCCATTTAAGTAACAGTTCATTAATAATTATAAGTGAATTCTCCCACAAACCAAGTGTGTGCGTTGCCGAATTGGGAGTGAATGCGTTTTCTAGACTGCGCTACGACGAGTAACGCAACATTTTCAATATTTCAAACTTTTTCAACATTTGCGATAGGATAGAGAACAGTAACGAAATGAAGACATTTAGAGACATGGTTTTGGGTGTATGCCATTATTAAACTCCCAATACACGTCTCCAATAAATTTAACTTAATCATTGCCTAGTGGTTCCATAGTGCAAGAAAGTGTTTTGGGATCTTTAGAATTGCTGTAGTATTGGAATTTCTAATTATATTAACGCTTAAAAGTCTAGACAAATTTAGATTAATTTCAAATTTTAGATAATTTTAGGTACCCTGATATTATTTTAGTGAAGGCTTTGTAGTAAATAGTAACGTCATTTGTGTGTAAAGCTACTATCATTTTAAAATCTTTTGTTGTAAAATGGTATAAAATTGCGACGTTAATTAAGACTTTCAATAACACAAAGAAATTGTGTTCAGTCAAAGGCTTGTTAATAAAAAGCAAAGTGCAATGTTCCTTGTTAGAAATTATCGAGAGAAAATATTGAAAGCGCAGTCTGGGAAAATGGAGGTGACCGCTTAATAGCGAAAAGCTCCAGCCCCTCTGTTAGCGACGTGGACATAATAAAAGCAAAAATTTAAACTTATACAAAATAAGCATGAGCTTAGTGTTTTAGTACGTTAGTTAAATTTAAGACAAATTTTTCTTTAATTAATTTATTCATTCATTTATTTATACGTTCCAAAAAAAAATGTGTATGCCTAAAAAATACAAGAAAATATGACATCAGAAATCTAACACACATACATTAGAACATAAGCAATAGCTTTCATTTTTTCAATAAAAGCTTTCAATATCACATATATATTATGGTTAACATAAACGATAATGATCTATGACTTAAGAAACAAAAGACTTAATTACACAGTAAAAAAGGATGTATAGTTAAAAGAGAAAGTGCACTAGCCCCCACTAAGTTTCCCTGTGTCGTGGGCATAGTAGCTAGTCTCTTCCATTTGACATATTAATTTTTTTAGATACTTGACTTAATAAGTTTTACATAACACTTAAAATTTTATAATTAAACTATTGTTGCACAAAAATAAAACTTTCCGTTTCAGCATGGGGCAGGTTAAGAAGATGTTGCTTAAGATTGCTAGTCAACATATAATATATAATATATTGAATCGATACTGTATTTTTTTTATAAGAATGTTAAAGATACTATATCTACTAAATTCTCAGCTGTAATTTACATCTAAAATTAAATTATTGATTACATATAAATTACAAAATTATATAACACAGATTTTTATTATTAACATTTGTGTGAGAACAAAACATTAAATATTTGTGACTACGTAAATACTATGTTTTTGAATACGGGTTTATTTCTTGTTTAATTACGCCTACGCCTTATTCGATTTCAATAAGTATAACTATAAATTTATTGGCACGATAAAGCCTACATCTATTCTCTCAAAGTATAGCGCCGTCTAAAGCCAGCGTGAAATAGCAAACATAGTTAGTGCCCGAAGTGCTGTCAGATCGCCCGAGGCTGTCCCACGACTTCATTACAAACAGTTTTACTTGGAAACAAGTTACACATCACTAAGGAGTTTAACACTAACGTCAACATTAGATAGGTTTTCTTTTATTAGCTTAGAGTATATTGGAAATTGATCGAATTTCTTTGTTCTCTGTTTGTCTCTTCATAGTAAATGATATAAGATTGTCCTGAAGGCATTTTTGTATTTCATGGATCAAAGTGGTTATTGTTTTGTATTAATAATGTCCAAATTGTATAAAAGTAAAGTAAAAAATCATTTAATCATATAGGTAACATACTGTACACTTATGACTCGTCAGTAAAGAAATACATATTAATGCTTCTAATTTTACATTTACTGCCAGTTCTCAAATCAAGGGAGTATAACGGGAGAGAAGAACGGGCAATAAACTCTATTGCCAGTTCTTCTCTATAGTTTATGTCGTAATTGCAGTACCCGCTGAAAGTATACCTTTAAATTTCTGTTTAGGTATATAAGCGACTTTGGGCATTTCTAATCATTTACCAGGAATAAAACTCATGACAATAAAAGCCATCTAAGTAAGAATATTATAGTGCTACAAATGATACTTTATTATTGTCTTTGTTATCTGTTATTACTAGCCTATTAGAAATAAGAAATTACAAATCTGCTACTGAAGCCGAATCCATCCTACAATCCCTTGACAATAGACTGGCGACACCCTTGACATTTGGTAATAAGATTAGTATAAGAACGATAATTTTATTTAAGACTATTTTTTTCTTTCAAGATCGTATATATATTATGGTTAACATAAACTCTAATGATATATTTAAATTTCAAATCATTTATTCATATTAACCCAATATACACTTATGAACGTCAATAAAGAAATACATATTAATTGCTTTTAATTTTACATTTACTACCAGTTTTCAAATAAAGGGCGTAGAACGGACGTGAAGAACTGGCAATAAACTCTCCGCCACTCTTTTTAATAGTTTGTTTTTTGTTTTATAAATATTTGTAAGGAGCAACCATTACACCATGTTCCACATGACATCTTATCATCTTATCAATAGGCATGGTGAAATAGCAGCACACACTGTCGTGGGAACAACAAGCAAATACATAGTCCAAATAACTAACATCACCGCATACACGAATTCAAGTCCGACTAGGCACCACAAGTAGCACCCTTTCACGAGTATGACGCATGGTCAGATATCGCCCCCCTCGCCATATTTTAGGAAGAGAGGCAACCCGACGCATGGACGCCTATGACTACGACTTAAGAAAATAAAAAACTTTATTACATACATTTACCAATCTACTTCTAGAGTCGAATCAAGCCTTCTAAAGCCTTACGTGAATGTGAAAATAAGAGAGTTTAGTCTTTTTCGCTTTATTCCAAAACGATTTCATTATTTCTTATACAATAACGCGAATAGTAATAGTATCCTAATCTATCCAACGTGTATTGGTGAAGCCAGCTAAAAGCGAAGAATCGCTGACGCCCTCGGATTAAGCTTATCTAATTATGTCACCTGAGGATCATAGATTTAATAGAATAGATCAATTTATAATTACTATTTATCCAGATTAATCCGTATTTACCTACATATTTGTTGAGCGTGGCCTATTTTACAGTTAGTTTTTTAAAGCGTATAACGTTTGACAAGGGCGTCATTCTTTTAGAGAATTGGAGAAACTTTTTTGTTATTAATTTGTCAAAATAAATAAAAAATCATAAAGAAGAAAATAGTTTGGTACTTATGGCAGTGTACCTTTAACACTGGCAGCATATTCTCGGTGTATTGCGATACTTATTCGTTGAGCGAGGAAAGCACTAGCTCTGAGGTCACTGGTACTATCTACCAGGCGCCAACTTAAATCTTTAATTAGAACCTGTGCAGTTGAACCCTACGGTCCAAGAGTCTACTACTTCTTATTATGTAGGTAAGAAGATTGTAAATACTGTATATTTGATTGTTACGTTTAGGTTTTATTTAAAGTATAAAAACCAATAGACAATTTGTCAAAAATTTATTTTATTACTAACTATGTTTACATGTTTTATTTATTGTATAGTCAACTGCTTTATTCCACTCATATTGTTCCCATCATCTGTACCTACTTTTACTTGCCCCCTGACCCCTTGACAACAGACTGTCGACACACTTGCTTTTTCCGTAAATTTCTTACACCGAGAAAGAAATAGTTTATACTAAACGTATTTGCTACTATTTCTTTTTTCATTTTAAGTTGCAACGATGGATAAATCTTATGAGTAGTCTAAAGACTCATTGTACCTTTATATAGGTATGTTACTATTCTTTATTTTCTTGTAATTAAAATAAATTAATAATTCTAATTGAAAATAAATAAAAGCAGTAACGCAACAACCTTTTCAGTTCTTGCCCTCGGATTTCTTTATCTGTTTCAAGATTAATAAATCTTCTAAATAGTTTAGTAGGTGATCAGCCTGCTGTGCCTCATACATCGATTTTTGAATCTAACGCATGCTGGTTTTCAATTGAATTTTTTTTTATGTAATAGGAGGCAAACGGGCAGGAGGCTCACCTGATGTTAAGTGATACCGCCGCGCATGGATGCTCACACTGCCAAAAGGCTCGCAAGTGCGTTGCCGGCCTTTCAAGAATTGGTACGCTCTTTTTTTGAAGGACCCTAAGTCGAATTGGTTCGGAAATACTTCAGTGGGCAGCTGGCATAGTGGTAGTGCGCGGCAAAAACTGCCTTAAGAAACGCTCAGTTGTGGAACGGCGGACGTCGAGGTGAGACGAATGGTATTTTGTATTTTGCTTTGACGTCCGATATCTCCAATTCCGTATGATTGGAGATATCGGACAGAATAGAATGGTATTGGACATTATACTTCTAATTACTACAGTAGGGATCGCCACCCCTAATCGAAGGAGTTCCGTCATAAATGGTCCAATTAATTAGAAATGTGGGTATCAATAGCCACAATACAAAGGATAGAGAGTTTATATAGAAACTAATTACTTATAGAGATAAGAAATAACATAGCATATGCATAGAGGTTTAATTGTCCGTTGAGTGAACTGACTAAAGGTCTGCTTGCTGCTGTATGTACTTGTATTGTTTTGTATGTGATATAAATGCAAATAGTTTCCGTATTGGAGTATTGGTTGCTTATTTTGTTAAGAATATAATAGGTTGGGGAAAAAGTTTCTTCGCATTTTTTAAGAAAATTCAAAACATTTTTTAAAATAGTTTATTTACATTTGACTAAAGTATGTAGGTACCATTTTGTTCGATATTTTTTTGCCATCATTTAGGTAGGGACATGATCCCATTGCTACAGAAATTTTGGGACTTCTGATCAAAATACCGCGACAATTGGTTTTGGCAGTCCTCTCGTAATGTTAACCTGACACTGCCTAAAGAATTCTGAAGAGACTGAAACAGGTGGAAATCTGAAGGTGCAAGGTCAGGACTATACGTCGGATGCATTATCACCTCCTAGCCAAGCTCTCTTAGTTTTTGCTGAGAGGCTAAAGATGTGTGAGGTCTAGCGTTATCATGATGAAAAACCACACCCCTTCTGGTGATTAATTCCGGCCGCTTTCTCTCAACTTCTTGCTTTAATCTCATCAGTTGTTCGCAGTAGAGTTCAAAATCGATGGTCCTGTCTGTTGGTAACAGCTCATAATGAATAATGCCCTTCCAATCCCACCACACACACAGCATCGCCTTGTTGCGAGTTATCCCGGGTTTCGCCACAGTCTGGGAAGCCTGACCGACCTTTGACCACGACCTTTTTCGCACGTTCTTGTCATACGTGATCCACTTTACATCATCAGTTGTCAGCTTCTTCAAAAATGGTTCGGTTCCATTAAGTCGTAATAAAGAATCAAAAATGAGTACAAGGTTCATTAGGTTTCTTACAGTGAGCTCGTGAGGTACCCAAATATTGAGCTTTTTTGTGTACCCAGTTTTTTCCAAATGCACCAAAACTTTTTTGTGGTCAATTCCCCGTTCTTCAGCTACGTCTTAACTACTGATATGCCGATCTTGCTCCACTTTTTCAAACATGACATCTGTTTTATCCGTTACAGGGCGACCAGAGCGACTTGGATCTTTGACATCAAAATTTCCGCATTGAAAACGCTTAAACCAAATTTGTGCTACTGTCACAGACACTGTGCTAGGGCCATATTAACATCACAAATTTCTTTCGCGGCTTGTGTTGTATTTCGACCTTTTTTGGAGGAAAATTATAAATGTATCGAATTTCTTCATTCGGTTCACTCATCTTGACGGTACGAAAAATAAATAAAAAACAAACATTATCCTAATTTGATTTTGGAATTATCTTCTTTAATATCTCAACATTCCTTGATAACAAAACCAGCCAGATCCATATAGTATAGCCAAAGAGATTTTATTACAAGTTCATACATACTGTAATGCGAAAAGACTTTTTCCCCAACCCAATATAATCCTTTATGTTCTACTGTATTTAACGTTATCTCTAAGGTGAATGAATTATGACACAGAGCTACTTTAATTATTTTAATTTTTTTTTTGGCTGAGTAATTTAGGTAATTTTTAATTAATGGACTGTTAATTTTGTGTCACGGTGCGCGCGCATCGTAAAATTTCACTCTCATCAATTTTTCATAACGCGCCTAAAGAAGTATAACTGCAAAAACAATAACTAACCCTAAACTATCATAACTAAAATATATTATTAAAAGCAGTCATTTTAGGCAAGGTTCCGAAGATACTGGCAGCGTTTCCGTATTTCGTACTTGCGGCGAGCCCTTTAGTTTTCCATATTCATAAATTGTAATATGACATTTTGGTTCCGAGAATATTCAATAGGTCGACATCACTTTTATTGTTTATACGTAAAAGATGTGTCAATTAGTTTTAAAAACTCATAAATAAGTTACAGTTTTTTGTAAGTCCAGCGTCGCAACCCCACTTTCGTAATTTTATGTCAGTTATAAGCTCTTTTTTACACATAGATTCAAACAAAGTGTTTTGTTTATTTGGACAGCCCTCCAACAATCGCAACCGAACTTAACTCGTGTCGTCACGAGAATTTTATACACATATGTGCTAAAAATGAAATGTTGTCAATTAAAAAGTAAACATTTGCAATCCAGTTATATCCGGCTATCACTCAGTTTAAACAGCCATCGGCTGTGACAAACGACAAAATGTAAATGTCAGACAAAATTGGAAGTGAGTTAAAAAGGCCCTGATGGTCGCATGTGGTTTTAAATTTTCGTTAGTTTACATAACCATGTCAATTGGTTTGTTTAATGGTGCCACAATTATTCATAGTATTTATTTCCCACACATAAATAAATGGTTTACAATATTCTTAAACTACATAGTAATAATAATAGTTAAAAATGAATAACTAAAACACTAAATACTTAAAACATATTTAAAAAGTGAGGTCCCTGTGGCAGTGTATCTTAAATGTTGGCAACATTTCCTTTTGCGATTATTATTCGTTTAGGAAAGCACCAGCTCTGGGGTCCCCAGTACTATATACCAGGCGCCAACTTAAATCTTTAATTAGCGCCTGTGCACTTGAACCCCACGGCCCAAGAGTCTCTACTCCAAAGCGAACAAACCATTTACTAGAAACTACGGCGGCGTTTCTTGCCAGCTCTTCTCGTCCGACCCTAGATTTGAGGAAAAGCGGCAAACGATGTATTTTTGATGTTCATAAGTACATTGTATTTCCTATATGAATTATTACATACTGAGTGCGGCTTCGCTTGCTCATATTGTAGAGGTGGTATTACAAAAACCTTATATTTATTTAATCCATTTCTTTATTTAAGATGTTATACGCAAATGTATGATATAATAGGCGTATCGACTACATATATTGTGAATTAAAATGCATTAAAATTATAATATTCTTTATAATAATTAGCTAATATTAATGGTACTTTAAATACACAAAACATTGCTACTATATGTCTAAGCTTTTCAACGTATTAAAAAAAAACTAATTTCCAAGCAGAGCTAAGGAGGCAATGGTCCCAGGTGTTTTGAAACATTAGTAAACAATCTTAGCAACTTACAGCTTCAGTGTGTATTGGGTGCACAGCGAACAAGATGGCCGCCACGAAACTTGCGAATTCTGGGAGAAACATTGCGCACACTCTGAAACAAAGGGGATTCTCATTAGAACTAGGTCATTGCTCTAATTATAGTTTGCTGAAGCCTTGTATTTAATTAGGTGTATTAAAACAAAAACATAGAAATTAAAAAATATGTGCACTAAATTCATATTTATAAAAAGATTATTAACGTCTTTATATAATTATGAAATATTAGGGGCTCGGTTATAATACATAATTTTGAAAGAAATTATTTACATAAACCAAAATCAACAAAGTTATAATGCGGGGTTACATACAATATTCAAACACTATATATATGTATTTAAATTTAATTTAGACTAATACATAGAATATTGTATTGATTATCAATACACGAGGACAGAAGCCACTCAAACTTCACTGAACAACCCGTTGAATTGTTAAACTAGGTTGTCTTAATAAAATAATTATATAAGAAGTATAATTTTAGCTTAAACTTATTATTAATTTAAAGTTATTTTATTTAGCACACCTTACACGGATTCTCTCTCTTATTGGTGTCTGAAAACCCAATCGGCGTTTCGATTTAAAAATCATTTCGTTATAGTAAGTTAAAGGTACTTCTAAATCAATTTTACTTAAGGATAATAGAACGTGTGACAAACTAGCTTACTGCTTTACTTACCGGGCCTTTTAAAAATCAGTGCTTTCTTTTTCTAAAGACGTCAATGATTAAATTTTAAGTTCCGTAGTTCGCATTGTTCCCTTTAAATATTCAATCGGCCTATTTGAATGCACTGCATAGAGAAGGAGCGGTTAGGTCAAAGTCATTTTAGATCGTTAAGCCGACGTCCGGTGCCTCTAATCTTACTACCTAAGCACCTTACACGAATGCAATATGCATGTCTTTGTCTACTTTATGAACGACACCTGTTACTGTTCGATGAAATAGAATTGGCATACAATATTCATGGCGTCAAGGCGTACGATATTTATAAGGAATCGATTTTTACGAGCGAAGGGTTACTATGTTGTTGACATATAATTTTTCACATGTGAGGCCTATACAGACATTTTATATTCTAGAATGTTATTTGCCCCGTTAGGGAAGAAGCTTGGACGTTGAAGGAGGCAACCATTAAGAAACTTGACGCCTTTGAAATGTGGTGTTACCGAAGAATGCTGAGGATAAGCTGGGTCCATAGAGTCACGAACGATGAAGTTCTACGGCGCGTCAAACGATCCCGAGAGCTCACGTTGAACATTAAAAAGAAGATAAGTTACTTAGGACATGACACGTCGGTACCGACTTCTTCAAGTAATCATGATGGGCAAGGTCGAGGGGAAAAGACGCGCTGGCAGAAGGAGGAAGTCGTGGCTCCGCAATATTAGAGAATGGACGGGAGTGGCCAGCGTAGAACAGCTGATGCGCTTGGCGAAAAATAAGAAGGTGTATGACAAGCTGACCGCCAACCTCCAGTAGTGGAGAGGCACTACAAGAAGATGAAGGGATGAAGAAGGAAGTTTAATTTTTACCACATGAAATGTGAATCGAATTAATGAGCTACTGAATTCAGACGTGCGTACTTGAAAAGTTTTCTCACCTTGAGTAACAGAGAGGAAACCTGTGAGGAATGTAAAGATAACTTGTTCAAATTTTTAAATCTTCTATTTGTATTTTTAAAATGTGTGTGACAAATGCTAAGATCTTTCTTCTCTCTTTAACAAATAAATACGATATATTTAGAGCAACGAATTAACCTCAAAATCGTACATAAACATTGTCTAAAAGCCTCGTGTGTTATTATAACAAAGCGTTTGAAAGGCAATTTGAAAGTTTTGTGGGTTTCGTCAATGTTCACGATACCCGAGTGCTTTCATTTCAAATAAATACTTTTAATGTATTTATTAGTTCTTGGTTTGACCCAGTTCATAACTTATCATGTAAAAGAGATTAAAAGTAATTGGGAACTTTCTATTTACATAAATTGTTAGTTTATGGGAAATTGTCCATGGTTATACATTTATAACTATCCAAGAGCTCGTATGGTATGAAAAACAATTTAATATGTAAAATAGGAATAAAGAATTTTTTTTTTAATTTCCCTATACGATTAAAAAACAGTACAAACGGAACAGGATCCAATGGCCGTTTCCTAGTTCAAAGATACCTCTCCCTACCAATTTTCAATTAATTCGGTTCATCTGTTCTCCAGTTCTATATAGTGTAACATATATATTTTTCTTTTATTTATATAAGATTTCGAATTCTAGATACAAAACTGTCTTTCTTCCCATAACTGTATTAAACATGTAAAATTTTCCCATAAACTAACAACTTCAGTTAATAGAACGTTTTGTGCATTAGCCAGCGTCAAGTACTCGTATAAATTTTTTATAATTCGTGCTTGCCTTTTTTAGAAATTCGACCGTGTCCTCCATGTACGGTTTAAGCACTCGCCCGGTACCGCACAACGCTCCCAAAGGCCGAGAACAAATTTAAATTAAATTAAAACTTGCCCTCGAACCGGGAATCGAACCCGGTACCCCTCACCTAGCTGCCACTTAATAAGACCGCTAGGCTATGAGGCCTTTTAATCTATAACATTTATAAGCTCAAGATTATAATTTGAATTTCGAATGCTTTACATGTCTTAGATAAGCGAAATCAGATCTAAAGTTCGATGTGACAATAAACGTGCAACTTTGTTGACACCTCAGCACAGGTCCAACACTATCTAATTGAGTCCGTGCACCAACTTCGGTCGGAATTAAGGTTCTCGTTAGTGACTTTTTGTGTTACTGCCAGAATCTCTATCGGAGTTTGCGAAACATTTATACGTCCTCGTAGTTTTCGAGCTTGTATGTAATGAGTTCCTCGATTGGATGCGATACTGGTGTGGGTTTAGTGAAACTTTTGAATGCTCATTGTTTTTATTTGATGGAGTTTGGGTGTTATTAAGGGAAGTTTTTTCGTTTTTATACTGATGGAGTGAATCTCATTTAATTTGTGTTTGTTCGTAGTAAAGTAGTCTGGTCTCCAACAGGGATTCCAATTGTATAAATTCTTAAAAGACCGGCAACGCACTCGCGAGCCATCTTAATTTAATTAACGCGGGGCATAGTTAGTTTAAATAAACATTGAACCTTGTACCAACAAAAACTCTAAATACGTTTAGAGTGTCCATGGGCGGCGGTATCACGTAACATCAGGTGAGCCTCCGGCCCGTTTGCCTCCTGTTCTATAAAAAAAAAATACCAAAACATGCGAATATTTTAGATCTTTTTATGTTTTACAATGTGAAAAGTTTCACGTTTCAGTGTTTCTATATTCCCAGAAACTTGCATGAAATATTTTATTTGCGAAGTTTCCACTCATACTTTAATATTTTCCGTTTTCACGTGTAACGAAGTATGCTTGCCATCTTTCTCTTTGAACCTGTCTCCAGAATCTTCGTTGCCATGCCAACCATATATCGTGATTAATGAGGAGTGAAACGGTGCGCAACCTTTCTCTTTGGTGCCACTAAAATGAAAGAATATTCGAGTACACTTACAACATACGTCTCATGTTTTTCATAAGATATTCTGCCTCAATGTTAATATGATTATATTCAAATTAATTCTATTTTGGGAGTAGGCGCTTTGTTGTTGCTGTGATTAATTTATTCTCGTATTCGTCCCCTCTTTTACCGCGTTTTGTACATGTTTTTCAGTCGTTAATATTTAATTACTGCGCTGTCAATTTATAAATATGATAATTATAGGCTTTTTTATTATTGAAAACTGAAGTCTGTTCACAAAGCATTCATAAGTAACAAACTTGTTTTGGTAGCAAATAAACACTCATTTAACAAATAATTATGTTATATAATTAGTCATTAACAGAAAATAAAATCATTTACTTACCATTATATCGGGATCTTTCAATATTTAAACAACTGGAGTAGTTTTATGTAGCAATGATTCGATGCTGCTACGAGGTTATTGTCTACGAAACGTAGGCTATCGTCTCAAAAGCTTCGTAGCAGCATAATCTATTCTCTTCGTAGCAAGTATGGGCTTATTTTGCTCTTCAGACTACCAAAGTACTCTCTATACTATAATATGCTTTGCAATATTCAGTTATAATACTAACTTCGCCTAAGCAGAACTCGTGCGCTTGGCAAGATTTGTGACCTCTAATTTACATTACCCTTTTTGACACGTACATTAGTTTTTGAGTTTATGGCATTTATAAATACAGATAGACACGGTCTTGAGACTTATAATATATGTATAAGGATATACTAGGTAGGTTTTTAAGAGCTATATATATAAACTATTATATGTACCAATCAAGTTGTGATTTGCGTGTTTATACATTAACTAACAGTGCAATTATTACGTTCTACGTACTCGTAATAGATTATATATCGCAAGCGATCTATTCGACCACAACTAATCAATCACGTCGATGCGCCCCCTATGTCAATCCTAGCGGATATGTTAATAATGCGACATAGTACTGGCTATTGAAATATATATTTTTTAATTATTGTACTTTATATGTATATATGATTAGTATGATCTCTTACAATTAAGAATTTGATAAATTTTGTAATTTCACATTTACCCTACGGTTTAATCTTAAAAATGTGGGTGGGTACCACGTTGGGAAAGACTAGTCTAAGGCAATTTTTCTCTCAATGACTTCATATGAGCGAGTGTTAATTTGCGTGAATTGAAATAAATATTGGCCTTAAGGCCAAATCAAGCTCCCTGCTACTGAAATTATTTACTAAAAAAATTTTACGTCGTCATTTTTTCGCTTCATAGCAGTTATAACATTTGGAATAACGATAATCATTCATTTAATTTCTTTATGATTTCATCATTTATTTCACTATTGCTCAATTATTCTTTACACATTCGTTTATTTGATTCCAAAAATGATTAACAGAAAGCTTTTATTTAGGTAATACAACTTGCGTAACATAATTAATTATTGTATGTAGCGGGACAAAGGGTCGGAATTAAGGGCATTTATGACGTCTGCGGCGTGTTTCAAGCAATGAAAAACTAATTCAACGTAGTTAAAACTCCCTAGATGGCCGTCAAGCCAGGGGAAAATAGCCCTTATTTCAATTCCGTAAATATTAAATTTACGTGTCAGCTTTTGTCAGGGTTGCTAACACTCTCGTTACATATGTGTATTCAATGTCAGTTGTCAGGTGAAATCTCGATTTCATATCAAAATAATCACTAATAAGAGTCTGTTAGTGTGAGTATAATATGACTTTAATATCCAAGTTTTTGATATGCCCTTATTAAATATAAGTTACGCGAAGTATTTTAAGTTAAAAAAATCGACACACACGACTTATGTCAAAATTTATCTTAGGCCTTATAACTTGTTTAATTAAAATAATTCAGCTACTTGTAAGCATTAAAAGCCAGACACACGCTATCAATCGGCGTCCATGTGTCGGGTTGTCTCTCTCCCTAAAATATGGCGAGGGGGCCGTAGGCTGGCCATGCGTCATACTCGTGAACTTGTGGTGACTGGTCGTACTTGAATTCGTGTATGCGGTGATGTTAGTTGATGATGGTAGTTAAAAGTGTAATTAACAGAACATAAATCATATCATATCATTGTGTTACCCATATGAATAAATTAGTTTTGACTTTTTGACAATTCTCAGATCCTAATTTACTGTTTTCGTTCAACAGGGGAATTTTTTTAAAAACTTTGTATTCGCTTGTGACAACCCTACGGTTTTACTGTAACTGCAACGCGCGGTTTCACAGATTTTTTTTCGGTTCATTAAGTCTCGAATGATCCACCGCTCCTCTTGTTTTGGGTAGCAAATTTCCTTATTTGCGCAATCCGAGGGACGGATTTATTTTAAAAAGATAATTTTTGTATAATTTACATTTTTAAGATGCTCTTTTCGTTACTGAACGGAAATGAAAAATCCTTTCAAGTGTAATAATTTTTGGGTGTTGTGAAAAAGGTTTGGAGTTGCCTTTTTTAACTTACAGATTTAGAGAAATTATCAATGTCAAGTAATGATGAATTAGCTAGTAAATTTGCGACGCTTTTAGGGTTTTGAAAGTAAAAACTCGTGATTCGCAGCAGGTAGTTTCATTGATATTTTTAAGGCAAGTATTGGGAAATCGGTGTCTATAATACAACAATGATTGTTCTGCCAGGTATGGTCCATTACGTGAGGCTCAGAGGGACAAGGTGGGGGTGGGGCAGGGGAGAGTGTACAACACCTGATCACCATCACCCCCCAGTAGTAAGATATCACGTGTATTTATTTTGTCGTCAAACGCACGAAGTAAATGTTGCACAGTCTTGCTAATCCGTGATCCAAACATAATACATGTAATTTTGGGGGTGTGTGTTATGTTAGTCTTAAACGTCACCACCAAGGAGGAGGGAGGGTTAAAAATGCTAAATTACATCACGTGATTAATGGACGCCACTAAGCTGGGTTCACTCTGAAGAAGGCAAGGCCACTCAATTTAAGTGGTCAAGTCGAATCGTGAGTGAGAGACTGTTGAATAATCACAATTAATCGAAATGGGTCGTCTTTTGTTTTACATAATTACCTGGCACTTTGGCATTGGTATCTTAATAGAACAATGTACTAAAAGTCTTCTATACGTACATACGGTTCGCCTATCTGCTACTTTGAATGGTCCAGTAAATATCTCGCTCTAACAACTTGGTTAATAACATCTATGAAAATATTGATGTGTTTTACAACGTAACCGTAACCTTGTTTATTATGCTCTTAAAGAGGTTTAAGTTTTTAAATTTGTGATGTCATATTTTCTTGTATTTTTTTAGGCATACACCTTGTTTTAGAACGTATAAATAAATAAATAAATGGCTATGTGGCATGTGGCTCCGGTGATAGAAATTTTTATGTGCACTTAAAACGAAAAGCTTGCAGTTATCGCCAATCGCCAATCCTACAGGAGGCTGACCACCTATTTTTTTTATAAACAAAATGAAAATAAATGAAATATGTGCATCTTATACTTTACCTAAATAAGGAAGGGAAACTTTTAAATGTGAAAAAATTAATCACATACAACTCGTATTCTATAAAGTTAGTGAAACGAAAGAAAATAAATTTAAAACTCTTAAGAATGGAGGATAAATCGAGCAGATTAGATTCATATTATATTTTCAATAGGCAAACGGGATCATGAATTTAAAAGAAGCTTATGAAGTACTCGTCGTCACATCGATTGTTTGAGAAAAAGTTTAACTTGGGCGAGTATCATAACCGATAGCTGGCGAAAATATATATGCGTAATCAATAAACCATAATATACACTTCATCCGCGTAAAATACAACTAATGCACTCAACTATGCTAAACTATTTTAATGAAGATCTTAAAATTCTAATAACTTTAATACTTAGCCAGATTTTAATGGATCAAAGTTTTTTAATGCGTAAAATAAATACTTGAAGAAATCCATTTTGAGTAGTTTTAAGAAGCAGGTAGAGAAAAACTAACTTCTTTCATTAAGATTCCATCCCCCCTATGCGATAAGATATTAACATTGGTTCCATGTGTCTCGTACGAACACGCATTATCTGCGTAATTCGCCAATGTATCGGGTTTTAGCTAACTACAATTTACCTACCAAAGAGGGTGTGAGGAAATATTATAAGAAGCGGAAAGACTGACTTTTTTAATATTAAGTTGTAGTTTGTTTAATGTTTAATTTCTGTTTTTTTAATCTATTAATGTACTGATGTTTCACTTAATTGACTTATGTTTTGTTTCGTATATTTTATTTAACTAGGTAATCTGTTTTGGCTTTGTATATTGTCGAAGTGTTTTCTTTTTTAATATAGATGTAAGATTACTTATAAAAAAAAACAAAAATAACTTTTTTAGCTTCTTTTGTTTTCTGATCTTTCACATTAATTTGGATATTTCATACAAATATTCATACACAAGGACTATGTACATGACATTGTATATGTATCATCAAATAGTATATATATAAGTCTGAAATAGATAACAAATTCAACACGATACGGAAACTAACATCGCAGTGATAATGTTTACTTCGTATAAACCGTTAAAATACGAAACGGTTAACCGTTGACCGCACAATTTTGCATATCTAACTAGAAAAGGTTTTCCTTTGTTTACATTTCCTACAATTTCTTTTGTATAGTTAGAAATAGTCGAGCAAAATCTGTTTCGACCAACGTGACCGAAGGAAGATAGTTAATGACAAAGAGCAGATAGTCAACTATTTTTAACCGACTTAAAAGAAGAATTATAGCAGATTTTTTTACTTTAGTAGTAGTCTGACTTCCGTAGTTTTTAAATATAGTTATATCGATTGGTAGGAAAATAGTTTTATAATTTATTTTTGAAGTATGATAAGCAGTGTCGGTAAAATATGTTTTTATACATGTTGGTAAACGTTGTCAATCCAGATGGGACGCGAGTGCGTTGCCGGCCTTTTAAAGTTTTTTTTAGCGCGTGACTGTGTGACGCTGTTGGTCGTTCTAATATCCCGGCTGTGTATCAATGATCTATGTATATGCGTAATTAGTCAGGACCTCCTACCGTGGAGGTAATACTGTGGAATAATAACATATAAATGAATATATAATAACATTGCGAAAAATATGTAATTTTAGGCAATTTTAATGTAAGCTAAAAGGCATTAAATTATAAAATCGAAAAGCCAATCGAGTGATCTTTAAAAGGATTAAAGAGGAAAATTGGATGTTGAGCATAAACTCGGGATAAATTCGTGGTGGACATAGCAAGTGGTAATTAGCAGTAACTAAGGGGATCGGACGGTCGCCTGATTAAAACTGGCTTAACTAGAGCACTTTGGCTCTAGAAACAAATAGAAGTAGTACGCGGTAATTATACCTAAAACTTTTGTAATACTGAATCTATTAATTAACAGTTTTAATTGCTCATTAGCAGATATAGGAATGAAAAGGGTTTGAGTTCAAAGAATTTTCTTAAGAAATCATAAATCAGTTTTGTGTGGTATCTGCGAATATGTTATATTTAATAGTTCGACTAGGATTTTGGTTTAATTCATAAAAGACATTGGTTTTTGTGCACTTCTTGCATAATATTAAAGTAGTATAAAGGTAGATGGTACCAGTGCCCCAGAGCTGGTGCTTTCCTCGCTCAACGAATATTGTCCCGAGAATTGAAACAAGAAGCGACATATCCACACTGTAGATATGCATCTCTTTTGTTTACACGGATTGTATATCTATTGTACGTTTCTTAAGCGAGAAAATAGCCGAAAGTAAGTTGATTCCTCACCGATGGTGGGACAATTGCCTAAGTATCGCAATACAGCGAGCAAATGCTGCACGCATAGAAACTTTTTAAAATCGTATTCTTTAATATCTATTAATCAACTTTTAATTATTATTATTATTGTGTGATAAAGAAGTGAATTAAATATTTATTTAATGTGCAAAAAATAAAATAAATAAATAAATAATAAATATATTTAATTTTATTATAATAGGTGATTAGCTATCTGTGTAATATATGCTGTATATTTTTGGTCCAACTTTTCATAAAACACGATCCTAATGGGTAGGTAGGAGGTTCCACCTTGCCGGAAGGTCCGCGAAGGTCTGTGCAAAAAAAATTCTGTCTGTCTGGTCTGGTCCGGGTTCCGGTCTGGCCTTTATTACTTAAGGGTATTAAAAAAGCTCTACCTAATCTCAGACTTACCGAATACACACAATTTTTTATCGAAATTGGTCAAGCTTAATCTTACGACATGAGAATTATATATATAAATACATTTTTACACTGGACATTGAAATAGTGTTGCCCTATATTATACACAAACATATTAACTATTCGAAGTTTCAAGTGGGTTCAATAACGCCATTGATTTATTGACTCCTAACAATTAAAAGTTCCCGAAATCAATCTACAATTAAGGGTTAACGACGCAGCTGTGATTGGACTTTAATATTAATTAATTTTAACTTACGCAAATATGAGAGGCATCTATCGAACAACTTGGACGGTTGCTGAAATTTCCATTAAATAGTTATTAATTTTCCGATTTCAAGGGTTCACGCTGAAATATAGATGTTGATTCAATTACTTTCAATATTCCTGAATATCTAGAATCTTTCTTGTGTTATAACGGTTTGAGTTTCACTTGTTTATTCAAAATCTTTTTAAGACGTTTTAGAGGTAACAATTTTATATTTTAATTTAAGAATTTTGTGTCACCGTACTCTCCCAAAACGGGTTACTTCTATTTTTTTTGTACCAAATGATCGTATCGTACTTGTTTAATTCTCAGCATACATTGTAATAATTATATATTCCTTATACATCCACGTATATTCTAACATATATTATAAAAGACTTCGAGCCATTACTTATGATCTAGAGGCGATCAGAATATATTAAAATATTTACCTGTAGTATAGTAGAGAGACGAGTGCGTGCAAAAGCAGGTTGACAAGATGGTAGCCAGCTGGCTGCAGACCATGGATAGCGTAGTTCCATCTGAATGTCAACACCGTCAGGGGACGGTACGACTTGTGTGATTGTTCCTGGAAAGAAAACGGAAATTTTAGTCATACATTTGGTAAAAGTATAACAAGTGTTTGTAAGGACACGAAATATAGGTATACAGTTTATTTATTATTTATATATATAACTAAATATATAGTCAAGTACATAGTTTCCTTTGGTAAGTAAATATGTTCTTAAGAAACAACAGTAAGTTTGTTAGTACTCCTCGGTGCCTTATTTTAATTGGTTTTTGTACTAATTAAACAAAAGGTACCGTACCGTAACAAATAAATCAAACAGTCAACAATTTTAAGAAAATTATTAAGTCTTAATTTAGTTGAGAATCTCCTTGATAAGTATCTTAGAACCGTAACAATATTATGCAAACCAACTTCCACTATTCGATAGACACCTATTCATCGTTCTAAAAATAATACAAAACACATGTAACAGAAGGCAGACGGGCAGTACGCTCACCTGATGTTACGTGTTACCGCCGCCCATAGACACATCCAGACGACTCGCAAGTGCGTTGCCGGCCTTTTAAGAATTGATATGCTCTTTTCTTTAAGGACCTAAGTCGAATTGGTTCGTAAATACATCAGTGGGCAGCTGATTCCACATAGTGGTGGTACGCGGTAAAAACTGCCTTAAGAAACGCTTAGTTGTAGAACGAAGGACCTCAAGGTGATACGGATAGTATTTTGTATTCTGCCTTGACGTCCGATGATGATTATATTATTCCCACAACAAAGAGATGTCTGAAGTGTGAAAAATATGATGATGTTTATTCATACAAACTCTTTACAAAATTTCTAAACATATTTGATACTATATCAATGCTTATTCGAACTGCACGTAGCAAAGTATGAAAGGATAAATCACCTTTACGTACGTACAAAAATGTCGGTGCCACATAAACTTGATTCATAGGGTACAAAATTAGCTAGAGTTATGTAGCTTCTTTAAATGAAATTCCATGTCAGGTAATAGCTGGGGTCATTTGTCATTTAAAAATATACCTTTTGAAACGAAGGGTTTATACATACATTTTGTGAGCAACGGATCCTGAGTGTTTTGGAAATGTAACAAAAGAGGTCCAGAAAATTACTATGAATAGCCGAGTGGAGGGCCCTAGACCTGATTCCCTGCTCGCTATCAAGTAAAGGCTCTTGCAGGTCATACCATACCTAAGATAGGGGGTAGTTGAGGTAGGAGGGTAGGACCTTCAGAAATGATTGATTGAAATGAAGAAGCGACTATAATCTCTGAGGTCGTAGTTTCGATAGTTGGCTGTGCACCAATGGAATTTCTATCTTTGTGCGCAACTGCGCATCTAACACTCGCTTATAAGGTGAAGGAAAACATCGTATTGAAACCGACATGTCACAAACAGAAGGCTGATAGCCTAATTAATTATGAAAGAAAAATCATCATATATATTATTATTATTATTTATCATTATTCATAAAGATAACACAGTGTACATGATTCTAAACTTACATTTACTGTCTGTTCTCTAATCTAGAAGCTGAAAGGATAAACTTGCCAGAAAATCTCTGTAAGGATCTGCAATCTGCCAACAACAGCATACTGTTATAGAGCCAAGTTATAACATTATGATGCATTACGTTCACTTGTTTTTTATGTACTTTTTTAGTATATATAATATATATTTATATAAACTGTATTTTATAGAACAAAGGTTCATTTAACATTCCATTTATCTGTATTCAATGAAAACAGTTTTGTTAAGAAAGAATTTAATGTTTTATTTTGGTTTAATTATACATCGATGCAAACCGCATCTAAACTGGATAATTTCACACAGAAATTCCCTGTCCCTGGACAGAGTATGTCGAACTACGCGTTCATAGACTAGAATACACGCCGAATTGTTCCCTCTTCGTTTTATTAAAACCGTCAATTTATTTCGTATTTTGTTTGAACATGAAAACACATTTCTGTAACATTCAAAACTTTTCACTTAAAAACAATACAAGAATTTACAAACTAGTAGAACGCGTGGAGTTATATAAGCGACCTGTTTAAGGTAAGTTTCATGTTATATATTCTTCTATTCATTATATATACTTCTTTTTCATTATGTCTATTCACGCCTATTCCTATTGTATATCATATAAAGTACTGTTGTGCGAAGATAAAACGCGATTAATTATCACAAATAGCCTTTTGTAAGCCTTAGCATATAGTTTTAAATAGTGTAGGCAACGCACTTTCCTATGATGTAATTTTGAATTATTTTTAAAGTTTTCTACTTCTAAGTAATCTAAAACATTAATTCAGCAGTGGAAATGACACTAATTCAAACCGATGGCAGAGTGTATGCTTGAGCAATGCTCATCCGTTGGGAGAGAAGTAGGTAGTATTACGCTAAAATACTTTGGTATTACAAAATTATTTGGAGTGGTTTTTAGTTTAATAATTAATGAAATGTTTTTTTAAAAATACAAGTTAAATATTCTTATCAAATCTATATTCTTTATCAAAATCTTTTTATAAGACGGAGATAGGTTTATAGATTAAAGAAAAGTCATAAGAACGGTAGAAAGTCACCAGTGACTGACTGAATATTGTCAAACGAAAGGAAGGCAGCGACAGGTTCCGATTGTTGACAAAGCAGTGAACGAGAAACTGAACAATGAACTCGTAAGTACGACCTGAATATTACGAAAAAGGGGACTTGCAGATAAATTATTAAAAATGGTGAAACTACCATTAAGAAACGCAAAAACCAGTGCCTACAAATTTGTGATAAATAAGTGTCGTGATATCTCATGTTCTCGTTCCCAGACCGATCCCCAAATTTACAAAGTCAAACAGCAGTAGGAACGAGTGTCACATGGTTCCTTTATTATTGATGGTCTTTAAGTTTCTAAGGTTTAAAGTGCTAATAAATTGCTTTCATAATAATGACTATGATATCACTATAAATATTGGACTACTCAAGTCGTTGATATATAAATCTAGAAATATTGGCAAACCAAATAAACTACAATTGACTTTGATGTTGTTAAATTATAAGCTCTGACAATGGCACTAACTTACTCCGACATATATTATAGATGATATAGTATGTATTTTTATTATCCATCTAAATCTTTATAAAGGCTAGAAGAAACTAATTAACATAACGTTTATAACGTAAGATATAGTTTAAAAATGAATAAAACACAGTTTTAAAGCAGTAAAACAGTTTTCCAGTAAGAGATTTCTGTATCTGTTTGGTTGATAAAGCGAATGCACGAATGTTAAACATTAATTAGAAAAATAGTTCGGGGTTAGAACCCACGATTCCAGGGTCAGAATCGTCCTTGGGTAGAATGCCTAGCGAACCCTGAGGGCCCATCTTACGGCGTGTGAAGGGCTGAGGTGTTTTTAGTGGGTGGGGTCTCGGTACCCCTCTGAATAGCAAAGGGATTTGAGTGTAGACCCAGCCCCACAGTCCCCGCGTCAAGCTCGACATCCTTGATGCGGGCCTGCGTAAGCGCATTTCCACCTCATTAAAAAAAGTTTAAAATCGTTAGTCTTACACCCCTCCATTTTTTTCAATAAAGTAGGAGTGCATGTACCGAGATAGCTTTAAATCAAGTTATATTTTATTTTTACTATATTTAAGGATAAATTGGAATTATATTTTTTGAAAGAGATGTAGATTATTTTCTACGGAATATAAATTCTTAGAAGTAGAAAATGACTTAACATATTTAAAAGTAATCTCTCAAACTGGGTGTCTTTAACTGTTCTAAGTTTAAATAAGTTATTTCTTAGTGGGTTAGTTTTGAACATAACTTCAAAATCTTGTTAAAAGTTTCGTGTTTTAAACGTTGTAACTATTGACCAAACTTTCGGAACTCGGTTTAGGAGTTTTCGTAATGTTTTAACATTGCCATAATTTAACATAGCTGAATAGTTACGAAGTAAAAAGTATAAACCTACAAATTGTTATATTGGAAAACATTTTTTTTTATTTAGTCAAATAATTTTTATCATTATTATTAACGTTATTTGTTACTTACTTGTTAAATATTTATAACTTGCTTAACTAAAGTGTCTTTATTATTATTATTATAATAATATTTAGTAGTAGGTACTTTGTAAATAGTTCCATAATATTAAAAAATCACAAAACAATTGGGTGTTAATTCTGTTATTTGTACACTTAGTTTACGTTAGTAATTGTTATATCCATTACTTCAGCAGTATGCCAATATATATATCTCTTTTGAGTAAAGGCGTCCTCCTGAACATTCCATTTGGATCTTTGCCTCCTCTATCCATTGCTCTCTAGAATCTTTGACTATAACGCCCATCGATGTTGTGGTCTTTTCACGTTTCTTTTTCCTGGAGGCATTATTTGTTACATGACATAAAGTTAACTTCTCAAGCATAATACCATCTATCCTAATTACCTAATTTGACACATATCGGCGTTGTTTATTTCTAATGATTGTAAAGATCAATACAAAAATCAGTGGCGCTACAACCTCTTTAGGTCTGGGCCTCAGATTTCTGAATCTGTTTCATGATCATTTTTCAATCTAATAAGCCAGTGATCAGCCTCCTTTGCTCGACACACAGCGTCGACTTTTTGGGTCTAAGACATGTCGGTTTCCTAACGATGTTTTCCTTCACCGTTCGAGCTATTGTTAAACGCGCACATAGACAGAAAGTACATTGGTTTATAGTCGGGGGTCGAACCTACGACCTCAGGGATGAGAGTCGCACGCTGAAGCCACTATGCCAAGACTGCTTTTGTTTAAAGACCAATATAAGGTTATTGATAAACAGTCAAAACATCCAGTCTAAAGGCCGGCAACGCACTTGCGAGCCTTCGGGTAATGTGAGTGTCCATGGGCGGTGTCATTACCTAACATCAGATGAGCCTCCTGCCTGTTTTTCCTAAATAAAAAAAAACTAAAAATACACAGCCTCAAAAGTCAGATATTTTTGGCAATACAACACACAAAGTCTAAACTCTAAAGTAGTCATTAAAGGTGTATTTAACGTTGTAAAGTCAAAAGAATTAGCTTTAGATTTAGAAGGTAAATGGAGCTTTCTAAATCTCTTCCGCATGTCAGCGTTCACGTCCGTCTGCCTAAAGTGCACTGTTTGCCTGGCAGTGTTTATTGCTGAAGTTATATTTCATGCTCATATCATGTAGAATCTAATTTTGGCAACATTCAGGCTCCGTGTTAAAAGTGACAGCTTACTGTGAGATACTGTTGGATGTTTTAATGCAACTTTTTAAACTTTAATTCTCCTGTTATCAGGATTAAAGTTAATGTCTATAATCTAAAGAACTAATGACTGTTAATATTTAATTAAAGGAGCTGTGTGCGGGCTTTAGCTGGTACCTCTCATTCCTGAGGTCGTTGGTTCAAACCCCGGCTCTGCACCAACTGACTTTCTGTCTATTTGCACATTTAACACTCGCTTATTAGTATAATATTATGTATCAAAAAACATTAATATGTCAAATGGAAGAATTAGGGAAACCCCCAGGGGTGGGGAATAGCGCACTATACATTCATTTTTATGTGTAATCCAACAAGCCTTATACACGAAATGTCGATGGCGCGTGTCACGCTGATAACTTACCTATTAGAACAATCAAGAGATCACTAAGCAGATAATAAAAAACAGAAACAAAAACCTTAAAGTTTGTAGAGCCACTTGTAAGTATTTAACTTTGTTAAATATTTTATTATGACTTTAATAAAACTGGATATAATTGATAAATTCTATAATTATTTCATTGGTAAAAACCATATCGTATACTGATCGTGCTGGGAATCGGACAATGTTTGGAGGCATAGGCAAAATCATCTTATTTGACGCATTTTAAATTTATATATAAGAATGACTCTTAGATACGGTCTTCAATATTTGCCCATACAGATAATATATTCTGGAAATCAACAAAATAAAATAGAAGGCGCATTCAGTTTTTGCCGCGCACCACCGCTATGTGGAACCAGCTGCCCACTGAAGTATTTCCGAACCAAATCGACTTAGGGTTCTTCAAGAAAAGAGCATACATATTCTTAAAAGGCCGGCAACGCACTCGCGAGTCCTCTGGCATTGAGAGTGACCATAGGTGGTAGTATCACTTAACATCACGTGAGACACTCACTGCCCGTTTGTCCCGTTCTATAAAAACAAATATTATATATATAATATATATGAATATTATATTGGTATATGAATATTATATATATATATAACTTGTCATTTAAATCGACATATGTATACTGTCTGTTAAATAATACACATACTTCTATTTCATGAAAAAAATATTTAAAAAAAAGAACAGATTTATTACACAGTTTTAAAGTATGCTTGAAGAGCTTTGTGATGTTGAAGATTCTAAAGCTGCGTATACATTAAGCGCGGCAAACCATCGAACATTGGCGCGCGCGGCGGCCGCGCTCTATGTAGACGGGGTCGCCGCGCGCGGCGACTCGAACATTGCCGCGCTCGAACGTGCCGCGGGTCGATCCGCTCGATGTCGGTTTTTGAGACCGCATCAAAGGAACTTCAGTCGTTGGCTCGCGCGCAGTTGGGACGGTTATAGTTTTGGTGATTTGGCTCGCGCGGCGAATACGTAAAAAAGGGTGCGTGTACTTATGTACGCGCGTAAGAAGTTATACTTCTTTGGCATTATTAAAAATCGTTTTTGATTGCATGCAAATAATTAATAACAATTAAATAATCAAAGACTGGAAAAGGAGTCATTATAGTCAATAAAGTTCAGTTTACATTTGAAAAATTAAATAAATAATTATATTTAATTTTCTTTTATTTTTTTTACAAATAAGATGGTGAATCACAATGAAAGCGGCAGCCGCCCGACCACGCGCGTCCATACTCGCAGGTTTACAAGAGGGAACTGGTCTGACTATCTGCCGCGGTCTGTTTGTGATCGATCGCCTGCCGCGCGCGGCCGTCACGTCCAACTAAATTTATATCTTCATATTGGCTCCCGCGGCAAATGAAGGTCAACTCTGGTCGAACATTGGCTCGCGCGGCTGCCGCGCTTAATTTATACGCAGCTTTAGCTTAACCAGTGTGAACTCGATAGCGTCTGAATATAATATTTTTAACTTAGGTACACCTCTCGCTTGAAGAGATTGAATTTCGAACACTGAGAATAGCGAACTCGTAACCACAGGTAAGGGAAAGTATTTCGTTGTGACAAATATTTTTTTATTGAGCAAGATCAACATGGTTCGAGAATGAGAAGCCTAAGAATAGATCAGCTTTCTGTTTGACAAACGTCTTCTTTTTGTAAGGTCCTTGGTGAACCTTACGTATTAATCTATCAAAAATATGCATAAAAATGTATAGCAATTCGAAATATCTTTTGCAAATTGATACATTAATTTCTATTATTATCTATTATAAGTTTTTAGAAACATCCATAACTGAGTATTGTTTTATTATTGTACGTCTGACCGTGATCATCATCAAACCTCAATGGAGGTTGAGTGAGGTTTCTAATGTTTAGATATGAGAACTGACGTATTCTTGACAGCTTACGTCATGTGCCAAACTTGCCTATTATATTGTGAACAAACGATAAAACAAATGAGTGACAGCAAACGTTAAGATTATAGTCTAAAGTTAAATTCGTTCAATTCCTTGAAAATACTGTAAAGGTGTATGAAATTATTTAAGTATTACATATTATTATTTTCTTATGTAGCCAAGTCCACATTTCAAGGATCGTCATGCTCGCTTAAATGTCATTGCTTGTGGCGGCGTCCATGCGTCGGGTTGTCTCTCTCCCTAAAATATGGCGAGGGGGCCGATGGCTGGCCATGCGTCATACTCGTGAACGGGTGCTAATTGTGATGACTTGTACTTGAATTCATGTATGCGGTGATGTTAATTATTTCGACTATGTGTTTGCGTGTTGTTCCCACGAGAATGTAAGTGCGTGCTCCTATTTCACCATGCCTCCTGCTGATAGAGGACAACTCTTTGTTTTTAATTTATGTTATTATTATTAATTACTTAAGATGTCATGTGGAACATGGTTTAATGGTTGCAGCTCCTTACATACGTTGTGTAAAAAAAAACATGGCGGTTAAAAAGAGTGGCGGAGAGCTTATTGCCAGTTCTTCTCTTCCGTTCTACGCCCTTGATTTGAGAACTGGCACTAAATGTAAAATTAGAAGCATAATTATGTATTTCTTTACTGACAAGTCATAAGTGTACAATGTGTTTACCTACTAACCTATATGATTAAATGATTTTTGAATTTTGGTAAATTTGAGTTGACTGTGATTGATCAATAACATCTCTAATACAATCAGAGACACGCCAAAGCAAACCGCCTTTTCGTTTGACCAATCACAAACAAACGACACGCGCTAATGTTACGCCTTACTTAATTATTGTTGTAAAAGAAGCATTTTTACTTATTCGATTTTTCATGTGATTCTAGCGTTTTAGTAAATCATAAAAGAATATATGAACGTTTGAAGTCCGTTTACAACTTATTACTTATTAAACAACTTTCCACACTCATGAGTTAGGGTATAAATAAATATATTCTTACAAAATACTATGTTTAATACATCGCGTGGGCGGTATTTATAGGTTGCTTGGAACTCAAAATAAACCCCAATTAACACGAATATTTTCTATTGAAACATGATTTTATTTAGTTAGAGTTATCTACAAAAGGCCTATAACAACTTGTCTCCTTTGATACTAAATCCTACGCTTTAAGATTTCAGAAAACACGTGATTTATGTAGACCCTAGATATAATCGTGGTGTCATAAAATTTTATAAAATAATTTATTTGTCACACGCTTTATCTACGTTGAGATAACTGAGGGTTTAATATATTATTTATGGGTGAAAAATTTAACCTTTTAAAGTGACGATAAATTGCGAAGAATTTTCAACTTGATAGAGTTTTATTTCTGAGCTTAAAATTTAATGTACGGGAAAAGTGGTTTATCATATTTCACATACTCTTCACTGATCACACAGTATTAGATCACGCACTGTATTAACATTGTATTAATGGGATAACACATAGTTATAGGTTCTTGTATTTAGAAAATATTTGACATAAATAAAGTTGAAAATAGGATATTGGCGTAAATTAATAAATTCCAGAGGCGCTGGACCTAACCTGAGATTTCTGTATTTGTTACGTGGTTATTTACTTTTATAGTATTCAGAATTCCGGTACATGCCGTCGACTTTTTGGGTCTTAGGCATGCCGAGTTCCTCAATGTTTTGCCTACGAAATGAGAATCTTCTAGCGCTTTCTATCCTGTCACCTCCCGCCAATTACCGGCCTTCAGCTGCAGCAGGTTGTCTCCCACTCGATCCAGCAGTACTCAGATAAACCTCCTTTACCACCCGATATTAGCCGTTCATTAGCTTAGCCGTATAAGGCGTTCCAGCCAACGTGGTCCATCGGCCGTATCGTCTATATTGTTGGGTTGGACTACCAACTCTTCTATTTCGGCATTTATACGTAGTCTTCATGACAGTCCTCACTCCTTTTCTGTCCCAGGATTTTCAGTAACTTCAGCTCCTCAGTCACAGTTAGCGTTCGAGCCTTACTTACAGCCATACATTAAAATGTGTGTGCTACGTATTGCTTACGCTGTCGACAGTAAACTACTTTCCACATCATTGCGAAGTACGTTTGTGATCGACCTCACGTCTATGCATTCAACTATAAAGCCAGTCAAATGGATCGCAATTATTTTCACGACAATACTAATTCGGTGTATAAAAAATTCAAAACACATTTAGTTTTTGTTTGATACCGAATTTCACAAAACCATATCCCCGATATTGCAAATGCATTTAGCACTAAAATACTTGAAATTGCAATTCATTCCTGTTTCGATAACAGCCGAATAAAAGGAAAATGTCATGAATAAAATTTTAGTCACACAGATTTAACGTTTACTACAATTAACGAAGCTGGGTTTGAAAGCCAATTTTAACTTTTGCAAACATCATTCGTAGTATCCATTAAGACAAAAAGTGTTTAGCGATACTAATGAAATGATCCCGTGACCTTTTCTGACATATTTCATTCGTTTTTGGAATGGAATCTCGCTGTTGGTACAGCTACAGCTAAGCTCGAGCTGTTTTGACTAGCGTAGCTCGGCCGGAATAGCCCATGCCGCGACTAACACAAGGGTGTCTCCTGCGACATTCGGACCTCGGATTGGGCCGTCGCGGCGCGAGGTGGTCAATCGCCAATCGTGGTAAAGCTTATTTAATGGATTGAGCGAAGTAAGAGGTAAAGGTCCCCGCCTTATTCAATAATTTATTTCAATATAAGCATACAACGCGTGTACATCATGAGGCAAAAATGTACGGCATGGTCAAGCTCAAAAGCCTGATCACCTACTTGTCTATAAACAAAACGGAGACTTTCAGTTAATCATCACTGCTTAAATGCCTGTCATAAATGAAAGAATAATTTTTCTGGATTTGAAACTGTTGGGTATCATGCAAAGAAGCTGTAAAACAAAAATAACTATCTTCGTAATATTTCCTATAAGTTAAGAAAATTCATAACAGAGAAAGAGTTAATTAAGCATAAGGAAAATCAAGGAGTCAAACATTTAAAGTCTCTAAAGGCGGGTAATAAATTAGATTTTCTTAGGTAAAAAGTTTTATTAAACACATATAAATTAAAAACTTAAAACATTAATAACAAAGTTGATTAATTTATTTAGTTTAAATTTTTTTGTATCCGGAACACAGGAATATCAGATGGTAAAGTCACCATATGGTAAAGTTTCTCTGTATTCTAACTGTATAAATTTTTTTCCAAGATCGAATTCAGACATTTTCACCAAAGTGAACTGAGTCACAGCTTTTAACCAATTTTCGCAGCTTTCATATAAAATGGGTTGACGTAAGTCCGTGCAATATCAAAGCAAAATAAAATATGCGAGCTTTTCAACTCGGGCGTGACCAATAGAATTTCGTGAGCTTTGTTCTCAAAATGTGGCTACAATCAATATTGCTTGTAATGGAACCCCTTGTTTGTTATTAAGTCTCGTGTTAAATGAAATAACATTACTATATATTTGGTGTTGCACATGGTGTGTTATTCTATGATGGCGAAATAATCATTCAAAACTCAAAATACTCAAAATATCTTTATTCATGTAGGTAAACAAGTACACTTATGAACGTCAAAAAAGAAGTTAAATTAATTGTAAATTTACATTTACTACCAGTTAGCAAGTCAAGGGCGTAGAGCGGGCAAGTGATTTTAATCGCTAAGTTTTAGGTCATACAAATTGTTTCGATAAGCACTTGATTTAGACCAGTGCCAGTGCTAGAACAGAAACAGAAAGAAGAAATGCCTACAGAGGGTAGAGTACAACATTGTGATGTTTTATAAATGATCTTTATAAATTAAAACCTATATAGGTTATAAGCCTGTATAGGTTTTAATACTACAGTGATAGCCCCTGAGAATAGTGATGACGTCAGAGGTGTTCGGTAGGTGTCCCAACATTCGATTGGTCACGTAGCATTGTGACAATTTTGTGATATTCCCAGCATCGGGGATTCTACGAAAATTGGGTCGTTTTATTGATAACCAAGTAAATTGGATCCTTTTTCATAATAGCTAAAATTTCTGCTAATACCAAAGTTAAACTTTTGCACGTCAAAACAAGAGGGTGGTTTTTTATTTGTGGGTCGATGTTAATGATGGACTAAACAAAAAAAAGCTAGTTCGATTTTCAAATTCAAAACAATTATAAGAACAGAATTTTTTCAAACAAGATATCATACATATGTAAAGTCATTTTGGGATACAGTTTGTAGGTATAACGCCGCATTACAGATTATTTCTTTTTTTTTGTTAGTTAAAATTTTGTGATAATAGATTATAGGTGTTTTGTTTATTTACAGGTACGTATAATAGTACTGTAATATCTCCAAGGTGTTATTAGATAAAGTAAGGTGTATTTCTTTTGAATTATTATTTTAAAACGAAAAATAAAAAGTTACAATTAAAAACAGTACGCACAGTATATACAAACATAATTATAAAACCGTTTTTAAAAGTATTCAGGAAACACGCTGCCAATCATATTAAAATGGTTTTTTCATATAACATTAAAAATCTGTTCAGAGAGGCTTTTTGCGTAAAGAAAAATAATTCCTACTTCTTATGGACTTTGATGGATGATCTAAATGAATTCAATTTAGGTTTTTGTGAAATCACAAATGCATTATCGTCGTCTTATTCTCTACTTAAAGGCATTTTTAAATTAATGAGATTATGGAGATTGTGATTATATGTAATTTATTAAAGACTTGGCAATAGCATTGATGGCAGGAACGAATTAGTGATATTTCTTTATAAGTGACCGATCAAGTATTACGTAAGCAGATTTACTGCAATTATCCCCCCCCCCCCCGTTGTTGTCTGGAAAAATAAGCAAAGCTCTAAAAATAATAGTACATAAACTTTTTTTTTTTTCAAAAATTCTTTATTTTCTTTCACAAAAATTTATAGTGCTACATATCCAGTAAACATTATTTCCTGGAATGTAACAAACTTACAACTGGACACGTTTTTACAGCTATTTTGCTTTCTTAAAAACTTATAAAATTTATAAAACTAAAGTTATAATGTTTCGAAAGGTTTTAACAATAACAAACTAGAAATACATAAACGTATTAATTTTTTGTAGGAATCCTCGAAAGTGGATTTCGTTTTTAGGCATAGACAAACATGAGCGTTTTTCAAGGCAGTTTGTGCCGCGCACCACCACTATGTAGAACCAGCTGCCCACTGAAGTATTTCCGAACCAATTCGACTTAGGGTCCTTCAAGAAAAGAGCGTACCAATTCTTAAAAGGCCGGCAACGCACTCGCGAGCCCTCTGGCATTGAGAGTGTCCATGGGCGGCGGTATCACTTAACATCAGGTGAGCCTCCTGCCCGTTTGCCCCCTGTTCTATAAAAATAAATGTCCCGACATGTTTTGGGACGTAAGGGTACCACTTTTTCTATTTGTATCTAAGTACAGGATATATGCCAGAGTACGTACTACACGGTTTGAATCTTTAAAGCTATTCGCGGTAACAACATATACGTAAGGGACCCTTACTACCGTATATGTTGTCATAAAAAGTGTACATGTCATAAAAGTGCCTTTATAGTATGAGGTAGATATGAGGCGCTTAGGGTAATTCAAGTTTGTATTGGATTTCACGTACGAAAGTTATACTGAGCGCTAAGGCTCTCCGACCTAATTCCGTTAATAAAATAGATAAAAAAATGGTGCGTAATAAGTTATACTTCTTTGGCATTATTTGAAAATAGTTTTTGATTGCATGCAAATAATTAATTACAATTAAATAATCAAAGACTGGAAAAGGAGTCATTATAGTCAATAAAGTTCAGTTTACATTTGAAAAATTAAATAAATAAATATTTATTAATATTATATTTATTATTATTTTCTAATATTTATTAGTATTTATTTACATATTCAATTTAAATCACTTATGATTATATTTCAAACTCACATATAAAATTCGAACTTGTATAATGAAAACACGTGTTTTAAATGTAAAACTCAAAGCATGTAGATAAATATTATAAATAAACACAGTGAACAGGCGGCGTGTGTGCCAACATGCGCAATTAACTTCATTCTGTTAATTTTGTGTCACGGTGCGCGCGCATCGTAAAATTTCACTCTCATCAATTTTTCATAACGCGCCTAAAAAAAGTATAACTTCAAAAAGTCCACAGAATATAAACGTTTTGGTAAAGGATTTTGCGTCATACGTCACAGCTTAACCGAGAGTTCTCAAAATGAATATTCAGATTGAAACCTTTAACAGTGGCTATTAATTTTAGTTTATTCCGTCACCGCTCCAGGCACGTAGGTGATTGATCGTGGCCTGCTGTTTAGTGATTGACGCTTTTGTTCTGGCTTTTAAAACGTAATCTGTAACTAAACGGTAGTGTATAGGTTGATATGCGATGAATTGGTTTAAATTATATTGTATGATAATTTGGGAACGGTGAATTTTTATATACAAAATAGGCTGGCTTGATGCCACAATTTTTACGCTCAATGGAGTTGCATCTTTATGGTTCACAGATTAAAACTATCTCCTAACTCCTTATCAAAATCCATCAATAACAATTTTAAATGGTTTTTATTATGACATAAACAAAAGTTTTTGTGAAAATGCGAATTACAATACACCGACAATCAAATAAATATGTATGTATTTTAAACTTATACAATATCGAAAGAAAAGAATTCAAAAGTCGGCAGATAAAAGCGGTATTCCAAGAATATCTTGCAAATATAAAATTAGTATTAAAATATGCTTATTTCATTCCACGTCTGCAAGCTTAGCTAATTGAAACAGGTTATTAGGACCCGACCATGCCTTATTCCCGCCATAATTCATTTGCATATAAATGAAATGTTGCCCAATTTCTTTGCCAGCTTAAGTTTCATAGTGGAAATGGCCGGAAGCAATACAAAGCTTATAACATGCTTTATTTATTTATTAAACGTCACCACATCCTATATCTATATCTTTTTATATGCATATTCAGAAGGTCTAAGGATCGGCTACTATCTATCTTTCAAACCCCTAAGTGATAAGGGGTATCCACCCCAATTTTTTTTTAAGATTATTTTTATTGAACTAAAAAATGTTTCCTAGAAATAATATACATGGCAAAACAACGTTTGTTGGCGAGTTTTACATAAGAAAGAGTCTAATACTTACAGTCTTTAATAATGGAACACAGTTCTTGTGCTTAAATTTTTTCAGTTGCCTCTGTTTAGCACTTAGAACTAACGAGCTAAACAATTCACTAATTCAAATAGTTTTGTCCTTCTCATTCTTATCACTAGGGCCGTGGTGTCAATAAGTTGAATAGCTTCAACATTTTGATTATTCTGACAACGTCCTTGACGTTGGGCTTGACTTAAGGTGTCATAAGGTTTACATAAAATAATTAATATGAGTCTGTTTAACCGTCAAATTGAGCAAGAAATTTAGCTATGTTTATTTTTATGCGATTATACATAGTCTAAAAATCAGCGTAATAAAAATGTTGTCCCAGTCAGTTCACATACATGTATAATGTTAGAATAAACTCATAAAGACTCATTTTCACATAATTTGAGGGTGGACATTAACCAGACAATAATGTTAGCGAAGTGAGATCGCCGCTCGTAAAACCATTAGCGCTCCGATAGTGACCGCGCCCAACGATTTATATCAAAGAAAAATATGTTGCAGGAGTAAATTGTTTTTGGCGTCCTACTTCGCCTATCAACCTAAACTTTGTTTCCTGGCCATTAGGGCGCAGCTATTTCATTATTAACAGAACAGTGAAACCTATGGTTCAAAAAAAAATATATCTAGGAAACAGATATTTTTTTCATATTAGTGCACATTGTAATCACAATTAAAAAATAAAAATAGAAATGTGTTTATTGATTTGACAACAATTCATTATAATGTCTAATAAACCAAGACTTCGAAGATAAATAAATAGTACATTAACTTATAGTAACTTTACAGATAATCTAAATATACAGTAACTAGCCGTTTCCCGCCAGCTTCGCTGGGCGAATTAAAATAGGAAATAAATAAAATTTTATGTTTCATTATTATTATTTTTTTCATATTTTTATTATTCTTCTTTTTAACTTCCCGCTAAGATAATTTAAAATTTTCGGAAACCGAGTTTTTAACAGATGTTGACGTTTTGCGGTTCTAGGAAGCCTCTTTTGTTTTTATTAGCGGGATAAATTTTCATAAAAGTAAAACAGCAATAAAAAATGAAGGAACGTTGGAATTTAATAAATAAATAGCCATAAACCATCTAGGAAAAATTTCGCATCGAATGGTGGTAGTTTCATGTCGATACGATCAGTGGTTTAGGCGTGAAGGAGCCTCAAACGAAGACCATTTTTCTTTTATATATATAGAGTACCATATTGACCAAATGGCGCATGGAGTGCAATGGATTTGATCAGTTTTTAATTGCAAGTAGTCAGTGCAGAAAGATAACCAGCAAGTTGGTTATAATTCTTATATTTTACGCGTTAGTTCATTTATATGCAAATATAAACTTTTATTTTAAGTATTAATGTTTTTATAATGACGTAGAATTGTCAACATAACTAAAAAGGTATTATAGCAGTACCTCGTCTTCCATGTTCTCCGCACTATGCGATGATGAAAAACTCGCCTTAAATTTTTTGATAGTATGGGGTCAACGGGCAGGAGGTTCATCCAATGTTAAATGATACCGCCGCCGCTCATAGACACTCTCAATTCCAAAGAGCAGGCGAGTGGGTTGCCGGCTTTTAAGGAATTAGTACGCTCTTTTTTTGACCCTAATTAGTTCGGATATACCTTATAGTTCGGAAATACCCTCAGTTGTTGAAAAATAGATAGCAGTTAAGATCTCATCCATATTTAAAATACTGAATAAATTTAAACAAAATAAATTTATTTTGTTTTCAAGTTGAATTCTCAATTTCTAATCCGAATGGGGCTCGCCCAGGGCAAAGTACCCTGATACAGGCGTGTCTCGCAAGTTCTGGGTACTTCTAAACGCCCCAAGCCAATTCAGAGTTTTGCACAACTTCGCAATCGCTACATAGAATGGTAATTTACTGCGTGGATTTACTTTATGTAACGATATTTATTCGATTGATTTCTACTATAAAGTAAATATCGCCAGCCACTTTTTTTAAATGTTTTTTTTAACTAATTAAAGTGAATACATTCTAACACTGTAAATGCTTCCTACTACAAGTATATAAATATGTTTAAAAGAAAATATATATTGTACCAAAATATCCATTTTTATTATATATATTTATGTATACTAATGGCACTAAAATATTTTAGGTCTGGGCCAAAAATAAATGTACTAACATATACAATTTTACTAAATATAACTTATTGCAACTATAAAACAATACCTAATCCTGTAACAGTATAAAAAAATTGTGAAAAGGCTTGTAATATTTTAGCAAAAGCGACAAGAATATCCGTAGCAATAAGCTGTTATATCTGCGGGGCGGACGTTAGACCGCGTAAGGAATTTCCCGTAAAAATATGTGGAAAATATTCCAAAAAGTAATTCCCAAGTCCGGTGGATTTGTTTCTGCAAAATCACTTAATAATGCGGGCGGGAACCGGGAAGTAGGTAAGGGTCGGGTCGGGATGTCCTTTCACGACTTAATTCAGAAAAACCGTGAGATTGCCGGATCTTTATGTACTGTTTGCGAATCCGACCGTCAATGTTTCAACCCTTCTAGTGTCTATAATATAAAATGTTATTCCGGGACCGAGCGGAAGTGACGTATTAGCGACGGCGTTTCTTTTGATCCCTTGGACCGTTTCTTATGTCCTGTATGGAGTTGGAACATATAGCGCAGCGTCGGATTCAAAGGTCGAAGGGTGTTCGTCGTTGTTTATTAAGTAATCTAGTTAATCGTCAATGCGGCACGTTGCTTTAAGAAGCTTGCATATATCATTATTCCGAAACGGAACGCTCTGTCACCAATTCAATAGACTTTTGTAGCTGTTATTACTATTACTTGTTTTAGGCAAATGGATGAGAGCTTAGTTATTGCGTCTTTATAATGTTTTTGCTTTTATAACATTTAACATTTTAAAGACATAAAAATACAATTAATTAATTTATAATACAAAATAAACCAGTGGCGCTACAACCTTTCGGTTTCAGGTTTCAGTAACTGTTTCATGATCATTTGTCAATCTAATAGGCAAGTAGGTTAGCCTATTGTGCCTGATACACGCCGTCGACTTTTTGGGTCTAAGGCTAGCCCGTTTCTCACGATGATTTCCTTCACCGTTGGAGCGAATGTTAAATGTGCACATAGAATGCAAGTCCATTGGTACACAGCAGGAAATGGAACCTACGACCTCAGAGATAAAAGTCAAACGCTTATGCCACTAGGCCAACAAGGCTTTCATTATAACTTCACTAATACTATTGTTAAAAATAGTTGTCCCAAATCTAATTTAATAAACCTCCCATAAAAGTAAGTGAAAATAGAAATTGCACTGAGCAAAATGGAAACTGTCAAATGTGATTTTCGTTAAAAATGTGTCTATAAATTGTACCGAAATCCCGTAACAAGACTGTAACAAATATATTTATGTCGTGGATAATGACAGAGAAATATAGCGGGGTGACCGGTCAGCTATGTTACGGAACGTACAGAATTGATCGAGCTCAACCCTTTAGTTATATTTAGGGTACGTGGAACAATAGGATTTAAAATTGCATTTAAAACCATATTTAAACTACATAAGTTATGAATCGCCTAACAACAACGGTTTTAATTAAAGAAATAAAATTGTGTTTAATCATAATAAAGCATTAATTATAATGTGTAGGATTAAACCCTATTAAGAAAAAAAAATACCTGTGTCAGGGTTCTCAGGTCTTCAATGACAAACTTAATAGTGAATCGAGTGCATGAGTGAGTGTGTGGGTGCATGTGAGTAAATGAGTGAGTTAGTGTAGTTTGTAACTACCTACAATCTACATGTTAGGTCTCAGTACCATCTCCAACTCTAGGTAAGGTGTGTTTCATATGTCAGTTTTTTCTATTATGGACGGTGAGAGGGTAGATATTCAGCAGCCTAACTGTTCTAAACAATTTTGTAACAATTTAATAATGTTTTTTGTCGCTACTCGTCTTGAGTTATTTAAGTTTTTTGGTTACTATATAATAATACATGGTTGATTTAATATATTATGTATTTAGTCAATAGGATATGGAGTAGGAATTATTGTGTCTATTTTTACTTTTGTTATTATTTTATGTGAGCCAAAAGTTATATAAAATGTGTAAAAAGTATGAATTACAAAGTGGTATAACTTTCAACAAACGCAAACAGAATTGGCAACAAAAAGAGCCAGTAAAAATGTGCAAATACCTTTCAAATTGTTCGAATTACAACAGCAGGAAAAATCCATTTTCTAAGTCGCAAAACTGAAACTCGCTGACAAAACCGTCGTAGCGCTCCGCCCGCCATGATTACAAAGTTTGGAATGCCCAAAGATTTTTTAATGAATATTAATTCCCCAGTAAAACAAACTTTACTCTCAGCCACGAATCGGTAATTGCTTCGTTTTTCGTTTAACTTGAATTTCTGAATCTTCGAAAAGGCTTTCATTGTGTCAGTGAATAGTATATCACTGCCCTAAACCTCTTATAACTTTTATCGGGAAATTCCATTTTCCCGATCTTGAATCTTAAATGATTCCAAGATAATATGCAATTGCAGCAAGATAACTTGAGTGGTATACTCGAATGAAAATACTACACATAACATATGCCAACAAAATTATTATGTTATATTAACACAACAACTAACATAACTACAAAGAAGAAAATTCATAAAATTAAAAGCGATAATAAGATGTAAAACAAAAGTGATAAATGCCTTACATTATGCCCTAAAACAGAAGTGGCAATGGGTGGGGCATATAGCAAGATACACAGATAAAGGTGGACGTTAAAGATGACTGTATGGAAAGGACCAAGGGGAATGAGGAGAAGAGGGCGCCCCAAAAAATGGTGGATGGAAGAAATAGAAGCGGTAGCAGGAAGCGAACAGAGACAGAAAGCCATAGACAGAGTCAGTTGGAAAAAGCTGGAGGAGGCCTTTACCCGTTTAAGATATAGGATAACAAGATATAAATTATGTATAAAATGTAAAAAATCTAAGTATATATAATTTTTTTTGTCATTTTGGAAATTATTATTATTAACAGAACAACTATGTGGATTTTGGCCTTAGATTGTATCTATTTGATCTTTTTCCTTTATAGCATAGTATAAATAATATAATATATATATTATTCTTCGTTTAATACATAATATGAAGGTGGTCTCTCTTTCTCTTCAGTTGGTAGCTCATGTAACGTCGTGGTTTGTATGAAAACTTCTGGAGCGGACAATCTGTTTCCAACGGTTTCTGTCTAGCGCCTCTCTTATGACAGTGTATAGTTGTGAGGTAGATGAGTCTTTCACTTGATGGGTTCACCTTTTGTGTTACCAACCACGACCTGTTACTCCAAGTTCTCATCGCTTCAGCGCATTGTATGGCTGAAATAAGATATAATTCGCTGTCACATATGGTAGACAGTCGAGTCCGTATGCGGAGTTGAAAATAGTAAAAAAAAAAAATTTTATTTCTTAAATATTTATGTCATAAGAATCTTATCTCATCCCGACGCTGCGTTTTGTAAACTTCTGCGTCTATCTCGAGTTAATCCCAAAACTTTGATAGCGAACATTGTCCACTTTAAAATGAGAAAATTCTCAAGCTTTAAAATTACCACCTCATCCGAACGCTTTAACTTTTGCATATCAACGATGTCTTCACAGGGAACATTCAACTTGATTAAAAACAAGTTTATATTATAAATTATTAAGTTAGGTGAATTAAAAAAAACCGACATCCTGAAGTATGCAATGCAATTAAATATACTTTATTTAACTAGATGATGCGTTATAATAATAACTTCTAACGCGTGTACACACACGTTTTTTTGAGGTGTGAGGTTATTAATTTCGTTTTCTAAAATTTCAACTACGTTTATATGTAATGCCCTATGCTTTTTGTTCTAAGACTTTAGATCTGGGATAACTTTAAATGGATTCTACTCATTTTCCAAAGTCCCAGGTCCATTGATAAGTAATCCTTTATATGTAAGAAGGTGCAGAAGCGTTCCTATATCTGATATAAATCATCGTTTTATAGGTCTAATGTGTTGTGTAATTCAAATGCACAGCCAGGGCTCAAACCCAAGACCTCCGGATAGTAAGTCAAGAACAGGGGGCAAGAGACCAGGAGGCTCACCTGATCTGACATGATATCTATGGAAACTGCCAGAAGGCACGCAAGTTTTAAAAGTTGGTACAATCTTTTTTGAAGAACCCTAAGTCGAATTGGTTCAGAAATACATAGTGCCGAAAAACTGCCTTAAAAAACACTCACTTGTGGAACGAGGGACGTCGAGGTGATACGGATAAAATTAATTTACATTTCATTTTATAATTTCATTTTTTTTCTAAAACAATTGAGGATATATGGAACAGAATAGATCGATGATATATTTCATATCCAAGAAGCTATCTCGTCGCATTGCGGGTAAAACGACGCGGGTTTTTAATTGCGTGTTATTCAAGATAATAGGAGCGGCTATGACGCGGCGACATATTGGGAGAGACCATCAATCGAAGTATAAAAGAGAAAACATAAGTTAAGCCAACGCTGAAAATACATCGTAAATTTGCGGTTTTTAGTGCATAAATATTAGTGGTAGGTACCTTAAATAACTTGCGGTAAAAAACCGCAGGGTACCCTTTAAGACTAAGTTTGCCTACACATTTTAAAGTTACACGTTTCGGTGAGTGCTTTTGCATGCTTTTCCCCATTCGAGTTCGCTACATCATTATTAACGTCATCATAATTAATGTATGGGATATCTGTATTTAATTGGAAGATACATTCGACCCTTAATTAGAATTTTGTGTTTTATGATCGGAAACTGTTGTATAGAAGTTAATATTATAAATACGAAGCTTTGTCTGTTTAAACTAATTAAAAATATAGAAAATCTGTGGCGCTAGGTTTCGACTAACCAACATATACTTGGCTAAGATGTTAATGCTATATAAAGAAACCTAACGTTAATTTATTTTACTAAATTGTTTGAGGCGCTGCTAAACAAGTCAGCTAGTCAGTGTTGGCAAAGACGAGAAAGACATTTATGCATGCATAGTATAAAAATAATATTAAAAATTAAAACCGATAAAAGCATATTATATAAAAGTTATTTGAGACTTTAATACTCTTGGATATCAAGTAGTCAAGATACCTCAAATGACGTTCGACTTGCTGTGCATAGTGGGATGCTTACGTACTGGAGTGAATGTTGGGTGTGGCAGAGTAAAATATGAAACAAGAATAAATGCTGTTGATGAGTATTAAAAAGTATGTGTGAGTAGTGTGGTATTAAAGAGGACGTAATGACAAGGATACAAAAGGGAATGCGTAGGTTGTTTGACCATGGAGAAATGAAGAGTGAGAAGGCTTAAGAGTAGGATATTACAAGGCAACGGAGGCGAGGTCAGGTCGTATATACCAGGACCAATCGAGGACGAACTAAAGAAACGACCAGTCAAAAGTACCCATAACCAACGAGTATGCGTGGTCAACCATGTCATGAAAGTGTAAAGAGAGAGAGAGGTATGTCAGGACAGTAGAAAGTGGAGATACGTGGTCACTGCCTACACCTTTGGAGAAAGGCGTGAGTGTATAGATAGTTTTTTTTTTGTTATAGAACTCAAAGGACCATAAGTCGAATTGATTCGGAAATACTTCAGTGGGCAGCTGGTTCCTCATAGTGGTGGTGCGCGGTAAAAACTACCTTAAAAAACGGACGTCGAGGTGATACGATGCGATGATGAAACTCAACTTAAGCTCAGATTAATAAATCCGAATAACTCATTTATTATTTGTTAATAAAGTACTTTATTTGATTTAACGTAAGAAAAAAGCTGAATTTCTGAAAAGTTCGGGTCCGCAGTAAAAGCAATCCTATAAAATATAAATAGTCAATTATAAATGTAATGTGTTGTTTTTTAGTGTCAAATCATTAAGTCGCCTCTTCATTGTTCTTTGTTGTATGAATTTTAAATTGAATCTCTGAGCCTTAACAAAGAGGAGAATAAATTAATAATTTCGTTTATTAACGCGTACATTTTGAAAATATAGTTAACTTATTGAATTGCTTGAATTTTTTTGAACCTTACAAGCGTGTAAAACTGAATAATATTTTATAGAACAATGTTTGATGTGCTCAAACGTGACTCTCAATTCTGAAGCCGTTCGTTCGAATTACGGCTGTGCCCCAATGGAATTTTCTTTTCGCAATTAACACTTGTTCAGTGAAGGCAAACGTGTAATGACAGGTTATAAACTACAACATGTGTCAGGCACAGACTGATCACCTGCTTCTATAAGAATATTATCAAAGAATCTATAAGCAGGATATAATTGTTATAATTCATAACTTTTTGCAAGGAGTGTGCATAATTGAGCTGTTATTTAGGCAAATACAAAATTATAATTGCACTTCGTGATTATTTTCATAAAAATTTTGTTTCGTATGGCAACATTGTATCAGCCATAAACTAATCAAAATTGTTCCCTTTGGATTAGAGACTCTTGGGCCTTGGGGTTCAAGTGCACAGGCACTAATTAAAGATTTAGGTTGTCGCCTGGTAGATAGTACCGGTGACCCCAGAGCTGGTGCTTTCCTTGCTTAACGAATAAGTATCGCAATACAGCGAGGAAATGCTGCCAGCATGAAAGGTACACTGCCATTGGCACCAAACTTTTTAAATTTGTTTTAATTTTCTTATAAATATTATCGTAAAGTAAGTTTTAATTAATTTATATTTGATTATTATGATTACTAATAAACATTATGTTCTTTCGGTAAAATATACTACTTGAATCAATATTTATTTATTTTACTGCAAAATATGTCCAACTGTGATTCGCGACAAGAAACATTTTTGCAATTCAAAGCAGTTTCGTATTGTTTTAGTTCCCAAAGCTTTCATTTCGGAATCTGATCGCAAAACACGTTATGCTAAATAGCTTCTAGCGAATTTTTGTTGTTTATAGAATTTTTAATCTGTATAAAAAATAAACCGAAAAAGGTTTTATATGGAAAACTTGAGCAGGGATTATTGATATATATATATATATATATATAATCTCAAAAGTCCATAATATTTTTCTTAGTAGAACAGGGGGCAAACGGGCAGAAGGCTCACCTGATGTTAAGTGATACCGCCCATGGACACTCTCAATGCCAGAGGGCTCGCGAGTGCGTTGCCGGCCTTTTAAGAATTGGAACGCTCTTTTCTTAAAGGACCCTAAGTAGAATTGGTTCGGAAACAATTCAGTGGGCAGCTGGTTCCACATAGTGGTGGTGCGTGGCAAAAACTGCCTTGAAAAACGCTCAGTTGTAAACTGTACTATAACTCTCATAAGTAACTCCACTATAGCTCTCATAAGCTGTTAATTATTATTACCCATCCACTATGTACAACCAGCTGAAGTATTCCCGCACCAACGACTTACTGTCATTTTCAGACACAGTTCAGTCATTTTTGGGATATTTACGCATTTCCGGAGAGAACGTATATATACACCTGTATTTGTTTTCACCACTATTATACTTAATTATATCAGTAATAAACTTTTGTATCTCTTATTTATAAATAATCATATACTCTTATTTCTTTCCTATCGATCAAAATTTACTGCGTTTTATAGATAATTTATTACAAAATCCCATTTAAAATACAAAACATTAAATTAAAAAAAAGTCGGTATTCGAATGTAGCAAACGAAACGTGGAGCGGGCTATTTCGGAGTTCGCGTGGAAATTTGAAAAATATCAACGGGTCAGAAATGGGATTTCGACGTTCTGTCGCGTTTGAAAATCGAATAAAACTAGACTCGCTAATAAAAGTTGTAGCGGACAATTGCGGTTTCCCCAAAAATATTTTATGGGTGGGTCACCTGTAACTACCAAATGATAAGTATGGAATAAAATGGTGATAGTCTATAAAAATAGTAATCGTGCTTTGTTTCACGTTCTTCACATCAACACCAACTATGCAACTAAGTTTTGTGTCATGCAGTCCTGACATACTTACTTATTTTAGCCTTGACTTTTTAAGCTATCGTGGAATATTCACCTACATACATCTCTTGAGCACACTCCCACGTACATACCCTCACTTTTACACCTTCTCACAACACAGCCGAATTATGTAGTTAATTCCTAAATCCTGATGGATGAATACAGAGGTTGTAGCGCCACTGATTTATTTATTTATTTTAATTGCATGTTTAATGCATCCCATAAATATTATTTATCTGGCCTGAATCAAAGCAATACCTACAAGGCCCAAGGGTTGTAGGAACATTATTTATTTTACATTATATTGATATAGTGAGCAACCCACGTCATATTGGAAAAGATAGTCTCACGAAAATAAATGATTTATAGCCTGGATTCAATGATCCTTGTTATTTCGACTCCCACAGTTCTCTATTTAGGTGTGTTCTTTTGAATGTCATAATAATTTGTCTTTATTCACGCGCGTAAATAATAAAATAATCAATAAATCAGATAGCTGATTCGCTATCATATTTATTGTATATAACAGCCAAGAATTTGGCTAGACAACCTGCTTCTATTGGGCAGGTTTTAGTTAGTAAGACCTTGGAAGATATTCCAAGGAATAGTATATCTAATTTAAATAAGACACTAAAACAACAGAGCTCAAGTTCGGTTTTGTATTATATTTTTAATTTTCATATTATTTATGTCGTTGCCTGTAAAAACTGCTTTTAGCAGTAAGACCGCCTGTTAATATTCTTTGTCTTCATTTATTTAATCTTATTTTCTCCTATTTTATGTTATTGAAATTCAAATTAAGTGTTATTATTAAAAAATAAATATAGTTTAAAAAAACTAAAAAACAAGCACATCAAACTAAAAAGTGAAAAATAATTCCTAATTTAGGCTGAAAATGGTAATGAACAAAAAATACTGGTAATATTGTGAAAAAGCGTGGGTTGCTCAATAGGCGAAAAATATGGCACACTTTTTAGTTTGATGTGCTTTAAAAGCGTGTGTTCTATTTTTTTTAACTATTATTTATTTTTTATTTTTTAGTTAATTTTTTTTTTTTTTTCGGATTATCATTGATCTTTGACAGGTGCGCAAAGTTTGAATTAAATCTGTCCGTTAAAAGTGGGTCAAAATCGAGTCCGAAGGAGTCGGTTACATACATACATATATACAGGTGAAGCTAATATAAAGCGTGTAATATTATCTGAATGTCATAAGAATATTGAGTCAAAAAACGTAAATTTTGTGATGAATAAATATTTTTAATGAATTTTAATGTGAAATAATATTTTTGTTCCAGCGTAAAGTCGTGGATACTAGCAAAATATCGCTTTTACTTGGTAATTTTCAAACCGTTGAAATTTTTCTTCCGTCCGTGATTACGCTGTCTTTGAGAAATCGTTTTAGTTCAAATGTAATTAGCTAGAGTTAACTCTGGTGCCAGTTGCCACATTAATTTTTCTCGTAAACGAGTATTAAATATCAGAATTTTGCAAGACTTTTTATTAAATTGAAAAACTTTTTTAGGATAGTTTAAGGATTTATTTATTACACATTTACAATATTAATAATATGCTACTAAGAAAATTGTGTGCAATAATAACACGAAAACAATCCAAAAGCAAACGAAGATCCATCTATTTTAAACAAATGTTGGGTTCTTTTAGTTAAAAATTTAAATTGAAAAAAAAAACGCAGAGTTTAGAATATAAAACAAAAAACTAAACGTTTGGTACGGTTAGCTTTATTGTGATTGGAAGTCTCTCAATCGACACGCGACAAGATCCGTCGATTCGTTGACCAACCATAGTCTAAACGTGCTATCTCGTCTCTGCCTTACGTCTTTAACTTTTTGATAAAAATTCAAGAAAAAAAGAGAAATTGTTTTATGATCCTATTACTTTTTTATTCCTCTTCCTTAACACGGAAGAGAATATGAATTTCCGCCCTTTGCACTTGAGGCCTTGTTTGCTTGCACGAACCGCCAACTCGAGACTATTTTGACCAAATTAGGTTTATCTTATAGATTGTTGCATGATGAACCTGTTGCAACTTCCCTTTACCTTCTTCTTTACTTCTCTATATTAAGGGCTCCAACACTTTTTCGTGCACTGCTCGAGTTCACACTAGAAATCAGTCAGGCGCCGAGTGCAAATGGTTAGGTACAGTTTTGGAATTAATTTGAAATTACACCTCCAAGACGGCTTTTATTACTGTATTTTACGTTTATGTTCTCTTCTATATAAGATCTTCCGCGGCAATAGGAAATGTATGTGTGTAGTTTATATATAAATCCTAATTCCCTTATAGCATCGTCAAGACATTTCAGGCAAATTGTATTTACTGAGGATTTCGAATTCAATCGAATAAGCCTGGATTGAATTGCGTATAAATGTATATCAAGTATGTATGTCTTTGCGGAGAATTAAGTAAAGATATTTATTTTTATTAAGCCTCATCGACTTGTTAGTTAGTCAGTAAAACCGAAACTGCTGCGAGAATTACTTTCGTAAATATAAGGATGTGCTAAGCTGATGATGGTTGCATGTTTTTAGAGTTACGTCATATACGCGAACATTATACACTATTCTAAACTTACAAACCCAAAACTGAGGTTGATCAACTAAATTTCTCCCATATCTCCAAGAAGGGTTATTGGTTTATTTATGTAATAATCTTTTTAATGTATTTAAATTTTTTGTATTTTGTTCCCTTTGGGGTAGAGACTCTTAGGCCGTGGGGTTCACGTGCACAGGCGCTTATTAAAGATTTAAGTTGGCGCCTAGTAGATAGTACCGATGACCCCAGAGCTGGCAATTTCCTGGCTCATCGAATAAGTATCGCAATACACCGAGGAAATGCTGCCAGCGTTAAAGGTACACTGCCACAGAGAACAATCTTTTTAAATTTGCTTTGATTTTCTTTACTGAAAATTGTTAATACTGTATACTTGATTGTAAATAAAGTTTAATTTTTAACGACATAAAAATATTGTTTGGCAATCTCTGTAAGCCAAGAAGGCGAATAAATATCACGTAAAAAGCAAAATTTTCAGCGTACAAATCTTAAATGTAATAAAATCGAGCGTTTCAAATGCGATTTGTTTGACATTTTATTGATTACGAAACCGAAAATCCATGTTGAATATGCAAATTCAGTCAAATTACATCGTTCCGGCTAGTCGGCTTTACTCTGGGGGCCACGTAAATACGTTACGAACAGTAATGAGATGACAGCAGTATTAACCTTATGGATAAGCTGTTTTAGTGTATTTAATATGACTAGACATAGGCGTAAATGCATAGTTATTTATATTGCATACCTATATAAAAATACTACATGAAAAGCACACCTTTGAAATATAGTCTTATGGTAGAATGCTGCGGATCAAATGGACAGACATTACTAAAAGGTTCCTAGGTAGATACAAAATAGAACTTGTCCGTACCATCAACCAGTGGAAAATCTCATAAAATCAAAATTAAAATACGTTTATTCAATTTAGATGCGTCTTAGGGCATGCTTATGAATGTCAAAAACGTTAACAAAATTCTCGCGAAAGAGCAAGACTACGCCATCCGTTCGCAAAACTACCAGGAGGCCTTGTTCTGAGAAGAACGGGCAAGAAACACAGCAAGTTTTACCCTTCCTCTACATTACAATTATTCAAAGGAAATATCATATTACAATTATTCGAACAAATATTCATATCTTGGCTACATCCACTAAAACCATCACTGTCCACTTTGCAGACCATGATGGGTAATAGCTGGTAAACAACCCTGATAGGCGCGAAATATCTTGGCTGGACGAGGGCCGAGTCAGTGGAACAACTGTTTAGGTTGGCAATAAAGAAGGAGAGAGTTCGGTTTAACAGTGGCGTACTAGGTCTTGCCCTTAGATTTCTGTATCTCTTTCGTGATAGTTTTAATAGAAATATAGCCTTCTCTTTACATGGATTTTTGGGTCTAAGAACACTTTCATTGGTGTCCGTCACTTGAAGGCTTTGACAGCACGCCGATCCCTGTATATTTAAGAATAACTTAAATTTTCTTGGCTCCAATAACCTGTTCTCTTCGAATCTAACGATTTCAATTCTTCTTTCACCGTCACTGCCATTCGATTGTGATATGCCTGTAGCCGTGCAGTCTTCGCAGACTAAATTTACATTTATGAAATAACTACAGATCCATTTTTTGTGCCAATATATGTTGGTAATTATACCTATATGGATTTTTATATTGATTAGTTTTAAGTACGGTATTGAATTTTTTACCAAGTTTATATGAATTATGTTTGGGTTGCCTGGTAGAAACTTTAGCAGTAACCCCGCCCATTTACATTCTTTGTCTTCATTGTGTCGCACACCTACATTAGGAGTCACAATTAGGTATTCCAATACCTTAAGAATAGCTATTTGAAGTGACTCTTTGATTAAAAGAAATCGAAGTAATTGATTGGAATTGACTTTAGGGCAACGAATTAATATTATATCTATGTTATTTGTAATTGTTACATTTAAACTAATGTACGTTGACCCAACCGCAAGATATCGACTTACCGTCAAGTTGACCAACTTTCCCGAGATTTATTACATTAGGAGCCACTACTATGTTTAGGGGATATTTAACCTAATTTAATCTACAAACCACTGATCACATTGAGCCAACCCTATTTAAATTATATTGTTAAAACTTATTTCTAAACTCAAATTAAAAATAGCCGAATAACTCTTTTGAGGAGATCTCAGCTAGCTGTACGTTTATAATAATATTGTTTTTTGACTCTCATCCCTATTTAAAGGTAGCACGTTCGGCTGTGTCCAATGAACTTTGCGTCTGTGGAGCAAAGGTAAATAAGTACGGCAAAGGAAAATATCGTGAGGAAACCGGCATTACCCAAGTACAAAAATCGACGTCATGGGTCAGACTGTAACTGTCTATGAAATAAAAATGTTAAAAGCGGATGCAATCTGAGGCCAACGCCTATATAGAGTTATAGCGCCTGGATAATTATTATTAGATTAAAAGTAAAATTATTAAAATTTAATTAAATAGTTTAAAAAAATGTAAAATTGGTATCAAACATATTTCTGAAGCAGCACGTTTTTATATTTGTTTTGACTCTTCTAGAATAAGTTTGAACATGTCATTTATTGGATGTTTGTGAATGTATGTGTACTTACACACATACACATTTACCTCAACAGGCAAATCAATAGTACATAATGTACGTCGTATATATGGTCTAAACCGTTATATACTTAATTAAAAATTGTGAATATTATCAATTTTTTTTTAATTATGTGGATTATTAATAAACAGTGACAACAAATTTAGCCACAATACACATTTGGGGTCGTTCAAGTATTACGTAAACAGATTGACTGCAATTTATATATTATATTTAGCAAAAGTAAACAGAGCTTTGAAAATAAGTACTTAAACTTATTAACTATTTGTAGGAATCCTCGAAAATTCATTTCGTTTTCAAGCATAGACAAAGTGTGGGTAATATGTGTAAGAAAGTAATTAATTACTGTTGACGTAATCACCAAAAAGGAAAATCAAAGACACCCCTCCTCAATCCTATAGTGGATACAATTACGTTATATTTGAACGGCCACTTCTGGCTAAAATAATATTCTTTATTATTTTTAAATTCACTTTTTCATGCCTTAAAACAATGTCATACTATCACAATTTTTACAATTCTAGGCTTATACAATTTGTAGCGGAGTTATTTTAAGTAATTGTTGCTTAACTAATGGTTTGGTTGACCCAACCGCACGCTATCGACTTGCCGTCAATTCAACTTTCCAAAGATTTATTGCATTTAGGGCCATTACCCACTAATTATGTTGAGGGGTTTTTATTCGAACACTCCTTGTGATTTTATTGGGGCGTGGAAGGGTACGTAATTGTTTCGATGGATTGTACAATTAATGAAACTAACACGGGGTTGGAAACATTCTAGTAGATAAAAATTGCGATATAATTGGTTTCTAAAGAACCTTAATATACTTTACTAGTTATCATAACAATATATCCAATATATAAATAATGTACGGTATTTACAACTTTCATAACCTACATAGTAATTTAAAAAAAAAGTGTGTGTGTGTCAGCTACGACGCACGATTGGAGTTTACTCCTTACGAACGATAAAATGGCGATAATGTTCAGTGGCTGTCGACCATATTTTCATACTAAAGGTGGTAAGAATATATGTTTTTATAATATAAATTTTTGTATTAGTAATAAAACGTAAGAGAAGAATAAGAATGAACAATCTTTTTAGTTTTAATTTCACTGACCATTACTATTGACAAAACTCTATGGCACGCTAGACAATCTACTTTTATTTTTTACACCTGTCAACACTGACAATGTTGTAACGTGGCTGTCAAAACGTAATAGAAAAGTCTGTGTAATGTATTCCATCTCATTCTTTTACACGTTCAATCCTACAGATGTTTGTCTCTTTCTACATAACGCCTCAACTTTTCGTGTTACACTTGATTTTACTCCTCATAAAATTTCCGTACCGGGCCTTACCGTACCGTATAACTCAAATAGTTTTTTAAGGAGTAAACTCCAAAAAAAAAATTAAAAAGTTTGTATTGGTTATTTAAATACTAATTGGTTTATTAGTTTTTTTGACTGGTCAGCAAAAGCCAATCATGACTATTACTACTACACAAAATTCAAAGATGTTTTTGTTAAATTCAAACATTGTTTGGTTAGCTGAAACAGTATTGTATTGAACAAAAGCGATTGAAATCGCAGGGCACTGATACATATAAATCTATTCCTTTAGGAAACACGACTGTCAAACTATTAAGTGGGCTGATAAAATAAAAAAAGCGTTAATTTTATGTTTACGATACTTGTAATATATTTTAGAACTTTCTTTATGACCTGTGAACGAGCGTCTAAGAAATAATTTCTATTCATTTACCTGAACTTTTGTAAAAAATATTGTACATAGTCTAATTTTAATATTTGCAACTAATATTTTTATTTTATACCTATATCTTATTTACTAATAAATTGATAAAACTATGTACACATTTAAATTTTCTCTCTAAGTGAATGTACTTACTAGTAATTATATGAGAAATAAAGTATGATTGAACGGAACATACACTGTAGACAATTATTATATTATATATGATGAAGTGTACTTCCACAAATAAATAAAAGCTAATTATACACAGAAACGAGCGTATCAATTCTTAAAGGGGCTGGCATTGAGAGTGTCCATGGGCGATGGTATCACTTAACATCAGGTGAGCCTCCTTGCCACCTGTTTTATAAAAAACAAAACACACATATTTACATTACTTTCAGATATTTCCTGATGAATTATACAGATTAATACGCTACGCATTACGCTATTCATTTGTTGTTTAACACGATAGATACTAAACCACGAAGGTTTTACACGTAACGAAACTTTTCTTACCCATTTATCTGAAGAAATAATTATACTTATAACTTGTTACTGCTGTGACAGTCTTTTGAATGGCGCTTCTCTTTAATGGTGTTTTCAAAAATAACCCCAAATTGTTGTTTAAATTAAGACATAAGGTGTAAAATCGCTTGCGTTAAAACTTGAAGGGGCCATCCAAAGTTATTTGCCAAGCACAGGCTAAGATTAATAATGAAGCTATAAACTCCTACTGTAATTAAGTTAAATGGTTAAAACTCAAGCATTTCCAGTTATTTTTTTATATTTCCCTCCTGTGTTATGAATGCTAATGTCTTGACTTACAAATGAGATTCCTGTTATTTGAAACGTGAAGATTACCTGTAACAAGAAACAAGAATATGAATTTATTATATACAAGATATCTGATACAAAACGCGAGAAACCAGATCTTTTAAATTCCGATGTTTTGTTTAGGTCCTAATATTCTATATATATAACTTTGTTGATTCTATACATTGAATTGTCTTGTCGTTAGGTATTATTTTGGTTAGGAATAGCAAATTTGGGATTATTTATTTATTAACACTTCATTGCATAATACAGTTGACATAATTAAATGACAAGGAGCGCAACTGGCGGCCTTATCGCTTTCGAGCGATCTCTTCCAGGCAACCACTAACTATTAAACTTTAGTTATAGATTAAATAGACTTTAGTGAGTTCTTTGCTTTGATTATCATAGTATAAAGGACATGCGTGTTTTATAAACCAATAGTTTAATTTATTAAGTTGGTGATTATATTTGACAATACTACTAAGATACTGTGTTGGCCTAGTGGCTTCAGCGTGCGACTCTCATGCCTGAGGTCGTAGGTTCGATCCCCGCCTGTCTACCCATGGACTTTCAGTATATGTGCGCATTTAATATTTGCTGAAACGGTAAAGGAAAACATCGTAAGGAAACTGACTTCCCTAGACCGAAACAGTCGATGGGATGTGTCAGGCACAGGAGGCTGATCACCTACTTGCCTATTAGATAGATAAATGATCATGAAACAGATAAAAAACCAGAATAAAAAACTACACCGATCAGTGACAATCCTAAAAGCAACAATCCCATGTAAAAATAAACTCTCGATTTTATGTAAACGATGTTTCGCAACTGTCAGCGGTTAAGCAATAACTTAGTTGGGAGTATTATGAGGCGGGTGTCGGATACCCGGGTGAGCCGACCCTACAGATTTATGCTTCACTAACGTGCCCAAAAATAATTGGATCGCGACCGAAAAATAAATTGGCCCCTCGCCCGGCTCAACTAGAAATGCCCTAACGATTTGTTATTGAGAATTGTAAAATTACCATAAACCCGTGATCTATTGTGATGTCAAAGATAACGAGATAAACATGAAGGAGTTTTTGATAGTTTACGTTAGTTAATGATTCAATAGTACAGATCATATTACCTTTTCCTTGGCCCTGTAATATGAGTAATATTTGCAACGAATGTGAAATTTTTCTAAAGCATTTAACAGCCCTTTGTTTTATAAAAATATACAGCTCAGCTCTTTGAAAGTATAAATTAATTATTGCGTTATCTCTATATATACATAGCGCATCCTTTCTTAGGTTTTATTTGCTTATTTGCTTATTGATACTAAAAATATATGCAATTCAATTTGGATTTCAAACCTGACAAACTACCTGCGACTTGTAATTTATAATTTAGATAGTGAGAAGATTGAGAAGGACAAAACCATTTGAATTAATGAATTTGTGTTAGAGCACGTTGGTCTTAAGTGCTAAACAGTGGCAATTTAAAAGTAGAACAGAAGAACAGAGTGTCTTAATCAAGACTGAAAGTAGTAGTTTTATTGGACACTTTCTTATGTTAAATATCCTTATCAGCAAATTAGGTTAGACTTAAAATACTTATTAGTTTTAAGTTAGGCGTAATGTTCCGTGTAGTGAAGAGACTATGTAATAAAAAAAGTATAAACACACGTAAAAGCAAGTAAAAATAATAAACTTAATGACTGAATCTTTTAGATGAATCTGTGTCGACTCACGAAGGATCAATCACTCAAAAAGTATTAAATAAACATACAAAGTTATCTGTCAAATAGATGATATCAAAGGACATTTTAATGTGTTGTCCCAATTCTCCTTATCAACGTGATCAGTTTTATTTTATTTATTTTTGCTCTCAAACATCAACGAGTTACAGGGAGGACAATCAGATAGTTATACAAATATGTTATAGATAGCATATACGTGAAAATAAAATGAGAACTTTAATATATAATAAGGTGCAGTGCTAACCATGCAACTTCCTCACAATCGCGCAGCCCGCAATATCGGAGCACACAACTCATAGCTTTTATTTAGAATAAATCTAGCATTGATATTGTTATGTTGTGTTAAAATAATCGATACACAGTTGATGTACTAACAAACAAATATAACTTTCAAGATAGAAATACATTTCCGAGCGAACGGCCGCTGTAAATGGCGAAAAAAGTAGCGGATCATAGTGATAGTAAACAAAACTTGATGCACATGTGAGCTTTCTTTACCCCGTACGTGTATTACGGGGTAGGTAAGCTTTTAAGGTAAAGAGCACTCGTATTATCAGGTAAATAAATAAGCGACAACGAAATTGGTTGTTAGAAGTATAGTAATTGAAATGGTACTTAGAGATTCAGCCAATTGGCTCAGTTAACGAAAAAGGCTGCGCAAAGGCACTTGCCGCAGGTAATATATCAGAGATTATGTAATAGGAGAATACGTTGGCCTTTTTTTTAGAATGGCAACACCATGCAATATCATAGACATCTTAAGGTGGGAACTGACCAAAGTTACGAGGTGTAATGTAGCATTCGCATCGAGCATGTTACGCTGTGTTTTAAAATCCGCGTAACATGCTTGTCAAAACTCTATGCTCCGCTTTAACTAAACCGCGTAACAGTCAAAGGATTCGCCGAAAAACCGACAGCCGGGTGGAGCACTCTAAGCGAGCAACGAGCGGTTCGTTGCTCGCTGATTTCCCCGCAACACGACGTACGGACTGCACGAATGCTCGCTGTGTAACGTGTTACATTACACCTCGTAACGTTGGTCAGTTCCCACCTTTACATGTTGTAAACGGTGAATGTCGGGAAATATTAGTCGCTTCGAATCTGCGACATATATTTATACAGCAACAATGTCAATTATATGTTGAAATAGCGACTAGTCCAACACGACTTTTTTTCACATTTTGGAAATAAATATAACCAGTTACTCAGCGATAAATTTAAAGATTTGCCTTCAAATAGAATTCATATTGGTTTAGTAGTTTAAGAGTTATTTAGTTAAAAATATTTCCTGTTTGTGATATTAGAATCAACACTCTTAGTGTTAGTTTTAATTAAAAAGAGTACGTTTTGTAAAATACTGTGTTGCATGACCTAGTTCGACATATAAATTTACTATTTAAAATGTAATTCTTACATTGCGGGCATCCACCCCATACAAGTTTATTCAACCAAGTGAAAACACAATTAAAACGTTGTTCCCCTCACATCGGGGAATAACTAAGAGCAATTCTGTGTTGACCTTAATAAACTTGATATTATATCTAATTTATATTATAATAAAGTCTAATTTGCATTGATATGTAATAAAATTTAAGGGACATCGAAAAATAGATGCCAAAGCCATTACTATGGAAATTTTGATTAACATCATTTTGTAGTGAATTAGTTACATCATTTAATAATGCAACTTTTAGTCGCTGTTATCGGATTAGATGGTGTTAAAATATTGATTATATGAAGGCCAACGAAAATTAATCTAAATGTCGGTATACAAGTTTTTAATTTATTTATCGAGTTGTAATAACCGTGGTACCGTTTCAATGTCATTTAAGAACTTATTTGTCTTTCTTGAAACGTAACGAGTTTGTTTGTTTTTGTTTGTTTGTTTGTTGAATTGTTCATTGATTTTCCGAGCCGGTAAAAATATATTTCATTAAATATTTAGAATGTTTTATAAGTAAGACCAACAGTTTTTAAATGTGTTAATTCGGTTCCCGAACTAAATTAAATCAATTATTACATAATAATTGATAAACTTAACTATAGAGACACCATGAGTTATGGTAATTATGTCTAAATGAAAACACTAAGCTAATAGATGGTTAACTTTAAGGTCCCGAAATTTCTAGAACGCCCTTGGGATGATTTGAAAGAAAATGTGCTTTAAAAGCGACATCTGGCGGCACAAAAGTAATTTACGATGTTAATAACATTGCATATTACTTAGGGTAGGTATAACTGTTGATGAAACTTGTACTGTATATATTAATCTTGGAGTACAATTAAACAGGACACACACGACACTATAATAATAATAAAGCCCGTTTTATTTCCAATCTTGACAAAAACAAATTATTATATACAGCTTAGATTATTTTGCTTATTATCCTATATCCTAGCTTTCTTTAGTACCGTCGATCGGTAGCCCTTCACGGGTAAAGGTCTCCAACTCACTGTCTATGGCTCTCTTTCTCCATTCGTTTCCTGCTACCGCTTCTATTTCTTCTATCCACCTTTTTTTTGGGCGGCCTTTTCTCCTTCTTCCTCTTGGTCTTTTCCATATAGTTGACTTTAAGGTCCACCTTTTATCTGTGTATCTGTTTATTTATAGCAACTAGCAAGATAGCACGACACTATAAAGGAATAATTTATTATAAAATTATATACGTATATTTATATTTTTTTTGACAAATTATATTTGGTAGTATACCAAAAATAGGTGTGTATATATCAATTTGATAATAGGTACAGCATAATCTTAAAAGTTTTATTTCTATAAATATTTAGAGTATCAACAATATTCTTAACACATAGTAAAAATGTGTGAAATTGTTGCTGCACTTCAAAGATTCACTTCACAATAATTATAATTAGACTGTGTTTTACGAAGATATTGCAATTCGAAGACTCAAAGGCTTCTCAATTATTGTAACAGATTTAAAAAAGATCAAAGTACCAACCACTGTATTATTAAAAGTCTACTTCGACGCTTTTGATTTCAAAATCCGTTTTTTTTATTATGAATATTTCAGTTTTTGATGATGGTTATGTTTTATAAATAGGAATCACAATGCTTTTAGGCTTAATAATTCGTAAAAAGTAAAATAAGGAAATCAGAGGCGCTACAACTTTTTTAGGCCTGGGTTTCAGATGTCTGTATCTGGCAAGGCAAGCCGATTTCTTCATGGTGTTTTACTTCACCGTTAGAGCGAATGTTAAATGCGCACATAGAAAGAAAGTACATTTTTATTTGATTATTTAATTCGTAAAAAGTGATACATTTACTGTAGGTCGCATCTTATTAGGATAAACACATGTAAAACATAATTCGCGTTTTAAAAAGTTTCACCATCGGACGTCGAGGCAGATACGAAATTCCACAAGTATCACCTCGACGTCCGTCGTTCCACAGCTAAGTTATTTGAGACAGTTTTGCCACGCACTACCACTATGTGGAACCAGTTACCCATTGAAATATTTTCGAACCAATTTGACTTAGGGTCAAGAAAAGAGCGTCACGTCAGCGGCAATGTAGTCACGAGCCCTCTGGCATTGAGTGTGACCATGGGCATATAAAAAAATCGTAATTTTACTAAATACAAAATGTATGTAAAGGGACTACTTTTAATAATATATTTTAGTTATTATATTATATATACCTACAACTAGTAGATCGGCCAAGCATTGCTGTGGCTAAGATTTTTGTTATTGTAGCTTATGTCAAAACGTTGGTACTTTCAACACAATTTGGATCAAACTACACTCGGTGTGCAAATTTGATTGATATCGGTTCGGTAGTTTAGGAGTCCATAGCGGACAAACAACGTGACACGTAATTTATATATATTAAGATTACAATTCAAAAGTCTAATGTTAAATGTATTTTCACTTAAGTATTGTTCTGCCAAAAAAAACTAAATCAGGGCTTTCGTTTAACTCCTCGGTCGTTACTAAGCCGGAGCGACATTAATAATACTGAATAGAAATAAATAGCCACACAATACCTCCAAATACAATGTCGTCCATATGAAGTATAAGCTTATTATCGTTAATCAACTGAAATCAAAGCAAATTGCACACACGGTATGTTCGTATCAATACATTTAGTCCGCAAACATTTCAACCAAGAGCACACACCATATTAGCATTGCTATGCGTCTACATCCAATACAATCCAATTTGGCTAAAAGCAAGCCTGCATGCCGACTGTAAATTGTAAATTCATATTTATGGAGATATGACATGGCCATTCAATTCCATATAAACGTCTAATTCGGTTTGACTAAGTGAATAACAGTGTATATTTGAAGATGTACAGTGCGCTGTATTTTGTTATTTTAGTGTATCTGGTTTTAAGTTGATTTATCCAAACAGATAGAGCTCCATACGCGGGTAGTATCTTTCTTTTGTTTTAAATGTTTCCGTTTTATTCAGTTTGATTAGCCTTTGTAACTCCCGAAACAGAATTTGGAATTTAAACCAAGTTTTCTCTGGAGAATTCACTAATTCTAAGTATCTATATCAACTGTGGACCTGTTTTTGAGGTTTGGAAACTGGTAATGATGACAGAAGAACCGCGAGTTTTCATATGATGATTCGTTCTAAATCAGCAAATTGAACATTAGGACCAAAATATGCAATATCTTTGTTCAAAATTGGTCCTAATTAGGTTACCTTTAATTATTTGGTAACTCTTATATTTTGGAATTAAAGCCAGTTTGTACTTACTGCCTTACATAATTTAGTTGGAAAGAGCAAAATTACGTTTCGCCTTTCGTGCATCCGAATATCGAGCTTTGACCCCGGGGGTCATAATTAATTCAATGCGGGAAATAGAGCAGACCAGATGCCATATTCAATTTTATTCTTTTCCTCATTTGATGTTAAGTCGATTTGACAGCAATGGTCTATTATACTTTTGACAAACAATTTAGTTCTTTTGTTCTTTTAACGGAGTTTACAAAAATGTGAAACTATACGATTTAAAGGGCCTGATCGACGGACGAGTAAGACCGCGGTTTTAAATACCGACGAACCTGGCTCGCGGCTCGTTGGTGCTGATCGATTACTTACTCGTCCGTCGATCAGGCCCTTAACATAAAAACAAAAACTTTACAAATTTCTTGTGTAAACACAGTGTTTATATATCTTAACAGTTCATTTTCACATTATTGCTGATAACGTAATGCGTAATAAATAAGTTTCTATAACATCAAGTTTTTACTGTATTTCTAAAGAAACAAAGAATAATTTACTAGGAAATGTATCAAGTTGTATGTTCCAAATATTCATCAATGTAAAAGACAAGACTTTTAAATAGAATGCTTATTATAAACTACGGAAAACACTAACATGATATTATCTGATCAATATATTCTTGAAGCCATGTTGTATGTCCAAAAAAATAGAAAGGATTTTAAAACAAATGGTAGCTTTCACCAGTAATACTCGAAACAGAACCAACTTAAGCATACAACCAACCAGGCTCCAGAAGATAAACCACTCCTTATATGGAAATTGTATTCGTTTATACAAGAAACTCCCAAGCGAAATTAGAGAATTATCACTAAATAAATTCAAATCTCTCGTTAATCGTAAATTAATCAATAAAGCTTTTTATAGATTTGACGAATATTTAAATAATCCTAATCCTTGGGATTGATTTGCTCCAGTTCAAACAACGTTTCTTGCCAGTTCTGCTTGTCCGCTCTACGCCCTTGACTTGCGAATTGGTAGTAAATCAAAATTTAGAATTAATTTAATAAGTGTACTTCTTTACCTAAATGAATAAAATTATTTTGAGTTGGAGTTTAACGCTGCTAACTGTCGAAATCAATGAAGTCTCAAAGTAAAAATCAGCATTTTTAACAGCCTATTATAATCATTTATATTAGCGATTTTAAACGTATTTACCCAGGATGCTTACTAGGTCCATTACTTTATAATACGTTCGAAAATGATCTGATTTCCTATGGTCAAACGAAATAAGCCAGTTTCCGTTCCAGGGGTTTTGTAGTAGCGTTAAAATTAAGTCCGACATATATGTGACATAGTGACAAGGGTCCGGCATTGTGTTGCTTCGTGTTAAATATATATTACATACAATTATGTAGACGGAACGAAGGCCTTCAAATATTAACATTGTTTAAGTTACGTTACTGTTTTCAGGAATAATTAAAATAATTATAGAAGCATTATGCGATGTTGTAAAACTATAACTGTACTCTTTGGGGTATGGGGAAAGATATATATCGACAAGTAGATTAGTTATTAAATTGGCCTAGAAATTTTAATGTTGATTGAACCCTATACTTTCAAATTAAATAAATTGAATGAACCTTACGTTTGATCGTTGAGTCAAGATAGTGTTTTACAGCCAATACAAGATAAGCTTTTCAAGTAGGTAGGTAAACTAGAAAAACTAAGTAGTTTTTTTTGTACAAATTAAATTTATCTTTGACATAATTAGTTAATTACTACATCATAAAATAACTTTTATTATATTTAATAGAAATGAAACATAGGTTGTGAGCAGTCTAGAGTCTAGACGATATGTCTAGCTTACACCCATTTTTTACACATTTTTGCGTTTGAAGTAACTGTAATAATAAAAAATTAAAATACCTACTTACATATTATTAATATATGTAAGTACGTGTATTAAAACAATTGTAATATTCACAACTTTATTGATTTATCTAATATTCAATTGCAATGAATTAATGTCGCCTACATCTAGGAGTTGTTAATGGCGTATTTCGCGTTTGTTTTATTTTGGGACAGGAGACAAACCAGCAGGCGGGTCCATTTTGAATAAAGTGATAACCGCTGGCAATGGACATATCCGACGCCGGGGGCTAGCGGATGTGTTGCCAACCTTTCAGGCAATAGTGATAGACCATGAAGCCCCCTAAGAAGCAAATAGAAGTACCAAATAGATTTTAGATACCGTAGCATTAATCTCTTAGTACTCTCTTTCTGTATATTCGGTAGATATAGTGTAATTAAAAAAATATATGCATCTTACAATATTTGTATGTTTTTTTTAATAATTACTATTCAATACATAAATGTTTGCTGATAAATGATGACATTAAAGTTAAAAAAACCTGCATGAACAGTATCGGCTCAATGAAAGGTTAGAATTGAAAGGAACATTTCACCAAATTAAAACCCACTGTCATCAAAACATTACTCAATTTTATTTTATATTACTTAATTAAATATGACATAAAACTAGTTATTTTTAGCTGTAAATACGAAATTTTCACTTCAACGGTCACTAAGAACGCCATACTTTCAAGTCAATGTTAGCCTAAGACTTACTAAAAAGCCTTTGAACAGCTGCTCTCAAAATTAAAATAAATAAGGTATTTCAGCAGCCGGCTCTCAGTATTTTCTTTAATAAATATTACTAAGAAAATATTTTGGTAACTTTAGAGCTAAATGGACGGCCTCATTTAAGTATAAGGAATTTTATCACAGCCAAAGTGTTCTGTACTTTTAGCTGGGAATTTCATCAGGTGGCTAGCCAAATTATGAAGAAATTAATTCTAGTCAAGTCTCTTACGAGCCTGTATATAACTTATTGATTTAATAGAACATAAAGCAAGCCGTAGTCCGTACTTGTGACTTGTACCTGATTGAAATCCAAGAGTCTATTGTGTAAAGATCGAATACTACTCCAATCGGGGCACACAGATTTTTGGGCTTGATTACGACAATATTCGCAACAAATTTCGCGAAGCGATTATATGCTTAGCCAATCCAACGAACATATTTTGTTTAAACAATTTTAAAAATGTTTCAAAAATGATTTTCAATGGAAAAAGGTAATACTTATACCGGCTCCTCCAATCTCAGTTTTGGGTTGCAATAAAATTAAAAAGACGAAACCCTAATTAATCGTGAATGTAATTAAATGTTTTACGCAAAACCGGTGGGTGAGGGTTTTGCAACTGACAACATTAATTAAGAATCTGCTAAAGGCTATAAAGGTTTTAGAAATGACAGTTTTTAGATTTTAGCCTAATTAGAATGAATGAGACCTCTTGGAGTTGAAACTAGCAAATTAGATTTTTAAAACTCATAAGCGACTTTATTTCTATAATATTCCATGAAGACAAATATTAGAGATAGATTTGCGTTTTTGTAACGACTAATGTAAAATTCTTCTATCGTTAAGATTCAACATTATTCTTCAGTAATATAGGTTATATGGTTTTACTTAAACGGTTTTATTGAATTGTGTTTAAAATAAAGAATAAACTGACGTAGACAATGTACAAAAGCTTTAAAAAAATAGGTACCTCTCATCACACCAACAATAGGACATTGATGAAATAAAAAAGTCGTTGGGTGCGTAAAATTTCTATCAACTGATATAATAAATGCTACGCAGGTTATGCGTATGCAATCCGCCATTTTGTAGCGTCGGCCATCTTGGATACCGAATATATTAAATTATATTGTCTTCAGAACTAAAGTTTACCAAATTCAGATAAATCCGGCAACATAACCCAAACAACAAACATGCCTTAATACAACCGTTTAAAAATTTCCAGCCGTGCGAAGTAGGGACAGGCCGCTAGAAAGAGGAGATAGAATAGTGAGGTTTTTATCTCATTGTAAGCCTACCTCAACCGGGCATGTGTTCGACATCGACCACTGGATTTTTCCGTGTGCAATTTTATACACTTACTAATGTGTGTAAAAAAGTAAATGTTTACTGTTGACGTAATCACCTAATAAGAAAAATCAAAGACCCCCCTCGCTCCTATAGTGATTACGTAATAGCAATAAGGCCAGGTTTGGCCTAGTGGCTTGAGCTTGCGACTCTACTTCCTGAGGTCGTAACTTCCCCCAGGTGCGCCAATATAATTTTTTGTCTACAAGCATATTAAACAGTACGTACGTACTCGTTTGCGAACGAAAACAACATGGCGAAACCGACATGCCTTAGACCCCAAAATACGGCATCTTTCACGCTCAGAAAAGCCCTGACGCTAAGGGTTGTTACGTTATTTTTCTATAAACGTTTTTCCTTTTTTTCCGTTTTACCTATAGTAACAAAACTTAAACCAGATTAAGACCGATTCACACAGACAACCAGGCGCGGTGATGTTTGATATTTGAATTTTAATATAGGCTATTTCTTTTAACGATTTCTCAAAGAATACCTAATTATGCCGGAGGTATGACTTTCAATTCTCAGATCTTACGATTTTAAGGAGCGTAGCGGTTTCGCAATCTTCATTTTGGCATACATCCAAAGTCTTACTAATGGGGTCACAAGCAAAGCTGAACGAATGACTTATAAGGCATCTTATTTCTGAACAAGGTGAAGCCAAATGTAGGCTTTGATAATTATCAGTATAGTGTAAAAAGGTTAAGTTTGTATATAGTGTTTATTTTTCTAGTAGTGTTGACGTAAGTAATATATAACTTGATAACAGTATATTGGCTTATAAAGTTATCTGAAATGGTAGATAGTACCGGTGACCGCAGCTGGTGCTTTCCCCGTTTAATGAATAAGAATCAAAACGATGAAATGCTGCCAACATTACTACACTGCCGCAGGTACCAAACTTTTTAAATTTAATTTATTTTTCTTTTTATAAATTTTAATATATTATTATTACTACGTAAGTATAACAAATATATGTTTATTTTTAAATATTGAAATAGTAAAAAAATATACGATTATAAAATAGAATCTATTCTAAACTTATTAACAAAATCGAAATTGGTCTAACTAAAGTACTCTTTCTATTTTTATGAATAAATCAAGCTAAAATCTAAGCTTTATAACTTGCAACATTACGTAATTTATCTATAGTACGATTCCAAATTCAAAAAATGAAATGCAAAGTACTTACAACAGAACTTGAAAAATCTGACCAAATAGTGAAGTTACGACGTACGAATTCATCTTACGTGTGCACTCGAAAAGTTCTTTGTTGAAGCTGAAGATGTGAAAGTTTCGGTATTATTCCGGCGAATTCAAACGAGGCTCTGCGCTGTATAATGCAGCTTTGTTATTCCCAACGTCCAGATGACGGCCAACCGCTACAAAGGCTTTCGATGAACCGCATTCGATAATTACCATCGCTGAAATACGTCGACGTTGATCTGAGATGTATTTAATTAAATCAACATATTATTTGGTGTATGCCAAATGCAAACATGTATGCCCTATGGCCGAATTATTGGAATCAAATCATTCTCGAATGAGGAACTCGTAGCCACTTTATAGTAACATAATGCAGTAATTATACTACTAGGTCTTGTTTGGTTTGAATATCTTGGGAATATTTGAGTGGACATTATATTATTTCTATCAAGGTAGACCTATTTGTTTGTACACTGGCTGAGTTTACAAGAGCTAGGTATATATATCTTTTTTAAATATATTTTTATTGTAGAATAATTGGTGTAGGTTATATTGTGTAGTTCTATTGTATTAGTAGTAACTGCTAAGATATAATATATGAGAAATAAATAAATAACCGCATTATTTTGTTTGTTTGACTTAATGTTACTTATATGACAAGTTCTGCTAATATTACATAATTTTAATCAATTGAAATGCTTATAGAGAACACACGCGGAAAGCATAGTTTTCGTAGCTATCCTATCACCATTATTTATTTTAAAAGTATGTTAAGAAAATATTATTGAGTTCAAAATTAGAATATAACGACACGTGAAACAGAATCCGTATTATTTATAGAAGAATTCTATATATTTTCATTTTTAATTATTGCAGTTACTAGACTCTAGACTATTCACAACCTAAATACCCAAGAAATAATTTCATCTATGAAATATATTAAAAGTTCTTTTATGTTCTAGCTAATTATGTCAAAGATAAATTTAAGGTACAGAAAAGAACAAAATCAGAGTAACAACATACTTTTAATAATATCTTCAAATAGTTCTACCAAATCGAACCTATGGTATATGGTCCAACTACCCAGCCATTGAGTTAACTCTTGTTCTAAATTCTATCAGAATAGAACACATAAAACAAAAAAATAATGTCTTTATATGGCGCTACATAATAAAATATTTTAATTGATATTACTTCACTTTATTATTCCTTGTCTAGAATTTACAATAATAATCTAGTAAGGTGGGTGAAGTGGAACAAAGTTTTAGATAAAATCTCGCGACATGCTAGTGGATTATTACGTGTAGGTACTTATAATTTTATGTGCCCGGAAAGCTTCTATCGCTTTAGCTAAATTAAGTAGCAAAGCTTTGCGGTCGTGCTTAATTTTTATTGCATTTTTACATGGAAGAAAACTTGCACGATATAACACATAACTACAGATTAAGTTCACAGGTAAAGAAGTTAATTTCACGTGTAATCTGAAATAATATTATAAAGTTTGTTTTATTTAATATATTTACAATGTGACAAAGTTTTCGGGTGTAACCGCAGGGTGAAGCCAGTTATTTTATATTGTATTGTCTTTGATTAACATAACATAACCTTTCCACATTTAAAGAAAAACTTTTTACCGGATTAAAGTTATGTATTATTATAAATTTACAATTATTTAACATAATTTTAAATTTATCCGACGTTTCGCGTACTTTACAGCGTACGTGGTCACGGTGACTGAAGACAAAAGGTGTTGGATGTCAAAAAGTATGTTCACAGCTGTAGAAAAAGTTGCAATTATAAATTTATAATAATACATAACTTTAATCCGGTAAAAAGTTTTTTCTTTAAATATTTAATATTGATTTAGTTAAAGATTATAATTCTACTTGTAAATGTACGTGAATTGGAAATGTTTTCAAATTACAATTACAATTATCAAATTATATTTAACAAAAGTTTAAAGAACAGCATTTGGATTATTTCTCAAAGATTTTTTGAAACAGACCAAACTGCAATAAATGTTTTCGTTAAATTGAAATAAACTCACAAGTAGTTTATTTCCGTTACCATACTCGTATAAACTGATGATGCAATAAATAATCTTATCTTAAAATTACGTTAGTAGCTTACATAAATCGTATTCGAATCGCTTCCCAACCAAAGAAATGTAAATCGAAATTCTGTCACATACAATCTTTTTAGCTGTCAAGAGGCCGCCAAAAATAATTTTACAAGTTTTCATTTTCCGGACAAAAGAGATGGATGAATGTGTCATCCCTCAAAATTACTTTTGTTACGAAATTGCTTCTTTTTAAGCTTAAAGCTCGTGAATATATATTTAAATAGCAATGAACCTAAGTGAAGATTTACTGGCAGCTTGAAATACATGTTCTAGGCTAGACCATCCATCCCTGAATAGACCTTTGAGGATTTACGATGTGAAAAGATACACTTGAACGTTTCTTGTATTCTATATTTATTCAAGATTTACTATTTATATATATATATATATTAAGGAATTACACGAACGGAGCATAAAGATACGAGTACAAATTTTGTATTTTTATGTAAAAGTTAAATTGTCGTTGAAACTCTGGAGTGTGAATGGATTTTAGCCTCAGTTTTATTTTCAAATACTTTAATTGCTATTATTTGATTGGAATAGAATGGATTTCAATAGTTATTTATTTATTTGGGAAACAAAACAGATACATTTCTATATAATAAAAAAAGTTAAGAAATAAAACAGGTTTCCACAAAACGTTTCAGTAATAAAAAATATGATACAGAGCAAAGCAAAACAAAATATGACAGTACAAAATTTATAAATCCGGAAAACGACAAACATACTAGTAGCTATAATAAAGAAGAAAGATACAAGGATTAGGACATTAGTTGTTTTAAATTATTAGTGTGTTTCCAGCAATACTACTAATCTACGGATCGTATTTTATAAGTTCCTGATTGAAGTATATTGACGAGATTTACTGTTAAACCATATGAACCTCTCACGCAATTTAAATAATCAACATTAAAACACTTATAAAATTTATTATTAGGGTTGTCTGGAATGTATCGCATAAGGCCGCCCGTTGCACAATCTTTTAAAGTTTGTTATTTAATTCTTGTGCAATAAATTGTAAAAAAATAATGATTACTTATTATTGTATAATTTTTTAATTTTGGTTATTTAAGTTGCGTGAGAAGTTCACACCGGAACTTATAAAATATAAATGATTAGGGTTGTCTGGAGGAGATCGCTTATAAGGCGCCTCGTTGCACCATGTCTTTTTAAGTTTGTTATTAAATGATTGTGCAATAAATTATTACTATTTTCTTGGGTGTCGCCTCTGAACTTTGAACTACAAATATCAAAATTTAATTTCACAATCGAAGCTCGTTTCTTTGGTCATTCGTGGCCGATGCCTTTTATGTGCCTCAACTTGAAGTCTATATTGTGTAGCATTTGTACGAAATGAGCGCATCTGCACTGTCTGAACTATTTCAAGATATAAAATGAAATTGTTGAGGTGGATCGTGCAATATTGTGTTCTATTTTTCTGTTCATGTCACGGCTACAGCCTACGGGCTTCAATAAAAGAGCCTGAAGGAAATAGTATATAGAATCCAATAGCAATAACGTTCATAGAACATGAATGGTTTTATTATGAAGTCGTAGAAGCTATAGATTTTTTTTAATCATAGACAACATTTATTACTAATAAAACACACAACATAACAATTATCAGCAAAAAAAATAAAAAAGAATAAGAGATAATATTTTTTTTCTTTTAAAGAAGAAGGTACGTTTTAAGTGTGTAATGTGTGTTGTAATTGGCCCTGGCTCAGCATTATTCTCAGGAGCAGACTGTTCCACAGCGCTGGTCATTCTGAGAGAGACCACAGCAGCTAGCTTGGGCCTCAGTTGCAAAAAAGAAAAAGAATGTTAACATACTAAAAAAGTTAGCAGTGTAAGTAATTAAGTCTTGTGTAAAAGTGTATAGTAAATAAAATAAAATTAAAATAAGAATAATTGTTAAGAAATACATAAATAAATATTTTTGGGCGGATTAAAAATTAGATTTCGTGAGATTTTTGTTGAGTAGGTAGATGTTTTTTTATAAAATAATCAAAGTGGCGTTTGTGTTTTGGATGAGCTTATAAGCTTAACAATAATGTCACACAGAACGATAAAGACGCAACGAAATGACTATTTGATACCATTTTCTTTACATATTTGTAGCTTGTGACATGGACGAAAGTTCTTCATTTTGAATGTTACAAGTTTTTAAGTTCTTACAAGTTATATAAAGCAAGTGATGGCATTAATTTAACAAATGTTTGACGTCTAATATAACAGCTGTTATCTATCTAAGATGTCTAGATTTCGGGATCCTTTGTTTTTCGTAATAGGCAACGAGGTTAAATCAGGGCATGACGCTATTCTCACGATGTGTTCTTTCGCACGCACGAGTGTTTAACACGCACAGGGACACAGACAGAAATTAAGTTGGTGTTCAATTTCTTCTTGTTCTTCTTCTTCTCTTTCCTGTTGATAAGCGCTTAGAAATTGTTCAAATGAAGATGAATCAGTTGTCTCTTCATCAAAATCACATGAATCTTCCTCTCTTGTATTTAATTGAACATTTGAGAAAGAGACACCTTGGCAATTGGTACACGCTGGAGAACACTGCAACCCTACTTTACAGCCACATTTGGCACTACAACCTTTCTTGCAATTGCAAAAAATAGTGTTAAGAAGTTTTTCTGGAGCAGGGGGCAGTAAAGTTCGAATCGGTTCCAAAGTATTATTTATCAATTTCCAACCCCAGTCTTCAGGGTTCAGTTCATTGCCTTGCCATGTCTGAACTTGATAGTATACTCGAAACAAATGTTGACTAGCAGATGCCGATGTTGGAGGAAGACAAGATAGCTGTACTTGCTTTTTGTTTCGTGTATTTTTTACAAATGTTAAATATCTGTACGTATCTATGCAATCAATTTTTTTGGAGCTCCATAAACCGCAAGAAGAAACCGAATTCCTTTAGTAATTAGTATTTGAGGTGAAGAATTAATTTCTGTAAATACTTTTGCGCAGTCAATCAAATCATTTTTTTTCAAATAATTTCAATACTGAATTTTTGCCCCTTCTAAACATTGCTGACGTAGTATCGCATCCGGTCATCGCATGTAAAAATAAAATAAAGTTTTGGCATTTTGGATAAGCTGATAAACTTTTAGAAGAATATATTTCTTTCCGTTGCTGCGCCTTCCCAGGTTATACTAATAATGTATACATAAAAGAGACACGAATAGGCATTTTTGCTTGCAGAATATGATTCTTACAAGCGCAATATCTGGGAAATAGTGAGTCTTAGATAAAAAATCATAGGGACCATTTTTATAGAGAATTTTAAGATCTACAACTTTGCTTTTAGGTACTTTTCGATAAAACTTACCGTTTTCGAGAAAAATCCAAAAAACCTAAAATTTTGACCTTTGACCCAAAATAAGTCCCTAAGCTCACATGGGACTGATGGGGACTTTTGACACTTTATTCCTTGTGGTAAACCTAAGGTCTCTACGAAGATTTGGCTTTGTCGGAATTTTCTTTATTTCAATTGTCTAAATTGACCGGGCTAACAAGCAGAAGTTCGAACCTACTACTACGACAAAGGTCGCTACCTCCTCATCAATCTCCTTTGTATTCCAAGTACTCCCCAAACAATGGAAGTAGCAAGTTGGCCAAAGTGCTGATATATAGCTTCTGTTGTATATAAAATAATTGTTAATTAACTGCCTATTAACATATCGAATTCACAAGCTTTTATTATATAATACATTATTGCCCAGCCAGACGTGAATGCCCACGTTCATCGTACAGGACGGAAACAGTACAATTAAACACCTACAGTAAAATGTATTACTTAGGAAACAAAAATAAAAGAATATACAGGTATAAAATTGTTACTGGAAGATGTCGGCTTTATTAACACAATGATTATATACCTAAGTGAAAATTATTAGGTACTTCTAAGATTAGAACCTTATGTTACATTATTTAAGTATTTGTACTAGTCATTATATTAAAATAAACCTACAAAAGCGATTGATAATAATAGTCTTCCGTCAGATTGAGTCAACCCGATCCTACACAGGCTGTATGTGGTAATCATTCTAAAATGTAAGTACCCAATCAAAATGATATTTAAGATAATTATAGAATAAATATACGTATACTTTATTACTATTTGTTACTTAAGATAGTAAATAATAATAAAATAAATCATTCGGAACATGGTGTAATGGTTGCTGCCTTACAAACGTTGTGTTAAACCAAAAAAAGAGTGGCGGAGAGTTTATTGCCAGTTCTTCACTTCCGTTCTACGCCCTTGATTTGAGAACTGTCAGTAAATGAGAAATTATAAGCATTTTATGTATATTTATTTTTTGGCGTTCCTAAGTGCATTCTGTTATCTATATGAATAAATGATTTTGACTTTTGACTTTTTTGACCTTCCCGTCTTAGACAAAGGTCTCAAGTTCTCTCCATCCTATTATCTATGCACGTTTTTGATGATCTAGTGTAGTTTTTTTAATAAGCTACGTAATTACGTTTCCTTCTATGACGGAATTTCGACACGTACGGGAAATTTCGGCGAACACATTAAAGCGTCGTCACTCTCGCTTAATGTAGATAAAACATTAATATGTATGAGCTCAGCTTGTTTGCGGTTAGGGCTTAGATTTTGAGACACGATGAATAAAGAACGAAGTGCTAGTTAAGCATTGCGTGACATAACGATGCTATCGAACATCCGATCCTTCAGCTTGTTATCACAGAACTTGCTTCAAGCCAGGAAATACATGGTTCTGCCGAGGTAATTGTTGGTGCATATTTTATAGTGATAATGGAATGTATTGACCACAGCTTATCGGGACGTCAAGAGGAACAGGGCCGTGGTTTTAATATTAATGGAAATCATGTACGGGCTTTATTGCTTCTTTGATGTATTTTAAACCGCATTTTATAATGCTTTTAAATATACATCGCAGTGGGGGATAAAAATTGACGTAACGACTCATTATGACTTTTTAGGTGATTACGAGTGGGATATACATGGTAACCAGGGATGATGAGGTCATGTCGGTTGGGTCTTGTACAAACATGGATTATTGTAGTATTCAGAACAAACTAGAGAAGGAACTGGTCAAAAGTACCCATAAGAGACGAGCGTGCATAGTGAACGTCATCGAAGTGTATAAAGCAGAGAGGAATGTCAGGTATGTACTGTAGCAAGTAGAGATTTTTATTTATTTATTTATGAAAACACTCTTGACCTAACGACCCTAAATTGACAAAAGTGAATAAAATTTATGGATGAAACAAAAAATAAATAAAGGCGTGATAAAGGCGTGAGTGTATATATATTTTTTTAATGGTCAAAGAGCGCATAATTGCCCCCCTCCAGAATACGAAGGGCAACCAAAAAAAAAGAAATACTGCGTATATATAGAAATAATAAGTGCTTAGCACCGCTCACTAGATATATTTAATACTGGTAGAACAGAGCTCCATTTTTCGATTTACAATGAAACATCTTTTCTTTAGAACTCACTTACATTACAGAGATAAGAGATAAGGATGTTATACAACAGTAATGAAAAAAAAGAGTCTTATAGTAATAGTGTCCGAGTGGATATTTAAAAATCGAACGCTTTAAATTTTATTCCCCATCGAGATTCAATTTGTGCGTTCCCATTTTTAACTGGTCGTTAGTAGGCCCTTCGCAGGGAATAGGACACCAAATGAGGCCTTACGTCCATTTTGACGGTAAATTGAATACGAATAGCGAAGAATCTCGTTTAAAACCCTCGGCAAATAGCAAATTGTAAATAGGTAGGGACGTGGAAAACGTTCCAACCTTTTGCCTCTTCAGAAAATTAAACTTAGCGACTAGTTTTATTTTACATTTCTTGGTAGTCGTCATGACCTATTTCTAAGTGTTTATTTAATGTAAAGACAAAAAGTGGGCACGTGACGAGAGATAGCAGGTTGAAATGGACAAAAATAATTACAGAATGGCAACCACGTGATGGAAAAAGGAAAAGAGGAAGACCGAGCAAGAGATGGGCACACATTATTAAGATAATAGGAGGCACAACTTGGACAAGAAGAGCTAATAACAGAAAAGAATGGAAACAGCTGGAAGAGGCCTACGTGTCACAGGACACGCTGATTACCAAAAACGGGTCATAAGATGTATTAGATTAAGTTTATTTATGTGTAATTCTATTAAGTGTTTTTTTATGTAACTTAAATAATTGTTATTACATTGTACTGGGTGTCAGCAATAAAAGCTAATCAATCAATCAATCAAAGACAAAAAGAGAGATTCTAGATTTAGTGGGTTTTAGATGCATTCCGCATACTGTACGTCATGTAATTTATAATTGTTGGGTCAAGCCACATTTCATAGGGGAAAAGCCGGATAGTTGACCCACTTTTCGAAAAAGCTTTATATTTTTTAAATATGAACTAGCTGAAAATTATTTACTATGTATCACGCAGCATAGGTCTTTTATCTTCTATAAAAGCCTATTTTTGTATACATAATTAACAATGGTTTTGAATAAATACTGTTTTATTTCACCTCTCAGAAAAGGGATAGTTGCCTACTATGGCGGATAGTAGCCTAGCGTAGAAAATGCTTCGGGGGATACTTGCCTCTATATCAAATTGAAATATAGGGTACAGCATGCAAAAACGATTCTAACATACAAACACTACAAAATAAATTAATAAAAGCACTTTTTGGATACAATTTTTTAACACACTCATAAAATCTACCAAGAAACCAAAATTATGACAAATTAAAAAAAAATTAAAAACTCTCTCCATAGTAGCTTATCATTTAAACGTAATACCGATGCTGCGTACAAATTATTTAAAGAGGTCTATTAATAAGTATGAGGGTGTGCAATTATTTAATCAATTACCGTCTAAAATTCGTAATACATAGTAGCGCGTTTAACCAATTCAAAAGGGCATTAAAGATATATATCAGAATGAGCGTAGTAGACTAAAATTGGGACGGCTGATGGCGACGTGTATCTCGTTCGTATATATACATTAAGTTTCTCATGTAAATAAAATACAATCCTGTTTATAATGGGAAATAAAGTTCTTTAAACATTCGATCCGCAGTAGGGCAAACATTGAGGACGGACGTTCGGATCCCCACATTACTTTCTATAGGTATGCGCAATTGACCCTGGTTGATACAGTGAAGAAAAACAAAAGAAACTCGCACTTTACGCCTAAAATCGAGGACGTGTCAAGCAGCAATTGTGAAAAAAATCTAAGTTAAGGATGCTTCATGGTACATTCGCAATGAAGACCTCCATTCTTAATGTAGAGGATGTCGCCACAATAATCAAAAAGATTGCTGGAGCCCACGAACAAAGGGTTTTCAATACGATATCAATTACACCAACACGTGAATGTCGAGGGTATTCCACTTCTTGACACCAACGGCCCAGTGAGAAGATTGAAAAGGACAAAACCATTTGAATTAGTTAATTAGTGTGAGTGGCTAAAGTGCTAAACAGTGGTAAGAGGAAAAATAATACACTAGAACAGAGTATCTTCCCAACAAGAAGATTGATTTGAGAATCGGGACTTTAAGTGTATTGGACACTTTCTTATGTCAAAATGTCATTTATTAAAAGTTTGTTTCACGCTTCAGCTACTAGTTCGAATTGAAGAATTAATTTTCTGTTGATATTATATTATTACTCTAATTTTTTCTTAACCTACAAAGTAATAATAGAAATAATTAAAATGAAAATTAAAACAAATTTAAAAAGTTAGGTCCCTGTGGCAGTGTACCTTGAACGCTGGCAGCATTTCCTCGCTGTATTGCGATACCTATTCATTGAGCCAGGAAAGTGCCAGCTCTGGGGTCACCGGTACTATCTACTAGGCGCCAACTTAAATCTTTAATAAGCGCCTGTGCCATTGAACCCCACGGCCCAAGAGTCTACTCCAAAGGGATCGAAATCGAAGTAGGAGTTTTAAATTACTTATTAGTCGACTAGATCGTAATGTTAAATGATCTCTTTGTGCAGAGACAGTACACAAAATATGTAGAAATTAGAGAATTTTAAAGATATGAGATGTTCCGTTTTACGTTTGCAACAGACGAATCTACTTTAAAATTTATTGGATTCCTACGTATGCTGAAGTTGACTTCAATTTAATTTTCGTTTTTCACGGTCCGGAAATTCCTAACCAGTTTTAAACATTTTCCAATACTCATTCGATTGCGAGCTATTTTTAGTATACGTTTGGTTAATTACGATTGAACATAGCTAATTATCGTGAAATTGCGTTGAAATAAATGAATGGCTTGCTAATCCGATTTATTTACTAATATAATTAATAATTATAGGATATATTACCTAAATGAAATTGTCATCAATATACTAATATTGAGAACTTGTTAAAATAGTATATTGACAATATGATTAGTATTTTTTATGTAACAGGAGGCAAACGGGCCTGATATTAAGTGGTCATGGACAATTGGACATGCCCATTGCCAGAAAGCTCGCAAGTGCGTTGCCGGCCTTTTACAAGTTGGTACGCTCTTTTCTTGATGGACCCTAAGAATTGGTTCAGAAATACCAGTGGGCAGGTGGTTCCACATAGTGGTGGCGCCGTAAAAACTGCCCTTAGAGACGCTCAGTTGTTGAACGCCGGACGTCGAGGTCATACGGATAGTATTTTGTATTCTGCCTTGACATCCGATGATGAAAGTCAGCTGCAGGTATATAGTATATATATTATTATTATAAATAACAAAGTATATAGTATTATTTGATATTATACATAACATTATTGCGCCTTTTAATGAAAAGGCCTTTGTCTGCCCTACACAAAATATATTTCTTCGCCAGAAGCAAGTCCTTTTGTGTCTTAAAATAGACATAAGCATTTTATTTGTGTTGAAAATACCCGAAGATGTTTTATAGAACAGAGATTATAGGTTATAATTAGCAGGATTATTTTAATAATATTTACACTTTCCGTGAGTTATACGTGTATTATAAAATATACAAGTTTTTTTATTGTAACGTAATTAAATGCATGAAATAGAGAATAATCCTCGTAGTAATTATACTTATATTTTTATTTCAACTTTTTTTAATAACTCTTCACTATTCTCTTTTAGAAAGACTCTTTTGTGACATCTAAATTGGTCGCACTGGACAGTGTTACTCGTATACATCACACGGCTAAATAAACTACACTGTAATAGCTCACGTATTTTTCGCAAAATGCTTTGAAAATAATTCGATTATGATTTAGATAAAATTATCGTATATGTTATATGTATATATATATGAAACCCAGCTAGAAAATTGACTAACAAAACAAGGCGAATATCGTGCGTTGTAATATAAATCTTAATTAATTATTAAATAAAAAACAAGACACGATAATTAAATAATAAAATACTTCTGCTAATACCCAAAAATGCGCATAGGCCGCATCTCACTGATTGTGGGAAAATGTCTGTCCAGTACTGCATGAAAAGAACAAAGATATATAGGTCTATGTAGTAATAATGAATAACTCTTGATAGTGATCTTGTATAGAAGGTATGCCTTCTTCCAAACGGTCATAGAAAAATTGGAATACTTCATTTAAATTATAGAGATTACAAAAACATTCTAAAAATGTAAAAAAGTGCTTGACATCATTTTATTCATGATCTTATTCTTTTATTATCTGTTTAGATCGAATACAATTTAATTAATAGTTGCATTTACCCAATTAAAGATATTCAAAAGATAAACAATATCATTAGTATTTTTGAATTGAATTTTTTATTAGACAACTAATTATTTGAAATTATTGTGTAATTAGGTTGTAACTATCGGATCTTTGAATAATAAAAATATTATGAGTGTACGAGAAAATATTAATATCAGGTCTGCGACAGATCTAAGAGTGACTCAAAATGTTTATTGACACCAGACACTATAACATATCATTGAAACTACAACGAGTTTTAATGCGGTTTTCACGGGTAGACAGAGATTTAATTACCATATTATATAAACAACTATGTTGCCTGACACCTATTTGATTTTAATGATCCTTCCTTCCAACTGGAATGAAAATGAAAAAAAATGAAAATGAAAATGTTTATTAGTATCTCAAATTTTACATTACATTCATGAGTTGAGACAGCCCCCGTAAGTAGTCAGAGACACTTGTGTTGGGGTTGACACGCTACCTCCCTTATTTACACAATATTGAGACAATAGAAAAGAATACAAAACAAAACAATAACCCAGCTAAGAAGCAAAGCCGGTAAAAAATTAAATAAAATGAAATGTAATTCTCATAGTTTCTCTGACGATTCTATGAACTTATTTTATGCATGCGTGGTTGAGTGTGTATGTGCGCATGTGTGTGTGTGTGTGTGAGTGAGTGTATACTTGTTGTTAAGTATATAATTATGTATGTATGTCCCAAACTAGCGAACTCGTACTAAAATGTGCTCAGTTTCCTCATAAGTTAAAGTTTTTAGCCAATCAGTTATAGCTTCTTTACATTCATACAGAACTCTAGAATGAAATTGAAGTTCAGCGTTTATTTTATTGTAAATATATGCAGACTGAGTCACGTACTGACGGCTTGCAAAATTCGAACGAACCGTTGCGGAGCAGGCCACAGTATCACTCCGTCTTCTATCCCGACTGGCAGAATCAAATGGAATAGACTTATGCAGATACAAGGTCACATTTAGTAGGTATAACTGTCTCACCGATAACAATCCACTTATTCTGTATAAGTTAACTGTGGGGTATCTATAGGGTTTAAAATACATCACTTTTATTAGAGACCGCTGGGCTCTTTCCAGCTCAAGAAATTTAGTTTTTATGGCACCGCCCCAGACTGGTATGCAGTATGTAATCACTGATTGAGCTAATGCAACATAAACATTACTGAGTATCACAGGAGACATCACATGGCGTAGTGTCTTGAAAATCCAAATCAATTTCCTTACACGTGACATAATAATAGCAATGTGTGAGTGCCATGATAGACATTCATCAATAATTATGCCCAAGTATCTTATAGAGACAACTTTTTGAATAATTTGACAGTTGCACTTTTGTGTAAAGCGGTCCGCACACTCATGTATCCCAATCCCAAAATCAGCACCCGGTTTAGATCTCTGACTTGGAGAAAAACAAATAAAGTTGGTTTTTGGTATATTTAGGGTTAGCACATTAGCCTTTAGCCAGTCAGCTATAACGGCAAGACCACTTTCAGCATTCTGGCGTACGGATTCCCAAGTTTCCCCGTGGAAGACAATAGCTGTATCGTCCGCATAGGAGAATATTTTCCCTCCGCTGCTCAGCAGGTTACATAGTTCGTTAATGTACACTAGGAATAGCGTCGGGCCAAGCACACTCCCCTGCGGCACACCAAATACAACATTTTCTTCTTCACTGTAAAGGTTTCCTATTTTAACTTGTTGAGTCCGACCTCGAAGATAGCTGTCAAAAAGACACAGAGCTGTACCTCTTATACCTATCGCCTCAAGCCTCTGCACAAGGATGGGGACCGAAACGGTGTCAAAAGCTTTCTTTAAATCCAGGAATACTGTCAAGCATTTATATCCTTTGTCTACCCTACCTACAATCTCAGTCGTCAGTGCTGTAATAGCGTCCTGTGTCGAGCGTCCTTGTCTAAATCCATATTGCGAATCAGAAAGTATATTATATTTATTCAAGTAGCTAAAAAGTCTCCTATTTAATAGTTTTTCTATAATTTTTGAAATTGCAGGTAAGACAGATATGGGTCGGTAAGTGTTTACATCACTCGTGTCCCCCCCCTTGTGCACGGGCGTAATGATGGAATGCTTCAATGCTTTCGGAAATATACCCGATTCAAAACACAGATTGGCCAGTTGACATATAAGGGGAACCACGAAGTCCCTAGATAATTTAAGGAAGCCTATAGGTATATCGTCCCATCCGGATGCACTTCCCGAATCAAGAGCCATGAGTATGCGGTCCACTTCTGCTGGATCAGTCTCTAACAACACAAAAGAGGAGGTCTGTGATCGAGAATTGGAATTCATTACTGAACTAGAACGAAGCCCAGCCGTAGTCATTATTTCTTCTGCTAGTGTTTTACCAATTGTGACGAAAAATTGATTAACACGGTTTAAAGAATCTAGAGGATGTGGTGTGATTTGAAGAAGACGTGCATTAGATGATTTCGGTTTTTTAAAATGAGTTATACTATTAATATTCTGCCAGAGCTTTTTTGGATTTTTTATAGAACATGTAATTTGTTTTTTATGATAATCTCTTTTTAATTTCTTAATCAGGTTAGAGCAAAACGTACGAAAGCGCTTACAGGTTATTCTTATTATAATATTAAATGGATCCTTTCTCGCTTGCAACTGCATTCTATTTCTAAGCCTGATACATCTCAGGGCCCCTGTAGATATCCAGGGTTTTAAAGTACGCTTGGAGCTGGTGACTAATTTAAAACTAGAGTTAAGAAGGAGAGCTGTTCTTATCACATCTATTATCCTGTTAGCAAAGGTATTTGGGTCAATGTATGTGTTGAAAAGAGATATATCTGCACTCACTAGGTAATGATATGCTTTTTCAAAGTTAGTAATAGTAATAGTTTTATTATTTGATGTAGCTTGATATGTGTGGGATATAGTCAAAAGTACTGTTGAGTGATCAGTTATTGATGTATTCAGAATTGCCACAAATGCGGAGTTTTTAGTTTTATCCAGCTTTAAGAGCATATGATCAAGGCAGCTCTCCTCCCTGGTAGGCAGGCAGTGTCCCGGGAGAAAACCGTGAACCGACGACATATTTAAATAAGACAACCTGTTTGCCCGCAATTGTGATGATTCCGACGGTTTTTCAATTAGGTTTATATTTAAGTCTCCTGTAATGATAATGTTTTTGTGCGATTGAATAGTTTGAAGATGTTGATCTAGTGAATTAATAAAGTTATCCGCGGAGACGTTCGATGGAGCTCATGTTATGTAAAGAAGACTTCAGAGTCTATATTATTTATATAAAAGTGACCGAACAATACTTGCTTCACCGGGAATCGGACCCAAAACGTCCGGTTAAACTATACGTTACAACTGAGTTTCAAAGGCGTATATTTTTCCGAATTTTAGTTATTTTATATATGTTGGATTTTAAGACAAAAGCTTTAAATATACAAATATTATTGTGACTGTGAACTTTAGCGCAATAAATTGTCGATATCCGATGGCATGTCATGTTAAATTAGTTTTGGACTCGGGGGCTTTAGACATGATCTATGTGAATTGTATCAAAAACGCTACATCATTTTATATAAAAATGCTGCTGGAATTAATGAATGTATATTTTAGTAATAAGGAAGTTTAGTAATCTGAAGAGATCGCTTTTCTGTTTAGTTTGAATATACGAATTAAAAAATTCCTTTTGGTGATTATGAGATATATTTGGGTTTAGATTCGTTAAAGTAATTTTATGTATGCTTGCCAAAATTGTCATATATTTCAGAAAACATAGCTATAACGTATACAGTACATATAGTATTATGTATGATGAGGTAACTTAATAAATAAATAATTCCAGTTGGAAGGTAAGATCATTAAAATCAAATAGGTGTCAGGTAACATAGTTGTGTATTCCTGTCCTGTCGTATCAATGGTGACAAAGGCAGAACTTGCATATTGCGAACTAAGTTGAGCTCGCTTACACCTAAAATTAACACCTTTACCTCCGCTATAAGTTTTAATTAAAATGAAACTTACCAAACGACGTTAACGAAGACCATCAAAGTACTCACTATGAAGGGATACTGGTCATTATTTTGTGTAATATTTGAGTAAAATGTACGTAAATAACGAAACTGATGATAGTAAAAACAGTATGTATACTTGTAGTTGTAGGTTCGATTCCCGACTTTCCAAGTATGTTTCTTTCTATGTGCGCATTTAACATTCGCTCGAACGGTGAAGGAAAACATCGTAAGGAAACCGGCTTCCCTTAGACAAAAGAGTCAACGGCGTGTGTATCACAGGAGGCTGTTTACCTACCTGCATATTAGATTGATAAATGATCATGAAACAGGTCTAATCTGAGGCCCAGACCTAAAAAGGTTGTAGCACCACTGTTTTTTTTTATATATAGTTGGTGCTATTAAAGTTGGCTATAATAGTAATATAGAAATATTTTTGAAATTAAGTAGCGACACCTACTCGATGACGTCATACCCTGAAAGGCATAAACGAAGCTATTACCGGTAAGCATATATTTATATATCAACATCTCGACATTAGTTAGAGCATTCGGGTCGGACAGTCTGTGATGAGACTGGTCGAGGATCGTCCCTATAGAGAAGTACAACTTTCCACCAATGTCCAAACAAAACGCAACTACCAAAAGTCAATCAACTATAATTAAGTGATTGGTTTATTGTCCTAAATCCACTAGGTGGGGCAGATAACGTCTATAGTACTCCGTCATAGCAACATGAGTTGATATTGAGTCTATTTATAATACATATCGGTCGTAGGTTCACTAACTATGGGCGCAGTTAACTCGTTGGTTTTGGACACCATCATGAGAAAATCGGAATGACTTAGACCCAAAAAGACAGCGGCGTGTATCAGGAACAGAAGACACCTACTTGTCTATTAAGAGAAATAAATGATCACGAAACAGACACAGAAACCTGAGGCCCAGAAAGCTTTTGATATCCGAGATTTTTTTTTATCCAATTTGACTTGACTAAAAAGCAAAGAAATGCGCATCAAGAACTGCGAAGATATGTAGTTCCAAAAATGATACGATTTAAATATGACAGTACTTTTATATGCAAATATAAAAGAGCATTTTATTTTGCATTTTAGTTAGCATAAAACTGATGTCGACTCATTTCACAGTATTACGTAAGTTTGCGACAATAACCTGCTCTTATTACAGGATAAGTATTATCTGGAGAACAATGGTAGCGGGGAATGTTGAAATGCAAAACAATCGCGTGCCAACTCCCCTTTTTCGGATGCTATCAGACGGTTCAAGTGTCGTGGCGTGTCGTTGACGCTTTTGTGGTTTGACCATTGCACACAGTGAAGTACACGTTCTATGTATGAGAATGCAGTGAGAATTCCCTTTGCAAACCTCAAGTTCTTTTCATACGAATCTTGGTTATATCGTTAGCGGAAAGATAAATATGGTCTAAGAATTTGGAGCTTCATCCTGTTTCTCTACTTCGAATTCTTCGCGATTTTAACGGATTAAACAGTACTTTTTCTGAGCTGGATATATTCGGTGGTGGGCTGGGTGGCTGATTGGTTATAAAGAAAGCATTGTTAAGTGCCTATCTCGAACCTTATCCGCTGTTTTGCTGGAATTTTTTTCTTCTGCTTAACAAAAATTTCTGTTTTTTTTAGTATATTATTGTTTTACTTTATCATGTATATGTATTATAATTGTATTTTTTTTAATATTTGGTACTAATGTATGTGGTGAACTTTAATAAATAAATAAATATATTAAAATGACGAGAGGACATGAAAATATATCTTTTTTGTATTCAAGCAATTATGTTAAAAGGAGTATTAAGAATATCCATAGCGCAGGTATAGGCATAGATGATACATAATAAATCACCTGCATCATCAGCATACCACACATACAAACCTCACATACCCACACCACCACACACCACAGACAAATTAGGTACCTATTACTTAATAAAATGTATTCAATATTTTTTTTCCTTTTGTAAATGTTATGTATTCCTATCTATATCTTTAGTATGATTGTTTTTTATTATATATGATTTATGTTAACTGTAGGATTTCGAAATAAATAAATTGTGTCTGCTTTAGCACATCATGGTTAAATTCAGGTGATATTTGTGTAAAAGCTGTGTGGGTATTTGTTTAAATTCAAACAGATAGTAACCACACAAGTATATAGGAATAAATTATCAGATTTAAGAAAATAAGTTCAGCTTAAGATATTACAGATAAAATAAGTAAGATATTTTAGCGTTGTTTAAAATGGAATTAGGTCGATAGCTTTTAGTTGCAGTTACTTGAAGGTTTCTGTTCAACGTCTGAAAGTCGAGAATTTAAAACTATGCAAAGTTATCAGGAGTTTTTCTTACATCGCCTTGCAGAGAATGTTTAATAAAATATTGATATTACAAGTTTTAAATGCGATTATAAAAAAAGGCTTTTAGCATAATTTATGCGTTGACCATAAATGACACCGATATATCGATGGACAACCGAATTTGTTAATCCGAATAAAAATAAAGGAACGTTACTTAAAAGTCAGGCCAAGCAGTTGCAAATCTTATCACATTGTATATGTCCATTAGCAACTGCTACTAATACTTTAGTAGTAGAAACTCAGACCTTCTCAATAATGATAATAATAATAATCCAGTGGTCCTATATTAGTAGCCCAATAGCCCTAGAGTGCATCCGTTTGATGCATTTGCATTGTTATTTTAAGAAAAGTAGGTAAACAGCCTTTTGTGCCTACAACAGATATATTTTTTGGGTTTCAATGTGTGCCGGTTTCCTCATGATTGCCTTCACCGTAGGAGCAATGCGCAAAGTTAAATCCATTGGTGCACAGTTCACGCGCACGACCTGTCTTCATACTAGAGCTATGAAAATAAAATAAAAATGTGCCCAAAATCTTTAGCCAAACACGCCAATATGTTATGATATAAAATCCCAAACATAATAGATACATCACGTACATCACATTCAGACGATTCACAAATAGTTCCTGCAGAATTCTACGAATAAAATTTCTAACCTAACTCCATTGTGTAATATCTACGTGCAACCGACCGGATTTCTCGTACTGTAGCTGGTGCGATAAAAATAAACTGCGACTGGTTGGTTTATTCGTGCACGCTTTATGCACGTTTGTAGCGACCGTATTTTAAAGCTATTTAGCCCGGCTCTTTAAATGCAATCACACCTGAGTATGTGAAACAAAAGACGAATACAATGTCTGATGGTGAACATGCGAAAAAACTTACGCAGAACAAACAGAGAGTTGCGTACCTGGGCCACGTGTTGCTACCAACTCCTTCAATTAATTATAATGGGTAAACGACGTGTTAGGGAGTGGACGGAGCGCTTGGAAAGAGTTGCTGTAATTGTGGCACAGGACAAGACAAGCTTCACGAGACTGACGGACGACCTCCATGGAGGCATCAAAAGAAGAATATGCGTGTCTTTTATTAGGTAGCATCTCCGATTAACATCAGCACCCATAGGCTATAACTTCCAATAGCTTCCGGTGGGTATGTCTGCATGCGGATTACCTTGGGATCGCGTGGAAATATAACTTTTAATCGGGATCTATCGGTATCGTTATGAAGGAACATGGTAAGGGCCCAGGTGGCGACATCTAGACATAAACAAAAGACACGGACTTACTACACTGTTTTTTATAACAATTGCGCGCTATCTTTCGTTTTTAATTATCCAAATGGTTCTTAATTACGCCATTATTATGCAATATTTCTTTGCCTAAGTCTTTTGAATAGTATAGAACAGATATGTCACTTATGGTAAGCAAGAAATTATATGAAAAATTGTGATGAATCCTATTTAGTCTTATCAATATCAAATGTCGTGTTTTCCCACACGTGGGTAAATAAATGGCAATGCAAATTAGTAGTCTATAATAGAGGATTACGTGGTAAGCCTGTGAATACATTATACAAATTTGGTATCGACTTCAAACTATCAAGTCTCATAGGAGGTGTTAAGTTTAATACAAAAGATAATTCCTTTGAACAGAGGTTACACCCAACGGTCATATCCATTCGGACTTAATTTGTGCAATTTGAATAAAATTATGTTTATGTTTATTGTAACGCAAGTAATAGTTGGGTCTTTATCCCCAAAAGATATGAAGATTACAATAATCTCTCGTCGCTAGGAATGATCCTATTTATAACGTTATGTCCTACAATTAATGCTTTCGACTTATTTAAGTATAAATAAAAATAATTTTGATATTATTAAATTTAGAAATGTCATTGAAGCAGTTAAATAATAATAGTCCACTACTAAAGCTAGACTATTGTTTGTATTTACTACAGCTCCCGCAGCCGCGCAAACTTCGTTACAAATTTTTTTTTTTACTTATCTACCTTTTTAATAGACTACATACCAACAGATGGAACATTTGGCGACCCCATAGAGACGCTTTTCCGGAATAAAAATTATATATATTATTTCATAACATTATAATAACTTAGTCTAATATTGAAGAAAAAAAAGTACTAAATAATAAAAAAAAATATCTTTCCAATTTTTCTCTCCATTAAAACCTTCCAAGAATAAAAGCCGTCTTCAAGTTTTGCGCTTAGCAAAATATTTTAATTGTTTATCACAGGAACTACAGATCCTGGATTGAAAAGTAATACAGTTATGATAATAAAGTAAACGAGTTTTACTTTAGTTTTTAATTAAGAGTAGAGTTTTTAATTGGCTACTACTTTATACTACAACGGTAAATCAGTCTTTTAAATAAAAGTTAATCTACGATCATGATAGGCAGACAATACCTTAAATAGAATTCTTTATTCTTAGCAAAATTTCGATAACCATCTATCAAGCTTGCGAATTATCTCAAAGTTACGAAGATTCGCATAATATTACTCGGCAGAAAAGTTACGGTCAATTTGCGAGCTCGACGTTTTTATACCTCCAAGTTAAATGGATGGGAACTAGTTCGTAACGAGATTTTCTTGAGGTATCAATTGTCTACGAAATTCAACACTTAAGGATACCAATCCAATATGGCTTTAACTATTTCAATACTAAGTGTTTGCTAAGACACTTCTTGTCGTGCACCACCACGATACGGAACTGCGTGTATTGTCAATCAATAAGAGATGCTATCAAGGAGAGAGGTTGCCCTCAAAAACAATATTATTAAAATAAAATAAACCAGTGGCGCTACAACCTCAGATATCTGAATCTTTTTCATGATCATTTTTAAATCTAATATAGAGGTGATCAGCCTCCGGTGCCTGACACACGCCGTCAACTTTTTGGGTCTAAGACATGTCGGTTTTCTCACGATGTTTTCCTTCACCGTTCGAGCGAATGTTACATGCGCGCATAGAAAGAAAGTCCATTGGTGCACAGCACGGGATCGAACCTACGACCTTAGGTATGAGAGTCGCGCGCTGAAGCCATTAAGCCAACACTGTCACCAGATGTCACAGATACAAACATATTTTAACGTAAAACTACTTAAGGATAAGATAAAACTTTCTGTAAAGTTAAATTTACTTAAATTTCTGTAAAGTTGCATATAGTAGATCATTTTTCGAAAAATAAGATCATAAAGAAGTTTCACTTCTTACGCACAATTTTATTATTATTATTATCGAACTTTTAAACAAACCATATAGTTTTTATTCGAGAAGCAAGATTATTGATACCGTATTGAGTGTCGGCGAAGGTTGTTGGAAAGACTTCCCGCTTTGATTCAAGTAATTTCCTCAGTGAAACAGCATTACCGTACCTCTGTTTACCGTATTTTATTTACTTTAGATCTGTGTGCAGTGTTTCGTCTAAGAGTGCTTTTGTAAAATATCTTTGTTTTACTTTATATTTCTGTTCCGCGTTAGTTGATTTTTGATAAAAAACCTATATATTTATATATCTTATATATAAAATTCTCGTGTCGCGGTGTTTTTAGTTAAACTCTTCCGAAACGACTTGACCGATTCTGAGAATCGGACATCTATTTTTCATCCCCCTAAATGTTAGGTAGTCCACCCCTAAATTATTTTATTTTTTATTTCTAGATAAAAGGTTATTTTTTTATTTTTTTTTATGATACAGCATTAAAAATGCATACAACCCCCAATATTCAACCATCGCAACGACGTTTGCCAGGTCAGCTAGTATATTATATACAGTAAAGAAATAATTATATTTCTTAGATTTATTAAATTAAATAAAACTGTTGTTTTATTTAATTTATTTGTTAGTCTGTGGCAAAGACGCTTTTGGTTTGTTACTAGAATTTTAAATTGAAGATTGTTTTTTGTTAAAAGATTTTGGATTATAAAGAAATAAGATAAAAGTGATTGTTTTCAAGTAAAATAACGAAACTCTACATGTTGTTTTCTAAAATACATAGTTCAGCGACATATTTGACTTTCATTCATCATATATATAAAGTAATTGCTATTCGTCTCTCTCATACAATACATAACAAAACCTATTTGATAAATAATACAGTACCAAAAACTACAACATAGAAGGCAAATATAAAACTTAGCAAATACCCAAGTGTGAAATTGTAACTATATGCCGGTAAATATCTACTATATAAAAATAAGTCGGGGTTTCCTTCCTGACGCTATAACTCCAGAACGCACGAACCGATTTCCACGGTTTTGCATTCGTTGGAAAGGTCTCGGGCTCCGTGAGGTTTATAGTAAAGAAAATTCAGGAAAAATTTCAACAGAAAAGCGGGATCACCAAACGAAATGTTACATAAAACAAAGCCTTCTGGTGGCGAAACGGAGTTCGCCGAGTTTGCTAGTTTTATATAAAATAAAAATATACAACTTCTAGTGTAAATAAAGTTAAATAATTACTGAAAAAATTAACACGTAGTTTCCAAACACATTAAAAATTACAAATTGATAACGATTGAAGGATTAACGCTATTAATATCGACATTAAAATAACGTGATGTTAATAGGGTCATTTATATGATGTTTTCTCAATACTTTATATTAAACAATGAGCTGAAATTCGTATGTTTTATATATAAATAGGTATCTAGTGTAACAATTTGTAATAACCATAAAAGTTAACGGGTAATTTAAATTCACGGATATTTAAGAAGATTTAATAACAGATGTCGTAAGAACTGGGACTAGGAAATTATTAACGAAACTAAGAGTTAGGTTTCAAAACATATAATGAAAAGCTGAACGTAAAATTTTAATAAATTTTTGTATAGCCCCCCTTAACAATCAAATTGCCCCCCTGTGAGGTATGAGCTCCACGTTGGGAAACACTGGTCTAAACTAATGTGAAGTTTGATTCTAATCCAATAGGACTGTATTCTGCGGTAGAATTAAGTGTTAGATTAAGATAAAGTTAACATATTCCGTTAAATAATCGATGAAGACGATATATTTCAAGAGACAAAACTGATAAATACAGTAAGGGATAACGAGATATAGTAATTTTTAGAAATAATGCGAAACGAAGTTCGAGGGAGCAGCTAGTGTAAAAACTAGTTCAACAGAAATCAATAGTCAAATATATAATGAGCGGTTAGACAATTAATGTGCGTGTTGGCAGCAATGTTCCACACTTTTGGTTCTTAATAGATGACTTCCCTTGACATGAACCATTTATGTTGAATAATGTATGATTACTGTCTATAAAATGACATAGGTTATCGATACACTGATGTCGACACCATGAAACTTTTTTATTACTACTAATCGTTCGTTCATATCCCCCTTGTGACATCCACTGCTGGGCAGGCCTCTCCCCTAAACTTCCAGTAGGACCCGTTCCTCGCGCTTGGCATCCTGCCTGGTACTCAAGCTCCGCGTCCCTCAAGTAGACAGCTTTAGAAAGAAGTAAGATCGGTGTTTTCCTGCCAGATTGTATTAAAAATAAGAGATCCGTGAACTGCTTTAATGGCAATGGAGCAAAACGTTCTGGAATGGGGCCTGAGAACCAGTCGGCGAAGAGTTGGACGGCACCCCACCAGGTGGACAGATGACCTGGTGGAGGGAAGGCCTTTAATAGCACGGGAACTACTTATTGATATTCTAGAAACTGAGCGATGTTTAAACTGGTTATTAAATTTAAAACAAAATAAGGCATTATTTTGAAACTATCTAATGATACGTACGTTCAAAGCAATATGGCTTTCTTTATTTACCTTACTAGTGTGACTTTGACATCCAATATTCTTTGTACCCTGAACAACACGTTTTACATACGTATTTTCCTTGTATCAGATCAACGTCCGTCGTTCCGCAACTGAGCGTGTTCAGGCAGTTTTAGCCGCGCATCACTATGTGGAACCAGCTACCCACTGAAGTATTTCCGAACCGATTCGACTTAGGGTTCTACAAGAGCGTACTAATTCTTAAAAGGCACTTGCGAGCCCTTTGACAATGTGTGTCTCTGGACATCACTTAACATCAGGTACCAGTTACCGTTTGCCCGCAGTTATATAAAAAACGGGAGATTTTGTATGGAAAATATAAGCTCCATGGTTAATCGTGCAAGATTGTGTTAAGACGTTAGAGATGACGTTTCAGAAAATTTTTAAGCTACACAGACATAAATTGTGAAGCTAAAAGAATTAGACATCTCGCTACCTTTAAAAATACGTATAAATTTATGAATGGATTTTATTAGAACTTTCAATATATGAACGCAATTTGCGGACATAACTTAGAGACAATTTTCTTTTCGTGAATGTCGATTTTGAATTCAAGTCTTGGCTTAGAGAGAATTGAATTCAGTCTTATTAGATTTGATTCTTTATTCGTCTGACTTGCCTAGGTTTTATGTGGGACATTTGTTTAGTTACATTTCTGGGAAGTTAGTAGGGCGTAATCAAGATTGTTTCATCATTACTTTCAATACTTTTATTTATTTTTTTTATTTATTATCACTTCGTTGCATATACATTAATATAGTACAATTGACATAATTAAATAAAAAGGAGAGCAACTGGCGGGTACAAGAAGCGTTTTATTGTATAGCTTTAATTTTAACCAGCCAAGCAGGTGGTGGCTATGTGGTGGGTATGTCAAATGATAATCTTATTATTATATCTAACATTTAAAGAAAAAACTTGGTCACTGTGACCACGCACGCTGTAAAGAACGCGAAACGTCGGATAAATTTAAAATTATGTTAAATAATTGTAAATTTATAATAATACATAACTTTAATCCGGTTAAAAAGTTTTTCCTTTGAATGTGTAAAGGTTATGTCAATCAAAGACAATACTATATATCAAACATTCTCTAAAGACCGTACTCAAGAGGCAAATGACAAAAATATTACTTTGTTTGTTTCAGTGACCATTTTTGTATATATACAAAATTATAAAATAAAGGCCGGCAACGCACTCGCGATCTCTCTGGCTATGGGCGGAGGTATGTCTTTACATCAGGTAAGCTTGCTCCTGGATTGCCCTCGTTATTATGTTTAGTTTTAGTTATTATAAATTTATAATTTTAAGTTTTTGTGTTTGTTTGTTTTATTTTTTTCTTTGTTAGATTACTTATGTTCTAATATAATTGATGTGTATGTGTATAAATAGATAAATAAAGTTACATAAAAAATAAAGTCAAGTCTACAAGCTGTATTGTGATACAAATCGAAATTGTTTCAGATATCAAACGCAACGACTTTAAACACTAACTAAACCTGAGGTAATAAAAGGAAATAACTAAAATCTGGCCGTATTTGTTCGCCATTACAAAAACAAAACAACTTGAAACCTCATACATAACCTACAATTATCTTAACAAGCATTTCTCTAAGTAACGTTTGCCCTTAAGAATAAAGGGCACGAATACTAAACCGTAATGAAGGTATGGGCCTTTCTAAGGAGCCTAATGGTGACGATGATGGCTGTATAAAATCTAATAGAAGCCTTCGTATATTTAGGTCGGGTTCGCATGAATTAGTGACGTGTAGGGGTCGAATAATAACACCCTGTGCCTTTAAATAGACCCGTATTTATCTCGCATATTCCAAGGGTCGTCTTGTCATACATATCTGAGGTATTCAGCGAATTATTATTAAACGTCAGAGATTCGAGGAGATAGCGAAACTTCTATTCATAGACATAGTGAAATGTATTTGTTTAAAAAGGTTTGATATATATTAACTAAATGTTAGATTTTGAAACAAAGAAAAATAAAAACTAATAGAACACCTCGCCTCCCGGGTTTTGTATTCAATAACTGTGACCATAAAATTATGATATTACTATATTAATTATTGTGATAGATTTCTTAATGAGCTACGGAAGACGACAAACGTCTATCAAAAGTCGTAAGGTGAGTCGAAATTAATTTTAAAAAAATATACATAAGTTAGGCATAAGCCAGTGTGTCATATAAGCCGTGTGTAGTTTTGAAAGTTACAAACTTTATTGTATCAATTGAATATTTAAAAAAAAATAACGTCTAATTGTAAAAAAATCCTTTTAATATGATTACTGGCCTGCGATCAGTCCTCACAAGAATCTCACGGCCCATAAGTGATGGTATAATTATTGTCAATGAATGTATGAAAGAGAGAGAATGTATGTATAGAGGAACAGCAAAGGTAGAATAAACAGAAAAAAGACATTTATAAGGTGGATAGACCAGATTAAGGAAACAGCAGGTACAGGGCAGAGTGGCACAGTGCAGACAAGAATGTCGGGATTAGGAGGTCAAAAAAGGGCACATTTAATTGATAATCAAAATTAAGGGAATTAATAGATGGTAAAAATATAAATGTATTTAAATGTAAAGTATCTGAAATAAAAGGCTACTATTATTTACTATCACAATGTCTAGAAGGAACTAGAACACATTGATGTTGATCGGTAGTTAATAGTTTTATGTCTAAACTTAAAGCTTCTTGTTCCAAGCTGAAGGTGTTTAATAATATTCAAGTTTCAAACTCCTAAGTATTTAAAAGCGACAATAATAACTAAGTGAAATTCTCAAAATGTAGGAAATGCTCAGTTCGGAGGAAAACTAGCGTCAAGAGTGGAATTAAATTAAAATGTTTAGAAAAACGACCCAAGGGGCGGTTCCTTGTTGGCAGCTTCTGTGAGTCGAGTTTAATGAGAGGCTGTATTGTCCCGGCGTGGCCACTGCCTCAACTTAATTACGTCAGCAAGTGTACAATTCTTTATATTACACAAAAGCTAAAGTTGTTGGATATTGTGTAACTTTGTAAAGAGGCCTAGCATATTCACTTGGGGCTTGGGCATTTTTCTATAACCATAATTAACACTGCTTCGTACGGTGAGGTCAAACGTAGACTACAACCTATACGCAAACATTGTCAAAAATTATTTAGATTTTGACATACAAAGTTAAGGACCTATCTGGTCGCCAAACTCCTAAAAAAGTACTTTGTTTCTTTCCATTTTTCATCATTGTTTCTTGAAGTAGACCGAATGGAAAAAATATATGGTGGAGTAGAGTAGTTAATGTATCTTATTTTGAAAGATCGATACACGATTTAAGCAACTTCGCTCGATAGAAAAAAATCCAAACATAGCCAATTTTTGACACTTTGACTTCATTTTATGACGAAAATGTATTAGAACATGATTTTAAAATTTTTTTCAAAAAAAAATTGATAAAATTACATTAATTTAATTTTTTACGTAACTAATTGTTATTACGGGCCGGCGCACCTCAGTGCTCCAGCTCTCCACTGCGCACCGCAGTCCACCCCGAGACACTAAGGCAGCAGTGCTGGACAGAGCCTTAAGATAGATAAATATTTTTTAAATGTTGCCCTTAGGAAGGAAGTCGTATAACAGTGTTCAATATCTATTGAGTACATATTAAAATTTTCATACATCTATGTATATAGATAGATGTAGTTATGAAATTAGTCTACTATTTTAATCAATAAAATTATGATCTCGATATAAGGTAATCAATCAGATCAAAATAGAGCCTATTTGTTAAACAAAAACCACAGTAATGATACTGTTATTATGATAACGATCCCGTAATCCCGCATTCAAATAAAGCAATTTGCGTTTCATCATTAAAATACGAGGTCATTCACCGCAGCCTCTAACCACAGACGCTAAATGCAATAGATCCGCTTTAATACCTGTGGAGCAGGATTTCTATACATAGATTTTATTTAAAATAAAGTTTTATTGAACGAATTTTTAGTTATATTATTAAAGTTATAAGTGTCCTGACCTTTGCGCGATCACATGTAAATTTGTTTCTGTGCTTTAGACGCGGAGTTTACCGCAATTAAATTTATTTAAATTTTAAATCCGTCTCGACGTTTCGGTTTCGATAAGATTGTAAAATGTTGTCCACATTTTCAAATTTGGACCATATTTAGGTAGGTTGTGTTAATGCTGAATTAAAACTTAAAAGAATACAACTTTTTTTTTATGGCTCTGGCACGACTTGTGCATTAGCCTAGTATAGGATTTTTTTTAATTCGTGATTGTCTTTTAGAAATTCGACAGTGTCCTCTATGTACGGTTTAAGCACTCGCCCGGTACCGCAAAACCCTCCCAAAGGCCGAGAACAAATTTGAATTAAATTAAAAATTGCCCTCGAACCGGGAATCGAACCCGGTACCCCTCACCTAGCTGCCACTAAATAAGACCGCTAGGCTATGAGGCCCCCAAGAATACAACTTTCAAACGGTTTGTTTCTCTCAAGTAACGCTTTAATAAATTAATAATTATGTAATAACTTGCTGTGTCAGTTAAACCACGTCATTTCGCAGCGTGATTTTATAGTCGATGTTATTCAATACGAACCATCATATAAGCGCTACCAAAGAAACTTTTCATCTAAAAAATATTGAAACTGTTTAATATATTCATTGTTCATTCATGTTAAACTTCGACTAAAGGATGCGAAATGTTATACAAAGTCGTGGCAATAAATTTACAATGTCGGTAAAAAGTTATCCATGGATGCTTTTCGTTGCCAAGACGGCCAGACATGGTTTTGTGAAGCATAGACAATATACTCTGTGGTATAGAATCTTGGCATTGGCAAGTATAAAATGTTAATCTATAAATGTTCGTAGTGATTAAGAACTGGTTTAATCTTTATTAGGATAAAAATAGTTGTATAATTTTATATAAGAACCCGTTACTATTATGTGTTTATTATCTATCAATAAGTATCTTAAACGCGTTACGTTTTGCTATAGAACATGGAAAGAATATCGCTTACATATATTAAACAAAATATACAATGTCTATGTTTCCTGTGCTTAAATAAAATAAAACTTTAAGGCTTCAAACATAAACGTTGTTATATTAAATAAAATAGTTTATATATTAATACTAGCCGTTTCCCGCCCGCTTTTCGCTGGGCGAATTAAAATAGGAAATAAATAAAATTTTATGTTTCATTATGCTTTTTTTTTCATATTTTTATCTTTTTTTAACTTCCCGCTAAGAAAATTGAAAAGTTTCGAAAATCGAGTTTTTAATAGATATTGACGTTTTGAGGTTCTAGGAAGCCTCCCCGAAGGTGTATGCGCGGTGAAGTCCGTATGTATAAATTTTCATAAAAGTAAAACAGCAATAAAAAAAATGAAGGAACGTTGGAATTTAAAAAATAAATAGCCATAAACCATCTAGGAAAAATTTCGATACGATCAGTGGTTTAGGCGTGAAGGAGCCTCAAACGAAGACCATTTTTCTTATATATATATATATACACATATAGATAAACAACAAGATAAATGTAACAATTTAAATTTAGAATTCTCTGAAAGTTAAAAAGCAGTGTGTCAATAGCACTTCTACTAATTGTCTAGTTACATTAATCATAGTGACAAGTTATGCAAACAGTATGTTGTGTTTATCCAAACTCGCGAACTAATTACACCCTCCGCCTAACACGTCAGGGAATAATGAACTTATCCGAGATACGATAACAAGTAACAAATCTTAGTACAAACAATTTAATGAATTTATGAAAGGCACTTGGTTCATTATACGGCACCAATTTAATTTTCTATGCGGACTTGAAAGTTTAACATTTTCTTTAATTAATTGATTCATAATATTACATCTTATAAGAGTTGGCTTAGTGGCTTCAGCGTGCGGCTCTCAACCCTGAGGTCGTAGGTTCAACCCCCGGCTGTATACTAATGGACTTTCGTTCGATGTGCGCATTTAAAATTTGCTCAAACGGTGAAATATAACATCGTGAAGAAACATGCTTGCGTTAGACCCAGGAAATTGACGGCGTGTGTCAGGCACAGGTGGCACCTACTTGCCCATAAGATTGACAAACTATTATGAAACAGATACAGAAATTTGAGGCCCAGACCTAAAAAGTTTGTAGCGCCATTGTTTTTTTTATTGTTAGCCGTATTGGTAAAGTTTCTGTGTCGTGCGATTACGACTGTTCAAAAATTAATTGGTCCCAGCAAATATGGAAATACAATATATGTACTAGGTTCTGTTTCTATCGAAGAAATAACTGCTTCGTGTTAAAGGAATGTTAAAAAGATCAATGAAGATGTGTTTGATGATAAATTATTATTAATCGTAATCAATCTTTACCCAAATTCGGTAAACTGTTTTTAATAAACACACATACATAAGTTGTTATAAACAGTGTTTACGGCTTTTGGAAGTTAAAGCCGAAAAGACAATTTTTTGGTTCGAAATCCTGCAAACGGAACACGGGGACATCAATCAAGTAAAACAAAGGGGACGTGACCGACATATGGCTATATATTCGTTTCTTTCGAGATTCGCCATATTTGATAAAAATATTTATCGAAATGATCATTTAATACCTTTCAGATAAAAACAGTAATGCATTATGTATCGAAGTGTCAAAGTCAAAGGACTGGGAGGGAATTTTGGTAACAGAGTCCAGAAAGGTTACAAATGTTTGATTTCGTCGATATAATGTGTTAAATCAATAGAGGCAACGGAATTTCTGTCAAAATTAATTCAACCATAATTTGCGTCTGTCATCTATACAGCATTTTGTCAGAATAAGTATTGCTAGCCGGAAAGTACAGATTTATTGAAAATCAGTTTTTATAGACATTTATATATATAAATAAATTAGGTGACTTACTATATTAACTTGACTTGTTTTTATACAATATAAAAGCTTTAGTAACTTTTTGTATTGTCAAGCTCTAGAACTCTATGTCTCATCGTTAAGACAGCGTTCGTAAGACACGTTTTCTTTCGACCGCTTTTGCAAATCCGACTACCACGAAAGGCTTTTAAGTTATCGCGTAATATAGTATATGACACGCAATAACGTGGCTTTTTATTGGTAATTTAAAAAATAGGTTCGTTAGATCCATATATTACCCCCTAAAACCTCGAATACTTTGCTTCTATGACATAAACAATACATATAATTAATAGAATTTCTATCGAGGTAGACCTATTTGTTTGTACACTGGCTGAAATCACACGAGTTGCTTGCTATAATATTAGTTATAAGAACTAGCATTACAAAAACGTGTGTGTACGTATAGGTAGTACGTACAAGGTCAAAATCTTTTCAAAAATTTTATCTTTCGCCTTATTCTACGTTTGTACCTGTGTAACAATAGAAAGAATTTACTCTAATTATTTTTACCAAACGCGCCAAAAGAAGTATAGCTTCAAAAAAACTAATATGTTGATTATACTACTAAATTCAGGATGTCGGTTTTTTGTGACAGTGTGCTCGCGCATCGAAATAATTAACTTTCATAATTTTTCCCTAACAATAGAAGTATAACTTCAAAAAATAATTTTTTTTTTAATTGTAGGATAATATTATTGTATCTATCGCATTAGTAGTAACTGTTAAGATAGAATATATATGTGGAAATAAATAAATATTATGGCCAAGACACGGAGTGGACGAATCGTCACATAAACTCGGAAATACACTCAGAAATAGGGAGAGAGGTTATGTTCTCGGTTTCTGAAATTTAGCAAGTATCTTGTCGCATACTGTCCTCACGTACCCATTAATCATGTTGGCAAAAAAGCGATAAGTGATGGGGCGGCTGAGTTATTAAACAAGAAATATGGAATTCAGTTCAAACATCTTTTTATACATTAATATAATTCACATTAACTCTCAAACAAAGAATGTAGAAACCATAATTACTTAATGTCGCTTTTAATATTTTAAAGTATAACAGTAGAAAGATTAAATTGCGTTTATTTATATAGTTTAACGAGTACGACTGGTATGTAGAAGACATCAATAGTAACAATTGAATTATGACGTCATAGTTGATACTGTGATGCCATATCGGCCGTGTATATATATATATATATATACGAATACGCGATAAACTCATATTATATATAAAAAACTGAAATTGGAAGTATAAAAATTTTATACATATTTTTTAAGTTTTGTAAAACTTATGGTCACCATAATTGTCATATATTTTTTAAAGACATATCAAAAAGGTTAGTCGACATCACAGGAGACCGAAGATCTGGCAGCTACCTCGGACAAAGAATTCGTCTATTCAAAGGGGGAACGCTGCCAGTATCTTTAAGGTTTCTTTTTTTCAATGTATATTATTTAAGTTTGTATGATATTCAGTGTATTTATATTATATTGTTATTTCTAATTTGTAAATTATGATATTATGTAAGTGTGTTACTATAGTTTTTCTGTGTTTGTTTGAACGCGCTAATCTCAGGAAACATATTTTGTTCGGATTAAAATCTTTTGTGTTCGATTGTCCACTTATCCGACTACTGGCTATATGAAATACGACAGTACCAAACTTGACATGGTCAGTCAGTCATGTTTTCCTTTGGAGATTTTCATACTCTACTATAATAGCTTGATTATTATTGAAGTTCCAATCTGGTTTTTAGAAAAGATAGCTTGTAACTTATACTATAGAAAATGCAATTTTTATGATATCGTATATATTGAATGTTAATAAATAAATACAGTTTTCACCAATAAATAGTGTGATTTATATGCATCATTGTTATTCGACATATTATGTTTATATATAAATTGATTGAAATAAAACGTTTATTGATGAAGAGAGAAAATTAAGTCTTATTCACTTCTTTAACTACTCGTAAAGTCAATCGTCCCTTTCTCACAAATTGTGTTTACATTATGATGGAAAGAGACTGATGACTTTAGTTAAAACGGTGCAATTGGACTAAGGCATTAATTTGATTAAACTGTTGATGTGTCTAGTGACTATAACTTAAAAGTTAAAACTAGACTCTAGTCTGTAATTATTTTAATTCAATATGATTACTAAGTGTATTATGATAATATAATACTAGACTGAAAATATCGTATAAGCGAAACCCATATTGGAAATTACTTTTATCATTTTCCCAAATCTTTAGTTGACATATTGAGAAGGGTAACTTGTTCAGCATTTACATAGAAAGCAAAGATGGAATGGGCAGTTCGTGAAGGCTGGGTATTTTGTTTATTAGATTGATAATTTCAGAGTTAAAAAGTTGAATAGTGAATAATAATTGCCAATAACATTTTGATAGCGGTGGAAAAAAACTAGTTGTCAAGAAATAGAAAAATATGGACGATTTACGCGCAAAAGGGGTGACAAGGTGTGCTACCACCGTCCGTCTTGGTCACTAGGTCGTCACGAAACCTTTTACTATACTTGGGTACTGAAAAACGTTACGGCGAGTAACATGGGGGGGGGGGTCAATAATCTCCAAAAATTGCGTTACGTAATACTTGAACGCTCCCTAACATGATTGTCTAAAGCATCTATTATTATACATGTACCCTCCAAAAAAGCTTGGTCAAATTCAAACTCAAACTCAAAATATGTTTATTCAAGTGGGTACACTTTTGAATCGTCAAGTTAAATTAATCGTAAATTTACATTTACTACCAGTTCGCAAGTCAAGGGCGTAGAGCGGGTAAGAAGAACTGGCAAGAAACTTTCCGCCACTCTTTTTAATCGCTAAGTATTGTCATACAAATTGTTTGAACTGGAGCAAATCAATCCCAAGGATTAGGATCATTTAAGTAGTCCTCAAATTTATAAAAAGCTTTGTTTGAATGCTTGAGGGCTTTGAATTTGTTTAGTGATAATTCTCTAATTTCGCTCGGGAGTTTGTTGTAAAAACGAATTACTGATCGCTTTTAACTGTAACTGTTCTCGACTAGGGTAATTTATCGATGACTTTTACTTTCCGATAACACATAAACAAACATATGAAAAGAACTCTAGCTTGGAAGCCTAATTAGCTAAACATTCAAATAAATATTCAATTGCTGTATTCAATATCAAACTGATAACCTCCTTTTTCTGAAATCGGTTCAATATTACGACTCCTAGATATAATCAAAAATATGTACGTTTTACTCTAGCATTCACAGCTAACTTCATTCGTGTTTTGCTATACACCATAGAGATTTTCTGGGTTTGATTATCGATAGAAACAATATTTACCTTTACAGTTATAATACCTGTAGTACTTTAATAGCCGTAGAGGACTACTTACAGGAAGTAATCGCAAAAAAGGTTTAACATATATTTATTATTAAATCCACTATATAGGGTCTGAAAACGGGAGCAATTTCCCTGAAAGCTTCGAACCATCATTTATTTTCAATCGCATAAATGAGAACAATTTATTGGAACTGTTCGTGAAAATGCACTCGAGTTAACTATACTTTTATCTTTTAATATTGAAGTCATTTTAATGTGATGCCGAAAATATAACACTACTAACGGACCCGACAGTATGAGACTGTATGAGTACAGTACGTCTTGTATAGAAATATTATTTATTTATTTCGTAATCCTACAGCTAACAAAAATTATATATAAAAACAAACAAATAACACTGAAAATATAGCCAGAGATGGAATACATACATTTACCTACAAAAAATTCAATATCTACAAACAATAAAAATATTCAATACATTTAACTAAGATATACCTAATTTGGCTGTGTTGTGTGAGGTTGTAAAAGTGAGGGTAAGTCCGTGAAGGTTTGTATGTGGGGTATGCTCATTATGCAGGTGATTTTGCGCTATATATAATCTTTGAAACAATATCTGATTGTATATCTAAACAAATCTTAAATTCACTTGAACGTGTTTAGAAGTAATTTACTTACAAACACGCACAGAAGATAAATATAATACACAAATATACAACAATACTGTAATACATTACTACTAATAACAAACATGTGTTTGATTTAATACAGTTAGATATATGCGGTGGCTCAACGAGGTGCTGTGTCGGATCAGTACTGAAGATAATTAAAAGAACTTAGAAAGCTTTTTTTAAATAAACACGTTATACACATTCGTTCGATTTTTAAACAGACACGAGCAATTAAGTCTGTGGTCAAATTAATATTTTAAGGGTAATCTGGGTCGCGAAGCCAGAAAATTATGTAGGGACGTCAAAGCTAAAACCTCGGTTAGGTAAATATTTGCATGCCACAAACGGCTCGGGTTTAGACAAAGAGGATGTTGTTCTCACAAGAAACAAAAGACAAAACGTCGCAAATGGAAACGCCGAGATGGAAGGGCTCGTACTCTGTTCTGTGCACTTCATATATTGGCTGTGTCAAAAACAATCTTGGCTAGATGTCAAGAGCATAGATAATAAATATAAAGCTGAGTTTGTACAATGTATGGGGTCTTCCAAAATACCTACTTTTAGTTCACGCCATATTAATACCTAAATTTTAAACTTTGGGTTTAGATTATTGTTCCGGATATCCTTGTACTCATGAAGATATATAAGTGAACTACACAAATGTGTACCGGTACATTTGTGTTTGCGAGCCTTAATATAGAACAACCGTCTTTTTGTTTGTTTCAATATATTCTTCTGCGAAGGCACAAGGTACAATTCATATATCATACGATATATGAAGAATTTTAACGGCAAAGGATTAGCATATTAAAATAATAATAACATCGAAAAAATACATATTTTATAAATCTATGTGATAAAGTTCAACGAATGTTTAAAATTATTGAAATCAAAACAATTGAGGACAAATTTTACACATTCTTACATCGTTTCGGAGTACAATTTGAGAATTCCGATACATTGAATACCGGATTTTAACAGCTTATATACCAAATTAATTAAAATAATCCATTTCGTTCATACTGATATTAATTTGTTATAATGAAAATAATTTAAAACACCTTTCAAATCTGGCCCATTTCTGACATTTTTGATTTCATATCTGCCATCTTGTCTTATGTCTAATAAATCATTTATAATTAGAGTTAAGAATTTATAAAAAAATTGAAAAAGACAAACAAAGACGCGAATTATGGAGAAACTACTATATAAATAAAATATATTATAAATTAAAAGAATTTTTGTGGTAGTCGATTTGCAAAGTCGGAGAAAAAACTGTCGAAAGAAAACGTTTCTTTTAACGCTGACTTAACGATCACAGATTGAGTTTTAGGGAAGTCCTCCATGCACCTGCATGCGTTCCCCAATATCTGGAATGATTCATGAAAAGGTATATAATTGTTCAAGATTTACGAGGCACAGTTTCAGTTACAGAGAGGAACGCTAGTATTAAATTGGTCTTGGTATTGTATCCATATATATAGATTTTTTATATACAAGTAAGTGATCAGCCATCTGTGCCTGATGAATGTCATCATTCAACGTACTCGTAGATTGCACAAATAGAAAAATGTACAACGTTGATCCAAACGATATTTGTATTAACCGCATGCTTAAACCACGAGGCAACACTACATCAGAGTACATGTATTAGGTACATACAAATAATTTCCTATTTAATTACTATTGAATACTGCATTCGGCGCATAGTATTAAGATCTAAGAGTATATAGATGACACGAAGCAACATAAAGTATATCTTATAGAGATAATTTCTCCATCCACGGTTTTTGGAATCAGTAAATGTTATACACAGCAAATATACTTCAGCACTTATAAAACACATTCAAATGACAATAATTATTCTTTAAGCTTTTCAAAAGTATATACCATCACAGCTTTAAACGCTTGTTCAAGCCACGGTCTTAATAATAATATAATGTCAAGTTACTCAAAGTAATATTAAATTCTCAAGTTCCAACACACTCTTACCGTTAAACTCGGATAGTTTTTGTGTAACCAGTAAGTTAAGCGCGGTCTTTGTTCCCGGGAATAAATTTACATCTTAACAAACGCGATGGAGCTTTTTGTTGTAAGCTTCTAATACGTTCTTAATATGAAATGGGTGTTTTAATGATATATAAATGTCGCTTAATTGAAGATTGAAGCTTTCTTTGAATAGGAAAAGCAATATATTATTCGATAAAGTCAATCAGTGTCAGTACACCAGAAAAGTGTACGCCTTTTTGGTAATTACGAATAAAATTGTGAATTAAGAAACCGACACACACAATAAAAAAACCCACGAGTCTTCAAGCGTCTTCATCGGGTTTAAATATTCGTGAATTTTATAAAAAATATTTTAGCAACCCGTAATTAGATTGACCGATTAATAGATACATGATTGCGAAAAACTTTCAAAATAAATGCATCTTAATCCTGTATATTTTTAAAATAAAGCTAGTTTATATAAGTACCAACTAGTTTTGTTACGAAAGCTATTTCGTTCTAAATTGCCTCCTCCAAAGCAAATTTTAAGTTTCAAAACATTCGGGTCACATCCTAAAGTACCTTACATACTCGTCAACAATCCCATTATTCAAAAGAGCTTCACCAATTCTTTTATTATTCGATTTCCATATATTGAAAAGTGCACGTTCGCTGCAGTTTTATTACATCAACATTCATTCCAAGTTATAAGAGTCGATAGTTTTATTTTGTGATTTACTTTCATTTAATTCCGCCGCTCACTATTGGTTTATTAATAAAAAAAATCAGTGGCGCTACAACCTCGTTAGGTCTGGGTCTCAGAGTTGTGAATCTGTTTCATGATGATTTTTCAATCTAATAGGCAAGTATGTGATCAGCCTTCTGTGCATGACACACGCCGTCGACTGTCGGGTCTAAGGCAGGCCGGTTTTCTCACGATGATTTCCTTCGCTGTTCGTGCGAATGTTAAATGCGCACATAGAAAGAAAGTCCATCGGTGCACAGCCGGGGTGCGAATCTACGACCTCAGGGTTGAGAGCTGTACGCTGAAGCCACTAGACCAACACTGCTGTTTCATTAATCACTCCTTTGAAATTAAGAACAGATTTATATATTAAGTCCCAAAAGCAACATTTTAAACATAGATTGAAATTTCCACATATGTGAACAATGAACTAATTAATAACAATACATTACTGTACCTCCAAATAATATTCTGTATTGTTTATAAAGGTAACATAACAAAGATAATATTTGCATAGTAAACAAGGTGAAAGGACCACTTAAGAGGGTCTCAGCATCGTGTCTTAGGAGATAATTATGATAATACTGTTTTCTATAACAATTTCATAGCTTGTAATTATTTGTAATTATTCTTGTTTTAGCTGACTTTCTTACTTATATATCTGTGGGTGGTTATCTATGACAATCTCTGCCAATTGTGATTACAGATAATGTTATTTAGAGTGATTAAAAGTTAAAACCCATTTATAACATGGAAACGATACGCGATCGCTTCTTTATTAGAATGGACATTCGATTTTCGAATATTTAAGAAAGAAAAATTTAGCAAAGACTTTTTTACTTAACTTTCTATGGGTGGTATTATCTGTGACAATATCTGCCAATTGTGATCACAGATAATGTAATTTAGAGTAATTAAAAGTTAAAACCCATGTACATACAGAAACGATACAAAATCGCTTCTTTATTAGAACGGACATTCGATTTTCGAATATTTAAGAAGGAAAAATTTAGCAAAGACTTTTTTACTTAACTTTCTATGGGTGGTATTATCTGTGACAATATCTGCCAATTGTGATCACAGATAATGTAATTTAGAGTAATTAAAAGTTAAAACCCATGTACATACAGAAACGATACAAAATCGCTTCTTTATTAGAACGGACATTCGATTTTCGAATATTTTAGAAAGAAAATTTTAGCAAAGACTTTTTTACTTAACTTTCTATAGGTGGTATTATCTGTGACAATTTCTGCCAATTGTGATTACAGATAATGTTATTTAGAGTAATTAAAAGTTAAAACCCATGTACATACAGAAACGATACAAAATCGCTTCTTTATTAGAACGGACATTCGATTTTCGAATATTTTAGAAAGAAAATTTTAGCAAAGACTTTTTTACTTAACTTTCTATAGGTGGTATTATCTGTGACAATTTCTGCCAATTGTGATTACAGATAATGTTATTTAGAGTGATTAAAACCCATTTTCAATATAAAAATATAAAAACTCAACTCTTTATTAGAATGTACATTCGATTTTTGAAGAATCTATCTTCTATACGTTAAGAAAAGTATAACGTTTTAACATCTGGGGTATCATCATAAAAGATATCTTCGTTTTAACCCTCGAAGATAATCAATTGTCTTGCCGACAAGCGAAACGGTCATTGAAATAGATGTGATAATAGAAGCGACCCTTAACCCATTTCTAAGAAGACAATTGCTTCGAAAACGTTATGCTTGAATGGCTTGGTACCGAGGGACATTTATACATTGAATATATCTGTATTGTAGAAAAATGGTAAGGAAAGAGGTCATTAACCTATGGCTACTATTGGAATACCATTGATGACTTAAGTTCAAGTTAATAAATATTCTTATGTAAATTGAGACCTGAGTTATAAAAATATTTCATTGTATACAAAATTTCTGTGAGCAGCGTTGCCCTAGTGACTTGCCCTCATCCTTGAGGTCGTAGGTTTGATACATGGCTGTGTATTAATATACTTTCTTTCTGATAACTGACGAGAGGTTTATCACCTACTGGCCAATTAGATTAACAAATTTCCCTAAACAGAAGTAAGACAATTATTTATAATAGTATATAACTGTCACTTGTTTATGTACTAAGTTTTTGTGAGAAATTAATAAAGATTATTATTAAAGATTAACAAATGATCATGAAACCGAAACAGAAATCAAAGGCCCACACCTGAAAAGATTGTAGCGCCACTGATTTATATATTTATACGCAATTTACGCAAGTTTTTAATAATGTATCTTCTGAAAAGTGGTATCTAGATCACAGAATTTAGACTTTTGATATAAATATAAAAAGAACAGGAGGACTTGAGGCAAAAAGCAGGTCACTTTGAATAAAGTAATAACCGCCACATGGAAAATACTGGGAGCTAGCGGGAGTGTGACTATTAAGGGAATAAAAAACTGTTTCTATATTTCTGAAATACGAGTCGTAGTTGCTGTGACTAGTCAATAGTTTTTATTTTTTATAGAACAGGGGGCCAAAGGGGCAGGAGGATCACCTGATGTTAAGTGATACCGCCGCCCATGGACACTCTCAATGCCAGAGGGCTCGCGAGTGCGTTGCCGGCCTTTTAAGTATTTGTACGCTTCTTGAAGGACCCTAAGTCGAATTGGTTCGGAAATACTTCAGTGGGCAGCCGGTTCCACAAAGTGGTGGTGCGCGGCAAAAACATTAAAATCAAGAGGTAGTCGATAAATATTTTGACAATTTCGAATCGATATGAATATAATATCAAAAGACGAAGCTATAATCAAAGTGAGTCCGAACAATTTCATCTAAAACCCCTGAGAATTTTCTATGAAAAGTTTCGACTATGGTATTAATTGATTGCAATCTTGTAAAAAGTCTATCAGCCATCTAAGGCTTTGAGGTCGAAAGAAATTCCTCTCATAAATATTCATGTCAATTTGAAGCCCAAAAGTCACCGTTGAGTCTATTTCCGATAAAGTGTCGGAGTCTACGTCGACCCTTAATGGTGATTTTATCTCACCTGGGGCTTTATTCTTGTGCATGGATATTTAAATCACAACTAACTGGGTCACTCTGTGAAAATGTCATACATTATTCTTAGAACAGCTAACGGGCTAACGGGCAGGGAGCTCGCGAGTGCGATGCCAGCCTTTTAGAATCGGTAAGCTACCTTCTTGAAGGACCCTAAGTCGAATTGGTTTGGAAATACTTCAGTGGGCAGCCGGTTCCACATAGGTGCGCGGTAAAAACTACCTTTAAAAACGCTTAGTTGTGGAACGACGGACGTCGCGTCGAGTTGATACGGGTGGAATTTCGTATCCTGTCTCCGACGTCCGATGATGAAACTCAGCTGCTGGTATAATTCCGAACAACTTTTCTGGACACTTTCCGTTTCTCCATCTCCATTATACACAAGTTTTTTACAATATTTGGTTTTATACACAGCCCGTTCTGTTTATACTTATAACGTCCAAATTCTAAGTCACATTCGTAATACATATAAGCCGTAACTTTTTTATAGTGCAAAAGTAAAATACTTTATAAGTGCTAATAAAATTATTTTATATTAACAATGAAGTATAGAAATGCTTCCGTTGTACTATGTTAATAATTAACAATCGCAATAGATGTACATATATATATATATATTATCATACATTAAATTACCTGAGATAGCAAGCTCTCTAAAGTTTTAATACAGAAGTCCCAAATATTAATTGAGGTGTTACATTTAAGCAAAAGTTCTCAACTTCCCCATTACTCCTTCGTATAGCACAATGTATGAATCCGTCTTCAAACTTGCTACAATTTTGATATGAGTTTGCAAGAGTATCTTCAGTATTAAATAATAAAGTACCTGTGCCGGTATTGTGTAACTTCCAAAAGCAATCCTGATAGCTTTTTGACGCCTTTCGTTTTTTTTCTATCAAACTTCGTAGCGCGGATGGTACCTTGCGTGCTTTAATTAAAAAGCTCTTTTTTTTCATGTTAAAGTAGCGCTAATAGGTGTTATCTGTGTCATTTTTTATACGCATACTTTCCGAAAAAGGTGAACAAATGTCATGAAATAAAAGATGTAATTAAAATATATATAAAAATATATTTTAAGTAATCTATAATTAAGTTTGTTATGGAGGAGCTAGGAACCCTAACACAGGTATATTTTTTATTTAAAAGGGTTCCCAAGTCTTACACATTGTAATGCATATGTACTTAACATAAATAAACACATTTTTTTTATTTATTTACACTTTTATATTTCCCCTAATTATAGAGATAGTGGACTACGCCTATGTCCTAGTATTTCTGTCTAACTGTGAGTTGGTTAAAGTATTGCGTAACCGCGTGTTTTAAACACACTTACTTAGGGTGATTGAGCGTACATGACAAAAACCTAATGGATTTTAATAGACAGTCATAGTTCTCGCTAAGTTGACTCTTAAACATAGGGCACCCTTAGAAACGAGGGTTTCAGTATAGCAGTTTATGTTTAGATACAAAATATATGGGACCTTAATTTTGTACACACGCCATATTTCGTATAATAAAAAACATTTGAACTTAGGTCTTTTAAATTAAGAACGAATAATGATTAAAGTATCCTTTTAACAATTGAATACTCAATTATGTATCAATTATAACAACATTCATACTTTGCTTATTAAAAAGTAAAGTCCGTTTCATTCTCCAATTTCAAAAGCTAATGAATCAATTATATTAATTAAAGTCATTTATGAGGAGTCGTGAACGAGAGGTGTTTTATGACTTTGATTAAATGGATAACTTTTCCTCTGAATCATATTTCTCTTAATTGTAATTGTTTCAGTTATATTTGTATTGCTATTCTATGTAAAACAGGATACTTCACGACACTCATATAATAATTTTGCAATTGATCCTGTATTATATATCGTTAGTGGTTTTTTAAAGCTTTTTTCTAAAAATACGTTTCTCTCACGATAGCTTAGTAAAAGCTAAAGTAAATTGAGCACAAACATTCATTGGAGCACAGCTGGGAATTAAACGCACGATCTCAGGGTTGAGAATCGCACATCAATGGGCGATACCTATTTCTTAAATAATTAAGGTTTTCTAGAAATTACAATAATACTATGAAAAAATTTGGTATTGTAAACTAGAAATAGCACTGAAATTCAAAAGCACCAAACAATCTCGGAGTTGACTTTAAAACCACTTAGAACAAATAGGTACGTTTCAATTCAAAGTTATTTAGAAGAATGTATTGAAATACGTTCAAAGTATTTTAATATTCAGAAAATCAAGTCTAGAAGCCAGCAAATTACCGTCGCCGGTCGTGTTGACCTGATTCCACGACCCCGCTCTAAGCCAAAGGTAATCACGAGTACTTCGTATATAATCCGCCCACAGATTACGATGGGATAAATATTCTGGAATATTCTGGAAATCTCCAGCAATCTATTTGTTTTAATAAGATAAGAATGATCGTGATACTATTCGAAAATGTCACTTACAAAAGACCGCTTTAACATCTAATCATAAGCAAAAGCTCCAACAGTCGAAGTTGACGTCTTGTTAATATAAATCTTGAATTGAGGTTTTAGATTTTAGATGAAGCCCCTTGTCATAAAATAATTTGTTTATAATTGTAGCCGTAGGGTTTTTAAACAAACTTTAATATCCTTATACTGTTTGAATTCCAACATCAGTGCTAATATTTCCCACTACACTATATATAATTCTAGATAAAATCTGAATCTTGAATGCATAAACAAAACCCAAAAACTATAAATAAAAATAAAAAACTCGCTTAATATGGTATTTTTTTTTTTTTTTTTGATATCCGAGGTGGAAATGCATTTACGGATCCCCTGAACAAACAGTTCCGACAAAGCCGCGTTACAGAGGCTCCGGGGTCGCTGTCGCATTCTACCGGGACCTCAACGGCATGTTTCACTCAGAAACCTCTGGTGCAGTATACACTACATAGGAGGTAGGAGATGGGCATATCTTCTCCTATTTACTCCCCGTCTTCTACCCCTAGGATTCGTCCTAAAGCGCTCCCTCTCTCGTTCTGCTGTCTCCTTCTGTAGCATGACATGCTCACAGAAGGATACGCTTAATATGGTATGGATACGATTTGTTTTTCACGCATTTTGTGACAGTGTGATTTCATTACAGTATTGCAATGCAAATCATCGCGACAATGGTAGTCGATTAGTGCTGACATCAACAATTACAACAGATAGCAAAATACGGGATAATTATAGAGCTGTGTAGTTCCGGAACCTATGTTATACGTCAGTATAACAATAAGTTCTATGAGAAACTATATTGTTTAAACAATAAGTCGACGGGACTTTAGGCACGTCTAGAAATGCACTGATCTGAGTACTGGGGAAGGATAATTTCTCTTTTTACGCGCGTAGGTGAACTTATTAAGTACCGCAAAGTATGTTATAGAAAGACCTGTATCATGGCACCTATATCGCTGAGTCTTCCATACAACGCAATATAGTGAAGGTAAGCACCCAATTTATTTATTTATACATTCTAAAACAATGTGTATGCCTCAAAAATACTAGAAATTATGACATCACTAATTTAACACACACATCCACATTAATTACATTAGAACATAAGCAATCTATCAAAGGAAAACAACTGTTTCGCTGGTTATCTGAGTAGCAGAGAACCTGAAATGTGACGAGCCATTCCTCCCTTGAGAGGAGATTAATAATTTATTAGAGCTTTATTAATGAATCCATACAAAAATTGGTTACTAAACATTTCCTATGGGTAAAAGTCTCCTTCATATTTTTCTATTGCTCTTTCTCTGATTTTTCTCAATACGTTCATATCTAATTGACTTGTTTTGATAGTTTTTCATTGAAAGTGAATATTAGTTATTGTGACGTGTAGCGCCTTTTATGTTTGTCCTGTTCTTCATGGAGGGTCCATTACATATGAAAAACGAAGAACGGTGGTCGCGTTCCCTACGGGGACCAGCCGGATTCGGGAGTATTTAGTTAACGTGGTAATTGTCGTTGTATTTTCTTTATTTTCGGTATACTGTGTTTTATTTTCAGTTACTAGATTCTTCTGACGTTGAATTTTCTCTGAAGCAAATAATATTATAGATTTTTTTTATTTACTTGGGAGCCGTTATGTCTTCCTTATGTTGCTGTTTATTTTCAAATCGCAATTTGGATTGTAAGGATAGGGATGAGCAAATGAAATACCACATTAAGATAAAGACACGATACAAAATATCCATTATACTACTATATAATTGTTTATGAGCAATTCAATTTAACTTCCTTAATCATTCGAATTCAGTCAGCGTCAATAGAATCGAACTATAGACGCTAAATCTATAGACAGCCGCTCTGAGGTGCGTCAAGTCTAGATTCGATTGTCCCCGTTAAGTGATTACTGTAGGTATGTAACAAAGCCGTGTTAATCGCCTGTGCCCATTACTGCAAATCCGTACCGACTGAACAATGAGCTGGTCTGCCACACAATTCCGATAGGCTTCACTTTGTGATGTTTGACTTTGAACGTGTACTGTCTGTTTTGTGAACGCGAGTTTTAGAGAAGAGTTCTCGGAATTCATGATTAAATTACCAATGCAATTGCGTAGCAAACCCTATTGGAGGCTGATGTATTTCCTAACCAATTCCCTCGGGTCCTTTAAGAAACGAGCGTACCAATTTTTAATAAGCCGGGAACGCACTGGCGAACCTTCTGGCATTGTGTCTATAGGCGGCGGTATCATCTAACACCAATAAGCTCCTGACCGTTTGCTCCCTGTTCTATAAAATAAAATTGATAGTGGTGGAAAAAAAACTAGACAAAGTTGTCAAGAAGTGGAAAAATACGGACGCTTTATGCGCAAGAGGGATGACAAGGGGTGCTATCATCGTCCTTCCTGTATGTTGCCTTTATTATATATATGACTTTGTTTCACAGTACGTCAATGTGTAATCTATGGGCGGTATCAATGAACATCAGCTGGGCCTCCGTTATAAGAAATAAAAATAAATAAAAAGCCTCTAGTCTATCCATTGGAGCAACATATTTTTATGGATCTCTCCTTACATTTCAAATGATAATTTTTCTATAGAAACCTCAGTATCTTCATGTTTTACTTCATCGTAAAAACATGTTAATTACGCTCATAAAAAGATTATGTCATATTGTAGGGTTTAGAATACATATGCAAGTAGGTGAATGGAGTCGAGAATTTCTCGAAAATCATAGACCACAAAAAAAACCACTTACACTAGAACATAATACTTTTGAGAATAAATAAAAAACGATGGCGAATCGTCTTCCGTAGACGGCGTAGCGCTCCTGCAAATGCTACGCTTTCCTAGTACACTTTTTCTACGTGAAATATGGCAGCGATATTGCTACGAGCAAAATGTTTGTAGCACGAGGGTTTTTACTAGAAAGAATTCGTTTCCTATATTTTATAGGAATAATAACATTAAGAAAGCAGTTTTGACCAAATCTTGAGCGCCTCTCAACCCTGGAATCGTGCGTTTAAATGGCGTTAATGGATTTTTTCTATGCGCATTTATCACCTATTAAGGAAAACATCGTGAGGTAACCGGCATGCTTCAGACCCAAAAGTTGACATGTGTCAGACAAAAAAGGTTGATGATCTACTTGTCTATAAAGAAAAATAACACGAACGGCTACAGAAATCTGAAGCCCAGACCTAGAAGGTTGTAGCGCCTGCTGCGCCAAGTGATCTAATAAGTGACTTAACAACCTCATACTCGTTAAAGTATTACGTAAGCTGATCTGCTGCAATGTATCTCCCCCTATCATGTTAGCAAAAATAATAGTAGATAAACGTATTAATTTTCTGTAGTAATCCTCGAATATTCATTTCGTTTTCAAGCATAGACAATGTAAGGGTAATATAAGGAATACCAAAGATCTCCCCCCATATAGTGCTTACGTAATACTTGAACGGCCTTTTACGCGTTTACTACATATGTATTAATTGAAACGTAAAATAATTTTATTTAGCAAATTCCAAACATTAATTACGACGTTAAGTTTTCAGCAAAAACAAACGCAGTGGAAAGGAAGAGGCAACGCCTCGGGCTCTTCGCTCAGATATGAAAATTTGAAGAATGTATACAAACGCTTTGAAATGTTTTTGAATTTATAAAAGCATTTAGAAATTTTCACTTTGAAATTTTATGTGTAACATACCAAATTAATAAGCATGAATGATTAACCTCCAAATTATTTCTTAATATATTAAGTAATGTTTTGAATTTAAAAACTAAAATTTTCTTTCAATATTTATGAAGATGTCAAGTAATTAGCATGAGTTAAGTTAAGTATTTGAAAAGGATTTTTAATTTAAGGAAAATGTATACATTGAAAAAGACAAAAAGCCAGCAACAAAATTTTAATTATTAATTTAAATAAGTACACCTCATGTACTAAATGTTAATATTAAAGCGCCCACAGTTATTGACAATAAGCATTTACCTAGCTTAAAGCTTTTTTTTTGTAGAACAAAGCTCACCAGATTTTAAGTGATTTTATTTGTCTGCCGCCCTGGACACTCAATGCCAAAGGGCGAGTGCGTTGCCGGTCTTTTAAGAATTGTTACCAATCTTAAACAAAACTAAGATCCAAATAATATATGGATTAATTACGTATATGCAATAATGAACTCTTGTGTTTTTTTATTATGAATTCATATTTTCAATAATCTTTCAACAGGAATAATTTAAATAATCCTTCGTATGACACAAGTTTTACATAAATGAATGCCTAATTTTTGCGATGTCCTAATTAGCCAACAACATATACATAATAACAATTAATTAAGCTGTTGTATATCAAATATAATACAAAAGGCACACAACCATTCATTAACCGATGATCAATATATTTGTATAATTAAATTTGGTTTGTATTTGATGTAATTACTGCTACTGGACAATATTTGTTTAACTCATTAAGTAAATTATTAAATATTGGACCATTGTTAAAATCATATGTATATTATAAATATTAACAAGCTCTTAAACGTTGCTACCCTGCAAATATTTAATTTAACCGGTAAAACATATTTCTATCCAGAAATTTCCTCCATCAGTTCATCCCTTATCAACCCTTTAAATTATAAAATCAAGTGTAAAAATTTAATATTGCTGTAAGTTAGGATTTGCGTTGATAAAGCGTTATCGTTATAGAGTTACAGACCACACTTTGTTTTGTGTAGTAAAACAAAGAAAGAAATTATCTTAATTTATTTAAACAACACAAAAAAATAATAACTGCAACCAAATTGGGCCCAATATACTGTCACCAGCAATACTGTTCAGTGAAGCAATCTTGGAGTAACATACGTTTTAATTGTACGGACAAATACCTGCGCTTGAACTCCAGTCGAACGTCGCGGCAGAAGCAGCATTTCATCCACTTATTCTCGACGCCTGGCGTTCCACAACACGTGTTCTTGTTAAGGCAATTTCTGCCTGACCGTACAACGCTTTCGATTTGTAATTTTAAATTTAGAACAATTGTCTATATTTACGTTCATAAGTCAACATAATGTTACCTATAAGTGACGTTTAGATATGTTACTCCTAAAAGTCAACATGTCAACAATCTAGATCACTTACATGTGTACAAAGATCTACAAGGGTTGCTACAATCCCTTTATATTTCACTACTAACAAAAATTTAATTCCATTGAAGTTACCGTCGTTTTAATACCTCCCGTGATCTATCACTGAAGGCGTGTCTACAGGAATTATTGAACGTTAATCTAATGCGCACGCAATTTCATTCCATTTTGACGTAAATTACAATTTACCTACCCTCATCCTAATTGATGTTAACAACGAAATTAAACCAATTTAACTTCATTATAGTGTCATTGTATTTCACTATTCATTAATAGGATATTGCGTAATTATAGCTGGGAAATGAGCGACAATACGTATGGTGAATAAACGATGCGGTTGCAACAGCAAGGATTACGTTTTAAAATAATCATTAAAATATCGGTGAGCTGGATTTAGCGGAAACAGCGAAATTGGATTATTGAAAAATGTCAATCGTTGTCATCATAAAGTGTAACTATACAAATTTAAATATCTCCCTTATTATCTTTATTGTCAGTTTAGATCAAAATAAGAACGTAGGTATTTGACTGACTTAATAACAGGCTTAATGTATTTATTTATTAACACTTCGTTTCAACATAATAAAATTGACAAAATTAAATGATAAAGAGGGCAACTGGCGGCCTTATCGCTTTCCTTAAATTAAAATAGCACATAACATAATGAACAAATACCTGGCATTTAAAGAGTTTTAGTACTAAAATTGCAAAGAAAACTGATCAAACAAACTTGGGTATAGAAATACCTAAGTTAAAGGTTGGGTGATTGTTGCCTTTCGACCAAAAACAAACAAGACGTAGAATAATTAAGAGACATTATAATGAACCGAAAAAAATTCAAGATGAACTTGGATGGTATTCAATTTGTCCTAATAAACGTTTTTATTGAAATTATTTTATCCAAATCCATTTTGAACGCTTACCAGACGTGGAAAATAAATCCTTCATTGTTGCTTTTGTAGACTCAAATCATGTGAATACGGACATGAAGGGAAAAAAGGGAAATTCGAATATTCTATCGGATTACAGCGGGGTTTGATTAATGCGTAGCTCTACACGTTGGATTTTACGAGCTCAAATAGCGACGGACTAACAGAGGAGATCCGGAAACCGCTAGTTTACTTTACACGCAAGAGAACCGGAAATACTTTTTTTAAACAAAGGAATGTGTTGTTTTGCCAGTTCACTTGTGATTACGTGTAGTTTCGCTATTTAAATGACTTTATATTGAAAATGTTTCAGTTTATTTTTCAAATATGGAACCAGGCTTTGCGAGTTATTATTTAATAATGGTCTTTGGTATACGAATGTTGTTCTAATTTTAGAATTAAACATTAGATTACGGTTCAAACTGATGTTAATATTCCAACCAACTAGCCTTTAAAAGCAAATATTTTGAGGTCAAAATTCTGAATATAACAAAACATTTTGCACTTTAGTGGCCATTAGTTGAAAATTAGGCGAATTTTCGTAACATTTGTGTACATAGCAAATATACAGCAAATTTCAAACGGTATGTTTCACTGGTTCATTATACATTCAGGCTTACGTTAAATTTGTTTCGAGGACAAACGAGATAGATTATACGTATCTTGGCTCCTAACCGCCGAACTCTCGCGCTATCAATAAAGCTTTTGGGCTAGAGTAATAGAGTTTCCCGTAACACTCTATCTTTAGGATTACTAGCTGACAATGAATCGGGTCGTGTAAGATTCGGATTTCGATCTTTAGTGTAATTTGCTTATGGTAATCCCACGAATAAATTTAGAAATTAATCTTACGGCTTTAAGACATGGCTTAAAACGTCTTGATGATCTGTAGATTTTGTATTGTCAAATAATTAGTTCCTGCGGGTTCAACCGCCTTCCACCCACGAGAATGTAAGTGTGTAGGAGCACACACTCCACCATGCCTCCTGCTGATAGAGGACAAATCTTTTTAATTTATTTTATTATTATTTATTATTTAAGATGTCATGTGGTACATGGTGTAATAGTTGCAGCTCCTTACAAACGTTGTGTAAAACAAAAAACTTGGCGATTAAAAAGAGTGGCAGAGTGTTTATTGCCAGTTCTTCGCTTCCATTCTACGCTCTAGATTTGAGAACTGTCAGTAAATGTAAAATTAGAAGCATTTAATATACATATTACATATATGTATATGTGTATATTTCTTTTTTGACGTTCATAAGTGTACATAGTGTTACATGGATAAATGATTTTTGACTTTGACTTCCTTTTCATTAATAAAAGACCTGCAATATTTAAAGGGATAATACTGAAGTTACAGTATACAGATAATATTGCAGTTATCATATGACAGAAAAGTCAGCCAGTATATATTGAACCACAAACAGAATAAAGTCTTATATAGCTTAGGTTCATGTAATGTAACTCTATTGAGCTGGACGTTTATTAAGCTTTCTTTGTACTAAAGCTATGAAGGTATTAAAATGAAGGGTATCTTTGATTTTTATCATTATTAGGTATTATCGTAATATATCTTAGACATTAATATGTTATACTCGTATATATTATGTGTATATGTAGGATAAAATCCAGTTTTATAGCTTTATTAGCCCTAAATTTGAACAGTGTTGGCCTAGTGGCTTCTTGGCCTAAGGTCATAGGTTCGATCCCCGACTGTGCACCGATGGACTTTCTTTCTATGTGCGCATTTAACATTTGCTCGAACGGTGAAGGAAAACATCGTGAGAAAACCGACATGTCTTAGACCCAAAAAGTCGACGGCGTGTGTCAGGCCTATAACCTATCACCTACTTGCCTATTAGATTTTAAAATGATCATGAAAACAGATTCAGAAATTAGAGGCCAAGACCTAAAGAGGTTGTAGCGCCCCTGATTTTTATTAGCCCTAAATAATTGTGACCCTTGATGGAAAATAATGGCTGATTATAATAAATTTATTATTGAAATCTAAAAGCTCGTTTAATAAACTTAAACAATTCTAAACCAAAAGCTGCAAAACAAATGGAAGTAAAGCTCAGAACTCCTGAATAATACTACTTAGGTATAGAAGTTTCATAGTTACTCGAAGTTGGTCGAATGCGATTTATTGTAAAGGCAGCGCCTCTGAGGCCACGGTAAACACATTTGGCCTTCCGTTTGGCAAGACGTGATAAACTTTGTTGACAATGACTGATGCAGCGACATGACGACAAATGTACAATTTTCTCACTTTGAAACGCAATTTTGTCTTACACAAAATTCTTCGTATTGTGCGAACTTTGATAATGTTACGTATGTCGTACTTTCTTTCACGCTTTTTGATTCTTTGTAGTCAGTTGTATTAAATATTTAAAAGCATGGAATTAATTATTGTATTAAATTAAATTAGCAGTAAAAACATACACCAGGAATAAAATTACAGCCTTATTATATATACACAGCAGACGTCGTGTACACACATGGAAGAACAAATCATCTATTTGTAAACGATGGATTTGAGGATTTGAAACACACACACAGATTTATATGTATATATAGATATTCATTGTACATAGTATTGTCTTTTATTAACATAACTTACACATTTAAAGAAAATACTTCTTTACTTCATTGAAGTTATGTATTGTTATAAACCTTAATCCGGTAAAAAAGTGTTTTCTTTAGATATTCATCGTAGTATTTATTTATTAAACCCACATTCATCACCAATATAACTTACCAAACATGAAAAATCTATGGGACATACCTGTAACAAAAACAATATAATATTTAATAGAGGCATGTTTTTATTAGTATCTCTGCAATTAACAGGTGCTCCTACATTAAGGAAAGCATCATGAGGAAACTGGCATGTCTTGTCTAAAATCTACATGTGTCAGGCCATGTGTGATCCTTCAGTGCCTGACAAGGGGCCGTTCAAGTATTAGGTAAGCAAATTTACTGCAATTTATCCCCTGTTGACGTAATTACCAAATAAGAAAATCAAATCCCCCCCAATAGTGCTTACGTCATACTTGAAAGGCCCCATAGACATAAAAATAAAAATTATCAAAGAGACGGACGCAATCTGCGGCCATAGGGTACAACCCCACTACTGGATTATTATTGCTCAATTTATAACGCAGTAAGCGGAGCCGTCACGATCCAAACGTCTTAAATACAAACAATTCAAATGAATAAAAAATCAACACTATTAAACACACAACATTTAATCAAAATAAGTCCAAAGGTTTAGTTACGCACAGAAGATTTAAATATATGTAATATAAAGATATACCTAAGAGCAACTGATTATACCTATACCAGTTACGGCAAATCATCTTATAAAGGGTTTTTCAACAAGAACTTTGTTTTCTAAAACAAAATAAAACAAAGAATTTAGAGGAAAATGAATAAAAATTTTATTGTATTACAAAGAGAAAAGTTTGGCAATTATGAATGAAAAATGATATCTGGCAAATGTCCACCACGACCACGCTGACAGATGTTGATTCTTTCATCAAAATTTTTAATCACTTTTTGGCAAAATGGAGGGTCTATTTCGTTAATGACATCACGGATTTTGAGTTTTAAGGCTGCAATCGATTCGATTGGCTCCGTATAGACTCTGTCTTTAACATAGCCCCACAAAAAATAATCCAGTGGTGTTAAATCACACGATCTGGCTGGCCACTTAACAGCTGAATTTCGCGAAATTATGCGCTCGGGAAATTTGGTTTGCAATAAATTGATCGTTTCATTGGCTGTGTGTGTTTCAATGGTCGATCAGCTTTAATTCCTGCACCAGTTGAATCTTGTAAGGCTTCAAAGCCAAATCCTTTCGCAAAATTCGCCATGTTGTGCTTTTGGATAACCCCAATTGTTGAGAACGTCGTGAAATTGACAAATTTTGATCTTCTTCAACACTGTGGCTCACGGCGGCGATGTTTTCTGTTGAACGACCCGGTCGAACACGTGTTGGTGTTGGCACATTTTGTACCGAGCCTGTCGACTCAAATTTCGCGACCAAATTCTTAACAGCGGTCTCAGAAGGACGATTATGCTGGCCGAAAATATCACGAATTTTACGAAATGTAACTTTAACAGAACCACCATTTTTATAGTGGATTTGAATTATTTTAATGCGATTTTCGAGCGAAATTGAATTCATTGTAATAATTGCCAAAGCACCTGCTACGAATACCGCCAAAAACTAAATGTCAAAACTATCACGTTCTCGGTGTTGCCACAATTGAAAAACAAACTTCTTGTTGAAATACCCTTTATATACATTAAACTAAAGAGGGTTTATATACATAGAAATTGCGGAATATAAATAGATGGGCTGTATAAAACACAATTGCTAAGGGTGAAGTAATGAAAGCAGAGATCGGGAGATTTTGGTGCTTTGTAATTGCTCAGTCGACCGTTCATATGTATGGCGATTGAATATTTGAATAGATAGCTTTGAATTCACTGCAACAAGATTATTTTAATATAGACATCTGACCTTTTGTGCTTGTTCACTTTGTGCGGGTGCGGGCGCGGAGAAGTACTTAGACCGCACGTGCGTTGCGTATGTGAACACTTGGATATTACGCCATGTAAGATATTTCGTGACCGCGCCCGCCACCGCGCCCGCGAGTCAACGTGAACAAGCACTTAGAGTTGGTAAGTGAAGAAGTGTTGGCCTAGTGGCTTCAATGTGCGACATTCGCTCCTGTGCTCGTAGCTCGGATCCCCAGCTGCGTACCAATGGACTTTGTGTCTATGTGTGCATGTAACACACGCTTGTGTGGTAAAGGAAATACAAAAATCAACTACATTTGTCAGACAGAATTCGACTTAGCGATGTGCCAAGATAGTTTACGCGTCCCTGCATCACCGCCGCATCTTCGAGTTATTGTGACAAATTGCGACCTACTAGCGTCATATATTTTTGTTAATACAAATTCACGGAAACAATTGCTAATACAAATTGTTTCGGAAATACTGAAGTATTTCCGAACCAATTCGACTTAGGGTCAATAAAAGAGAGTACCAATTTTGAAAAGGCCGGCAACGCACTCGCGAGCCCTCTGGCATTGAGAGTGTCCATGGGCGGCGGTATCACTTAACATCAGATGAGCCTCCTGACTGTTTTCCCCCTGTGCTATAAAAAATCAGAATTCTAATCTACTTGTTTATTAAATAAAAATGTTATACTGTATTATTATTATTCTTAAAAACATTCTTTCATGTACAAAGTCTGCAATTTCATTATACTCTAGTTTTCATATAAAAAGAGGGACAATGTTCATGTAAAAACAATATGCAGATGTAAGCAATTTCATTTGAGGCTTTGCCTGTCTGGTACAGGTGAATCTAGTGTGTGAAAGCTATTTTAAAGTAACATTAAATCTTTATATAATGTATAAAAAATTGTTTTTAAACATAACATACTTGAATGTACACTTATGAACATCAAATTTATGGGCATAGAACGCAGAAGAGCTAAAAATAAACTCTCCGAAACTGAACACCTGCAACCTCTAAATCATGAGGAGTATCACAGGGTATAGCAGTTCATTATTGTTAGCAAGTAATTTATAAATAACTAAACCGGCCGCACTTCTTAGCTAGGCGCTGTGAAATAGAAATATGCAATTACTGTGGGAACGACACGCAAATACATAGTATTAAGATTAATCAAGGCAGAAAATAATGAATATATAGTATTAATTATGGTAAATATAAGTTAGGCAGTTATCGAGTGATACAACAAAAGATAAAGTTATGCCTGTCGTTACAACACATTTCAGATTTTACAAAAAAACGATTTCTCAATTCGATCGTAAATTTTTATTGTGTGTTGGCGAAAAACTTCGTCATTTATAAACCGATTTTGATGATTTGTTGGAAAGCAGATATCCCAAGGCACCATGATAAGGATATCTATCTGATGATGATGATGTATCTTACAGAAATCGACGGGAAAAAATTAAAATTATAAATTAATTCCTTCGAAATTCGGTTTTCTTTAGTATAAAATTATTTATATATACAAGTCGCGCTAAGTAGATATCATATTTAACTGTTTTGTCTATGTACTAGTTCAATATAATTTATGTACATTAAATAAGCATATATTAACAAAAATATATTGTTTTATTTATTACTTACCTATAGTTATGAGAAATATTAATGTTTTTTTTTATAAAATAAAATAAATCAATGGTGCCATGGGCTCATCAAATGTTAAGTGACACCGCCGCCCATGGACACTCTCAATGCCAGAAGGCTCGCGAGTGCGTTGCCGGCCTTTTAAGAATTGGTACGCTCTTTTCTTGACCCTAAGTCGAATTGGTTCGGAAATACTTCAGTATTTCCGAAACAATTTGTATTAGCAATTGTTTCCGTGAATTTGTATTAACAAAAATATATGACGCTAGTAGGTCGCAATTTGTCACAATAACTCGAAGATGCGGCGGTGATGCAGGGACGCGTAAACTATCTTGGCACATCGCCTCAGCCATGCTGCCTCCTATTAAGTGCCAACAACCTCTCCGTTATAGCAGTTTATACTAGATTTTATGATCTTTAGAAAATAGGGGCCGACTTTATCATCCTAAAATTTTCCCGTAAATTTATACATGCATTTTATTTTTGCTGCACACAGAAATAATTTTAAACTATTTGTAACAAAAACATTGCATTTTTATCTGTACTAATATAAATCAGTATTATTATGGATCATCATACGGCAACGCAGGTGCTTGATTGAAAGATAAGTAAGTGGAAGCGGACAATGGACATCCCAAACAAACATGACGTATTGCAGATAATTATGGCGAAGAGAGCCAGAAACACTTGAACTGAACGCGATGGAGACTTACTGAGGTACTTTGCCCCATCCAGGGGTCTGAGGATATTAAGAAGTGGCATCAAGCGACCTTACCCGTGTGCATTCAAGCTTATCAGTAAAATCATGTTATATAATTAATTTAAAAAGTTAGTCAATCATATGTGACTATCACTCGAAATTAAGAGGTTGATAGATTAGATCAATGTTTATTGATTAGAAGTTTTCGATATTATTATTTTTTTTTAGTTATTATTTCTAAATATATAAATTTGAAAAGTTGAAAATTTATTATATAGAAAAATGATGAGAGTAAATTTTTACGGTGCACGCGCACACCGTCACAAAAGACCGACACCCTGAAGTAAGCATATTTATTTTAAAATAAAAAATGTCAATTTCATTAATAATTAATGTAGAAATATTTTTTTAATTAACTTTATTTAACTATAAAATGCGTTATAATAAAACTTTCAATGTATTAAATACTTTTTTCTATTGTTAATTTTTAAAAAGGTTATATCTTGTTACGCCAAAGAAGTATAACTTCTAACGCGTATACATACATAAGTACAGAAATGTTTTTTTTTATTTTGTGGTTGCTTAATATATTTTGACGTCATATTTTCTTTAATTTTATGCATACACGTTGTTTTAGAACTTATAAAAAATTATTCCTTAACACGTTATGAGACTCCCAAATTCCTTGGTTGGAACCATAAACAAGTTGACCAAACGAATCAAAATAATACATGTGTTAAAATCATTACTATATTTCAATAAACAAAAGAACTTCCATTTATGAATAAGGCAAGCAAAAAAGCAACGCTATAAATCTAAATGTAAACAAAGTCTGCAATAAAACGTATGCACGTTTAAACAATAACTGGTAGCAAACAGAACCCGAGATCGAACAGAACAATAGTATACCATGTTTGAACAAAGTGAATTAATACCAATGTCAGTTTCAGTGAGTTTTTTGAGCGCTTTCATGTATTCATTACCTCTTTAATCTCTGGTTTTGTAAAGGTTTTGTTATCTCTGGTTTTATTGGTGACTTGCTGAACTTTGGCTTTGACTACGACTGATGTATGCATACGAACCGTCGAGTTACATAATGCAATCCCGTTAAACTGATAGAGAATTTTTTTTAAAGTGAGTCAGTAAATTAATTTCATCAGAAGGACATATATAATTATGAACGATACGATTCAGAATTCAGATTCAAACTCAAACTCAAACTCAAAATATCTTTATTCAAGTGGGTAACCAAGTACACTTTTGAATCGTCAAGTTAAATTAATCGTAAATTTACATTTACTACAACAAAGAAGTATTAAATACAAAGGGTACCTGTAATTGAATATTTTTAGGTAATTTAAGAAATAAGAATTAACAAAAGAGCAACATACTGTTGCCCCAATAAGGCTTAAGGTGTGACTTTTAACCTTAGGGTCGTGCGTAGTATAATGGCAACACTAATGGATGTTTCTTTCTATTTGCGCAATTAATAATTGTTCTTACGGTAAAGAAAACATAGAATGGCCTGTGTTACACCCAAATATCGAGACATGTGAAGCACAAATCATCGAAGATACCAATACACTCTATCATTATTATATATGAACAACAAAAAATTTTTGCACGTGTTTTGAATATACATAAGTTTACGGTATAAGTTTATTTATTAAGTTGGCGTCTGGTAGTTAGTACCGGTGACCCCAGAGCTGGTGCTTTCCTGGCTCAACGAATAAGTATCGCAATACAACGAGGTAATGCTGCCAGCGTTAAAGACGGAGACCAAATTTGTTTTAATTTTCTTATTACTTTGTAAGTTAAGAAAATTGTGAATACATCTATGTATTTTAAAAACATGATAATAATGTTGGATAGAAAAATCTAATAAAAAGTTTAACGTTGATTCAAATAAAATATACTTTTATACAGAAAATCTAACTTGAAGCAAGATTGATTCAAAAATCATCAAAAAAATAATAGGTAATTAAAATGTAACACGTAAGATAGACGATAATATCAAAACACTAAATAAAAACGTCGATAAGAATCGTTAAACTGGAATTACAAAGCCTGAAATCACTTCGAACACTAACCTATCATTTGCAACCGTTTCATTAAAAGCAGGCTTTCGGTGTGCTATTTCAGCTATTTCGGAATCCGAATGACATATGTCACAGCCATTTATCAGCCTTATATCGTAGCGATCAATATCAGTACAAAAACCAGCTCCGATTTCCACGTTGATTTATTTAAAAAAAAACAAGTAACATAAATTATTAGGGATGCAACAGGCGGCCTTATCGATAAGCGATCTCTTCCAGGCAACCCGAGTAACAACCTTCACCTAAAATAAAATGAACTGAAACCTAAATCCTACGGTACATGAATCACAATTCAAAATGCAATACAAAATAAGAAAATACATGAATTACAAAAGTCACGATTGAGTAGGATAGGATATGTTTAAGAAGATTTACAAAAGGAACTTTGATATTTGGTTTGCGTAATGCAAATATTGTGTTGTTCTTAATTTAAAATGCAGCTTTAAATGGTTTAATGGCTGGCTATGAACCAATGGACTTCTGTCTGACGTCCTGAGCAAATCAGCATGCCTTAGAGCCAAATAGTTGACGGCGTGTATCAGGCACAGAAAGCTGACCTATTTGCCTTGAAAAACCACCAATTATCATGAGACCAGACACAGAAATCCAACCCTAATAGGTTGTAGCATCACTGGGGTTTTTTTCATAGCATCTTATGAAACCTAACCTAACACCGGTGCTTACAAATAAACATATTTTAAAGGTGACATAACGTTATACATTTTGTCCCTATTAAGTAGAGGTATAAATCAAAATACCGCAACTAATTTTCTTTTTGAAAACCATCATAAATTGTTAAGGGTGCCCGCGCCCGCCCCTCGAATTCTTTAACAAATCTATTTTTTTCGGTATATTTAATCCCCAGACTAAACCATTGCATTTAATCTTTATCCGTCATGCAAATAAAGTATCCTCTATGAAGTTAAAGCTTGTGTTGCACTGGGAATAAAAGTTTTTATTTGCGTGTTAAAAGAACGTCATCAATAATTTATAATACATAAAACCTCTTTAGTGCTCTTTGGAATCTTTGTATGGCCGGTAATGTTTTCTTCTTTAATTTAATTTTGGAACGTGTCTAATAGATTGCGTTCACTAGCGCGGGAAACACTAGTTACCATCTGAGATCCATACTTTGTCTCGTTGCATTTATGGACAACAAATGGAAAAGCTAAGGCTATTTGTAATCCAAATTAATCCAGTACTTACGTACAACAAGCACAGCTCCATTCGTTACAATTTCCCGTACAAGTCGTACACAAACTACGTTTCCGTAAACAGCAATTTTGCCCGTTAATTTGCAGTGTGCATTAGGAACGTTATCTGCCGGGTGTCCGGGTTGTCCCGGGACCTCGCAGCCGTCTCCGGGACAAACAAACTGAGACATAAATCAACGTCAGCATACCACTTTATCTCGCCTTCGAGCTTTGCCTCCGGACGCGGGAGCGATCCTTTAATGTGTTTGTTCTGTGTTGGAAAACTTTTGATAACTGGACTATCAGGGCACAGTTGGACAATTTTTGCGATAAAAATGAAACGACTATTCACATTGCGTCACAGAAAATGAGTTGGTCCATTCTGATGTTTTTGTGAAGTAGCTTTATTTACGATAAAAAAAAAACTTTCTTATGCTTTATAAATTTTGAATACTTTTATAGCGATTTAATCTCTGGCTAGATTTCATACTTGTTTTAATCGTCACAATTTACGCAGCAACGAAGAAGTATCTTCAAAAAATTTGGCTTTTAGTTTAATATCGATTAACATAAATGTCAAATCAACACCGTCACACCGTCTCTTTTTCACCGTCTAAAACGTAAAGATGCGACTAAAGGACTGGCTTCTGAGCATACCTTGCGCAGTGTTAGAGATGCTTTAGAGACCTAGTATGTAGTTACACACTTTTTTCATTCACTCACTGACTCACTCACTCACTTACATATTTGCACTCACACACTCACTCAGGCGTGTTGATAACAGTTGAAAAGTAAATAAAATAAAAGATGTAATTAAATTATATATAAGGAATTTTTATAAGGAATATTTTAAAGAATTTATAATTAAGTTTGTTATGGAAGAGCTGGGAACCCTGAAGAAAAGACAAAGGATGTAAATTCAAGTCTTACTGCTAATAGTTTCAAGACAACTGGGACGTAAATAATCTAAACAAAATACAGAACTTAAACCTACACTAAACTGTGTAATAATAAGTGCATGAACGGGGTAACAATCAACAGGTAAAAATAACAAAAGGTAATCAGTACAATGCTATTAGTTATTTCTTATATGTATATTTAGTCTGCGTGGTCTGTACGGCAGGCAAAGCCGTACCTAACTAAGTACAAGTGCCACACCTAAAAACGTTAATTGAAATTAACAACCGAAATTTTAATCGAACGGTGTCGTTAAATTTCATCGAGCTTTTAAAAGCTTTTATATTGTATTTAATCAGGCGCATTTATTAAACATATTGTTATGGGTAAAATCCGCACAATATTTAAAACGCGTATGTCAAATATTTACCAGCTAAATGATTGCCGTGTTGCAAGCGGTCGGCAATTTGTTGTTGACAATAATTACATCGACGACACGTTGAGTCGAGCACGAAATTGTTAGCAAACTTTTCGGAAAGTTCATAAATTATCGAACGACTAAACGACAAAAATTTTAATCTTGTAAAACAATGTTTCATCCGGTCATACTTTTTATAATTTAAATTTGAAAGGAACAAATATAAACCGTGAAAATATAGTTTATTGCCAGTTCGTCTCTTCCGTTCAACGCCCTTGATTTGAGAACTGGCAGTAAATGTAAAATTAAAAGCATTTAATGTATATTTATTTTCTGACGTTCATAAGTGTACATTGTGTTACCTATATGAATAAATGATTTTTGAATTATAAAACTCAAAATGAAATGAAAAATTTGAACAGTTTCATACGTTTGGTAACGCTTTGTGGGCGTATTTGCATATTTAAACCATTCAGTAATCTTACAAATAATTATAAAAGAAAACACTTAGACAATATACAAAGCCAACAAAGATTACATTGATAAACAATATATATATATATGACACAGAAAACAGTATCTATATGAATAGCCAAAAAGAAAACTGAAATTAAACCTTAAACAAACGACAATAATTAATACTTAATACTTTAAAGAAAAAACTAAATTGTTACTGTTTTTCTTAGTTATAACATAACTACGCTATTCAACATCCACCAATCTTAATTTAAATATATTTTACTGCGGCCCTCTGAGCGGAAATATTTTCTATTCAGCAATCTAATATTAAACTGACTATGTGCTATGACTACTGGCTGTTTAATAGTTGTTTCTACAAATTGGCCTCATAAGCATGTATAGAAGCCTATTAATTGTAAACAAAACAAATCTAGTTAGAAAAAACGTGAAAATATCTTACGTTAAGTGAAGAAAAACCTAATATCACCCATATTCAAAATCTAAGTTAAATCTTTTAAAAATATTTTTTTCGTTTAATGATTCAGACAACCAGATAAGTACATATTATACGAAGCATAAATTGAACCTCCATAATATTTTTGTACCATATTCTTACAAATAAATAAATTGTTGATATAACTTTCAAAATTAGGACGCCTCCGCGTGCTACAGAAGTACTTGTAGAATTTCGTGTAGGATTATTAGAATTGATTTGAGACGTACCTTTGATAGACTTATAAATTCTGAATGTGACCCTATAATATAAAATATTATGGTAAATAGTATTAAGTCTCTTATTACGTTACATTGCACGAGATAATATGTCAACACTAATATGCATTTGTTTTAAACATAGTATTTTCGCCGTGTCATGAATGCGTAGTTTAAAATTACGCAACCAATTTGAATTCACTTAATCAATAATTGTTTTAATAAATAAAGATTTATATGTATTTAAATCACTACAAATAACATTCTATATGAATAATTCTTTTAAATTATGATCTATATCAAAGCCGAAAGCTAGTTCTTAAAATATTTATTATTCAAAGAGCTATTTATTAAAATAAATTAGCTATTTCGACCTTTAGCTGTGTCCACGCAATATCATAAATTACCCAGGTCGTGTTCAACGAATTTCTTGAAAAGGTCGTGAAAAATAGTTCACGTGAGCCTCTCGTCACGCAAAGCCAGAATCTCATATGTTATTTAATAACATCATCATGACTCATATTTATATAAGTTTGGAATTCATTAGTTTTGTTGGGGTTTAAAACATTTATTTTCCTTTCTTTGTAATCCAAACTATCCTTAATTTATAATCCTAGAGTTACTGGAACTAAAAGTCTTCTATATATGTACCTACGGCTCGCTTATCTGCTACTTTTAATGGTCTTGATTACTGTAAAATATATCAACATTCATGAGAATATTGATATACTTTACAATAATCTTCCAACTTACCGTAACTTTGTTTATCATGCTCTTAATGAAGTTTAAGTTTACATTTAGTTTTAGTTTTAGTTACTAATTTGTTTTATAGTTTTAGTTATTATTACTTATTAGTAATTATTCTTCTTATTTTTTATTTTGTGGTTGCTTGTTTAATTTATTTCCTTGTTAGATTGCTTATATTTTAATATAATTGATGTGTATGTGTGTAAAATTTGTGTTGCCATATTTTTTTGTATAATTTAATGCATACACGTTGTTTTAGAAATTATAACTAAATAAATTCGTGTGGAAATTTTATTATTAATATTCGTCATCGCGGCATAATAAAAGTATAATGTTTTTAGCGTATTATAATAACGTAGGCAGATTATAATAATAATAAATATGTATTCTGACACGGAGACAATAAACTCGACGGAAAGATTTCAGACATACCCTGATTACACTACTAGACAGATATCGGAGCGAAAGTTATTAAATGACATAATATGACCTTCAAGAAACAGCCCTAACAAACTGTAATTGGTCAAATAATCTCTTCTTCAACTCTACTCGACTTTCGCGTCATCAGACTACATTTTACGACGGTTTGACCAATCAAAAATCTATGGCTACCAATCGTATTTTAATAAAAAGTCTAAAGACAGATGCAGCAATATTTTTAAATCTAAATACTTATAGATATTTTATAGGTCAAAGATTTATTTTATTTAAGATTCTTTGAATCTTTGTAAGATGTGATTGGAGAGAAAGGGAAAAGCGAGGGTAGCACCCTAGGCAAATGGAGATGTCAGTCAAGGACGTAATCAATACTTCAACAAAGCTTTGCACTTACGCCAGCGTATTCGTTAATTTTTCCACATATATGTTAGGGGATTATTGTTTTCTCTCAGCTGGGAGCTATTAGATTCCATAAAAGGATTTGTGGAATAGAGTTTTGGTGAATAGCTAAGGGGAAAATGCACTATGTCTGAGTGTGTGATATACATTGTTTTGAGTGCCGAATAGCGTATTACATATATATACTAAAGTAGGTATAGTTTGATTGAAGTCAATTAACAATGGGCTCACAATTCCAAAGGTAATTAATTTATTGATAACATAAAATTTTTGCTATTTTAAATAGTGTTAATACAAAAGTGCTTGGCGAAGGTAGTGATAATACTGAGTACTATTGTGCTTTATTAAAACATAAAAGATCAATGAATATTAACAAACACTCCTCCGCAATAATTTACGCAAGTATTTTTAAATTTAGAATACACATCTCTGGGTTAACCGTATAACTTTTGTATAGTAATAATAACATTTAACGCTGGTAAAAATCCATTTTTTCCATGAGCGTGAAATATGGTAGCGTCAAAACGAAGGGAATGAAACTTCAGCTGAAACTCCAAATTAAGTTTTAAGAACTACGAGTATCAAATATTTAAATACTTTTTGTTACTTGGAGGAGACTGTTATTCGTGTTATTATATACTAGCTAACAGACTCGGCCAAGCGTTGCTGTGGCTATGGTTTTTGCTATATTACATAGCATTAAACTATTAAAGGGAAACAGTAGAAGAACACCGGTCATGGGGACCACCATGCTTTTTTACACAGATGCCTTTAAATTGTAGCTAATAATTAACAAATAATTTGCAGTAAAATAATATGCGGGTATAAATTAAGATGTAAGCTATCCTATCTTTTAAGTTAGATCAAACTGCACACGGTGTGCAAATTTAAGTGAAATCGGTTAAGTAGTTTAGGAGTCCATAGCGGACAAACAACGTGATATGTAAATTATATATATATTTATTAATACAATTACTTACTGTTCATTCCTTGTTACGTGTATATTGTAATGGCATTAAGTAAAGCGTTATATTAAAATACGTTTGAACAGTGTGTAAAGAATGACGAATTCTCAATTAACATTTTATATACGAGGCGTGTGACCAGTGGTTACACGAATCGCCGCATAAAATTGGGAATTTGAGTGGATGTAATTGTCTACCGAAATGTTCATTTCGATCTGATATTTCATGCACTGGCTTATATTTCATGCAAGTGTTCTTCTGAATATTTATTGCTCATTGTATTTTGTCATGATTATAATACGAATTTTGCTGTTTTTTTAACTATATCTTCAAAATGTTTCTCACTTGGAATGACCCAGTGGGTACAAAGAGAATAATAAAAGAAACATTGGTGGAGTCCCTAATCGCTAAGAGAGACAAAGGGAAGAATTTGGACGCCTTAGCAATTCGAGTACTACATTTATTATAATAATTTAAACTTAATAAGAAATAATAATGCCCGAATAAAGGTAAGGACTTACTTTTATTTGTATTTCTTTAGGGTCTTGGTTGCTGGTACGGACTGAAGTTTTTTCTACGTTTAAACTATTTTACGCTGTACAAATGTCAGAATACACACATTTTATACTGACTCTAATTATTATTGAGTTCTATTAGTAGCGAATCGACTGACATAAGAATTATTAGAATGATATGAACCTATTACAATATAAAAAGAGTGGCGGAGAGTTTATTCCCAGTTCTTCTCTTCTAGTATACGCCAGTGTAAAATTAGAAGCATTTAATGTAGGTATATATTTTTTGACGTTCATACGTGTACATTGTGTTACCTACATAAACAAATGATTTTTGACCTTGACTTTGACTATACATTACATCAAAAAGCTTCTCAGCACTATATGCATGTATATATATCGGCTTTTTAATGAAGAGAAAGTTACAAACAAATATTAACAGGACACCTAATATTTGGTAGAAACAATCAATAGTTTTTTGATATATAAATTACTATATTTTTCTTTTTTTAATTTTAATTGTACATTTATATATATTTAATGGACTTTGATTCATAAGACCGATGGGCAAGTCTGCGATCATCGGAGATGGCGAACTCTTGTCTCGGAGGGCAAGACTCTTTGGGTCGTATGTATATTTATGAAAGATGTTTATCCAGATGATCCAGGATGGATTTTTTGGATTGGAACTGATTGATTCGATTTAATGTAGTTTTGTTTTATAAATAGTTCTCAATAAATGCACCACTTCCCCATTTTCTTGTGTATTACGATTTGCAAAACACATATTGTTACTTGAATTATAAAAAGGTACACAAGCAATACATCAAAACACGAATAACCCCTTTTAACTTTCAAAATAAACGATGTATGAGCTAAATGCAACAACGTGGAAAGCTTAAACAAAAATGCTAAACTGACGCCTAAACAAGAATGCAACGAAAAACAGTTGACAGTGATGGATGCCGTTTGCAAACTTGCAAACACTAACTGGATTTTTGAGCAGAGGGAAAATTGGATAACGTACGTTGTTGGCCTAAAAGTTACTTGAATCAAACAGTACATACACAGATTATAATGCGCTAGCTAGTGAAGTTTTGTGTCAATTGTCAGATTTCGTTTTTCTTTTTAATTCGCTGTAATGTACAATTTTAAATATAGAATGAGGGCTTCATTTTTGTGCACCACCGGAGGAACCTGTCCATTGAGGTATTTCAGAAGCAATTAGGGTCCTACATAAACAGACGCTGTTTAAAAAGAAGGCAATGCACTCGCGAGCCTGCCACTATGAGTGTCCATGAGCGGCGGTATTACTTTACATCGGGTGAGCGAGTCCATTTTCCTAGTTCTATAAAAAAAAATATTGGTTTTTTGAGGGAATCGCTTCACGTTGATATGCTCATATTGCCGAACTTTTTTTAGTATAGGAATAATCTCACTAAATACTGTTTAATTTATATTTTTGGATTTTTTTTTATGTTTCACGAGGCAGAAGGAGGCTCACTGACGTGTGAAATGTGTGTGTGCCATGGACACACACTGCCAGAAGAATCGCAAGCGCGCCGTCGCATACTTTTAAGAATTGGTGCGCTCTTTTCTTAAAGTCGAATTGGGCGGAAATACTTTAGTGGGCAGCTGGTTCCACTTAGTGGTGGTAAATTGGCTTAAGACACGCTCAGTTGTGGATGGACGGACGTCGAGGTCATACGGACGATGTTTTGTATTCTCCCTTGACGTCCAATGATGAACCTCAGTTGCTGGTATTAGTTCGAACAACTCCACATTTTACTAGGGATTTATTTCTCTAACATAGATTGGATGTAGTATAGCGTAACCCTGGTGGTGTGTCATTTTATACAGACGCAATATTTTTAAAATCGTTTGTCTAATTTACGTGTAGGTACGTATACGAACAAATAAGTATAGATCTTGATAACTAGTATAAAAACCCTACATTTAATTTTCAAGTGTAATTGTTTTTAAATAAAGTAATATTCATTATACAGTTTTATTTCATTGACTCTTGGCACATAATTTAAAAATCTTTGATGTTTCTGGATAATTATATCCTTGTCAAAAATGAAACTTCACAAACCTCTGAAGTACCGGGAAATTCTTGAACACTTCAGTGTAAAAATTCTTGGAGCGGTTAAATTCGTCTTGTTTTTGGGATCATTATTTTTTGCTATTATAAAACCACATCAAACAAGAGACGGCAAAGTAATTTGTGAACTCCACCCTCGCTCGCTTCAGGCAGAACACATTTAAATGAAAGAAGAAACGATTATTTTCATTATACTTTCCATTACTAAACATGGAATCGTTACCAAACTTTACGAGTTAATTGAATTATTATTAATTCTAGACAATAATGTCTATGTACCACAAATTTTAAAGAAACATAATGAAATGTGTTTCAGTCGGTTTTTTTAGATTTAAATTATTTTAACTAAATTATTGTTCAATTCTCAAGTAATGTATTTTTATGACTTACACACAAATATGCAGTATTTACAATATTCTGTACCTACATAGTATATTAGTAATATTAAAAAATGATTTTAATTTTAATGATTGCAATATTAATAAATTCTTTAAAAAAATATTATACCGTCAATTCCATCTAAAAAGTAATACAAAAACTATGTGTAAACTATAAACTATATATTATAAATAGTACCAACTTTTCACATAAGCTAGAATTTTACGGCATAACCACCGTAAAAGCATGGTGACTAGTGTTCTCCTACCGTTTTCCTTGAATAGTTTTTTTTTATAAATAATACCTATTCTACTCCCCTGCCATTGTGTCCAGGGACTTTATCTATCAAAACTTCACATCACACTTCTCGCGAAATACCGGCTAAATCGGTAATATTTCCCTTGAATGGTTTACTACTATGTAATATGTATCAACAAAAACCTTAGCCACAGCAACGCTTGGCCGAGTCTGCTAGTAAACTATATAATACGCTTAAGACACATTTTTACATATTAATTGATCTAAAATTTCGTTCATTTCGGTCAAAAAATCATCAGAAATCCACGAAAGCGAAAAACACACCATGTTTAACTCAGCCACGAAGGTTATTGGCGACTACTAATCTGTATCTCCTTATAGCTCCATCGCTATCAAGTTGCTGTGAAGTATTCAGGAGTAGCTAATATATACATATATAATATATATAGAATTCGTAGAGAGGTTTCTGAGATACAAATTCCTAACTAACCAAGTATGGAAGTTGAAGGATTTCACAGTCCACGAATCTCACTGAAGTTCCGAGATCTTATTAATGTATGAGACGTTTTACGGAAGCTTTTAAGCATTTATGTGCCTTTAAGTAATAGAAGTATATTTATTTAGATTTTTTTATGTCTAACGTATTACTTATGAGTGGTATACATTATACATATATACATTTCAGAGCGATAAATCAGATTATCTACGTTTAAACATAAATTACAAATACTTTTATTATATATACGTGTTAAGCAATAAAAAATGTATATGTATCTCTTTACCTTTACTAATATTGTAAAGAGGAAAGATTTAATTTTTTGTTTGTTTCAAATGAATAGGCTCCGAAACTACTGGACCGATTTGCAAAAATTCTTTCACCGTTGGCAAGCTACACTATTCCCGAGTGACATAGATTATGTTTTATTTTCATAAAAACTAGGGATGCTTATTAAAACTTGAATAATCTAACCCAAGGTGTACAAAAATAAACAAAAAACTTCTTTCAATCGCGTGCGCTGCGTTAACTATTAATGATAGAACAAAATGATGTATCACAATTTTTCAGGAAAAGGCTCTTTATTCGTATCTAGGTATTGATTTTTATAAAAATAAATCCCAACGTTTCACATAAGTTACAATTTAATGGCATAACCACCAAAAAAGTATGGGGGATTGGTGTTCTCCTGCCGTTTCTCTTGAATAGTTTACTACTATGTAATATTACAAAAATCTTAGCCACAGCAACGCTTGGCCGAGTCTACTAGTAGGTATTTAAAATTATTTTAAATTTATCCGACGTTTCGCGTGCTTTACAGCGTGCGTGGTCACGTGTTAAATAATTGTAAATTTATAATAATACATAACTTAAACTTTTAAACATTTCTTTTAAAAGTTTTTTTTTTAAATGTGTAAAGGTTATGTTAATCAAAGACAATACTATAACTTAAATTATATTAAATTAGTTAATTAATTATAAACAAAAAGCAATTGTAACAAAAATATAGGAAAAATGGGATATAATGTATGTATAAAAAGGTTCAAATATACAGTTTTAACAATTTTCTTAACCTTCATAGTAATAATATAAATAATGAAAAAATAGTAAAAAAAACTTAAAACAAATTTAAAACAACTTTCATTTAATTGTTTTTATTCCTTTTTTTGATTGTTTTGACATAGATTATGTTTTATTTTCATAAAAACTAGGGATGCTTATTAAAACTTGAATAATCTAACCCAAGGTGTACAAAAATAAACAAAAAACTTCTTTCAATCGCGTGCGCTGCGTTAACTATTAATGATAGAACAAAATGATGTATCACAATTTTTCAGGAAAAGGCTCTTTATTCGTATCTAGGTATTGATTTTTATAAAAATAAATCCCAACGTTTCACATAAGTTACAATTTAATGGCATAACCACCAAAAAAGTATGGGGGATTGGTGTTCTCCTGCCGTTTCTCTTGAATAGTTTACTACTATGTAATATTACAAAAATCTTAGCCACAGCAACGCTTGGCCGAGTCTACTAGTAGGTATTTAAAATTATTTTAAATTTATCCGACGTTTCGCGTGCTTTACAGCGTGCGTGGTCACGTGTTAAATAATTGTAAATTTATAATAATACATAACTTAAACTTTTAAACATTTCTTTTAAAAGTTTTTTTTTTAAATGTGTAAAGGTTATGTTAATCAAAGACAATACTATAACTTAAATTATATTAAATTAGTTAATTAATTATAAACAAAAAGCAATTGTAACAAAAATATAGGAAAAATGGGATATAATGTATGTATAAAAAGGTTCAAATATACAGTTTTAACAATTTTCTTAACCTTCATAGTAATAATATAAATAATGAAAAAATAGTAAAAAAAACTTAAAACAAATTTAAAACAACTTTCATTTAATTGTTTTTATTCCTTTTTTTGATTGTTATGTTTAGGTTCAAAAAAACCAGAAAATAAATGTTGATAAAAATAATTAAATACATTTAACTATGGAATACCTAATTTGGGTGTGTTGTGTGAAGGTGCGTATGTAAGGTGTGCTCATGTCATATATATATATAACAGAAAAGTGGAAATGGGCAGGCCACATGATCAGGGGAAAGAACAAATGGAGTAAAATAATCACAAGAGATGGAAAGAGAAAGAGAGGTAGACCACAAAAAAGGTGGGACGACGACATTATACAAGTCGCGGGAACAACATGGGGTAGAGTGGCCATAGAAAGGCCGGAATGGAGAAGATTGCAGGAGGCCTTTGCCACCTGGCAAACGGACACGCAAAAGTGGAACAAAAGAACAATCTACGAAAAATAAAGAAAAAATACTGGCGTGTCCGAATAGAGGCTATAATAATAATAATATAACACAATATTGTTTTTCTGAGATCTAGACTTATTAGAAATCAAATGTTTTGTCTACGATAAAATATTAATTGAATAAATCAAATAATTCATGAGCCGTTTCTATAAATAAAAATCATAAAAATAAATACTTTCTACCTGTAATACCGCTTAAAACGTTTAGTTAATGGAAAATGTTGGTTCCAAAAACCTGTATTAGATTGAAGTTAAACCGAGCAAATAAGAATTTAGCCAAAATCTCAAAAAACTGGTTTTGACAACACTAATTAGTGCAGCGATGATACGCTGGATTCCAATAAGCCTGGTTAATACAGTAATGTTATAGATTAACATTTACTGTGTCATTGTTGAGTTAATTCAATTTAGTAATCTGTTTCACAATGCCTCACAGACCTAGTTTCAGATAATCAATCTTGATTTTGCTGTCGTCGAGTTTTATTCCAATATTGAAACTTTTTAAGGGTAGGCGAAGATTTATCTGCTGCTATCGTTTTCCTTGATGACGAAATTTTATTACACTGATTTAACTGGACGATTCTATGTTATGTGGTGATGAAAAAGAGATCGGTGTTTTATACAAGGGTAATAAAGTCGTATTATAAATAGTTTTTATAAATTGGAAATATAATTTAAAGTAATAAGCATAAAAGTGAATACATTTCACGAGATACAAGGAAGCTATTAGTAACAGAAGTTTTCATTTAAAAAAATACATGTCACTATTTCAACAAACCCTACGCAATATGTTTTATTATTTTAGAGATTTTACGTAAATAAATGTGTTGTACAATGCCGCCATTTACAGATAAAGGTGAAATTGGAAAGTAATCTAGTCTTAAAATAATATCCCTAAAAAAACTGAAAATATTTGTAACATACGAATTTATTTGATTAAGTTTTAGTAGAACTTACTTCTTGAGAATAAAAGAAAAAATCTTTTTTAATAAAGTAGCGTATCTAATAAGATTATTTAAACGTTTTTAATTTTTTGCATAAGTTTTTGTACAAAGTATCTATTACTGTAGTTAAACAGAAATAATTATAATTTTCAGTTTTAAAAGGAGTAAGTCAAGAAAATCTCAGCTCATCTCAGCCTTCTGTGTGAAGAATCTAAGGATTTAGGTCACAAGTCACGGGTGTGTTGTGTTGATGTATGTTGTTGGCATTATATTAAAGACTGCGAGTAAAAGTTTTTTGTATAAGATATAAATTAAACTTACCTTATGAATAGGAGTTCCCCAAAAGTCGTTAAGGAATATATTTGAGATCGGCGTCTGAGGTCTCAAGTCTCTGTTTTCTTTAATGGCACTTATATCATCAAATACAAAACCACAGTACAAAGAATTGTGGTAGACTAATATGCAAGCTAGCACAAGGATAGCTCCTAGGCCCCGTCTCGGAGGTTCTGGTAATTCTTCTACAATTGGTGGTGATACAGTCGATCTTCGCTTACTACGACCAGTCCTTGTTTTTACCGCCGAAACTACTCCACCGAACCGACATACCCCACCAACGCGGTCCATTTTTACTCAAATTAACTAGAACATATTTACTAACACATCACTTTTCAAATAATCCCAGAAAAGCCCATTGACGCTAGGAGTCTCTTATCACCTGGGATAACATTCAGTAAAACCACGTTCACGAACAAGAAACCTAACTGAGAATTTTGCCACACGATTCCGAGTATAATGACCCTCTAAATACGATACAGCCACTACCGATATACAAAACGTGATGCTATTTTGTTTGTTTACGCCACACTGGGCCACATGTCACTTTTTTATAACGTAATCGTTTAATTTGACATTTATGTTTTATGTTTGACGCAAGAAACGCAGTCACACCCGCTCGCGGTGCGGGTTCGCCGAGGACTGCCGAAGAGCGCCGAGCGAATGCCGCGTTGAGTCACGTGACCAGTCATTTTACTGCGGGTCGTTTTAAGATCGCGCATGCGTCTGTTTTAATTGGCGGCAAAATAAATATTAAAAGCGTTTCCAATATTGCTTAAAAATATTATTATTAGTAGCGTAATACGAACAAGTTTTAATTGGTACATTCGTATTGTACACAATACCGGTAGTATTGTATAGAAATCTCACTTTGACTTCAAAGTTTATTTTGATGTTTATTTTTTCTAGTAATTTTTATTGTGTCCGAATCGTATAAAGAGAAAATGGAAAGTTTATAAGATACAATATCAATTGGATCCTTGACCTCTTCTCGGCGCATGCCTGGGGTTGAATGAGTAGTGGGGTGAATGTTGATGACGACAGTTTGGCTACGTTTTGGGGTGAGAGGATAAAAAGATGTGCGTATAGGGAGTCTCATTGTTTCCTTATACACTCGCATTATTACGTATCGTTTTTTGTTTAATGCTGCATGAGATATATCGTTCACTTATTTTGCTTTTAGGACTTTTCCTTTCACATTTCATTTATTATTAAATGAATATATTTTGCGTTCCCTGTTGGGTTATTATTTAAATTAAATTGTTTTTTAGTAAGTTTTTAATGTCATATACAATACATAATTTAAAATAAAATGTATGTTAATAGTGAAACTAATGTTAACTAAGCCTTTATTAGCGAGAACTAGAATAGCACTATACTATTCTTATTAATAATCGATATGTTTTGATCAAACGTTAGACTTTTGACAAAAACTTACACAGCTAAATACTTCGCTAGTGAAAAGTATAAGCGTAATTCGTTAACAATTATTTTGGAAGTATAAAATAATTTATCTCCATAAATGAATAAATACAGCATATTAGAAGCTTGTATTATCACTATTTTTATTTAGCATCAAGGTATGTGGCTGGCACTTTTTTTTGTTAATGTGCTCTATTATTTATGGCGTTAGGTTAAAGTATTTAAATATACAGTTAAAACCGTTTACGACGACATCGCTTAGAAAAACATACCGGTTATATTGACCAAAATCTAAGGTGCTGGCAGAATTCTATTGTATTAGTTTAATATCGTCATCGGCTGTTAAGACTATCGCTTTAAACGACCAAATATGAGTCCCTTCGATGTCGTTATAACAGTTTTTGACTGTATACTATAGTGTTCTAAAGACAAAAAAGGTATTTTTATAAAAGAGTATTTTTTAAATAAATGAATAGGGTTTGTATGGCATATAGTTTGTTACGTAATTATTAACTGAACAAGAGGAATGGTTCCGATTTTATAAAATCGAATCTCCTTCGGTTAACAATAAATTACGTCGATTCAAACCAAGGATAGGCAGTCCAAGAGTTTTTAGGCAAGGACCATCACATGCAGGATCCTCGGGGAACGATAACCCTGAAAAACTGGGGACGTTGTGATTGATGAGGAGCCGGCTTTGTAAAACCAATGACTCTCAGGTAGTTTTTTTAGAATCGCTGGAGCTTAGATTTAATTTCATCCAGCAATAAACAACGATTAAGCAATGTAAGATTTAGAGCCATGACTTAACTATTACAATTATATGTCACATATGTAATTATATATTAATACGTTTAACTTACTAGACACTCCTAACTAGGTGACCGCAACTCCACGCATACCTAAACTTTTAAACGTAAATATGTGCTTTTCTGTGCGTTCCAATTCATTCTTTAATATAGCCATGATGCCTATGTTAAAAACTATCGAAGGTTCTAGAAAACCGTTATTGAGCTGAGTTCTTAAAACCTCACCTACAGGTATCATTATGATCCTCACTTATTTCTCTGAAGTCAGTGGGTCGATAAGGCACGAATCGACCAGCTTAACAAGGCCTCCCCCATTTCCCGGATACCTTTTATTCGATGATAGCAGCGAGGAAATCGCATGTATAGTAGGAGTCAACTTAAAGTGGATCATAATAATTCAAGGCAATTTGCCTGTGGGAAGGGGGTAGTCGGACAAATCTAGATATTTGAGAGTCATTCTATTATATTGCCCCCGTCTGATTTTGTGGTTCCGAAAAGTTTTAGTCGCTGTGACATATCTTTAATCTTCGTCAATATAAGATTAGAGTATAGTTATCGATTAATATTAGTAGAAGTTGAATGTAGATACTGCAATGATTTCTAGTGAAATGTTTCGGCTAAAAATGTTTGGGCAGCTTCACTTTACGTTGTGATATCGCCCCTCTTGGATACGGCGAGAAAACCTTTTGGCACGTTGACTATTCATCATAATATCAATTCATACACGACATTCAAACATGCGCTATTAAGAACTATCAATGAAGTTATAGCGTCGCAAATTTAAATACGTCTACGAATTTGTTATAAGTGCCGGAAATAAAATTCTCTTTAAGTTTCATGAAGTCTTAAAAGAATCGCAACTATCTAGCAAACTTGGAGGTGGTAAATCAAAACTTTACCATTAAAGCGTGAGACATTTCGGGATCAACCAACTCAAGTTCACTTCTTCACTCAACTTTATTGTCTTCGAAGTTTTATCACTCTAAGCCACACTTGTACTTGCACGTGACTTGCCCGTAAGTCAATAGAACCGAAGTGGTCTGAGCAGGTTTAGCGTGGATTCGCGTGCTACTCTGAACCTGTAATAACTGGTATCAATGCGAAAAACGCGATGAAAAACCAGCATATGAAACTCGCGTTGGACAGAATAATCACCTAATGATACTCCTTTGATTCAAATTCATATGTATGGTATAATATAATATATACAATATTCTTAATCTTCATAGTAATGTAATGCATAAGAATAGCAATACTGCAAAGAATCAAGATTTCAAAGAACACTGCTACGGAAACCAAACTTTTTAATTTGTTTTAATTTTCTATTTAGCCATCGTTAAGAATAATTATCAGCGTCTGAAACAGTGTTTACCAACGTGGGTCTCACGCCTTACAGGGGGGATTTTTTTAGTTAAGAGGGCTATTCGATTAGTTTTTTAAATTATTACTTGTAATTTCAGTTCTTCATTAAGTTTTAAAATCTACTATGTTTCGTTGTTAATTTCCAAGTAATACCTTCCTTAAACCTATTATTGAAGTTTCTTATGTGAGCTATTCAATTTTAGATATTAACAGTTATTTATGTTATAAGAATAATGGTAGGTACATGGCACACAAAAACTTGTCTGAAATGTCTGTACAACCGCACTTGGACATCTTTGTCTGCTTCGTGCAAACTGTAATCTAGGAGTCTCGTTATTAACGTCGCTCTTGTGAGGTTCTACCAGAATATGAAAATACGAAATCCTTATAAGACAAATGTTTGAAAGAGTATTGATCTTTTATGTTAAAACAATCCATTCATATCCATCGTAAAGGGTACCATCGAAGCTATGTCTGATGCCGATGAGATTATTATTTAGGAACCTTTTTTTTTATGAGGTGAAAATGCGCTTACGCAGGCCCGCATCAAGGATGTCGAGCTTGACGCGGGGACTGTGGGGCTGGGTCTACACTCAAATCCCTTTGCTATTCAGAGGGGTACCGAGACCCCACCCACTAAAAACCTCTCCCTCAATCGCTCAGCTGCCTCCTTCTGCAGCATTACATGCTCACAGAAGGTAACCATTGCACTCCAGGCCTCCTCACTTCCTAACATAGCTAAAATAATACCCGGTAAAGAGAGGTCCGACCCTATGACTGATACCAGGTCATGACGCTCCCTTGTCCAGGTGACACACTCAGCCACAGTATGCTCCGCCGTGTCATTTGGAAGATTATTTAGGAACCTAATTAGCCATAATTAAGTCAGATTAATTTCAATGTCTTGTAAACCTTTCCGCGAGACAAGTGTTTGAAATTGCTTCAAGTTTGATGTATTTGCTCGCTTCTCTAGAGATAAATTTGTTCGAAAACTTGCTGAATGTGAAAAGTTTGAAGCGCACTTCAATCCATTACACGAGTGAAATATTTCTTTGTTTTCTGCCTTCTCTGTGGGAAGTCGCGACCTTACAAATCACAAGTTTATCATTAGAGAGTTTGACGTCACAGGAGTCGGGAGTCAAAACTTTATCGAGGGTACATTTACAAATACTTTATGCCCTAACGCCATAACGACTAAATAAGCTTAATTAAGCTTTTTTTAATTACATCCATTTGTCTCTTTCTGTCAAGTTGTGTTTGAGGTATGGCGAATTAAGTGTTATATAAACTTAATTAATTTAATGAGGGAATGTTTAGGATTACGCTATTATTTTTACTTATCTGTAAAATTTATATAACTTGCGGAACCGACCGATGTTGTCCTATACACGTTTTTAAAACAAAAAAATGTTATAATTGTAAATCTAACCCATTCTGGAATTCACTTAAACACACAAAACATATCGTTAAAAGTCCAGCCGCTTAGGAGTTTATATTTGAATTCTACCACATTTAATTTTGTCTCGTCGCTTACATAACTTTTAACAAGTTAAATGAAAATATCACAATGATATAAAAAAAACTGTACCTGAATATGTAGTATTCTATATTGATACTATAGTAAGAACCAGCTCTGGCCCATATAAAAATATGAATTGCATTGATTAGTCACCTAGAAGTATTCTACTAAACTATACTTAGGGTCTAGTTCTCATAGTTTAATATTACTCGAAACAGTTACACGTTTACATAGATTTTCTTTATTGAAAAAACTAGAACTACAGACCCTTACTTTTGGCCTCACATGTTTGTTTCGTGATAACATAGCACATACCTATTAAGAATATCAACACACGCAGTTGGGCATTTCAGTATCGCCACGATATTTTCCTTTACAGTGAATTCACGTTTTAATTGCGCACAATGAAAGAAAAGACTTAGTGCTCAAGCCCCATGTTCAAGACACTAAGACCTTATTTAACGGCGTTATTTAGGAGATAAAAATCTAGATTTATCTTCCATTAAACAAATATCGTGTAATCGCTTCTCAATATCAAGGCTATCGTATATGAATACGCTCCTATCAATCTTGTCTGTTTAATAGAAAATGATATGTTTGAAACGTAATATTGCGGTTTATTAAGCTGTCCATCAATCACATTGGCGTAAGATACAGTATGTTGGTGACAGACTGAAAAAGATGGCGTACGCTTTAATATAAAAATTCCTTGGGGAAATGTTCTTGGTTTAAACGGTGAAAATTAGATAGATGCATAGGATACATAAACCTTATTTTTCTCTGTTTAATCTGTTTTTATTTTTTACTCTTAACACTTCAGTAAGTAAAGGAATTTGTAACGCGGTGTGGCCCTTGAGGCACCAAGAATGATTTAGAGATTTTTTGGTGTTTTCCTACTTACTTTATTTATAATGTTTAAGCAAAAATAAAACATTATGCTAAGCTTATTTTATTTAATAACCTTTAAGAAAAGAACCTACCACAGCTTGGCAATGAATTTTCTAGCTAAACGTTGCAATGGGAGCGGTTAGTATCAATTTCTCACAGTAAGATTCAGACTCGAGTCTTAAGTTTAAGAATATATTTTTGATATACATTCATTTGTGGAAGGCCTAAAAAGATACTCGTAAAATTTTAAACGTATTTATCGCCCGTTTAAAGCGTGTATTATAATCAATCGGAACGTGTATTAAATTTATCTTTTGTTAAACATTATACCCTATTTTTACTAATTGGCGTAACGTGCGAACCCCTGCCTTTCAGGCCTGCCAATCGAATATATTATTTAGTTATTCGTTGGTAATCATTATGACAATATAGAAAACATATTGATAAGGAAGATCAGTTCCTGTTCAGCGTGTTAATAATAGTTTTCGTTGAATTAACTAAACATATTTCTGGAGGCAAAAATGATAATACAGTTTTATTCTTACGTACTTTTGTTTATGAATGGGATTAGTTCTGCAATGGCATGGTGTTGAATGATTGTGATGTTATATAACATAATATATTTATGTCAATAATACTACATATTGTACCTTAAGAAATTGAATAAACTCTAGGTTCACGATAGTTTTAAATAAAAATAATTGTTTTGTAAAATTTATTAATTTTAAAATTAATTTAATAACATCGAAGTCAAATTAGTTCAAAACAGTTATATTGTTTTTTTAATTTGCCAATATTAATAAATCTGCAAATTAATAGACTTTATGATAGTATGTAGTAATATGTTGATAGATCTATAAATTACTTTTAATAATAATGACTATGGAGTCATTATTATTACCGACCATTGAATATTCTTTAATTTATAGACCTATTTAATTTAAGTACTTCATACTCCGAAAGCTTTTTTTTATATAAGTCTTTATCTTGCAATCAGCCAGCTAGACTATGCAGATGTGTTGAGAGCTGTTAGGCGTTCAGAGCAAAATCTCCATCGAGACTACTCCTCTCTTTCAACAGTGTCTATCAAGACTTAGGATTTGTCGCCTTTTAAGCCTATTTATTAGGTCCGGTATGGTTAATTGCGTGGCAAGCTTATTAGGATGCATTTCTAGCCTTTTTCTGTATAATAAATAAATCAGTGGCGCTACAACCTCTTTAGGTCTTGGCCTCAGATTTCTGAATCTGTTTCATGATCATTTTTAAATCTAATAGGCAAGTAGGTGATCAGCCTTTTTGGGTCTAAGACATGTCGGTGACATGACCGTTCGAGCACATGTTAAATGCGCACATAGAAAGAAATTCCATTGGTGCACAGCCGGGGATCGAACCTACGACCTCAGGTATGAGAGTCCAGGTCTTGATCTCCTCTTTGACCGACTCCTAAAGCTAATTAAATTATCACTAATTATTAATTCACCTTTAACATACCTTTGTAAGTGAAGTCTACGCTTTGACATCATATCATATCTAATATATAAAATTCTTCTGTCACGGGGTGCGTAATCGAACTCCTCCGAAACGGCTCGACCGATTCTCATGAAATTTTGTGTGCTTATTGGGTATGCCTGAGAATCGGACAACATCTATTTTTCATCCCCCTAAATGTTAGGGGTAGTCCACCCCTAAATTTTTATTTTTATTTTTTAGACAAAATTTTTAATTTCTATTTTTTTATGATGCAGCATTAAAAAATACATACAACCCCTCATTTTCACCCCTCTACAATCAACACCTATTTTTATTATAAATGATATACATGGCAAAACGACGTTTGCCGGATCAGCTAGTATACGTATAAAAACTCTAATGTAATAAAATCTCTAAAATGTAACACAAAGTGGAAATTTCAAAATCATAGTAAAACCTTTACCTAAACCCAGCATTATTTTCCATCCACACCCAAACAATCCAACGGGCCCACCCAATATATTCAGCCAAAATAGTTGAAGACTCCTAGCGGTAAAGTTTTGATTTAGTGCCTATAGCTGTCCCGCTTGCGAACCCTCTTTAAAGTTTTAGTCCAGTAATAGAATAAAACTGTTCGAACAATGGTTTTGCTGGAGCATTCATATTCAGCAAGGCATTATAGAAATGTTTTAACATTGCTGGCAGTGTTGCCAACGTTCGACCTAATGTTATTCGTATGAATATTCTAAAGCAAAGTGGACGCTGACCGTGCAACTTGGTAGACCTTCATTTGAACTCAGCAGTTTTAGCCAGGTTGTTTATACCTGATTTCGATTTATCGGCTTAATAAGGACAAAGGAGTTAGTACCTTGTTATTGTGGTTTTAGAACGACGAAAGCAGTGTTGGCCTAGTGGCTTCAGCGTGCGACTCTCATACCTGAGGTCGTAGGTTCGATCCCCGGCTGGAAATGGAATTTCTTTCTATGTGCGCATTTAACATTTGCTCGAACGGTGAAGGAAAACATTGTGAGCAAACCGACATGTCTTAGACCCAAAAAGTTGACGGCGTGTGTCAGGCACTGGGGGCTGATCACCTACTTGCCTATTAGATTTAAAATTTTAAAAATGATCATGAAACAGATTCAGAAATCTGAGGTCAAGACCTAAAGAGGTTGTAGCGCCACTGATTTATTTATTTTTAGACTTTCGTGAGACGTTTTAGCGCCGGTCAAAAAGTACGTAGTATAAGTAATCTTACAGAGTGTTACTGCTTAAACAAAATTAAAGTTTCCCGCCTCTTCAAATATTTCCTCAAATCCTCTTTAGTGAGGTGTAAAATATCAATATCCTCATAATTAGTGTCATAGATAAAACCCGAAACATTGGCGAATTATGCAGGTAATTCGAGACAGTACGAGGCACATGGAACAATTGTGTCTATCTTATCGCATAAGGTGGACGGATTCTAAGAGAATATAACGACAGCAAATAAGGGCTATCTATCAGCCCATTAAGAATTCCGTGCAAACATAATTTTATATACATATTTTCGATAGCTTTCTTATATATTTTACAGTATGGCGACCAGATAAAACTTGCATACTCCAGCACGCTTCTGACATAAGTAAAATAAAGGTTTTTTATACAATTTATGCTTTTAAATGACTTGCATAACTGCTTGACAAATCCTAGTTGCTTATACGGTTTGCACTATTCATTTTCATCTCATAATATTCCAAGGTACTTGTTATTTTGGTTTTAGAACTACGGCTTTCGTCTTAGCGCCGGTCAAACGTTACTAATTAATAATGTAATTATCAATAGAGACTATTAGGACTACTGTTGACCCAAGTTGAGATCATTACGCTGGCCTGCTTTCAATTTGATTATAGTACGAAATAGCAAGACAGTTAATTTTTTTGTAGATGGGAACACGGACAAGCCGCCCATCTGATACCGAGTGATGGCTTGTATTGATCGACTATGAAATGTCATGATACCACTTTTAGCATTACCCATACTTAATAGATTTATTTTGGTCATTATATTTAATAGTGGAACTTGAATTCGTGTGTTTTTGGGTATACATTAATTATTTCTACCGTGATACTACGTTTTTTGTGGTTGATCCAACAACAATGTGAGTGTTCATTTTGTCATGCATTGCTAATAGAGGTAAATGGTTTTATTCTTTATTTATTTGTCATTATAATTACCTATTGTTTAAGATGTGATGAGGAGCATAATGGTTGCAAGTTGCATAGATTTTGTAGAACAAAATACTTCGCTATTTAAAAGAGTGACGTAGAGTTTATCGCCAGTTCTTTTTTTTTTTTTTTTATAGAACGGGGGGCAAACGGGCAGGAGGCTCTGATGATGTTGTGAGTGATCTGATCTGATGTTAAGTGATACCGCCGCCCATGGACACTCTCAATGCCAGAGGGCTCGCGAGTGCGTTGCCGGCCTTTCAGGAAGTGGTACGCTCTTTTCTTGAAGGACCCTAAGTCAAATTGGTTCGGAAATACTTCAGTGGGCAGCTGGTTCCACAAAGTGGTGGTGCGCGGCAAAAACTGCCTTGAAAAACGCTCAGTTGTGGAACGGCGGACGTCGAGGTGATACGGGTGGAATTTCGTATTCTGTCTCGACGTCCGATGATGAAATTCAGCTGCAGGTATTAATCCGAACAACTCCTCTGAACACTCTCCATGGTAAATGCGGTAGAAGATGCAGAGTGACCCCACATCTCTACGCAACGCCAAAGGATCAAGCCGCTCGGAGAGAGATTGGTCGTCGACGATTTTTCGTCCGTCCTACGCACTTTCAGAGTTCTCAATTATCGGACGTCAAGACTGCAAAGTTTGACCTGTTCCACCTTATCGGCGACAGATCAAACACGACTTTTTAAGCGCGCTCCACAATTTTATAGAACCAGCTGCTATTCCAGGTATTTCCGAACTGTAACGACTTAGGGGCCTTCGAGAGAAGAGCGTACCACTACCTTAAAGGCCGGCCGCGCACTTGCAAATCTCCTTGTGTTGCGGGTATCCATGGGCAGCGGTAAACGCGTTTGCCTCCTAAAAAAATGAGAAGCGTTTAATATTTTATATTAAAAATTCTCGTGTAACGTACATTGTGACACGAGAACAAGTGACTACTGAAGGTAGGATATATGATAACATTATTAAAAAAATTTTTTTAATATATAAAACTCTCGTGTCACAATGTATGTTCCCATACTCCTCCGAAACGGCTCGACCGATTCTTATTAATTTTTTAATGCAAATTCAGTAAGTCTGAGAATCGGCTACTATCTATACTTCATACCCTTGTTTTTATGATACAAAAATACATACAACCCCTAATTTTCACCCCTCTAAGATCAACCCCTATTTTTTATAATTGTAGAAAGTCATTTTTATTAAACTAAAAATCTGTTACCTAGAAATAATATACACGGCAAAACAACGTTTGCCGAGCTAGTTTTATAATAATATTCATATTGACGTTCATAAGCGTATATTAGGTTACTTATACGAATAAATTATATTTTTATAAACTGTTTTAACAATGTTGTCTAGAAAGTTTAGTCTAGTTCCAAACGATTTTGTTAAAATATTCACAAAAAGTTCACCTGTAAACAGATTACTTTGCTCAAGAACAAATGCGATTAGTTTGAAAAATGTGTAGCAATAAGAGAATGGGGGAAGTTGAAAGTGACATCGCACCATTAAACAAGTCTCGCGGCTACCATTGCTCGCGCAAAGCCAATGAATCAAAACTTTTCAACAGAGAAAATGGAATTTCTTTACTGGCTACAAATAGTGCGGTATGTTTTCATTTTTCTGGTACTATCGATATGTTATTTATTTGAAGCTAGGCAAATTCTTATATTTATGTTGCGAATAATAAATCATTGGCGTTACAACCTTTTTAGGTCTTGGCCTCAGATTTCTGAATCTGTTTCATGATCATTTTTAAATATAAGTCCGGTGCCTGACACACGCCGTCGACTTTATGGGTCTAAGACATGTCGGATTCCTCACGATGTTTTCCTTCACCGTTCGAGCAAATGTTAAATGCGCACATAGAAAGAAAGTCCATTGGTGCACAGCCGGGGATTGACCCTACGACCCCAGGTATGAGAGTCGCACGCTGAAGCCACTAGACCAACACTGCTCTATGTTGCGTATATAATACTTAATACTAGTAGAAGAAGAATATAATTTTTTATACTAAAAGACTAAGTTTAAGGAATTAAATGTTAAAACACTATCTGGTCAATATATTCTGGAAACAACCTTGTTCTATGTACAAAAAAATATAAACGATTTTAAAACAAATGGTGACTTTACCTGGTGACACCATTATAATACTCGAAACAATATCTAAGCGTACGTCCAACTAGGCTGCAGAAGATAAAACAGTTTTTACATGGAAATTGTATTAGTTTTTACAACAAACTCCCAAGCGAAATTAGAGAATTATCAGGAAATAAATTGAAAACTCTCGTTAAACGTAAATTAATCAATAAAGCTTTCTATAAATTTGACGATTATTTAAATGATCCTAATCCTTGGGATTGATTTGCTCCAGTTCAAACAATTTGTATTCATATTGACAATTTGTATGACTCAAAACTTGGCGATTAAAAAGAATGGCGGAGAGTTTCTTACCAGTTGCCCGTGCTACAAACTTGCGAACTGGAAGTAAATGTAAATTTAGAATCAATTTAATATCTGTTCTGTTGACGTTCATAAGTGTACTTAGTTACCTTTATGAATAAAGTTATTTTTAATTTGAGTTTTGTAGTATGTCCGCATGCTTCTCCGCATATGTGTAAATAACTATAATATATATCATATTATAACCAGCGGCACGTAAGTCTAGCGCTGGCCGATACGTGGAGGGGATTGCTGCGCATGTGTACTGTCGCGCGGGGGACAAAATGCGACTGGAGAACCAATCGACGCTCTTCATTCCGCTAGCCCCCCTCAGGTACCTTATTTTTTACTTCTGCGCAATAACGGTCAGCGCTAGAGTTTCGTGCCGCTACTTATACTTTGATTTAAGCGTAAGATTCAGAAAAATCGTCAGAAATGTGTTGAATCGTCTATAATATAAGTCTCGTATCTTGTATATCACCTTTGTTTGAAAACAATTTTCCTTTACTTATTATAATTAAATTTTATGATTTAATTATTTTTATCGTGCATGTTATGTTTGCCTGTAAGTGTTTGTCACTTTAAGTATTGTATTTTATTGTTTGTACCAACGTATCAGTGTGCCGAGCGTTGGCAAGCTTTTGTAAATAAATAAAGTCAACTTAAGACTATTCTAAAATGAATATTAATCTAACTAACAAATTTAATTATTTAAATAATTATAATAACCCTAACGCATAAATAACTTTATAGCAGCGTTTGCATTCATAACTTCTATCTTAAACATCTTAATTAGCAGCTTGATATTGAAGATAAATAAACAAATATTTGTTGCTTCTTTTACGTCTGAAAAGTTGAGACTTGCGAAGTGCAAGTTTTAACGAGGTACTATTGACTTGACGCTTCACGTACACTCGTCCTGGATAATCCTTAGCCAGCTTTTATTTTCAATTTTTTATAAATATGTTATGCATTTTAGATTCATTGCTCTCTTGAATCACATTAGTTATAAGATTAATATAATATTTCAATCCAATAACAATGAAATTGATTAGAATTAAACAATAAAATCTCAAAGGCCTTACCAAGGCGTGCTTTTAATTACATTTATTAAGTCGTCATAGATATTCAAAAACAAACGTCGATTTGGTTGTTGCCATTACTTTTTGCAGAAAAAGTGTAAATAACAAAAATCCACAGAATATTTTTTTTTTTTAATTTAATGACCTGGTAACAAAGACCTTTAAGTCATAGAATACTTTATAAATCATTTCTAACCATTGATAAGTAGCAAGATTACAATTTTAAGCTCTCATGTTTTTTTATTCTACACTCTATACGTATTATACGTGTTTCTATAAATTGTTACATTTTAAATTTGGAACGCCCTTATGTCAATTCCTCGACTTGATCTGTGATACAGGTAAGCCAAAGTCTATTGAAAGCTTCGATAGTGTGTTCTAAGTCAATGTCCCATAGTAATATGAACTAATAGCCAATACGACGTAATAGTCTATAAGCCATTACTGCTAAACGTGAGTATTACGACGTAGTTAAGTGAATATAAGTTACCTATTGATTCTATTTGCGGTGAGGTAATTGTTATATGTATATAATTAATACTTATTCCAAGTTAATAGGTTTACAAAAGAATATCTAATATTGTCTTTTTACACTACAAATTACAGAACTAAATGCATCAATGAATGTATATTGGAACGAAGTTCCTTATCGCGCGTTGTGAAAGGGGGCTAGACGGAAAAAATTCTTAAAAGTTGTCACGACACTTTTTTGCTATTTGCTATTGTATTACACCGGTTCTCGTCCGATCACTGAAGTTAAGCAACGTCGGGCGAGGTCAGTACTTGGATGGGTGACCGCCTGGGAACACATCGTGATGTTGATTTTTTTTCGTAGCGATAAGAAATCAGAATTCTTTTTGGAATCACTTAACTAAATTAGTCGTAGTAAACGTGCACCAGAATCCCTGTAAAATAATCATTGCTGGGTCCCTAGTTTCCTTGCAAAATACAATACCTTTAAAAAATATCTAAACCACGAAATAGGAAATATGCTTATTAATTGTGCCACTTAATTTATATTTAGGTTATTTTACTATTTAATCGCTGCGTAGCACAACGACATCATACTTGTTCCTCTTTTAGATTCTGGTCTCTAAAAACTTTAATAGACGATAAAATATAAGATTGGTTTCGAGAAAATCTATCATACTGTTATGATAACAATTAACATATAAATTAATCGAAAGGAACTTCGTCCCATCCGGGTGTCCCTTGACACCTCTCAAGTTTTTTTTTTAATAAATACATTATTACAAGGAATTTTTTTTTGTACCGAAACAATTATACATATTTTTTGTTCATGTTACTTGATGAAGCACGTAACACAATTATGCATGAAGGTTTTATTTTATCGAAATCTTACAGCGTCAAATACATGAGACAATACAGTAATGATTGATATAAATACACTAGAATAGTTATGAGCAATCTTATCTTGTCTTAGCAATCTTTTAGAGCAGTGTTGGCCTAGTGGCTTCAGCATGCGACTCTCATACCTGAGATCGTCGGTTCGATCCCTGGCTGTGCACCTTTTCTATGTGCGCATTTATCATTTGCTCGAACGGTGAAGGAAAACATCGTGAGGAATGTCTTAGACCCAAAAAGTCGACGACGTGTGTCAGGCACTGGAGGCTGATCAACTACATGCCTATAAGATTTAAAAATGATCATGAAACAGATTCAGAAATCTGAGGCCAAGACCTAAAGAGATTGTAGCGCCACTCATTTATTTATTTATTATTTACAAAAAATAACTAGCAACAAATAATTTAATACCTAATGATGCCATAGGCAAAGTAACGTAACGTCGACTAGAAATTAATTTTGATATTAAATGCATTTTAGCGTTCAAATTTACGGGACACATAGATTACATTCTTTCATAACCTTTTAGTTAGGGACGAGATATAATAATAAAACAATTCGGGTCGTACGTAAAGAGGGTTGAAAGGGCCGGTAGCTTAATTAAATACAACGCTCAACAATTTCATTCGCCATTTCAATGTTAATAAAATCGACGGGTAACATGGTATTTTATGATATACTCTGTGATTTAACTTTGCAACCACGTAATCAAACGTATTTCTGAATCGGCCACTTTTAATTTGAATGTATTTATAACGTTGCTCAATTTTAATAATCCGTTAAATTAAATTTCGAATTAGAAAAATATTCTTTATATTATCTACATTTGGTGGTTTTTGTTTTTGCATTTTTGTTGTTTTATTCAGCATGTTCAATGTCACTGTCGGGGCCTCATAGCCTAGCGGTCTTATTAAGTGGCAGCTAGGTGAGGGGTACCGGGTTCGATTCCCGGTTCGATGGCAAGTTTTAATTTAATTTAAAATTGTTCTCGGCCTTTGGGAGGGTTGTGCGGTACCGGGCGAGTGCTTAAACCGTACATAGAGGAAACTGTCGAATTTCTAAGACAAGCACGAATTGTAAAAAATCCTATACTTGACGCGGGCTAATGCACAAATGTCACTGTCACTGGCTAAGTGACTGGAACGATAGCGCCAATTTGGTTGATGACGTAACACGCTCGAATTTAATTTTTGTCTTTTCTTGGTTGTGTAAAAACTTTTCAAACTAGTGTGTTGTTATTATAAGACTATACATTTAACTTTTTAATTTAATATTTTGCTAAAATCTAAATCAACCAAAATAAAGACCTACACATATTTGGTAAAACATTACATTTTTCAAAACTGTAATATATAACTATTATTTTCCGCAGTTAAATGTCACGGATTCAACACCCTGGAATCTAGCTGTTCTTTAACAATTATGTGCATTATATATTTTGGCATGATTTGCAAACCGACATAAGAGAAATGAAAAAAACAACTATCAGGTTTGAAGTGCATTAATGAGAGTGTTTTATTTTCCAGGAATGACAATGGCTGTTCTTTTGACACACGAGACAGTCACAACTCCAAATATATTTATGTGGAGATTATCCGCTTATAATATAATCAATAAACGCGCGTCGACAGGATTTTCACATAAACATACGAGACCCCTGTTCAATATACGCGAACTTGACAAAAAGATAACACATAGACGAGTATTGGCGGTAAAATATGGTATTATGTTGAAGAAAATATTTTGTTAAGCTCGTGAGTTGGCGGCTGTATAAACCTCTAAAGTCCCATTTATTATGCTTAACATGTTAAGACAAACAGACTGACGAATTTGTGCTTATTGTACGACGAAATCAACCATTTATAACGCCTATGTAGTCGACTTTTGACACGTTACCTTACGTTCCATGTTTGCTCTAATTTATTCCCAGGCGTATGTTGAAGATGTAATCTTTATTTATTCGATAGAATTTACTGGTATTTAATTTTTTTTTAATCTAGCTGGAATATTAGGCCTATTTTTCGATGATATTATGAATAATAAAAGTGACTAAATAAAAGGAATTTGGAGTAATTAAAACTTAAACATTTCGCTTTTAAAGTTCGCAAAATTCTACAAGTATTTCTATATTAGACGGTTTACATTTTCTCCACGAATAACTTTTAACTAAATTGGACTGTATTAATAATAGTTACTTAACTTTATTACTGTATAATTGTGTGTGTTTCGTAGAAAATTATTTGTCTTCGTCGAGTTCTGAAAGTCGTAATTCCTTTGTCAAGATTCTCCATAAAATAAATGTTATTTTTAAGTTGGGACTTTATATAGCAGTAACCTAGTGGCTTCAGCGTGCGACCTTCATTCCTGATGTCGTGGTTCGATCCCAAGCTGTGTACCATTTGACTTTCTTTCTATTGCGCATTGAACAGTGAAGAAAGTCCACGGCGTGTGTCAGGTACTGATACGGGCTGAAATGCATAAATATCTAAAGCGCAGAAGGAACCTTAAAGGTGATAGCGCCACTGTTGTGACTTTGTCATATTTGATTATGCCGTGTCTCGTGGCTTGACATGGGTAGAGTCAGGACGATATTTCCTTTATGATTATTCCAGGAGAAAAGTGAAAAGTCTCGACACATGGAAATGGCAGGGAGGAATAAAGAAAGAAGTCGCGGTCGATTGACCCTGGTCTGACCAAATTAAGACAATAGTGGGTCTCAACATCCCTAATGCACCAAGACAAGCAGTTACATAATGACCGTTCTTTTACACCTGGAATTCAGTACTAAGTTCTTACAAACTTACTTAAACGACAGTATATTAATTTATTACTGCTAGTGGTATAAGCGTTAGTGTATTAAAACAAACTCACTATTTTATATTCTCTATTTATTTTTACTATCAGCCACCAATTAACTTATTTATGTTAAAACAATAATGTTAAATATATAAAATGTACTCGAAAACTTTGATGGCCGCATGAAGAATAAAGAATGATAAAAAATAAAAAGCTTTCGGCCAATATTAAACATTTATTTTACTACGTCAGAATTAGTACACGAAATAAAATAAAAGGTAATAAATACACTGTTGTACCTACAATCTACAAATACTGCGCTGATGAACTCTAAAACATGCTAAGTTATTTAGACCGCTATGGATATATAATACTTCTGGACTTTAGCCATTGGGGCCTAACGGACAGTTTGCGGTTAGACTACAAAGCCTTTTGGCAATGTCAGTGTCCATGGATGGAGTTAACATCAGGTGAGCCTCCTGCCCTTTAAGTCGGAGAAAGAAGATACACTACAGATTCACTATTGTACCCCGCGTTATTTAAAGTAAAATTTTCTGGTTTTTAGACATATGTTCATAAGTGCGCAGGCGCTAATTAAAGATTTAAGTTGGTGCCTAGATAGTAGCGGTGACCCCAGAGCTGGTGCTTTCCTCGCTCAACAAAAAGTATCGCAATATATTAAGGAAATGCTGCCAGCGTTAAACACTGTCACAGCTTTTAAATTTGTTTTAATTTTCTTTTTATTCTTTTTCAATTATTATTACTACTATGTTGGTTAAGAGCTGTATATTTGTGTGTTGGAAATAAATTTTAAGTTCACAATTATTAATTTACCATTTGTAATTTCCCTTTTTCCCCTCCTATTGTCTATGACCGGAACCACATGGCTCGTTTTATAATTGGATTGTCGTATCTGCATTTTCCGGAACCGAACAAAAGTTTTTCTGCTTCTTTTTATTTAAAACATGACAATGGTATTTAAGTTGAAAATAACTTCTATTGGGACTTCAATTTGCTACTATCTTTATTTTTTTTTCTATTGTTTTATTGTAAGCTTGGTTTATTATGACTTTTGAGATACTTACGAACAATATAAATTTTGCTTTTGCATGCTAGTTTTTCGATCTATTATACGACTTTCAAGGCAAATAAAAAACTCATTAATTTATTGATAATTTTAATACATAAAACACGATAATTGTGTATACAAACTTGATTTTTGTGTAGGTTTTTCAAAAGTAACTGTGTCGCTCATACAATCTTCTAACGGTAATAATAATACTGATTGATTTTTTTATTATAGTTTTCGTATAATAAAATATAATTTAAATTTCATAGTATCAGCTAGTATTAAATTTATATATTGTTGCTTTTTTCGATTATAACAAGTATATCGTTTTTTTAGAAATTATATCAATCAAATAAACATTTTTATATTTATCATATTTTTCCTTAAATAAAACTTTCCTTAGAGTTGAAGGAATAAAAAAATTACTCGAATTGGTCCAGGCGTCTTGGAGTAGCATAGCATAGCGTCATAGCAACATATTTAGCGATTCATTTTTATTTATAAAGATTCTTCAACAATAAAATCCATTTGAACCATAAATACTTTAGTATAGTAAAACTAACAGCCTGAGCCCAGACATTAGCGTTAATAAATAGTGTATCGAAAGGTTTTCTTTCACCCATTAGTGGTACATTGAACTTTTATTTATCGTTCACATTATGCCGTAAGTGCAATAAGACTTCATTAGTTTGAAAGGACGGTATAAATTTCAATTGACTCTTTCAATATATGTACTTAGGATTCGTTTCGTTAGGTAAACATTCGATTTAGTCTTGGTCAGAATTAATAGAATTACCCTATTAATTCTTATATTTAGATGTTAATAAGAGTGTAAGTTAAAACTACGTATTTATGTATAAGTTCTAACAAAACGTGTATGCATAAAATAATACAAGAAAATATACCATCACTAATTTTACACACATGTAACACATACATTATATACGAACATAAGCAAGAACTAGCAAGGGAAACAATTAAAAAGCAACCACAAAAAATAATAATAATAAAAAAATAGAAACTTAAACCTCATTAATAGCATGATAAACAAAGTTACGGTAAGTTGGAAGATTGTCGTAAAATATATCAACGTAAAATAAGAACTTTGGCAACAAAACAATTTGTTTTAGGTTTATTATATATTTTTTCATAAGAATTATACCTACAATAAAATCAGTGCACTACAGTCGATTAATCTAAGGCAATCGCAAACATCAACTAGTCCTCATGTTAAATATAGTTAGACTTTGGGTCCTTCAAGAAAAGAGCGTACCAATTCTTAAAAGGCCGGCAACGCACTCGCGAGCCCTCTGGCATTGATAGTGTCACTTAACATCAGGTGAGCCTCTTGCCCGTTTGTATCCTGTTCTAGAAACAAAAAAGTTGTTCTGGATTTTTTGTTAGAATGGCTTTATAAGAGTATTCACTCTTGTTTATAATGATCAATATATCTTAAATACCTAATACATATTAGACTTACGTGTGGTTTTATAATTTTTTTAGTAATGTATGTCAAATTGTGTCTGTTTTTTCCTAACTACTCTTAACTGTGATGTTTGTTTTAATGTGTGTTCCGTTTTGATATCAAGTAAATAAATATGCCATCAAAACATAATTTGTGTAAAATACCAAGTCCCACAAGGCAGTCATCGTTCCAGCCGTTCACGCGTGATGCCGTGACCAAGGGAAATAGGGATTCATTTATATATATATATATTTATAATAGATGTCAATGTTCTTATTATGAAAATTAATATGACATTTGCAAGCCTATGTGTGCGCATTTTTATAATTTTCTTTGGAAATACTCGTGTACGATTTATTGTTATTATTCTCTGTGTGATAATGGGTCACGAAAAAGTCCCGCAATAAAATACCTATATGACAAAATACTCTATTAAAACTATTGCCATAATATATTTAAAAAAAAATACTCTATACATCTCTTCGTCTATGAATTAGATTATTATCAGTCTATCATCCGACAAATTTATAAATACGATGCCTTCAACAGTTGTTTGCATATTTTTCGAAATAATTTTATTCCATTACACGCTTTTTGATTCGATGCCATGCAATTTATGTGTCTAAAAGATTCGTCCCGATTTTCCGATAACGAAGCAAAAATTTAACTAGCGTGAAACTGTTCGCGCTACAGTTCTTTGATACTATTAACAATTTAGCTACAAAAATACTATTGTACCACAAAGAAGCGTTCAGTGGCCGTTGTTACACAATTTTATATTAAATCAAGCCGTGAGTACATACCTCGTTTCAATATATTCTCAAGATGAATGGCACACAATTTTCAGTCGTAAGGATATGGAGAAAATTTGCTTAGAAACAATGATCGAGGTTAGACTGATAATATACTATTAATTTGCCTTTACAATAGGTCACAATACGCACAAACACTCACTAACAATATAAAATCGAGGAGGTAACTTATAATAAATATAATTGGGAAAAAGTAATCAAAGTAAACAAGTGAATCCAATGTGACGATCAGCCGAGATCACCTCACTAAAATTTTTGAAAGTAAAAATATGTATTTCGAACAACACATATGTATATTTAGAGACATAATAGGTTATTATGATATCTACTTTTCTATGTGCAATAAACGCTTTATCGTATGATTAATTTATTGTGAGGTTACTCGCATATACTTTAGCGAGAGTGGATTGTTTTAGGTAATATAACAATACTAGCTGACCCGGCAAACGTTTGTTTTGCCATGTATATTATTTCTAGGAAACATTTTTTTATTTGAATAAAAACAACTATCTACAATAATAAAAAATAGGGGTTGATCGTAGAGGGTTGAAAATTAGGAGTTGTATGTATTTTTGTATCATATAAAAAAACAAAAAAAAACATTTTGTTGGGGTGGACACCCGTTATCACTTAGGGGTTTGAAAGATAAATAGTAGCTGATTCTCAGACTTACTGAACTGATGGTTTTAGTGACTTAAAAAAAAAAGGAACGAAAAATGGCCTAACCTAACTAAAGTACTAAGCTAGAGACGAGTCCCAAGCCCCTAGGAGCAGACCAGTTGGCACAATTGACAAACATTTTGATTTTAATACTGGTAACAATATTTTCGTGTTAGGAGAGCATACGGTAATGCTAATGAGAACCTTTATACTTAATAACTAAAAACTTTCTTCAATTGTTCGCCAAATATAAGTAATCTAAAGTAAAATCAATTTTTGTGTTATATTTATCTTTATTATTGTATTAAAACAAAAATTCAATTAGATTTCTAGTAATAGTAGCAGTAACATTTATTAATTACACTGACATTTCAACAAATCAAGTTACGAAGTTTCTAACTCGGTTCTCAAGTTAAACCAACGATTACGAAAACTAACTGTTCTGTGGTATTAAATCTTAGTTTTTCTATAAGATATTTCTGTTTTACCAAGAGGTAATAAAAGCTGTGTTCATATAATGAAAAACAAAACAGTGTACAACCTTTTCTATAAGCAGATGATCTACCTGGTGCCTGATGCACGCCGTTGACTTTTTGGGTCTAAAGCATGTTGGTAGCTACAAAAAGATAGGCAAGTAAAAATATCATAAAGTAAAATGAAGTGTGGGTGGGTGAAAGGGTCAGCTAGTTTGATATTAATACATCCTCACATTGACAACACACATTGACAATTGACCATACTACGCCCTCTATTTCGTTAATATATATTAAGTTTCTCGCAGACTACTAAACCTTAATTAAGACATTTTCTCCTAACAATTACAGGTAATAAGTTTAGTACACGGCTCAGCGCCGCTTCAACTTGTAATTACTAAGAACGTCACTGTTGCACTGTCTTACACCGTCTTAGTGAGATCGTGCTTAAATTTACTCATTATAAACTAAATGCACATTATTCACGTTCTAGACACGTAATTTTATACGGCGCGTTGTAATTAAGGGTTAAGTTGCGAGCGTTTGACGGCTTCTAAATTAATGATAAATTAATTGTTTTCAGATTTTGAATGTTGTGTTACTATATTTAAATTTTTATCAATTGTTTGAATTCCTTCTGTACAGTCACTGGCATTCAATTGTGTAATGCCTGTAGTTTGAGTTTGATTTGTTTCGCTGCCTTTTTTGTTGTAATGATAGGTAAAACAATATCAATAGTAAAAAAAGTGCATAGAAACAGTGTGTATTATGAACACATATAGGTACTAAGTTTTTGTACATTAAAAGCGAAAGTAACTCAGTCTTTCACGGTTTTACGCCTGAGCCACTGAAGAGATTTTAATGATTTGTGAAGTGAAACTAAGGGTAAACTTTTTACGGAAAAAACGTCACGAAGATGTGCAGTTTTTGTCGAAGAAAAGGGAGAGAGCGATTGAAACCGATTGAGAGAGAGTGAGAAAGGTGTATTACCTTATAGAAATTCTATTTTTAAAAATAAAATTTCGTAAAGAGAATTTATGAAATATTAGTGTTTTATATTAAATGTATTAATTTTTGACACTTTTAATATTTCAATGACAATTAAATTCATTAAATTCTTAACATATCTTGTATTAATTAAAAATGGGCACCGCTACACGCGGAAGACGTTGAATCGCCGCTATGACGGCCGTCATGCAAATGACAGCACCACTATTTGACGTTACGGTGACACTCAACGTTCTCTAGAAAACCTACTCCGATGTTTTTTATAGACAACGTATGGGTGACGTCACCCAACGTTACATTGCGGACGTTGGATAACGGCACTGCTTTTCTAGGAAACCGTAGCTTTAGCCTTTTGTTTATAATTAGCAATATTTTCATTCGGATATAGATATCTATCTTATACCTTTTCTTGTGTAATTAATAAAAATCTGAATTCCTATATATCCTTCACATTAAAGATGATGGCAAAACCTAAATGAAAATGTATCATACTAGGACAATAACATCTTACATATACTCTCGCTTATTGAATAGGAACAGCTAGGGCGATATATGCAATAAAGTGTATCTGTGAGTATAGTACATAATGGCTCATTGTATAGCCGTCTATCAAGCAAATTTACCATCAGTTGCGGTCCGCAACATTATAGCTACATGCTTGGTTGCAGGCTGCTACCTAATTTCCTGAGCTACACATAATTGCTATGCGAAGTAAATTTAGCGTCAAAGCCATTCAAGAATGTTCGAAACACCTCGAAACAATCAAATTGAGTTATTATTAGGGTGGAAAGATTAGCATTTATTATGTGAATTATGGCAATATAAAATAATAATAATAATCAGTGGCGCTACAACCTTTACAGGTCTGGGCCTCAGATTTCTGAATCTGTTTCATGATATGACATTTTTCAATCCAATCAGGTGATCAGCCTCCAGTGCCTGACACACGCCGTCGACTTTTTGGGTCTAAGATATGTCGGTTTCCTCACGATGTTTTCCTTTACCGTTGGAGCAAATGTTAAATGCGCACCAAGAAAGAAAATCCATTGGTGTACAGCCAGGGATCGAACCTACGACCTCAAGGATGAGAGTCGCACGCTGAAACCACTAGGCCAACACTGCTCTCAACAATATAAATATTTTATATTGTTTCATATTATTTTTCATTTTGAAACACAACAACTGATTATCGAACTACATACATTTAAATCATAAGTAAACGGAAAACGCTTAAATATTGATACATCTGATGGTATGTTTCACATTTGTGATTAAATATTTTGCTTTTCAACGACGAAGAAGATGCAGGGGGAAATAGTTGAGTTTGATTTGTTTCGCTGCCATTTTTTTTGTAATTAAAATAGTTAATTTTAAAATTTTGTATTATCAAAAAGCGCATAGAAACAGTGTGTATGATTAAATTACTACACACTTACGCCTAAGCCACTGAAGAGATTTAAATGGGTTTTATCCTGAAAAATATGCTGAAAAAGGGAATGAATCTTTGTACGAAAGTGCGTCATAGTCGAAAATAAATATCTGGCCAAATTACGCCACGCAGACAAAATTACGGATAAAAGCTAAATAAATATACGTACAAACGTATATGTAAATGTTAATCTATTTACTTTATAAATAAGTAACCTCTTAAGTAATGTTACATGTAAGAAAGACATTTACGAGCATCTTATTAAACAATCCGAACCTTCCTAATAAATAAAGGCACCGCACACATCAAGCTGTTACAATCCTCACCGCAGGCGACGATCACATCCAGTGGATTTATCACTTCCCCTACATTGCACATTGTATATACCAAGTAATTACTTCTTATTGTTAACCATTAGTGTTACCGCAGTTTCTACGAATTTTGTCTTACATAAGTAAGAAATTTAAAAAAGTCACTTTTCTGAAAGATCAATTACAACTCTTCAACTACTTTTAAAGGTTCTAGTCGTTGACTATTCAAGCACTTATTATTTTTTTGAAACAAATAGATACATTACTTTTATAGAAGCAAAAACCAGAAATAAATCATAAAGTATTTGATGTATCTTAGAGCGGTTTCATAGAGAAAGAATAATAACAGTAGACAATTGTATTAAGCAGATCACACAAAAGAGGACGACATAAATACTAATACATAATTATAACAATGAAAAAAAGCAAGACCAAATTAAAGTATAGCAATTGCTTTTATTTATTCTAAAATGAAGCAGTAGAGGAGTAAGAAAACAGGTCGACATAAAAATCAAGTACACGTTTTGTAAAGAGGCCAAATAAAGGAGCCTTATAAATTTCCAACATTTAGGAAGAGTACCGCAAGTAAGCATTAGTCTACTCACTTATAGTATATAATCTCTGAAGGGGTGCATAGTGACAGAGGGGTGCGCTTGAGAATGACTGGCATGACGTTATCTAGACCAGAGGAGTATTATTTATTGGAGTACATACAGTTTCTTTGCTGGTATAGATTAAGTGAAACATAAATTTTTGATAAGGATATGCCAATTCCTGGAAATGCCTTCATCGACAAAGTTAGCATTTCTTTAATCGTACAATATAGCAAAGAGTTCTTCATTGAGAAAATGTTTCTTGTTAAGTTTACTGAAGACTTCCTTTTAAGCGTTTGATCGTATTTCTACAAGTTTCTTTCATCTTAAGGATTTAATAGAATTTCAACTAGCTATTAGGATTATTTCTAAAGACTGTTATAGTAAATCATTTAAGAAAATAACTTAAAATTTTTATTTCATGAAATGAAGAGCGTGTAACATCTGGTTTTTACTTATTTGACAATTTTTTTATATTTACTATGTTCTTGTTTCCTAAATAGACATTGTGGATTTTAAATTAATTAATTTAATGAATAGAAAAAAAAAATTGGTACGTTTTTATTAATATTAATAAAGAGCACAACATCCCTTAAACAAAAACAAAACAATTTTTTTTATATCACATCTTGTTCTCTTATGTATACGTACCACAACTTATTCCCTCATATTCACTGTCAAATAGTCAAAGTAAATGTGACATAGCGTATTTAATCACAGATAGAAGTTTCTAGACATTCGGTTTTTTTCGAAAACGTTTACCTTGACGTGAAAAGTATTAGGAGTAACAAAGTTGGTGGGCAGCAAACAATTAGAGGAAGTTAGGGTTAGTTAGTTAGGGATCGGGGCTCAACGGATTTGTTTGTTCTGAGTCGTTGTTTGTTGCCTATAAACATTGCTCCACAGGATATTAGCCCTTGTCCGGAAGTGTGGACAGCATTTCGACGTTTTCATGAACAATTGTAGCGTTCGTATTTTTCACTAGTCATAAGTCAAATGGGAATATTTTCATCGTTATAATGGGATTAAAAGTCTGATACAGATAGGTTAAATTTTCAAGTGACTTCACAAAAAGTGAAGGAGGTCGTTATCATTTTTTTTTATAACGGGCGGGAGGCTCACCTGATGTTATTTTGCTTATCTTGCCAAAGCCGCGCACAAATTATTTAAAGAGGTCTATTAGGTATGAGGGTGTGCAATTGTTTAATCAGTTGCCGTCTAAAGTTCGTAACATTTGCGTGTTTAATCAATTCAAAAGGGCATTAAAGATACACATCCGAATGAGCCCATTTGACTAAAATTGGGCTAGCTGATGGCGACTTGTATCTCGTTCATATATATAATACTAAATTTCTCTTGTAAATAAAAAATAATTTTTGTAATAAGAAATAAAGTTCTCTAAACATTATGTTAAGTGATACCGCTGCCCACGGACACTCTTAATGACAGATGCTCGCGAATGCGATGCCGGCCTTTTAAGAATTGATTTTTTTCAATTTACCGTCTAATTTTGTTTGTACTCCGTTATCCGTGGATTTGGAACTCCAATGAATTATATGATCTTCATAGCTCGATTATAAATAAATAAATTATCGTTTAAAACATTTAATGCTCTTGGTGACAAGACCTATCAATAGAAATAAGAAAAGCTAGCAGTACTAAGACTGATGAGGTTATTACGAATTCATTTTAGCATAAAGTCAACGTCAATAACAAACAATTCATATACATTTCCCCTTTTAATCTAGCTAGGATTGAGTACAATTAGAGAAGCAAATGAAGCGATAACATACTTGTCTTTTCACCGAACCGTCAAATATATCAAGAGCTCTTTAAATGGGAAGACGTCGGTATACCTTTTCATTTTATTTGCCATGTCTAAGATTGAGATTGATTTTATATCGGTCTTATAGTTGTGCGATCTATGAGGGGTCTCGTTATGTTGGTTCAATGCATCTGTATAAATTCATACAGGCAACGGGCGCCTTCCGTCCCGACGCTGGTTGTTATGTCAAGGAAATGGACTGCTGTGTAGAGCGGAACCGTCAAAAGTGAAGAATCAGTGTTTCACGGTTAACATTGTTTTTATTTGATTCCACGAGCAAACTGTATTGATGCATTGCACGATAGTCTTTTGTTCGGTGTGTTTTAACATCCGTACGGTGGTATTATTTTTTCATAAAGTTTTTCGGCATGTTATTTTTAAATTGAATTTTGGAAAGAGAATCGTCTAGCTTTGAGTCAGTCCAATAGACTACTGGAAATGGATTGCTCCGTTTATACGAGTAAAATAAAGTAAGATTTTTTGTTATATTGCTTTTCGTGACACACGTCGGACCGTATTGTATTGTCAAATTAACACTGGACGCCCCGAGAAAAACAGTCAAATGAAAACCTCTCTTACGAACGCTGCCTTAAGGAGAGAATTTTAGGGCATTGACATTAAATGTGTACTTTTTGCAATATATAAAAACAAGGCGTCGGCGGCGTCTCTTAACTTAAAAAATATTGCACAGAATTTATTGCAGTTTTCACCAATATCTAGAATGATTCATGAGGAAGGTATATAATTGTTCAAGTTTTACGAGTCACGGCTGCTTGCTCGAAGCCGGGATATCTCGCTAGTATATGATAGGTTTGTTATGATTATTAATCTATACGCTTTAGTCAAGTCAAGTCAAAATCATTTATTCATATTATATAGGTAACACAATGTTCACTTATGAACGTCAAAAAAAAAATACATTAAATGCGTCTAATTTTACATTTACTGCCAGTTCTCAAATCAAGAGCGTAGAACGGAATAGAAGAACTGGCAATAAACTCTCCGCCACTGTTTTTAATCGCCGAGTTTTTTGTTTTACGGAGGATTTGTAAGGAGCAGCATCCATTACACCATGTTCCTCATGACATTTTAAGTAATAAATAATAATAAAATAAATTAAAATCAAAGATTTGTCCTCTATCAGAAGGAGGCATGGTGAAAAGCTAACTCAGAACTGATAGCATTGATTACTGATTGTAAAACGAATGCAGATACACCCCAAAGATCTTTCTATTTTACTACCCCCTACCCCCTTATACCCTACCCCTATAAACTTACAAAACCAAACTAATATAGGAATTATCAGCTCAACAAAGCCGCGACTTGCATAAATATAAAGTATCCATACATGTTGGAATGGAAACTCATTTCCGATAGTGCGAGCTACCTTATTGATAACGTTAGTTTTAATTGTTCAATGAAATTTGATAACAGACATTCCGCTCATACTAAATGTGGCAAATGTTTCATATGCGATATTGGTGTAATATTTTACATTTCAATGCGATACAGTTGTATAATGTTTAAGTGATTGATATTTTTGATTAACTCCCACAGCCCGTTTAATCGTCTACTGGCTTTTGGTAATCCAATTTATTGCGTCCAATCAACGATATAAAGCCACTGGCTACATGTATGTAGTCGAAACTAAGATAAGCTGGTAAGACGTTTTTCTCCACCGGAACAAAGAATCTACCGGTTCTCAATCACACGACCTCAATGCCGAAATACAAATTTCAATCATAAGTTTTCTGTAGTACCTGTATATTTGTGAACTTCTTTTATACAAAATGTCACGTGATTGCAGTGGTGCTGTCGTATGCCGCGATATTTCAAGCTACACGAATGCGAGGAAGTTGCATGGATGATGGATCTTAGCGCAACGACTTGGGGGGCGATTGTCATTGGTCAGCAGCATCACTAGTTCAAAACGCGTTGACACGCGACATGTTGCGTTATTACGACCAATCACAAACGTAACGTTTTATCTTTCTTCTTTTGTTTTACGTTCTCACCTCTCTTGGTTCATAAATTCTATTACTCTACATTTGTGTCTTTCGTCTTACTTCTTAATGTCAATAAATGTCATTTTTGAGAGTAAGAATACAATATTATAAAATTATGAGAAAAATATACGTTAACTGCTAAATCATTCTTGGTTTAATGTATTTAATTTAATTACCGTTTGAGGGTGATGTAATCTTTTATGATAACAGCACTACTTAGTCATTAATTAAGAGTTAACAAGAGGTTAGGATATTTAACCGAGCATGAAAAAATTCATAGATTAAACAAAACCTAAAAATATTACTATATCCTTGACGTACTTATAGTAAAAACGTTTTCAAACAATAAGAAGAGAGTAGCAATAAAATTCGATTGGGTGTTTAGAAATTTAATCAATACACTTATTATAAAACGGTGGATAATTAAAATGCGATAAATGTCACGTCTAAATATAATCTTAGCCTATATTTTTATTAAATTTAATTAATTTTTATAAGCTATCGCTTCGTCCTCCTCTTTCTTCACTGCTTGAATAAGGACGAGAGACATCACAGAGTTAACGACCTGAAATCAATAAGTGTTAATTATCTACTATTGAAGCTCATAAATCAAATTGAGTAGTTTTTTCTAGTAGACTCTTTCAATTATCAAAAAAGTTATTCCTGCGAGAATTGTACAACTGTGTTTCTTGGTTATATTGTTGGCAGGTTCCATATTTGTTTGGTACTAATTTGTAATGTAAATGAGCCGTATACCTAGTAAGTCACTTACTAAAAAGAAATCAAATTACAAACAACTGCATATGGTTGCAGCTCCCCACAAAACAAAAAACCTGGCGATTAAAAACAGTGGCGGAGAGTTTATTGCCAGTTCTTCTCTTTAGTTCTACGCCCTTGATTTGAGAAATGGCAGTAAATGTAAAATTAGAAGCATTTAATATATATTTATTTTTTGACGTTCATAAGTGTACATTGTGTTACCTATATGAATAAATGATTTTGATTTTGACTTAGTTTCGCATGTATTAGTTTATATTGGAAGGTTGTAGTTTCAAGTCCCTTAATCAAACTCAAACTCAAAATAACTTTATTCATATCGGTAAACAAGTACACTTATGAACGTCAGAAAATTAGTTAATGGTACAGACTATATATATATTTTATTTAAAAAGCATTTATATGCCTACCCGTAAAAAGCATTGTTCCACCGAAAACCCGGATATTGACATCCGGCGGAAAACCCATGTTTAAATTGTTCTAATGGATAATGAAAATTTCTAAAACTTACACAAATCATGCAAGAGGCAAGAACAATACCAGCTAGCCAACCGGTTCTTCCTTCCAAGTACCAAGTGAGCTCATCAACACATCCATGGAAGTAGGCATTTCCGGTCACAGAGTCACGGCACTCAGAGGGCAGAGGCTTGTTCAGGTTGAGGTAGTCCATTGGACCATCAGCACCGCAACAACCAATCTGACAAAAATAATTATTTTCATTCTCTCTCACTCTTTTTGGTCAGGGTTACTATTGTTAGCTTTTAATATTTATTTAATTAAATTCTAAACATTATTATGAAACATATTCTTAAGAATCTTGCTACAATTGCACATGTGCAATAGGTACTCATTTGACTCGTTCGCTTATTTACGAATTGACTCGTACAACTGCCCTAAAGTGGGAGTCGAGCCGGAGTATCCCTACTCCGGCTCAAAATATTAAAAAAAAGGTTTTAAGTTGTAACACATGCGCACGGGCAATTTTCCTTAGTTCCAGTTTGAAATTATACAGTTTATGTAAAATCAGTGAGTGTATACTACTATAATAATATAGGTAATTCATAGGGAATCATATCATCATTCGAGTGTTCAATTTCCTACCCTAAGAAACCCCTACACCCTAGACCAACTAGCCCTTACACTATGTTATTAAACACAGGAGCAGCGCAGCATAAGCGCAGAACAACATAATTTGTTTCCTCCACTTTTCTTTTTTTATAGAAAAGAATAAGAATAAGAATAAGAATAATTTTTATTTTCTCCCAAAAACAATAAGATAACAATTGAATTGAAAAGGTATTGGGAGACTGGTTTCCAAACTAGGCAAGAACCTGTGATATGGATAACCAGGCTTCCATTCCACAGCAAAGTCACAGTGTTTACAAAGGGAACATACCTTTATGGGTAGACAAACAAACTAATACAATATAGCACAAATACAGTTGAATGTGAGGGTGTGTGTGTGCGAGAGAGAGAGAGTGTGTGTATGTGAGTGTTGTGTATGTGTAGGTGAGTGTGTGTGTATGTTGATAGTGGGAGAGGGTGTGTTATATGTTTAGGGATACGACCAACCATGTCACTTATCATCACCTTGACTCACGCTAGTTGCCGGTCTTTAAGATCTATCTTTACTCTCTTTTCTTCAAGGACCCTAATTTCAATCTATCTTTAAATATTAAAGCATATATCGCGACACAATCGCGGTTTTAGATCCTTTTGATTACACATGGAAAGTCGCATTTTAAAAAGAAATTCCATGCTAAAACAAAAAATTGGTTCAGAAACTTAACGTATGTAGAGTGTATCCATTTGAAAGATTACAAAACACAATTGGCCCAGTTCAATAAATTTTAGAAGGCCTACGTCATTAGATTAGTGCACTACGAAATGACGACCCCCGGGCCTCTTTCGACGTCAACCGTCCATTTAGCAAATATGCTCTGGGAGCTCGAACTTTTTGCCACCAGATTGGCCTCTTCACCTGATAGATTCACTGATTGGACTAGTTCGTAGAATGAAAGCATTTGATTGCCTGCTTGCCAATCAATTGCATTGTTCTCTGTAGATATGTTAGACCTATTTTTTCGTGTTACATCTAAATTAGAATTCTGGGCCAGCTTTTTTTAATTTCTGTTATAAATATATTATTGTGTAAAACACGAAATTGTTTGTATCACAAACTTGTTGTTAGTAATACTTGATAACCGAGATATTTCGATAAAAATACTCGATTAATTATGGCGTACTGTTGAAGTTTGTTTTTATAATCTAAATATTTAAAACAATGTCGTGTTAGTTACACCAATTATAACTCAAGATCGGCTGGACCGATATTAGTTTGGTGGATTCTTCTCCGCTCCGAATAGCAGAATAAGTAATAAAATATCGGATAAGTTAAAAAATTAATTTATAAATTAATTTTAGCATGTGGTGCCATCTGTTGACAAAATGTTGCAAAGTGCTTTAACATGCAGTATCGCAATGTTGACGCTACACAGAAGAGCGTAAAACTGCCATTCTTTTTGTTAGGCAGAACGAAGTTCGCCGGGTCCGATAGTTTTTTATACAAGTTACGTGTGTGTGTTAAGTGAGATTTCGCCTATTGGAGGGCCTGACCAGCGATACCTATATTATAAGTTTCGTTACCTATATGAGTAAATGATCGCCATGTAATATTAATACTTACTCCTTCTTGTACCATCCTCAAAATTTCTCGGCTGCCCTCATGCATTGGATTATTAATGAGTCGAACAAGCACATCTTTAATAATGGGCTGGATACTAGAGTCGTAAGTTGAGAAGTCCAGTAGAACACAGGCTCCGACGAGGCCGAAGACAAACAGACCTATTTGTGAAGCTATATACTAGAAAACAAAATTGAGATATTAAGCTTGTGTCGAAAATAGATTTATTTTTAAATGATTTTTGCAACAAAATATATTAACTTTTTGGACATTTATTTTACTCAAGTACGAGTATCATAATGAAATGAAAATATATTTTTCTTAACTGTCTGAAGCTTTTTTTTGATAATTCTGTAATATCCTTACAAATAAAAATGAATCGCAAATTATGTTGCTAAGCGCAAAACTCCAAGACGTCTGGATGAATTCGAGTATTCCTTGAATTGTAAGGGAGAGTAGAGAGAAAAATTGGAAAAATTGCATGGAAAACCCTATGTGGTCGCATAGTAAAATGTTCAAAAAAATCGTATTAAGGCGAAATAAAGTTCACGGGGGCTTGTTTATAATTTTTTTTTAAAGACAATTCACACCAATTGACCTTAGTCCTATGCTAAGCTGGTGAAGCTTGTGTTATGGGTACTAGACAACGGATATACATACATATTATAGATAGATAGACATATAAATACATATTTAAACACCCAAGACCTAAGCACAACACCAAATGCTCATCACATCGATGTCCGTCTCAGCCGGGGATCGAACCCGGGACCCATGGATTCGCAGTCAGGGGTACTAACCACTAGACCAATGAGTCGTGATATACATATATACATAGGTAATTAATAATTATAGAAGCAAGGCTTTCTAAAATTGACGCTTCTATAAAGCATATTATTAAAATTAAACGTCTAACTTACCATATAAAGCAATTTAATATTTTCCATCAAAGCTGATCCACATCCAAGGAAAGCTACGACCATGATACCAAGAGTTCCGATAAGTATAATGTAGATACCGATGAAGAACTTCTGTAACTCTAGTATCTTCATCCATTCGTTGAATCCTGGCTCCACGCATATCCACAAACATAGTGCGAAGATAGATAATCCGAACAGCTGGAACAATTTTTTTAATTACTAGTGATCAACCGACCTTATAGGTAATCTATCAGTTTAAAAGCTTTTACAACCACCTTGGATAAAGGAATATGTTCTGGAATATTTCAATACAAATTTCATAATATGTAGTCAAAATTATTATTTGCTAGTTCATGTTTTCGGGTATGCAAATTATTATTAAATATCAGTAAAAAAAGTAACTATACACCATATTAAATACATTTTGTTTATGTACATTACAAATATAATGTATAAAACAAAAACTATATATTCCTCTTCAACCAATGGGTTCTTAAGACGTAAGCAAGATATTCTATGGAAAAAGTTGAGCATACTATTTGATAAATCGACTTCGTTGCAAGTTAGCCAATTTTGCTGATCCACGTAAAAGATAAAACTACGAATGGGAAAAACACCATAGATATGAGGGGATCTAAAAGTTTTATAATCTCATTAATGCTACGAGCGAGAGCCTTTATTTGTGTAAACAGGTATGCGATTATAACTTTTATACAGCTATAAACTTTAATTGCTCTACCCTAGTTGCATATATTTTTAGAAAAGAATACAGTGTACATTTTATAATAATAATAATAGTAGTCAGTGGCGCTACATATTTTTTAGGTCTGGACCTCAGATTTCTGTATCTGTTTCATGATCATTTTTTAATCTACTAGGCAAGTAAGTGATCAGCCTCCTATGCCTGACGCACGCCGTCGACTTTTTGGGTCTAAGGCTGCGGCCTCGAATTTCGCGGGCAGTGTTGATGTTGATCAAAGATGTTGTCGCCGTTTTTTAGACATTTCGTTCGCGAATAAAAACAAATATCTCGACTACACAACCACGAACACAACACTACACCGCTATAGTGCCGCGCGATCTGCCCGCTAGTTTCGCGATCTGCCCGGTTTCCTCGCGATGTTTTCCTTCACCGTTCGAGTGAATGTTAAATGCGCACATAGAAAGAAAGTCCATTGGTGCACAGCCGGGGCTCGAACCTACGACCTCAGGGATGATAGTTGCACGCTGAAGCCACTAGGACAACACTGCTTTTTTATAAGGCATAGTTTAATTTTAAAATATGTCACGCTAAAAGAAATATTGTAACCCGATTCGTCTATACAAAAAGAACGTGGATTTCATATGATTTACACGTCGGAACCCGAGCGAGTAATCGCCGCGTCTTTGAGTAATCAAGCCAAATAGGAATTAGGTCGCGGCTCCTATCGCCTCTGCGTTATCTTCGGAACAAAAAAGGGCCTTATCTACGCATCATTATACTTTGTCTGCAAAAACCTTTGTCGAGACAACAACTCTGTTCGCAATCCATTAGGGCCAAGCCAAATGACGCGGAAAGTTGACTCGTACGTTTGTACGGTTTGCTGGAAAAATCATATAATACTCGGGTTTGTACCGCCATTAATGCTCGAATACACTCGCTGATACACGCTTTCACGATGATAAATGGCGCAATCTGTGAACGAAGCTGGACTAACTAATAAATTTGAAATAAAGAAAAATTGGAGCTATCGAAATTGGCTGCGCTGTACCGTGTTCAGCTTGTTTATGCCTTGCGTTTATTACGAGCAATCATCTTCGATAAAAATTAACTATAATTATGCATGTTATTTTCGGTAAAAACCTTGAGTTTGCAAAACATTTACGTTCCTTGTAAATCGATATGATTTACGTAAACAAAAGCATTACCAAATGACTATTAAATATTCGCAAGTCTCTTATGTATTTCGTTTTGCTCTCTTCGAGCCAAAAGACAGACTTTTTTGTGATGTTAAAAATTTATGGCGTCGTAAAAACTCGCAGTGAGACCGTCTACTACGCCAGCGGCGTCTCTTAAGCCCGAATATGACATTACAATGTAGATACGTGAATATTTTCAACGTTAAATTTTATAACACAGTATATATCAGGAACTGGGGGATTGTCGTAAAATGCTAGTTATTCTGCAACTATTCATTGTGTCACCGTTTTGTGGAGATTATAAGCATTAAGTGGCTTCGAGCCGTATAAACGTCAGGACCGTTTTCGTTGTATATCTCGGAATACCTGCAGAGCTGGAATAATAAAGAGTTTTACAACGCTTCAAAATGGGACTTTTTCTCGCAATTCAACCGCAACGTGCACTTAAGGGATTTGAATATCTTATGTGGAAGACGATTTTATCTATTCTACGCAACACCGGGGACCCGGTACGTGCCGAATTTAAGATTTAAAACAATCGTTTATTTCTGACAATATTTTATTGTGCTTCCGATATATAAGATTGTCATTACTGTCGTAGCGTTTTTGAACTTTTAATTCAAATAGTACAGGCTATAGAATGCGATTATAAGGCCGGCAACGCACCAGCGTTTTTTATGAAAAAATTTGGTAACTCTTAAAATAAGTATTTTTATTGCAAAATTTAGAGGCACCGTAAATTAAAATAATTATGTTAGAAAAAATGTGTGTGTACTTATGTACACGCGTTAGAAGTTATACTTCTTTGGTGTAATAATTTTCTTCGAGCACTTTGGAAGGACGTTTCCCTCCATTGAATTGCATTTTTCTTGTTCATTTTAATTTTTCCCTTCGAATCGAAACGATATAATATTTACTTATCATGATATTTTACAATAAACACTATGTTTTTAATCACATTGGAACAGGTTTTTTCGTATAAAAATCATTATTTTAGTTTAAACAAACACGACTCTGAAAAACACTACGCCATGACAGACAATGCAACTTGTCCAGACGGTTTTACCGACGTTTGAACAGATATTCAGGGTGTCGGTTTTTTGTGACGGTGTGCGCGCGCATCGTAAAAATTTACTCTCATCATTTTTCCTTAACGCGCCACAAAAAATGTAAAATAATAACTTTATAAAAATGGTTAATTTTTTACCTGTGTAGTAAACACATAATTATAATTTTCAAATCAATAAAAAATCTATTGTTTTATTAAACCTTGCAAGAACAGGTATTTATTCGCATTTAAGAATGTTATTTAATTGTGGTGTACTTGTGTACACCAACTCTTAATCATTCTCTATGGCGAGGTTAAACTATTTTGAAATAATTCTGTATTCAATTCAATGTTTAACGAAGATTAATTAAAAGTGAGCGCAAGGAAACACGTTACGTTTTGGTCGGGTTCAATTATTGCGGTTAAGTTTGATTGAGTAACATTATAGGCGGTTTCTAAGACGTTTGATATTCAATTTTGGAATACTCTAGTATTGATTTGTATTAAATCAGTTCATTTACTAAACGTATAACTTTAGACAAATCGAATTTGAATTATGCACGTCAAGGCGCTTGTATAGTGGTAAACTGTAGGGAATTAAGGAACGAGATTTAGCGCTTTTTGGCTGACGATTTAAGATTTGTTCACTTATTTCGTAACCTATTGTATATCGCTAAAAATATAGCCAAAGATGGAATACATAATATTTGCAAAAGGGTTCAAACATTTACCAAAACAATAAGTATAATTTGACTATTGTGATTGTGTTAAAGTGAGGGTATGCTCATGATGCATAAGCTTCTGCGCAATGGATATTCTTAATACTATTTTTTTTAAACAAGTCAAGGCTTAAATATTGGTCGTTGTATGTCCGGGCTGCGCGATACAAAAATGAGATTTTTGAGTGTTCATATGAGGAACATGAAACAAAACACGACTACGTCTTGTTAGCAGGAACATGGAAAGGCATTTTTCAAGAAGTGAGCTGCAATTAACAATTACAGTCTAGTCGTTCTGAACACCCTTAATTACCTTTAAACATAAACGGCCTTGTTATGAAACTAAGTACGGTATTAATTGTTACCAAGGTTCCCATTAATTTCATAGCGAAATAGAATCGTAACCATGGTAACGAAATCGGTACTCTAATCCACACTTACTATCATACCACATCCACAAACAATGTTGTACTTCATTACAATATAGGTCAAATGTCACCTCTACAAACTTGCTATCAAGTAGTACAGTTACATATTATTACTTTTTGCCAGGAGATACGTCATTTACATTTGAAATAAAAACTGTTACCAATCTATGGCTGTGTGTGCCCTTTTTAGTATTATTTATATATTTTACATTGCCTTTATATGATTGGGTGTCATCAAGCTAATCAAGCTTTTCAAACAACACTCATCTAGAAGCAAGCCTGTTTTTGACATCCCCAGGGGACGCACTGCACGACCACAACCACACAAATCAAACGTACAGAGAAAGTAGGTATATCCACAAACTAATTAAAAGATTTCCCTATGACATATTCAAAAATAATTCTCACGATTTGGCTTGACAAACTTACTTTCAAAATAAGTTAGGACATACCACGATAGATGAAAAAAAAATGTGTGCGTGTACTAGGTGTACACACGTAAGAAGTGAAACTTCTTTATGACCTTATTTTTCGAAAAATGATACAACTTAACGAAATTGGTTAAATAAAGTTTAACAAACGCTTTTATTATCATAGACATGAATACAAATACAATTATTTAATTTTACCTTATTACTATCATTGTTATCGTTATTATATATTTTTGTTATTAATGGCTTTGAATCTCTTCGGATCAACCGTGGTAGGGACAAGAAAAAGATGGCGCGTAACCGAAAAACGTGACGATTTGCTACAAAATTTCTCCCATACGTCGATAAAAAATTCATTCTAACGCCGATAAAGAAGTTTGACTTCAAAAAGCAACATGGCGCGTAACCGAAAAACGTGACGATTTGCTACAAAATTTCTCCCATACGTCGATAAAGAACTTTCATTCCAACGCCGATAAAGAAGTTTGACTTCAAAAAGCAACATGGCGCGTAACCGAAAAATGTGACGCATAACGAAAAAATGTTACACTAAATTTTTTTCCAACCCCGATAAAGAAGTTTCACTTCAAAAATTCAAACGTATAACAATTGGAACGAAGTCGATTTAATATGCCCCATTTACGGCTACAACGCAGCACCATTCATCTTGGCACAAATCCAAAAGGCAATTATTGAAAGCGACTAGGATACAGCGATTATTTCTCATTTGCACTGCACCTTAACGAGTGCAAGTTTGAATGATACTTGACAGTTGACGTTTAGGGTTTTTGGCGTCGGTTCCACTTTCCAATTTGCTGAGCGGCTGCCCGATTTGTGCCAGCACTGATAAATAAATGTAGCGTGTGATTTTTCAAAATCATTCGAAAATGTGTCGAAAATTATATTTGAAATGCAAATTTTGTGCATACATCCCTGACAGTTATCCTGGCGTTTAACTTAGTCATGAAGTCGATTTTCGGCGAAATAACTAAACTATATACAAGGCGTCTACTTGCTTATAAAGAATGGTAGATGAAACAGATGCAGGAGTGTCTGATACGAGTCCTATTATTATCATTACGTAAATTTTTAGGGCGATAGCTTATGGTCAAATCGAATTCTAACTGGCACATTTTCTTGAACAAATTGTATATCAAAGGCTTAAATTGCTGTAATATTATGTTTGAACTATACAAACCTTTAGAGTATTTTTTAATACCAACACAATTTTAATATACTAAAATATTAATATTTGATAAATTAAATTCAGTGGATTTTCATCATCCTATTACTAGCACTAAAAATTATGATCTAGCTGAGTATAGTGTCTATTTATTTATTTATTACAGAAATACATAAATTATCCTTACAGACTACCAATACGATAATATCGAGAAACATTACATAAAATATAATAAAGTACATATATAATATTAAACATATAATATACACAATATCGCTACTGTGAATTCACTCTGCGAATTCAAACATCTTTGATAACGGGTATCTGTGCCACAGACTGGTTCCTGGCCCATGGTATCGCAAACAACCTTGGCCTTCTCAAATATTCCCTTGGTACAAAGAAACCCAGTTCTTGGAGTACACTTGGGTTGCACATTACACCCCTCAAGACTTTCAGTACGTAGTAGGCCAACTGTAAGTCCCGTCTGGTTTCCATATAAAGTACAACATTAAAATATACCTAAGAATGAGCATGTATCATACGATTACCACAGCACTTAATTAATTTACATGAGTACCTCTAACGTAATAATGAACAATATGTTTCACGCAATAAATATGCATTACAATTTAATTCAGAGCAATCCTATACATAACCCCACAATGGGGATGTGATGTTTAATTTTGCTAATTAACTCGGCTTAATAACCGCCTGTATCGAGCGGGAAGTTATGTGGAGTGCGAGGATTTAGTGCCGACACCACGTGTTACTAATGCCTTGGAATGAATAGATACGGGTGGAAATTTTGATCGGGATCTCTACGTTTATTACCACAAACAATTAGAAATGTATATAACTACTTATGTATTGATATTGTAGCAACGTTTTGTCAAAACTGACATGAAAGCAATGAGCAAATAGTTTTTTTATTTTAACTTTAACTTAACTTTTATTGTTTGACGTTCATAAGTGTACTTGTTTACCTATATGAATAAAGATATTTTGAGTTCGAGTTTGAAATACTAATAGTGTTTTTAATGATGAGAAATGATACCAAAACTTTTGTTTCATCAAGGAATCTATTTGTGCAAATGGTTGAAAAGCATAATACAGATACAGTTTGTTGTTTAATGATTTGCTATTTTAAAAGAGTACCGAGAGTTTTAACTCCGGCTTTTTCTCTCGGCCTACACCCTCTTCTTTGCCGATGAGTAGGGATGCCTACAAATTCAAATTTAATGACGTGGAATAAGTAATACATGTATCTTATGTTCCATAATAAACATATTTTATTTTAATTTTTATTTTAGTTATTATACTTAAAATCTAAACAATGTCACACACGATATCAAAGTTTAACCGCCTAAAATAAATTGGCGTATTTTTTCAGACCAACTTGAAATAACTTAGGTTACCCTTTTGTGTACAAAATTACCGTCAGCCGCCTTAATTTTCTTGTCCACATAAAAATGTATCTTTTTTGTTATTTTTCGTAAAAGTAGCTTTAACTCTGTGGTTAAAGACTTCATTACAGTAAAAATATGAAAATATGATCGTTAAAATTAACGAAGCACAATCAACATTTACATTATAACTTAAGTATTCATTTATCTCTTTCTGACTAATTGTATTCCAGCTTTGATGGAATGAGACGAAATAGAGTACTGGAAACCGTCTAATTACACTCAATATAATATATTAGTATTGGCCTAGTGGCGTACGATTCTCATCTCTGAGGTCGATGGCGTATGACAGGCACAGGAGGCTGATCACCTACTTGCCTAATAGATTGACAGATGATCATAACACAGATACAGAAATTTGAGACAGATCTAGACCTAACAAGGTTGCAGTGGCACTAGTTTTTTTTAATATTAGTTTTTATGATTAATATGAATACTTAATTTAACGATTCAATAACGCAAACTAGAAAGAAAGCATAGTAACTTATTTAATATATAATAATAAATAATGTTTTTTTTCTGCTTAACAAAAATTGCTGGTATTTGTTTTAAATTTTTTGTAACATTAATTATGTTTACCAAAATTGTCGTATATTTTAGATAATAGAGCTTGTAACATATACCGTAGATATAGTGTGTTAGACGTAGATATATAATATATATATTAAAGTTAAATTTAAAAAAATAAATGAACTTAAAATTTGTTTGTTAAACAACTTCTTCTTGTTCTTAAGAACTATCGTAGTAAAATTTTAATATACGTATATATTGTAACAAAAAATATTACATACATTGAAAAAAAAAAAATATATTTCTCTAAGAAAAATGTAGTAGTATATCAGTTTTATCGAAATTTACACGTTTACATATACATTTATTACAGTTTTTATCGAAACTTACACGTTTCTACCGAAAGTTTAGACAGCGACCACGGATCTCCACTTGCTACTATCCAGACATACCTAAGAAAGCAACAGCTTCATCCACTTACATGACCTTCACTATTCATGCTTGTCTTTACAAGGAATAAACCTATGAATCTACACATGACACATAATTGTTTAAATTATGACTCAAACAATGGATAAAATATACTTAGAAAACAAGTATAATCTAACCGATAACGAGCCGTATTTCAGAGCGTTGAATAGAGATAGCAATATTTACACAAATGTGAGAAAGGGACGCTACTAACTACGTGAATAATATTGCAATTTTAGTACATATTGCTTTGTACAGGTCAGAACTATTTTTCACATATAACACGACCTTACAAAAGAATATAGACGAAGTAAAATAAAGAGTATAATTAAGGTATTTATAAAATGACTCATGGTCCTTAACCCTAGACTTACAAAACATCCGTATAAGGTTGTCTCGTTTATATATTTGATAAATTAGGTGAGAATGATAAGGACAAAACATTCATTAGCTACAGGACTTTGTGTTCAAAATAGAATCTTTAGTATTTAGACCAATTAGTATTAGTATCTGACAATGTGTGGTATCTGAACAACACTAAACATTTCAGGGATTTGTAGCCACAATAATTGTATTAAATAAAACAGATTCGCACAAATACAATGTTCCGATTCGTTACAACTGAAGTGAGTAACAAATGTTGAACCGTGAGAACGTGCCTCTAATTCAAAGTAAACAGCTCAGTTCAAACTCACCCACAATACGACGTTGAAGCAAAACAACGTGTACTTGATGCAATATATTTGTGACTCCAATTTTCCCACTATTGGCCCTTGGCCATCTCTGCTTAAACCTGCCATTACCACTTGCACACACGCTCGATTTGGTACTGGCTTATCAGATAATAAAGCTAGGTTATCTGTGAAAAGATAACCAAAAGATACGAGGACACCAATTGCCACACCTATAATATAAATACTCTTTTATTAGATCCCAATTTCAAAGAGTATATAGCTAGTTAATAGAATGACAAATATGCCAATGAAAAATGAAAATATACCACTGTAAAATGCTTAGTTCTTATTTGGGTAAACGTGGGATGTTGGGTGGTCTGGTTTAAATATCTAAGTAATATATAACTTCTTTGTATGTATTTTTTAGCTAAAGCAATAATAAATATGTAGTTTACAACAAATAAGAAATTTATTTGTAGCCTATAAAATCAGTTATGAGGTTGCACATATTTATGTTAAATATTACTTAGTATGTTTTATTTATTTTAAAAAGTTTGCCAACGGGCATTACAATGAAATCTTACATCTGACATAAACAGAAAAATTAACTAATTGAACATCCTTTAACAGGTACAGCGTGCTATATACTTAATAACTATTATTGACAGAATTCTTAAAAACTGTCATTTGATTTAGAACGCGTGAAATATAAATGTTAAGTTATTGCAAATTTTTGAAAAATATTACTGTGTGAAACTGTGCGTACGGGAGTTTTAAGTAATTTCTAAATAGAAGACTTTTATACATCACTAAGGTCAAAGCATATACATAACTATTTTAAACATAAGTAAAAAGTTACATTACTTAGCTTAAATAATAAAAAGCGTTAAATTATTGTGTTGAAATATAGGTATTAAAACACTGTTTGATTCATCGCTTTAATGCTAAAAACGTTTGTATTATAAACAACGAGATTCGAATTTCAAATAAACAATAGAACGCGTTGAACGGAAACGCATTTTAATTAATGAAAATAAAAATTGATATTGCACCGGAAAGTGTATCGGGTATAAAATATTCAAGCGGTTGGCCTATTTCTGTGGCCTTGTCACCTCCGCTGTAAATTCACAGCTGAACGCTCTCGTGTTTTCACTTCGGTTTCAACTCGAAGTGAAACTAAGGTTCCCGCGCATGTTTTTACTCTCACAGGACTTTTAAAATATTGTCGTTTTTAATATGTGCGATGTGTCGGAGATTTCATGTGCAGAATTGGAGCAAGTATCCTAGGCTTTCAGAGACTTTCTTTATACAGATTGACAAATAGATTTCAATTAAATGTAATATAATAGCTAAACATTAACGCCTATAGTGCATTAAATTATCATTTCGTTAATGTCATCATTTAAGTGTCTGTAATTTGTAACCGAAACGTTGAACATGTTTGATATTGTTTGGGATACTCGCAGCTGTCAAATTGCAATTAAAATTCAGTTAAACTATTTCCAAATCAATAAGGCTTAGGGTCCTTCAAGAAAAGGTATTAACTCTGAAATGGTCGACAGCGCACTTGAGTCTTTTTGGTATAGGTGGTGTTACTTATAAGAGATACTTGATAAAAAGTCTTGTAACTTTTATTGCTTTGGATTATAGCCTTGAGCCGAGAAGTATACGTGCTAATTGAATAAAAGGATCCTTCTAGAACGATGACCCAAAAATGAGGTTCTGATACAGGAAGTACCTATAGCGAGATTGCCATAATGAGTACATTTTTAAAATGTATTGAAGTGTTTTCAGAGTATTTTTTTAATGTAGCATAAGGGTGTATGCACTTATGAACCGAAGCCAAACGAGGCTCGCTTAGAGTTAAGTTCTTACCACCGCCCATGGACACCGGTAATACTAAAAGGCTTGCAAGTGCTTTGCCGGCCTTCAAAGTACGCTCTTCTATTATAAGCCTCTCAGTCATAATGGTTCGGAAATACCTGAATTGCTAGGTGGTTGAATAAATACCAGCTACTTCCGTTTGACTATTATAGAGACTGTTCTGAAGAGTTGTTTGTGTTGATCTCTTCTGCCTCGTTTTACCGTACGAGCCGTATTAATTCAAAATTTCATTTCCGTCACCTTGATACCTCGACCTTCCACGGCTTGTTTCGCCAAAAATTTTCTTTTGCGAACTAGCCAACTGTGGAATCGACTCCCAGTGGGAGTCTTTCCTGGGAGATACAACCTTCAATTGTTTAAAGAAATAGTACACTCCTCCCTCAAAGGCCGGCAACGCACCCACTAAGTTGGCTGGGATCCATGGGCTGCAATGATTGCCTTTTTTGGCCCGTTGGCTCGATTGCACCCTCTTATTACATAAAACTATAAAAAAGTATCTTTAAAAGCGCTCCCATTACATTCAAATTCGTTTGGGTCAGTGCTTATCATAAATTTTCTTAGGCTGAGGCCTAAGAAAATTTTGAGGTGACGTTTACATTGCTTCTTTAAAATGCGCAAGCGACTATTTTTCATAAGTAAACGTAGCTCGTATTAAAGCGATTTTGGTAAGTCTAGCTCATATATCACGTGTATTCTACCCGATAAAACGTGTACGAAATCCAATACGCGGATTGGGGTAGTTGGGGCAATGGCGGTCCGCAAGCTGTAAACATAAATAAGGAAGATGGACGACGTTTTAGAATAACCCCACGCACGAATGCCACTCGTAAATTCTACTCTTGATATAACATCAATTTGGAAAATTCGTAACGGTTTTACTTCAGTATTTTGAGTCAAATATTTAGACCTTTAATTTTCACTGGATTAAAGTGTGCTTTGTGACCGAGCTGAGCAACATTTGACAATTTCTTGTAGAATGTAAACCTCCTTCTTCGTTATATCAGTTAAAATAAGCTGATTTTTATGGTATTTGCAATATATTTATAACCGATCTATAACATTTAAATTACTAATAATAAGTTAATCATAATCTTTTTCTTAAGAAAATTGACAATATTTGAAGATCAGCTTAGCTTGGGTCATCATGGAAGGACCAGTTCCAATCCTCTTATACACTGCAATGAATTATCCCTTGCCGTTAAGGCTTTAATAAGGTCTTGCTATTTATGCATGCATTAGTTTAAATAAATAAATCCTTTATTTTCCTTGAAAATAGTATTATAATAAGATGGATAAATTAAAACAAAACTGAACAACCTAATAAGCATGCATTTAGTATCTTAATTTAAGTACAATTTGTTCAAAATATGTTAAAGGTAAAAGGTAAAAAGGTAAGGTAAAAATGAAAAAAGGTATATTACTGCATGCAATTTAATAATCACCTGTAATGTTATTATTGGATTATCTGTGTGAAGCCGAAGATATTAAAATATATGAATATTCGATTCGCGGTTGTATTTTTAATTATTAATGTTACAATTTTCACATAAAATTAATTTAAAATGTAATTACTTTTATAATTAGGTTGTCCAATAACGATTAACTGTGTGCCAACAGGATTATGACGGTAGGGTAACTTAAAATCATGATTCATATCAAAAATGTTAATGTCAAATATGACCTTATTCGTTTTAAGCTTTATCTGCATTCAATTTTGCTGATGCAGCTCAAATTATACCCATTACAACAGAATACTATAAGGAGTACCCGGAAATGTTATCGCTCTCCATGTTTTTTTAATTTAAATATTATACAAAGTTTTTATTTACCGCGCGAGAAATCAGTAACAGTCCTGGAATGCGTGACTGTGGCTTCCCAACAGAAATCCTGGTAGCAGTGAGGTCGCTCCGTGAGTCTGCGAAGTGCCCAAGAAACTTCGGAGCTTCTGGCAGGAGCTAGGCTGGCTTAAGTACCCAGGACTTTATGTACAAGGGAACAAATGAACAAAGGCGGAAATTGAGTCCACATTATATACATACCGGCACTACCAACATATTTCTCATCAATGATAATTTTGGTATGTTCAAAAGTAATCTGTCTGATGACCTCAAACATGAGACATTTATCTACGCAGCTGACAGTATTCCATAGATATTTCACTTACTTTTGCGAACTAGCGAGCTGTGTAATCGACTTCCAGTGGGGATTTTCCCTGGGAGATACGACCTCCAAAGTGTTTAAAGAATGAGTATACTCCTCTCTTAAAGCAACGCACCCACTTAAATGGGTTTCCATGGCGCAGCCCATTGGCAATGGCGTTCCATTGGCTCGTTAGCCTTTAAAAAAAATAACTCTAAGTAAAACTGGCGTTTTCATACCGTTTATTCGGCAGGTCTATATTGTGCTATCTGTTATACGAATCGATTGTTCGCTGACCGGAAAATCTGGCACCTGCACCTTTCACGATTATTAACAATAAAGTCGCTAGCTGGGGCGAGTAATGGCAAATATAATTAAATTATTTATTAATTTTATGACTTTTATGGAATTTGACATTCACTTATAACACACTGGTAAATATTAACTGAAATATTCTTAATGAATAGCTTTACGAATCACTCATGTGTATTTTTGTTTTATACATATTTTAGATTTGTTTAATTGAAAATGGTCCACTGTCAAGTGAACTGTGAAATGTGTATTTAAATTTATGTTTTGTTTCCCAAATAAATAAATGACACTTTGTTCATGTGTAAAGAAGAGGTTTGTTTGTATATACGGAGCATGTTTAAGCTGATTAACAGAGGGTTGAAATATGCATCAGATTATTCTTAATCCCTAAAATTTTCGTTGGAAAATGACAAAGCCGATGTTTGGCTTCGTCAAAGCTAAAGAAAACACCTTTAATAAGGCTTGTCGTTGCACTCTCACTGAAAATTAATCTGCAAGAAGCCATTGCGGTGAATCCGTGACTATTTACAAAACTGGGAGCATATTCCCCTTCTCATTTTCACGGGAAGGTGCAGGGTTGTCAGTTAGTTTATTTAGATTTATATGTGTGCAGCGACGTGTTTAGTGGCCATATTTTTCCTGCTGTCAACGGTATCCTACATAGTTTTAAATTGTTGTTTCCGCGCAATATTCTCAAATATTCCTTGATATTGTTTAAGGTTTTGAAATATTAAACGTATATTTCTATAACTCTATAGTTTGCTTATGTCTGTAATTATAAATAATCCGCGAAAATAGAGGACACCGTGAGCCATTTCTGCCAAAACCCTACATCTTTTAGTCGATACCAACTCCGGGGAAATAAATGCAGATAACATAACTTTTTCTACAGCTGTGATACTTTTTGATATTCAACACCTTTTGTCTTCAGTCACTGTGACCACGCACGCTGTAAAGCACGCGAAACGTCGGTTAAATTTAAAATTATGTAAAATAATTGTAAATTTATAATAAAACATAACTTCAAATCCGATAAAAAAGTGTTTTTCTATGTCTGTAATCATAAAGGGAAAGAAAATGTATATTATATAAGAAAAACTGAACTTTTAGTAAACTAAATATACGCGAATTTCGACTATATATTTTTCGTTGCTATATGACAATTCCTACCTTAATTATTATTTAATGCTATAGTTTATATATTCTTTCATTTCAACCATGCATCGCACCTTCTATCTTTGAGCTAGGACTGGACATCCATAGTTGCTCCCCTCACACTTTAAATCGATTTTTGTTTAGTTTTTTGATTAGCAATTGTTTTTTTTTTGTAATGTTTGTTTTGATTGATATTTGTATGATCTCTACGTGTATGTCATGTTTGCCTTTAAGTGCTTGTCACATTAAAAATTGTATTTGTTTTTACTAATGTATCAGTGTGCCGAGCGTTGGCAAGCTTTATCAATAAAAAAAATAAAAAAAGGGTGCGTGTACTTATGTACGCGCGTAAGAAGTTATACTTCTTTGGAATTACTAAAAATAGTTTTTTTACAATTGACAATTAAATAATCAAAGACTGGAAAAGGAGTCATTATAGTCAATAAAGTTGAGTTTACATTTGAAAAATTAAATAAATAAATATTTATTATTACTCGAATGTTGTTTTTAAATGATGTCCAATGCCTTAGCATCTTCCGTGGGCAACTTCATTCTGTTAATTTTGTGTCACGGTGCGCGCGCATCGTAAAATTTCACTCTCATCAATTTTTCATAACGCGCGTAAAAATGCTTTAGTGAGCGTTTCTTGAGATGTACCTACATCTGAAGTATTAAAACCGAGCAGCCAGCCCTACAGGTATTTTCGCGAAGACTCGTAGACATGAGTAAATAATTTCCCTGATTACCGTGCCACGTCTCCCCGTGCAATAAGACGGGTCGACCTCGACAAAAATATTAAACCCGACATCTTCGTGTTGCTTGAGCAAATTGATTTTCTCAACGTATTTCAGAATGCACTTGTATTAAATTGTCGTCTTGGCACCGAATTGGAGTCTTAATTTTTTACGATTGAATTTTAACTCTGCTTTTATTTTTACATTAATATTTATTAAACATCGTCTGTGCACTCGTAAATGTGCATTTTCAGTGTAATTGAATTCTTTCTTTATTACACTGTGTACTTGCAATTTTAATTTGTTGTATAAACTATTCAATTTATATTTGTATTTAAAGGTTTGTTTCTTGAATGTGAGCCCGAATCAGTATGGGTTAAACAACACTTTGGGTTGCTTTGACACGAAATAAAGATATTTCTGAAACTTAATTAACTTTTATAAGGCAAGTAGGTAATCAAACTCCAAATCTGAAACAATATTTTATCAGAAGTCAAAGTCAGTAGGTATCTCTTCCGCTGTATGCTGAAAGACCTAACAATGATTGTGACTACACACGTATACAAATTTAGATTAGCATGCTTGAAACATATATTATGAGGACCCTATCTACATAACTTGATGAGAAAATAGTGTGTATATATGCGCATTTTTTATGAGACTAGACAATTTTTGACATAATTTTTCCCACATTTCACGTGAGTTTTTTGTATGGTAAAACTCCTAAGCACTCAATATTTTTTCTAATTTAAGGTTCTCCCCTTTTGCCTAAAATGTTTAGGCCTAACGAGTAAGAGTTGATGCACACAAAGAAAGAACAATCCATTAGCTCAGCCAGGGTTGTTTCTTCGCCACAAAGCTTACCATAGTGTAAGATTATTTTATACATAATCCAGCCATATATAGAAGATAATTATTTATCTACGAGCTGATATGGGACAGTGTAATATTAAATTTAGTTACCCACTCCGATTAAAAAAAATATAAATATGTATGTCGTATATGACTCCATCCTAAGCATAATTTATAATTATATAGACAAACAATAAAACCTTTTTTATAACTCTTTTCGGCATTCATATAATTAATAGTAAATTGTTGGTGGTTGTATGTAGTAATTGTCCAATTATAAAAAAAAATCCAAAAAAAGGTTACAAATAATTATTGGATTGCTGAAATCTATTGAATATACAAAAATTTCATTTCAAGCCTATAAGCATCTCAATGATATACATACATAGATGTACAAACAAGTGATTTCCCAATATCCGTTATAGATAGAGGAGCAAAATATTTTTCCATAATTAAAAATGGAATAAAAATTTATGAACGCGATTAAAAACAAACTCTTATATAATGGTAAACACTTAAAATCGCACAACTTCAAGCGTCACCCTCCTATTTATTTAACACTTTGTGCTATTCAATAGCTTTTCTGTTCAATAATGATGCTTAACTTTAAGTATGAATTGCTATATTAATATTTTAATGATTAAACCAATTTTATTTGTGTTTTAAGTTACTTTAATAAGGCATAAGCCGATTGTTTTATTAAGTTTTAAGGCAAATATGGTTTCAGCCGGTGTGGACCAACTCAAAATATTTTTAATTTAAATATAAAAATGGTACGAATACAGAATTAAGGGCTTATTCAAAGCTTAGCTTAAGGATTAAGGATATTATGTTTATTTGTGTTGTAAACTTTTCGTAGACATGAATTGCTACGCGCTACGCTAGTCTATTTTCGGAAATAGTGCCTTCAGCCTGTGACTCCCATCCCTGAGGTCGTAAATTCGATCCCTGGCTGTGCATCAATAGACTTTCTTTCTTTGAACGCATTTAACATTCGCTCGAACGGTAAAGGAAAAAATCGTGAGGAAACTGGCTTACCTTAGCCCCAAAAAGTTGACATGCACAGGAGGCATTAGTTTATTAGTTTGACAAATGATCATGAAACAGATACAGAAATCTGAGGCCGAGACCTAAAAAGGCTGTAGCGCTACTGATTTATTTATTTTTAAATAAAACTTAGCAATTTGTTTATACAAGACAAGAGCGTACCAATTCTTGAAAGGCCGGCAACGCACTTGCGAACCTTCTGGCATTGTGAGTGTCCATGGGCGACGGTATCACTTAACATCAGGTGAGCCACCTGGCCGTTTGCCTCCTATTACATTAAAAAAAAACACAGATGAAATATCCGGTAATGGTTTAGACTTTAGATGATGTATGAATTAATTATTAAACTACTTCTCCTAAGGTTAGATAATTAATGATTTTATAAATACGACCAACAATCAGTAACTAGCACAAACCATTATAAAGCAGAAAACTGATTTTATTTCATTCCGAGTCACAAATCCAATTAGAATTTTATAGCATGAAATTTTACTTTTAAAAACAGCGCGCTAGAGTACGCCGTAGTAATTAAAAAGAAAGCTTAGCATAAAGTATGGCAATTGCTCATTGTCAGAGGTCGACTTAAGAATTTTTACTTCTAAAATATTCACTTTGGCTAATTAGAAGTTAATTTAAGGAAGTTTTTAATAATTTATGTAATTTTTAACCAAGTTAATGTGCAGTCTTGGAGTTAAAATGTGGTATTTTTAACCGTTTCTTTTAGTATTTGGTAAGTCTATTTAAATCTATATATATAAAAATGAAACCCGTTTTCCTTTGTCACGACATAACATGAAAACGGCTTCACCGATTTGTCTGATTTTTTTTTTGTTGTGTTTGTAATTGTCAGGAATAAAATTGTTATAAAAGAAAAACAGAAAAAAATTGCGCGGAATATTAGAAAATTTAATAATACTTAACCACCATACAATTCGAACTTTTTGATGTAACCTTATGGCGTTTGACATAACATTGACAGAATGCGTGCTGCAAATATCGTCAGAGTATGTAAGAAAAATGAATATCGTTTAAAATAAATGCTTCGATCGGAGTTATTATATTGATAATATAATAATGTGCGAGCCAGAAAAACAAACAAAGAATGTTGTGTAACATAAAGCATTAGAATAATAAACACTTTGTTTCTGAAATATTTTTTTATTAATTATACCAATTTGAAATCAATATTCATAGTTAAGACAGGACAACGTTTGTCGGGTCCCCTAGTAAGAAAATAAATACGCTTTGGTAAGTTAGATTTTGTTTGATTTATTAATGGCGACTACAAAATTTACTATAATAACACATTAATCTACATGAAACCCGAATACGGCATGGGGTAGACACTTTTATGTGTCTGTCTTTTATTAATGCATATTAATCAATAATATCAGTGCCACACATTACATACATTGTAGTTGGGGCTTATTAACAGATCGAACACATATTAAACCACTGACTTTTTTGTCACCTTAGGTATATCAGCTTTTAAAACGCTGAGGACGTTATTCAGCCTAGTATCGTTGTTTCTACCATTTCGGTTTGACGCATCTTTTGACTGTATCTATAAACTCTAGCAGATCAAGACTCCTTGATAGCTAAAAGTAAGCTGAGCGTCTTAGTTATGCTCTTGTTCTTCCAGGTCATGTCTACTGGTATCTATCGGACAGTTATTAATTAAGTGTAGTGCCGTAACTACATTTTGATCTTTAAACAAAGTTTAAGTAAATTTTTCCAATAATAGTCCATGCTTTGTTTTTAGCCTATCTTGGCTCTAAAAGAGTAATCCGTATTTTAATAACGCAGACCTTAAATGCTTCCTGTCTTCGTATTAAAGGCCTATAGAAAGTAATTATTCTGACCAACACAATGTATATTACAAAGGAAACCTTTTTGGATCACACACACAGGCATATTATATTAAATTAAATGAACGTAGACAGAAGAAATTGTTGCCTTAATACAATCAGAGCTTGCCGGAGATGGGGAGGCAAAACGAATACGTTTCTAAAGGTGGTCAGCCACGCGTGACAGTGGGCTAATATATAAGCGGAAGCGGGTGTTATAATATATTTTAAACCTGAATGCTATAAAAAACACACATTTGCTAAAAGAAACTGCGGTTTGCTTACTGAGAGTATTAACTAGATACCGAGTTTATTTATAATTATTTTGATATGTGACCACGATTTTCGAAGTTTTTGAAGTGAAAACTTCTTACTTTACACTAGTTTCGGATCTAGGCGAGGCAACATGCCTCACCTTGATCCGCAACGTGCCTCGAGCCTATGTCTCGGAGTGAGCAGCCTCGGTTTGCTTCAAGTCAAGGCTGCTCGGCCTGAGGCTGCTCTAATGGATACGCACCTTAAGACGGATGGAGAGCATACAGCTGGCGCGGCGTAAAGCGCAATAAATAAATATTGTATTCTACCACATAAATGCTAGTACTATTATACTGATAATTAAAGCAATTCGTGCAAAATTATTCCCTAACCATTCCAGAATATCAAAAATGCACAACGTTAATTGAAGTTTTCACTTCTACCGACACTCCCCCGTCGTTTTTTTTTAATTTTACGTGTCCTAATATATAACTCTTGTTTTTTATATATTTAGTATATAACATAAACTTTGTTCATGCTATCTTTGTAACAACAGTGTAGGCGAGCATATCTCAAAATCGATCGTACTAAATCGATATTGATTACTAGGACTGTTTTCTAAATTTACACCTTTTATAAATAAAAAAGATTTCAACCAAGATATGACTCAAAGACAGCCTAAAAATATGTCTTATTTTTCATTTTAAACTGTTCCCGACAATTTGTAACGCTAACATCATGGTCTCAAAATATTTGGTCAGAGTAACTCGTTTATTACGTTTCCTGCGACGTAACATCGCAATTAAATTGTGCTCTCCACCTGAACTCAAATTCTCTTATACGTAGTGTTTAAACCATGCTTTTATGAAACCAGAAATTCGTTTCATTTATATATTTTTATGTATTTTGTAACAATAATGGTAATTCAGTCAATTAACAAAGCCATAATGAATTTAATCCTTCCTCAGGAATTTCAGTTGAGTTTATCGCGTTCAGACAGACAGACGCGCCCGTGGGATTTGCCTTTAATTATATGAAAATAGAAATAAAAATCAAACATTTCTTCAAATACTATTTAATAGAGTTATTTGCTCTCAATATGGCTTGGGGCAGATTCATTTGTGTGTGAGGACACACGAATATTATTATTAATTATAATATAGTATTTTTTTTTGTTAGTATCATCCTCATGAAAAAGCTATATGAGACGAATCAATCACAATAAACTTTAATATACTTTTACTAAATTCAAAAATAGAACACGATTATTTAGAGGCTTTCGTAAACACAAAAGCTGTAGTATAGGTATAAATTATACAGTAAATTGGATCTGGCATTTACCCAAGAGAGTAAAGTTTGATTGAAGCAATATCAGCCTTGTTTAAATAATATTGTTCAATATCGTAATCTTATAACAGGTATTTCAGAGAATATCATATTAAATTTACAGTATAATAGAAACCACTTTTAAGGCTTAATGGTTGACAAAGCATATAAATTAGTAGTCCTTGGTTTCTATTCATACAATTGTTTTGGGTATGTAGCAGATCACCACATTATAGATTTAATACTGAGTGACTTAATATGAATGTAATATGAATATGAAATATGAATGTAAAAAAAAGGTTACTACTTGGCTGAAGACGTTGAGTTATGATGAAACAGAAGATTTAATAACTGTTATTCTGTAACGCACCCACTCCCCCACACATATACACACACCCACGCACGCACACACACACTTAGAGAGAGAGAGACACACACATACACACACACAAACACACACCAAATTTATTTTTAAGACTCTGTTTGCAATGTTTTCTTTTAGCACTTAATACTTATTTTCTTCTATTGTATCTTATGAGTCATAAGTTATGACAATGACATGATCGTACGTGTTCCAGTCCGGTGGTGGAGAGGCTGGCCATCTGTCACTCAGGTCTCCTGTTACAGAGACCAGTCTCTCACATACACTTCCTAATGTTATCATCTTAGTTTAATCATAATAACCTTGTATGTATATGTGAGAGAAAAAAAAAGATTATTATTATTATTATTACTTAAAAAATAAACAATAGAATGTAACTAAATGAGATGATGATAAAAAAAAGTATTTCGTTATCATAGTAAACAAAAGAGCATCTTACAATTTACTATTTTTAAATCTCCTGAAGCTTTCAACGCTTTGAATCCTTCCAAGACATCCATTAAGCGTTTGTGTATGAAATCGAAGTTTTTCATTAATATTCTATTCATATTCAAATCAGAAATCGTTATGAAGGCTGTTATGCGAATCACGCTTCGAAGCTTTTCGAAACCATAGCACGGAGCAAAGACACTGAAACTCGTGATTGCGTATTATCAATGTTAAATATAAGTTTATGATAATGGTTTATGAATATTCGCGAATGAGGGCTCATTATTTTGTTTTGATATTGAGACGAGCTTTGACTTAATAAAACCTTTCCTGAAATGATATGATATGATGTATTCTATCTTTGGCTGTATTGTTAGTGTAATTGTTTGTTTTTATATATAATATTTGTTAGCTGTAGGCTTACGAAATACATATACAGTAGGAAGGCGGGCAATTCGTCATGATCGTAAACAATGTCGGATTTGAAAAAATCCAAAATCATCTACATAAAAAAAACTCCATGTGGTTTAAATTTCAAATTCATCAGTCGGTAAAGTGACGGATTAGAGAGAAGCATGTGATTTTTCTAGAAAACTGTGTATATTAATGTTATTATTTTTATATTGTTTCAAAACAAACCCTTTTGTTTGCTTGTATGCCAATTTTCGTAACAGAATATGAATTGAAATAAATATGACAAAAACTAACATGATATTTTAAAATGGCTGCTCTGTAAAGTTTACTATTTGTCAGATCCGTCACTATTCTACGACTATGACGAATTATTCTATAGTAAAGTCATCAAATGTTAACGAAAAATAATTAGGAAAATATTAGTTAGCATCAAAAATGTTTTACATGCGTTTTCACTTATTTTACCTACCTCTTGTCAACTGGTTATTGATTGTCAACAATAAACCGGTGCGTACACGTGTGTCTATAAATGGATTCCTTTCTATGTGTTAAATTTTGAACTTCGTAAGAAAACTGACACATCTTTTAATATACCTACGTTATGTGCCATCCACGGAAAAATCACTTTCTTGAATATAATGGCATTCATTCCTATTAGGGCTTCATGAAATCTCAAACCTAATCATCATCATCATGTCAGACAGATTCAAAACTCTATCCAGGTCCAGGTCATTATGCTCAATACACCAAAAAATAAATATCCAACACCTAAAAGTTATCACATTCTAAAATAGAAATGTTACCTATTCATGAATAAATGAGATTATAAACATCAATTATCACCAATTCAAATGCATTTCACAACATTTTACATTTCAATATGCCAATTAATTCGCACGCGAATTTCATGTGAGCGTGTTGACTAGCTAATAGAGATTCAAATGAATACGAAATAATACCATTTATTTCTTGAAAATATTTGAACAGGCGCAAATCAATCCCAAGGATTAGGATCATTTAAATAATTGTCAAATTTATAAAAAAGCTTTATTGATTAACTTACGATTAACGAGAGTTTTGAATTTATTCAATGATAATTCACAATTTCGCTTGGGAGTTTGTTGTAAAAACGAATACAATTTCCATATAAGGAGTGGTTTATCTTCTGGAGCCTGGTTGGTCGTACACTTAGATTTGTTCTGTTTTAAGCGATACGACAACGTGGGCGAGTTACAAACAGAATACACTCTGTTCTTTTGTTTTTTTTTCACGTACCACTTTTTAGCACTAACGTGTCCTAACACTAATTAACTAGTTCAAATGGTTTTGTCCTTCTCTGTCTTCTCACTAGGCCCGTGGTGTGAAGGAGTTGAATAGCCTATACATTCACGTGATGGTGGAGCCTATGTTCGAGGGCTCCAGCAGTCTTTTTTATTATTGGGGCGACGTTCTTTACATTAATAAAACGTTCATATAAACTTAAAAATGTAATGAAAAGCTAGTCCGGCTATTACGTCTAGTTAGACGTCTTCTCTAAAACACCTCGAAGTTTTCTCAAAGCATAGCTAAGATTCTAGACGTTTGTTGAATTTAAACCGGTGTTTGTAATCTATGACCAACTTGTCCAAACTTGTGATAAATGTCTCGAAGGACATAAATTAATGCAGTTTTCATTTTGTTCTTATGACTATGTTAAATGTTGAATGTAAAATAAAATGAAAATGTTTAAATAGCTTATATTTTTTATATTCTTACTCCTTCATAGGAAGGAAATTTTTTTTTTAAATAAACAGATTTTCTATAAACATGTTTTATTTGAAATTTTAAATGAATAAATAAAAAAATCACCTAAGAATACAATGTAATAATAAAATCAGTTGACTCAGCCAAACTTTTGTTTAAGTTATAAAAAAAAAAACAGTCAAGTAACTGATCAATGTTTGGCTAGTGGCTTCAGCGTGCGACTCTCATCCCTAAGGGCGTGGGTTCGAACTTCGTCTGTGCACTGGAAGTGCAATGGACTTTCTGTCTTTTTGCCCATTTAACACGCTCATACAGTGAAAGAAAACACAAATATAAAATACTAATAATTCATAAATTCTTAAATAAATAAAAATTCACCCTTCTCGCTCTTACAATCGGTCTCAATCGCTCTCTCTCTCTTTTCTTCGACACATGCACATCCTCGTGACGTTTTTTAAAATTATACCCACACGCGCCTAAAAGTTTCACTTCAAAAACGACATGTGTTTTACTTGCCTATGAAATAAAGAATGCGTGTAGAAACGGATGCAATCTGAGTAATAGAAAACGTCCATTGTGTTGTATCCATCTCTTATAATAATAAAATAAAATCCAATTAAAAGTAAACCTCTATATTCATTGATCGAATAAATGTCGACAACAATAAGCATAAATCGATAAAAACGTCTAACGATGTTGTATCTTAGAATGCAGCGAGATAAAGTATTGTCTGAGGGTTATTTTCCCGATCTCTGCATTATTAAAGGTTGTATAACTCGACAAAGGAAACAAATCCGTAAGTCTTTGTTCGTATTTGTGGCCGTTAAACATGAAATACGACGTAGAGTTCGTATTTGTATGCGAAGCTAGTCTTAGAAGCTCGTTTATCAATATCCCGACGGATCTGAGACAGAAAAACAATGTCAGGACTCGAGATCTACGGAGCCGAATTGTGTTATTCACATATGTTTGGTACGCGTGTCACACTCTACATAATAAGAAAATTACCCTTGAATCACTCGACTTGGCTCTTCTGCAAACGATTACGGAAAAACGAAATGTTATTAATAATTTTCTTACGTTTTCATATTTATTGTGAATTTACGCTTATCTCAAATGCATTTGCAGCTTGCTCTTTGGTTACAGATGGGTTTGACAGCTTATTTCTTGAGGTACCAAAATTGTTCCAAAGACAAGGACATGTGGCTAGTATGTTCAACAGCAGATCATGAGATCGTTTAATTCCCGGGAGGAGCAACAATTACAATGTATAAAAAACAATTCAAAGCTAAAAAATGAAATCGGTCAGTTCTATTCGTTACCTACTTTCCCAATACACCGGAAATTTATACAAAGGAAACACAAATTATGTGGAGCAGTGTTGGCCTAGTGGCTTCAGCGTTAGACCCTCATCCCTGAGGTCGTAGGTTCGATCCTCGGCTGTGCATCTATGGACTTTCTTTCTATGTGCGCATTTAAAATTCGCTCGAACGGTGAAGGATAACATCGTGAGGAAACCGGTTTGCCTTAGACCCAAAAAGTCGACGGCGTGTGTCAAGCACAGGAGGCTGATCACCTACTTGCCTATTAGATTAGCAAATGATCATGAAACAGATACAGAAATCTGAGGCCCAGACCTAAAAAGGTTGTAGCGCCATTGATTTATTTTAAACTTAAACACAAATTATAATAATATAGTTTAATATTTACCCAACAACAGAATGTTTTACTAAATTATTTATGACTATTAAAATGTACAAATAACATGTCTCTAACAGCTTTGTTTTCACGCTAATGTTTTGAAACATTTATAAAATAATTGAACCATTTTCGAAGCCGTGAATAGTTGTGTTAAGTTGTCAAGAATCGGGTTTCATTAATCTCTATTGTCGCTGCCAGACGAATCATAATACAATAATATAGCAAAAGACAATTTTGGTTGAGATCAGGATCGTTTGATGTTAATAGTATGTATATGAAAAAAATATACCTGTGTTTCATTCAAATAAAGAATAGTACCAGTTTTTTGTGTTGAATTTTTATACATATCTTCTAGACGACATTAATTTTACGAATCGTGTTATACCAACGATCATACATATAACGGCAACATCAACTTTTACTGTCACCAAAAGTGCCAGTGCGATAATAAAAGACGGTATGTAAAAGGTATCTCAAGGTCACAACTTATAAAACAAAACACAGTAGCTGAAATTACAATGTTGGCTCAGGGCCGTAGCTGGCCAGACGTAGACGGCTTATATATTAAAATTTGTATAGTATTGTTGTTGTAAGAAATTATTGGTTAACTCTTTTCATAACAGCGTAAATACAATTTGATAGAAAGAGACGAAAGCTTAAAAATTCAAGTTTTAGACTGATTTTGTATGGATAAAGGAGTTATAATAATTTATTTGTGTTTGCAATATAATAAACATTAACATGCTTAACTATGAGAATCTTGACGCGAGAGAAGTTTTAAGCCAACTTGACTTGTTAATTTTTGTCACTTTTAGGGTCTGTTTCACAATGTATGGATAAAGTACCAAACAGCTATGCAACACATAATTTATTTGTAAGATAAATTGTGCTATTTGACACTTCATCGGAATCATACTTATGATAGACTTTATGTGACGAATCTGACAGTCGTGAAACGCAACAATAGTGTTTATCCTACCAATAAGTAATAAATAGCTAATTTGGAACTTATGTAGAACTTATCCGTACATTGTGAAACAGGCCCTTAATAATGTATAATTGTGAGGTTAAAAGTCTTTTTCATATATTATTAATATGCGTACTCCTGTTAATCGGACAAAGTAGATACTCAAACTAAATCCATTTTTTGATGTTGGTAATAGAGACAGGTCATCTCATCAGCAAAGTTTGCAGCCTACCTGAAACTACTTACGTTAAATTCGACCCTGGATCTGCTCCGTGTTGGCTTCCTCGAAGCTGTAATTTCGCTCTGAGCCCGCAGATGCGGCTTTAAGGTACGAACTAGTTAATCCGATAATGTTGAAGCTATCTCTCGCAATAACATTTTAGTTTCGATTTTACTGACTATAGAAATAGTACTTAAGGTAAAACGTGCCTTGTAGTAAATGGTTTGATAAGGAGAATTAAATCTCTTCTCAATATAGAATTGAAGTGACGGTAATAAAATCATTTCAAATATGACATTTGTCTATAAAATAAGGAATGCCTTTCAGAGAAGCGAAGCATTGTAGGGACGTGTTACTTGCGTGTGTTTTCAAAGATATGTTATATTTATGGGGGCACAGGGGGCAATCGGAAAGGAGGCTCACCTGATGTTAAGTGCCCATGGACACTCTCAATGCCAGAGGGCTCGCAAGTGCGTTGCCGGCCTTTTAAGAATTGGTACGCTCTTTTCTTAAAGGACCCTAAGTCGAATTGGCTCGGAAATATATATTTATTATATCAAATATTTGTATTATGGATCAAATTTGGATTAATGTATGTTATATCAAAATACTGTCATTTTTTTGAAAAAATATAGTAAAAATTATTAACATTTTAATAATTCATATAGAACTGTTTTACTAAAAAACATGACTCTGTTTAATAACTTGACTTTGAGAATGTCTTTAAGTGCGGGTGTACGCGATACTTGTCAGGCGTTACTGGCTTCGCATTGTACTGTGTAGATGACGTAATATGCTGATGAATTGTACAATATTTAAGGAATGCTTATCACTCGTATTAGGAAGTTTTGCAGTAAATAACAGTTTTGACCTTTGAATTACACGACCTTTAAAGTTGTATTTCAACAAAACAAGCTCTTTGTTTGAATTACGTGAACTAAAATTATCAAACGGAACTTCTAAACTCCTGTGAAATTTTTCATCAGCAATTTTCCAGCTGTTCCCATTCTCTTTTGACGCGTATTTTTCAAGCCCTTGTCAACGTAAAGACACCAAGTTCGTGTTTACATAAAGAATCCGCAGAGAATACTCAACGCACAAAGGGAGATATGATTGATGAAAAATCTGCTCTTATTTTCAATGGGAAAAGTGTGTTATTGTGAGATTGGTTTGTTTAATATTCACTGTATGGATTATATTTTTTTGTATATATGAAGTGAAAAGTTGGCGTCAGTTTGCATTCACGTGTTGTTATTATATGTATGATTCTAGAATAAATAAATATAATTGTAACATGAAGGTTTTCAAAATTACACTAATTAAAACTGAATTTCTTAGTTATTAGTTGTCTTTATTCATAAGATTTCATAAATTTTTTTTTATTATAAATTAAATTTCGGAGTCTTGCATTAAATTCTTTATTTTTTACTGAGTTCTTTAATTAGGTTTGCCTGGAACAGAGAGCTGAGTAGCGATAAGCGTGTCGCCATGGTTTTCTTTTTTTTAAGTTGATTCTTTTAGTTTTTATTTACGTAGTTCTTGTGTTAAAGTGTAAATAAGTATAAAAGACTTAAATTCCACTATACCCAAAGAAAATTCTTATAACTTTAAACCATAATATACAACGAACAAAAGCTTACATAAGGCTGTGCGAAACTAGGATAGTGTTTTTAAGCTGTCTTGTGTACTGAAAGTTAATTAAGCTAATTATTCCTATCTTAGTCCGAAGGGATACCATCTCTTCATCCCCGTCCATCCAATTTCATTACAGGACCTCTTGGGACAGCGGTCAGTGTCGCTTCACATACCTTTTCGTCTCTTTGCCTAATACCTATTTATCTAATTGCTTATTATACGTTATTTTCTTTAGTACAAACTTTTTTTAAATTATATAGGCAGAGGTTTATTGAAAATATAGCGCGTATTTTTTAATATATAATTCAAATTTCGAAAGCCTAGAATCAAATTATTATTTTATTATAACGCGAAGGAAAAAGCTTATACTCAACTTGTAAGTGTCGTTGGTAGAATTGTATTCAAATGTAACAGTATGAAATCAGCATTATTATTAATACAATAAATCAGTATTAATAGTAATACAATAATTGAGTCACTAATTAACGTACGCTATTAAACGTTACTCAATCTAAAACAGTATTATTTATGACTGACTAACTTATTTTACTAGACATCCATTGTCCATTAAAAGTTAAAATTAAATAGCTTTTTTAAATGTTGCCCGTAAAAACTCAGCACTATAATAAATCAACTCTAAGATTGTATCTGTGTAAGGTGGAACAAGTAATAAATACAGTGCTCTTAGCTGACAGAGGCAGAGCGCTGGCGGGTTACGTAATGCAGAAAATCCCCAAAACACAATACCGACTGAGATTTTGTTAGATTTTCTTGTATAAGCTAGACTTTCAAGCAGCAATGTACTCGCTTGCTAAGTATTAGAAGCTATTGAAATATTTCTATTTTTAAATTACGTACATGATTCTTTTTTCAAAAATATAGTGGAAAATTATTATCGTCATTGATTCTTTGTTAGACTATGATTTTAAATATATAAAACAACTGGCTGACCCGGCAAACGCCATGTATATTATTTCTAGGAACATTTTTTTAGTTCAATAAAAATAACTATTGCCTGAATACAAAATTAAGGGTGTTATATTTTAGATGAGACAGTGTTTATTAGTGAAAATGCACAATAGCTCCCAAACGAATGGACACGATTATGATATGTTTTTGTGTTTGGAAATGGACGTGATTGAGTTGTGTCTTAGCTTTTATGATGAATAATAATAATTTAAAAAAAAAATCTTGGTCATAATCAGCAATATTTGATATATAGTTCGATAAATCGTAGACAATTTCGATAAATTATTTTTGATACAAAATAAATTCAATTATAATAAGTTGTTAGTATCAAGCAATTAGAGCTTTTTATTTTCCTTTCGGGAGCTTTACAACGGAAAGTTTGTGTAAAAATTGGCCTGTCCCTTGTTTTGTTTCCTATTACGAGCTTGAGGGAATAAATTTAGTGTTTTATGGTGGGGCGTGTTTGTCAGTTGTAGTTTTTATGAGTATTACCCCAAAGGCGCGTTATCTAGTTGTTTATTGAGATAGGAACAAGAAGAAATTTTGTAAATCGCCTGTATTAGGCAAGTGTGAAATAAAGTTGCTCGTAAAGTCGCTCGTTTCGCAAGCTTTTTACATTATTGCCAAATCATTGATTTTTTGTGATTGCTTTTTTTTAAGGGGTACTGCCCTGCGATTCTGTAACTCACTTTTCGAACTCACACACTTTTAGGCGTCGGGATGTGACGACCCCATCGCCCACTGGTGAAATAACCTGTGACAGAGGTTATTTCATCAGCGCAATCAGTCAACCCCTTCCTAGTGGGAGTGCCATGCTATTGCCTTCGGGCTTCAGCCAAATGGGCAGGCACGACCGGGGCAGTACCACTGTCTCTCAGAAAACCGGCGTGAAGTGATGCAATAAGTTCACCTTATTGTACTCGCGTTTCGTGCGGTGAGAGAGACTCCCGGAGCCCATTCCCCCCCCCCCCCCCATGAAATATGAAGATGCAGAAAAAAGAGAATCTACCCCAGGGGGGTACCACACGCGCTCGCGGTGGAGAATCCCCCTCTGGGCGTCCAACACCGGGACACTCTGCGCCCGGTGGTGGACGCACAGGCTGCCCTTCGTATTCTGGGGGGGGCAATTCTGCGCTCGGTAAAAACATTAATCGTTCTCGGGGCAAACGGAGCAACTTAACAAAGGCACCCCCGTCCACACTCGCCGTGGACTTCACAAATGTTAGGGGGCTCAATTCCAACATCAACGCTGTCCACTACCACTTAGAGACTGCGAAGCCGGCCTTGCTCTTTCTTACCGAGACTCAGATATCCCCCCCGGCTGATACTTCCTACCTCTCCTACCCGGGGTACAAATTGGAACATTCATTTGTGCCGCGGGCGGGAGTTTGCGTGTACGTCAGAGAGGATATCTGTTCTCGTCGCCTCGGGACGCTTGAAGGAAGGGACCTATCTAACCTCTGGCTGCGCGTAGACTGCGATGACCATCCGCGATTCTACGCATGCCTGTATAGGTCCCATAGCGGAAATACCGAAACTGACCGACTCATTGAGCACATCCAAATGGCTACAGATTCCCTGCTCGAAAGGGTTCCTACCGCTGAAATCGTGATACTTGGCGATTTTAACGCCCACCATGCCGATTGGCTCGGCTCAGAAACCACCGATCATGCGGGAAGATCCTTTCACGACTTTGCTTTGGCTTACGACTTGACGCAAATGGTCCCTGCGATTACGCGAATACCGGATGTGGCTGGTCATAAACCCTCTTTGTTGGACCTTCTGCTGACTTCACATCCGGAGAACTACCAAGTCTCTGTTGAACCGCCATTGGGTTCATCAGATCATTGTGTGGTCCGGAGCATTGTGCCGTTCACGCGCCCTGTTCGGCCTAGCTTCACTGGCTGTCGCCGCGTGTGGCACTATAAGTCAGCAGATTGGGATGGGATGCGGTCTTTTTTTGCGTCCTACCCTTGGGGGCCAATTTGCTTTTCGTCGAGTACTCCAGACGCCGTCGCTGACTCTGTCGCCGAGGTGGTCCTGCAGAGTATGGAACTCTTTATTCCATTCTCTGCGGTGCCGGTCGGTGGCAAGTCCCAGCCTTGGTTTAGGCGTTCTTGCAAAGCGGCTTTGCGCCGTAAGCGTGAATGCTTTAAAGCCTGGGCAGAAGCGGTGACATCCTGTGATGTGACTATCGGCGAACGTAAAAAAGCATACAATTCAGCCTCCAGGTCCTTCAAGCGAGAAATCGCTAAAGCAAAGTCAGAGCACATTGCCAGATTTGGTGAGAAATTGGCCCACCTCCCTTCGGGAACTCGAGCCTTCTGGTCTCTTGCCAAAGCTGTCCAAGGGAATTTCTGTCTGCCCTCAATTCCACCACTGCATAGGGAGGATGACTCACTGGCCCATACCGCGAAAGAGAAGGCCGATCTTCTAGGCTGTCTCTTTGCGTCGAACTCCACTTTGGATGATCAAGGGAAGGAACCACCGACATTATTGCGGTGTGATACTACGATGCCCGAAGTTATATTCCGGCAACGTGCTATCCGTAAAGCTTTGTCTTCCTTGGACATCCATAAGTCGAGCGGACCCGATGGCATCCCTCCAATTGTGCTGCGTACTTGTGCTCCTGAGTTGGCTCCGGTCCTAACGCGCCTTTTCCGGTACCTTTACACGCTCGGCACTGTTCCGAAGTGCTGGAAGATCGCTTCGATACATCCGATCCCTAAAAAAGGCGATCGCTCTGATCCGTCCAACTATCGCCCAATAGCTATAACCTCCTTGTTCTCCAAAATAATGGAAACCATTATTAACAGCCAGCTCCTGAAGTATCTAGAGGGCCACCAGCTGATTAGCGATTCTCAGTACGGCTTTCGTCGTGGTCGCTCAGCTGGTGACCTCCTTGTATACCTTACACATAGGTGGGCAGAGGCAATTGAGTCCAAGGGGGAGGCACTGGCGGTAAGTTTGGACATAGCGAAAGCCTTCGATCGGGTGTGGCACAGAGCGCTGCTCTCGAAGCTTCCAGCCTACGGGCTCCCTGAGAAATTATGCAACTGGATTTCCAGCTTTCTCGCTGATCGGAGCATCAAAGTCGTCATCGACGGAGCATGCTCCGACCTGAAACCTGTGAATGCTGGTGTCCCACAAGGCTGTGTCCTATCCCCGACCCTGTTTATTCTGCATATCAATGATATGTTGCAGCTTAGCAACATTCATTGCTATGCGGACGACAGCACTGGGGATACTTTTTACACTGGCCGGGCAGGTATTTCTCGGGCTGTTGTCGATGAGTACCGGAACAAACTTGTGTCTGAAGTCGAAACTCTTCTACGTGGAGTCTCGGACTGGGGTAGACTAAATCTAGTCCAATTTAACCCCAAGAAGACACAAGTATGCGCGTTTTCCGCTAAAAAAACTCCCTTTGTCGCTACTCCCCTCTTTGAAGACACTCTCCTTAAAGCCTCGGCTAGCATCGGAATACTGGGCGTTGACATATCGAATAACGTTCAGTTTCGCGGTCATCTGGAAGGAAAGGCTAAATTAGCCTCCAAAAAGCTTGGTGTGCTCAGCAAGGCGAGACGGTACTTCACTCCGGGCCACCGCTTGCAACTATATAAAGCGCAAATTCGGCCCCATATGGAGTACTGCTCTCACCTCTGGGCGGGAGCTCCCCAGTACCAGCTCCTTCCACTTGACCGTATTCAACGAAGAGCGGTTCGAATCGTCGACGACCAGTCACTTTCAGTGCGGCTTGATCCCTTGGCGTTGCGTAGAGATGTGGGATCTCTCTGCATCTTCTACCGCATTTACCATGGAGAGTGTTCAGAGGAGTTGTTCGGTCTAATACCTGCAGCTGAGTTTCATCATCGGACGTCAAGGCAAAATACAAAATACCATCCGTATCACCTCGACGTCCGTCGTTCCACAACAGAGCGTTTTCTAAGGCAGTTTTTGCCGCGCACCACCACTATGTGGAACCAGCTGCCCACAGAAGTATTTCCGAACCAATTCGACTTAGGGTCCTTCAAGAAAAGAGCGTACCAATTCCTGAAAGGCCGGCAACGCACTTGCGAGCCTTCTGGCATTGTGAGTGTCCATGGGCGGCGGTATCACTTAACATCAGGTGAGCCTCCTGCCCGTTTGCCTCCTATTACATAAAAAAAAAAAACACAGCGGTTTTCGCATCGGCGGTCGCTCTGAAATCAGTCGTAAAGTAGTCATTTTATTATTTGGCATTCTGATAAATTATAAACTACAAGCTCCCACCTTTTCAGAATGACAAATCATTAAATGAATGCTTCACGACTGATTTGAGACCGACCGCCGATGCGAAAACCGCTGTGTGAGTCGAAAAGTGAGTTACAGAATCGCAGGGCTGATATTATTTGGCTTTATCAATGATATCCTTATTACTTTATCTTATAAACATATATCAGTGAGACTATATTCTTTTGTATAAGCAAAAGATTGTGAAATATGGTTGTTTCGGCAACGGCAATATTCGCCGGGAATTGAACCAAGGGGTAAAAACGTATCATCCATGTGCGTTAACCACCAAGCCACAGAGGCGGTTCCTTCTTTCAATAGTCTCTCTAGGATTTAATTTTAATTCAATCTTAAATTTGCCATTTAAACAAAGTAATTATCATAAATTAAACGTAAATCTTAAATGTATTGAAACCGTTCTAATTTCAGCAAAGACGGGGACCTCATCAATTCCCAGGTGATTTGAATGAAGCACTTTCTTATTCAATGTATTTCCTTAAATAACAGCATCTATTAATTATCGACAGCGTCGACATTACCGAGAAAGGCTGCTTACAAATTGATTTATTCTCGCACCAATGCAACTTTATCGAGTTCTCTTTAAATACAATATTATAGTAAAACTTTATAAAACCTCTTTATCCACACAAAAAAAATATATTTAACGCGGTTTTTGCTGTTGGTTAAAAATAATCATTTGATTTTTTAATGTATAGATGTGGCTACTTCATGAAAAGACAAAATATGTAAAACCAATGACAAAAAATAGCCCGTACACGCTATTTCTAGTCTACAGACATGTGACATGTCTTTTCGTTGGACTAATGCTTATCAAACAAAACACCATAAATTGCCATATATTGAAATTCTAAAGGTGATTTAGTTACAATTCCAATTCGACTTAGGGTCCTTCAAGAAAGAAGCGTATCAATTCTTAAAAGGCCGGCAACGCACTCGCGAGCTTTCTGGCATTGAGAGTGTCCATAGGCGGCGGTATCACTTAACATCAGATAAGCCTCCTGCCCGTTTGCCCCCTGTTCTATAAAAAAAACACTGATTTTATAAAGAATTAGTAATTAAATCCATATATTATATGCTTCATATGGTGTACTGAATATTATAACTCATCTGTACTGAACGATAAAAAATACTCTTAATTATTTATTACTTTTATGGTCAAAAGAAATGGGGAAAGTCCATCGCCGTGTTGCGAATTTCAAGGTTTACATCTTTTCATGCAGAAATCAGATAGACACCTTTTTAACTAAAGAACTGTCTGTTTCCATCACAGTGTAAACACAATTTAACAGACAGTAAAGGTACTTTAGTTAAAGAGAAAGAGATGAAATAGTGCGATTAAACTTTTTAAGTTAGTATGAATAACGGGGTTTATCTGGCCCTTATAAGACCGACTCATACAACCTGTGACTTTTAGTACCCCATAATTTCATTTCGACATTACAGATACAGAAACGGGGAACTACAATTTCGGTTTAATCCTTAATAAACATGCCATTTAATTATTAGTAATTACGTCAATCGTTAAAATTTGTATTGATTTTACACAGATCTGTAAGTCTATTACGATAATCGAAAGGCGAAGTTTCGGACCGAAACGAAAGAACGACGAACTTCGTATTAAAGCCTATTATCACCAAAGCACTACGGATCGAATAGTTCGTAGTATATATAGTATGATAGTGCGGGTGGATTTCGTTTCGGAACCATAGATATGAAGAAATTGCAAATTGATGAAACCAATAACAAATTTTAAAACTTCAAAAAAAGCTGATAACCTAGGCATTGGTACTTTAAAATACTTTAGATACAGAAAAAACTACGTAAACTTCACAAAAACTATACATATAAAGTAATTCTATTTACATAGAACGGTCAATATTGTTTGCCGGAGAGACTCCACGTCTCCATCATGATAAAGTCAGAAAGCCGACGTTGACAATTGAAATTTCGTCGAGTTTGCTTTTAGATCGTATTTGCAGAGACGCGATTTGTGGCCCAGGAAGGGATTAATTTGTACCCAACGAATAAACTATAGAGTTTTAGCTTTTCAAACAATCAAGACTATTTTTAAATGAGCACACTTGTATTCATAGCATAGAAATACATATATAATTATATATATTTACTAGCACATCTGAGAAATGAGAAACAAAACAAAAAAAAATTGCAATACTTGTGGAAAAAATAATGAAAAATTAAAAAAAAACAAAAAAAAAATAGTAAAAAATATCCTTGATGCAGATTATATATCATGCTAAAATTTTAGCTCGATCTTTTTGAGTTATCGTGCAGAACTTTTTGAGTTTTTGAAGCGTACACAAACCAACATAACATTTTTACATATACAGATTTTCAGTTATGGATATAAAAAGTTACTATAATAAATTGTATATGTCGGAGAGATATATCGTCACTCCATCGTTACGGACATCGTTATTAGCGGGCTGAGTGGGCGTCATGTGGGTAAAGTGCAAGCACAAAAACACGAATAATTATCGTACAGTATTTAATTTAGATTGATTCCTTTTATCATTACAAATAACACTTTTAGCTTAAATTATAACGAACAGCGGGTTCAAGGCACCGATCTCACTTTTAATCACAATCTACTCAGGCACAAATAACATCGACATATTAAAATATGTTCCACTGAATACTCAATCAGAACTACCCTGCGTTCTTGAACGCACTGACCAAAGTCAAGATGGCGCCTCGACCCCACTCAAGCTTGGCTCTGATTGGTCGTAACAATATTCATACTTTTATTCGTTAAGTAATGATTCTAAATTTTGAAACAATTAAATTATAAAATTAAATAAAAGTTAATATTATTTAAAGTAATAGTAGGAATCTTAATTACTAACCAAAGTAAGAATAATCAACGGTCAATTGACTCGATCAGAACATTTCGGGATTCCCCGACATATATAAGCAGTGCAAGAAAAAACTATAATAAACTATTGTTGAATGTTTAATTAAAAGCCAGCTAGCCATGACATGTTAGCGTTATGTAAAATAGATGCAAATATTTATTTTTGTTTACGTGAATACTAAGTTTGAATAGAACCTTTTAATAGAAAATTGTATTTAGTGTATTTAAAGCCAATATTGAACTGTACTACTAATCTGACTAATTTTGATGCCTTCGTAATCACGTGACCTAACAGTTAGTTAAATCGTTCCATGTGTATCTCATATGTATCTTAATCAGTTTTAGATACGGACTGCAGTCATAGAATATTAGTCGGGCTGAGTTACGTCATGGTACAAAATAAAACATAGACAGCAATGCTGGGTGTGGAATTGCAATCCATCATACAGGACGAAGGTCATATAGACCTTATTTTTTACTTATACAGATAAAAAAAATCTAAATTTAAATTTATTCTGTTTCTTATTATTGTTCTTAGATCAATGGACCCAGAGCGAGAAGAACTGGCAAGAAACTCTACGCTACTTTTTTCAATTGCCAAACACTTTACAAAATGCAGCAGAAACCCCGCTTGACAGTAAATCCATGAATCATCGTAAGGGAAATTTATTTTTGCCTCTCATTAGCATGCCAAAGAGGCTCTCACTGACATTAATAATAATAAAGCCACTTTAATTCCATACTCTTGAAAAAAATACAGATCAAATGGGTGTTAGTTTTGTTATTTCCGTTTCGTTGTGTTCTGCAGTATGGACTTCTTTTTGGTAAATGCCTCCTCCTGAACTTTCCATTTGGATCCTTTGATAGCTTCCTCCATCCATTTCTCCCCAGAAACCTTAACGATATCGTCAGCCCAACGCCTTTGTGGTCTTCCCACGTTTTGTTTTCCTGAAGGTCCAGCGGGTGGCTTCGGTCCACATTTTATCTGTGAGCCTTGCAATACTGACATTAATAATAATAATAAAGCCTGTTTAATTTCCAATCATGCCAAAAAAAAGATAATATACAGCTTAGATTTTTTACATTTTATACATCATTTATATCTTGTTATCCTATATATCCTATATCTTAGCTACCTTCAGTACCGTCAATCAGAACCCCTTCACGAGTAAAGGCCCCCTCCAGCTTTTTCCAACTGACTCTGTGTATGGCTTTCTTTCTCCATTCGCTTTCTGCTACCGCTTCTATTTCGTCTATCCATCTTTTATCGGGGCGCCCCCTTATCCTTCTTCAATACTTACATTATGAGAACAAAACACAGGTCTGCGTGGAACTCACGCTGCGGTCTGAGTGCCGTGTGAGCTAAATCCACCTTTTTTTAAAGACAATTCACACCAATTGACCTAGTCCCATGCTAAGCTGGTGAAGCTTGTGTTATGGGTACTAGGCAACGGATATACATACATATTGTAGATAGATAGATATACATACATATTGTAGATAGATAGACATAATACATATTTAAACGCCCAACACCTAAGCACAATACCAAATGCTCATCACATCGATGTTCGTCTCAGCCGGGGATCAAACCCGGGACCCATGGATTCGCAGTAAGGGGTACTAACCACTAGACCAATGAGTCGTCAGGTTTAAAACCCTGTTGTCCAACCCCGCATCAGAGAAGCCCTCAAATGCCACAGCGACCTCAGTTATATAGCCGTAGGGCGTGGGCAGTATTACAATATCAAGGATAACAAGGAAACACTTGAAAATCAGTTGTTTGTTTTTTAATAATCCTTTTCTTTACAACAATTTTACGGAAAAGCCTGAAGGCAAGGCCTCGTAAAGCTTTTCTTTGTTTTTGAAGTCAAAGTTTCCCTGTTTTTGGTAACATAATTACGTATAGCGGATATTTCAGGAATTTTCATATTTCTTATAACAACAGTATCAAGGCACTTTTGTTGTATTTTCCATTACAAATGTAATTACGGAAGGTATAATTAAAAAAATACTTTTGATGACATAATTGATGTCAAATAAAGAGATTAATACTAATTATAACTGTTTTCTTAATTGCTGTGTAATTACTAGAATGTTGCTTCTACATATACTCGTAGTTTTCTTTTTACAATCATTATCATAAATACAATTTTATTTATTTACCTCCAGTGATCATTGAATTAATAAATATTATTGCTGCTCACAAAATCTAAGGTAACAAGGAAAGTCCAAAATCCCAAAACTATTGTACGAGTATTAAGATTCGATGTTTGGGAAAACAAAAGTAGTTTCGGATTGAAAACTTAAAGCTGTTGAGTAAAGCAATAAAGGAACAGACTCATAAATATGTTTGTCCTATTGGAGGTTATGAGTACTTAGCGTTCTACATTCACTTATGAAATTGAGCTCTTGTCTTTTTGATGTGAAACATCTATAGCCGCACGTAAAACCGATTTCTGGCGTGGCGACGCGTTGCCACGGCATGCGTCGCCACGCCAGAAATCAACAACGCGTCGCCACGCTATATGATGGTATATATATACAGTCTATAATCTATATGCAGTAGTGTGTACGGTGTGTGTATTTCGAAGTCACTGATTAAACGAATTAAGTAGTCACGATTTGAAATTAATTCGTAAATTTTTGTATTTAATGAAAATAAATGTTTATTCAATAAATAGTCATGGTTATTTGGAAAAAAAATCGTATTATTTTATTTTATCATTATGAAATATTTAGCTCCTATCACAATCTGTTCTTTTCTGCATATTACTTTTACAAAATAATGTCGATGTTTCACATATGCCAGGCGTCCCGTGACGGCTCACATTTTGACGTGACAACGTCTTATAATTCGATGGAGCCGGCTGCACGCACGAAAAAACATGACTCATGCGGCGTTACCTCGCTCTGAGGCGTTCCATTTAAGGCTTGAAGTGCAAGCGAGAGCGCGAAGCGAGAGAGAGGCACAATCGGACTCCGCGCTCTTCAGCGTTCGACATCTGTTTCTTTCCTACTTGAGTGAGCGATTCGTGACGTCGTCACGTTCAACTATCGTCAGTAAACCGACTTTACAGACAACCGATTTCTTTTTAATTGATATCTACTATATAAAAATAAGTCGGGTTTTCCTTCCTGACGCTATAACTCCAGAACGCACGAACCGATTTCCACGGTTTTGCATTCGTTGGAAAGGTCTCGGGCTCCGTGAGGTTTATAGCAAAGAAAATTCAGGAAAAATTTCAACAGAAAAGCGGGATCACCAAATGAAATCTTACATAAAACGAAGCTGGTGGCGAAACGGAGTTCGCCGAGTTTGCTAGTTTCTCATAATATTGGCCATGTTCGCAATTGAATAATTTAATTTAAAAATCGAACGTTTTGTACTATATTAAATCTCAATACGAAATAATGAAATCAGTACATAAATTTTACAACCTCAGAGTACTCGGGGGCTGACTGTTACGTCTCCGTCGGGTATTAAATGAAATTCGGGCTTCATCATTTTATTGTTAGTGTTTATTCATTGCTTTCTATTTGTGCTTTGGGAAGTCGGTGGTATTTTCGATTTTATTACAACTGTATTGACCTTTTTTGTCAATCATAGATTTGGTATAGGGTATGAATTTAGTTTTGGCTTTATACGGACCTAAGAACATTTATTTATAATGCTTAGATATACCTAACAGCTTATTAGAGTATACATAAATTAATTGGCAATTAGAGGATTGTATATTTTTTCTAGTACAGCAAACGGGCAGGAGGCTCACCTGATGTTAAGTGATACCACCGCCCATGGACACTCTCAATGCCAGAGGGCTCGCGAGTGCGTTGCCGGCCTTTAAAGAATTGGTAAGCTCTTTTCTTGAAGGACCCTAAGTCGAATTGGTACGGAAATACTTCCGTGGGCAGCTAATTCCATAAAGTGGTGGTGCGTGGCAAAAACTGCCTTGAAAAACGCTCAGTTGTGGAACGGCGGACGTCGAGGTGATACGGGTGGAATTTCGTATTCTGCCTCGACGTCCGATGATGAAACTCAAAAAATTTGTAACCATCTTGTAAGCGTTATATATTTACAATTTTATTTTTAAAGCTTTTAGCCCGATATAAACATTAACGGCCTCAGATTGGTGTGCACTTTGAATTTTGAACTCTAACACAAAATCCCTTTTCCCTGTGACCTTACCGCTTTAGGTAGACCCTTTTTAACCCCATCGCAAATCGGACGGATGGAGTAAAATCATATACCTATAACTATTGCTTATTTTCCCTATATATATGACTTACACTAGTGGCGTAGTACCCGCTCCATCCAATGAAACTTGGCGCTTTCAATAGCAAGCGTTAATTGCAAGAATGAAATCCACAGGCACAGAACCCACAACCTCAGGGTTTAGAACCATGCGCTACTACTACTACTATACTACAAACGCAAATAACAAGTGGTTACTATAATACTCGATTATAACCGAAGATAAATTAATATTTCTAAAATATTGACTGTAGACGACGACAGGCATTGCAGAGTTAAGACAAGGATAGTTATAATAGAGATTTTAATGCATACATCATGTTTTAGTATATTATCGGGTGTATTGTATTGAAAACATTGACAAAACACAGAATAATAATTTAGCACTCTGTAACTATACAATAGCAGCCAAAGTTTTTGTATGCAATTTCGATGTATTTATGTCATAGACTTGAGTTCGCGCAGTAGAATAACTTTAAAATGAATTCGCCATCGCAATAACAGTATCAGGTATTAGGTTCTTCTTCTCTCCATTTTAAGGCCTTTGTTCCCATAGTTGTTTAATTCAGCTCTGACGAGACGTTGCTTGTAAGGACAAAGAGCAAAGCGATGTTTGCGACATAGACGGTGCCGTGTGGTCGGGACATCTGCATCAAGTTATGTTACGATCGTATGCGGTTTGTATTTTATGAGTTGCCCATTGCTCTCTCGTATAAATAATACGAGAGAGCAATGGGCAACTGTAAGAAAATGTGAGGGAAACGCTTACCTGTAAGAAATTAATACGTTGATACAATATTAAGATAAATTATAATACACATCGCTTACAGAAAATAAAGTAAAAGATTTTAGATTTAATTTATAAACAATTGCATCTAAACCCTTTAGATGCAATTGTTTATATTATGTGACAAATCCCAAGAGTACCATTAATTTATAATAATAAATAATGGCTTTTCAACAACCTAAAATAATCTAAATGGTTCTGACAATCTAGAGGTCAAACATTTATGTCAGAGCAATGGCGTTCCTGTCAGTTGCCATTGTCATTAGCTGTCACAGAGTTAATAAATTAACAACATTAAAATCAAGTCAGTTCAAAACCCTTGATACAAGCGGTTTATTTAATTTGCAAATATTGCTAAATGTATAAATATGCGACTATTTAATCGCTGATGGCTATGAATATATATATACTTTGAATATATTCACTATGGAATCACTATTACTATCGAGTAGTCGTTAATTTATAGATTTAGTAGTATTGGCAAATTGAATAAAGAACAAGTTTTAACACAGTTTTAAGCTGATTTGACTTTGACGTTGTCAATTTATAAGCTTTTTGACAAATAAGACAATGGCAGCTGACAGTACCGCCATTGCTATGACATATATATTATTTTGAGTTTTATTCGCTGGACTAATTTATTTATATGTACTTTGTATCAAGGAAAATATTTGTATGTGTCCATATAATTTAAATAAAACTTAATTTGGATAAGCGTGGCTCAATAGTATAACTCTTTCAGCCTCCACTACCATTTTGCTCCGATCTCAAAATACTTTCCTAGAATTTAGAAAGAGGAAAAGCGTAGAATAATGTAGGTTTTTAACATTTCCAGCGAATGCATGCGATAAGGTTGAGCGATTTATAAGCGATAACAATCTATCGCCCCTCTGGGACGCGATTCAAATAATCTGTGAAACGCTTTTTAACTGCTGTGGAATTTCCTTTAAATTCCACATATAAAACGAGCATACGCTATTAGTTTAAAAGGATGAAAAACAAAATCTAATCGTTGTAAAAAGGTTTTAAAAATATCTTCGAAAATGGAATACGAATTTTCACCCTTATCACTTCTGTCATCTGTTGCTATTTTTAGAAGTACTTTTGCTACGGCATTGAGATCTTCAAGGAAAACTGTATCACTACAACGACGTATTGAAAGGTAATTTATGGGTAAGTTTCAGAGTCGAATATAATACGCTATTGACATCCAGGAGTCAAATTTCTCGCTTTCTCGGGTTTGAATCTCATCCTTAAACCACGCTTAGTCTTGCAATATTATAAAATCATAAATGTGAGGAAAATAATTCATATCTACAGGCGCACCTTATGCTCTAGTTAGTAACGCACCGTGCCTATGGCAATTAATAAATGACGTATCCAGTCACTGAAAAGTAAAAGAGAAGGAGATAAATAGAAGATTTATGGTAGCAATTAAATATTTAAGTTGACGCCTGGTAGATGGTACCGGTGACCCCAGAGCTGGTGCTTTCCTCGATCAACGTATAAGTATCGCAATACAGCGAGGAAATGCTGCCAGCGTTAAAGGTACACTGCCACATGGACCCAACTTTGGTTTATTTGTTTTAATATTCTATTTATTATTATTACTGTGTAGGTTAAGAATTTTGTAAAACTATAAACTCGTATGTTTATAGCAATTTAAATAGCATTATACTGAATTATTATTGTTATTGTATGGTTTTGTAAATAGATCTGTTGATACACGAATTTTTTTCACTGAAAGTAATGTTTGAATACGATGCAATCACTGGCACTGAAAACAATTGCTCGTTTGTGACAACTGTCTTCCGCTATTCAATTAAAGTAAATGGATTTGGCGAAAACCGATTTAAGTTTGCAATCAGAATAAACAGTTCTGATTGCGAGCATAAACTTTGTACATAAATAAGCCTTTGTTATTTGCTTTTTGATTATTGCAGTGGACTTTGGTACGCTATAAATGGGTATTAATTTTAATGTATGTTACATGTGTTACATTAGGAATGATTAAATTAATAAATAAGTAGCATTTCTATACAATACAATAACCATCACAATAAATATTAATACTACTAATAGGTGAGTACTGGTTAAAAATACCGCTAGTTTTAGGAAGACCTGTAAACCACGAAAAATATATATATATGTACATATATATTATAGATAGTATTTATAAATCAGAGCAATGGCGCTGGTAACAGTTGCCATTTAAAACACGATTTTTTTTTTCTATTTTCGGCTGGTGCAGAGCGCGCACCGCCTATCAGAATGGCCGTGTCGGAATCGTCAATATCAATAGGTTTACTACTATGTGATAGTCTGTTGTTATTTCAGTCTTTATATGTTGAAACAATGGTGTAATAGTCTATAGTAATTGTAGATCTATTAATATTGGTAATTAAAATAAACCATATAACGGTTTTGAACTAATTTGACATTGATATTATTAAATTACAATGAAAATGGCTCCTGATTGCAACATTGCATATGCATTATGTTTATATATCGAAATTATCATTATATTATTTAATTACTAAACACTTAAACTTCTGCATATATATTTCGTGAAATAACAGTTCCTCAAGGAACACATCACTCACGTATGTGTACTCCTTTACAGTGTATAGGTAACTGTTTAGTTATAATATCGTGAAACTAGTAAAAACAAAACCCTGCTGCTACTTTATGCTACGATTAAATATATTGTTGTTTGAGTAGTTATAGTTGTTGTGTAGTAACAATACAACATCCAAAGGGACTGAAATAAAACTAATTTGAAATATTATTTCATTGTTTAAGGCGCTGGAAAAGCGTCAATTTTGAAAAAAAACAATAAAACTTTTTTCTCAAGGAATCGAATTCAGGACTAATATTACTTATACTAGTGAGTCACAGGCGTACTGAAATTATAACATCAAATCAATAAAATATTTAACAAGAAGTTTAATGCATGCACAATACTGTTATTGAAATTAATTTTACATTGCATTTGAATTATTATTACATACATACAAAAATATTCAATTAATTACTCCCTCTCCGAGATTAGCAAATGGACAAGTTTATTCATGCATGAAATTGGTCCCAAGTTCGATGAATCCTCAGGATTTGTTTGTCGATCTTTTCACAGATGAAAGCTCTTAAAGATATTCTGAAGTGTAGACGTTTATTCCCTTTGAGTTCTTTTTTAACTCATTCAAGTATACATTTGGGTGATTTGTATGGGAACCACTTGGATTATTTTAAAGAAATTGAAAATGTTTTTTTCTTTAAGTATTTGTAATTAAAATTATATTTTTAATCGGACTATACGTAGTATATACGTCTTGGGGCTAGAGCGTGCGTTCTTCAATCTTTGGAGTCGTGTTTGAATCACGGCTTCACGCAACACCATTGGATTTTTTGTTCAATCTTTCTTCTGGCACAAAAGGCCTACCTACTATGAAAAATATAATAAAAGAAACTGATCAAATCTGAGTTTAACTATTTTTATATTCTTCATTTAATTATAAGTAACTGTGAGTTCTGGGCAGAACGCGGGATAGAAGATGGACGCTGAAAATAACAGAATGGGCTGGACCTACTGGAAAGAGATGTATAGGACTACAAAAGAAAAGAAAGACAGATGACATTATAGAATTAGCGGGGAAAAACTGGATAAATGTTGCTCAAGACAAAGAGAAATGGAATAATATGGAGGTGGCTTTTACGCTAAAAGGGGCCATACAAGAACTAGACCACTAAAAAAGAAAAAAAGAAATTAATATATTTTTTTTCTTAAACTCATACTAACACAACTAATACTAATATTAAGTAATGCAAACTAACCAATTGGTGTATGGTTTAATAAAGCTTTAATAATAATAATCTGAAGTCCCATTACATATTTTTGCGTTTGTTTAATCATTATTCTTTAAACGGAAGTACTTCAGACTTTTTGTGGTTTCCTTTACTGTACGGACATGTACTAATTGCAGACAAAGAAAGAAAAATCCATAAGCCGGGATTCGAACACGCAGCTTAAATAATCAACACAATCGCACGCTTAAAAACTCAGCTTTAACTTAACACAGTAAAATTGTCTCGAAATCTTTAATTTTAAATATGGAACTTTCAAATCAGTGTAAATCTAATACTGATAATGGACTCTTCGATGTAAAATTCATGAGTGCTAAAACACGCTTTTTAGGGTAGCACCTTTTACGAAAATGGACGTTGAAGACAAAGGGCCTATATAAGAGTATACTCTAGTAAATGGGTAGGTGTGGAATGCCTTTCCAATCTGAATCGAGGAATAAAATAAACAATGGAGAAGCCGAATTTTTTATTATTATTTAGAGCCCTTGTTTAATGCATGAGTCGAGATACGCGAGAAATACAATGTAATTTAGTTTATCTATGCATATCAAGAAATGATAACGTTAATGCATATTTTTTCTACGCAAGTATCTTCTCTTCTTAATCGTGCACTCTTTTCAAAGTGGTCGTGATCTTTGTTTCGTTCCTGAACCTGCTCGCATCATCACTTCCACATCATCTCCACTTTTATCTATCCACCGCATCTCGACATGACTGTTGCAGATTGGACCCAATTGTAGAACTAATTAAATTGGTCCCCATGGTCATGGCGTCGGAGGACCTAAAGAGTTTTCATTCCTTGAGATATGTCCAAAGAACTTCAATATCTCTCTTTTTCAATATCTGTCTTTTCTGTATTCTGTAGTTCTTTGAGGATGGAATGCCGTCCGGAATGCCGTCTTGATTTTTTGGAGCCGCCTCTTACACTCCATTTGCTGCGCAACAACTTTTTGCAGATCTCCTCCAGTTTTACTGATCAAATTTTCGATTCACAGAGGAAATACAAAGAATGACTATTTAAAAAGCGAAATTTTGTCTTTTTGGTTATTAGGCTGTCATGCAAAACTTTACCCAAGCACCAAAGCTGGACATAATCTTTTCTATAATTATACTATATTGTATTGAAGCTATCTGATTCAATTGATACTACATAATTATGTTGAGAAAAAGAGATTTTATACCTGGCCGACATTTTATGATTTTTGAAATTGTAATAATGTGTATGAAAATTATTTTCTACTTTAGATGCAGTGTGTCCTACAATACCGGCGGGATAAAAAAGTATTACTATTACTACTACAGCCGTCCTTAACGCTATAAACTTGGGATTACACTTTTAGGATCCTACGAAACATCTTAATTAATTCTAATTAACGTGGAATTTATATTCAATATAAATATAATTTTCAATATAAATAGATTGATAGAAATCAGACGAAACATATTATTTTCGTAATTTATTCCCACTCTTAAGTTTCTCTCATTTCCACTTACATACATTCTGCCGACATTACGATATGTTCACCAAGTGATTTGTCCTTGGCGAAGATAAATTAGCTTTGTTAGTGCTTTGCAACAAAGGTCCAGTATTCTCTAAGTAATAATTTATCACAGTGTAGCTTACGAGATGAATAACCCCTATTATTAACGTTCTATTGAGGTTTAGCGTCTTAGCCGAATTTTTGATCAAAGAGCTTTAATAAATGTTAATTAAAAGATTTGAATGAAACTTCTTTGTGTTACTATTACGTATTGATTTTATTATAAATTATACAATAAATTAAGATGACGTAATATTAAGACAACCCTTAAAATCAGATAATATTTAGGTACGAAAAATGCACTGAAAACTATTCAATGTAAAATATGTTTATTTAGACGTATAAATTTTGGTTTAATTTTACTCTGCGATGTCATTATACGAAATTATACCTTCATCTAAACATATACCTATTTACTAAGATGTTACTAGTAAATAGGTATATGATGTGTAATATATCTTTATTATAATTAGTTAAAAATATTTAAGGGAAATTTCAAGCCATAATATTTCTTAATGCCACGGGACCTACATGATAATATGTATATAATATTTATAATGAGTGGTAGAGAATTTAGCGCACTATGATTTGTAGCATGCTTAAAAATATAATTGATTTAGGATAAAATATCTCTAAGTATAAAGTGTTAAGAATAAACTTTTCGCTATTAAACTTTTAAAGACTTAATCCATTTGTTCAGATCAAAGTAAATTGGATAGACGCTCATGACTATTGATTGTTAAACTTTCTATTCGAAACGGCTTTGCGAAACTCTTTTAACTTTTCGTTATTTTTGGCCGAAGATTTCCGGTTTCAATTTTAATTCATTATATATGAGATAGTGGTTAAAAATAACTAATACCTTTGACTTCCTATTTCTGTAGTGCAATAATATAAGGCTTTAACTTTGTGTTAATATTAGCCTATTTAATAATAAAGAAATTGGACCACCTTACAGTATGTGATGCTTTCTTAAAATGATGACTGTTCATCAGCAGTATTGGCTTCAGCGTGCGACTCTGATTCCTGAGGTCTTAGGTTCGATCCCGGTGCACCAATGGACTTGCTTTCCATGAGCGCATTAAACATTCGCTCGAACCGTGAAGGAAAACATCGTGAGGAAACCGGTTTGGCGTCGAACCAAAATGTCGACGACCTGTGTCAGGCACAGGAAGCTGATCAACTGTTTGCCTAGATCATGAAACAAATACAGATATCTGAGGCCCAGACCTAAAAATGTAGCGCCACTGATGTATTTTTTAAATAAATCCAGTCCGTAAACTCTCTTTGCCTCGTATTACCTTAGTAATTAATAGGAAAGGTGGCAAGCCGTTTGTGTCTAGAAACAAATGAATTGTACATGTCGAAGAAATGACTGGTGAAGAGTCTTAGAATGCTTGATCACAGCGTGTAAAGGCACTCCAAGCCCCTTGGCTAATACTAAAATGAGGTATATATTATAATCTCGAACTCTCTATCCTGAACCTGCCCTGCGATTCTCTAACTCACTTTTCGAACTCACACAGCGGTTTTCGCATCGGCGATCGCTCTCAAATCAGTCGTGAAGCAGTCATTTTATGATTTGGCATTCTGAAAAGGTGGGAGCTTGTACTTTATTGTTTATAAGAATGCCAAATCATAAAATGACTGCTTCACGACAGATTTGAGAGCGACCGCCAATGCGAAAACCGCTGTGTGAGTTCGAAAAGTGAGTTACAGAATCGCAGGGTTGCAGTTACGTAAATGGATTAAGTAAATATCTGTAGAATTATCTTCTAAATGTCCTTTGAAGGAACTGAATCAATACGAATCCTTAACGAGTCTTGTTAAAAGAAAAATCATTTGTACCGATTGAGCAGACACCATTATAATGATTTTGCTTCAGTGCACATAATTTGGGTGAACAATATTGACAGCTCAAAAAATTATCTGATTTTAGATTTATTTTATAATCAATGTTGTGGCAATCTACGTGATCATTACGTTGTTCTTTACAGTTAAAAAACAAGAAACACCCATACATTTTACTAGTATATATAGTTCTACTAGCTGACCCGACAAACGTTGTTTTTCATGTATATTATTTCTAGGAAACATTTTAAACGTCAATAAAATAACTATCTACTGTAATAAAAATTAGGGATTGTCTGTATGTTTGTAGGTTGTATCTTAAAAAATTAAAAAAAAATTTATTGGGTTGGACAACCCTTATCACTTAGGGATTTGAAAGATAGATAGTAGCCGATTCTCAGACTTACTAAATATGCATAAAAAAATCATCATGAATCGGTCGAGGGGTTTCGCAGGAGTATGAGAACGAACATGACACGAGAATTTTATATATTAGATACAAATCAAACGTTAGATTTTTAAAAGAGTTAGTAAGTACCAAATTAAATAGGTGACAAAGAGCGAACAATCTCAACGAATAGGGCCTCTTATCAGCCCTCATACATTTTTGTCAACAATTTATTAACATATCTAAAACACACGCACGCAATTTGGGACGGCTGATGAATGGGGTGAGCCACATAAGTTTAATTAAAAACAGTCACGCGATATACTAGTGATCGGGTACGCATAGTTCTGAAATTAGGTTGAAGTGATATTATTCTGAAAAGAAAACTTTAAGCGTATTTACACCTTGCTTATATTAAAATTTATACAATAACTGTACAAAATTGCGTAGAAACGGTTTACAATTTATGTACAATACTGTCACTTTTTATCTATGCACAAATTTAATTTGACAGATAGATTAATTTAGTTAAAGTGTGTTAAGTTCAATTAGATTGATGCCAGATAACTCGCGTGTGTATTGCTGTCCTTTTAAGAATTGGTACGCTCTTTGAGGCCCCTATTATATTAATATGATGTCAATTTAAGACGTTGTTGTGACGAGTGCGTTATTGAAATTAATATAATCATATTTCATTTTGTTTTTAAAGTTATACCGCCATCCATAAACAAATTAGTCGTAGGCTCGCGCGTATGTTTTCTGCCTTTTAAACTATAAGTGTACAAATTATTTTCATGAAGCTACTTATTAAATTGGGTTTATTTATAAATTACTTCAGACTTCTGTAATGATTTTATTAATATTTGTAGACAATATCGGGCTTCTGTGACACTCATCATTAAGACCTACGGCAAGGCCTTTTCACGACGTTATTTTCTAGCGAATTAGATGTATATATTCTACTGTCACATAAATTTATGTTATTTTTATAATGAATAAATCACACTTGCTGCTAAATGCGCACATATATTGGTGCGTCGTCAAGGCTTAAACGAAATACCTTTAGATACCAGCGTTTTAATAAACAACGTATTTAAAATATGTTAAAACACCGTCACAATATAAAATATCTCTGCAAATATCTGAATCCCAAAGCCCAATATTCCACGATGTCTCATCTTTATTCTATAGCGGGGAACTTCATTTTGCGAATTATTTACGTATACAACGGTTATCCCGCCATAATAGATGCCGCTGATGAATGACTTTTATCTTTTATGAAAACAGGGCTTATCTCCTCGGCTTGAGTCTCATGAATTTTTGTTGAAACTGCTTATAGGCAAGGTAAGGTATTGTGCATTTTATAATGAGAATATTATGTATGGACATTCTATGTCTAAGGATATTACTATTTAGATAGGCGGCTTACGAATAGGGTTTGGTTTTAAATTTATTGTTTAATTCTTTGTTACTCTGCTTTTTTATGTTACAGGAGGCTCACCTGATGTTGAGTGATACCGCCGCCCATGGACAATCGCACTGCCAGAAGCATTGCGCTTCCGGCTTAGTATCTTTGTGTATATGCATGTTTAAATTTTTGATTAAATTTGTTTTATATTAGCTTGACCTCTTTGGGTTGTTTGATTCCTTCCTGTGGACAGATTGATCTGATTGAACACACATTTAAAAACAAATATTTTGCCAGAATACCCTAGATTGATAAGTTGGTTTGATGTGTATTACCTTGGACCTACCGAATTATTTATAAGCTTTAAGTACATTGTCTACTCCAGTCTATTTAAATTCTCTTTATTTTTAATAAAACTGTTTAACTTAGAAAAAAATATTCATTTTTTAAAATGTCTTTGAAGTTATACTTCTTTAGGCGCGTTATGAAAAATTGATGAGTCTGAAATTTTACGATGCGCGCGCACCGTGACACAGAATTAACAGAATGAAGTTGCCCACGGAACTTTGTTCTGTTAATGGGCATTAGACATAATCAAAAAACGACATTCGAATAATAATAGAATTTATGTTACACTTAATGGAAGAGAATAATAGAGTCATTATAGTCAATAAACTGAACTATATTGACTATAATGACTCCTTTTCCAGTCTTTGATTATTTAAATGTAATTACAAAAACTATTTTTAATAATGCCAAAGAAGTATAACTTCTACATAAGTACACGCACCCTTTTTTTGTATAATCTGTATTTTGAACAATATTCTAAAATATATAAGATATATATTTAATAAACATAGACAATATATATTTAATAAACAATCATGTTTAATTACTTTTATAGTCTGTCAGTTAATGTCATATTTTATCAATTGTCACACATCTTGCTAGATATAATACAATTCTAAATATCAACCGTAAACATATTCATGATCTCTCTTTTTAAATATGTGTTTGTCAAGTTGAATCTCTTTATAGCAAATTACGGTTGTTGCAACAGAGTTGGAGGACGGCCTAACATGCATGTTTGTTTCATTGTTGCTTTGTATTAGCGTGAATTGTGACCATAGTTTGATTATTATGGATATCTACTTTCCAAGACATTCTTAACTGAATAAAAAAACTGTCTAAAGGGAGGATAGGAGGGGTAAACTCGGGATTTTCTCGAAGAGTGATATTTAAATAACGAGAATATGCAAATCGTATTTACATTAATATTTACAGATAGACTCTGTGCTATCACAAGTCTTCAGTATTTCTATTATAAATATTCCAATATTAATAAATTATTACTGAAACAGAGGTACTCATCAATCCAACATAGGAAAATAACTTCTAAACAAACAGTGATATTTTTTCGTAAGCGTAATACGAAGCATAGTTATTGCATTAAAAATAATCTCGTTCGAGACCTCTTTTCATATAAAAATGTCAATTGCTTAACATTTTTGTGATTTGTCTATATCCGAAGTCCTAAGATTGGATATGAAATAAGAGCATTTATAATAAATCAGAGATAACTATCTACTATAATCGTAAATCACGGTTGTGGATAACAGAAAAGGCGATTCTGTTAGTGAAAATAGTAATCTGACTTATCTTCGTTCTATACAACGAACTGGGCTAGGCTGTACAAACAATATGTACAAAACACTTTTAATAATCAAATTAATAGGTTTTATTTGATAGATGATAACATTTTCAAAAATGTAAGGATAGAATAAATAATGGTATTCTATGTATGCAAAATATGTTTAATTGTTCTTTGAGTATTGTTATTTTGTGTGTTTGTGTTTTCTTCTGTCTGTCTTACGTCAAAATATTAAAATGAAACACCAACTTTTAAATGTCCAGACACTCGAGAGCATTGTGTCAGGTCAGGCCATTTAACTTTGTCTGTGTATAGACGAAATGTAGAAAACAAAACACAAACTATATTTTAATAAAATTGTATTCTTGTATATATCAAAGAGAACCTGTAACGATTTTATTTTATGTATACTGGGATATGAGAAATGGTTTGTTTATGTATTCATACAGCCTTTATTTTATCGCAAAGCCAAGGATGGACACGTCTCCACTCCTCATACTGAAAGTATTATAAGCCTTTGTTTTCTCTTTAGCTCGCTTATTTTTCACTGAAAATAGCTTGCGAAAAATAAATTCACGTGTTTTAAAGATTTTAAAGATTAAACTTGTTTTTGGTGTCTTCACGTACGTACCTATTCTATTATTTCTAACTTTTGTTACCGAAATTTAGCTTCTAGTATTCATGTTCTTATGTATGTTTGATGCAAAACTTTCAACTATTACATGCCATACTATTTACTGTATAGAGTGTAGAGGATACTCTATATATCATATTAATAATAATAAATAATCTAGGTTATTATTAATAACGATATTTAAAAAGAACATCGTTGCATTATTTTATACGATACTTTAATGATTAGGCCCTTAGAGCAGTTTCCAACCCAGTGATCGCTTCAGGCAACTGTCAGTGCTAAATTGCGAATTTTAACTTTACACAAACTTATTTTTAATTAATAATTACTTAACTGGTAACAGACCGGCTACTTAAGGCGTATAGCTATAAAGCAAGCATAACTTACTAGAAAATACAAGTTTACGAGTTAGACATTTGACATATAAGAAAATGCAGTGTTGTCCTAGTGGCTTCAGCGTGCGACTCTCATACCTGAGGTCGTAGGTTCGATCCCCAGCTGTGCACCAATGGATTTTCTTTCTGTATACGCATTTAACATTTGACGTTGAAAGAAAACATCGTGAGGAAACCGACATGTCTTAGACCCAAAAAGTCGACGGCGTGTGTCAGGACTAGGAGGCTGATCACCTACTTGCCTATTACATTTAAAAATGATCATAAAACAGATTCAGAAATTGTACTCTTTAGGTCTTGGCCTCAGATTTTTGATTTCGGAACCGCGCCGCTGATTTTTTAAAAAAAACCTAAAGAAACCTTATACTTAAAACTTTTAAGTATATATTTCCGTTTGTGTGTAATTATTCTGTTACATTTGCGAAGAGTTTGAGTAAAGAAAATAGTTCCAATATTAAAGGCACTTCAGCGTCTAACCACGTAAATGTATACCGACATTCTTAATGTTGACCTCAAGATGTAAGGCAAGAGTAATGAGTACAGAAACCAATCGAGCAAGAAAGTCAAGAGAGCCCCTGTTAATTGGATGCCCTTATTTACTCCTACTGTAATAATTAACATTCCTACTAACATAATAAAGCGCATTTTCCCTTGACGCACACATGTATAAGTGTTTACGTAGAATTATTTTTCCGAGACTAATATGGGCTTTCGAGAGTGAAGAATTAATTGGGAAAAATATTACGATAGATATGTAGAAAACACATTGAAAATATTATTGAAATTATTGATTGACTTACCTATTGATTGACCCTCCTTAAACAAAATAATCAATAAAGCTTTTTATAAATTTGACGAATACTTAAATGATCTTTGAGATTGATTTGCTTCAGTTCAAACAATTTTGTATGACTCAAAACTTAGCGATTAAAAAGAGTGGTGAAAAGATTATTGCCGGTTCTTTTTGCCCGCTCTACGCCCTTGACTTGCGAACTGGTAGTAAATGTAAATTTACAATTAATTTAACTTTGACGTTCATAAGTGTACTTGTTTACCTATATGAATAAAGATATTTTAAGTTTTAGTTTGAGTTTGACTTTTTATAACTTATTAAAGTTAGAGGATCCCGATTGAAGTTTAAATTTGATTAGTTTAATCTCAGTATATTATATTTTGATTACCTTAACAATTATTTTCCTTGTCCATAAAATATTTAAGGATAAAAATCAAACACTGTTTAATAGATATGTTCAGAAAATAAGTTCAGAGCAAATCGAAAACTCGTGATACGTATAATATTGGTTCTATTAGGGAATATGAAAATCCTTTTAGTTGCGATCATGGAAAGCGATCACGAGCTCCGATCAAAAGTATATAATGTAAATGGGAGGGTGTCTCAAGACCGTGCAGTCTTATCCGTAAACAGTCATCAGCTACCCCGGAGCTCGACAAATTCTTTGATCTTGTTTAAGGGTAAATCTTTCGATTTATATGTTAATTTGAAATTTGAATCTTTTTTGATACTGTGTGTGATAATTTCGTGAGATCGGATGATCGTATATAAATAATGCATCGGTATTTCTGATTTTCTCACGTCTGTGCAACAACGAACGTGATTCACTTGTCTTTTGAATTTGAAAGTATTTTAGAATATTTTTCATGTTAACTAGCACTAGTTCCTATAGACTGAATTTTCATTCCGTAGAATTCTGACATTTCATAAGTGTTGCTACTAACAAAGTTCTCCACCTAAAGGACAAAATTGACCCATTTCAGGGCAATAAAAAATAAAATGCTACGTATTTTTTATGTTTTACCCACAAAAAGGTAAATCTTAACATTAACATTTACAAAAATTACAAATATTTCAAAATCACGAATATATCGAATAAACTTTAATTACTTAATTTTATTCTTTAGCTGCCATCTCTGTCAACAAATTCTACAGTTTAGAATATCATTAAAAAATTGTTATCTTTACTTGTGTGTTTTTTACTGTTTGTACGCAATTATCACTCGCCGTAAAACCACTTTTAATGTGAGCACCGCACTTATTAAAATATATACATTCACTAACAAATAAAATGTATGTTGAGACTCGTATTGAAATTGAAAAATATGTCCGGCCAAAAAGGTTTGTAATCTCTGACATGTCAAAAAATTATAGCTGTCAGAATTCTACGGAATTAAAAATCAGAGTATAATATCTTTACAATATTTAAACGTTTCTAGTTCATTTATAAAAATCTTCTAAATTTGAAAAAAAAAATCTTTATTATTTATGTCCAATTCGTGCTATACATATTTCTTATCAAAAATAGATATTATCGCAAAACATTAACCTTAAAATTCCGTATCTATACTTAAATACAAAGGGAAAACACTAAAAGTACAAGTCGTTTAGAATTTCAACGGGAGTTAAATATTAAACGGAGCTATTCATCCATTCGCACAGGAATTATTGTCGTTACGTGTGGGTTCATGTCTTATGCAGACGAAACTGTTCTCAGCTGTGGTTTCTCAGGTTGCGGTTTTTCGTCCTAATGTATCTAACTGTACCCTTATCACTGGGGGAGCTTAGCGAAATTACCTGCGACGTCTTTGCATTCTAATGGAGGAGTGTTCTTAATAAATGATAAATTTGATGATTGACACGGGCTTGGATAAGTAAGACACTTTTTTGTCTTCTGATTATAACAGTAGCCGATGAATTCGAGTAAGAACAAGAATATTTTATTGATGTTTTCGTTTGCAATATGTGAAGTAGAAGGAATCGATTGTTGACCACATAATAAGTTAATTACCAGCATAATAATTCATGATCCAGGTTGGAAAGCATAGAAATATTAACTGTGAGTTAATAAGTGTGTGTAAAAATGTGTCTCATATGTACCCTAGGATTAAATGTTAATAGTATTAAAATTTATATACAAATTTACTCACTCAATTTCAATTCATTTTTCATTTAATATTATAAATTAATGACGCACGTCTTTTGTTTTTTTATATAAGTTAAGTCTCGCAGAAGACTGCTGTAAAGCACTCGAAAAGCCAAGCCAAGAAAATTTTGTGCAGATACATTAATTTTGTGCGTGTTCTAGACCATCCTTTATGGGTTTCAAGACTACTTCAATAACTCATATAAAGTTAAGTATCATTGAGAAGACCTTTTAAAAATTCCCATTATAAACATTACGCTTTGGGGAAATCGTGAATAAGAGATTCAAGCCCAACCGATCCCATTGTTAATGTCTCAATTAGACACCAGATGTCGTACGCTCCAATTACAAATTAATTCTTTTTATTTGGGTCTCATTTCAATTCCCTTATAAAGTATATTTTCATTTATGTAAGTACGTATTGTATTTTATAGCAGAATATAAATTTTAAAACCATGCACTGAGCGGATTAATTAATAGTATTGGGTATATTCTGATGTTATTTCGTCTAATTTGTTTGTCTACGTGAGATATATTGATATTCATAGAATGACAATATTATTTGAAATAAAATTTGTTATAGGTAATACAGAAAAAAATATACCTAAGCATTACGCTTTGTGGGTAGTTTAGGAAATGCTTAGAACAATGTCGGATTTGAAAAAAATCCAAAATCCACATCGACTAAATATTACGGCTACATTTAAAAAAATATTCCATGTGTTCGAAATACATAATTTTAATTTTATTTAATTTGATGAGGGTGATCTCAAATATTTTTACACGGCCGATCGACACATCATTTTTTGTTAGTCGTTGTTGAGCTTGTCGGGTTACGTGTTCTCGTGCGTCTAGCATTTTTTATTTGGATATATAAGTTTTGTAAAATATAGATGATTATAGACACGTCCACTATTTAAAATTGTATAGTGAGTGTTTAGTGCGTGTTTGAGAACTATTGAGGCAAGGTATCAATAATTATCATCAGTCTAACCTCTTTTTGTGCCTATACTAACACTAATCCAAATCCTTACGGCTGATATTATTGTGTGCCTATTTTCCTGTGAGGAGACATTGACGAGGTATGGGGTTGGGTTTTAAAGATCACCTCCCTTTTTTGACGATACTAATTATCTAGGAGTGTCCGGGGGACCTTCATTGGAACACCTCCAAGTGAGTTTTGCTCCGGAAACGCGTCTAAATATTTTTATAAAAAATTTAAAGTTTTGTGTAATGTATTAAAATTTGTAAACAATCCGCCATTTTCTACTTTTCTATTGGTTATAAGTGATGTGACGTTCACTTAAAAAAATCGTGTTTTTAATTTATCGATTGTTAATAATCGTTTTATTTATTTATCGATTATTTCCTAATTTTTGAAATTTAAAGTTATAGAATAATCAACATTGAAATTAACCTAATTTCGTGTTGATAGATTATAGGGTTCCGAAATTTTTTGAAATTATCGATACCTACTCGTCTGTATTTTCTAATTAGTACTTGTATTTCATTGTTTGCAACTTTCTATATTATTTAATTTTTACTAGAATAAAGTGTTTACTTTAATATCCAAAAAGTACCCAAAACCGAATCAGAGCACCCCACTATCCACGTGGTCTTGTCTGTCTTACCCCTAGAGTGTATATAAATAATCGGAGGCTTGAATAAAATGCCTGTGCTTTGGTACGCAAGGGTGGAGAGGCTGCATTTCCCGTAGCGCCGGAGCTGTCCACAAAAAAAAATATTATTTAGATTGGTTAGGTTAGAGTTAGTATATGAATATTTGGTCGCCGAAGGCGACCAGGACGCCGAGAAGCCGAGGCTTGAATAAACAATTACTATTTAGATCGGAGCTGTCCACAAAAACAAATATTATTTAGATTGGTTAGGTTAGAGTTAGTATATGAATATTTGGTCGCCGAAGGCGACCAGGACGCCGAGAAGCCGAGGCTTGAATAAACAATTACTATTTAGATCGGAGCTGTCCACAAAAACAAATATTATTTAGATTGGTTAGGTTAGAGTTAGTATATGAATATTTGGTCGCCGAAGGCGACCAGGACGCCGAGAAGCCGAGGCTTGAATAAACAATTACTATTTAGATCGGAGCTGTCCACAAAAACAAATATTATTTAGATTGGTTAGGTTAGAGTTAGTATATGAATATTTGGTCGCCGAATTTTCAATTATTTTTAATATTAAAATCGAATACAAAAATCGATTTTCACTTTAAAAAAAATCGATTATTTTTCACATCCCTATTAATTTTATAAACTTAATCGGCCATTTTGAATGTGGTTTATGCTAGACTAGCGGTAATTAGTTTTACAGTGCAGTTTACTTTATAAATCCGTTTCTTTTTTATTTTCACGTGAAAGTGCGGTTCTGGAGCAAAACTCACTTGGAGGTGTTCCAATGAAGGTCCTCCGAGACTCCTAAATAATTAGTATCGTCAAAAAAGTGCGATGGTATTTAAAACTGTTACCTAATTTTTTTTAATTTCAAATTAATCAGTCGATAAAGTGACGGATTTGATAGAAACGTGATTTTTCTAGAAAACTGTGTAATTTAATGTTATAATTTCTATTTTGTTTCAAAACAAACCCTTTTGTTTGCTTTTATGCCAATTTCCATAATAACAGAATATGAATAAAAATAGTTATTGCAAAAACTAACATGATTATTTTATTTTGAAATGGCTGCCCTGTAAAGTTTACTATTTGTCAGATCCGTCACTATTCTACGACTATGGCGAATTATCGTAAAGTTGTTTAAAATGGATAAACATTATTATGTCTTAAAAATTCATGTTTCCCCAATCGCGAAGTTCTTTATAAAGACAATACTATTACAAACTAAGCTTAGCCATTTGAGTATCCGATTTAGATCCGTACGTGTTAGTAATTTATGTGTGCGATAATATCTGGGTATAAATTCAAAGGATATAAGGACCTTTATTGCCCTGTTTTCACGAAACCATGGACTTTTTATATGAAAAGCTAGGTCACGTTCTGTTTGTATAATATACGCCTCAGAAGTTTGTTGTAGAAATTTTGAGATTGAAGACTGCTCGAGAATTTCAATAAAGCTCTCATGATGCTAAAATCAATATTTGTTTCGAAGAGCTGTAACACACAGCTGGTATTCACTTATTGAGTTGTGAAACTTAATTCAACGCAATAAAAATGTCTAATACAATATCTGCGAGGGGAAATTTAAACTGACTGAAGTTAGCGATTGGGATATCAGAGTTATATTGCGATCTACACTTTTGTCTACCTTATTAAGGCGATTGTATGTTTAATATTGAAAATTAATAGATTATTCACAAGATATCAATATCGTGTATGAGGGTATCAAATTACTGCTTTTATTTATTATAATTTAAAAATAGTGTTTTACAAATCAAGGGTGTACGGTTAGGATAGTAATTTTAATTTTAGCAAAGCAAAATTGTATGTACGTAGATTTCATGTAAATATTTTTAGTGCGAATAGCTTTAATTAAAAATCTTTTTCGTATCACCCAAATGCATGGAATAATTATATTTTATCTTATATCGCGGTAACACTTACATTGCCGAGTATTATGGGAAAATGTAATAAAAAATAATATCGTTTTACAACGTTTAATTTAAATGTGTAAAACTTGCGTAAACGCACACATACACTGGCGTACGTACACACAACGATTGTTATTTGCAAGTTCTGGGTTCCAAATTAAGCTTTATAAGCCTGCCGTTGTCATTGGCAGGGTCAAGGCGTAGAAAAACTCCCGGATAATTGACACCAATATAAACGCTGAAATACGCTCGTAGGCGAAAGACAAAGGATAAAGTCACACAAAATGTCAACAATTTTAAGACTGTTGGATATTTTTAGGGCTTAGCTTAACGTTTGGTAGATATTCTTACGTCAAACGTAATCTAACAAAGATGTTTTATTTTTGACGCCTTTGGAAAGATTAGAGTACAAGCTTACATAGTTAAGTGTTAAATTCTTCCGTATTTGGACCTAAACGAAAGTACTAACATACATCGTGCTAACTGTACAAATATTTATGATGAGATGTTAGAATCTGGTTTTAAGAAAGTAAGCTAATATATTGAATAGAATTTTATCTTATAAAAATATCACTGAATATCATCACTAGGAGTTTCTTTCAACTTCGACAACGTTTACTGATACATATTTCGCACTTATCTAAACTATTACCTAATATTCAGGTAGTAAGCCCCTATCTCTGAACCGATCACTTCGTATCAAGGGTCGCCTAACAACGTTACCAAGCAGCCTCTGGGGGGACAAGTCTTTACAGGTATATACTTGAGTATTATGTAACGTTATTATTATATTGACTAAAGATCGTAACATTAGGCTTGAAAAACAAAACATGAGTGGATAGACAACTCAACAGGCAAATGATTAGTTTTACTTTGAGATCGAAATTATTGTTAAAATAACCGTAGAAGAACGTATATATAATATACAGTACCAATTGCTTATATATAAACAAATATAACACTATACAGATCATTGCATTATTAGAAAAACTACATACTTAGTATATTATGTTGTATATTGAAGGCAAAAAGGTGGTTTTTGAATACTCTTATAAACAGACATTATTTGTAGAGCGAACGTAACCTTATATGTTTTTGAAGTGAAACTTATTTTCGGCATGAGGGTAAATTTTTTACGGAATGTCACGAAGATGTGCAGCGTTTTTGCCGAAGAAAAGGTAGAGATTAGATTGAGACCGATTGAGAGAGAGAGTGAGAAGGGTGAATTACCGTATAGAAATTCTATTTTTAAAATTAATACTTCGTGAAGAGAGTTTATGAAATATTAGTATTTTTTATTTAATGCAAAATACTTTATTGACGAATTGTAAATTAAAATGCCACGTGTTTTTATTATCGAAGAAATAAATTTAAAAAAATTAAATGTTTAATTTGTAATAAGTTTCGACACTTTTAATACTTTAACCCTTTACTTGGCAGAGAATTTATACGTAAAGAAAATATGCTTTAGCAATTTTTTCATGTTAATTGGACTATTAGGACGTAAAGAAAAATAAAATAAAAAATACCTGAATTTCAGTTTTCAGGAAATATAATGTGTCTTTTAGTTCACACTGCCAGGCTTACAAGAATCAAACAATAGAACACCATGTATCCTTAAATTCACACTGCCATGTTAACAGAAAAAATAAAAGTGTAACTAAATATTTAATTAAATCAACAAAAAATTAAGAAATTGTTACATCGAAAAGTTTAAAAGTCAAAATTAAACATAACAACATGTTTTGAGATCTTTTAGGTACCTACATCTAATCAATGAGTAAGTACGTATAATAATAATATAACTTTTAGGAAAAGTATAGTGTACCTTCTTTCTATGCTCTATTTGTAACAACTTATCACAAATTTCAGTCATAAAGTTCTGAGATCAACCGTTTAACTTAAATACTACTTAGTGTGGAAATCCAAAAAGCAATTGCGTCCTTCAACTATACATAGCCTTGCGTTACATTTGTGACAAAAAAACTTTGTCTGATTTTTGGTACAGTTCCTACACCTGCCTTTTATCGTAAAAGTTGGAAGATGTCCCACCGTATCGTATCGAGTAGCATCATCAGGCCTTTCCGCAACTGGTTTCTTTATCTTCTTTACAGATTTAGGAAGAGCATCAGACTGCAAATCAGAAGAACTCCTCTCAAAGCAACGAAGTTGTCTGAATAGTGATACGCGAAACTTTTTCAGTGGCATCAGTTTTTGTTTACCACTGTTCTCGCGACGGTAAAGCAACCAGGCATTATTTATGCAGACGTCCAGGATCTGTGAAAACAGTGGTAGATATCAACGATGGCTTTTCAAATCCGTGCGGTATAAGGCAACTAACATGTCGGCCAAATCGACGCCACCCATGTTTACATTGTAATGTTTTATTAGATTTGGGCATGTGACCGGACCCTTCTTCTTTTCTTCTTTCTTGTATCTCATTTCTCTGTCCTGGGTGAGCGCCAATGTAAGAACTTGCCGCCAAGACAAATTTATTGTCAAACCACTTCACAACAGCGATATTGTGCTCGTTTGACACTTGTGCATAAGCTCCTCTTCCTCTTTTCTTCAATTCTTTGTCAGATGGTAATTTCTTTTCTGCCCCTCGAAGCCGATTTGGCCTGACGGTTCCTAGAGAGAGTATACCATATTCATTCCGTAGATGATGCAACAATTCAATCGATGTGAAAAAATTGTCGAAATATAACACGGAGCATGGTTTTTCCTTAATGGATTTGGCCAAAGCTACTACAATTTTGGCTCCGAGACCCATACCTTTTTCTTTTTCAGTGAAAGTATGAAACCGGAAAGTGTCGTCTCCTCCATAAATGATGAAATCGTGAACGAGACCAGATGGTGAAGCACGGACGAAAATCTTAAAACCCCATTTCTTTGGTTTATTCCGCACATATTGCTTACGACTTCCAGCTCTCGTGCCCTTGTAAGGCACCATCATCTCATCAACGCTGAAACGTTTCCCTTCAGGAATATTGGATGCGCAGTTACGACGAACTTTTTCTACTAATGGCCTTATTTTATAGTATCTGTCACCGTCATCTTTCATATTGTCATTAAAATGTATATAGCGTCGAATACACTGAAATCGCTTTAGAGTCATCACATCAGCAATTTTACAGTACTTGAAGTCATTGGACCAGTAATCAGTGTACGCCGGCATATCTACTACACCCATCATAATATTGATCGCCTGGAAATCTCTTATTTCATCTTTGGTAACATTAATTGAAAAGCCCTTTTTCTGCACGGAGTACAGGTTGGTATGATGTATTATCAAATCTACGATGTCATCCGAGAAGAATTATTTAAAGTAGTCAAGCGGTGACTTTTCAAGATTAGTAGATTCAAATAACGTGTCTTCAATTTCTACTGTTCCTAGAAACTTCACGTTTGTCCATTTAGGGAACATTTTAGTCGGTTTGACAATAGTTTTCGTTACAATTACCCGAGTTTTCTTAGAACGACCAACTCGAAGACGTTTAGCCGTTGGTGCTACAGGTGCAGGGCTGCAATTTGAATCTACAGACGGTGAAGGTGGGATTATGTCAGGATCGTTTTGTAGAATGAACGGTGAGTCTGGAGTAGAATCGATAATGTTTTGTTTTGATCCCGATTCTTCATGGACTGCAGAAATTGTGAAAATTTCTCGATACTCACAGTCATCACTATCGGAGAATATGTTCAAATTTTCAACAGAAGACGCCACTGATCGCACTGGAGAACTGTCATTAGAGGCAGGACGATGCCTACACATTTTGACTTCATCTTCCGAAGACTCACTGGATTCTACATCGGACTTAGCATGGAGTTTCGGCACCAAAGCAAGGATTTTTCGTCCTCTAGTCATCTGTAACCAAAGCATAGCAAGCTAGGGGTGCGGATTTGGTTGAAGGTGTTACTTAAATAGCGGTTTCAAGCTTTAGTAAATATTTTATTTACTAATCAAAGGCTTGTTTATATCGCAATAGACTTGGCATTGTGCATTTAAAGATACAACCTTCAAAAATATTAGAATACTGTGAAGTTGGCAGTGTGCATTATAAGATACATGATTTGAAAAATGTGTAAACCTATAGATCAGGCAGTGTGCATTTAAATACACATAACAAATGTTATGTTTATTTCACTGAATCAGGCGGTGTGAATTTAAATGCACACAAAACAAAAGTCGTAAATTCTGAGAAAATCAAAACACATTTTGCAAAAATTTCGCCACCAAAGAATTGCATAAGGTTTCTAAAAAGTAAGATTCAGACAGTTTTAGATAAATAACTTAATTCAATCTAAAAAAAATAGGATACTTACATTGAGTTGTGTGGGCGCTGACCGACGGTTTGCCATTTTGATCACCACTGACAGAGCGTGAATGATATAGATATGGTGTTTTTTTTCTAACGTTTAGAAACGTTCGGAAAGTAATATTTCATAAAAACAAAAACGGTCAGTTGACAAAATTATACCAAAAATTTTTTCTGATTGAAATGTGCATTTATGTTCACACTGTCAAGTATAGGGTTAATGACAATTAAATTCAATTAATTCCTAACATATCTTCCTTTTTCCCTCCCTCTAAAGCTCGGAAATCGAAAGTTTTAGATTTGAAAAATATGAACAAGAGTTAAAAATTAGTTTACCAAAGAAGTTTCACTTCTGACATGTGTACTTTGTACGCACGCACTTTTTTTAAAAATTATCGAATTCAAAATAATAAAAGAGTTATTATGGTATACCATTATATAAAAATCACATCACAAGCGCTCATGATTAATTAAACCTTAGATTATTAGCTTCGATATTTATTTAATTCACATTGACTGATAAGTAACGTCAGCCAACATTATATGCAAACATTACAGTAGTTTCAATTTCAAATATAGAATACATTCCAAAAACCTCACTTGTTTTATACACTACACGTTAGAACTTTCATTTAATGAAACTTTTATGCTGTGATATAAAAAACGTCCTATTTAAACCGTCGAACTCAGCGAAACGCACCAAACATTTTTTATAACTTAACGAGAATACAAGTTTCAGCTTTTTAGTATATTTAAAAACAGTATTTTGAGAGATTCTTTTTATACCTTCGGTGTCCATGAAAAAGACATAACGCTGGTGAATTTATTGTGGCGAGGAGCCAGATGGCTTTTCTCATAAAATAGGAGTGCGGCTGCGTTATACTAAGATAATCACAATTTACGGGCACCTTTCACCAAATTTTGGGCTTCCTTCGTACACGTTAAGAATCCTATATTAATTGCTATGACTATGATACTAGAATTACACATCAATTTATATATTTTTTTGATTCATAAATATGTAATCGGCATGTGATCACTTATTCTCAAAAAGACTGCTGTATACGTTTCTATATATTTTCTATATATTATGTTCTAAATATTCTAAATGTTCTAACATTTAGAATATTTAGAACATAAGTTTATCAATTACTTATAAATAAATGACTTGACTTCTTATTATGACATTTGCATGCCTATTTAAATATGGCTGATTGTACGGATTTTTCTTGTTGTTAGATTTTTTTATTTTGTACCAATCTTGGCAAATAAAGGATTTTTTATTCTATTGAATAGTGGTTTTTAGATTTTATATAATTTATTTCAGTAATAAACAGGCAATAAATAAATATGTTAATAAAAAATTTACACATGTTTGGCTGTTAAATTATTCAACAATATTCTGTAGAAATAAAAGTTATGGCTCTTCAAACGGTCATACTTGTTCAGTATTTTACAAACACTGTCAATAATTATTATTTATTATATGTCTAAAAATATATGTAATTGCAATTCCATACCTAGTTATATCTGCCAATTTACACTTAACGTTACATGACTGTGACCCAAATGTATAAATATGTATGTCAGACACAAAAACTGTTTTACTGTAAAAAGCGTGTATAGTATAAATCAATATCATTTAATCAAGTTCCCAAACGTTCCACTCCACGCTATCGATATTCTAACCAGTGCATCTTAAACCCTAAATAATGAACTTAACTGATGAAGCCTTTCACAAAGGAACTATTTTGGTAAATTAAATTTCAGGAAACTTTCAATCTGGTAAGCTTATCAAAGCTCACATCGTTGCAGAGCTTACGATCTTGGTGCCTAAAAGCGTCATTGTTCTGCATTGTAGTTCTGACTAAATGAATAGAGGCTTACCGATCCTGTTTACGTAGTGCCAGTTAATTACGAGATGGTATTATAAGAATATTGGGAATATTGCAATTCAAAACAGTTTTTATAGATTATAAATTATTAGAATAGTGAAAATAAATAATCTGTTAGACCTTATTGCCATATTTGTATATTTAAAGAAAAAACTTTTTACCGGATTAAAGTTATGTATTATTATAAATTTACAATTATATAAATTTACAATTATAAATTTACAATTATTTAACATAATTTTAAATTTATCCGACGTTTCGCGTGCTTTACAGCGTGCGTGGTCACGGTCACGGTAAATAATTGTAAATTTATAATAATTCATAACTTTAATCCGGTAAAAAGTTTTTTCTTTAAATGTGTAAAGGTTATGTCAATCAAAGACAATACTATATTTGTATATGCTATTATTTGGAATAAAAAACCATTTAGGTAACACAATGTTCACTTATCAACGTGAAAAAGAAATACATATTAAATGCCTGCCATGCCTCCGCCACTCTTTTTTTTTATTCGCCAAACCTCATCAAAATAATTACGTATTTCATATGTCTTTGAAATCGGTTTTAATAGCAGTTTTGAAAATTTTAATTTTTAAAATGAGAAAACTTCAGATGTGATCTACAACTAAAGAAAAATATAAATAAATAAATGCTATCACTTGGAAAATAAACTCTACTTACCTTTCAAACTAGCGAAATACTATAATAGAATCCTTGCTCAAATATAAAACTACGACACATTTTTACATAGTACGATAAGTGGACCCACTCATAAAATTACTCGGCGCAAAACCCTACGTTCAATACCTCTCAAGAAATATTGCTCATATTATGAGGGGTCACAAAGTGAGGACGGCGATATTGGCAGCCCTTAGCAGACGAAGGTGAGGAAACTTCACATAAAACCTAAGGAGGCAGGTGCATTCCATTTCACAGGCACCGAAATGTTCGCGTATTTCACGCTTCACGCGTCATTACACCTCCTCACAACGAATACAGCGTTTCAGCCAAAAGGGAAAGAATAACAATAAAAATCTTACGGCGGGAGTGAATAAAGTAAAAGCTGTTATGGGAGGTGACGCATAGTCTGAACATTATGTCTGCTTGTCACAATATATCGATAGGTCTAGTTTGACGTCACCTTTAAACCCTTTTTTTATAATAATAATAATAAAGCCCGTTCAATTTCCAATCGTGACAAAAAAAAAGTCCAAGAGTTGAGAAGTCATAAGATTTTAATTAACAAATAAAAAATAGGGGTTGATCGTAGAGGGGTGAAAATTAAGGATTTTATGTATTTTTATCATTTTTAATAATAAAAGAAATTTTTTGGGGTGGACATCCCTTAACACTTAGGTTTTTGAAAGATAGATAGTAGTCGAATCTCAGACTTACTGAATATGCATAAAAAATCATAAGAATCTGTCTAGCCGTTTCGGAGGAGTATGGAAACGAACATTGTGACACGAGAATTTTATATATTAGAACATTTTTTTTATCATGTTATCCTATTTCCTAGCTACCTTCAGTACCGTCTATCGAAACCCCTACACGGGTAAAAGCCAGCCTTTTCCAACTGACTCTGTCTTTGGCTTTCTTTCTCCATTCACTACCGCTTCCATTTCTTCCACCTTTTTTTGGGAGAGTCCCTTTATTAGATTTCTTAAACTAAAAGGACGTATAGACTTTACAAATAAATATCTAATAAAAAGTCTATGTGAAGGTTATAAATAAGAGTATTCGTTGAAAAGCTACATTTGAAATGTTCTTTAAATTCTTTGATGTGCAAAGACCTCTTGGACATGCTAAGCTTTTAAAATGACTCCAAAGTTGCCCCATTGATGTAACGCTTTTAAACTTAGAAATCATTAAAAATTAATTGAAAATGCCAGCCCTACGTTCATTCACGGCATGAATATTACATGAAGAGCCTTTACATAGCACTTTATATTAAAAATAGAATTTGCTGAAAGTAAAGGAGGCTTTGAAAAACAGAAGCGGGGTATCACGTATTATGAATCACAGTAGATAAGGCACAAAACGCGCCCTCATTCTGGAAGTTAAAAAATATGTTGGAAGCTGTTTCATTTGTCAACTGCCTCGTATGTGCCGCGAACATCAGCTGAAGAGTGGCCGACTTTCATTCACTGTGATGTTAAACTAAACTGTGTTTTAAACGCGTGTATTTCATGGCATAAATGTCATAATTTTATTATGTGGCTAACTATTGCGATAGACAAAGAGAAATTGAATAATATGGAGGAGGCTTTTACCCTTAAAGGGCCTATACAAAGACTAGACCACTAAAAAGAGAAAAGAAATCTAACTTAAATTTTTAAATGTTATACTAAGACACGTAATACTTATATTAAGGAATGCAAACTAACAAATTATTTTTGTATAGAAAAATAAAGCTTTAATAATAATAACTGGCCGCAACATAAAGGAGGTCGATGTGGCCACTTCATTAATATAGTCAAACACGAAACAACCTATCATTAAGAAATCTTGTCAAGAATTAATATCATAAACACAGGCTAAGATCTTACAGTTGAACCGCTTTTATATAAACCCTTCTTTAAGACAATCTTTTATATATGGATAAATATTGATAATCATATATTTATTAATTAATTTATTTATATGTATATACGCCATAACAACTTTATTCATAACAAAATATAATTGTGCCTAGGTATATAATGATTAATCCAACAATTACAAGTAATTTTTATACAATTATAAAAACAGGAAAAACTTAGCTATAAATTAATCTTCTCTAAGTACATTTTATAATCACAGGGTATTATATACCTTCATACGCTTCGCAAATAGGTCGCCCGGCTAAGAGTTGAAACTAAAACTATTAAGCTGCTAGGATTTTTTCCTTTTATATATATTATATTAATTATTTAATTCGAGTACTCTAATAAAAAATCAATCAAAATACGTTTATTCAATTTAGATGCGTCTTAGGGCATGCTTATGAATGTCTAAAATGTTAACAAAATTCGCGAAAGAGCAAGACTACGCCATCCTTTCGCAAAACTACCAGGAGGCCTTGTTCTGAGAAGAACGGGCAAGAAACTCAGCAAGTTTTACTCTCTACAATTATTCTAAGGAAAATGTCATAAACCACAACGTAATTATAGTTACATAAGTAAAAAAAATAAAAATCTGTTCTGTGATTTACATTCACCATTACACACAAATTCACAACTCTTCAAGGATAAAAATACTATACAATCCTCATACGGTATAGATACAATACCAGGAATTAGACCAAATATACTAGATATATATATAAATATTTGAAATGAGAACTCACTTAGATAATATTTTATTACATGCTTGACGACCGTGATAAGTAAAAAAAGTAATCGACGAAATATGTTTATGAACTTGGTGACGCCATTCATTTTTATAGTCTGTGCCGATTTTATAGATACTTTAAAAAGTTTAAATGCTCGTGAATTTTCTTTTATGTTATCAAATTTAAAAATAGAATATTGCTTGCCAAATTTCTGCTAGATGAGGGGTACCGGATTCGATTCCCGGTTCGATTGCAAGTTTTAATTAAATTTACTACGCGAATATTTTTTGTAATAGGTATATTTATAGAGAATCTTTGGGCGTGAATCTTAAAATAAAACAGTTCCAAATGTTTGAATAACTTTTAAATATTAAAACATATTATTATAAAAGAAAAAAAATATTATGTAATCGAATTTGGGTATAAGATATACTCAATATGCAATGACCGTTAAATTTGTATAAACTTAAACTTACATCCAATAAATTCTCAAATAATATTAGACTAACTCTATTAATTTAATACGAATGCAAAGCCAATTTCAACGAGTTCGTCATAAAAGCTAGGAATGAGAAAATAGAAAAGTAGTCCCAACGTGAATTGACATTTTAATTAACCCAGTGTCCCTATAAACGGTTTCTGTTTCCCATTACCGAGCTACTGTTTTGTGGAAGCCTAATCTAGGGTGCTGTTGACGTCCTACAATGCATTATAATTAGCTGTTAATAACTTTGACGTTTGAAAATGGAACAAATATCTGCTTTTGTTTTAATGTAGCCCTAGACTATAGAGTAAATATAAGTTTACCATACACATCATCGAAAGCTAAAGAGATCTTTATTAAAAGAGATTTTTACGATTGTATGGTCCATATATTTCAAGTGAGCGGAGCCCACCCACTAGAAACCTAAGAAGATGGAATAAAAGGAATAGCGGGAAGGATTGGAAAGATGTGGTGGGGATGAGAGTCTAGTGGAAGAATTTTAAGGTGGCTCGGAGGTCGTGTAGTAATGTGATTTATTTTTTGTAATAGGAGGCAAACGGGCAGGAGGCTCACCTGATGTTAAGTGATACCGCGGATTAGTTTCCAGAAGGCTCGCATGTGCATTGCCGGCCTTTCAAGAATTGGTGCGCTCTTTTCTTAAAAGGATGGACTTAATGTAATACGGAATACAGGCATTTTTTATAAAAAGAAAAGAGCTGAAGAAAGTTACGAGTTGTATGTGAACCTGGTCATTATAACCAAGTGCTTACCAAAAAAGGCAAATATCAAAGAAACCTCTAGTTTTGTCGCATATTGTTGTTCATACTTGGTTAAAAATTAGTAAATATGTCTCATTTTGGGTGACCTGAATACTGCAGCACGCAATATAGCATTTCCATAATTCAGTGTCATAATTGGCTGGTACCTTAATTAGTTTTACAGTGAGTCGTGGGCCATAATGACTTCTTTTTAGGTTAGACTTTTGCAGTATCTCGGAATCTTGTACGTATGGAAAACGAAAAAAATTTCCCTTACTTCTGCATAATTTTATATCACATATGTTTATATTGTTGTCTTTGAAAGAACACACATTGTAGTGTACTTTATATTTATAAAATAAATATTCTGTTTCTGTTGTGACAAAGCAATAACTGTTTTGTTATCTGTTTCACAGATACCATAACTTACAAATTATGAAAAGGTTTTCATAAAATTTAAAATTCGAATTTCAGGCGTCAAACTTTAAAAGGAAATTCAATGACGCAGTCTCTTGTTTTAAAAGCGTCAGTACCGATTTAGAAAAAGGCTTTGTTTCTCTTTACCATACCGCCGGGGCCTCGTTGATTTGAGTACACAATAGCAGCCTCTCACGTCCCTACAATGGCCGATAGCTTAGAAAGAACACAATAAAAATCTACAAAACAATGAAATTGAATGGAAATGAAGATACCAATTGCCTCTGACGTTTTTAATATTCCTTTGTAATTTTTGATGTATGTGTTTTGTTTTAGCTATTTTGTAGTTCCTAATAAACACCAGTTTTATGGCAGTTGGTTGCGAGCCATCAATGCGATTTATGTGGCGTTAAGTTGTTTTGTTATTAATTTTTGAGGTGGAGCTTTCAGTTATTTTACTACTTAGTATTACTTAGTAACATAGCAATTTTACTTTTTAATAAGCAAAAAGAGCCAACAACATCATTGCTGGTTCTCGTGTAGACATTAGTAATTTTAACATCAAATCTGAATAAAGGAACGTACTTAAAACACCGAAAATTTTACCATAAAATAATCTTAATCAGTAATTCTAAATACTTGACTCAAGGCCTATAGACTAACATTAATTTTCAGTCATACGAAAACAGGTCATTGCTTCACTCACGCGCCCTTATAGAGAGTAATTAATTTATGAGAACTTCGAAAATAGAACCTTATCGTTTATTTTCCTGGCATTTGAAAATGTTTACAAGCTGTATTCAAGTGAAACCATTCGGAAACATAAGGGTTAAATTGAATAGAAATTGTTTGGTTTTTATTTCACCATTCCGATTACTTCGTGGCTATTTTATGAAGAAAATAAAGCGAGAGGGCTCTTTATTCATGTGATACAATAAATAACAGGGGCACGCCAGTTCCGTCGTCGTAAAGTTTAATTGGTGGTACATATTTGGTTTATTTTAGTGTTGATTACGATAGCTCTCACGCGATGGTCTGCCCTTTGTTTGGACCTCATTTTACTAACATTACCTAAGCATCTCAGATAATGTCTTAATGAATAGTTGCACGCTATTCAATAACCTTTTAATTATACTTTAAAAATCACGTAACATGAAGCACGAACTGCTTTTGTCGAGTAGGGTTGAGATATAATACAATTTTGCAACAAAATGTCAACTGTAGCGCTAAAAAGCAGAAATACAAAACTGTGGCATGGAAAGGAATTTACAGCGAAATCTAAACAATTTTCTCCCTCAATCTAAGCGCGAACTTTGGCGTAGGTTAGCCAAGGGCGTTTGTACATGTTGTTCTAAAATGTGAAATATATGAAATGCAACTACTCAAATCTGTGCTGTTAAAACTCCACACTACAGTGCGAAACAAAGCTATTGAACACTCTCATTCAATATAATGTGGCGCGACACGCAACAACGACTAAATAACGCGACGCATGTTATAACAATATAAATCAGTTTTGATCATTTCCGGGCTTTACGAAATCGTTTTGGCTTAAAGTTTGACCTTTTATCGCTTGAATACATTTACGATTGAATTTTCTGACATGTTGTGCTGAGCCGTGGCCACATTAGATTTTTTATAAAATAATAACACGGTTTCTAGTTAAAGAAATATATTATTATTAGACAATCGAACCCAATTTAAACGCATTCTTTTAATGTTCTTCGCCTGCTGAGTAAAAATAATTTTGATTTGTTACAATTTTTAAGACAACTTTAAAAAAACTTTATTAATATTGTGTATAAATTAAGTTATTTTACAAATATTTTCTTTAAATCTTCCTTCCTTCCGAGGAATGTCATGTCCTCGAGTATTTAATATGAAACTATTAGAAATATGTTTCAGTAACAATTACTTATTCCACTCATAAATTTTCTTGCACAATTCCCATTTTAACCCAATACATTGTGAACATAAAAGTAATGCACTACTGTATGAAACATTTATTAGTCCTCACTTTAAGGCTTAATGAACGTTTTAATAGTCTAAGCATTCAGTTTTACGGACAAACAAAAATGCTAAGATGCTGCACTGTTGTGCATTTTAGTACGGTCACTTATTTCGTGCTACGAGTGAAGTGCCTGCGATAAAGTTTATGACGTTTGTCGTAGCACAGCGCTTTCGTAGCCAAAGTCGTAGCTGTGTCATTTGCTACGAAATTATTCTAAGCTCATACCTGGCAATGGCTCAAACTTTATGCAAAAGCTTATTACATGTATGAAACACTATCGCATGCTACATGTTGCAAGGAATATAACCTTATTTTAGGTAAAATTAGATTCTGTACATAGTAACTATTATTATGAAATTAATAATTTTGAAGGCTAAAATCTTGAAGTCCCTCAATGGGGTGTAAATAAACATATTTTGTATGTCTCTTTCAGTCATATTTTTTAAACCTTTTAAGGACTTTCGGCTTATACATACGATAACCAATAAACGATAGACGAAGGAACGGTATTATTTATGGAACAAACAGTTTTATGATGTATTGGCAGTAATAATTATGTTTGCTAAAAATAAAAACATAGGATCGTGTGTATTTACAACTAAGTTGCTGGTTAATAGTCTAGTATTTAAATAACATAAAATTCTTCTGAATTAAGTTCTTGGTCTTATTTTATTATAAATGAGGACAACGACTTATCAACCTACTTTTTTGAAAGTCATAAGTGAACACTTAAAGTGGTTTTTTAATAGAATAAGGGCAAACGAGCCTACATGTCACCCAACAAAGGCCGTCAGCGTAGCCCATAAACACTCATTTTAGTGGGTGCGTTGCCGGCCTTTGAGGGAGAAGTATACTCTTTCTTTAAACAAATGGAGGTCGTATCTCCCAGGGAAGACACCCACCAGGAGTCGATTCCACAGTTCACTATTTCACAAAATAAAGTTTCTTGTGAAGCGGATCATGGTAGACTTTTTAACACACAATGCTGTTGAAATTTTGAATGAGTTATTTATTTTGAACACTTCACTATATACGCTAAAAACTGTAATTAAAACAACATTGTATACGCATAGAAAGTACTAAAGAACATTTCCACTTAATATCTCCGTCAACATTGTAGATTGCATCTGGTTATTTACAACTACACAAGCGAAGCCCAATGACGTTTATAGACACGTTCGCATATTTATGTTGTTTTAATGGCTCCTCGCATTACCAGTTCGCGATACGGGGAAAGAAAACATCACAATTGAAGTTATTTATTACCTTACCTTATTTTCCTCTAGTTTACGTAACATTTCTATGTTTTTTGTTTATATTCTGTCTGTAAATTTGCTTTTATTAGGAGCAGAGACTCAATGAGAGTTTGATAAAGTTTGATAGGCGACTAGATCTCTTACGATCTACCTATTTATTAGTAATCTTACAGATAATATACATATTATAAAACACAATACTTAGACAATATAGAAAGCCAAAACAGATTACGCAGATAAACAATATATATGAAACAGATAATATAAGAAAACTGAAATTTAACATTAAACAAACGACAATTAATACTTACTATTTCAATGAAAAACTATATTTTTACTGCTTAAACAAAGTCAAAGTCTTACCGCCTCTTCAAATATTTCCTCACATCCTCTTCGGTGAGGTGATCTATCTCTATGATCTAGCTATGGTCCGATTTGTCTAAAATACAACGATTTCTAATTAATAGAACAGTGTGGGCCTAGTGGCTTCAGCGTGCAATTTTGATCTTTGATGTCGTAGGTTTGGATCCAGCTATGCATTAATAGACTTTCTGTCTATGTACGCACTTGCTTGCAAGTTGAAAACATCGTGAGCAAACCGGCCAAAACCTAATGCCTTAGGGCTAAAAAGTCGTTGGCGTGTGTCATGATTAGGCTGATCATCTGCTTGCCTATTAGAAAATTAATAATCACGGTAAAGCCACATAATTTGAAGCCCCAAAAAGGTAGTAGCATCACTGATAATTTATGTAAGATTAAAGAAAAAACCATTGCTGCAAACAATCCAGCCGGGGTTTGCTATATGACCAGCTAGGCTAGATATTAATATTTTTTAAATTGAGAATTTCACAACGCATATGTTTCATAATATCTTTCATATTTAAAATAAATATTAGATGTTTCAACATGAATGTCATTCCATTTTGTATAAAGCGAAATGGATCATAAATAAAATATTTTTCCTTTTCTGAGATCAAAGATACAGTCAATAAACACAGCTTAAGTTTTACTGAGTAAAATATTTTACTTTAAAGTTTTGATTTAACCTCCTCTTTCTACTTAAAAATGGATTCTGAGTAAATAAAATGACAGTGAGATTAAGTGAATATTCTAAATTTAAATGAATCAATGTCAGTAAAAAACGTTTTTTGGTCTTTATTATATACATATATTATAGGTTGGTTATTTTTATTTATTTATTTATACACTTTGTTGCAGAAAAATAACACAATACATAAAAATTATAAGTAATGCAACGGGCGGTCTTATCGCTAACAAGCGATCTCTTCCAGGCAACCCTAGTAAGGGAAAAAATAAATATGATGAATAAGTGCAAGAAGTGCATAACCAAATGAAATAAAAATAAAATAAAAATTATAGAACTTTAATCTAAAGTAATACAAAAAATATAATAAAACAAACTAAAAACTATAAAGCTCACAAATTCATGAATGGCGATACAATACAAAAGAAAAGGAAATACAAGAATTACACAAGTCACGATTGATCAGGATAGGATAAGGTTAAGAAATGTTTATGCAGATTTTTTTTAAATTTACTAAAGGTTTAGATTAATTTCACCAAAAAATCAATCAAATTAGAGTCAATCTCAAACTCAAACTATATTTTTCATATAGGTAAACAAGTACACTTATGAACATCAAAAAATAAGTTAAATTAATTGTAAATTTACATTTACTACCAGTTCGCAAGTCAAGGGCATAGAGCGTGCAAGAAGAACTGGCAAGAAACTTTCCGCCAATCTTTTTAATCGCTAAGTTTTGAGTCATACAAATTGTTTGAACTGGAGCAAATCAATCCCAAGCATTCGGATCATTTAAGTATTCGTCGAATTTATAAAAAGCTTTATTGATTAATTTACGTTAACTAAGAGTAGAGAATATTATTATTAAAACAAACATAATAATGCTGCGTCGCATTTTCATAGATATTTAATTATTATTTCACGTATGACTATGTGGATGTTTCCTATACCTTTCACGTTTATAAGATTACTTAACCAAACAGAAACACGTTGGGCATATAAAACATCTTGTGCCTTTAGGCAATGGGGTGTATTATCAATATGATAAGGGCTTGTAACTTATAATTTAAGTGGGTTGGAATTTTATGGACGGGACGAGGGAACATCACGGATATTCTTGGCCATAACATTTGGATTTATTCAATCGTGAAATTAAGCAAGCGTCTGAACGCCTCCATCAGAATTTACGTTCGCACTAGGGTAAGGTCTAATTCGAGGATTAGGCATCGTGCCCTTATTAATTGGGGTGGCCGTGACTGACGATATTTTATAGTTGCTTTTACTACCACAAGTTGCTTTGGGTGTTTCATAATCCGATTGAGTTAAAATAGAATGATGACTCAAGATTAAGAATATATAAGCATATCAATACCGTCATATTTGTTAAATAATTATAGTCGAAAATAAAGTTTTCATTTAAACAACATATGTGAACTTAAAAAAAAATAACTTAAAAATAAAAAAAAATGCACATTTATCGCACAAATGTCGTAAAGTCATTAAAATTTTAATTACTGAAGAATTGTTCTGGTATCTATATATATGTTCTTACTTAAAAGGGTTCCCAAATCTTCACACATTGTAGTGCATATCTACTTGAAATGAATAAAGACATTTTATTTTTTTATTATTTATTTATGTTAAACCACGTGATAAGTTTTTTGTAAAACAGTGTATTTAGAGTACTTGACACTCGGTAAGACACACACAGCATTCGACGTTAAATTTAAGATTCTTAAAATGTTGTTGGTGTATGTCACAACAGTGATGCATAATGCACATGTATAGTTAAATAAAATTCTTATACTGCCATCTTTAAAAGTTTGCGATCATCATGGCTATTAGTTTTGGATACCGCGATTCTGAAAATTCTAATCTCAGTAACTAAGATGGGTGTCTTCAGTCAGGTATCCATCATTATTTAGGAGCTCAAAAAATATTATAAAACAAAATTCGAAATTCGAAAATTCGTATACTTAACCCGTAAGAGATCATTACTTGATACTTTACAAACGTTTATACGTGATCTAATAGATTTTATTCCATTGATTCGAAGGTTATCCTACAATCACGTCTATAAATACCTCAAAAGGAGTGAGAATAACGTAATAAAAAGCCAAAATAAACATTCATTACAAAGTTAGAATACGAAGAAAACTTTTATTTGGAACATACGCTCAACACTCAGCTCTAACGAGAGTACGTTTTATTATTCATGTGACAAGCCATCACAATACCAGAAAGTTATCGCTAAGTTAGTTTTAGCCTGAAGGAATATTTGAGCACTCTTACCATAAGTTTAGGGAGTTGTAATGATGTTCAGTGCTTACATTTCATGTGAGGACAGTTTTAGTCAGAATTTTATTGCGATTACAAAATCGTGCTTTTCTCATATATATCGCAAAGATTTATTAAGGAAATTCTAGCACAGCAATATTTTATATACATTACTAGCTGACCCGGCAAACGTTTGTATTGCCATGTATATTATTTCTAGGAAACATTTGTTCAGTTCAATAAAAATAACTATCTACAATAATAAAAAATAGGGGTATATCGTAGAGGTGTGAAAATTAAGGGTTGTATGTATTTTTGTATGATGTATCATAGAAAATAAAAATAAATATTTTTTTGGGGTGGACACCCCTTATCACTTAAGGGTTTGAAATATAGATAGTAGCCAATTCTCAGACTTACTGAATATGCATAAAAAAATTAAAAATCGGTCGAGCCGTTTCGGAGGAGTATGGGAACGAACATTGTGTCACGAGAATTTTATATATATATAGAGATATTGTATACAACTTATTTATACACGTTCAATAACTTGTGCGTTTGATCCTTACTGCAGTCATACATTAAAACATAAATGAATGTGATCTTTATTCCATGACTTGTTCGTGAATCGCTTAAATTTAGAAATATTCCATTACTCTATATTATTTAAAAAATTAAATAGACAATAACAAAAGCTATTATTATAAAATATTAATATATCAAGTTATATAGTATTCATTATGTCGTGTTTATTATATGAGGGGTAATGTAGCGTGTAGATGGAGACGACAAGATGCACCAGCTTGTTTCAAATGCATGTAAATTATGTATTATTATTCTCCACATTTATTCAAATTTAACTCCATAGATTGGGTGTCATTGAATTGCCAGTAGCGTTACTATGTCATTTACTTGTTTAGTTTTAACCTTAAAAGTTTATTCGTATTAAATTCGTATAAACAGCGATGTAATTGAGTTTTATTTACAAAAGATAATATACGGAAAGCAGATCTGAATATTTTGTTTCTAACGTAAAGTAAACTGTGTACGTGATTTTGTTATTTCTCCGTTTACGTATTTATGTTAGTAATCCGAGCTCAAACGAAGGAACGTCAGAATTAATTACTTTCCCAATTATTCGTAATTATTGTCTGGCTTCGCTGTGATTTACATTAGTATGTATAAATAAGATGATACGCTCCTAAAATTTAGGAAGAATAAATAAGATATACAGGTCAATAAAATTTAAATTCTGTCGTGATAGCTTTTTTCTAATAGTCAAGTAATACCAACCTTCTGTTGTGTCAACCATGTTTCTGTTATATGCTGACTGTTTGGGAGTAAAGGATGTTGGATTCCTCGTGATGTTTTTATTCATCGTTCGAGTGTAAAATGACGATTCCTAATAATGATTTCAACATTTTTAAGGGCGCAATACTACTGCGACAATATTCTTCGCTATTGGAAGTTACAGAATACCAATGCTGATTAAATCTACGGTTTCTAGTGAACGTTATTGTTACAAGTTCGCCCACAAGACGAATGTTATCCACATTATTGCAATATTTATTAAGATACAAGCGCCAATGTGTAAACGTTTTCGGGGAGTTTTATTGGACTCGAACCAGACTCAATATCCGTATATTGAACTAAATTCCAATACGAGTTTTGGTCGTCGTTTTAAAAAAGGTTTAATATCCCTTCACAATTTGGCTAACGAAAACACTGATAGATACCCAAATAGGTACGCTATATGACTCTCACCCACGAAGGTTCATACTTTGACTGTATCCGAAGGGATTCTATGCACACAAAAGCACTCGTTTCGTCGCGGAACAATAAGTGTCTTGTTTACACTCAAAAATAATATATAATAATAGAAAGAGTTATTTATACCTAACTTATAAAGGAGTTTGATTCAAAAACGTTAAATGCCTCGGAGAAGTAAATTCATATTAAAAATATAAATAAAATCACAACTGAAGCTTGAAACGTAATAATTTACAATAAAAATAATTGGTACAATATTGTATGGTACCAATTAGTTTCAAAAAATAATTTACCTTTTATTCAATATCGTAATTATATACACAGTTTCAAGTATTACATACTCGGTTTAACAGGCATTCGTGTTCGTCAGTTATGGGGGCATTTTCCAGCCCCCATTAGCGATGATGGTTACGATCTCGACTTTAAGGCTGCGGCCTCGAATTTCGCGGGCAGCGGGGCGGCGGCGGCCGCGGCGCGGGAGCGGCAGGATATTATGCGTACAATCAAATGGACCGGTTCTCGAAAACAGCGGCGCGGCAGCGGCGCGGGCGCGGGTAACGAGCGGCGCAATCCAGTCAAGCGGTGACCGCCCGCGTTGCGCGTATGCATTGTAGTATAGTGCTGTACATATTTTTTGTGACGTATCAAAATGACCTCGGACGTGCAAGAGCAAATTATTTCAGAAATCTTTGAAAGGAGACCCATATGGAACTATATTTTTGCATATAACATATTTTTGCCCACAATAAATCGAGCGTTAGGAATAAATTTGAATCAAAAAGATGTTGTCGCCGTTTTTTAGACATTTCGTTCGCGAATAAAAACAAATATCTCGACTACACAACCACGAACACAACACTACACCGCTATAGTGCCGCGCGATCTGCCCGCTGGTTTCGAGAACAGGTATGCGTTGGCCGCCTCGCTCCCGCGCCGCAGCCGCTGCCGCCCCGCTGCCCGCGAAATTCGAGGCCGCAGCCTAATATGTAAATTAATTACCGCACATGCTAAGACAATTTTTAAATAACACTTCATCATCATCAATGGTTATACAGCCCCACGTGGGCCTCCACAATTACACTTCGCCATCACAATCTATCTAGTGCTTCACGCGTCCAATTGCGAACCCCTGTTGTTTCGAGGTCCTTAAAAAATCCATCCCACCAACGCAGCCTCGGTCTACCGGGTTTTCTCTTGCCACCGGGTTGTGAGTTTCGTAAGGACCTTGGGGTTTTGTCGTTCACCATTCGGTGCACATGTCCCAGCCCCTTGAGCCTGTTGCACTTTATGAATTGGACGATGTTGGCGTCGTCTAGGATGTTACAAAGTTCTTCATTATAGCGAATACGCCAAACACCGTCGTCGCAAACAGGTCCAAAGATTCTTCGAAGAATCTTCCGCTCTTAAATAAATTTTACTTATTAGAAAAAATAGAGAGAACGCCCACAAGAAACAAAGAAAGAGGAAATAAAAGAGATAGCGAGTGATTGTAAAATAGAAGGGAAGATGACAAACAAATGGATGAATTTGGAGTAGGCATTCACTCAGTTGAAGGTCGTGTTTATTAAATATAATAACATAAACTTAATGTAATCCTTATACTAGTCTAGAAGTCTTTAACTCAGGAAATTATCTACAATCAAAAAACTTGACTGAATGTTAAATGATGAATCTTTTAAAACTCTTCTGCATAAACATTTCTTAACCTTATCCTATTCTGATCAGTCGTGACTAGTGTAATTCTTGTTTCCTTTTCTTTTGTATTGCATCACCATTCGCTGTTCATGAATCTGTAAGATTAGCTTTTAAGTTTTTAGTTTGTTATGAATTTTTTTTTTTCGTATTACATTAGATCAAGGTTCTATATTTTTTTTTATATCACATTTGGTTCTGCACTTATCATGTTTCTTTTTTTAGTTTTTCTCTTACTAGGGTTGCCTGGAAGAGATCGCACATTAGCGATAAGACCGCCCGTTGCATCCCTTATAATTTTTATGTATTGTGTTATTTGTGTTTCTTTTCGCCTGCTTGGGAATATTATTGGGATCCCTTCGAAATATACATTTCCGTTTGCGTCGCTTTACCTGCTGGGTGATAGGGATGTCTTGGCTTCAAGCACGAAATACTTAATATCTACTTGGTACTAGCCTATGTAACCTAACGAATAAACATACAGACACAGCGTACATTTAAAGTTGGTTTTAGTACCAAAATAACATTTGTGGCGTTTGACATAATCGAATTTCAAAATTAAGTCTCGCCCTCTAAATTTACCTGTCCATTAGCTGACTAGCAATTTTAATATCATTACACAAATTTCCATAAACCACGTCGAGATTCTTAAAGCAATTACATCAGTGCACTCAGCTTAATGCTACGTAAGCGGATCCCTCGCTACATGCGCTCAACAATCGCTGTTAATTGTGAAAAACTATGGGCTCGCGTGCAGTACCCGCGCAATTATGCTAATCTTATTAGTCAATCCACTCCCCAGTAGTTTCATACGTAGGGTTACCGACTTCAGTATTTGTTCTACAATGCGTAGGTAATAATATTATTTGCATAAAAGAGCAAGTCAGCTTAGGAGTGATTCAAAACAAATAAAAAATAAAGTTGTTGATTATTTCTCACAAAATGCAATATTTATTGTTCTCGTAATTTTTCTTGAAAACAGAATAACGTGAACATTAAACCATGCATTTGTCCTATATCTTATATTACTATGTACTGCTGCTATAGATGGTATTAGATATAGTAGAATAACAAATTGATAAATCATTTTTTTCCAGCGCAGTGGCGACTCATGAAGGGAAAAGTATGAAATAAAAGTTTATTTATGTTTTAATTCATGTATGATATCCCTACAATATTCATGAAGTACAAAACTAAGCTAAACTGTGTTTTTAAATAGCGTGAGCTCAGGCTTTTTAAATATTTTAATTTATAGTAGACTTGAATGATGCATGTGTAATTTTAAATTAAAAACCGTTCAACATGCTTTGAATCGCGTTTTATTAGGTCGTAGAAAGTAGCTTGTGTTATAAAGAAACTTTTTAACAAACAGTGAAAACATAAATTTATGGCAAGATTATTCATTGTATTCATTTTACTTTACTAACTGGGGTATTCATTTTACGTCAAGATGCAAAATTCTTTAAACTCACCAGTTTCTATTTCGTGCGACCATGTCTTGAGTTGCTAAAGTTGAGTTGTTGCATAACACAACTGAGCAATGAAGACAATTTTTGCTGCGCACCACCACTATGTGGAACCAGCTGCCCACTGGAGTATTTCCGAACCAATTCGACTTAGGGTCCTTCCAGAAAAGAGCGTACCAATTCTTAAGAGGTCGCCAGCACGCTTGCGAACCTTCTGAAGTCCTGCCCGTTTGCCTCCTGTAACATAAAAAAATAAAAACTCAGTAATTGATTGTATTGTAAAATATCGAATCTTCGTCAAAAATTTGTAGTCACTATAACCTTAACGCGCACTATAGCAAACGGAAACCAGTAAGCAAAGCAGTTAGCAGGAAAAAGTAAAAATAATACATCAAAGACCATCAGAAGCTTTTCACTTCAATACCAAGTGTAATGAATTTGTGATTACTTGTTATTATTTTACAAATTTATTATTTAAATCACGTTTATTTTTAATTAATATTTACATTCATTTGATGATTGTGTTTGATGTATCATTTTCATTAATTAATAACTTCAAAGTCAAATCAGTTAAGATCTACAAATTAACAGGATATTTGATAATCTGTAGTAATTTAATAGTATTTTGAATCAATGGTGTTAGTGTCAGCTGCCATTGTCATTATTGTCATATTAAATGAATAACGTCAAAGTCAAATTAGTGCAAAACCGCTAATACGAATGGTTAATTTCGAAATGACTATTCAATGGTCGATAATAATGATGACTCCATAGTCATTATTATTATTAAACTTTATTTATCATAATCTTAAATGTTAACCCAATGACCATAAATATTAAAGTAATCTTTGACACTCGTTCCTATGACTGCCGTTCGACTCTGTGGTCGATTCGGGTTCGGTCATGGAACGAGTACACGAAAGCTGACGAAACTTGTTGATTTAAAAATTCGGTTGCTATAAAAACAGGAACCGGTTGGTGCGGCCCTCAGTTTTCTATTGAGCGGTCTACCAGGCAGAAACCTTTGAACAGTAGACTAATGTCGACATTAAAATGGCTGATGCCAACAACCCAACAATAAGAAGAAGTATTTAAACAATATCAATCGACTATTGAGAATTTATAACAATTCAGAAGTGGGATAAGGACCCAATCTAAGGTGCGTACAAGTGTTTTATACGATTATTAATGTTATTGCTATAAATAAATAGAAATCGAACGCCCCACGTTTTCTTTGGCTACTAGAAGTTATGTACGCCTATAGAGCCAAGTGTGCTTTACATACTGAAAGGCTATGTATGCCTAACGAGCCATGTGTACGTAGTAGGTTATGTGTGCCTACAATAGGAAGCCAAGCGTGCTTCAGTTACTAGAGGCTATGTATGCCTATCGAGCCATGTGTGCTTAATGGGTGATGTGTGCCTATTAGCCATGTGTGCTTAGTAGGTTATGTGTGCCTACATTAGGAAGCCAAGTGTGCTTCAGCTGCTAGAGGCTATGTATGCCTATCGAACCATGTGTGCTTAATGGGTGATGTGTGCCTATTAGCCATGTGTGCTTTAGTAGGTTATGTATGCCTACAATAGGAAGCCAAGTGCGCTTCAGCTGCTAGATGCTATGTATGCCTATATGGATATAGAATATTTGTACCCTTAGAGCGTATCAACGTTAAAAGATCATTATTGTATTTTGTTTTCAGTCAAGGTTAAATGAAGTTTATTTTATTTTTTTATTTTTTTTTAATTTTGAAATGTTTTAAAAATATTCATATAGTTTTAGTACGTTTAGGCAATGATTTGATATACTAACATGATAAAATGATATTTTATTTTTGAGGAAAAGAATACTGATGAAGCGATGACTCCCGAAGGCTCGCCTACTCGTAAAGATGAACTTCAGAGAAAGCGTTCACGACGCTCCTCCAAAGCAGCAACTAAGTCTAAGCGATCAAAGAAGAAACGCAAGCAGTCTTCCAGCTCCTCCACCTCCAGCAGTGATTCATCCCGTAGTTCACGGAGTGCAAGTAAGAAACGGTCAAAGGAAAAAGGTAGTTGGTCTACTAAACAGGTACTTGATATCTTTTATACCCTTCAAGAGCATAAGAGCAAGACAAGTATTTTAAATAACAATCTTCTTAACAATGTAATACCAGAATTTGATCCGTCAAGTAAAACTCAGAATATCGACTGTTGGGTTAGGAAGGTTAATGAATGTGCCGTAATCTATGAATGGAACGAGAAGCAGACCATACATTTTGCCCTGCAGAAACTGTCTGGTTTGGCAAAGAAGTGGTTTGAAGCCCTTCCTAGCGTTGTTTTTAGTTGGTCAGAGTGGCAGGACAAACTTATAAGAGCTTTCCCAAATGAGCAGAATTATGGACGGCTCCTCGAGGAAATGTTATCTCGCACTACTCGTAGTAGCGAAAGTTTACGTGAGTACTTCTACGATAAGTTAACGTTGTTGAATTTTCTGAGCTCCCAACGTCCTATATTAGAAAATAACACATTCAATAGGAAACGTAGCGATAATACGATAGTTCGAACGGGTAACACTGCATCGTCCTCAAGCGAAAATTTGTTAACTTGTTTCAATTGCCGCTCAAAGGGACACCCTTACTTTCGATGTCCTAAACCTCTTACCAAATGTGTAAAATGTCATCGGGTGGGCCACAACAACGATAATTGTAAACAAGAGCCATTAATCTTGCGAAATGAACCTAAACAAACTGATAACCAGGATCGAAAAATTTTAACTATATCTACCCTCAATAACAACAGCGACAAATTTTACAAGACCGTTAAGGTAAACGATAAGTCTTTAACTGCTTTTATTGATTTCGGCAGTGAATGTAGTTTAATCAGGGAATCTGACGCTCAAAGTCTGAATCTAACTAAGAATTCAACAGAGTTGCCAGTAATCAAAGGGTTTGGGAACTCTAAAGTATTTCCAGTATATAGGACCAACGTTGATCTTAAATTAGATGAAGTTGAGGTTAATGTAGAGGTACTAGTGGTTAACAATCAGTTCCTTCAGTCGGCTTTACTTATTGGTCAAAATGTTACAGAACTTCCTTGTGTAACAGTATTTAAAAACAATCGTCAGTTAACTTTTTATCAGAGCCCTGATATCGATACAATACCACAGCCGGTGAAATGTTTAAAGTTAACTCTTGATAACGATACCGACGTTACATTATCAGGGTTAGTTGAAGCTACCGCATCTGACGCTGACTTCTGCGGAGATATTTATATTGAAGGTTACTGCAATTGTGAGCCTAGGAAAGAGCATTATTTGCACCAGGGAGTTTATAGGATTGTTGGTGGAAAGTGCTATTTGCCCGTGACAAATTTATCTGGCCAAAATCTTACGTTATCCAAGAAAAGCCCTATTGCTAAAGGAACTTGTTTTGTTGAAAAAGATAGTACCTATGTAAATAAAGTAACCAAAAATAATTCGGAATATGAGCCTTTACTAATATCTGACATAAAAGTTGGTCCCCAAATTAACAAAGAGGCATTAGGTAGACTGCATTCACTTTTAATCAATTACCGAGATTGCTTTGCATTTAATCTAGGAGAAATTGGTTGTATCAGCTCAACTAAAATGAGAATAGACTTATTGGATGACAAACCTGTAGTTTACCGACCGTATAGATTATCCTTTTCGGAAAGAGGTCAGGTTAAGGAGATAATAAATGACTTGTTGCAAAATGACATTATACAAGAGTCCAATTCAAATTATGCCAGTCCTATTTTATTGGTAAGGAAGAAAACAGGAGAACAGCGCCTATGCGTTGATTATAGGGCTCTCAATAATAAAACGAGGAAGGATCGTTTCCCTTTGCCGATAATCGATGATCAATTAACTAACCTTAGTGGCAATAGGTTCTTTACGTCTTTAGATCTGATTTCTGGGTATTATCAAGTGCCAGTGGCGGAAGAGAGTCGTCCATTAACTGCGTTCGTGACGCCAGATGGACATTATGAATTTAAAAGGATGCCGTTTGGTCTCGCGAATGCCCCAGCTGTATTTCAGAGATTAATGAATACAATGCTGGGTAATAAACGTGATGAGTTAGCATTGGCTTATTTGGATGACATTCTTGTGCCATCAGTTTCCCTGGAGGAGGGATTTGAGAGGTTAGAAAATGTTTTGAAGTTGTTACGGCAAAATGGGCTCACTTTAAAATTATCTAAATGCCGATTCTTCAATAATACCCTTGACTATTTAGGCTACGAAATTTCTGCAGAAGGCATACGTCCTAACGAAAGTAAGATTCTAGCTGTGAAAGAGTTTCCTATTCCTCGGAACGTACATGAAATCCGTCAGTTTTTGGGACTAGCAGGCTATTTTAGAAAATTTATCAAAAGTTTCGGTGAAATAGCTAGGCCTCTAACCAACTTACTCAAGAAGGGCAATGTTTTTAAATGGACAGATAAAGAATTTCATTCGTTTACTACCTTAAAGGATAGGTTAATTGGACGACCAATTTTAGCTCTATACAATCCTAATTTTGAAACTGAGTTGCATACGGATGCAAGTTCTTTAGGCGTGGGAGGGATATTGATGCAATGGCAGCCGGAGTCGCGCGCTCTTAAGCCAATAGCCTACTTTAGCCGGCAAACCACCCCGGAGGAGCGTCACTTGCACTCTTATGAACTCGAGACCCTTGCAATTGTATGTTCGTTAAAGAAATTTAGGGTATATTTGTTGGGGATTGAGTTCAAAATTGTAACAGACTGTAACGCTATTCGAACCACATTAACGAAACGCGACTTAATACCCCGAATAGCTAGGTGGTGGCTTTTAATAAGTGAATTCAATTTTAGTATAGAGTACCGGCCAGGCATCCGCATGGCTCATGTGGACGCACTGAGCCGTAACACAAAATTAACACCCGAGGTTATCGATAATTCTGCAGTTACAGTCTATAGTATTGACACTGATAACTGGCTCTTGACTCTGCAAATGTCAGATCCTGAGATATCCCGAATATATAAAATTCTTAAGCCCGAGTCTGATGAAGAAGCTAAAGATATTAGGAGAAACTATTTAGTTAAGAACAGTAGAGTGTATAGGAAAGTTGATGATAAGCTCTGTTTAGTAATTCCTCGCAGTGCTCGATGGCAAATTTGTAAATCTAACCACGATGACGCAGGTCATCTAGGAATATCAAAGACTACCGAGAAGATTCAATCTGTTTTCTGGTTTCCTAAGTTGCGAAGATTCGTTAAGAAATATGTTAAGTCTTGCATTAGGTGTGCCTATAATAAGGATAATACGTCTCGACATAAGAGTGGTCACTTGTATCCGATAGAGAAGGTAAGCATTCCGTTCCACACCATTCACATTGACCACTTGGGTCCATTTGTCAAAAGCAAGAACGGCAATGTTTACATTCTCACCATAGTGGATGGATTTACCAAGTATTTGTTTGTAAGAGCTGTTAAGGATACAAAGACTAAAACAACTGTTAAGGTATTACTAAATATTTTTTATGACTTCGGTTTACCATCCCGAATTATATCGGATCGAGGTACCTCTTTCACTTCAGCAGCTTTTAAGTCTTTTTGCGATACTCATGGTATTAAACATGTTTTGAATGCTGTTGCGTGTCCCAGAGCCAACGGCCAAGCCGAAAGATATAATCAAACGATCTTAAGTTCACTTGCAAAGTATTCTGACGGTGAGGACGAACGGAACTGGGACATGTGTGTAGGAAAAATTCAGTGGGGAATTAATAATGCAACAAATTCCACCACTCAAAGGACAGCTACGGAAGCATTATTTGGAACCAGATTGAAAGATAGCCTAAATAACATGTTAGATATAAATGATGAGCCTAATCTAAACTGTACAGAAGTGAGGCAAGACGTTCGTACAAATATCGAGTCTAGTCAAATTAAACAAAAACAAAACTACGACCAAAATAGAGTTCCTGCCCCGACTTATAAGGAAGGGGATTTAATTAAAATAACTAGAACTAATTTTAGTAATAAAGGTAATAGTACTAAGTTAATATCAAAATTTATAGGCCCCTTCAAAATTGCAAAAGTTTTGGGCAATGATAGATATAAAATTGTTGAAATACCTGGTTTTAGTAAACGCAAAAATAAATTTGATAGCGTGGTTGCCGTAGACAGGATTCGTCCATGGATCAATATAAATGTGTCCGAACATAATGGTAATTTAGATGCAGTAGCTAGCAGCAGTAGTACGTCTGATAGCGAAAGTAACAAAAGTGACAATGAACTATCACAAAATCAATCTGAATCCAAATAACAGCCGAATGTAATGAATTATTGATTAAAACGAAATGTATAGATAAGTTACAATTAGTTCACATGAAACTAAAATATTTTGTTATGTACCTATTTGAATTTATAAAACCTTTCCATGATTATATGCCGTGCGTCAGGAGATCGCACGTAGTCGGACGGCCGAATGTAATGAATTTGTGATTACTTGTTATTATTTTACAAATTTATTATTTAAATCACGTTTATTTTTAATTAATATTTACATTCATTTGATGATTGTGTTTGATGTATCATTTTCATTAATTAATAACTTCAAAGTCAAATCAGTTAAGATCTACAAATTAACAGGATATTTGATAATCTGTAGTAATTTAATAGTATTTTGAATCAATGGTGTTAGTGTCAGCTGCCATTGTCATTATTGTCATATTAAATGAATAACGTCAAAGTCAAATTAGTGCAAAACCGCTAATACGAATGGTTAATTTCGAAATGACTATTCAATGGTCGATAATAATGATGACTCCATAGTCATTATTATTATTAAACTTTATTTATCATAATCTTAAATGTTAACCCAATGACCATAAATATTAAAGTAATCTTTGACACTCGTTCCTATGACTGCCGTTCGACTCTGTGGTCGATTCGGGTTCGGTCATGGAACGAGTACACGAAAGCTGACGAAACTTGTTGATTTAAAAATTCGGTTGCTATAAAAACAGGAACCGGTTGGTGCGGCCCTCAGTTTTCTATTGAGCGGTCTACCAGGCAGAAACCTTTGAACAGTAGACTAATGTCGACATTAAAATGGCTGATGCCAACAACCCAACAATAAGAAGAAGTATTTAAACAATATCAATCGACTATTGAGAATTTATAACACAAGGATGTCCTGCTTTTACAGAAAGAGTCCACAGAAATTGAAGCCTTTTTAAAATTGTAAGGCTGCTAAACATTAAAGTTTAAGAATGTAATGTGTATAATACTTCGTGTTTATAGTTTTGGTGAAACGAATATAAAGATTGTGTCACTTTGTTAGCTAAGAATGAAATAAAACCAAAATGTATTTGTAGCCAATGCAAATAGGTTTTTTCAATCAAAGACTTTTACGACGAAAAGAGTAAGTACGGATTTACATCGAAATCCCGTCTTTGTACTCAGAAAATTTCACTTAAGAAACAAAAGTACTCAAATAAAAGAAGAACAATCATAAAAGGAAACGTAGGCACTTTTCAAAAAGTGGGAGTTTACGGGTAAAGTCGTATTTAGTAATCTTCCTGAATCAGGATAAAGTTTCAAGTATCAAAACTACTTTATAGCTTCAATCAGTTCTCGTTTTGATAAAAATATTCAATAAGAATGAATGCTGCCTTACCTGCTTGTATAAATAAATCAGTGATACAACATAAAGTTTTTTGTAAAGTATATTATCTTTATTTGCAAGGTTTATATATACAAATAGAATGTGAAAGTATTTGTTTTACAATTGTGATAAAACTATATTAAATGCAATCAACTGCGCAGAAATACCGTCGGAACTTCTGTTGTATTAAGGCCTAGAACAGACACATTTTTTCGTCGTTGCTACGTTTATTTCATTAATCTATTTAATTCCCAGGAATATAACTTAAGGTTCCGAACGAGCACAGTTGTGGGCGGAATAGCTTCTGAAATTACACTTATAATTTCTTGAAAATTTGCCGCTTAATACCTATCTAAAGTTTTGTAAACCAATACAACAGTTAGCTATATCTGTAGGCCTGTATAAATTATGCTTCGTGCGAGTGCAAGTGATTAGTAATTGACGATGATTAGTGCAGGTGTGTTCGAAATTGAATTAATAGAAGACCCATTTATGGCGCAAGCTACCAACTCTATAATCAATTGGTTGCTGAAGATACGACGGAATATTACGTTGCTCTCAGGTTGACTGAAGAGTCCTTCTGCCTGTTCTGACGTGGTTTGGCAGGTACGCTGCGAGTGAGGGGTAAGGCGCATGCGACGTCACTACTCGCAGTTCGCAAAAAAATAGAACACGCTTCTAATCACTATACTACGCAGCAAACTAATCACCTGCAGTAATCACTCGCTGCCCACACTTGTTTTCGCCTAATCACTCATCACCATCACTCAATAAGGGAATACAGGCCTTTTATCTCACTTCACTACAAATCAAGTGTATCTCTAATATGCCTAACATTACTTTAGAAGCCTGTGAACTTAATCCGTCGATATTGATATCTTAGATCAAGTTCGTACTAAGTTATTAGACCATACCAAAGCGGAAAGCAGTTACGAAGCCAGCTGTTGACATAGCCTGGTTGGAAGCCTGTAATTAATTCAAAGCAATAAGCTTGGAGAACATTTTGTAGTGCAGTATATGCAGTTGACACGACGACATGATAATGGACAGGGCGAACAATAGACCTCATGACAAACAACCGGTAATGGCGGATAAATCAGTTGCATCAATATATTATGTACGAAATTTCGGTGTAATGGATTTATTTTGAGCGTCTGGAGAGATATATTTGTAGTATTGACCATGTATTTGGAAATAACAAATACAAAATAACAGTTTAAAATACTTATATTTGATCCTATCTAATAAATTAATCAGTGAAAGTGGAGTGAATTGTGTATATTTCTATTTCATTTCATTTTTATCTATTTTATTTCTATTTCATTTTATTATTTATTAATGTCTATTTCATTATAATTTTTCAGTCTAATAGTCGGTGATCAGCCTCTTGTGCCTTACATACGCCGTCGACTTTTTGGGTCTAAGAGAAGCCGTTTTCTTAGGATGTTTTCTTTCACCGTTCGAGCAAATGTATTTCACATTAAATACATACAACAACAATAAAAAGAAAGGCCATTGGTGCACAGACATGGATCGAACCTCAGGGTTGAGAGTCGCACGCTGAAGCCACTAGGCCAACACTAGTCAACACATTTGATCATATCTAGGAACTCTTAAACAATGTCTATAAAATATATAATTATTGTTTTTGATGAATTTTCATAAATTACTTTTAAAAAGTTTTACTGAATGCCATTAATGAAGAGAATATGACCACCAAGTTGTTATCATTTCGTTTCAAATCGAAAGAAAATGAAATTAATTATGCCTCTAAAAACATCTAAATATAAGAACAAGCCAGCGTTCGTACACGCGACCCCAGGATTGAGTAAGAACTAATACTACTAAAAACAACGATCATATTGTCTGAACGCTGAACTATTTTGATAGAATATCAAATAAAATACGGTGTTGTAAATAAAATTTCTTGAAAGGTTACAATAACAGCAACCCACGACAAAGCGTACTAGAAAATTAAATATACAAAACAAATTTCACACGAATGAATATTGCATCGCAGGTTTTATTAAAGAATTCAATTTGCTCGCCAACGCAGCTGTTCTTCGAATATAATTCTATCTTTAATCCCGCTATCAACAGTACCTACACTGATTACGGAAAATTATGCCAAGCCCCGAGGAAAATGTTTTTCAATTAGCCTTGTTTACGTTCAAGTTTCCATACGATGTGCACATTGCGTCATTTATTTTCTTAAGTGGTAAGCAATAATCGAGTCAATTGTTTTATTCATGTGAAAAACGATTTTCTTTTATTTCAAAGTTATGAACAAAGCGATTTGCAGGGTAATTATATTTTTATTTCGTATTTGATTGCACGTAATATTTAAACTGTATGTATTATGATTTAAGAGCATTGTTGCCCTAGTGGCTTCAGCGTGCTACTCTCATCCCTGAGGTCGTAGGTTCGATCGCTGGCTGTGCACGAATGTACTTTCTTTCTATGTGCACATTTAACATTACCAACTTGACTTATGTATTATGATTTTTTATTTTATTTATTATATTTTTTGTATTTTATTTATTGTGATTTTTTATTTTATTTATTATGGTTTTTTATTTTATGTATATGATTTTTTTATTTTATGTATTAGGCTTTAATGGAATAAGAAAATAAAACTTCAAGACAGACTATCACTTTTAATTATTTTTCCTCTTATTTCCAGTATTTACAAACATTACATATTAATTTCTAATTATTTAATACATTAATGTAGTAAAAGTACGATACAGAGACAGCTGATATGTACAGCCACAAAAAACTCTCAGACTTAGTCATACATTTTTAATTTAATAGCATTTCTCTGTAATGTAACTCTATGATATGCTCAGAGAAGCACCATTTACGCGTGCATTGGGAACCCTAAATACTATTGCTTCTGATACGGATATATTTAGTTGCACACTGACTGAATTCACAAGAATTGCATTATTTATAACTAGTTGTAAAAAGGTTTAGGTTTTAAGTTTTTACTTGTTATGTTTATATCATGATTTTAGTATAGTTTTCTATTGTATTAGTATTAAGTTACCGTTAAAATAGGAAATAAGGAAAATAAATGAATAAATCTTCTGTAGTCATAACGGTATTATGAAAGGTATAAAATTATTATATGAATGAGGAAGCGCTCGAAGTCCGCAATCCTCTTATTTCATTTGTCACGAGGAGAACGATTCCCGTGGACATTGCTGACAATGCACAATCTGTCAACTGGCACACGTGAATGGATCAGGAAAGATATATATAACTAGAATCGCTTATAAAAAGTACTAATTCAATTTAAAAAATACTTTTGTTTCTAACACTATTGGCAAGTAGCATTATTTTCCACTTCTAATTACACTAAGGATTATTAATGAAAGATTTTGCATTACATAAAGCCTTCTCAAAATGCAAAAAAGAGCAGCGTAAATCAAAATGCTACTTTTTCTAGTTTCTTAGAAAGAAACAAATAATATGTGACTCAGTGAAGGTTTTTTCATATGAAATAAAAACTATCACTATACAATATTTTTTCTAACGATGCATATGCTATATCTATGCAGAATTTCTTTAGAAATTTGTAGACTATAAAATGTTAGTTTGGTAATATTAATTCTACCTGCATAGATTTACTGAATAATAATATTACAAATATAACAACGATTTCAAAACTTCTAAACACATATATAAGAAATCGAAGGAAAAGTATTCAAACGAAAAATTTCAAAATACAAAACTACAATGCTGCCCTGCGATTTTGTAACTCACTTGTCGAACTCACACAGCGGTTTTCGCATCGGCGGTCGCTCTCAAATCAGTCGTGAAGCAGTCATTTTATGATTTGGCATTCTGAAAAGGTGGGAGCTTGAAGTTTATTACATAAAATGACTGCTTCACGACTGATTTGAGAGCGACCGCCGATGAGAAAACCGCTGTGTGAGTTCAAAAAGTGAGTTACAGAATCGCAATGTTGAACTTTCTGTACATTGAAAACTTGGCAATTAGTAACTGGTATTGATATATAAATATCTTACTTTATAAGGTAAACTATATTCTACGTTAAGTAACGCCTAAAAGCTTTTATCATAATTTGCTTTTTACTTAAAGGTGCCATGTATTCAGAAAACACACCAAAAGTGTATCTAGAAATCTATGAAGACCGTACCCTAAGGCTGGCTTACGATGCCTTTTTTCAGCTTTTCGAGTCATGAAACAGATTCCGTAAGCCCTGTACGAAGTTTGTAATCTTTATCCCGTATTGATTGACATGGATTCAAATAAAAAGTATCGCTTTTGGCATTGGACCAAAATTGTATCGGACTGGCAAATAGCAAAGCCATTTGATTTTTCAACGTATTTTGTTAGCCTACAAATGTTCGGTTCTTGTTAAAATATATACATCATGGGAACTAAGTTCGATATTGCAAATAAAACAGCGGCGCTTAAAACTCTTTAGATCTGGGCCTCAGATTTCCGTATCTCTTTCATGATTTGTCAATCTAATAGGCAAGTAGGTGATCAGCCTCAGATACACGCCGTCGACTTTTTGGGTCTAAGGCAAACTGAATTCCTCACGATATTTTCCTTCATCGTTCAAGCGAATGATTTAACATTGAGTTAATATTGAGAATACAACGAGTTATATTATACAATAAATTTGCTAAGCCTACCTTTCTTGTAGCTACATACCAACATAAAGAATATTTTGCTATGCCACCCCATAAGACTGTTCGCTTTTTCTGAATAAAAACCTAATTTTCCAATTTTTTTCTCCACCTTAAAGAATTGCTCGACCTGTCTTCGAGGTTTCCGATTCATTTTTATTTTTATAGATTAAATTTAATAATTATAGCCTTTTATTTATAAACGTAAGGTTACAAGAGATCCCTAAGTTCGGTGTGCCTTTTGGCATAAGCCTCCTTCAATTCCTTCCAGTGGATCCTGTCCCTTGCTACACTCAACCAGAATGGTCCCGCTGCCAGTTTCAAGTCATCTTCCCATCTCCTGACTTGACGACCCCTACCTCTTTTGTGTACCCTACGTCTCTTTGTTGCCAGAGAGTGACTTGCTTGCTCCATTTGATTAAATTTAAGAGTATATTAAATCATACTAACGCCATCTATTGCCACGTTTGGATGAGTCAATGAAGACTTAATAAATTACTTCAATAAAATCCCAATTAGATATAACATTTTATTCGCAGTCGTAATTTTCTTAACTAATTGTAACCGTACACTTGCGCGTTTATTAAAGCCCGTAGATTTCCAGGCCGCCCAGACGAAATTACTCCAACATTATCCGTAAATTATTGCTACTAATATGTCGGTGAACAATCTTACCGGATCCTCTAATGGAAATCGGATCTTGATTAAGTCGTTTTAGATCTACAGTTATTACAGCTGTATTTAACTTTTGGTTTAATTGGTTTATCCCTAGTAATAAAGCCTTAGTTTCGGAAGATTGGGTAATGATTGCAAGCAGTATTTTAATAGTTAAAGATGTATTTATTTATTTATAAGTTCTTAATTAACAAGAAAATATGACACACATCAATTATATTAGCAAGCTAGCATGGGAAAATTTAAACAAGCAACCACAAAATAATAACTTATTACTAAAAGAAATAACTAATATTAAATATAAACCTAAACCTTATTAAGAGCACACATAGTTACGGTTAGTTGGAAGATTGTTGAAAAATATATCAGTATTTTCATAAATGTTACTGATTAAGTTGTAAGATCGACAGCCTATTCACTGGATCATTAAAAGTAGCAGATAAGCGATCCGTAGGTAAGTATAGTTCTAGTAATTTTGGAGGTAATATTAAAGGATTACATTTATTATATTAGAAGATATCAGATATCGACATTGGTGTTAATATTTAAAGCAAAAATAAAAAATAAAATTACTTTTGAGATGTAGGCTAATGTGCCGTTAATATATTTAAAAAAATCACAAGCACTTTTTAGGTCTGAGCCTCAGTTTTCTGTATCTGCTCCATAATAATTTGTCAATTTCTTAGGCCAGTCTAACCACTTAGTGACCGGCCCAAAGGCCCCAGTGGCTAAAGTCCACTGATTAACAATAAACTACAAGCTCCCTCCTTATCAGAATGCCAAATCGTAAAATGACTGCTTCACGACTGATTTGAGCGCGACCGCAGCTGCGAAAACCGCTGTGCGAGTTAGAAAAGTGAGTTACAGAATCGCAAGGGAGATGTTGTATACATTCATCGAACATCAACGCAAAACGCGAAGCTCCTTCCACATCGACTCACAACAGCGTGCTATTGAAGGCATTCTCCGCCACCACCTTTTTGTGGAACCCGTTCTTGGAAGTCACTGGAGGTATTTAGGTAGTCAGTAGAAATGACCTGCCATGAGCTGCCATAAAAAATACACTAACAATACTGAATGTTCTCCGCTTTTCAACTCAGCAAACCATAAATCTCAAAAAAGAAATATATAAAGCGTAGTTTATATACAAACCGCACAGTGCAGAATAATCAGGACATATATTATGTAAAAACCGTTAAAAATATCGCGAAACTTTAGACAATGTGCTATTTAACACTCGGTTTCGCTGTAAAGTTAAAGTGCTGATGTCTGTAACGCGGTGTGCGGTCCAAACTTGCAAACTAACTCCCCCCTCTAATCCGTTGCTTTTATGGTTTGTTTATATATGCTTGTTTTAGCATAGAAAAGTGGAACAAAAAGATCATATATTTGTACCTAAAAAATAAAAGAAGAAAACGTGTTAGACAGTTTCGAAGGTAGGACGAAATTACTGGTAAAATATGGACAAGGAAAGCTCAGAACAGAGCAGAGTGGAAAGAAATGGAGAAGGTCTTTGCTAAAGTTGGGCAAACAGATGGTGTCATCGACTCACTAGAAACACTAGTTTAAGATTAAATTTATGTAACATTCCGGTCTGAATAAAGGATTATATTATTATCTACTAGCTGATCCGGCAAACGTCGTTTTGCCATGTTTATCATTTATAATAAAAATAGAAGTTGATTGTAGAGAGGTGAAAATAAGGGGTTGTATGTATTTTTAATGTTGTATCATAAAAAAATAAAAATAAAAAAATTTATCGAAAAATTAAAAAAAAAGCATTACGGGTGGACTACCCTTAACATTTATGGGGATGAAAAATAGATGTTGTCCGATTCTTAGACATACCCAATATGCACACAAAATTTCATGAGAATCGGTCAAGCCGTTTCGGAGGAGTTTAACTACAAACACCGCGACACGAGAATTTTATATATTAGACTAGCTGACCGGGCAAACGTCGTTTTGCCATGTATATCATTTATAATAAAAATAGGGGTTGATCGTAGAGGGGTGAAAATTAGGGGTTGTATGTATTTTTTAATGCTGTATCATAAAAAAAATGAAACTAAAAATTTTGCCTAAAAAATAAAAAAATAAATTTATAACCCCTAACATTTAGGGGGATGAAAAATAGATGTTGTCCGATTCTCAGACATACCCAATAAGCACACAAAATTTCATGAGAATCGGTCGAGCCGTTTCGGAGGAGTTCGATTACGCACCCTGTGACAGAAGAATTTTATATATTAGATTATTACTATTATAATATTATATGCTTGTTTTGAAAACAAAATTATGAATGAAACCTTGATTTCATATTTGTACTGAAAGCAATGGTAGCCTAGCAGTTATAATAATAGTAATTTATTCGCAAGGATCTCGTATGTTACATATCCATTGCATGCCCTTTGCACCGCATGAGCAATACCTCAATGGGAACAGCATTATAAATGGAAGCGGACAACAGACATCGATAGCTTTGATCGGATACCTCATATCGGACCGGTCAAAGCCTGAAATTAATAACAAATCTATAATTAAGATTATTGATCGTGAACCTTATATCGGGCCGATCAAATAGTCATTTTAAGTCCAATAATTGTAATAGATTGATTAAAATAATTGAAATATATTTTGTTCATTTTGGGATTCACTACTGGCCCTCACTCACACACAATGCGGTACAATCTAAACTTTGCATATTCTGCCACACACAATAGCATGCAAATTTGTCTTAAATAATGAAATATCAGAATTTTACACAGTAGTTATTTATTGCAGTACATTATTCGTGATAATCACCTCAACCATAGTCTTGAATCCTGGGCTTAAAGATTATGGTTTCATGTTCGTTCGGTGATAACATCGTGGGGAAATCGGCAATACTTATACCTTCAATCATGAAGGAAAATACATAAATGCTGAGATTCACACATACATATATTAATATAAATATATATATTTATCTGATTGAAATATTCGTTATAAATTATTAAGTCGATCGAGTAGGGCTTCCACTTTATTCCAATAGAGATTCCGATTTCACTATTTATCCTGAAATACCATAGAGGTACTTCCTCTATGTTATCACCTGTTTAGCGTAAGAAATGTCTGAGGATTTTTTTAGGTTATGGTAATATGTATATAATAAAAAAAATAAAAATAAACTTTATTACACAAAATAAAAAAGGATGTATGAATGTTAAAAAAATATGTTACAAGAGAAAGTGCACTAAGATTCCCTTGGTTGTGGGCATCTATTCTCTTCCATTTGACATATTAATTTTAGGTGTATATATATGGTTATAGTCAAGCACTTTAAAAAAAAGAAGTAAATTAGTACATTAGTATAAAAGGTTTTCCTAATTGTTGCTTAAGTTGCGGGTATACTTAAACATAGCTTAAACAGTTGTTAACAATCACGATGACTTGCAAACAAAGTGAAAATTCTAATTTACAGTTTTAGTTCGGAGATAGGGAAGCTATTAAAAACCCATTAACAAGTGAGGATACAGAGAGCCAGTGCAGACACCTGCCCGACTATTCCCGCGGATTTAATGGTCCACTTTCAGCCGTAATTTCCATTTTGTAAGCCTTTTAAATTATTGAGTTCTTGGAATACTTATAATGCGCACCTGATATTACTTTTTTATTAGTTATTATATAGTTTATTTATATAATAGAAATTGCGTCGGCAATTTTGTGTTATTAGATAATGATAAATATCACGAGTTCTTTATTTTTATTAAGATGATACGTTGTTAATATAATAGTAAATTATATAAAACGGTCGAGAATAATTTTATAATGTACTAGCTATTCCCTGCCACGCTTCGCTGTGGCACATTGTGATTGAATGGTTGATAAATGAGAAACAAAACAAAGAATACATTTCATATAAGTTTAATTTTCCAATACTTGTGGAAAATAATAAAAAACTAAAACAAAAAAATTGATAAAACCAATCCTTGATGCGGATTATATATCATACTAAAATTTCAATCGATGGCGAACTTTTTGAGTTTTTGAAGCGTATATATATAGATTTTGTAATTTCGAATTAAAATCAAAAGGGCCATTGTTGAATTAAATGTGATATAATGTATGTAACAAAGAGTTCAAAGCTTTGTCATATACAACATAATTATCCGAAAGAGATATTTCAAACTCGCAAATTGTAGATTCACACTGCTCGTGATTATTCATAATTAATGTAATAATCTTTGTTAGAGAAATGTAGGTTCTTCCATCTGACGCCAGAAACACAAAGGTTATTCGAGTACTCTAAATTAGTTTCGATGTTTTTATTTTAACGACAAATCGTATCCATCCTGGTACGTTTTTTTATATTTACATGTGGTTTTAAAAACGAGGACACTTTAATGCCAAATATCTATATTTTATTTGTTAAAAGTATACATACCAAACAATACTTATATTATCTAATATATAAAATTCTCATGTCACAATGTTTGTTCCCATATTCCTCCGAAACGGCTTGACCGATTCATATGATTTTTTTAATGAATATTTAATAAGTTTGAGAATCGGCTACTACTATCTATCTTTCAAACCTAAGTGATAAGGGATGTCCACCCAAAAATTTAATTTTTTAGAAAAAAAAATTGTTTTTGAAGTTATACTTCTTTAGGCGCGTTATGAAAAATTGATGAGAGTGAAATTTTAAGATGCGCGCGCACCGTGACACAAAATTCAGTATGGGCGCCGAGCGTGCCCGAGTGAAATGGGAATAAGACAATCTACTTATGTACGCGCGTAAGAAGTTATACTTCTTTGGCTTTCTTTATTTTTTTTTAATATTAATAAATAAAAAATAAAGCAGTTTTAATTATCTTTTTAGAGAAATTTAGCAATGCTTTTTCACAAAGACCTATTTATACTTAGTTAAAGGTTATGAAACATACCTAGTTATTAAATTGAATTAATAATAAAATATAATAATAATTGTTATTAATATTAATTAATAATTGAATAATATACTAAATATTAAATATTGTTAAATTATTAACGCTTAATATTGATTATTAATTATTTAATATTTAAAAAAATAAAGAAAGCCAAAGAAGTATAACATCTTATGCGCGTACATAAGTAGACGCACCATTTTTTTATTTTTATATGATACAACATACATGCAACCCTTAATTTTCACCCCTCTACAATAAACCCCTATTTTTTTATTATTGCAGATAGTAATTTTTATTGAACTAAAACAATGTTTCTTATAAATAATATATGGCAAAACAACATTTGTCGGGTCAGCTAGTATAATTTATAAATTATATATACTTACATGCTACCTTACCTTACCTAACCACAAAAAAAATCTACCTAAAAATAAAAACAACTTAAAATCATCTCTTAGTCTACCTAAACCTGTCACAAATACTCGTACATCCAGCTCTGGTGAACTGAGGAAACGGTTAAGCAGCGATATCATAATTAGAATTGGTGACCACTGGCAGACGACAGTTCGTTCACTTCACTCAGATAGCAGAGTATCTCCGGGTTCTGAAATACTGTACATAACTATAGTTGTATAGTGAACATAATTCGACTACAAATTTACAAATTGTAAAACTAGAGCGTACCAATTCTTGAAAAGCCGGCAACGCACTTGCGAGCCTTCTGGCTCTGTGAGTGTCTATGGATGGCGGTATCACTTAACATCAGGTGAGCCTCCTGCCCGTTTGCCTCCTATTACATAAAAAAAAAACTAATTCCTACGTAAGGTTCATTGTACTAACGGTAACCAAACGTCAAACCATATTTTGTAAGTCATACTACAGGCCACGATTTACTAAGTAAAATGTTTCCAAGTTGTAGTTGTGTGGATTAATAAGGTTAAGGAGGATAAATGTAATTGGAATCTAAAACTGCTAAAAATAAAATCGGTTGTTTTTCCTCGGAGGCAGGCCTGAAAACGACAGGCTGTACACACAAAAAGACGTGGGTCGACAATGTGAGACAAATTAATGCTCTCGGGTTGGAAATTGCCGAAATGCGCCCACCCAGCTTGTCTCAATTACCGTGATGTAAGATGCGTAATAAAGGCAATTTATGTGATTTATAGAAGCATTAATTATAAGCGTTCGCTGAAGGTTAATAGTAGGCTGCGGCGGGAATCAAGGTTCCAAATAAATAACGGTAATAAAATTCACAAGAGTCACTTGTCATTAATTAATACATTTTAAAATAATTTGTTACAATTACATAGACCAACTCAACTAATCTACTATCTATATGATATATAAGAAAAAACTGTGGCGCTATAAAATTTCTTTCGTTTCGTTTCGTATGTGGGGCTTACATTTGTGTATCTGTTTCGTGATTATTAGTGTTTTCTAATAGGCAAATAGGTGATGATCCTGTAGCTGACTTTTTGGGCCTAAGGCATGACATTTTCCTCACGAGGTTTTTCCTTCACCGTATCAATAAAATGCGGACATAGATGAGTTTGTTGCGACGGTTTTTGGCATATTCGCTACAATGAAGAAATAAAATCCTAGACGATGCACCAATTCATAAAGTGCAACAGGCTCAAGTGCCTAGGACATAGGGATAGAAACCCAAGGTCCTTACTGAACTCACAACCCGGTGGCAAGAGAAAACCCTGTAGACTGAGGCTGCGTTGGTGGGATGGAGTTTTCAAGGACCTCGATACAATAGGGGTTCGCAATTGGAGGCGGGAAGGCCTAGCCTAGGGCGAGGCTAAGGCCCACACGGGGCTATATAACCATTGATGGTGAGATGAGTTCGTTGGTTGGAATTCTCAGGGATGAAAGTCTCAAACTGCAAGCACTAGGCCAACACTTCTCTGTAATATGTTTTAACAGTAATGCATTAATGTTAGACTTGTACAGTTTAGTAATTGCTATGAATTAATTTAATCGAAGCTAATACAGATACATTTCTGCATTTGTTTCATTTATTGTTTTTATTGATCCGCTTAGTACCAGATTTTTATTAATATGGTTTTCTGACAATATTCATTGCTTCTTTATACATGCGGTGTCGATATTTTCCCAACGATGTTTTCGTGGTTTCAATTAGTGTTAGCTGACCAATTGAAATAACATTATTATGTTTATTTTATTTATATTTACATATAAATTTGATAATGTAGTTTAATAATGTATTACGTAACTTAAAATTCTACTAAATTATGTACTACACACTTGTGTGGGACAGAATATGCGAAGTACCTAAATAAGATTGTACCATTGTATATGATTACATTTTATAATATGTATTGTACCTACACAATATTCTTGCAAATAAATTATTATTATTAATAGATTAACTATTATTAAAAACACAGTAGCATGATTAAATTTTCAATGTAGCCGATCTTCACTCTTGGTATATGACGGAAGAACTGGTTCCGTATTGTTTTTAGAAACCGTGACGTCAGCCGTGCTGACGTCATTTACTTCACTGGTACTTGTGTATTCCATAACGAAGATAAAACAATAAACTCAAATAACACAACACTTTATTCACACAGAGATGTTTAAACACTTTATTCACACAGAGATGTTTAATTTACACAGAGATGTCCACGGTACGAGCACTGGCAGACGAATGCCTCTTCACTCCCGTTTTATAGGCGATGTGGTAGGGCGGGAGCCGTGCGTCACTTGTTTACATTGTTCGGAGCAGGTGGACGATGACTCATACTTGTTTTGCGCCGATAACGCACGTGCACGATGACTCATACTTGTTTTGTTAGTGTTGCATTTTGACTTGCGCCGATACGACCATTCTGACCGGCAGTGCGCGCTCTGCACTAGCCGTGTTCTCAATGTCTTACTGATGACTATAACTGAAACAATTGGTTATTGTTCTCTTTTTAAATTGGTATCTGTTTTAATAAATTATTATGTTGATAATATTGTGGTATTACATGAAGTTAATCGTACACTGTGGTACTTTGTTGTTGCGTACACTGTGGTACTTTGTTGTTGCGTACACTGTGGTACTTTGTTGTTGCGTACACTGTGGTACTTTGTTGTTGCGTACACTGTGGTACTTTGTTGTTGCGTACACTGTGGTACTTTGTTGTTGCGTACACTGTGGTACTTTGTTGTTGCGTACACTGTGGTACTTTGTTGTTGCGTACACTGTGGTACTTAGTCGCGTACACTGTGGTACTTAGTCGCGTACACTGTGGTACTTAGTCGCGTACACTGTGGTACTTAGTCGCGTACACTGTGGTACTTAGTCGCGTACACTGTGGTACTTTATTGTGACGTGTGTATGTGTGTGTTTAAATAAAATGTACTTAGCTTTTAATGAGTTGATCCCTGGGCTTGTTGTTCACCCATATTGGCTCGTGAAGTAGATGGAACAGGCTCATTGGCGGATGATGTAGTGTCATCTTCTTCTGCCGATACGGTTATTTGTTCACCAGGTTGAGGTGCTCTGCGAAGTTGATCATGAGCAACCTTTCTTGGACGTCCTGCACCCACTACCCTTTTGACTAGATAGCGATCTTTATTCAGAATTCTTATTATCTCGTACGGCTCACTAAATTTTAAATCCAACGAGGTTTGGTTACGTGGATTGCTTTTAATAAGAACATAGTCACCACGCTGAAAATGATTAATTTTTTGCTTTTCTTGAATCAAATCGTAGCTTGTCCCGCTCTGCATTATGTGTCATTTTTTGATGAACATGATTAGTAAGTGCTTCAATATCAATTGTCTGCTTGTCAATATTTACGAGTGTGAGTAGCTGAGGAGGAACGCAATGTCTGCGTTGAGTAAGCAAAGTGAGTGGAGCTACCCCAGTCACGCGGTGAGGAGTGCAGTTTAATGCCAATTGGAGTTCTTCAAGTGTCGTGTGCCATTCTTCTGTTTCATAATTTTTGATCATAACTAGAGCGTTCTTTACTGTAGCTACCACACGTTCCACTTGACCATTTGCTCGGCTGATTCCTGGTGCTATAGCATGAATCTCTATTCCTGTACGATCACAGTAGTTTTTAAATTCGCCCAAAAACGCTCTTCCATCGTCAACTATGATTTGTATTGGAGCACCAAATAAGTGTACCGTACGTTTCAGTGCAGCCAAGGTACCGTGAGAATTCTTGTTGGTTGTGTGATTCGATCTCTTACAAATTCGACAGAAAAATCTTGACGAAGTATTCGAAAAACGTGGTCGCTTACTTGCGTTTTCATTGATGAAAGTCGGGTGAGAACGTTTCATCGTTCTTACTGATGATGCAACCGATATCAGCTGCGGCACCGTTTTAGCTCTGGTATTCAGTAGCTCCATCCGAAGTCTTTCATCATTAGTGCACCCAATTACTGCTTCGACTGCATCTTCGTTTGATAACTTGTCCTTTGTAATCCTTCTCCATAAGACCCATGCTCGAGACAAATATTCAGAAATGTCTTTTGTAGAATCGTAGACATGTTCTCTGAATCGAGCAATGTCTCTAGAATAACGATTTTCGGGTTCAAAAGTTGTTATAAGATTATTGCGTAATTCAGGCCACGATCCTGGAGTGATCATCCAGTCGTCAACCCATAATTTTGCTCTCCCCTTGAGCAGGCTTCCAACCTTCATACGTATGTCGAAGTCACTTGAGTTTGTATGTTTCAATTGCTTTGTCAATATGTTGGCACCATTCACGTATACCTAGATTAGCGTCAGGATCAAATGTCCGTAGATAAACATCGTTTATACGTGTTTTCGTTTCTTGCGGTTTACTTAACTGTGTCGACATTTGCTGAATGACTTGCATCATCTGCATAATTAACTGCGGTGGTATGTTGTTCATCGGTGTGTTGAACGAGTTGAATAGAGGTTGCTATTGCTGGACCGAAGTTCCATTACTGCTAGTAGTAGTTAATCCATGTCGCGATTCCGTTTTTTCATCAGGGTGTTGAGCGGTAGTGGAAAGTGATCCCACTTCTGATGACGGAAGAACTGGTTCCGTATTGTTTTTAGAAACCGTGACGTCAGCCGTGCTGACGTCATTTACTTCACTGGTACTTGTGTATTCCATAACGAAGATAAAACAATAAACTCAAATAACACAACACTTTATTCACACAGAGATGTTTAAACACTTTATTCACACAGAGATGTTTAATTTACACAGAGATGTCCACGGTACGAGCACTGGCCGACGAATGCCTCTTCACTCCCGTTTTATAGGCGATGTGGTAGGGCGGGAGCCGTGCGTCACTTGTTTACATTGTTCGGAGCAGGTGGACGATGACTCATACTTGTTTTGCGCCGATAACGCACGTGCACGATGACTCATACTTGTTTTGTTAGTGTTGCATTTTGACTTGCGCCGATATATATATTAACATAGATTAAATATACACGTATCTCACGTATATTTGAGATATTTTTATGAGGGTTTGATAGCAAAAAATTTATAGGCTTTACACACATTCTCCACTGCATTAATATGAAATCGGATCATAAATTCGCGAACGGGCTTTAAACGATGACATCAGCATATTCTCCTGAGAGGCTCAAATAAACTTTACTGACTCTAAAACTTGCGTCCCAACTAAATAAGTACCTATTCTAGCTGAATTATGATTTGTCGGGCCCCAAAGAACCGAGCTGAATAAATTTTATTAAATCCCAAAGTTTATGACGCCACGTCGGCTAGCTGGGTTTTTAATAAAATAAATCAGTGCCAACTCAGCTTCACGACTACTGATTAATTTATTTTATGACACTAACTGGAGGTATTGCAATATCAGGATTCGTTATATCAATCGAAGGTAGTAAAATATTTTATGACTTTTTCAGTCTGGGGTTTTTTAAAAATGGAATTGTGAAAGCACTCCAGTAATTGCCTACATAGACTAAAGAAATAGGAATTTCTATTTATGCTAAATTTTCATTATTACATTTGGTTCATTTTCAAAGCAACGACTGTAAAACCCGGTTTTTCCATCAAAACATAAAAATGCGATGAAACTATTAAGAAGATATAACTGTTTGTTTTTTATTACAGTATTGGTACTATTATGAGCAGTGTTGGTCTAGTTACTTAAGCGTGCGACTCTCACCCCTGTGGTCGTAGGTTCGATTCCCGGCTGCGCACCAATGAGCTTTATTTCTATGTTTCGCTTTTAATATTCGCTCGAATGGTGAAGGAAAACAACGTGAGGAAACCGGCTTGCCTTAGACTCAAAAAGTCGACGGCGTGTGTCAGGCACAGAAAGTTGAGAAACAGTTACAGAATTCTGAGCCCAGATCTAAAAAGGTTGTAGCGCCACTGATTTATTTTATTTTATTAGTACTTTTACATATATACATATTTTATATGTTACAATTGTTTAGTTTTGTTCCATTCTATGTCTAAGTAATTGTATATCTTATACAGTAGTTTTGCACTTCTTGCGCTCACCTTTATAATTATATATTTTTTCCTCACAATTCATGAAAGCAGTTGCCCTTTTAATTTAATTATTTTGATTGTGTAACTTGTAACGAAGTGTAAATAAATAACTAAAAAATATTGAAGTTTACATAAAATTATGCAATTCAGGCAATTCACAGGCCCTATTATTCCTTAAAACATATGAGCACAATACAGGTGCAAAATGTCAACCCTTATAATAACGTAAAGGAAATTAACACAAATAGTAAATAGTAATTAGAGTATTTGGCACGCGCCATTCGCGGTGGCTTAACAGAATCAGCGGGCAACGGGCTGATCCCAGCTTGCCGCAATTTGCCTCTGAATTCACATTTCTACGTATTTTCCAGCATTATTTTTAAATTACCAGCACTGGCTTGATGGCGATTTTATTTCCTGCCGTCGGTGCAGGAAATGAGGAAAACAAGACACCGCGGACGCAGATTTGGATTACAACTCGGATATTTTTTGCTAAAAAACACGTAACATTTCTTGATTGCTCCTACAAAGTGGCGTATTCAAAGATTACGAGCATATTCTAAGGACACAAAAGCGAATTGGATTTCTTAACGAATGGTAAAACTCGCTATGAAATGATTTCATTTCTTTGGATCAGGTATTAGCTTTTTAATTTTTAATGAGACAATTATTACCCTAAATCGTTTCGATGTTTTTTAAACTTAATTTGTATTTCACGTGAATTCATATTCTACTGTAATTGTAGTAAAGTGGTTATTAATTAGCGGAAATAAGTATAGGTTGTTGTAGGTTAACGTTTTTATTAATTTCATTTCTTTTTCACGATGTTGGTGTCCTAATGACATAATTTATAAAATCCTTTTTTTTAATAGTATTTTTTCTCTTATTTCAAGTGGAGCTTACAAAAAATCAGTACCCGTTTGGGAAATTTGTGCATCTGTTTCATTTATATGTCTTCTTTAAAGGCAAGTAGGCGATCAACCTTATATGCTCAGCATTAAAGTCAAAATAAGTAACACAATTTACACTTATGAACGTCAAAAAAGTTTTCAAATCAAGGGCGTAGAACGGAAGAGAAGAACTGGCAATAAACTCTCAGCCACTATTTTTAATCGCCAAGTTATTTGTTTTACATAACCTTTGTAAGGAGCTACAACCATTACACCCACAGGTCCACAAAACAACCTAAGTAATAAATAATAATAAAATAAATTAAAAACAAAGATTTGTCCTCTATCAGTAGGAGGCATGGTAAAATAGGAGTACGTACTTACATTCTCGTGGGAGCAACACGCATACACGAATTCAAGTACAACCAGTCACCACAAGTAGCACCCGTTCATGAGTTTAAGTATTCACACATAGTTCTTTTTGGCGCTTGAATCATACTAATACTATGTTATTTTCTTTCAACATACGAAGTGTTGACTTCGAGCATATTAATAAAAATCCAGAACACAACTAATGTGTGAGGTTCACACACTTTTCCTTCTTAAACACTCTTGGACATTTATATAGTTAAACATACAGTATGCTAATTATATTTTAATAGTGTTATTTCTCTCTACTCTTCTCTCGTATTGGTTAAGGTAACATGAATATAACTTTGTTATTTAAGAATATTTCCCAGCAAAATATCCCGTCAAACCTACGAAAATGTATCATTATTTATTTAAACTGTATAACATGTTTAGGATCCCATTGTGCCAACGACTAGCATCCTAAGCACGTTTCATCCAGCTTTATCAGACAGAATATGAATGTTAGAAAAGTGTAATAAATTTATAGCTGTTCAAACTTCGTAGACGGTTGAGAAGATTTATGTCATTAATAATTCTCGAAGGTAGATGCAGTTTGCCGGCCGAACGTTGCTGACGGGACGCCGGAGTCTGCCAGAAGTAATTGACAAGAAAACTTGGCCGTCGCGAAGTATGCCTCGAGTTTCTCACTTAGAATCGCTTGTTAGTTTTTGCTGCACAGTTTTATAACTTCGATAGTTTACTGAGTAGGCCAGGTACCTATTATGGAAATTTAACGTAATGGAATAACAAGGACCGGGTTATTAAATAACAAATATGAATTGCTTTTACCTACGCATGATGTTAGCTTATTATATATGTTTTAATTCAAAATAAATATCTCGTACATACTCATAGTACACATCCATTTAAATTATGCAAACAATAAACTGTTCCAATTTTAAATTGAAACAAAAAGTACTCGTGTTTCTCTTTGGGAAGAAACAAAAGATAAATGCTTAGTAGAATAGTAAGAAAGTGATAATACCTGAGAGTTTGACAGTCTCTTGAATATACAACCTAAAAATATAGGCTATAGAAATGAAAGCCTTTCTCCCTAAATACGTCTCATAATTTCATTTATGTATTAAAACTATCAGTGTAAGCAATAATTAACTTCTAAATAAGTAAGTTGTTAAAATCCCTAATCGTCGACGACCAATCCTTCTCCGAGCGGCTTGATCCTTTGGCGTTGCGTAGAGATGTGGGGTCACTCTGCATCTTCTACCGCATTTACCATGGAGAGTGTTCAGAGGAGTTGTTCGGATTAAACCTGCAGCTGAATTTCATCATCGGACGTCGAGACAGAATACGAAATTCCACCCGTATCACCTCGACGTCCGCCGTTCCACAACTGAGCGTTTTTCAAGGCAGTTTTTGTTATGTGGAACCAGCTGCCCACTGAAGTATTTCCGAACCAATTCGACTTAGGGTCCTTCAAGAAAAGAGCGTACCAATTCTTAAAAGGCCGGCAACGGACTCGCGAGCCCTCTGGCATTGAGAGTGTCCATGGGCGGCGGTATCACTTAACATCAGGTGAGCCTCCTGCCCGTTTGCCCCCCGTTCTATAAAAAATAAAAAATATCTTCTAAAATCTTTTGCCTTCAATACAATACAAATACATCGTATTTACACTTGTTAGTTTTAAATTAAAACTTAAAATTAACATATAATTTACAAGTTTAGAAGTCGCCCCAGTAAAGATCTCCCAAAAATATTCATAGAATAATTGCTCACTATATTTATTCCTTCTAAAAGTTCACTTTGAAACGTGATCTGAAACCTTTCGTAACCTACATTACCTAACCGAACCCGGTAAAACAATGGAGTAATCAGAAATAATATGATTTTCGTCTTCATTATAACTTCATTGAACACGATGTTACTGGCTCGCTGCAAATGAAAGATCACAATCGAAGTCCATTATCAGACTGATGACTGGGCATTCAGAATATTTAGGTATCTAAGATTTTGTAAAAGCTTATACTATACACTATATGATGACTAGATGACCCGGCAAACGTTGTTTTGCCATGTATATTATTTCTAGGAAACATTTTTTTAGTTCAATAACAATATCTATTTACCATATTAAAAAATAGGGGTTGATCGTAGGAAGGTGAAAATTCACGGATGTGTGTATTTTTGTATGCTGTATCATAAATAAAAATAAAAATTAGGGGTGGACGTTCTTAATATTTAGGGGGTGAATAATAGATTTTGACCAATTTGAAGACCTTTGGCAGTTTTATTGTAATGTGTAAAATGGGTTAAACAACACAATATTTAAATCGTGTTTTGTTTCGATGCGTTTAGTACGATTAGTTATATATAGAGGGAAATTTTCTACTTTTTATTAATTTTTTCTTAATAAACAACTGAGGTTTACTATTAATTCTACTGTATAACAGTATTTATATCCCATAATTCATAACAGCAATAATGCGGTGTTCTTTTATGTGACTTGATAGAATTTTATGAGGGAGCAATAACTTATTACAATAAAAATACTTCCGATAGCGCCACAAATATAACAGAACATGGGTATTATTTATAGTATATGAAAGCCCGCGGCAGTTTTTACAAGTCGCCCCGTAAAAAGGACGATGAAAGTTATGAGCGTGGGGAGCTCGTGGCAAAATGAGGATAAAGGTATATATCTAGGAATATCTTTAATATTCATATCATAAATCAAATGAACGAGATTTCGTAAATCAAGTACTTTTACTTTTCATTTGGGAGGGTTTAAAAACTTTTAATAAAAAGGTGACGCAACGATTCTTGTTCTTGGCCTCAGAATTCTGTATTTGTGATCGTTATTTTTCTGGGTATAATACACGACATGGACTTTTCAGGTCGAAGACCGGTTTCCCCACAATATTTTCCTTCATCGTACGAGTGAAAGTAAAGTCAATGGCCTCTTTCCATTACCCTGGGAAGGTGCAGTTTTCAAGGAGGCAATTGAAAATGGCCTCTAGGAGGCATCAGAGAACCTTGTTCTAGAACTGAAGATTTCCGAGAGAGTGAACTCTTGGTTAGAGTTTTGACCTCGGTGACCGACGTAGGAGGGTTTGGGAGGGCGGGCAGTGCGACTAAGCGCTTGTCTTCGCGATTCACGTGTTCAACATGCGCCGGGTCGCTGCGGTCAAGATAGGGCGTAGACTGCTCCACTAGATTCACGGCTAAGCATTCGGCGTCTTCATCGTCATCGAATGCATCGGGCTGATTTGGACGTGCGATCTGACGAGACTGGCAATAAACTCTCCGCCAAGCTTTTGCTACTGCAACAGTCTAGCTTTATAGGTAATTGTTACTTCCTAGATAGCGTTAATGTTAGTAAGGATTGAGTATAATATTAAAAATCAAACTATCATAGGTCAATAAAAAATGAATTCTTCTAAATTTACATTGACTAACAGATCTCAAATCAAGGACGCGGCGACTGCAATCAACTATTCGCCACTCTTTTATAAAGTGTCTTCTTGTCTATGTTGTACTAATTTAAAGGGCAGTAGGAATTGAGAGTAGAGAAAGAAGAGATGTTTATATCCTAAAACAATAGAATATACTTTTGTAAAGTAACTGATTCTGGGTTATAATATAATATTCTACCCTTTATACGGAACAAAACAATTCTCGTACATGTAATTTGTAAAGAAAGTATCCAAGTAGGTTATGAAGGATATCAAAAACTCACGTATAAAGTGCTTAATCACAAAGTTAACTTGCTAAGCTAAATTCAGTTCTAAGCTCGCGTTCCTTAATTTACTGGTTTTAATATAAGATTACTTATGCAACTTCAACATTTTCTCCTAAACAGTGCACCTGTTTAGTTTCAAGAATTTGTCTCACAAATTTGCTTGGTTCACGTGAGGAAATTTTAAATTAAGGTAATTTACCAAAGCACTCGCTTTTATATGCTTTTTATGTTTTCAGCAATATGGTGCGCTTTAAATGCTACTTATAAATTTTATTTCGTCGTATCTTTATTGTGAAGTACTCTCGGTACAATTCGTTAACAGTATCTACTCAACCATTTTTTAAAGAACAGTGACCAACCACAGTTTTCAACTAGAATCACTGCGATTCTTCGAAACGCGCTTACAATATCTACCTTTAGCGGTCGAAACAACTTGACGTTATCCACTGGATCCTTCGGGTTGGTGGTAAGACTGCTAATCCTTCCTTTAGGTTGGCAGCACTGTTCCTATCCTCCACAGTACCATATCGTATAATAAATCGCTTCTGAATATCACTTAAGCCTTAGTTTTACTTAATGTTTTTCTTGAAAGAAAGAAAAAAAACATTATACACAATAACATGATATTTGGGTAAAATAAAGTGCACTAGCCCCCACACTAGGATCCCCTGTGTTAGCCGTCAGTCTCTTCTATTTGACATATTAACTGTATTTGACAATCATAATAAGACAATATATAATTAATCTATTTTTGCACACTAAACATATTTTCTGTATCAGCGTGGGACAGGTTAACAAGATGTTTAAGATTTTGAGTGAATGTATTTAATGCGAGTTTTCATATGATAGTGAAAATTTTGTTTTTAAGAACGTGGTTAAAGATGAAAGGGCATGTAAAATAAAATGGCCAGTTAAATTTATGGCAACCTAATAAAATGGCCAGTTAAAAAAAAAGTCTGTTGGTATCTGAGATACACCCTTGTTTTATTGAAAAGGAAGTTAGAAAAAAAATCTAATTTAATGTAGGGAACACATTTTGATTACATCAGTTCCTATACGACTACAATCACAGTTTTCCGCAGTGGAGTTTATTTCTTTTTATAATAATAATAATATGACAATTAATTCACGATAAAACTTACTTTAAATCAACGTAAAATAAGTCTACATAGTTAAACTATTGAAGTAAATACATGATTTGTTTGTAGTCATACACACATACATTAGTGTCTTGTACAATTTTATGGGAAGTAGGTAATTAGCCCTTTGTGCCGAAGCAATTATTGCTTTACGGGAAATTCAGGCCAGGTACCCCGGGGTACGTGTTAAGAGCGAACTACTGGTAGCTCTTGCCTCCAATTATGAAATGCATTAAATGTTTATGTTCTGTGTCCGTTTGTATCTCGAAAACAACGTAATTCTGCTAGCTTGTTGTATAATGTGATTAGTTAAATAAATTATCTCGCCCGCGCAGGTCTATTAATAAACAAGTTTCCTTTGGTCGACGTTAGAGGGCACTGTACACAATTGTTAAGTATTGAGTGATGCGGATGAGTTATCAAATAGTAAAGGGAGTCAAAAACTACTAATATATTTGTGTAAGGGCAACAGAAACTACGCAATATTACAACCCTTAAAAAGTTTTGACTTAGAGTCTTAAAAATATTGTTTTCTTGAATTAATAATTAATAAATAGAACGTGTATTTATTAATTATTAATTCAAGAAAACAATATTTAGCATTTCTTCGCTGTATTGCGATACTTATTCATTGAGCGAGGAAAGTACCAGCTTTGGGGTCTATCTACCAGGCCTCAAATTAAATCTTTGATTAGCGCCTGTGCACTTGGACCCTATTAAATTTCCTTACCCTCAGAATTCGAGTTTATATCTCGATCAAGGGTAATGGAAAAGCTTTCAGCTTCAACTTTAGGCTCTCTTTTGTTTACAGATCTCATTACTAAATACTAATTCATCAACGTTCAGTTGTCAGCCTTCCAATGCCATTTCGATAACTCAAGACGATTTCCCCAATAAATTTCCTTCAATCTCCTCGAAGGTTCTTCGAATAGTCGACAAAGAATATATTTCCACTTTGAATATTAGATAACTTTTACAATGGCGCAGTTACAAACTCGAAATTTCAAACGTCATTATTCAAAATTTTGTCTTTGATAAGAAATTGTATAGATGTTCGGATGTTTCGTCTATACGTATATAAATTTGTATTAAACAAAATTGTATTTCCTGATAAAAACAACAAAAAATACTTAATTTTAATACTCTTAATTTAAGAAATTAAAATGATTCATGTGCACTTTTTTATTATTATTATTTTTTTTCTTCATGTATTCTTTATTAGTTTAGTTTGTTTTTTGTTCCTTGTTTCCAACTAAATGTAATACATGTATTTTTGCACTTCTTGCCTATCTTATGTAATTAATACTTTTTGTTTTCTCACAGTGGTTGCCTGGAAGAGATCGCTCGAAAGCGATAAGGCCGCCAGTTGCTCTCCTTTTTATTTAATTATGATTGTATTATATTAATGTATATGCAGCAACGAAGTGTTAATAAATAATAAATAAATAAATAAAAATACACTTCCTTTGTGGGTCCATCACCATACACCGTTTAACTATATATTAATTAGTGTTCTTGGGTTTAGTTCCTGGGGACACAAAAAATTCTTGAAGTCACAAGAAGGCTGCTCAAATCCTTGTTTCAACAATGAACAATTAACGCACGCAGATAAGTGTTCCCCATGCCCCATTTATTTATTTATTCACCATTATTTTTATTTTTTGATATACGTCATTATACATTATACATGTCATTATTGAACATTACGGTCTAGCCTAACTTAAGACAAATAAGTAATTTAAGTCTAATCTTATTTACTAATAAGGATTTTTAACATAAGAAAGTGTCCAATAACACTACTTACAGTCACTATTAAAGGAAAGACACTCTGTTCCTGTGTTCTATTTTTTCACTCACCATTTAATACTAACGTGCACTAACACTAATTCACTATTTCAAATGGTTTTGTCCTTTTCAGTCTTCTCACTAGGCCCGTGGTGTCAAGGAGTTGAATAGCCTCGACATTCACATGATGGTGGAGCCTATGTTCGTGGGCTCCAGCAGTCTTTTTTATTATTGTGGCGACGACGTCTACATTAGGGCCCTGATGGAGGTCGTTATTGAAAATGTACAACATTATGACAGGATTATTTTGTACCTTAATGTTTTGAATGCAATATTTCAGTACTGAATATCATCTATACATGATATCTCTATACTCGCATCACTTTATTCCCCCGAACAATAGAGATCAAAACAAAAGAAATTTCTCGCCGTATTTATAAAGAAAGTTTTTTTGAAAACGTCGAAACTTAAAACCTATTGGCCATTTGGAGGACGGTCCCATCGCCCCCGGGAGATTGGAAACGCATCTCCAAATTGAAATGGAAAAGGCCAACACGAAAACGTAATAACTATAAGTTCTCGGGACTATATCGTTGCCAAAAACTTGGAAAATTGCGTATAAAGTGCTCTGAAATATTTAGCTTAGGATAGTGGTTTATATAGAATACTTATTAGGTTTTAAGTCAATGTCGAAAATCATTTATTCATGTAGGTAACATAATGTATGTACACTTATGAACGTCAGAAAAGAATATATACATTAAATGCTTCTAATTTTACAATTGCGCTATTTACACTTGTACTTTTTTTGACGTGACAACGTCTTATAATTCGATGGAGCCGGCTGCACGCACGAAAAAACATGAATCATGCGGCGTTACCTCGCTCTGAGGCATTCCATTTATGCGTACAAATAAATGTAACTAGATCAATTCAAATGTGATTTCCATTTACCTCCTTCTCTATATCCATACAAAATATATATTAAACAAATAAAATTAAAATTTTCTTTTCAACCATTCCATCGGTATTTTCTTATAACGTTGTCACGTTCAACTATCGTCAGTAAACCAACTTTACACACAACCGATTTTTTTTAAAGACAATTCACACCGATTGACCTAGTCCCATGCTAAGCTGGTGAAGCTTGTGTTATGGGTACTAGGCAACGGATTTTCATACATATTTTAGATAGATAGACATATAAATACATATTTAAACACCCAAGACCTAAGCACAATACCAAATGCTCATCACATCGATGTTCGTCTCAGCCGGGGATCGAACGCGGGACCCATGGATTCGCAGTCAGAGGTACTAACCACTAGACCAATGAGTCGTCGAATGAACCAATGTTCTTACCATGAATATATTTCATACCGCGAGGAATCTAGATTAACTTAAAAAAAGTAAAAATATTAATGAAACTGAAACAAGACTGACCGTAATTGGGACCATAATTTAAAGAAACAATTTATTAACATCTATATTTGCTATATTATTGTTTTACGGCGACTATATGTTATGTTATGTTATAACATATTTAATCTAAATAGTTACGCAATGTTGAGATTAAAAAAAATATTGGTTGTTCGTAAAGTAGGTTTACGATCGAGATGTTACGTGATAACGTCTTATTGGTGATATAAGTTTTTGGGAAGTAAGGAATTAATGAAGATAACAATTTTTTCAAATTTTAAATTACATCTATCGTTTTATTCACACTTTTGATGATAAATTTCGGGTGTAAAATGACTCGATATACCTGCGATCGCGCTCGTGAGGTTTTGGTGTGACACAAGTTTCTGAACATGTCACCCGACTAAAACGATTTTAAAGACGTTATCACGTCAAAATACAGTATAATATTCTTGTATTACTTACATAATTACATTGCGAAACAAGATTGCATTTTCTAGCGCCTGGCAATGATTGGGAAAAACTGAGAAGCCGTGCAATTTAGCGGTAATTTACTGGGAGGCAGTTTTCCGGTAACCAGACATAAAAAGTAAAAATGAGAGACTCTTTTAATTTTTGCACTTAACAATTCTAGCATAACTTGTATTTTAACGTCCAGGATCTAGGATGAAAAGGATACTTCTAAGATGTTTAGTGTGCATTATAACCTTACCTAATTAAGAGAAAGAAAGTGTTAAGAACGGAATATCCAAAGAGATACGAAGGTATAGTGAGCATTTTTAATTCCTTTTTTTATAGAACATTGAGCAACCGGGCAGGAGGCTCACCTGATTTTAAGTGATAGCGCCGCCCATGGACGCTCTCGACCCCAGAGGGCTCGCGAGTGCGTTGTCGGCCTTCTAATATTCCTCTTATCCTTTTATTAATCCTGGAAGAGTTTACTAAAATTCATTATTTCTCGCTTAAAGTGATAACTTCGTTCAATTTAAACTTACCCTTAATAATTTGTACCGTACAAATTGGTATATTCAAGATTCTCTAGTAAATTAATAAGAGTTGCTTTATATAATCAATTTAATATGCGGGATTAAAATGCAATTGTGTGTGTGTATTTAAAAATATTACCCATTATTTATTATATTATTAATAGATTTTAATTTGTTATCAGCACCAGCTCAGCTTATTACATAATTAAGAAAAAGAAATTGAGTGTGAAACAGACTTCAAGATTCCATACTAAGTTTATTATGAAAAAATTCGTTCAAACGTACAACATTTTCTTACGGTACACTTCTGTTTGACCGTAATTCGTGTCATTTCTATGTGTTTCACTTTAGCGCTTTGTCTATGACATAAGCAATTTCATCTCGCAAAGATGGGTCTTTTTCAAGCGAAAGGGCGGAAGTCATCTCCGAACAGAAAAGAATTTAAAGGCTAACATTCTTGTGTGCTGAAAGGTACTGTCATCGCTTTGTTTCATTTTGTCATTGGTATGACGCGGACGTCCCGTGCGGCGTCCCCAATATGAACAAAAATCAATTTTGTCCGTTCGCGCACCAATGCGTCTTTTGTGAGACATTGAAAGGTTATCGTGGTACGTTTTCACGGCTCACTAGGGCGGCCGTACGCTGAGGGGATGATTTTGTACTAACAAGCTTGCCCGTCTGTTTTCTTGTCACTTTTTCCAATTTCTGTTTTATTCTGTTGATATTTTTAGTCTGTGGGCCTGTCATTAATAAAGCTTTCAAGCTGCATTCATATTGACAGACTATTATCATAGTGACCGTTAACATTGAATATTTATTTGAGTTAAGATTCGATATATTTAAATTTGGAATTCGTATATGTATACGTACTTATCGCTTATTATTCTCGTGGTAGAGAGCGTCATTATATAAACATATAGTACCACCGACACAGATGTTGCCTTGTACAAAATATGTAAATACATAATATTCAAATCACTATTTAACCAAATTAAAGTCATCTAATTGTAAATCTTAACTTTTGTCGAATCTCGTAAAACACGCAAAAACTCATCAAAATCAGTCCAATCGTTTAGGAGGAGCTTAGTTACAAATACAAAGTTTATATAATATATAAAGACTATGTAACGTATATGTCAAAAACTAATCTTTTCAGAATTCAATCTTATCTCTAATATTTATAATCATTAATCATCAAGTGACGTATATAAGGGAAAGGGTATTCAGGAAAAATGTATCACGTAAAAAAATATGTTGAAATGTAAAACGATTAAAACATATTAAAAAGAAACTAAAATCGGACGAAGATTAAACTCGCCCCACTGTAGATATAATGATGGCTGTTACAAACTAATTCCCGACCTTTTTGTTGAGCGTTCACAAAGAAGTTATTCCCTTGGACCCTTTAGACCTTTGAATAAAGGGCACATATGCAATTAAGAGTTATTGATATTATACTTCTTAATAAAGTTCAATACATATGATAGAAATGTCGATAAAGAAACAAAACCTCTGTAACATCCAATAGAGTTAGCAATATCGTTTTTTTTGTATGCAATCTTAATAGAGAGTTACAGAGCTTGCAAGGGAGACGATTCTTAACTAGGCAATACACCGCTAGCCGTCAGCGTTGCAGGTTTGGCTCCTGTCGCATAAATAAAATTATAACACACGCAATTTCTACCCAATGTCGCGTACAAAGTGAAGAATGTCTAGAAGTAAACGCATTGATTTTAAGTGATTACAAAGTTTGTTTTACACAACTTCTTGTTCGAACGAGTTGAATGTTTATTTCATTGTACACTTAACTCTAAACTACGGTGAAGAAAAACATCGTGAGGAAACCAGACTTGAACATCGATGGCCGACCTCCGACACAAAGCTTATCGCCTGTATAAAAAGTTAGTTCAAAGATACTTTTAAAAATTTATGCATGATATACCTAGTAATGACAAATTTAAATGAAATAGACGCAGAAAAATCTTTGCACGTGCTCCTTTGATTTATGGATATATATGAAACCTATGTTGCTTCCTAAAATATGTAAAAGCGTAGAACATAAACCAAAGTATGTAGGTAACTATAAGCGAATTCTTTATGTTAACTAAATCAGGATTTGATTAGTATGTAACATACCCTATGTTATTTTGCCACGTTCGTTTCGAACACTCTCATCAACAATCTCATTCCTAAGAAATATGATGTATTTACTGAAATTAAAGCCTGCTTTACTGTTTACTAAGAACGGAGGCTATTAATAGAATTTTAATATATTTTACTTCGAAAATTGCAACGGGACTCAAGCGTTATAATGCGAGGAAAATTGCAATTTTCGTGGCTAAACCAAACCGTCTACATTCCGAAAATGAGAAAAATCTCATACCTTGCACGTGGAAAATAAAACACCTGGTCAGAAAATGGTACGTTATTAAAAATTTCCAAAAACAAAACGTATCTCAGTTATATGAAAAGTGTAATAGTTTGTACGGGATAAAACTGTTCAAATTTAATGTTGTTTGAATTTTGAATTCTTAACTTTGGAAGCTAGAAACAATTTAAGTTGTTCCGAAACTCTATCTATTGTCTCCGAGATAAATAATAATTTTTAAATGTATTATGAATTTGTATGATGTATGTAGAATTATAAAGCTACAGAATCTGTTATTTTATATGCCATAATAATTTCGTTATTTGGGAAGTTATCTTATCATATATTCATATTAATTTCAGACAAATAATTACGATATCAAAATAAAAAACACAAAAATCATGTGCAACATTTGATTTCAATTAATTTTATAGTTTTAAATTATCTCCGCTTTAAATGAATAATCAAGTACCATACACACATTTATGATGTAAAAGGCGCTCTGAAGAAGGTAGGCGACCGCAGGGAACGGCCAGTAATTATTAATGACTTGGTAATATGGCAACATTAAAATTAATTTATATTACTATAACAATATATCGATGTAAATCATTTTAATTTCCTTTGAATCCATCATATTCAAGCATCATCATCATCAATCATCATTTGGTCCATTTCTGGACGTAGATAATGGAGCAGAATCTTTCTCCAGTACCCCCTGCACTGGATCCATTGGAAGCCAATCTTCTTGACGATGTCGTCTGTCCACTTAGTTGTTGGGCGGCCGCGCCGTCTTTTGTTCTACCGAGGTCATTCAAGGAGCCTGACCACCACTACTTAGATGTTGTCCGTACTACGTTGTACGGTCTTTTCACGAATGACGTCATTTCATTCTGCGTCATATTCAAGCAATCGCCATAAAAATAAACATCGATTTATTTAACATTTCTTAATATGTCAGTCAGGTTTGTTTGAACACTTCTAAATCAATAACGGCTGGACCGATCTTCATAGTTTTGTGTTTGATATGTTTAACGGAACGTCGGAACGTAGACGCAAAAAATGCAAATGCAATATCCTATGAAAATGTTCATGGGTTTCGTAACTGTCAAACATTTATTGTTCATTCAGGGCGATACGGAAATCTATCCCCTCAAATTAAAAAGCGTTTAAATAATGTTTTAGAATCGTCGAGATATATGAACACTATTCAGATAATCATATCAGTAATGAATATGATATATTGGTTGTCAAATAAGGAAAATATACTAGCTACTTTTATATATACAACAAATCAAGGCACATTTTAATGTTGAGTATTGCGATTCGGTGATAGTAGTGAACTTAATGTTTATTTTGTATTATCAATGAATTAAGTTCAACTAATCTGTAACACTATATTCATTGATTGTTAGGCGGTACGAAATCCGCCAAATCGGCTAGTTTTAAACAAAAGTGCAACGGGTGTTCTTATCCATGTTGTTTTAAGTAGATATAGTTTAATAAACAAATCTTTTTAAAATACCAAATAAAACTTATTTAAAATACAAAAATAATTCATACAGTTTACAATTTATCTTGTAAGGTCATTAGGATATAACAATGAATAATAGTGGTCTGCGACACATAGGATTTTAAGGTACTAACATGAATACCGCCAAAGCTGTTCTTAAGCCGGTATTGTCCAGTACAAGACAACCTTAAGGATAGGTTGGAATGAAATACCGCCTCTAATTCGTACATACGAAAAGACTTTTGATATATTTTAGCCCAAAGAGAAAAACAAATATTTTTGCGTTGTTGCTAACATAATGCGGAGCGGATGAACTCAGAAACTACTGAATTTTCTTAAATCATTTTAATATACTTAAGAAGGGATTTCGTTATATTTGATAGGGGTACTATAACAAAAGCCGAAACAAGTCACTCGTATCATTTAAGCAAGTTTTGAATGTTCTTTGAAAATTGAATTTTAAGGATAAAATCAAGTCCCTACATAGTGGATGATTACATAATAGACTATGCCGTAGGATTTGGTTTGATGATTTCAATCAAAGCACGGTTATATGTAATAATATAATATCTGCTCATCAAAGTTTTAAACGTTAAGCTTGTCCAAGTTTTAAAACAGTTTGAATGTGATAGAATTATAAAATTATTTTATAATTTACTAGCGGGCCCGTCTCGGCTTCGCACGGGTAGACATTTATTTTTTTATCATCTTTGTAGATATTTAAACAAAATATCTGCAATTTGATTTACACATTATAAAGAGCCCAGAACCGATATTTATACTGATAACAATGTAATTTATGCATTAAACCGTACTTTATTAAATCTGAAACTGGGTCGTGTACCTTTTAACAAGCAATTTGCCTTAAAATTGTGTTTCATCTCGACTCTTCATGACACTTAAAAGGTAAAAAGTTATTTTACGGATTACATGACTTACATAAAACGGTTTTGGCATTGCTTTTCGGCAATAGTCGAGAGTTTGGCAATGCGAGGGTCTTTCAATAAGATCAAGTAGACTAATAAATTTTAAATAAAAATTAGATGGTTTTAAAATGTTACCAACTATTGATACGAAGTTGGTATTTCCGCTGGATTTTTTAAATGATTAATTTCCTTATTATTTAGTATGTAAAACACAGCGGAATATTGCAAATATCTTTCTCGTCAATAGCATAAAAAGGGTAATATTTCAATTTTCAATAGACTGTCGCGTAAATCCATGACAACACGTCTTAGGAATGGTTGGTACAATAATCTAGAAAGTAGACGGGTACTTTCACTTAAAGACTTGCGGTGGTGGTGAGCAATCGAAGTGTTCTCCAAGAACTCGGTTCTTTGTACCTAGGGGATACCTGCGACAGCAATGGCAAGGTCAAGGTTGTTTGCGATACCAAGGGCTAGAACCAGTCTGTTGCATAGATCCCCGTTATCAAAGACGGTCCGCTTACTGAATGCTGTCTTCGACACTATCGACATCATCTATATGTTCGCAGTGTGAGTTCACAGTAGCGATTTTTAATTTTTGAAGTTATACTTCTTTTGGCGCGATGGATAAAAATGATGAGAATGAATTTTTACGATGCGCGCGCACACCGACACCTAAATCAATAAAAATCAATAATAACTATGATCAAGTTGTATATTCTAGTATTTTTAATTAAATATCAAATTGAAGCAAATTTTGATATTTAGAACACGTGTTTCGTAACAGTACAATTAAACAGTGTGAATAAATAAATATTATTTTGGTGTTTTTATTAAAAGTATTTACTAATAATAATTTATTATTTATTTGTATATCTATATATATTGAATATTAGTGATAAAACTGATTTCAATAAGTTCTCATGTAAGTGACTATTGTCTGTTATGAGAATAAATGTCTTTAAACCTAATAAACTGTCTAGAGTGCATTTATATATTTGAGGTTAATTGTCGGTATGTATAATTTTTAATTATTGCTTCTGTTGATTCCAACTATGTTGTTCCAAATAAGTATACCTTTAACGCGTGTACATAAGTACACACACTCTTTTTTTTATTATCGTATCGACTTAGTACTGTATGGATAGTGTATATATTTAGTGCATAGATAGTAAGGTTACTGGTTAAATTCATTTCAAATGTTAAAATACCTCGTAAAAGCTCTCAGAATATAGTCAAACACGCATCCATGTAGCAATAATTTATTCATTGCACGATTTACCTCATTAATATGCAGCGAACGCCACGTATAAACAATGCGAAGTGAGTTTGCTCTCAATTCCACACATTTTCAGCCGGTTGAACCTTTTAAAGTGCAATAAAAATAATCTTCTTTGTGCCAGAGTCCGTTTGAACTCAAACGTTCGAATGACAACAAAGTGTTCTACCAATACAACCTGTTATTTCAATTTGAAATCGATACGATAACTCAATCCTTTCTGTTACAGTGTGAGGATCTGTACACGTGTAAATAAATCTATTGTTATTTTTACAAACTATGTGGGGTTTTGACGCATCAATTAGTAGCATGATGTAAGCCTAAAGCCTCATTCAATTGACTATCCTACTTAAAAAGGTCTTTTCAACCCGAACTTCTCCCTCAAACAACCTGAGGAAAGCTCTCCAAATAACTCTCTTTGTGACATTTCTCAATGATGCTCCGCTTCTTTTGACCGTTGTACACATTTTTTTACTGTACATGTGAACGGTGTATTAAATCAGCTTGAATCACAAACAAGTACCCATAATATAAGTGTAAATATAAGTAATTCAACAGTTTGAAATGTAGGAAATAAGAAAGTAATAAAACTCAAAGGCTCACTTGTAAGTTTCTGCCGTTACTGGTGGTCAAGGGTTATTTTGCACTTTATTCTAAAAGCTCACCTGCTTAGGTACCCCATAATAATATAATTATTTTTATCGCAACTTAAATATCTATTACTAATAAAATTATCAATAGATCAAAAACGCTTGGTAAATAAAGATATCCTAAACTAACTAGCAAGCACAAGCAAGAAATAGGATTTCATTCTAGTGGTACTGGATACACATAGGTACTCCTGCGTCTGATGTGTCACATTAATTGACTGCATCAAACAGGTTACTTATTTCAATTTCGTATTTTATCATAATAAAATAAAACAGCAACTGCCTGCAAAATTGTTATTTACGAACCCTAGACTAAGAAATTGATATTAAAATGTACGTCGTAAAAAACACAATTTTCAACGTTGGTTATTTTGAGAAGATTCAAAATAAAAAGTTTATGGCCAAATATTATATTTAAGAATACTATACCGTATTAAGTAAAATGTAAGTAAACTAATTTTATTTTTCTGTCTAATATTATATATTTTTTATTTTAATAATACGTTTTCGTTGTGATCGTCTGTATCGATATTATTAGTACACCTCAACGAAAAATAAAAAACACAATGTTAAAATTATCTATAATAATATTTAGAAGTTAAAAGTTGACCTCCGTATTCCAACAACACAACTACAGAGTGAACTCATAAAATATTTAAAGAGAAATATATTTTTAAAATATTGTATGTAAATACATCTCAATTGAAATGCTTCGTCTCGCTCCATTAATTGGAAAGGGTGGAAAAAAACTTCGCTCCCATTTTCCCTCTATATTTATAAAGCAATTCTCGATACGGCTGTGCATTGAAACCGTCCAATCTAGTGAATGCATAAACCTTAGAAAAAGATTATTTTGTTGTCGAACAACGTATTGAAAATGTTAACTTTTTAAAATGATTTCAAAGATCTCTTGAATAATTGGAACTTTATATCAAAGTTAATTGTAATGGAGTGGCACGCGGATACTATGCCTATTTGAGTAATTCCTGTTATAACTGAAATCAAGTAACAACAATTTTAAGCTAATTAAGCATAAATCTATACATATATGTTACCCATCAAGTTTGTCACCGTTGAGTCCCAAGCTACACATCATTAATAGACCGCTACGCTGTACTACACCTTCAAGAATACATAGATTATAATCTATTATACGGATCATTTAAAATCGTTTATACAATTTATTTATTTCGTAATCCTACAGCTAACAAAAATTATACATAAAAACAAACAATGACACTAAAACTATAGCCAAAAATGGAATACATAATATTTACAAAAAAGATTCAAACATTTACAAAAGAGAAAAACAATTTAAATTTAAAACAATTTTAATAGAGAAAAAATTATTCAATACATTGAACTAAGTAACACCTAATTTGGCTGTGTTGTGTGATGGTGTAAAAGTGAGGTGATTTTGCGCTATGGACATGCTTAATAGCTACTCCTTTTAACCATATTCCGCGATAGCTTAAACAAGTCAAAGCTTAAATATTGGTCGTTTTATGTCCGGGCTGCGCGATACAAAACTGAGTTTTTTGCATAGTTATTTAGCTGTAATGAAGTCTAAAATATTGAAGGACTGACACAAGTTTCCAAGAGATGGCTATGACATGAGCTGTTTTTAGAACAACTTGATTTGAGTAATTATAATACCTAGACACGTTGAGATTCAGATGTACTAACGAAGTTTAACAAGCAAACACGCTAGAGGAATCTCATACTTGCTTGATAAAGTTTCTTCGTTAAAACTCTGTAAACGTACCTTGCATTAAAACGGTATATCTAATCCTTTGATGCATTTTGAATATTATAAGCATTTAGTTTTATGAAGACTTATAAGTACTTTATATAGATTTGTACAACAATTGTTTAGTCCATAAGAGTGTAATCCTTTTTGGCTCAAATTATATTTATTTTTAGACTTTAATATACGTTTACAAAATATGAAATAGAGAGATAGAACGTTAACAACATGAATAATAATAAAGGTAGTTTATTTCTAATCTTTACAAATGCTAACAGAATACAGTTTAAATTCAGAATATTTTTTTTTTCTTGTTATTCGTTATACTAACTTCCTTCAGTACCATTGATTGGAACACCTTCACGGGTAAAAGCTCAATGTTTTTTTTCGTGGGGAAATGCGTTAAATCTACCCTCCCCGGTTGCATGGTGGTGAAGGGTTATGTGGGACTCGCTGCTGTGTGTCTCACGGCGCCATCAGCAAACGCCCGAGGCATGACACGGTAACAGCGTAGCCTTGTCCGCATCCCACCATGTAATCAGCGGTTGAAATCACGGGGATAGAAGCTACCCTAGCTAAGCCAAGTTCTGATCATGGCTTTGTTTCATCTCTCTCAACAACATTTTCGTACAAAGTTTTCGTCAATTCTTCAACGCAATTATGTGCTCGTACGTGGTATGAAAATATCGTAAGGGAATCGGCATGTGTTAAACCTTAAAAATTAACATGCTAGGTACAGAATGCTAATGAATCTAACGCAGTAATATGTTTGCAGCATGCTTTTTATGTTACTTGGTTTAATAGATTTCACAGTAGTTGTTTATAATTTCTTAAATTGTATTTTTGAAACTGTCCAGGTATTGTACTCTTTTTATTTATCCACATAAATACAAATAAAAAAGGTATGTACAATTAAACACATCTGTGTAAATTACAATTAATTTATTATTTACAATATATACCGCAACAGATTTGCTAGATTTTTTTTGAAGGCGCATAAATATTTTAGATTTTTTGAACATTTCAGATTTAATTAGCTTTGACAGAGCCTTTTTGAATAAACTACAAACTAGATTGAATAGCTTTATTGAATGATCTCTAGATCTACTATAAATTAAGGGCGAATTCCAAACGGCCGCATACTAATTGCAAGCAAACCAATCCCACATTCAGAAATAAACTCCCGTCAGTAATAAAGTTCCGTCAGTTCACATCTAAATTGAAAACATTGGGCAAGCACTACACGTTAAAATCCATACAAATATTCAAGTAAATCCAAACGAAAATTCGAATCGAAATCCACGTATAAGATCGCGCACTAGTGATAGCGGTTACGTGAATCGGATAGGTGCTATCTTTGTATGCAAGAAGCCACTCTAATCGTTCGTTGAACTTCACTTATCGGCTCTTAAATACCTGTAAGCGCCGTGGAAGTTTGCTTCACTATCTTACAGTACAATACAATCGTTTGTATTTATCCTTGGAGCCCCATGTTAAATTCAACTCATTAGGAATAATATAGAACTTCCAGAAGGTATTTGAAGAGCTTTATGTTAATATGTAATAGAATGACACATATTAAATGTAGCGACTCCCTATAGCTGATTATTTTAGTTATTTCTAAGATATATAAAAAAACTAGGGAACATGCTTGTTTATTCACGTATTGTTAGAATATATCAATATTACGTTACGCATTCAAACAAAAACCCACTATGCCAGCCAGAGTTTAGAGTTTAAATAGTTACCTAAAGAAAGGATTTTGAGCGTATTGTGTATATAATAAAGATTATAGGGGAATCAAATACTTTTATTTATGCTTTAGACGAGGCCTCTGATTTAGACAATCCACCCCTGTCCCGGAATAGCAATTAATAAAGAAAGGCTAGGTCCGCTTGTTAGCATGCAAATGCCGCAAACCTCGGAAGATACCAGGCAATATTCAAGCTATTAATGTTTGCACAGAACTAAATAAAAGAGCTGTTTAAAGCAAATTAATTTCTCTCTAAGTGACTTCGGTTTATAACGTTTAATATAAAAGCCAAATTTAGCCAGGGCAACATTTTAATATCATGTTTTTATAGATTACTAGCTGACCGGGCAAACGTCGTTTTGCCATGTATATCATTTATAATAAAAAAAATAGGGGTTGTTCGTAGAGGGGTGAAAGTTAGGGGTTGTATGTATTTTTTAATGCTGTATCATAAAAAAATATAAACAGAAAAATATATCTAAAAATAAAAATATTTAGGGGTGGACTACCCTTAATATTTAGAGGGATGAAAAATAGATGTTGTCTGATTCTCAGACATACCCAATATGCACACAAAATTTCATGAGAATCGGTCGAGCCGTTTCGGAGGAGTTTAACCACAAACACCGCGACACGAGTATTTTATATATTAGATATGCCGTTCAAAGGGTGGAATCTCTGAGGGATTCTCTTCTTAGTTAAACTGCTTGCACGATATGGCTAGATTCGAGCAGTGTTGGCCTAGTGACCTTAGTGATAGGTTCAGACCCCGGCTGTGCACCAATGGACTTACTATACACCTAACCGCCTCTCGCACGGTAAGGGTAAACATTGTGAGGACAGCGGTGAAAAAATCGACGGCAAGTGTCAGGCACAGAAGGCTTATCACCTATTGGAAAAAAAATGACCACAAAACAGAAATTAATCTCAGCCCCAACCCTTTTCTAGGCGGGATGAACTAAGTCGCAAATTCAACGTGAATCAGATATAAAATAAAAATAAATCAGTGGCGCTACAACCTCTTTAGGTCTGGGCCTCAGATTTCTGAATCTGTTGCATGATCATTTTTCAATCTAATAGGCAAGTAAGTGATCGGCCTCCTGTGCCTGACACACACCGTCGACATTTGGGTCTAAGACATGTCGGTTTCCTCACGATGTTTTTATTCACCGTTCGAGCGAATGTTAAATAGAAAGGAAGTCCATTGGTGCACACCCGGGGATTGAACCTACGACGTCAGGGATGAGAATCGCACGCTGAAGCCACTAGGCCAACACTGCTCAAATGAATATGTACTCAATCTTAAATGTAGGTAAATAAATTAATCCAGCTCCTTTCCCATCCCATTTACGTAAGTAATTATATTTTCTCCGTTTGTTTTCCTCAATATGATTTGCCTTCCAGTTATTCTCGAATTCATTTTCTTATTAGAACAAGATGAACAAGGCAATTTACTATTGTTATTCTATTAAATTTTGATTAAATTCATCTTTATTCAAATTAAAAAGCCTCTCATCAATCTCCGAGAACGGAACTTGTTTATATTGAATTAATCTCGTTATGTAATGAAATTTTATTCATTTATCAATATTAATTATTTTTTGAGTTATATGTATTTTTTAGCTTATGAATTTTATTTTCATACTATAATTTCGTTTCCTAGTCCTTATCATAAATGTAAATCAATTTCAACTAACTTTTTTATAAATTCTACCATCGTTACACTAAATATATACGCACTTAGAATCGCATTTGACACGAAAGTAAAAATAATAAAATATTACGGACCAGACACATTTGTAAGGATGGAAGTTCGAGGCAAAGACCGGAGTCAGGTTTTGAACTGCTTTATTCTCTAATAATATGTGATATACATCTATAGGTCTGAATGATTCATACCCTTAACATTTCTGTTTCATTAGAAATTTTTCCTTCAATTATTCTGTCAAGTTACGATGTTTTTTCTTCACCATACAATCATGTCTCATGTCCAGAAGGATAATTCTCTATTTTGCAATAGAGTTCATCGTAATTTTTTGCAACTATAATGCATCAGTTAATACAATTTAAATGGAATAGAACCTGAGCACTATTGAACGATTGTAGGAAACTTGATAATGTGATGTGTGCATGGCGGAATGTGCAAACATCGATGCTCAATTCAATTTTGCCGTGATTTCTCTGAATTTGAGTTCATTATGTATCTAGAGTGAAATTCTGCTTATAGATTTCATAGTCGAGGTTTCGTCAGGAGTATTTTAGACAATGTTTGCAAAAATGTGTGTAAAAATATATTTGAAATAATCATTCTAAATTTTTGATACTTACACATACTTTTGTTATCATTCCATACTAAGTAAGCAAAGGGGTAAATACATAGTGTAGTGTAATCTATTATGACATATTTAACTTAATAATTATAAAATTCATAACTAAATTAATGTGAGCTATAAAAATAAACTTTGTACGGTCTCCGTATTAATACTATAATTGATTATTTCTTAAATTTACCAACACTCTACATACATTTTAAGTCGGTAACATTTATTTGTAATTGTTGTCGGTAAATAGTCTGACAGCAGTGTTGGTCTAGTGGCTTCAGCGTGTGACTCTCATCACTGTTGTCGTAGGTTCGATCTCCGGTTGAGCACCAACGTATTTTCTTTTACATTTAACATTTGCTGGAACGGTGAAAGAAAACATCGTGAGGTAACCTTAGACCCAAAAAGTTGACGGCGTGTGTCAGGCAAAGCAGGCTGATCATCTACTTTCCTATTAGATTGACAAATGATCATGAATCAGATACAGAAATCTAAGACCCAGATCTAAAAAGGTTGTAGCGCCACTTTAAATTTAAATAATTTGACAGCTTAACTAAGTATATGTGGAATTCTAATAACCATTTTACGTTTTTGATAATAGCAATTTCTCGATTTTTACTTATTACACATTCCCATAATGTATGGAGCAATATAGTTTATTAGACGGGTCTGAGCCCGACGGTTCGTTTTTAAATTCGCTACGTAAATCTTTATTATCCTGGACTTCGGGTGATTTGTGGACAGCAATAAATTGGTATTATTGGAATTAGATTTTTTATTGCTGTTCGCTGATGTTGCGCATAGAATTATGGCCTGTGGTAATATAAATATTCTAATATACATTACTTTTAATTAAAACAAATTACCTAATCATTTTTTATTTGAAAATAATTCTCTTAACGTTTTAAAGGTGTTTTCTATTAACGGTCATAGGGAAAATTTAAGTTATTTATCCTTATTAAAATGGAATCTGTTATCATGAATATGTCATCCACGTTCATACTAAAGCTACGGTTTCCTAGGAAAACGGTGCCGTTATCTAACGGCCGTAATGAACGTTGGGTGACGTCACCCATACGTTGTCTATAAATAACATCAGAGTAGGTTTTCTAGAGAACGTTGATTGTCACCGTAACATCAAATAGCGGTGCTGTCATTTGCATGACGGCCGTCATCAAATAGCGGTGATAAACAGTAGTTCAACGTTTTTCGCGTGTAGCGGTGCGCATATTTAATAAATACATATAATTTTGTTAAAAATCATGAAGCTTTGTACAATATCAAATCCAAAGAGACACAGACAAGCAAAATTTGTGTTTTTCAGATGAAGCAAAATTTGTGGAAAGAAATTAGAATAACACTTCAAAAATACGGTCGCACTACTTTCTAGGAAACCACAGCTTGGCCACCGTAAAGACGGCCGTTATAAGCAACCGTAAAATGAGGAAACCGTAGCTTAAGTATTCTTAAAATCAGAGTATCATCAAGAATCTATATGAACAACATATTCAAACTTACATAAAAAGCTCCGTTTTATTTATTGATACAATTTTGTTACCTAAAGATTATATTCTACAAGCGCTCTATTCTTTAGCGTTGTCTATCTTTCATACATAACACTTGCTAAAACGTAGATCACAAAGAAGCAAGTTAATAAATATTTTATAACGTCAACGTCCGAAATCTGTTGCAATTGATAGAATATAGCCATAGCGCAACTGTCACAAACATTTAGACGTGACTTGCATCACAATTTTGCTTTTAGTGCTGTAGCGAAATACCTGCTAATGTTATTTTGATAATAATGCTTTTTGATCTATCAATATTTTATTAATAAGTGATTTTAACAGACTATGTAGTATTTTTTTAATACATACCAAGTTGTTAAGGAGCAGTGTTGGCCTAGTGGCTTCAGCGTGATAGTTTCATCCCTGAGGTTGCAGGTTCAATCCCCAGCTGTAAACAAATGGACATTATTTCTATGTGCGCATTTAACTTTCACTCGAACGGTGTAGGAAAACACCGTAAGGAAACCGACATGTCTTAGACCCAAAAAGTCCACGGCGTGTGTCAGGCACTGGAGGCTGATCACCTACTTGCCTATTAGATTGAGAAAGGAGGGCCGGGCCAGACCTAGAGGTTGTAGCGTCACTGATTTTTAAAATTTATTTTGTATCGTACAAGATTATAAGACAAGTTTTTTTGTTTTGTTTTTTAATGGCTCTGGCACGGTTTGTGCATTAGCCAGCGTCAAGTGTGAGATTTTTTATCAATCGTTCTTTTTGCCTTAGAAATTCGATCATATCCTCCATGTACGGTTTAGGCACTCGCCCGGTACCGCACAACCGAGGCCGAGAACAAATTTAAATTAAATTAAAACTTGCCCTCGAACCGGGAATCGAACCCGGTACCCCTCACCTAGCTGATACTTAATAAGACCGCTAGGCTATGAGGCCCCCATAAGACAAGTTACTTAACGTTAAAAATCTTGAACATGTCAATTGTTATTACGACGTTTATTGAATCGACATTCTAACATAACATTGCACCCGTTAATGTATGACATGAGGTATGTTCCTCTAATTATCTACCAATATTATTCAATTACTTCCAATTTGCTGTTTCAAATTGCAGCTATATTCCCGTTGCTCTATTATTTATGACCGCTTTATGCACTTTCAATATACAATCAAATTGTCGAATATAGGTATGATGATGGTATAATATGATACCAAGTTATAAAGCTACTTATTTATTTGTAATCTTACAGCTAACACATATCCATATTATAAAAGAAAACACATAGACAATACACAAAGCCAGAACACATAACAAAAGTACATTAACAGAAAAAAATAAATTTAAAATTAAACCTAAATCGAACGACTATACTTAATATGTTAAAGTAAAAACTAAATTGTTACAAAGTCACGGTCCTCCTATTTCTAAATCGCACGTGACCTATTTAATAACGAAATATATAAATCCTTCTATGATATGACAAACACATATAATGGGATAATTAATTTATAGAAGAATATTTGAGTATAAAAGAACAATTAAATGCATGAGTCTTGTCCTATTATCATAAAATATCATTTAAAAGGTCTCTTCTGAATTATTTTACAAATCTTGCTATAATCATTGATTCACTAGGGTCTTCTTTAAGTACTAAATTATACTATCGAGTTCACACACTAGCACCTATAATGCTATTGTTCAGGTAACTTGTTGCAATTGTGCAATGCTATATTATGATTATATGAAAATCATGGAATATCACACGAAATTCCAGCTCGGTGTGAGATGATAAGCGCGATGGGCCACGACTTGCACAATGGGTGATGGAGCTCCGAAACCGAAAAATTTATTCTTCTTTCTTTCTTTACTGCTACAAATTTCAAATGTTGCTCGTGTCACAAGTGTTGACAAACAGATGTTGCCATGGAAACCACATTCTTAATATTGGTACTATATAGGCTACACGAGTGATGTCTGCATGCTGAAATATCTCTATCTTGAAATATTTTATTTATTCTTTGGTTAATTAAGATAACTTAATTTACGACACAAGACAGTAACATTAAGTAACAAATCAAACTTCTACTTGTCTTTTCCAGATTTTTTACTATTCCTGTCTCCAGCCAGCAGTATCTTTCACCCTCCGTCATCGAAATATCATCTAGATTATAGATGGTTACCACAAAGCCAGCCTATCGATTTTATTTATTGTTCATTTTCTTTGAAGGAAGGAAGGTAACCCCCAAAGCATCTTATACTAAATAGTACTAAATTACGACGGAACGGAACGAACGGACGGACGTAAGGTGAATTTATTCATACGAATGTAAAAAAACTGTCTTGAATACGTTGCTCGCACATTGCATGGCCTCAAATTAACTACAAGGCGTGATCACGACGTCTATGTGTTGCAAGTTTCTCGCGATTGTCGTGGACTCATTCTCAGTGAAATTATAATTGCACTTTTGTAATTCCGGTGCTAATACATATAAATAACATTGGTGATATATGATTCTTATATTTTATTAGTCACTTTTTAAATCTACCCTCAAATCAAAATAAACCAAATAATTAGTTTAAATTTGACTTAATTTGTTCCAGTGTTTTTCAAATATGTATAATCAAGAGAAGATATTGTGTTCTTTTAAATATTTGTTATAAGTTTTTGCATAAAATGGCATTTCCAAATTTTAAAAATTTAATGAATGTGCGATATAACTGAATCTGGAGATCAGCCCTCGTACCACCAATAGCTTTCCGTTTAATGCTAAACATTTCAATATTTCTTACAAAAATCGTTTCTGTTAGGATTAGCTGACTTGCTATTTGGTAAAAAATTTGCTAGACGTTATCCATTATTATTTTTCTTGTACGCCATTGTACTGTCCGTCATACTCTATATATAAAATACTATACCAATAATAAACCAAACTATGTCTGATGATTTTATCCTTTTAAAGTCCAAAAAACACTTAAGGTTTTACAACGAATGTACCACAAAGAACGGTTCGGTGGCCGTCGATACACAATTCATATTAAATAATAAGTCCTGAGTACATACCTCGTCAATGTCTCCTTACAGAAAGATAGGCACACAATAATATCAGCCGTAAGGATTTGGGATTAGTGTTAGTATGGGCACAAAAAGAGGTTAGACTGATGATAATTGATACCTTGCCTCACAATAGTTCTTAAACACGCACTAAACACTCACTATACAATTTTAAATAGTGGACGTGTCTATAATTAACAAAAAGTACATGTGTGTTATCCAAATAAAAAATGCTAGATGCACGAGATGTATGCCGACGATGCCGTGTGTAAATATTTTGCATCACCCTCATCAATTTTTATAAAATTAATACATATAATGTATTTCGAACAACGAAAATAGACACGATTAAACATAATTAAAACTCCATTATAATCACCTAACCCAACTTTTAATTATCAACATGATCAATCTAATTGTCTATGTTTAAAACAGATACATATCACGCGTGATTGAGTGATAATGTTAAAATTCTAATTAGAACAAAACTGTAATTACATGTACGTGAAACTTGATATGGTTTTTGTTACTGCCGCTTAATTATAATTAATTAAATTGATTATATTGTATGTATACAGTTTTTCTGTCATGTGGCTTCACATGTAATTGTTTAGTGAAAATTTGTTTTTTCTAATGGGCAGACTTTTGTGCCTGACGCCGTCGATTTTTGCATGCCCAGTTTTCTTGGGGTGCTTATCTTTACCTAGTGAGCGTCAAATGCGCATATAGACAGTAGAAACTCAATACCACTACCTCATCGTTTTAATTCTAAGCACACATCAGTAGTGTTTAATCTGAAGACGCTACCCTTTATAGGTTCGCCTAAAGGTTTGGCATATTATGTTCCACATGTAATTTTTCTTTATTACCAAGTAACTGAACTGCCATTCGCTTGATGTTTTGTATTTCTTTAAAAATTATTTAAAAAAAATCTTATTCATATTGTTTGAATAAAAAACCAGTTTAGCAAAATACAATAGAGACTTCGTAAATTTTTATTCTACGGCGCGTTTAATAAGCGAGATTACCTAAAATGTATTCTATGTAAATATGAGCTTATCTCAAATACTCCCGCAAAAATAAGCCGTGAAATAATTTCATTCATGAGTGAGTGGGAATGGGATCGTGTATGGAATGCTTGGGTTAAGCCTTTATCGGTATAGGAACGAAAAAATCCTATCCGATTAGTTCATTCACGGTGGCTTTTCTATCTTTTTCTATTCAGTTTTATGATTTTATCTAAATATCGATTATGTATAACCGACAAACTACGGAGAGATCACAGATAATAAATACTATGAACTATTTGTTCTTTAAGATGTTGCCATTGGAGATTCGTTGAAAATTAATTGTTATATGGATTGCGTTTAAGATATTAAAGAATCAAGTCGATTGTCCCAATATTTTAACATAATTTAAATTCCGTCTAACCTCTAGAAAGGCATAGGATAGGCTTTCAGAAGAATGCGTTTTGGCCAATACTCACCGATATCTAGGATAAGCATTCTGGTATATCCATAATTAAACCCCTCAGACTTTCAAATCAATTTTCCTTTGGTTTTTATAATATATGAATCGATTTATTTTTTTTAATTTTTAATCTTCGTGTCTGTTATGTGTGCTTGTAAGTACTTGACACATTAAATCTTGTGTTTAATTGATCAAGTCTTACTATATATTGTTTTCATACGAAATGAAAAACGAAAAAATATAACTGATTATTGACTTGTTGTTTCGCATGTTTTCGCAGTTTTTTCAAAGAAATAAATAAATTTCGTTTAGTACAAAGACAAATTGAGCTGTTTAGCCTCTTTTATATTAAGTATAATTAGATGAATTCACATTGTTGTATACATATATTTTTTTTTAATTTAATTTAATCTTTGACAAAGTCACAACTACAACCATATTCTTATTAATAACCCGGAAATAAAATACGTATCATTCAAAAGATAAAACAAATTGATGCGACGTTAGATTGATCTCTTCAAATGTCATGTTTGATTTTATCTCTGACGACATATAGCGAATGGTATGTTGAATATAAAACGATATAAATTCTATATGCACTGTTTATTCGAACATTTCAAAAGGAATATATGCGCTAGCCTCATGGTTAAGCGTGGGATACCGAAACCTGGTGTCGTGCGTTCAGACCCCGGTGCGCTAATGGATTTTTCTATCCTCAAGTTTTGTATGGTAATAGAAAATATCGAAGATGGAAAATTCTCAACATGTGTCATAGAATGGTGATCTCACCATTTCGGCTTTTTTTACAGTTGAAACAAGCAAGGCACGCCACGACTCATCAGAAACGACTTTTTTCTCGTTTATAGTTTTCGTTAGAAAATATATATTTTTATTCATTTATTTACACTTCATTGCATTACAATATAAAAAGTTTAACATAATTAAATGTAAAGGAGAGCAACTGGCGGCCTTATCTCTGTCGAGCGCTCTCATTCAGGAAATAACCACTGTAAGAAAGGAAAAAAAAATGTATTAAATTTAAGTAAACTGACAATTCTAAAATTAGTATAGAACGAGAGGAACTGCCTACCCTTTTTTTATTATTTCTTTTTATTCGAGAAGATTATGAGATGGTCAGCCAACATTCACTACCATTCTCAAATGAAATGAAGAGGAACTGGCTAGAAACTCTGCAACTCTTTTTTTCATGCTTACTATTCATTCGTGAAGGTTTGATGGCAAGGCAATATTCACACTAATTAACACACATAGATCTTTATCGGTTCAGTTTATTTACTTAAATAAATAATAGATAAATTAGCTCATAAAGAATATACATATACAATGATATAATAATACCGTCAATATCTTGAATCGACACTCCATCGATCAACAATGGCCTTTATGTGTTAATGATTTAATTTGCTTGTCACTCGATGTCGACAAAAAGTAGTTCAAAGCTTATACTAATGTTACTTGGCGATTAAAAATTTAAATGGAGTCATTAAGTATCCATTTTCCTGGCTGGAGCAAGCCACGCACAGCCAAGGTTGGTACTTACTAAAGCGGAAGATTTCTGATCTTATAATTTGCTCGCATTCCACACGTAAACAATAAAATATATTGTTAAAATAATTCTAACAGGAAGGAATAAAAGACAATCGGCAAATCAATCACGAGTTTTTTTGCAAGGAACTCATTTCACTTTCAATTATATATTATATGTGTATTAATATGTGGTAATAATTACCGTGTCTAGATTCCCACATTTATTATTTTTACCTATTTCGTAAAGCTAATGTAAGTATATAGAACAAGGTATTGAAATTTTAAGAAATAAAAACTGTTTGTTCAAAATTTTCTGGTATTCTGAATCTCGTTTTTAAACCATATTGTCTTGACGTATAAGAACTTTTGGTTTGTTTTAATATTATTTTAAGAACTATTTATCCTGTGGAGGAAGAAAGGTCCCGCTCTTCCTCCGATCTTAAGGTTGGATCATCGACCGGTCTAACCACTGACTGGCCAGCTCGAAGGCCCCAGAATCAAAAGTTCGCGAAGTATATAATGGTCGAAATAACTTTGTCAGCGCTATTCAGGGTATGACTCCATCGCAGTGATTGTGGCCGCAGATTGTAGGAGATATTGTATTTGTTTTGAAGGCGAAGGATAAGTACTTGTAATAATAATAATAATACGAACTTGTATAAGTATACTCTATCATATTTCCGTCATACTATAATTAAAAAAAAACGTTAACTTCAATATTTCCAGCAAAATGAATTATTATAATAGCTTAGTATAACAACGTTTGTAAAAATATGAAAAATTACCAGTTCACCCAATGTAAAGTTGTAAAAGAAAATACTTACATGATAAATGGACTTGGGGCTCTCAAAAGACGGATCAGTGTTTCAACGGAAACAGATAATAAATCAAAGGAACGCGAGTAAATTATATTTTTTAGTTTGGATGTATTTTTGTGCTGCTGTGATTAAACGAGCATTGTATAATTTGTTTTTGTTATGTTCAACGCATAATATGAAAAACAGTTAAGTAACGGAAACATAATATATCGTAACAAACAAAAGTTACTATAAAAACGAAAACCAGTCATAACATGTAATATTACCACCATATCTTTCTTGTTTACTTAGCTTGAATATAAAACGTACTCAGAGTTATCCATTATATTATCTCTTAAACCATTTTTTTTTATATTCAATAATATTTTTAATTAATTAGTTGTTAATAAATCATTAATAATAGTCATATTAGATTTAAAAATACTTAGACTAAGAAATGTATTGCACAATTGTATGTTAAAGGTTCTCAATTGAAGTCTCCCGAGAGTCCATTAAATACTTAAAACAAAAAAAAATTTATTCAAGAAATATATTTCATAAATAAATTATTAATAACAGTCCTATATATTGTTTAAAGTGCTCTTAAAGAAGTGCTGCTAAGAAATTTAATTTCCAATTAGTTCGCCGTTGAAGGAAAGATAAGACAGTGAAGCTTTCTAGCATTTGATTTATAGGAAATTTATTTACAATCTTAGAACACAAGTACTTAATTTAATAAAACTCAAGTACGAGATATCTAGAGAGAAATAGATAGATATTTTAATAGATGACCCTGAAGTTGGTACATATAAGGACTGAGTGGAATATAACATAGAACAAATGGTTTGTTTAGTGAATATTTTAACATATAATTTCGCTTTCTGCCGTCAGTTGCTGCGGTTTTCGCCAATAGTTACGATTGGATACATCCTGCTGATCCAATCCAGCTGTCTATGCAGTTAATTATTTGAAGTAGTATTCCCTAGATCTGGGAATGTACCAAACAAAAAAAAATCCAAAACGCAGTGAAGCTTATACTAGCTAGCATGTTTATATAATTAACGTATCATATTTATTATTGTTATATAACAATGTTTTATGTAAACTGAGAACAATTACATCGTCTTTCAGTTAATCAAGAAACGCACAGTTTAATTAAAATTTTTATTACGTGCTTGTGATTTATAGTAAAAGCGTGTTAAGGAAACGTTGAAAATAACTTAGAATTTATAAGAAAATAAAAGCGAATATTATTTATGAGATAAGTATAACAATTTGTTACACCATCAGTGTTTTAAGTTTTATTCATTTTTAATGTCTTTGTTTGCAATAAGAATTTGTCGCATAATGGTTAACGGATAGCGAATAACCAGGAGTCCTTGTTTGATTCCCGTTGAATAGTTACGCGATGGTTAGCATAGACTATGTATTTGAGACTTCAGCAGTGTCAACGTACGACTGATCCCAGAGGTCGTCCAGATCGGATACGACGGTATACGTCGGAACAGATACATAAATTTGAGGCCTAGACCTAAAAGGTTGAAGCGCCATCATATATTTGAGATTTAAAAATTACAGATGTTTTTTATTTACCGTAAAGGTTAATGACTGTAAATATAATAAATATTAATAAAAATCAGATAAGTATTCGCGTATTGCACAATTAAAATGTAACCAAATAGATCGAATATTGGATACCTATTCATTTATAGATTTTTATAGGTTTTCTATTTTATTTTAAGATTGCTCATAGAGTGCATTATGTACTTAGCATTAAGTGGCACTCTAATTATGCGATGGTCTTTGTTGTGTAGGGTTATTCAAAAATTCATGTGATGAAAATTAAACGACACTTTTAGCTTTTAAGAAACCCATCTGCGTAAAAATATCATCAAGAAACATTAAATAGCAACAAGATTATAATAATAAACTCTACTCATAAAATCGTTATTCAAATAGGTAGCCGAGTACACTTATGAACGTCAACAGAAGAGATCGAAAATTGATTCTAAATTTCGTAAGTCAAGGGCGTAGAAGGGACAAGAAGAACTGGCCAGATACTCTCCGCCACTCTTTGTAATCGCCAAGTTCTGAGTCATTCAAATTGTTTGAACTGGAGCAAATCAATCCCAAGGATTAGGACCATTTAAAGCTTTATTGATATTTTTATGTTTAACGAGAGCTTTGAATTCATTCAATGACTATTCTCTAATTTCGCTTTAAACTAATACAATTTCCGTGTAAGCAGTGGTTTATCTTCTGGAGCCCGGTAATATGTAAAGAGTCTTGTAGAGAGGAAAAAAACAACATTACACTATTTTATTTATTATTATTTATACAGGAATAAGAATTAACTCTTGGTCTATATGAGCGATGAATTGGACATGTCTTAGGCTAAGAATCGAAGTCAAGACTTAGCGATAAGAATGATTTGATTTTGACATACAAGAGTCTTAGTTCTCTCTGAATTTCGACTTGGAATGTTACCCTGAGAACATAAAATTGGAGATGTCACAAACCAGCCACTGCTTTTAGACTAGTCTAAAAATATTTTATTTATTGATTACAGAAATACATACATTATCCTTACATACTATGCCAATACGATAATGTCGAGAAACATTTAAATGAATTATAATAAAGTACATATTATATAATATCAAACACATAATATACACATCATCGCTACTGTGAATTCACTCTGCGAACATATAAATACGTCGATAGTGTCGGAGACAGCATTCAGTAGGCGCAACGTCTTTGAAAGCGGGGATCTGTGCAACAGACTGGTCCTTGATCTTGGTATCGCAAATAACCTAGGCCTTCGCCGTTGCACATATCCCATAGGTACTAAGAAACCTAGTTCTTGGAGTACTCTTAAGGTGCATACTACACCCCTCAAGACTTTCAGCACGTAGTAGGCCAACTGTAAGTCCCGTCTGGTTTCCAATTGATTGTACCCCACCATCCCTAAGACAAATAAATATGAATGAAGCATCATAACTTAGATTTCTCATATATTTTTCTTTGTATACAAATATTGTACCAAAACTGACAACATTGGTTAATGTAATGGGGATTATAGAGCAATTAATACATGTACACCGGACCAGTGATGCAGGAAATAACGAATTCATTGCTTTGACAGCTCACTCACGTACAAAATGTATAAACACATCTACATTAATAATGTATGGAGGGCTATTTTACAAGCCTTCACGTATAGAGGAGATAAGACTACTTGCCAGATAAAAGTATTATTCATTTTACTCATTAAATTTTAAAGAAAGTGTATACATACAGAAGCTTGTAATTAAAGAGGCTAAAAGTATGTAGAGGCGTAAATTTCTATATAGACAATAATTATATTGTCTATATAGAAATTTCGCAATTCCATTTGTAATATTGTCGACGTATCGATATTTCGTAATTCCACTTGCACGTGGATGAATCAGTCGCCCTAAAACCGCCATGTAAGTCAGAGGACAATAAAGACAGTGAATTCTTTACGGTTTTCATTTGGTGTACCTCTGACACTAAAAGTATATCGCATTATTTAAAAATTCAAAATCATTTCTTCATACTGGTAACACAATGTACACTAATGAATGTCAAAAAAGAAATATATATGATATTGATCTGACATTTACTACTACCCTTTTATGTCTGAACCTCAAGTTTCTATATCTGTTTTATGATCATTTGTCAATCTAATAGGTAGGTAGGTGCTTAGTCTCCTGTGCCCGTCACACGCCATTGACTTTTTGGGTCTAAGGCAAGCCGGATTTCTCACGATGTTTTCCTTCACCGTTCGAAAGAATGTTAAATGCGCATGAAAGTCTATTGGTGCACTAAACGGGAATCGAACCTACTAAGCCAACACTGCTAAAGTTTACAGAGTACCGCGTTTACAATTGTAATTGTTTTCGTTGTAAATAGTAACCATGGTAACGAATACATCAAACGTTTATAAGCCGATGATTACTTTAAGTGAAATATATTCAACGAAAGCAAAACAGGTATCACGCTTAAACATACCGGAAATAAAATTAAAATTTCGAACACTCTGAAATCTAAAGAATAAAAATCTATGATAAAACGAACGTGAACTCTTATCGAGTTGTAGCATTGACGCAAGACATTTATATAAAGCAATTGCATTAAATATTAAGCTCAGGGAACCGAGCCTGAAGCGGTGCTTGGTTATTCAATGGAGCTTGCTCCGTGATTCTAGAACGATACGGTAACTCAAACCCTGCGAGAATTACTTGCACTTTCAACCCACTTCCCACTAACTTTATAGGTTAACATTGGAAATGAAATCGTGAGAACTCTGCATTTTCATTCTCTTAAGTACTCGCAATTTAAATAATACATTGGTCTCCGCGGTATTAAAAGGAAAGAAGACGTTTATAGAGATCGCTAAAAGAACAATCTGTGGCGAGGTTGCCATAACCGAGATAGGAGTTTGAATTATTTATTAGCATACGTAATTAGATCACTATTAGCATGTTCACTAGTGATGATCACTTAATACGGTTTTTAGCACAAATAACTACAGAGATATGTGAGGCTTGAAGAACGTTTGACAATAAGGAGTGTTTTTGCGTAATTTGCATTGCAGCTTACATCCCAAAGCCATGACCGAGGTGATATTATGCAAATAATATGTTAAGTAGGCGTTAGGTCATGAACATTGGACATTAGATCATAGAAAACTCCTGAAAATTTAAAATCCTTTTGAAATAACTACGAATGAGATTCTTGCATCATATTACATCTGAAATATTAGTTAACTGTATTGCACGTAAAACAAATATAATGAAAGTTTACGAAATATAAAATTATGACTGAATATACGCATTAGAAGCCAACATCTTCTGGTCGTTTAATATTAAAATTATTCTGTTAGGCGAGTTGCAAGTGCGGCCGATCAATATTGGCATTTTAAGGTATACAATCGTTTCTCAAGTCTGTTTGAGAAGAGAGAAGGGGTCTGTTTTTTTTAAAAGGCCACAGTCTGTTGAATAATAATAAATACAAACTGCATATAGTAACAAAAGATTTGCTTATTAAAGTTATGAATAATTATAGTGTAATGTTATAAAACTAAATTATAATATTAAAGTGACGGGGTTGCAAGACTGTTTCACTTAAATTTTTGGCATTTTTGTGGGTCGCGACATAAAAATGGTTGAGAAACAATGATCTATACTAAAGAGGAACATTTTTTAGTTTTCGTATGGTAGTAAAAAATGATCTCTAAGTACTGGATTTATTTTTAAAACTATTTGACAGTCCTTATCACTGGAGTTATAAGGTATACAAAATATAAATAGTTTAAAATTGTTGTGACAAATTAATGACTCAAAATAATTTAAAGTTCATATGAGACAGAATGAATTATTTATGTAATTTCAATGATTAATGTTTGAAAGACTACAATTATTTTTGTATCTGCTCTCCTTGATGTCAAGCCGTAAAATAGATTACATTACACACAGGAAACAGTAATACAAGTAGACTTAAAGCGGCATTCACTTTAACAACTCATTTATCATTCCATTGGAACTATTAAAATCGTTTAATTATTATGTTTATGTCCGCACGAAATTCATGTGTGTTATATAGTAATAGTATTTTATATTTGGTAATTATTAGAATGTTAATTACTTCCAGATTCCGTCAGTATGCGGTAATGAAACTGATTTATTTTTGAAGTGACACTTCTTTATCGGGGTTGGAAAATAAAAAAATGCGTGCGTGTACTAGGTGTACACACGTAAGAAGTGAAACTTATATAAAACCTTTATTGTACGCAGAGCCATTATTGGTTTGTTTTAAGTTTAGAGGTCCGAAACTATTTCTTTAAACACAGTAAATTTTGATACACTGCCCAGCATACAATTTACAAATTAATTGCTGCAAATTGCGATTAGCAAATTTCAAGTCGAAAATGTAATCCGTTGTCAAACTTCAAAGTCAAAAACATAATATATGTCATATTTTAACGCCGATAAAGAAGTTTGACTTCAAAAAGCAACATGGCGCGTAACGGAAAAATGTGACGCGTAACGCAAAAATGTTACACTAAATTTTTTTCCAACCCCGATAAAGAAGTTCCACTTCAAAAATTTAGTGTAACATTTTTTCGTTACGCGTCACATTTTTCCGTTACGCGCCATGTTGCTTTTAGAAGTCAAACTTCTTTATCGGCGTTGGAATGAAAGTTCTTTATCGAGGTATGGGAGAAATTTTGTAGCAAATCGTCACGTTTTTCGGTTACGCGCCATCTTTTTCTTGTCCCTACCACGGTTGATCCGAAGAGATTCGAAGCCATTAATAACAAAAATATATCGACGTAGGAAAGCATATTTGCTGTAAGTAGACATATTGCAATTGTTCACCAGAGCCAAAAAACTTAATTAATTTCGGAAAAAAATTTATAGTGTCGAACCTATCCATGATATTGCTACCATTTTTGAAACATATATTTATTTAACTGCCAGTCACTATTTACAATGTAAACTTTTTATCCAAAGTTACTATAAGTACGTGTTTGGCTAGTTACAGCATACAGTTTTTTAAATCACAAACCTTTAAAACGCTGTAACTAAGGAAGAAAAATGTACGCGCGGAAATATTATCAATTTACAGGCGGTAAATATGCTGTATGCTTACTGCATTTATGTATTTGGGTACTTTCAATTGCAATTCAAGATGTAAGATTAGTTTATAATTATGATTAGATCTAGAAATGCAGTGGGTCATTTGGTAATGTAATGTTTGGTTGAAATAAAATGTCGTAAATGGTAAAAACAAACTAAAACTGTAGGTTCCCTAAGCTTGCTGTAAGTAAACGAATGTAAAAATCACACGCCGCAGAAATGCTGTAAGTAGCGTTAAGTTTTTAAATGGGAAGAAGTAAGTATTTGTAAAGAAAAAAATGCAGTTGTTCTTTTGCTGTAAGTACAAATTGTCTAAAATGACTGGATTTTGGTCTACATACAGCATTTAATCTTACTAAAAAAAATATAAATACAGGCGTTTTCAACCGCGTATGTAATTTTTTTTTTATCGTAGAGACACAGGACCCGGGACATTCGATGCGGCTTTTTTTTCTGATTCTAATAGCAGTAAAAAGTCACTTTAGGTATTTTGTCTACTTACAGCAAATATGCTTTCCTACGTCGATATAATAACGATAACAATGATAGTAATAATTCTATTACAATTAATGAAATTCTGTAATAATCTTAGTAGTAATAAGGTAAAATGAAATAATTGTTTATGTATTCATGTCTATGACAATAAAAGCCTTTTGTTAAACTTTATTTAACCAATTTCGTTAAGTTGCATATAGTAGATCATTTTTCGAAAAATAAGGTCATAAAGAAGTTTCACTTCTTACGTGTGTACACCTAGTACACGCACACATTTTTTTTTTTTATTAATAGTGGACCCTTCAGCTTCATTGACGTATTTGTCCGTAAAAAAATACTGTCATACTTAATTAATTGTTTTTTTAAATCTGTTACTACTGGGAAATATGTATAATTTTTCATACATTTAAGGCATTATTATTATTATTAAACTGCCCCCGCGAACGTCGTTTCGCCTTAACATGACGTTTTTACTCAGCCTACCTTTTTAGTAGCTACATACCAACATACTTGTATGGGAAATTTTGGCTATGCCACAACATAAAGACTTCACTTTTCCAGAATAAAAACTTTATATTGTTCGATTTTTTTCTTCATAAAACCTTACTCAGAGTTCAAGGAAAAAAAATACACGAATTAGTCGCCGTCTTCGAGTAAAAGTTTTTTGACTGATTTTTATTTATATAGATTTATTAATACACTTACAATCTCTTTCATAATATAATGCAAACCTGTCGAGATTACTAAGGTTTTCCAAGCGAGACATGAAATTTAGATTATGAGATCAACATAGTTCAAGATTCTTGTGTGCATGTCAGCTCCAATAAGCACAAATAACTATATATCGTGATTTACATTGCGGGGATGGTCCGAATGCGTCCGACATTGAGTGGCTGAGTTATGCAGGGCCCATCCTAATACTAGTTTCGGTATATTGATATATAGACTCATTTCAAAGTTCCTCGTTGCATCTTATGTGATATGAAATATGAGTAACAATTATGTTACGAGGTATTGCGTTGTAATACTGTTTGCCCCAATTCATTTGCCTTTCTAATGAGCAATAGGCTCTTGACAATAGGAAAACATCGAAGAAACTCGAACACATAAGATTAACGAAGTACTGGAGCACACATTGATTATCTACTTTCTTGTCAATTTCATCAAAAATGGTAGACGTAAACGACACAGAAATGTTTTAACCGTATGGGAGCATAGTACAGTACATAAAAGCAAGATATTGGTAGGGCTTATATAAATGATTTAAACCTTTGTGTGTGAATTTTATAATATGCGAAAGTAATTAGTATTGAGTAACTAGTCGCAATGCTTGTACGAGAATAATATTAAAATCAACTAACGTTAAAACCTAAAGAAGGTTTCAGATCAATAAGTAACGTTTTTCTTATAGAATAAAGTGTTTAAGCGTGTGTGTTGCGGTCACCTAGTTAAGGAGGTTGTAGGAAATCATACATGATTATGTAGCTAATATTTTATTGCGTACGGAAAGAACCACCGGCGCTACCAATTGTACGCTACACACTGTCGCAATACGAAGTGTGTGGAATACATGGAATACACACCATCACAAGGGTGAAATATTGCCCCTTATGAGGAAAAATAAATGCATACAATTTTATTAAAAGAAGTAATACAATTTTATTATTAATCATTTGAAAAACTTATACAATGTAATTTACATTATATTTTCTTGCATTCGTTATACTTATAACGAATGCATGCGCGTCGCGTGACATTATAATAAAATGAAATGCATGTTCATGAGAATGAAAATATAATATAATGCTTTACAATTGTATCTGTCAATTTAGAAATATACACTATGTTTCACACTAAACACAATGCTAATATTTTATAATTACGAATAATCTAGACTAAAGGAAACAATAAAATTACCAAATTACGTACTGGTGGTTTAATTACTCGGAACCAGTTGTTTGAACTATGGACTTGTTTTTTTAAGATAAAAAGGCCGCAATGCAGGTCCACCCAACTCCAGTTGGGCAGAATAGGCCTACGTCCAAAGATGGACCCAAAATAATGGCTGTATGTGATACGAATAAGTGCACTCTCTTTTCCGTATCTCTCGTATGGGTTGCATGGCGAGTAGACGCTCAGAAGTCTTTAGGCATCGCCAAATAATAACAAAAGTGTTAAGATTAAGTAATCTGCAATGTATCTACATTTATAACGTTAGTTCTAAGTTTGATTTGTTATGTTGGCAACACTGCTTTTGTCATTGGGTAATGAGTCCGGTAAAATAAACATCTTGTTTAAGAAATATATCTTTTATTATTAAATCACTTCAAAAAGCCTAAAGTAAAATAGAACGTTTTCAATATAATATTTCATAAACACAAGTTTGCGACATTTCTTACAATTTACAACAACAAGATGTATTTGGCACAACCGCAATTCATTTTGATTAAAGTAATTGACGTATTGAAGTATACATTTATTTTAGGTAAATTGTTATTCGAAACATAGTTACTTAGTTTTTACACTGTACATTATTGTGCAAGGTGACTTAGAAATAAAATACGGCTTAGACTCTCGCATTGAATTAATTTATTGTATTTTTGGTTGGAAGATTATCTCTTACTTCGAATTTAGGTATAGAAAGCGCATGAATAATTATCCAGTTACTAAGGGAATATTCCTAAATAGTAAGTTATGTTCAACGCAGGAACAATCAATAGCTATTGAATGTGTTATCCTTATCACTTTCATCACACTGTTAATAAATGTGATATAACACGTTCTTTCGGCGTATCAATAGTATATCCTTTAGCCTATTTCGTAGCGTCTATATTCACTTCGACTCTCTAATGTTCGCTTAAATGCTGTTACAATTATTACTGCATAATTATAAGTAAATATTTATGTGACGACTGGGCTTCTGCAGTCTTATTGTAAATCTGTTTCAAAATAAAAAATAAAAAATAAAATATGTTTATTTTGGAACATAAGATACATGTATCACTTAATCCACGTCATTAAATTATTATATTTCTCACAAAGGTAGGTAATATATGTATATTTTACTATGTAGACTTGCTAATAGGCCTTGCTAAAAACAATTGTTACATTATTGTATTGTCTGTTCCTCTGCAACGTATGCGCGCTTTATGCAGATGCGTACAAAATCTTGCGCGCGCCATAATCTCTACGACCAGAGCATTTTCTTTTGTTTTTTTCGATGTCAGATATAACAGTTTATACAATGCATTTTCACTAATTGTTAACTTATTTAGTTAACATAATTCTATCTGATTCATATGATGTTTACTATCTTTATTATATGTTAAGTATACATTTAAGGCTTCGTGGATTCATCAAATGCAGACTTCTACACAATAACAATGCGTAGGAAATATTACCTTCATTAGCTCATGTAGGTGTATTCCGGATATATTTGAATGTAATAAAGCTTTGTTCCATTGTTATTTTATTGCAAATGTCACTATATGCCAGTCATATATTTTTTTAATATTACTTCTGTATACAGATATTTGCATATCTTAATATCGAAATCACGATTCTAAAATATCTTTATTGTTATCGTGACGTGTTTGTAAGAGTAATTAGAGCTGATCGTGTTTGATAGTAAAGGAATTCGTAAATTATAGACCAATACCAGCCTTGTGTGGTAATGCGGCAGTCATAAAAGCGCCAAACAATAGTAAAAGAATATTTAGTCAAATTTAATCATAATTAGTTTGGGGAAGAATCGTGATTCTTTTGTTTTATGTCATTATCCAAGTTTATAATAATAATAATTTGTATTAATATAAAAAAGAATATTATGTTAGTATAATGTATCTGTTTAGTTTCCTTAATAAATAAATAAATGAATTTCAAATTCTGTCATATATGGGTTGCAAATTTGTCTTACCGCTGTCTTCGCCATATTCTAAGTATCTGCTGTCCCGAGTAAATTTTTGAGAAACCCCGATTAGCCAGCAAATCAAACATAACATAAAGTCTTAAAAGGCCGGCAACGCACTCGCGAGCCCTCTGGCATTGAGTGTCCATTGGCGGCGGTATCACTTAACATCAGGTGAGGCTTCTGTTCTATAAAAATCTTTAAGTCAAGTCTTAAAAGGTAGAACTTACAATTTTTTTAAGTTACATATTACATATGTTATGAATCATATCATTATAGTTCATTTATATACTACTGTTCAAAGCAAAGCCAACATCGCATTTAAAAACTACTACTAACTAAATTTTATTAAAAATCATCAATTCATTTTAAAATTACAACAAAATTTAATTTTACAAACTATAAATTTAGTTGTAAATAAGACTAAAACGGTTGCCTCGCAATTTAAGGCAACCATGTTTCATATCTGTATTTACATAAAATACATAATAATTTATACAGTAAAATTAAATATAACTTTAAATGTAAAATGAATGCGGTCTTTTAATTATTCTCAATCTACTTTTAAGCTATTGCATAGCTTCTATGGAGACCGAATCCAGAAATTCCGTAACGAAAAAACCTTACGCGTTAGAGCGGGACAGAACGCATACTGCGTATTCACATCTCTCTGACGAGATCGGAGCAGCCGGTGCGCGTTAGAGTGAGACAGACTATATAGGCGAGTTAGTCTGAGTCTGGTAGAATGGTAGATGTAATGAATTTATCAAAGAAAAAACTGCATAAATAAATAATTAGTAAAAAGAAAGTTAGTTAATTAATTAATTAATTAATAGTTAGCTAATTAATTAAAAAGAAAAAAAAATGCAATAGCTTTACCGCGGCAGTTTACTTCTAAATTACCCTAAATCATCAATCCATAGCTTTAATGGCTACTGAATTAATTATGTTTTATGTTTTTACCTATTAGTGCGTTCATAAAGCTATCAGAAACAGTTTCCATTCGATCGAACAAATTGAATTTTGAGTACGCTAACCACGAAAACCTTTGTATGATACCATCGGAATTCGAAATAATTGCAAACTTAAATCAGCAAAACCTCAATATGTAGCTAATATAATTCGTGGTTTTGTGTCACGGCCTCTAGTTCAGAGTTCGTCATTACCACGTGTGATATTACTGTGATTATCTGTCAAATTTGTAAAACTATGGACTGAGATTAATGATACCACGATGGAATTTGAGATCAAAAACGGTAATTTTTTATAGTCAAGCAATTAAGAACAAAAATAAAAATAAAAGAAGTGCGTGCGTACAAAGTACACATGTCAGAAGTGTAACTTCTTTGTAAATTAATTATTACTAAGGTAAAAGCCCCAATAAATGATCAAAGGATACACTCCATACAGTCTCTTGTAGAGGTAACGGGTGAATTTATTTTGTATTCGCTCTGTATTCGCTTCATGAGACTACTAAACTAATACATCAACCAATAGCGTGTATTTTTACTCGATCTCGACGCTGCACATCTTCGTGACGCCAACGAATTGTACCCTCATGCACCTAAAGAAGTTTTACTTCAAAAATAGTCTTTGTACGAGTACCACACTAAACTAAACTACACTAAGTCCATGTCATTGTGTGTTATACTAGTACTCTTTCTCCGACAGTGTAAAGGGCAAAGGCCTCCTCCAAACTTGTCCACTTGTTAGAGACAACTCCCTCGCGACAAATTTCCAATTCTGCTCCATTCCTTCTATTCTATCTTCCCAAGTCTCTGGTTGGCGTCCTCTCTTTCTTCATACCATACCCCACCACATCTCACAAAGCTGTCAAGCAATCACGTAAGTATATATCCCGAGTAGTAAAGTGTCTCCTAGCTAAGTTTTTTTTTATAGAACAGGGGGCAAACGGGCATGAGGCTCACCTGATGTTAAGTGATACCGCCGCCACCCATGGACACTCTCAATGCCAGAGGCTCGCGAGTGCGTTGCCGACCTTTAAAGTGCATTTGTAGTGATTTCGTAAGGGGGGGAAATTTGTTGGTATCGGGTTAGATTGCCGGTCGGAATGTAATTTATTATTAATATTGGTATTTGTTCCGCTTCAGATCCTACAAGGTCTTAAAAGACTGGTTCCACAGCTTATGGACACGTGTTTGTTGGTGCGTCGCCGGCCTGGAAAATGCTTTCACATTTCTTAGAATTTCTATTAGATATTATTAGGTTTAATGCAACTAAAGATGATAATGCTCACGCCAATTACCTGGTCTCTGAGCTTTAACTCCGGATAAGGTTATTTTCTTTTCTTGTTATCAAAGCTTTTTTAGAAACATGACGACGTGTTTGACCACAAAGGTTGAATAAAGAATACATCGATTAAACATATGCAAAAATGTGTTTATACATAAAAGGGTACAAAATTTCTACGGAAATATTTTAACATGATGTAGAAAATCACATTATAAGTTTGTTTGTGCGGTAAAATTATTCATTGCGTTTACATAATGGATCGAGCTAAAAGTTACTAATTGTTTTCGAATTTTCAATTATTTTGTTAACCCGCTCTTATATTATGATGGATGTCGTGACGTATACTATAAATACTGTTACAATATCTGTTATCAATATCTCGTATGTAAATAATACCATAAGCAAATTTGACACTTATAAATTACACTACGGAAAGTTACGTTAAAAATAATCGTTTTGATGTCAAAACAAATGTCTTTTTAAACAGTCTTTGAGTTTGTCAGCTCAAATCTAATCACTAATGAAAATTTCAGTAACTTATAAAGTTATACTATCTCTCTTACAAAGTCTGACGAGTCCACTAGTTATTAATTAATGTAATAACTAGCGGACTCATCAGACTTTGCCCTGTACACACAACTAAAATAAAATAAACAAACTGAAAATATAAAATAACTTTAATTATTAAACAAAAATCAAAGCCTTTTAAGAGGAGTTTAATGGAACAACATGCACACAACATTGTATATTTATTTAAAGATGAAAGGAATCTCAAAAGATTTATAGCCCACTCTGTTGTCTACCGGGATATAGGTATATACAGTCGACTCTCGATAATTTGAAACTCAAGGGACCAGAGATAAATTTCAAATTATCAAGAGTTCAAAATAACAAGTGTTTGAATAACCACGAGGGGTAGGGGCGACTGAAGGAATTAAGAATTTGATCAAAATTTGTTACTTATTATTTCTATATTCTTATTATGTATTAACAATTATTCACAAATTTTTATTTCGAAAAGAAGTCTGTGATCTTTTTTTGAGTGAGTGACTCATTTATGTACACAATAGACAAGTCTGTGCATGTATGTAAACAAACGACAGGTATGTGCATGATAAACGCTTCAAATTATAGAGAGTAGGGAAGACCGGATTTCAAATTATCGCATGTTGGCGAGCAAGATAATACTTTTTCAACTTCAAATTACCGAAGGGACCAATTATCATTGATTTTATTCAATTAATCGAGTATTTTTCAAGGGACCGAGATCCGAATTCAAATTATCGAGAGATTCAAATTAACGAGTGTCAAATTATCGAGAGTCGACTGTATGTATTTTACACATTAAACCTCGAAGTTCTACACTCATAACGATATTTGGAGACGATTAAAGCGCCAATTAACGATTTAAATTTGATGTCCCGTTCACAATATTCAATATTATCAATATTCAGTATTATAACGGTTTAACTCAAAGCACTGATCTCTGTTTATTTGAAAGATTCGAAAAATTTGTAAAATATTAATACGACAACGGCTATTACAAACAGAATTAAGTCATATCATATCGAGTATTCGGCGAAATATTATACGAAAAGCAACAGGCAGCGGACTTAAAATATTATAGATTTGCGTAAGACAAGAGAGATCACATTTTTTTTCTGCCCATCAAGCGTGACCTTTTGAAGGAACTGCGATGACAGAATAAAATGCCTATTGAAAATATTACCTTACGAGCTAAAGTATTCCACTGTAGCATAATACTAAACTCTTACAATTATATTAAAAAGAAGGAAGAGGGAACTAAAACCAAATCAATAATTATAAGTTAGCCATATTTATTACTTTATTTTGAGCATTTAATAAGTTAATTTCCTAAATAATACTTGACTGACTTGGGCAGTTTCATGTTTTTTGAATTTGATTAAAATGGTTATTTTCACGTTGTTCATTTCTTTCAAAATAATTTGCTACTTAATTAGAATTATTATTTTAGTTCATTCTCTTGATTGGTATCATAAACATATGGGTTGTGTTTTTTTTCATATTTGAGTAGGTTCGATTCCCAGATAAGAAAAGTAATTTTTAGAAAATCATATGCAGTAATACTTACTTTTCAACAAACTTTCCGCAAAATATCCTATCTCGATATTTAAGGTACTTTCCCTTGATGTCCCATAGTCGTGGGACGTATTATTTTACGTATGTATTTCGTTTCAGTACATCTTATTCAATATTATTGTAAGTCGTACAAAGTCTTATAAAGATTCAAAACACTCGGTAAGTACACTGCACGTAGCGTCTTAAACTTAATTTATTTTCCAAGATTTCCATTACATTATTCCTTCCATACATTATAGCTACACATACTTTAAGTAAATTCAAACGCATGTAAGGAGCTTTTCAGATTTGCATCTCAAATATGTTTATCAGAGCTGCTTCACGGGAAATCTGCGTAAAATTAGGAACGAAAGAAAACAAACAGTCTGTTATAAAAAAAATAATATTAGTATTTTCTGCCTATCTTCCTAAGAATTATAATTATTAATGTTAGCTATTATAAATGTAAACAGAAACTAGACACTTTTGCTTGAATGATGGTAAGTAAATGGTAAACAATGCTTTATATGTTACAGATATTTCAGTTAACTCTTTGGGTCTTTGGTTATAACTATTATTTCTTCCAAAACGTGTTAAGTACATTTCATATTTGCACTAATGTTGTTACTGCATATCAAGTAACTGTTGAAATTGATTAATTCAGTTTTATTTTATTAATCAGTATTTAACTTATAACCCAAAAACTTATCATTGTTAAAATAAAATAGGCTGATTTACTTACTTAAAACGTAGTGAAGTATAATAAGGCTATTATTTGCTAAAAGAAGTGTGTTTTAATTTATTAATAATAATATTTTTTTGTATAAATAAACTTCTAAAACAATGTTTCTTTATAATATCCACGTTTTTAGCTTACATAAAACATTTTCTATCATAACAACGATTTAATTGTTAACATTATTAACTAATAGAATAACAAGTTTTTAGACAAATTATGTGACCTCAAACTATAACCCAGGAAATGTGTTTCTCAAAAACTTTATATTTACTTAATCAATACTAATCAAGGAAATATTTTGGTGCATTACATCATAACGTTATCTTCCTCAACAGAATGACAAGTCAATTGAGACTGTTGCCATTGTATTGGATACAACTTAATATATTCTGTATTTATTGCATAGTTCCGCCTTTTTTACAGCACAATACACACCTTATAGTTTCTTGTATTATTTTATGAGGTAAACGGTAGAACGCCCACTATCAGTGCCCACGGATTCTCATAATAGCATCAGTAATATCCTCATTCGCTACATGCACTTAGATATATGGAACTGTGGAAGGGCCGGTGTCTTCCAAGGGAAATATGGCATGCAATTGTTTAAAAAAGAGTATAGGTATTCCTCCCTCACATGTCTAAGAACAGATCAGGGTAAAAAACCGCCATCACCGGGGAAGGCAAGTACCTTTACTTCGTACTTCGCTCACTCCAGTGAGTTATCGTCCTGCCATTCAGGCGATTGACCACCCCGCGACGACCCAAGCCGAGGTTCGAGTCTCACAGGAGACGCCCTTGTGGTAGTCGCGGGAAAACCGCCCATTCAGGCCGAGCTACGCTCGCCAAAACAGCCCGAGCTGAGCTGTAAAGGCCCTTAAGGCCAACAGCGAGATTCCATTCAAAAAAAAAAACCTCACATGCCGGCAACAGACCCACTAAAATGGGTCCAAGGGCTGAGATGACTGCCCTTTCTGAGCGTTCAGTAGGCTGGTTCGCTCATCTAGCCTATAAAAAAAATCTATATTACATTAAATATCTATATTTAAAACGTAAAGGAGATCAGCCGTAAACTTTACGCCGCTTCTTTTACTCTGAAACGTCTTTCTAATTTCCTTCCTATCCGCACTAAAACTATGTTAGCACAGTCTCTTCTGCTTCCTATTCTCGATTATGCGGACTCATGCTCCTCTGATTTGAACGAAGAGCTACTTGACAAGATCGAACGCCTGCAGAATTTCTGCATACGGTTCATATTTGGTCTTAGGAAATATGACCATGTGTCTAAGTTCCGCAGGCAGCTGGGGTGGCTACCTATTCGATTCAGACGTCACGCTCATCTTCTTCAACTTCTATATTCAATTCTTTTCAATCCGAATACTCCTTCTTATCTCAAAAATCACTTTAAATTCTTAGGTCCTTCTAACTATATGTTACGCTCTTCTAATAGATGTTTATTAGAAATTCCATCTCACACTTCATCCTTCTTAGGCAATTCATTCACAATCTCCGCCATTAAATTATGGAATACGCTGCCCGACTCCGTACGATTGGCTACCTCTCTGTCATCTTTTAAAACTCTTCTGTATTCCCATTTCTTAACCTTATCCTATCCTGATCAATCGTGACTTGTATAAATCTTGTTTCCTTGTACATCACTATTTGCTGTCCATGTATTTGTAGGATTAGCTTTTAAGTTTTTAGTCCGTTGTTAATTTTTTTTTTTTGTATTACTTTAGATTAAGGTACTATGTATATATATATATTTTTTATATCACATTTGTTTCTGCACTTCTCGCACGAATCATGTTTCTTTTTTAGTTTTTTCTTTAACTAGGGTTGCCTGGAAGAGATCGCTTATTAGCGATAAGGCCGCCCGTTGCATCCCTTATAATTTTTTTTGTATTGTGTTTGATTTATTGTTTTTTGCAACGAAGTTTTAATAAATAAATAAATAAAATATTTATATATTCTACCGCCATTTTTACTAAAAGTCTGTATTTGCGTATTAAATATATATACGGTGAAGAATATAGTTATATGAACAAAATATATTGAATATATCTCTTGTTTTATCGGACAGAAAATAATATATTATTACATTTGATAAATAGAATTAGTTTACGTAAAGTACTTGCAACTTAAAACTGGGGCAAATGAAAATACAGCGTGTTGAAAGTTCTTAAAAATATTTTAAAAGTACACGTTTCTCACTTAATTGTGGCTAATCACGATATAGTTTTGCAATCTTTTCAACGTTTTAAGCTACTTATGTGTTAAGGATGTAATAAATTAACCACGCTGTTATTACACTTATCGTATGTACCTCCAAATAGTCCAATACATATCAGTTGTGATTCATGCTTCAAGATTTTGATTTCCAAAATTACATAAAAAATCTTCTATCTTGATTTCAGCGAGAACTTGTTAAATCTTTAGTTAATTTACTAGTTACCTTGTATGTTATTGTTATTAATGAATCTCTTTGTGTAGTTAACGAACTTTACTTTTCAAAAACTGTATTTTTCATACTGCATCGCTATTTTCTATGCATTTATAAATACTTCAGACAACTTTGTTGCAGTCATTTGTCCATGTTTGCTTAGTCCACTCTGCATACTGTGCTTGCTGTACAAATATATTTAGGTCTTTTATGAAATCGTACAATATTAGTTTACTTCTAGGAAATAGACTCTACGGGTACGATATTTACGGAAGAGGGTATGAAAATAGTGTCTTTTAGTTCTGGGAACTTTTTAACGAAATATATATAATTATTTTCTCAGACGGCCCTTATGTTTTGTTTTAACCATCGGACAATAAATTATTATATTTTATGCCTAGAAAGTTTTTTGAAATAATCGTGAGAACTTGTATTAATTGATAGGTGATCGTTAAATGCATAAAATTCCAGCGCCTTCGAATTATTCGCTATAAGCCTTAATTACTAAGGTTAGGAAATGGCTGTATTAAAAAATCATGGTTAATACTGTATGGTACAAAACTAGCTTAATATTGGTAGACGTTATAATCCATTTATTTGTTTGGAAACTCAAATTATTAATTAAAGAATCGTGCTTCTACTGCATACATAACCCTAAATTTGATTAAAAAAATATGCCTATAGTATAAAATATGTATTGCAACTCATTTCGCGTGAAGATGTTAAATTATATAATAGTGGGCCAACTCGATACTATAACTGCCTACATCCTGTCCTTGCAATTACTTTTATGATAAAACGTCTATTCAAAATTAATAATTCACCGGAAAATTGACCTTCACATCTGCTTTCGATACTGGCATTGATAGATCGAAAATTATTCACGGACATATATCTATGCAATCAAAATTTATGATTCTATAGATACAAGGTGAGGTTTGTTTGTTATGAACCATGTATTATTAATAATTGAGATATATAATAGAAAAATATTTCCAACTTTGTTTTATTATTTATTAGTATCTTATATTTTTATATTACTTCATCTTTTAATGTAAACATCGTCATTATCAAGAAGCAGTACAAGTTATTGTATCAAAAGCCATACTAAAAGCCTCCCATTAAATTATCTCAAAGGTTTTAATTATATCTAAAGAATGCTAATTAAGAAAGGACGATTTTGTTTTGGCTATAGACTCTTTGGAACACTTCTCTTTACTAAAATGCTTCAGTAACTGTCAACTTTTAAGACGTGAGTATGCATTACTAGTAGAACTCAACCTATATAATCAAGATGATATAATACGATTGTCAATTTATTTCAATGTCTAGCAAGTCGTAACACAAAAGAACGATGCGCGCTTTGCATAAATCAATGTAGGTTATACAATTTTAATAACCCTATTGTGTTAACTGCTAGATACTAATAACTACGAAGCTCACTTGATTGATCGACCAAAAGAAAAATCCCTAACAATTATTCGCGTGTTTTTTTGTGTGATTTTTATAAGTGACAAAGGACGCAAAAAATAACTACTTAGTTCTGTTTTTTTTTGGTTGCACTTTTTTTCTTGTAATATACAATTAATTAATAAGCGTAATGTATAAGTATATTTTCACATGTAAGTGAATGTTGTAATAATTTTAATTAGAAATTAATTAAACCGTATTTTCATATTATAATAGTTATCGTACATTTTGAAGTCGCCGTGAATTTATTTAGTTTATTAACTAATGAATTGTTTGTATCGAAAAGCGTTTGCTGAATTAACACAATCAACATATATATTATATATTTTCCTAGCATATGGTATACAAAGTAGTGATGTATCTGTGGGCAGATACTAAAAATTGATTTCAATGACCTTGTAAATTTACATTCATCTCCAATAGATTGGCATCTCTGGCGGTCTAATACAGACAATATTGTGTCATGTCACGAGTCAAGCTCAAGGTTTGAATTCCTTAACTGCACGACTATTTACAATAGATATTTAATATACTGACAATTATTTAAAACCTTGCATCCTAATAGGGCATGGGACTCACACATTTTTGAGCCATTTATTACTTTATAAACCCCGCTACAGCCCTTGGTCTTGGTCTCAGATTTCTATATGATTCGTCGTCATTTGTTTTATTCCTATTAGTTAAGAATAATCAGTTTTCTGTGCCTGACACGCTGTCGACTTCTGGATAACCGGCCGGTTCACCCACAATGTTTTTACATCACCTATATTATTATTAGTAGACTACAAAATTTGGGCTGGGGTAAATTTAAGTTAGTACAGGTATTAATGAAAAATTAAGCAATTGTCACCAGCACTATCCTACAGCGCACATAGTATAAGTCCATTAGTGAAGTCGAACCTACGACCTCAGAGATGGGAGCCGCACGCTCAAGCAACTAGACCAACAGTGCAATCTCTCTATCACATTTAAAGACTGGGTCAAACAACCCGATATAATCCAAATAAAAATATATATTATAATCCAAATCCCGAAATAATAATTATAAAATAATATGCCGGGTAACAAACCCATGCCCATTGGGTTAGAAGCTATGTTAGTAATTTAGTTAGGACACTAACTAGATAATAGGATCATTATGAAATTACCATAATATGAAAATTATATTGTTAACTAAACTTCACCTAAATTTTAACTCTATAAGTAATCACGCAACAAACGAGAAATTCGATTTGTCGAAATTATATATTTTAAAAGAATAATTTAAGTATACTGCTCTAATTTACGAATATCACATTATAAATTTTCGACTCAAACGTTAATTGAATTTTTCTTGGAGCATAATTAAATTTTTATATGTTAAAATTTCTAGTGAATAAATTGGGGTGCTTTTAAAAGCTCTCGTTAAAAGAATAGTGGATTTTGTAGGAATAATTAAGACAAATGTGAAATGAAGTTTAGATTTGAATAAATTATTTTCAGTGAATGTGGCAATTAGTAGATTCATTTAACTAGATAGAGGAATACATAGACGAATAATTCTATAATCGTGTTGATATTCGATTCCGTTTCACACATCATGGCATATAAAGGTATATCTCAGTTAAATGTATTGCACTTAGCTGCAAACACTAATTTTCGCCACACACCACCACTATGTGGAACCAGCTGCCCACTGAAGTATTTTTGAACAGATTCGACTTAGGGTCAAAAAGATCGTACCAATTCTTCTTCTTTTTCCCTCTAGCGAGTCTCCTGAACAAGATTGTTTTCAAAAGATATACTACAACAATATATAATTCTAATTAAAGTCCTTTAAGCCCTAAGTGATAGAAATATATAAAAACGACTCTTAATTCTGTGACGTGAATTTTCTTATAAAACTGTAACTTTATCATCATATATAAACCAACAAGTATTTAAACAGAGAAAGCGGTAAATTACTTTTATAAAAACCATCTCTCTAAGCTTTCAGATCAATGACTTAGGTCGTTATTATCTTCGTATCTTTTCAAAGGTTTATTCAAATCGATTTCGAGTTAATCAGAAAAAGCGCAGAGGTTCGCTATTCGTACGATTCTCACGGAGCTTGAACTTAATTCATCAACTTTTGGATCAGAAAAGTCTATAAAACGTTTAAATTATGGACTAAATTCGACCTGTAATTGATTTCAAATTGAATTTGATAGTAATGATCTCATTGCTAATAATTGAATTATGTAAACTGTATCATAAATCTAATAGATTGATGAATGTTAGCTTAGAAATTACTGGATAGCACTGTATTGCTAACAGTCAATTAAGTCGGTAGTAGTTGACGAATTAATGTTATTTTATGTTGTAATTTGAACACTGGCGCACTGGATTTCATTCATTGAAGTTCTTTGTTGTACTGCAACCATAGAAAATACTAAATCACAATTTACTGTTCAATATTGGCAAATCTATTCAGGTCTCATTATATGTCTATTTTTTTAATAGGTAATCAAATGACTTTGTTGTGACAAAATTCACCTATCGCTAGTCCCCTAGGCCCACTAGAGAGTCCCTGTGTTATGGGTAACTAAATAACAAATTTTCCGTGGTACATAGCACATGTTTTAAACAGTTTTTTGAGAAAATTTACTATAAGTGTTAAAACAAACCAACACAAGTCTTATAATCAAGTGTGAATGTGTGAATTTTTTGTCTGTTTGATTCATTTTAATAGAAGTTAATGTTGTCTGGAAGAGACCGCTATAAAGCGATAAGGCCGGCATATTCCCTCCTTTTCATTTAATTTTGTCAATTTTATTTTGTTATTGCAACAACAAAATAAATATTTACCTTTCTGTACCTAACATATTCTTTGGACCTAAAGCGTGGTGTCCTTATGATGTTTTCGTCCTTCGTGCGCGCAACCTTAGAGCTAAGAATGCGCAGAGATGATGAGAACTTGGAGACACTGATCGTGTTTGGTAACACAGAAGGTAAATGATGACGTCGTTGTTCAACCAGATGGACCAATCAAGTAAAAGAGACGCTGGATAGAAACAGTGTCGCTGAGGAAACAGATTGACCGCATATGTATCTTGATCACGACGTTCTGACATGAGCTACTGAAGAGAGAGAGACTAAAGAATGCTTGACTACTAACCTATCGCTGTATTAAGTACAGCATTAAACTTTCTCGTGATATTTTCACTGCGATTATATTATCAACTACCCATTATGTAGCTGATATAGCCAGAGAAACATAATAAATCTCAGTAACGACCCCACATGAGGCCATTAGGGATCGTTTCAACTTATGTAGAATGTCTTTAGGTTGCTTTGAATGAAACTTGGCAGATTTAACTTACGCATATAATTTTAGTCTCCCGGTACTATTTGTATCTGTTATTTTAAATCAAGACTAAATTCTGTTAAAAGAATGAGGGGAAGTCTCCGAACTAGAGCCGCCAATTAAAAGTAATAATGTATAGCCTCATTACTTGTATATTCAGTTTCAATCACGAATTCAACTGTACGTAGAAATTGTTCAACATATTTATATATTTTATATTTAAACTCTGCCTTGCGATTCTGTAACTCACTTTTCGAACTCTCACAGCGGCGGTCACGCTCAAATCAGTATTGCAGCAGTAATTTTATGATTTGGCATTCTGATAAAAAAAACCGCTGTGTGAGTTCGAAAAGTGACTTACAGAATCGCAAGGCTGTATTATAAATCTCGTCTGTTTCGTTGTCCTATTTTTAATGGACGTCAACACAATACAACACTTATTTTACCGATAATCGAATCTATCTCTCTAATTCATATATTAAAAACTACACAGTTAAATGCATGTCTAATATAAATTGATTACAATAATGCAATTTCCAAAATTCATTTTCGATTTCAACATTAAATACAAACAAACACTGGGCAATTATGGCAACAAAAACCCTATTATAGAGATGCTAATTCTACGCACATAATACTGTGTATTTTACACAATTACAATAATGATATTTTGTTATGTTTATTGCTAGAATAAAATTGCTTATTTATATTACAATAAAGTCTATTTTCATACGTAGTCTCTCTCCATAAATTTTTCTCTGTAACAATTAATAATTGCTCGTTTACGAGAATATCGTAAAGAAATAGGCGTGTTTGAGACCTATCAACAGCTGACTCAGACGTCCTGCGTTTTATGTCCCATTATTAAGAACTCACACAAACAAATCAAATATAAGTTTGAGTTTACATGTTATTTACAGATACTATATATATACTATACGATAGGTGGAGGAAGGCATAGTACAGGATTGGTAACGATGGTGTAGGTCTTTTGCGATACGATGCATGTCTAACATTAATTAAAATTGTTTTTTTTTTTTTATTAACTTTTATATAGCAATGTTATCATAGAATAAAATTGATGTAAAAAGGCTTTATCATTGTCATATCGGCTTATGCACAATGTGTGATATATGTTTTTAAGGAAAGTGCGCAAAATTAGACAATTTAGCTACTACTATAAATTGGAACATTTTACAATTACAAGTTCGTGCACTGAAGCGAAATAATTCGCAAATATATCGTAAAGCCTACTCATTACTTCTATATTGAGTTTCAATCACGAATTCAACTGTAGGTAGAAATGGTTCAACATATATTCAAAGGGAACATAATTTAATTTTCACCACTATTACCAAACACTGAAAATTATAGATCTCTCTCCGACAATTGTTCTGTTTAACTTTTATTTGGGGGGGCCTCATAGCCTAGCGGTCTTATTAAGTGGCACCTAGGTGAGGGGTACCGGGTTCGATTCCCGGTTCGAGGGCATGTTTTAATTTAATTTAAATTTGTTCTCGGCCTTTGGGAGGCCTCGGTACAGGGAGAGTGCTTAAACCGTACCTACATGGAGGACACGGTCGAAGTTCTAAGGCAAACACGAATTATAAAAAAAATCCTATACTCGACGCTGGCTAATGCATAAATCGTGCCAGAGCCATTAAAAAAAACTGTTATTTGATATATTAGGGCTGTTTTATTTTAATCCTATCTTTCTATATAAAACTGAATCGCAAAATATGTCGATAAGTAAAAATCTTGAAGTTTTATTTTTTTGTATGGTTTTAGATTTTTATTCTATAAAAGCGAACATTCACTATGAGAAATAAAAGCGTAGTGAGGTATAAAAAACTATGTGTGAGAGCGAAATATTAAACACAAATACAATCTTTCTTTAAATTTGAACCATTAGGTATTGCTCAAATTAGTGAGTACAAACAAACATATTTTTATGATACCTTTTAAGAATTGCTTTGGGAAATTATTGACAATTCATATTTCAATGTTAATTAACCTAACAACCGGTACTACGAGTAAAAGCTGGAATATTAAAACCAAAATGCTTTGTACAGTTAAAGCATACCACACACAAATTAAATCAATTGCAGCGTGACAAATTGAAACAGAATAGCCACCGAACAACGCCCTCGTACGACATAACCAAAATATTATATCCTAAATCAACAATACAGGCAAAATATATACATATTGTTTCACTAGTAGAAAGCTACGTTGTTTTATAATAAATCAGTGGCGCTACAACCATTTTTTAGGTCTGGGCTTCAGATTTCTGTATCTATTTCATGATCATTTGTTAATTTAATAGTCAAGTCAGTGATCAGCCTCCTGTACCTGACACGGCGTCGACGTTTTTGGTCTAAAGCAAGCCGGTTTCCTCACGATGTTTTCCTTCATCTTTCGAGCAAATGTTAAATGTGCATATAGAAAGAAAGTCCATTAGTCCACCGCCGGGGATCGAACCTACGACCTCAGGGATGATGCATTGTTTTATTGTGATTTATATATTTATTCAGTCTTTGTCGTGTAGGCGCAGAGACTCGTACTAAAAGTCAGAAATTGTATAAAATATATGTAACAAATAAAGTATGTATTTCATGAATTCCTATGTTGAAAATATATAATCAAATTATACTATTTATAATCTAACTAGCAGACCGGCCAAGCGTTGCTGTGGCTAAGGTTTTTGTTATATCACATAGTTGTAAACTATTCAAGGGAAACGGTAGGAGAACATCAGTCATGGGGACCACCATGCTTTTTATGTGAAACGTTGGTACTTTCAACACAGCGCCATCTGTTAGAATTGTGACTATCCAATAAACAAATATTTTGCAATAAAATAATATTGCGGGTATAAATTGAAATGTAAGCAATCCTATCTTTTAAGTTGGATCAAACTACACACGGTATGCAAATTTGATTGATATCGGTTCGGTAGTTTAGGAGTCCATAGCGGACAAACAACGTGACACGTAATTTATATATATTAAGATTAAGGGATTTTTAGACTGACTATTATGCTGAGTGTCTCAAAAGAAGGTTCTAGGTAATTTTGTAGGAAAGTTCCAAACCAACGCTACCACGGCTAAAGTCGTGTATCTACGTATACACGGAAATATGAAATATTTATGAGGTGTAATAAGTGCTTGTAAAATTTAAGTAACAATGCATTGTTTGTAAGCTGTTATTGAAATATAGGAAATGGTGAAGCGGAAAAGCTATTGCGATAAAAAGCAATATGCGGTTTGTAATTTCTCTAATGATAAATTATTATTAGTAATACACTATACAAGATATATATTTTATATCTTGGCGTTGCGTAGAGATGTTGGGTCTCTCTGCATCTTCTACCGCATTTACCATGGAGAGTGTTCAGAGGAGTTGTTCGGTTGTTACTTTGTTACCTGCAGCTTAGTTTCATTATCGGACGTCAAGGCAGAATACAAAATACTATGCGTATCACCTCGACGTCCGTCGTTCCACGTTTTATAGGCAGTTTTTGCCACGCACCACCACTATGTGGAACAACCTGCCCACTGAAGTATTTCCAAACCAATTCGACTTCCTTCAAGACAAGAGCGAGCAATTATTGTAAGGCTGGCAACGCACTTGCGAGCCTTCTGGCAATGTGAGTGTCCATGGGCGGCGGTATCAGATAAGCTTCCTGCCCGCTTGCCTATTATTACATAAAAAAAATGGCTTCGTAGCTAAGATATTTATGCCTTATTAGTAACAGCCAATCTAATTAAGCATAATGCAAGCACCATATTTAGCATCCTGTATCTATGGTTATTAATATATGAATAAAAAGCTTAATAAACTACATAATAGTAATACAAAAGATCGCATTTGTTTTTTAAACATTAGTCACTACACCTTAAAGTTGACATATATCATCCACTAATCCATATAAGGATAAAGCCGCTTGAAAAAAAAACGAAAACGTCAAGTCTAATAAAGCCAGTCTAGCTCCTTCCAGAGCTTAGAAATTTTCTGGGCACTTCACTCACTGGTCCGATGATTTCTATGGAAAAGCCAAGCAAAAAAAGCAATAGGTAACTTTAATTCTTTACTCGACTCTTGCTTTACATGACTCATATATCCCACATACAGAATAACGGAAACTAAACTTCATTACTGCGATACTTTATCGTGCTAATAGACCCCTTGTTAATTGCCTCGTCAAACATAAAAGCATAAATCTTGTGCCCGGGCTTAACGATGCTTTGATTCTAAAAAAGAACTGCATACGAAGTACTGAATTTTATTGCTCGATGTTGGCATACACTTTGTTTTCCTTCAATAGCTTTTATTCGGTTTGCAATGTCTTTATTGGATGCGTTTTTATTCCAAAGAATATCTATTTATTCAAAGCTTTCGATTTGTAAATCGTTAGTTTTGTTATTGGATTCGGCGTACGTAGACGACTTACATATCATATTAAATAAATGACAATAATTATTGAGCAAGTTTATTTATTCTTTTTTTGCGGACGTATTATATGAATTTGCTAGATCGGTAGTTTTTTTTAATTATAAAAAAATGTGTGCGACCTGCCTTGAAGTGAACTTAAAATCTTCTGATAATACATAGCTAACATACTAAAAGAAAAAATCTAAAATTATGATACTATACAATAAAAAATTATATTAAATAAAAAAAACAATAAAATTATAATACATTTAACTAAATAATATCTAATTCGGTTGTGTTGTGTGATGGTGTGAAAGTGGGTACGTGAGGGTGTGTATGTAAGGTGTGATCTTGTATCTAATACCCATGTGCGTTTTTGCTGGGCACGTTGGGGTATGAATCATTTGAACTACGGACTTACTTGTGTTACGGTTTTAAGGGGAAGGACATGGCATGGGACTGATCTGGAATTGCTTAGTCTGTTTGTGCCTAAAAAGTATTTCAGATCCCGTAGGCATGCCATGCAGTCTGAGTGCATATATATATATATATATATATATATATACTATACTCCACCAGCAGTAACCGATTCCGCTTATGACTTAGGGTCCTTCAAGAAAAGAGCGTACCACTTCTTGAAAGGCCGGCAACGCACTCGCGAGCGCTCTGGCATTGAAAGTGTCCATGGGCGGCGGTATCACTTAACATCAGGTGAGCCTCCTGCCCGTTTGCCCCCTATTCTATAAAAAAAAAAAAAAAAAAAATGATGCTTAACCGTCTCTTCAAAACGGAGAAATTAATCTAAGTTATTCCTATTTTTTTTAATTAAAAATTATTAGTAGTTTAAGGTAGCATGTAAGCTAGCCCATAATTATTGTTTCTATGTGAAATTCTCGTGTAACAATGTTCGTTCCCATACTTCTCCGAAAAGGCTCGACTTACTCTTATGAAATTTTCTATGCATATTCAGTAAGCCTGAGTATCGGCTACTATCTAAATTTCAGACCCCTAAGGGGTGTCCACCCCAAACATTAATTTTTTATTTTCTATTATGTGCCATTAAAAATACATAAAACCCTAATTTTTTGAACTCTCAGGTTCATATAGAGAAAAATTCACAGATAAGCTAAGTAGCTAAGTGAAATCACATTAAGGAGAAACGAAGTTCGCGAGGGCAGCTAATTTATTTATAAATAAATGATGAACATAATACAAATCATAAATAATGAGGTTAGATTTAATTGTAGAAATGAATTCATTCAATAAAACATTGAAAACAATTTCCTGCTATTTTAAATTGTAAATTATTAATATGGTAAAAGGCGCATTCGTTGTATACTTAACATTATTAGAGACTTATTACAACCGCTAACTAGTTTTTCTAGCCTCGCCTTTCTTGGCTTTCAAATTGCGATGTTTTTGTTAACATATTAATTATTATATGTAAACTTATAGAAATATAATTGTCATATTTATTATTCCTTTTATGGATTAACAGGTGGATGGCATATTTATTCAAGGAAAACTTCAACAAAGATAGAAAACACTTTTAAAATATACTATAATTATAAAATTTATTATCTATAAATAAATCGTGCTTATTCTATATTGATAAGTTGTTAGTTATGCATTTCATAAATAAGAAAAAATCTAAAAATAAATAGAATATTTCTAATTTAACGCATTTGATTATCACAAAATCATACTTGTCTTCATACAAATCGCTATTACTTAACAATTTAACCCGATAAATCATATATATCTTAATTTCTATTTCACGTAGACCTAAACTAGAAAAACGTTATATAGTTTAAAAAAAAAAGTGCGTGCGTACAAAGTCAGAAGTGAAACTTCTTTGGCAAACTAATTTTTAAGTGTTGTTCATACACAAATCTAAAAATTTGGTTTCCGAGACTTAGAGGGAGGGAAAAAGGAAGATATGTAAGAAAATTAATACAAATAAATAGAGTTTTTTAAATTTATTTCTTCAATAATAAAAACACGTCGCATTTTACTTTACAATTCTTCATTTGAGATTTCAATAAATTATTTCGCATAAAATATAAAATACTAATATTTCATAAATTCTCTTTACAAGATTTAATTTTTAATATAATTTCTATAACGTACCCTTCTCACTCTCTCTAAATCGGTCTCAATCGCTCTCTCCCTTTTCTTCGGAAAAAACGCTGCACATCTTCGTGACGTTTTCGTAGAAATTTACCCTTATGCTAAGGAAGTTTCACTTCAAAAAACAATAGCAATAACCTTCGGTCTAGGCCTCAAATTTCTATATATCTTAGTTTCATGTTTACTTAATAGGACAAGTAGAAAATCAACCTTCTACCAGACACACGACGTCAGCGAAAGGATAAGGAAAAACGTCGTGAGGTCACCGACATCAGTTCACGATGTTTTCCTTCGCTGTTCGTATTTTTTACTTATCATTAATAAACAACTTGTATCTTTTATCATTACGCGCAAATAATATTAAATTTTAACCGGCTAAATCCGAGGAACGGCGAAATTAATTTATTGTGTGAAGCCGCAAATTAAGGATAAAGGATTAAATATTAATTACAAGATCCCAACAGGGCTTTAAGAATATCCGATGGGATCTATTGTTCGTTTTATGAAAAATATAAAGCTATTTCTCAATTTTAGGATAAATTGTTTATTTTTTTAATACAGTTGTGAAAGAAGTGTGATATATATAGAATACCTTTGGGGTTCATTTGTGTTCTGTATAATGTTGAGGGAGGATGCTGTATTTTTCACACTTTTGCCACGGTTTTATTATAATCTAACGATATTATATTAAAAATTGTTTAACTTTTTTATATGTGGAACTAAACTAATGCACGAAACTGTCTCATTTTATTAAAGCAAAAACTAAATTTGTCAGAAAGAGATGGAAATATTATCATTTGGTCAAAAGCTAGGTATCATTAAAACTAAATTAATAATTACATCGTTTTGACTAACGAGTCGTCGCTTTTCGTAAAATTGTCTTGTTCGCTATAATGAATAGAAACAGATTTATTTAACTCCACCAACCAAAAAGAGCAGAGTTGACCTAGTGGCTTGAGCGTGCTTTTTTTATATAACAGGAGCCAAACGGGCACTCACACATTGCCAGAAGGCTCGCAAGTTTTTTTTTCGCCAGCCTTTTGAGTATTGGTACGCTCTTTTCTTGAAGGACCCTACATCGACTTGGTTTGGAAATACTACAGAGGGCAGCTGGTACCATAGTGATGGTGCCCAGCAAAAGCTGCAATAAAAAACGATTGGTTCGAAGCCATAGCACCTTGTTTAGTAAGTGCATATTTAAAACTCGTGCGAGCTAGTTGGCTTCTGTTAGAGGCGGGTGAAGACAAACATCCGCCGCTCTGTTCAGGACAGGACAGGAGGTAGATTTCCTACTTATTTTTTAAGCAATGAACGAAACCACACAACCACATCTATTATATTAGGCCTAAACTAAAGGTTCTCCATTGTTTTTTTTAATTTTAAACACCAGTCACAATCAAACGCTAACCAATATCATACATTGAAATAACCTTTAAAAAACAACTGGTCTAGTCAATTTTAGTTCGACCCTTGACGCGTTAATTGCTTTATTCACTCTTTAACATAAGTAGCCTTTCTTGGAAATACCCTTGCATGTTCATAGCTTCCGCTGGGAGTTGGGGCGGTATGACATGACCAGCTCCGGCTATTAATTACAACTAGGCCTATTAATTCAAAGCTAACTGTCTTTTGACTGTTTTTGCTAGCATATTGTTTATTCATGGAGTGTTGTTTATGGGTGTAAGCGTCAGTGTACCATAGACTAGTTTTTGATAACAGGTTAATTGAAATACGTTAAAACTGTGAACATGTCTTTAGTTTAGGATTGTTTTTGATTTACATAACCTTTACACATTTAAAGAAAAACTTTTTAACCGGATTGAAGTTATGTATTATTATAAATTTACAACTATTTAACATAATTTTAAATTTATCTGACGTTTCGCGTGCTTTACAGCATGCGTGGTCACGGTGACTGAAGACAAAAGATGTTGGATGTCAAAAAGTATCACAGCTGTAGAGAAAGTTTTATTAGCTGTAGCATTATCTGTATTTATTTCCCCGGAGTTGGTATCGACTAAAAGATGGAGGGTTTTGGCAAAAATGGCTCACGGTGTCCTTGGAGTTGTAAATTTATAATACATGACTTCAATCCGGTTAAAAAGATTTTCCTTTAAATGTCTTTAGTTTATTATTGAAAAGCGATGAAGGTGAAGGCAGTACAGTGTAAATTTCCTGTAGAGGTGGATCAGTCTAACCACTGACTGAACGGAAGTCCCCACTGATTAAGGACGCGAAGTTGTCTATATCCTTTGTGGTTGAAATTACTTTGTCAGCGCGATTCAGGGAATAACTTCACCGCAGTGATTGTAGCTGTAGATTTGTTTATAATATACAACTAGCTGACCCGGCAAACGTCTTTTGCCATGTATATTATTTCTAGGAAACATTTTAAGTTCAATTAAAATAACTATCTACAATAATAAAAAATAGGGGTAGTATGTATTTTTGTATGTTGTATCATAAAAGAATAAAAACAAAAAAAATTGTCTAAAAAATTAAAAATAAATTTTTGAGGTGTACACTGTACAGTGTACATCCCTTATCACTTAAGGGTTTGAAAGATAGATAGTAGCCGATTCTCAGACTTGCTGAATATGTATAAAATATTTCGTAAGAATCGGTCGAGCCGTTTCAGAGGAGTATGGGAACGAACATTGTGACACGAGAATTTTATATCTTAGATATCAAGTAATACCAATAACAAGGAAATCTTATGAAGTACTTTCGAATATTACGCTAACCAAAAAAAGCGATAAAGGCATTGTGTCAAATTAAAGGGCTTTGTTAAATTATACATATACACAAATAACTAAAATATAACGTTTAAAGAACTTTATTTCTCATTACAAAAAAATTTTTTTTTTTCATGAATAACTTAATACATACATACGAACGAGATACGCGTCGCCATCAGACAGCCGTCCCAATTTTAGTCTACTACGCTCATTCTGATATGTATCTTTAATGCCCTTTTGAATTGGTTAAACACGTTAATATTACGAATTGTAGACGGTAATTGATTAAATAATTGCACACCCTCATACTTAATAGACTTCTTATTATTTGTACCCGGCTTCGGCAAGATAAACAAACTCGCTCAACCAGTATCGCGTGTAGTGGTGTGTTAGATTTTTTTAAATGATAAGCTACTATGGAGAGAGTTATTTATTTTTTAAGTTATACTTCTTTAGGCGCGTTATGAAAAATTTATGAGAGTGAAATTTTTCGATGCGCGCGCACCGTTACACAAAATTATCAGAATGAAGTTGCCCACGGAAGATGCTACGCCATTAGACATAATTTAAAAACAACATTCGAATAATAATGGAATTTATGTTACACTTAATGTAAAAGAATAATAATGAATATTTATTTATTTAATTTTTAAAATGTAAACTGAACTTTATTGACTATAATGACTCCTTTTCCCGTTTTTGATTATTTAATTGTTATTATTAAAAACTATTTTTAATAATGCCAAAGAAGTATAACTTCTTACGCGCGTACATAGGTACACGCACCCATTTTTTTTAAATAAAGATACAGGTGCTATAAATATACAATGCTACGGGAATTGTTCACCTATATGTCTAAGCAAATTAAAAGAAAAAACAGCAGCATCAAATATAGTCTGAAAGATAGATAAAGGCGAATATCAAATCTATTTGCCAAACTTAAACAAGCTACCTAGAATCGTGTAGATATTGATCTCCTATCTAAATAGAAATATCGGAATTTGAGGTTGCTCAAATACATGTATTAATAAAATTGCTTTTAGTATCGCGTGGTTTAACGTATACAAAATTTATGCTAGAACTTATTTTAGTCACTTTAAATAATGCTTAGATATTTTTGTTAAAAATACTTTTCTGTTTCATTTGTAACTGTTTAAATGTTTAAATTTTTAGTACTAGTCTAGAGCCTTCTATGTATATAAGTATTATTGTCGTAGGAATTTCGGAAGGAAAACCAGGGTTTTCAATGATTGGACTACATCTTCGAATTTGAACTCTTTAGACGGATAGATGGAAGAAATGAATTATATCATTACGATATAATATCGCTTGCCCCGGGGAACAAAGCCGTAAGAGCAATATCAATTTTTACTAGATTTTTTTTAGTTTTTTTTTTTTTTATTATTACTACGATTGTTTCACTATTTAAACATAATTACTGACGATACAGTAACCGTACGTTACGACGCGACGGCACATTTTGACGAATGTTTAAAACCTAATAATCTATTACCACTAAATATTATGACCTTCGTGAAACAGGGATATATTATTACCACTCTTTATTTTACTTTATTTAACTTTTATGATAATTTAGTAGAATAAAAATCTAAACTAAAACCATATTTATGGTTTTTGCGATCTATTTCAGAGAAAGTAAAATTAGGCAACGAGTATTACTAACATTGTGCACAAAATAATTTCCGTGGAATAAAGACATCCTCATGTTTTTATAGTAAAATGTTTGGCATAAATTTAAGGAACGTTACAGTTATATCCCCAAGGAAGTCAAAAATGAGTAAACATTACAAGAGTCGTATTAGTGCTTTAGGGCTATGTTACCAGGTGCAAACGATTTTGTTCCTAATTTAAGTCTCAAAGTAAATGAATTTCAAACTAAATGCCTTACACCGTTTAACGTTACAACTTATAATACTATCGTAAAAGCATGTAGCTGCCATACAATAATATTAATTAAAGTTACCATACAATACAACTATGTAAAAAGGCTTTTAAAAACAATCTCAGCTGAAACGGCGCTTACGTTTTACAGATGCATAGAACATTTTAAAATCCGAACTATTTTGAAATATCGAGATAAAATGAACGGCGCTGATGGATCCAGCTTTTAGCATTTCTTACCTTAGTGCGGCTCTCAACTCATATGCCTTTGTTTATTGGAGCGGATGCATACAATCAATGTTTTCCTTAAAAGCTTACGAGTTTTCACGTGAAAACACGGCGGTTTTCCAAGCTTTTCAGGTTGTAATAGCGCGGTATGGAGGTATTAAAGGAATCGTTGTACTAGTTACACTAAATGCTTTATATGATGCAATACTAAAAATAAAAGTTAGTTGCTAAATTTAACCTCATATAGGGATTAGGAAATATAATTATTCTTGTATGTATTTATTTTTTGATTGCTGTAGCAGTAGAAGTATTGGCACCATGCTTCAGCATGTCTCATGTTCTCTCATCCCCGAGGTCGTAGGTTCGATCCCCGTCTTGCCAATGGACTTTGTCTATGTCCGCAACTATTATAATATCAGGTTGGTTATAACCTGCACAGCGTACAGCAGGTGTATCGTCAGTGCCCCGTCATGAGGTCCTCAAGAAAGAAGGCGCTCACGTCCTAATAGATATTTATAATTATAGTCTTTGTATTGTTTTTATTGGTATGGTTGAGGTGTGAATTGTGTATTTTGTTCCATAACATTTAGTACTCGTGGATTACAAAATATTCTAGTGTTTGTCATATAACCCACATAGGGTCATTGTCTCCCTAATAAACATCTTTTTGTCCTAGGCGCGACAGACAGCCCCATGTGCAGAGGTTATTTCAGCGCAGAGGAATCACTCACCCACGTAGTCCTGGAATGCGAGGCTGTGGCTAAACAGCGTACGGAAATCCTCGGAACAGTGAGGTAACTCCGTGAACCCTGCCCAAGAAGCTTCTGTGCTTTTGGAAGGAGTTAGATTGGCTTAGTTAGCCAGGACTTGACGTCCAACGGACCTATTGAGCGTCTAAGTGCGGAAACTGAGTCCACAAACAATAAACCCCACATATTAATTTTAATATAGAGTGTAAAGTCAAATCACCGAAGCGTCACCCTTTGACTTTGTTCATTAAATCTTCAAGCATTCGTATCGCAAGGCACATCCACGTCGGAATTAGCTCTCGTTTATTTAATACTCGTCACAATCACAAGGAGACAGACAATCTAAGGCATCATTTCATTATGTGTAATGCTACTTTTGTTTATGGGATTAAATACATTTTGTCGCAATGACTCACAGTTTGCGGTCGGAAATCGTTGAAATATTACACAAATCCGCTTATAATTACAGGTAATTACTAATTGTGTGACTATCATGTATCAATTTATACATTCTCAGTCGGTAGCTCATATCTGAGCGTCGTGGTGAGCATGGAGACATATGGAGCGGATAATCTGTTTCCACCAGCGCCTTTCTTATACAGTGAATATTTTTGAGAGCGATGAGTCTTTCATTTGATCGGTCCATCTAGGTGGTGAACGGCCACGTGATCTGATTAAAACAAGATTACATATGGAAAGATAATCAATAAAGTTATTACAATTCCTTTTGTACTCCTTGCCAATACTTTAAAACAATAAAATACAAAGCATTTTGGTTACATATAAAGTACAATTTTGTTTGTTCCGTACCAAATATACAGAGGATTGGCAAACTGCCTTGATGACGGATACATATGTCGGGTTACGGCTGCCAAATCCGTATGTAGGTAAGCGGGGTGACGCCGAATCAATTACGGATAAGTTTGAATAACCCCCGGTACTGGGATCACAGTGATGCGTAAACAGAGTGAAGAAGAGCATAAGATTTAAAAGTGTCTGCTCGTGAACTGTTTCCCTTATTGTACCGTAATTTTCTTTGAGTTGATCCTCGGAATAGATAATTAGGCGTAGCATTTGAGAGAAGCTTCTGTTAAAACATTTTACAAAATCGTTGAAAATATGTTTCAGTATAAGCTTAAAAAATTTTAGTAAGCATTTTTTGAAGTTATACTTCTTTACGGGTTAGGGGAAAATGATGAGAGTAAATTTTTACGATGCGCGCGCACTTCGTCACAAAAAACCGACACCCTGAAGTAAGCTTTAACAACAAAATCAACATTTTACTTTTTTTAAAGTTATACCTCTTTCGACGCGTTAGTGAAAAATTATGAGAGTAAATTTTTTCTATTGTAACAACGTTGGGCGTTACATAAAGCGAAAGATAAAATTTTTGAAAGGACACACACGTTTTTTTTATACAGAACTGTCCTTTAGACTCAGATAGACCTATAATCCTACCAGATGTTAAGTGAGATGTGTACTTCCGGTGACCCATGTTCTACTTAGAGATATTAAAGGGAACAAGGAGTTTCACCTCATTGCTGTTTTCACAAGAAAGAAGAAAATAAGATGTAAACTGCGAAGGGAAACTACGAGCGTGCTTCCAGACGAACGTAGTTTAAGAGGGGATGACGGAATCAGGTTGTGTTGTTCCAATAAGCATTTACAGGAGTGCAATCTATTAAAGACTTACTGGCGGTCTGTTGCCAAAACCATCTTTGTACCATGCAACTTATTATTTATGAAGGTATTTAAATAAGTTATTATTAATAACACTAAAATTATTTTAAATAGGGTAATTGAAAATTCTTTTACATACAAAGACCCTATATCTGATAAGTCAACATGTTTACAGTGAAACAAATGTATTTTGACCAATTTAAAAAAAGGAAGATATGCAATTGACTTTTACATATCAAGATGAATCCTTAGGAAATACTCCAAGTTAGATAATCGGTTCAATATTTGAGTAACGTCCACGCATTTCTGGTTAAATATTTGAAAATTAAATATCGATATTAGCCAATAAAAAACCTCCAATACTTGAAACTAAAACTCCTCGCAAGGCAACAAAATCTTAAGTTCAACGTCCCCACAGAACTAGGAAATCGCTCATTGTAAAAGAAAAAACTACCGCGTCCGCCTCTGAGAGCCCTTGAAGGTTTCAACCCGTAGTCTGAAAAGTACTTTGCGTCAGCATAACACTGCACGCACTCTAAACCAAGTCGTAAAGGTCCAAAATTGTCTGCATTTCTGTCCACACTTTACAGAAACCGGTAATTCCCAAGGGTACTTTTGTTGTAAACGCTTTTCTTAAGAACGCGTTGAAAATGTTCATTTCATTTGCAAATGAATTTTTACATTTTTGCATTCGCTCTAATTATATAAGTATTCATTGTGACTGCCCTATAAATAAAAAGCGTATAATAAAAGTTTACCAACGTTTTTATACCTAGAACATTCATTCCATAAAGATTAAAGTTATTAGTATCAAAAGCCGATATCTTTGAGAGCAGTGTTGGCCTAGTGGCTTTAGCGTACGACTCTCATCCTTGAGGTCATAGGTTCGATGCCCACCTGTGCACGAATGGACTTTCTTTCTATGTACGCATTTAACATTCGCTCGAACGGTGAAAACATCGTGAGGAAACCGTCTTGCCAGATACCCAAAAAGTAGTCGGCGTATTTGAGGCACCGGAGGCTGATCACCTACTTACCTATTAGATTAACATATGATTATGAAATATATTCAGATATATAATATATAGATACAAAAATCGGAGACCCAGACCTAAAGAGGTAGCGGCAATAATTTTTTTTATTTATCAAATGTATTGACTACAGTGAAATGTTCTTAGATCAAGTTGTATATGATCTAACCCCGTTCTGTGTTTAATTCCCTAGAAAAAAGGAACGCGGCAAGCAAGTTAGTAATTTTCTCCACGAAAAGTAAGTAGCTACTTGCTTTGAATAAATAACAAACATGAATATTCAGATATATGTGCGCCCATCGGGAATTACGAGTCCAAAGACACAAATCAATGTCAAGAACACAGAAGTTTGGCTGTATTAAATAGTGGATTCGCTTGGCTAACTTGAATTCTAAGTCCTCGCTAGACAGTTCTGGCATTACAACTTCATCACAGACGAGACAAATTAGTATTGTCTTTGATTTACATAACCTTTACACATTTAAAGAAAAAACTTTTTACCGGATTGAAGTTATGTATGTCTTCAGTCACCGTGACCACGCACGCTGTAAAGCACGCGAAACGTCGGATAAATTTAAAATTATGTTAAATAGTTGTAAATTTATAATAATACATAACTTCAATCCGGTAAAAAGCTTTTTCTTTAAACGAGACAAATTAGTTAATAAACATACCTAATAACCTAACTAACTAATTATAAATTTAATCCCACCAAAACTCGTAAATTAAAAACTAGACCACACAAAATATGACAATTTTCCTAAAGCTTCAGGAGCATTAATTACTAACACATACAATATTAACTTTACCGCATGGAAAAACTATGAAACTGCGCTAATGAAAAAACTTTCACGTCGGCCGTTGACATGTTTACAGATTTTCAAATAAATTCTATTCGAGATGAAAAGGGATCTGCTTTTTACAAATGGAAGGTATTGTGAATGTTTTCATTACTCGATAGCTATAAATAAAAGTTGACTTTCATGTACGGACTGGAATTGCGATCGGAGGCTTCAATGGAACGGCAGACTGAGGAAATCAATGGAAATAACTAATAGCTCGTCTGTCCAAAATAGGTAAAGGTACGTTCGACCAATTTAAAAAAGGCTGTGTACTCTGAATGTTTGTTCTAGACAGAACGATAAATGAACTTGCTTTTTAGTTGTTTAGTTATTATGTTAAACAAATTTCAGTTTTGGTTAAAATAGTAAACGAAAGGTCAATCTAAAATTGTTATTTAATGTTTTGTCTTTTTTAATCTCCTAAACAAATTGTCTTTGGTTCCCGATGTCATCAATAACAGACATTAAACAATGTGTTTAATTCGCATTTATATTCATTAAATAAGTATTATTTTTATAATAACATATTCCTAACTAAAGCCTTATTAAAATCTGTTTGTATAACCGTTAATCTAAAAGAATTTAGTATGCGAAGATCTTTGATTCAAAGAGTTACTTTCGGGCTCATTGTAAATATTTATGAATAATTTAAGACATCAAATATTATAATTTAAAAATAAGAGAAATATTGAAAATCGTAACAACATTAATTTTATTTTTAAATCGATAGCTCAAAACAATTTGTATAGAATTTTAACAGCTGTTGTTCACGAAAGAATACAATAGTTATGATTTGTGGCCCGCTCTTGCACGCAGGGCTGCATCGAAATGTATGAAGTGCCAACACACGAATTCGAAAATTGTATATTGCCCAATAAAATACTTGACAAGAACACAGTAGCTTTAAATCAATACAAGTCTACAGTGATTCGTTGTATGTTTCTCTTGTTTTATAATTGTGTAAATCCCACACAATTATTATTTTTGGCTTTTTATCCAAATCTAGTCAAGTCAAATTATAAAGTGTTAACAAACAAATTATAACTCACGATTTAATTTTAAATACCGTAAAACATCATATTTTTATACCATTTTTTTTAATGTAAGAAAATATTCTCTAGTAAATTTCTATAATATAAATATATTATATATTTGTGTCATATTAAAGAACAAAATTGTGAATGAGGCTTAAATATAAGTATTTCCACAAATATGCAAAATTTTTAGTGAGAAATTAAAATAGCTTGTTAAAAAAATAAACAATTTACTTATAATTACAAAAAATTATGAGCCTAAAGTCTTAAAATTAAACATTTTCACAAAAGATGTCACTTTACCCGCAACCATAAAATATATTTTCGGAAGACAATACAAAAAACAAAGAAACTTTTCTTATTTAAAGTACAGCGATAAAACAAAAGTGTGCCTTTAGATTTGAATCTCGTGGTCATTAGAGAGTCAAGTTAGCATACATTTTAATATCTCGAGACAGCTGCGGCCTGAAGGCGTTGCAAAGTATAAAAAAATATTTATTTTCCCCTGTATCTTAGGATTTATTATAGCAATATTCTTTCGGACATCTGATATAATGTTCAAGCCGTTGTTTTCTTACCGTCTATGAAATATGTGAATATTTTATCTCACATATATTACCTTCATAGCTCAGGTCACGTCCTAGTTCCTGAATAGATTGTAGCTCAACTTGTTGATTGACTGCTTGTTTTGGGTTTGTAACTTGAACAATTAGAATCTAACTTTTTTTATTATTGAGACATTGACAGGGGTAACTTATTGTAGTGACCTGGGGAGTGTGGGGTCGGGCCGCGAAGTGCAATGGACCCATACCCACTAAACCCAATTGCCCCATCTGCTCGCTATGGACGAAAGGCAGGGTGACAGTTTACCGTAATCTATGCTGCCGTCTAGAACGTATGCTGTCTGCATCTTCCAAAATCGATCCTAATGTAACCATGCATAATTAGACATATAATGTAATATATGGAACTTTAACATCTATAACTTTAGACGGCCAAAGACAACGGCCTAGCAATATGGTTCTTCGTCTTGGTCTGCGAAGCTTTTTTTCAAGTAACAAAAAAGGTACGCTTTAATATGTGTACCTAGTTTGGTTTAGATCTTGATTGTGAAACCCTTTTTTTATTCATATAAAAAATGTTCTCTCTTAACTAAAGTATACTTTTGTCACTTCTTCTTCTTTTAGTGCCTCTATATTACTGGAGGTTGGCCGTCAGTCTCTTGAAGGTACTCTTGTCCTGTGGCAGATGCAACTCTTCCGCAGTTGCAATACCGGTCCACACCCTAAGGTTTCGAAGCCATGATTTCTTCCTTCTACCAACACGCCGTTTACCCTGAATGCTATCTATTCTAATTGATTAAAGGAGGTGGTAGAGGTTATGATGCAACACGTGGCCCAGGTTCGCAACTTTCCGTTATTTAATTTTCTGCATAAGTTTTTTCGATATTCTAACGCGTTTAAGAACCTTGTTAAATACCTTCTGGATCCAGCTTCTACGAATTATGCGACGATAGCACCACATCTCAAATGCTTCTATGCAGCGACAGGTATCTCCTTTAATTGTCCAAGCTTAACAGCCGTACAGAACGCTTTTCATCACAGCGTAATACAAAGACACGGAAGATAATAAGGATATATAAAATACTTTTAATAAACATGGTCCTTACTCAGTCATATCTATCTAACAGATTAGATAAAGTCATAAATTAAATGGTTAGTTAGATTAATATTATAATGAAGAAGCAATAATTCAATATTTAGCAATAATTATTGTTATCATTTAACGGTGCTCGATTACATAAATTTCCGCTTATTAAACAAGGAAGGGCAATGTTACTTTTGCCAATTGTATATTATAAACTAATATAAACTTCATGAACAACTATTTCATGAGCACTATTGTTACTCCATCTTGTCTTTACCAAATCGTCATGATCGTAGAACAATGTCGGATTTGAAAAAAATCCAACATCCACTTCTTATCATATTTGGATACTACATCGACTAAATATTACGGCTACATTAAAAAAATCTATGTGTTATAAATTTCAATTTAATCAGTCGGTAAAGTGACGGATTTGATAGAAACATGGGATTTTTCTAGAAAACTGTGTAATTTAATGTTATTATTTTTATTTTGTATCAAAACAAACCAATTTTCATAATAACAGAATATGAATTAAAATAGTTATGACAAAAACTAACATATTATATTATTTTGAAATGGCTGCCCTGTAAAGTTTACTATTTGTCAGATCCGTCACTATTCTACAACTATGACGAAATTTATAGTGCGAAATCTTCTGAAGATGGTAAGCCGGCTAAAATTTCAGACCTCGCGTTTAAAATCGTTAATGCCGACCTAAATATACCTTGAGTTTACCGTTAATTGAATTTCCATTACCGCTCCAATGAACTTATTGGCTTATTCCACTCGACGATCTAAGGTTGTTACGAGTAAAACTCATCACTTGTCTTTGTGTAAATGTCGCCCGTGGAGGCGTAGGCATAGCACTCGAGCTTAATAATGCTTCATTAAATTTATTTTACTAACTTTGATAACAAAAGAAATTATATTCTGATATAAACGTAAGTTTATAGATAATATCAACAATTGCATTACAGCCTTGCAATGCTGTAACTCACTTTTCGAATTCTCACAGCGGTTTTCGCCCCGGCGCGCGGTCGCTCTCAAAACAGTCGTGAAGCAGTCATTTTATGATTTGGCATTCTGATAAGGTGGTTTATTTTTACAGAATCGCAAGGCAGCTTATTATGGGTTTCAGTCTCCTTCAGTATGTTTCGCCGTTCCTATCTTTTGCATCCAGTGTCAGATCTCAAGCTTCCTACATTTCTGACAACGTCGTTTTACCAAAGACACCAGTTTTCAATTGTTTGAGACTTGTCATAAATCATTAGTTATGTGTGTATAACACACGTTTATATTGATCATTTATTAATGAATGTTTGTGTTAATATTAAACCTAAAATGATTGAAAAGCGTTCACAAAATTGGTCCCATAAAGTCGTTACAAGTCTTCGAGGGAAATTTCTGAGCGTTATGCAAATAAGACTAAATTGCATATGCGCTATCATAATGGGAACACTTTAAACTATGACTCGGAGTTTGAATATCATTACGCGGATAGGCTGAATAATGCTTGAATGGTTTGACGTTTGTTTGCCGCGGATACTCATTTAATAAAAGTTATTTTATTATGTATACCTCGTAACATCGACTTATATAAATAATGTTCTTTGCGTTTATATCCATTGATGCTTTGTTAAAAAGATATCAATTTCGAACGAAGTAACTTAGGTGGATTATTATTATTTCGTTAATTATATACACATAATATGTATACATGTGTTTTCCTTAGAACCACTACTTGTAATATGTAAAAGTGTTCATAAAAATGTTTCTTAGAGAACAAGAAACGTAAAAGGTGTTTATTGCCTGTGAACATCTCCCACTTTAACTAATTAAGGAACTTATCACACAAAAGGAAACAAAAATCCAGCAACATTTCCATTTCTTAAGGTTAATTATCCTACTCAACAGTACGTTGCAATTACAAACGGTTCGTTTCTTCGACTTCGCCAACGTAAATCTATGCAGTTAAACTGTTTCAACCATGAAAACTTGTATTTAGAAATGTTCTTTTTAATTAACTTCTAACTTAATCATATCGGTAGCTTTTAGCGAAGTTTGAGAGACTTTAAAATGCATTTTGCCACTTTGCATTTTAACTTAAAACGAGTTTTGCGTTTAAGAAGTTTCTTAATGTTTCTTCTTTGTCATTTTACTGCATTTCATAAAATATTATACTTAATGAATTGTTAATGTGGTGAATAATTTTAACGCCGTTATACAGGGATAGACATTGACGACTTATTGGTCTAGTGGTTAGTACCCCTGACTGCGAATCCATGGGTCACGGGTTCGATCCCCGGCTGAGACGAACATCGATGTGATGAGCATTTGGTGTTGTGCTTAGGTCTTGGGTGTTTAAATATGTATTTATATGTCTATCTATCTATAATATCTATGTATATCCGTTGCCTAGTACCCATAACACAAGCTTCACCAGCTTAGCATGGGACTCGGTCAATTGGTGTGAATTGTCTTTAAAAAAAAAGACATTGGAAATTGTATTCGTTTTTAAAACAAACTCCCAAGCTAAATTAGATAATTATCACTAAATAAATTCAAAGCCCTCGTTAAACGTTAATTAATCGATAAAGCTTTTTATAAATTTGACGAATATTTAAATGATCCTAATCTTTGGGATTGATTTGCTCCAGTTCAAATAATTTGTATGACTCAAAACTTAGCGATTAAAGAGTGCCGGAAAGTTTCTTGCCAGTTCTTCTTTCCCGCTCTACGCCCTTGACTTGCGAACTGGTAGTAAGTATAAATTTACTATTAATTTAACTTCTTTTTTGACGTTCATAAGTATACTTGTTTACCTATATGAATGAAGTTATTTTGAGTTTGAGTATGAGTTTGAGCTTGCTGAAATATTTTACTACCTAAAAGTCTTGCCATTAATGAATGTTCATAATATCTGCAAATATATTATCTTCAATATATGAATAAATATTGATTTCAACAGTCTAAAATTGGTTTATCCATAGCTATTTGTAGTCGACTTTGGACAATCATTTTGCAATTGCATTCAAAACGAAACAGTAACAAATAGTCACATTATATACAACATTGTGTGAAAGTATCGACGATAAAATAAATAAATCAAATCGATTTCATCGTTATTGTCCATAAAATGGCATTGTCTAACTTTAAAAATGAACAAGTCATTTTGCGACGAAAACGCTGAAGGCTCTGAAAACTTGGCGAAAAGAAACTTGCAAAATCAGGTATTCGCGAAAAGAAATTCAGCAAGATTCTAACAATGGTATATTGATCACTTAAAATTTGTAACTCAAATTTGGGTAAACTTTTAATTGCTTCACAATTTCGACACATTTGAATATTTATTCATCTTCCTCTTCTAAATGGCAGGGTCTCTCTCTTGTCCATTGGTCTGTTGTGATTCGCACGGTCTTTTTCCTCCTTTGGCGTTTCCTATGCCTTTCTCCCAGCCCTTGCCCACCACTATCTTTGTTGCGACTGAGAGAGAATCTAAAATCTTCCCTCTTCAACGTACTTGCTTTCTTCGTTATGTACTTGATAAGTTTGGACATGTACACGACTATTAATAGTAATATTCCATAGTATAATATCTTGTGGGCTGTGCATTCTTCGGGTTCTTTGAAAACTAGCATTTTGTTAAAACACTGAAATTTTGGTTGGGAGTTTTATTTGATACATTGACTTGACATTTAAAAATTATCGATTTACGAAAAACTAAAATCTAAGGTACAGATTAAAAGAAAATTTCTTTTCAAGGCACAGATTAAGTGTTTTAGTTTATGGTTACGTCATATTTTTGTTTTCTTTTTCCAGCGGAGAATGGAATATTTTACAGGGTTATTTGTAGTAAAAAGCTTTTGTGTAAAAAAGGAATTTGTGATAAACAAGTTTTACGACATTTTGTCTACTCGTTCCGCGACAGAACCAGTTCTAGCAATGAGTGTCAAAAGGTATAAAGTGCTTATAAATTACTCTTGATAAAAATAGTAATGACTATGGAATCCCCATTAATATCTACCATCGAATAGTCGTTAATTTATAGTTATAGTATATTGGAAAAATAAATAACCTAATTTAACGATGACGATGATATTAATTTATTCCTAATGGGAAAGGCAAAGAACTTTAGTCCATACAGCCAGGTCTTGTTCTTGGTAATAATTAGAGAATTTTGGTAGTTTCAAAGGCCGAAGCCACGTCTTACGTATTTCCTAATTTAACGGTTTTGGACTGATTTGACGGTGACGTTCTCTGTGACATATAATTACTAAGGGAATGTTCCGATATACACTGCGAGTACTGTATAGTGCTCCCACTGTTCAAAAATTCGTTCCGCTATGGACTGCCAGTATACAACCGCAGCGTCCTAGGGAAATATATGACGTCACAAATCCCCGCTATACTTCTACTGCGAGCACTGGCGTTTTCGAGGTAAGGTACTCGCAGTGCTTTGATCACGTGATCAGTTAAAACCACTTAAATGCCTAACGGCTGATATAACTTACAGTTTAATAACAAACATTGAAAATTCTAACTTACTTTCTTTGTAGTATTAATTCAATTGACAGTTAATATTAATATAGATTTTTTTAATGCGATAATACTCCAATAATAGTTTTTCTTGTTGAATTGAAAAACTTTGATGCACTCATTTGAAAACTGTGTCGAAAAACGAAGCTGACTAGTATACTGGACTGCGTTCCGTTTTAAATTGTAACCAGTATAGCTGGCTATAGAGAAACGGTTTCACAGTATACTAAATTGACGGTACTCTGTACAGTGGTCGCAGTGTATATCGGAACATACCCTAAGTCTGCTGACAGTAACGTCATTGCTCCGTCATGTATGACATATTTTGCTTATGGCGCCATTCATACGATACCTTACATTGTCCACTTTAATTATTAGGCTCGATATAAATTAAAATTAAGATCACCTCTTATTAAACTGTTTGTGGTTTCTACGTAAGTTCTGAAATTGAACTGTCTAACTTGCCCCGACATCTAATTCTATGATAATATCTAAAAGTTATTTAAATCATTCAACAATTACAATAAGCAATTATTTTGGTAAATATTCCGTATCGCGACACCAGCGATTTTGAGGCTTATTTTTTTTTACAGTCACGTTAAGATCTCTATACATCATAACTAGTATTGTTATTATGGCACATGAAAAAAAAAATCAATTTATTAAAAAAAAATATTAATACACTAACCTAACCTAATCGAACAATATTAATAATAGGTTTTTTGTACAGCTCCGGCACAGACATTTTATTCAAATTTTTTCTCTTCCTCCGCGCCTCCGATTTTTATATACACTCTAGGGGTAAGGCAGACAAGACCACGTGGATAGTGGGGTGCTCTGATTCGGTTTTGGGTACTTTTTTTTCAAATAAGTTTATGCGCCATCATAAAAATACTAGTTATAGTTCTGAGAACTTATGACGAAGTCATAAAAGAAAATCAGCCTCAAAATCGCTCGTGCCGTGATACGGAATATTTACCATTATTTTTTCTAGTAAATATAATTAATAATTGAAAATAATAATTTTGAACGTAAAGTTTCCTGGTGCTATGACAGTTGACACACATTTATAAACGTTATCGCCAAATTTTGATAAGAGCTATCGATATATCTTGGAGATTTCCAAATTTCATCTTTGCTAATTGTTAAACTTATAAATTTAATGCTAAGTATTGTTCACAAATTTGTTTTACAAAAATAAAAATCTATATCGATGGGAATTCTTGATATAAAACTGTTTACAAAATATATAACAAAACAACTTATAACTCGTAAATTAGTAACTTTAATATGAACATATATTTATTTGATGGTACAAATTTAGTTTACACATTAACATTATTATATGTTATACCCAACCTATATTGTAAGTATGTTTATACCCAATTGAATATTGTGTGACATCTTTTTCTGTTTTAATAGTGTCATTTTATCATTTACATACTTTGCTTAGCTTTGAAAAATACCTATGTTTCTTTAAACAAACAAAGCAGCAGAGGAGAGTATTACAATTCATAAACATGATAAGGAAAATTTTAATTATCATAAATACCAGTGATATAGCATACTTACCAGGCGGCGTCTATTGTTGTAGTTTTTACCTATACTAAACTGATTCCTAAAGAAGGTTTAGGTGTTCACTATTATTTATTTTACTACACGGAATCATCGTTGAAGAGTTCGCATGAGGTTTAGGTAAAATACACGAAATCAACGCGGGCGGCAGCTGTTTTAAGATAAAATATGATATTATAAGCAATAATATTTTATTGTTTTTGTAATACTATCTACATAGCTAATTAATTGCATATTATTTTATTAAACATGGTGAGCAGTAGTCTGTAGGTACACTTAAATGTTCAAAGAATCAAAGTCATTGATCTATAGCAAATTATAAAATCTTCGAAGTCGAAAGAAGGGGACCGTCGTCATGTTTCTTATCTCCGGCGATTTTTTTACTAATTTCTTCATAATCACCCTTCCTAAACTCAAAATGAAATGAAACTTTTCAATATCCGCAATATGAGTGGCGGATATTGAAAAGTTTCAAGTTGTACAGTTGTACCTATATTAGACACAGTATATCTACTAATAAACAGACATTAAGAACTTTTTTAAATTAAAATATTTAATTTTATAAGTTCTAAACTATTACATGGACACTTTGATACAAAAAACTTAGACAAAAAGTAACTTTTTTGAATCGGCTAAACTAAAAAAAAATTACGTACCGTAAAACAGTATTTTAATCACAATTTTGCAAGTACACGCCAACTTAATAAGTGTTCAAACGCAATTACGATGAAACGTTACAGCGACGCCTAATCGTGTTTAAAAACCCAATATTAAATTTCTGCTTCATACTTATGTAGAGAATCCTATGCAATTCTACGTATCACTGACATGAGTGAAACAACGAAGTTAGGTAAATAACGTCGTTAACAACTCACTGTACGCTGACTAATAATTTCATAGCAACAGAAAAGTGAATTCGCTCGAGGCTGAAGCTGTAAACAATTTATTTCCATAACTCAGTTAGAATACTAATTGCTACTCCCATACAGTATACATTTTCATGGAAATAGATTTTTAGATAATTTAGTGACATCGTTTCTGTGTACAACACTCAGGCCGTATAACACTTAATCGGTGATGGATAACATACATAAAATTTCAAAAATTTGAGACTTCTGATACCATGAATTATTTTTATTAAATTTTATCGTTAATCTTCGCATCTATATATACATCATTTTTCGACAATACATAAACTATAACAATGTAATCTTATGATTCCAAACCCCGAAAACCAAAGAGAGTGGGCAACACACTCCAGATGAATCCAAGTCACATTACCAAGTAAGATCTCGACTGGAAACCCAAAGACAACGGAAAATGTGGCCGTTCAAAACAGACCTGGAAACGAAGCATCATTGCAGAGGCCAAAGAAGCTGGAATGACCAGGGGTGAAGTTAAAAATGGTGCCCAGGAACGATTAGGCTGGTGTTCTCTGCCCTTTCCTCCACATGGAAGATTATTTAAGTAAATTATCTGATATGTACTTGACTAAAAATACACAAATGTACTAAGAAGATAAAGATCGTTTTGGTACAGGTACTAGGCCCGTATTCCAGATTCCAGAGCTGTCTTGCTCAAGGGGAGACTGTGACTTGAGATACCTATTCGTATTATATATTTATAGTAGTTGTAGTTTGAATTCTCGGCGATTATTTACAAATGAGCCACCATTCTATAAATGAAACGAAGAATTCAGTTTTCTTGTTGGACCATCCAAAAGCGCGTACCATGCAAACAGCGAGATTAAGACACATAACATAATTTTACGTAAACATATTTAGTTCCATCGAGTCTGATGCTTTAATGGAACGTAAACAATTCAGATTTCACAAACAATTTGGGTTTATAAAAGCACGAGAATAATGTTATATTATGCAAAGTGTATTTACATTGGAAGTATTTATACGGTTTCAGAAGCGACACTGCCAAATGCGACAACGTTCCCAACGGGCAATCTCGGTTCCTAAATTAGGTAATAGAGCCAGACTTAATTAGAATAACACAGTTCAATCTAAACAGGTACCGCTTTAATTATAAACTGGCCAAGCTAAATGCATTCACGATATTATGTGCGCAGTGTAGAGTAGGACTGGAATTATAATATTGAATTCGGTTTTTTGAAAGTCAGTTTTTAATTTTAGTTCTATTTTAAAATTGTTATATATGCTGAAAATGGTAATTAACAAAAAATACTGGTATTATTGTGAAAAAGCGTGAGGCGCTCTGTGCCATATTTTTCGTGTATCGAGCAACCCACGCTTTTTCACAATAATACCAGTATTTTTTGTTCATTACCATTTTCAGCCTAAATTAGGAATTATTTTTCACTTTTTAGTTTCTAAACTATATTTATTATATTGTCTATTCACAACCAAGCGAAACGCATCATTGTCGTCTTTTGTTTTGTGTTTCTACCCCCGCATCACAGTAATTCTATAACAAATAGAGTCTACGTTGTCTCGGAAACAATAAAGCAGTTGCGTTGCAACATTTCTTGTACTAGCTGGTGCCCGCGACTTCGTCTGCGCAGGATTAACACATATTTCATCTACTTTAAATACCAGAAGCGATAAAAGTATCTATTTTCATTCTTTATTACTACCAAATGTGCACATAAGATATAGATATATACTGTGGCGGGCTTTTTTGTAGGACTATTTAAGATAATCATTTCCATCATACATCACATATGTGTAACTTTAGCGGTTTTGCAGCGAACGCCAGAATAGCTCGCAGATGGTAGATTTTTTCCTACTCACTTGATTTTTTGGACAATTGAAGCAATATCTTTATAAATTGTAGCCTATGTGTTATTCTGATGTATAAGCTATATTATTGTAACGTTTCATTAAAATCCATTTAGTAGTTTTTACGTGAAAGAGTAACAAAAATACATAACCATACTTACCAACTTTCGCGTTTATAATATTAAGTAGGATTTGCAATGGCTTAAGGCATTTGGTTTCACATTAATACATTATATTTATGCCTCAACCACGTTTACATTGTTTAAGCTAATATATTATATGAGTGTATGTAGTGAACAAATATTAGCGGTGTTTATGTAATCATATACGAGGCAGTGCGATTTCTCAATGCTGAAAAGACAAATGGGTCGCTTGAGTCGTCTAGTTGAAAATTACTCTAGGCAAGCTTCTTCATAAATTATATGAGTCGTATTATTTAGCTGAGTTTAAGTCTTAACGAATTAAATTAATTCGAAGATTGATTTTAGATTCAGTGTCAATAAAGCGTTACAAGTAACTTACAAATAAACTAACAATTTATACTTATAATATTATATTATATTATAAGTGGAAAAGAAGTATTATTTTTGGATAGTCATCTATGTTGTATGTTACAGACTACGCATGCGTCTATATGCAGTTGCATTTTTTTTTACAAATAAGGCTATGTTCAGATGGCAAAAACTTGACGCGCATTTTCAAATCGCGCGACTAGAGATTATGGTATTTTCATACAACTGTTCACATGTACGCGCGCTAACGCGCGTTAACGCGCGTCAACGCGGCGCTCAGAGAAAAAGTCTCTAGACGCAGGTGATCGCGCGTTGACGCGCGCTTTGATATTAATGTAATGTCCGTTTGCTGTTCAAATGAGCGCGCGCTTTCATCGCGATCGCATGTAATTTTGATAATTTTCGTAATTATATTTTGTTTTCGCTTTTAAAATGAGTGAAATTGAAGATATTGACATCGACTTACTAATCGATGAAGTAGAAAAAAGGTCAGCAAGTTGGAATATAGCAAATTTGTATAAAAAATATAATATAATTTGTATTTTTTTTCAAAATTGGATGAACCCAATGTGTACGTTTTCTTTTTCTATATTTTTCTTTATAATATAACCACAAAATAATAGCCTCTTCCACGTCCATTTTCTACGTTCTACCGAACTAGACTGACGAGTACTCTCGCAACGCGCGTTAGCGCTCATCATCTGAACGCTCATCAAATTTAATCGCACGTTGACGCGCGTTAACGCGCGTTACATGTGAACATAGCCTAAATTAAAGAATATAGCTTCGTTGGTGTTTTTCTCTTTCACTTTGAAATGATATAACCGATTTTCCTAAAAACCTTCTTAAGCAATTCTTATTATTCAAGAAATGAGCGTGTCAATTCCTAAAAGGCCGGTGACGCATTCGCGAGCCCTCTGGCATGAAGTGTCCATAGACGGCAGTATAACTTAACATCAGATGAGGTTTCTATCTCTATGTTAATGTATCAACAATGCAAAATAATTTTATATTTATTCTTTAAAGATAAACACAATTGTGTACCAAGGTTCCAGTACAACTAATAAATAATTTTCACACAACCAATCGCTACACGGATGACAAAACATCTGTTATTCATAACACATGAGGGTCGCGCCCTAATGGATGCAATGTCCCTTATGACAAGAGCATAGTGAGCAATTTCCTGCGAAGCCACACATTTCAATCTCATACAATATTGTGGATGATTTGCACGCTCCCAAATGCGGAACACGCACCTACCTGACAAATTTATCACTTTCGCGATTTCGGTACTAAACAGTGACATATATAAAATCAACGTCATCCACTTTAGAATGATGTGTTTATCTTTATATCTTTATATATATAATTCTTCTGTGAGTGTGTATGTCACTGAACTTCTCTCAAACGACTGGACCGATTTTGATGATTTTTTTTGTGTGTGTTCAAGGGGATCTGGGAATGGTTTAGATTTACAAATCAGCCCGACAGATGGCGCTGCAGTCGGTACTTTCATACTTTGTTTAATATCTTAATCGGTTGAAATATCATGCAGGACAACGTCTGTGGGGTCCGCTAGTAATATATATAATTCTACTGAATGCGTGAATGTCACTGAACTCTTCTTAAACGGCTTAACTGATTTGAATGAATTTCTTTGTATCCGTTTGGGTGGTGCCATGGATGGTTTAGATTCACAAAACAACCCGGCAGATGGCACTGCAGTCGGTATCTAGGTTATTTATCTTTACAGCAAAGTTTATATAAATCTTCTGAGCATGTGTTACGAACATATACATCATATACGCCGGACTCCTACTGATTTCTACCTATTTCCGCGGTAAAGGGAACAGGAAGATTTTTTAAATGGGGAATTTACACCACTAGTTCATATGAAAAATCATTAAATTTCAGTAAATTTCGATAGAATCTGATAGGTTGTTTAAAATACAATCGATAATCTGAGAATCAATAAATTAAAACTTTTGTACTTAAAAAAGTGAGCGCATGAATATATGTGGAAGAGAAATTCGTTTAATTCTAAAACACCATCATCACAAAAATATATAAAATGAAATATCAGTGGCGCTACATTTTTGATTTGATTTCATTTTTGAATCTAATAAGCAAGTAGTTGATTAGCCTCCAGTGCCTGACACACGCCGTCAACTTTTTGGGTCTAAGACATGTCGGTTTCCTCACGATGTTAAACGCGTTTCTAAAAAGAAGTGCATGGCCGGGGATCGAACCTACCACCTCAGGTATGAGAGTCGCAAGCTGAAGCCACTAGGCCAACTAAGCTCTCAAAAATATATAGACTGTGTAATACTCTAATTTTACCTTACAATTCTGAATCGAGACTCTAGATAAGTATATACGAATCGATACTAGATGGCAGTTGACTATATATCGATTTATTTTAAACTAATCTAAAAAAAGTTTTCATAGAACGAGCTTATGCAGGTTTTTATAAAAAAGACATAATTTTCCGATGGATGAAAGATGTTTCATCATAATTATCTTGATTAAGATTGAACCTTCATTATACGCGACGTTTCAATGTAATACTTTTTCTTAGATCAATCTTTGGGTCACTTATTTCGGGTGTCAAAAATGCGAAAATTTCCGACCCAGTAATTCCCCTCATTTTCCTAACGAACGCTCTTTCCTCATACTTCAAAGTCTTCAAACATAACATTAATAGGCCCCTGGCTAATGAAGGCGTATTAAGGATAAAGTGAAACTGTGCTTCAGGAAAAATCTAGAAAATTTTCTAAATGATGGGCTTAGGCAAAACGTAGAAAGTTGTCATAAAAATATTTAAGGAATTAAATATACATTTTAATAAGCACATACAAATAATGTTTTCATATTTTTTGGGTCAAGTCTCAGTACCGCTAAAAACAACAAAACAAAACAATTATTCTTCACCGGGCCACAAACCTAAGTCTCACGGAAGAGTGTTAACGTACTTAAGTAGTTCATATTATTTCACTCAAATAAAAGGAAGGCGTATCTTTTATTCCTTAAATCTAGACTTTGTTAGACTATATTTAATATTCGATACGAAAAGTAAATAATGATACTGAGCAGTGTTGGCCTAGTAGTGTTAGTTCAGCGTACGACTCTCATCCCTGGTGTCATAGATTCGATCATTCTATGTGCGCATTTAACACTTCCTCGTACGGTGAAGGAAAACGTCGTAAGTAATCCGCCTTACACCCAGAAAGACGACGGTGTGTATCAGGTCAAGGATAATCATCTGTTTGCCTATGACAAATGTACACGGAACAGATCAGACAGAAATCTGTGGCACCCAAAAGGTACTTATGGTGATATATAAAATTAAATTAAAATAAAAAAAGCCCTTTATTTCTTACAGCCTATAAAACAAGAAGTTAGATTAGGTTTGTTTGCTCACATACAATTGTTCGTTTTGTTAGTAATTTCATTTGTATCCCAAATTTACTTGCGTTAGTTTTTCCTTAACCCTATATACTAATAAACTATTCTCTGTAAGAACTTCTCTGTAGGTGAAGGCCTCCTCCAAACGTAGTCCTCTCTAGATCGGGCTACTTGAATCCAGTTGGGGCCAGCTGTACTTTTGATGTCATCTGGAATATATATCAAATACTATATATTTTTTATTTGAAAACATTATTGGTATTTATAAAAATGTATATTTAATTGATTTCAATGAATTGCCAAAATGTGTAAAAGTAATATATTCTTCACGGAACATAAATCACACGATATATTCACCCCAATCCCCAATCGAATCATCGTAATAAATAACATTTTAACCAATATCTAAAACGAGGGGTTCAATCATATTCCTAAAATCAATTTATTGGTTCTTCGTATAACAAATATATAAAAAGCAGTTGTTATAGCTTGTTTGCTTGCAAAGACGGACAGATAGTAATCGCTTTAATTTAATAATTATGTTCAAAGAACATAGCAGTTTGCAACTAGCTACTGGTATTTAACACCACAGATGATGAGAATACAAGGAGGAGAAGCGCGAAGAAGAACATAAAGCTGTCTTGAGGGTAAACTACCCGGTGTTTCGTTTGATCGGAATTAGTCAACAGTTTCTCTAGTTTTACACGCATAGTCACGTGACGCGATACCTCATAGTCTATCACAATCGGACGGTTTCGTCGTATGTCGTTTTACTTTATTACCCACCAAGCGAGTCTCTAGTGCTACGGACGGTACCATCTTTTTTATAGAACAGGGGCAAACGGGCAGGAGACCGAAGTATTTTGTTATGGTGGGTGCAGTTGTGCCTGCGCACACACTTGTGCTATGTGTATAAATCGCCTTAATAGATATTAGTCGTGCTCGAGTGATTTTTTTTGTTTTATCTAAAACGGAATAGAAAGGATTAGTTCAACTATGAAAATTCATTATTCCATGGCATTGATCACGTTTTCTTATGGAGATAAACATTAGCTAGCGCATTCTATGCTCGACTTAACGATACACGGTTAGTTATAGATTTTGAAATAGTTACTAAATACTTGGTCAATTTAATTTTTCTTTGCTTTCATAAGCAGTACAGAAGTTTGTAAGTAGTAGTAATTTTAACTTAATGCTATAATTTTAGTCATTTTATATCATTAAGGTAGGTATACCTTTGTTTATTGAAGGAAATAACATGTTTATAGTAAAATTCTGTTAAAATTCCTAATGTTAAGATATTATGCTACGTACTCTTTACATAAATATTCCTATACTTAAAATAAAATTACTAAAGTAAAGTATGTAATACACCGAGCCCTTCTGTCCTTAACCTAAGACGTGACGAGTCGACCTTACTGCTCCCGCGCAACCTCTAGGTGCGTCTAACAACTATGCAGGTGATTGTCTTCACGCACACAAGGTTATTGCCATCCTACTAATAAAGACAAATATTCATTTCCATACAATAATATTATATTAATATTATTATAGTTTATTATAGTAACAGACACTCGACGGGCACGATCAGAGTTGAAGGTGGTGGGATTTTCTCAAAACCAATTAAATAAAAATAAAAAAGCCTTTTATTTCTTAAAGCCTATAAAACAAGAAGTTATATTAGATTAAATTTGGTTGCTCACATACAATTGTTCGTTTTGTAAGTAATTAAATTTGTATCATAAATTTACTTGTGTTAGTTTTTCCTTAACCCTATATACTAAAAAAAACTTGAGAGGTGTCAAGGGACACCCGGATGGAACGAAGTTCCTTTCGATTAATTTATATGTTAATTGGTATCATAACAGTATGATAGATTTTCTCGACACCAATCTTATATTTCATCGTCTATTAAAGTTTTTAGAGACCAGAATCTAAAAGAGGAACAAGTATGATGTCGTTGTGCTACGCAGCGATTATATAGTATTATTTATTTTACATAAGTACTGTAAGTAAGAATTTTTTACGTCTAGCCCCCTTTCACAACGCGCGATAAGGAACTTCGTTCCAATAAACTATTATTCTGTAAGAACTCCTCTGTAGTTGGCTGCAGTGAAGGTGTGAAGTGAAGTGAGGTGGGTGAAGGCCTCCTCCAAAGGCAGTCCTATCTAGATCGGGCTACTTGAATGCAGTTGGGGCCAGCTGTTCTTTTGATATCATCTGGAATATATATAAAAAAAAAAATGGCGATTAAAAAGAGTGGCGGAGAGTTTATTGCCAGTTCTTCTATCCCGTTCTACGCCCTTTATTTGAGAACTGGCAGTAAATGTAAAATTAGAAGCATTAATATTTATTTCTTTAATGACGAATCATAAGTGTACATTGTGTTACCTACGTGAATAAATGATTTTTGAATTTTGAATTTTATATCAAATACTATATATTTCTTATTTGAGTGAAATAATATGAACTGCTGAACGCTAACACTCTTCCGTGAGACTTAGGTTTGTGTCCCAGCGAAGTATATTGTTTTGTTTTGTTGTTTTAGCGGTACTGAGACTTGGTGGGATTTTCTCAAAACCATGCGATATGAATTGATTAATTCATTGTACCACAAAAAACTATTAAAACTCATTGAGCTTCACCGAAAATGTAAAAAGAAACAAAACACTAGCTAGATTGAAAGTGCAGTTATCTATAATATTGCACAAATTTATAAGTCGCCTGTCACGTGTTCATTGCTGGTATTCGTATGAATATGTACCACAAATATTCAGTAGGTCTGATACGTTTCCTCGCCTTTTCATCTAATATTATATTGTTGAAGCATCTGTCAGAGATTTTATAATAAAACAGAACACGTGTAGAGTTCTCATCAAAGCGTTGTCCGAGAAAGTTGTGGCTTTGTTCCCGACATCGCACGCTGACTTTTGCAAAGCACTTAGAACACGCTTCAACTATTGTTCTTGTTTCTGACACTTTAAACGGGACATTTTTTAAAGGAAATAAACGAATCGAATTGTGTTTTCTATTTCTTTTTTAAAAGGGCTTTGCCTTTGATTATGTTGTCTTCTTTCACGTTAAAAAATATTTTTTTATAACATTTTTAAAAAATTAATTTAATAACCTTGAAAGTTCTTCTAAAATATAAAATTCTCGTATCACAATGTTCGTTCCCATACTCCTCCGAAACGACTCGACCGATTCTTATGACGTTTTGTATGCATATTCAGTAAGTCTGAGAATCGGCTACTATCTATCTTTCAAACCCCTAAGTGATAAGGTGTGTCCACCCCAAATAATTGTATGATATTTTGTATATTATGTGGCATTAAAAATACATACAACCCTTAATTTTCAGCCCTATACGATTAGCCCGTATTTCTTATCACAGTGGATAGTAATTTCCTAGAAATAATATACATGGTAAAACTACGTTTGCCGGGTCAGCTAGTTATAATATACAACTAATGACAGGTAATAACCGAAACGCCATAGATCTGAGATTCTGAGACCCTGGTACATTTAAGATTTATTGATAATTTTATTTTACTGTTAATTTACTAAAATAAAAGTTAATTCAATTTACGACTTGATTGCTTATAAATTATCTTTTCCAGGCCACCCGAAAGAAAAGAACATTAAAGATACTCCATGATTTTTTTAGCGAACAGATTTTTGTTATATTTTTGAATTCAGTGATATGTAACGTTCACCTTAATAATTAACTACAGAACGAATTTAAGTGCTTCGTATTACCCCGAATCACTCATTCGTCACAACCAAGACAGCCAATTTGTCTAGTAATGAACAGCAATCCACTGAGGGCAAACTCCAATTCTAGCGGTCTAGGTATTTTATGGCTACGATTAGCTAAATAAAACTAAACACACCAATAACTTAAAAAAAAATAAGGACATACATTCATTAAATTAAAAAATAAACCAGTGGCGCTACCACCTCTTTAGGTCTGGGACTCAGATTTCTGAATCTGTTTCATGATGATTTTTAAATCTAATAGGCAAGTAGGTGATCAGCCGCACACACGCGGTCGGCTTTTTGGGTCTAAGACATGTCGGTTTCCTCACGATGTTTTCCTTCACCTTTAACTGACCACCTCATAGAAAAAAGTCCATTGCTGCACAGCCGGGGATCGAACCGACCGGGGCTCAGGGATGAGTGTCGCACGCTGAAGCCACTAGGCTAACACTGCTCTGCTCATACACTCATTTATTCGAGAAAATAATCGTTAACACACATTAACATTAAAGGTGAGGCAAGAAAAGATATGGTATATTTATGATTATGATGTGTTGATACTAATATTATCTACTCGACACTACCAATCCTCTCAGACACAAATTAATATTAACTTTATTATTCCTCGTATAGTGATGAAAATGATTGCAGGAGACCGACAAATCTTAAACCCACTAATCGACTGTCAGACACAGAAGGCTGATTTTTTTATTTTATTTTATATAACAAGTCGACAACAAGAAGGATTAATAAATTATTAAGCGAGCCTCCTGCCCGTTTGCCTCCTATTACATAAAAAAAAGGCTCACGTGATATTTAGTGATACCGCTTATGGACACTCTCAATGCCGAGAGAGGGCTCGCTAGTACGTTTCCGACCATTTAATAATTTGACTGCTCTTTTCTTGAGGGACCCTTTGTCTATACTTCAGCGGCGTCGCTGATTCCTCATAGTGGTGATGCGCGACAAAAACTGCCTTAAATAACGCTCTGTTGTGGAACGACGGACGACGTCCGATGATGAAACTCAGCTGCAAGTAGTAGCATTGTTGCTGAAGAAACCAAGAGGCTAATTTTGACTTTCCTACCAGGTGATCGCGAAACACGTATCAAAGTATCTTCGAAGAGGAGTAGCGACAAAGGGTGTTTTTTCCCGCTGTCGAACCCTGATTAATGAAATGGACACAGGAGTAGTCATAAACATTCCATAAACAAATGCAACATTTGTGAGTTAATAATAAATATATACATTGTAGGTATATATTTGCGGTACAACACTTTATAGGTTTTGGCTGCACATCTTTGATAATTTGTCTTTTTAAGAGAGATTTGTTATTTTTGAGTCTAAACCATTTCGGCTTTACAAATGTTTTGGTGCCAAAGTTCGATTTAACTCAACGACTTTACAAGGATAAAACTCTAAATTAATATACAACATTAATTAAAAATATACAATTAACGTAGAATAATCCTAAGCTAAATTATTGTATTTTTATAATTGTGGGTAAATTAATTACAACCTATGTTAAGCCTTCGTATAAATACTGTTACAGAATTTTTTAACTGCCGGATTAGGACATAGATTTATAAATCGCATTCCCCTTTTGGAAAATAATACACGAATTTTTAAAAGCAATTGGGGTGAGTATAAATTCAATAAATCTTTGACGTTTTAATACGAAGCTTTATTTAAAAAATTAAGATTACGTGATATTTGAAACCTATGTATTTTCTTGTGCGTTATTTATTAGTGCGTTTCTCACTGACAGTTGGTAATCAATCCCGTGGAAGGCTGGTTTACCTTAGCTTACCACGGATAACAAAATTTGGGTTTACGTATTACGTCAAAACTTAGTGGTTAGAAAATTATTATTAGTTGTATGACAATGTACAGTGCTCTATATTCAGAAGATAAAATAGTAAGGAAGTTATGTCCTTTAACTAAGCTTTGAATAATATTCTTGAAGGTGTTATTTTTTTTAATTTATAAAGAAGACATCATCTAACAATGACCGTTCTAGCCTAACTTAAGACTAACCTAATTTACTAAAAAGAATATTTAACATAATAAAGTGTCGAATAACACTACTTACAGTCTCTATTAAGGGGAAGCCACTCTGTTCTTTTACACAATTTTTTTAAGTTTTAGAGAGTATGAAAGTAAATCTGTGCAAATGTATAAAGATAATATACTTTTATTTCGGTATTATCATTTATGTATGATATTCGCAATAATGGCACAGTGGCTGCAGCGATCCCTGGTAGTGTACCAATGGACTTTCTTTCTATGTGCGCATTTAACAGGCACTCAAACGGTAAAGGAAAACATCGTAAGGAACTAGCTTGCCCAGTGACGTAACAATATTGTGGCAGGGCTGGCAAAATTCCACGGGCGCCCGACCCAAGAGGGCCCTGCCCAAGAGATATTATATATGTTCTATGGATGAATGTGAAGTCTCCAATATACATTGAGCTAGCGTGGGGACTACAGACCATTCCCTCTCGCCTAAGAGAGGAGGCCTATGGCCATTAGTGGGACATATACAATGTGTAATTGAGTACGCTGAAAATCTCGAAGTTTATTAAAATTAAATTGGAAGGGACGATTTTTACTGATAGGGCCCCATCAAAACAATTGCCACGAAAGAAGATGCCACGGGCCCCAGATGGTATAATTACGCCACTGGGTTTGCCTTAGACCCAAAAAGACAACAGCGTGTGTCAAGCACAAGAGCCTTATCATCTACTGGTCTATTAGGTTGACAAATGACCATGAAACAGATACAAAAATATGAGGCCCAGACCTAGAAAGATTGTAGCGCCACTGAATTGTTTTTTATTTTAATCGCAAGCATTTTGGTTTTATTGTATTAAAGAAATCAGTGAAGATGCAGACATGCAGACATATGTCGATAATTTTTAAGGTCTACTAGCTGACCTGGCAAACGTCGTTTTGTTTATCATGTATTTATAATAAAAAATAGGGGTTGATCGTAGAGGGGTGAAAAATAGGGGTAGTATGTATTTTTTAATGTTATATCATAAAAAAACAAAAACAAAAAAAATATCTAAAAACTAATACAAAATAATTTAGGGGTGGACTACCCTTAACATTTCGGAGGATGAAAAATAGATGTTGGCCGATACTCATAGATACCGGATAAGCACAAAAAATTTCATCAAAATCGGTCAAGCCGTTTCGGAGGAGTTTAACCACAAACACCGCGACACGAGAATGTTATATATGAGATATAGAGGGTGTTTTAAAAATTAAGCCCATTGGAGTCCTCACCCGATTACCGCGGGTGAAACGTTCGCAAACACTTCAGGGGGATACCAATTTGTACCTCTTGTCCTCTTTAACCGATAAAGGTCCTTAAATAATACACGATCCGTTTTATTTGAAATCATTTTCCTTGTATATCCTTTGTACTTAGGTTTGATACAAAGCTTGTAAAACTTTGTGCTTACATTTGCCTAATTGCTTTTTTATATGCGAAAAGGGTTTCTTCCGGGTAGGGGGAGGGGGGGTATTTTCCATTGATCTAGTAACAAATAACCACGATATCGTCTATGTACAATTACAGTTTAACTTGAGTCATAATTTATTTATTTATTTCGTAATCCTACAGCTAACAAAAATTGTATATAATAACAAACAATTACACTAAATATTGACAGAAATGGAATACATATTTAGCTACAAAAAGGTTCAAAACTTTAAAAAAGGGACTAATAAAAATTATTCAATACATTTAACTTAGAGATACGTACGATATAAAATTCTCGTGTCACAATGTTCGTTCCCATACATCTCCGAAACGGCTTGACCGATTCTTATGCCATTTTTTATGCATATTCAGTACGTCTGAGAATCGGAGAGAATCTGTTTTTCATCCCCTTCAATTTTTATTTTTTATTAATTTTTAGACAAATCTTTTTGGTTTTTTTTTATGATACAAAAAACATATAACCCTTATTTTCACCCCTCTACGATCAATCCCTATTTTTTATTATTGTAGATAGTTATTTTTGTTGAACAAAAATTTTTTTTCCTATAAATAATATACATGGCAAAACGACGTTTGCCGGGTTAGCTAGTTATTTATGTATTATATAAAGAGTTTATTTACAATATAAAACGACAAAGACCCGTCTTGGTAGTTTGTCTATACCTAAACACTGTCATGTTACCGTAAGCAGTTTAGCTCGTAGGAAGTTTATACAATGACCAGACACTATATTTTCCATAAATTATACTACATTTTAGTTGTTTTTTATGCTAAGTTCTTTGGCATTTGCTAAATAATCTAGTAATTCGACCGATAAAGTCTAAAATAACGTTGAAATTTGTAATTTGTACAGTCACTTGTTCTAATTACATGTTAATTTCAATAATTTTATAATACATTCACTAATCTGTGTTATGTCAAGGCTAAAAATTTTATACACTTTCGGCGGAAAATGATAATGTATTTGTGTTATCATTTTAACTTGATATTATACTGTTATTTTGTATACAAAACATGATTCAAGATATTAAAAATCATTTATTCATTTAAATAACACAATGTAAACCTATGAACGTCAATAAAGAAATACATAATTAATGTTTCTAATTCTACAGTTCTCAATTCAAGAGCGTAGAACGGACAAGAAGAACTGGCAGTGAACTCTATCCCACTCTTTTTAATCGCCAAGTTCTTTGTTTAAAAAAATGTTTGTAAGGAGCTGCAACCTTTACACCATGTTCATCGCGAAATATGTCATTCCATCTTTAAGTAATTAATAGATAAATTAAAAAAAAAACAAAGATTTGTCCTCTATCAGCAGTAGGCACGGTGAAGTAGGAGTACGCACTTACATTCTCGTGGGAACAACACGCAAATACATATTCAAAATAACTAAAACACATCAAATTAATAAAAAAACCAACGGCGCTACAACCCATAGGCCTTGGCCTCAGATTTGTGTGTGATCAGGCTACTGTGCCTGACATACACACGCCATTGATTTTGGGTCTAAAGTCAAAGAAAATGATATTTTTGACGCACAAAATATTTTTTATAAAATAAGTTAGTGTTGTAATAATTTAAACTATTACAGTATCATCGCGCTAATTTAAATCTAAAACAATGATTTCCCTTACAAAACTACAATTAATAGACGTATTTTTAAACAATCTACAGACCGCTGCAATAAGAATGCAATAAAACAAACACGACGCATCTTCAATAATTTATCGCCATGCCTTGAGGAATTTAATTTTTGCTGGCACGGTGGTATGTTAGCTCGGTATTGAGTCATCCAGGCCAGCTCGGAGAGGTGCCAAGAGAATTCAATGTATGCGCAAATTGTTATTTCACAAAATATCCCTAACATTTGCTAAGCAGACGTTAAGTGCACTCACGTTGCAATAACTTTATCTTGCCCACGTAGAGCTTTGAAATTGTTTTTCGTTACATGCGGGCGGATTTAATGTTGTTATGTTGTGGGTAAATATGCTAGTTACGTTTTGAAACTTTTCGGCGTATATTGTAAATTGGGTTTTAACATCGCAATGTCTTTGTTTTCATTTTCACAAAATTCGTTATGATCGTAGAACAATGATTTGAAAAAAATCCAAAATCCACTTTTTATCATATTTGGATACTACATTGACTAAATATTACGGCTATATTTTAAAAAAATCCATATAAATAAATTTTAAATTAATCAGTCGGTAAAGTGACGGATTTGATAGAAACATGTGATTTTTTCTAGAAAAGTGTGTAATTTAATGTTAATATTTTTATTTTGTTTCAAAACCCTTTTGTTTGCTTGTATGCCAATTTTCATGATAACAGAATATGAATTATAATAGTTGACCAAAACTAACATGCTTATATTATTTTGAAATTACTGCCCTGTAAAGTTAACTATTTGTTAGATCCGTCACTATTCTACGACTATGACTAAATTATCGTCATTATAGCGCGCGCGAGGTTTCGTGCTAACTGTCTCCCAGCAACATTGTAATTGTTCATTATCGCATTTGGCAGTTACAGAGTAAAGTCTAAGGAAAGCGTAGATTTGACATTATATGTATTAACTTAAAAAATAATGTTAACTATTTGACAAGACATGATTAAGTTATAATGATCGCTTCCCTTTGTTATAACTATTTATATAATTTTCGTTGTTAGAGAATTTAATCACGTAACACAATATGCTTTGTGTTAAGGTGTAATACGGCTATTGATGTATATGGTCAATATATTTATCAAGCCTTGTTGTATGTACAATAAAATATATATGATTTAAAAACAAATTGTGACTTTCACCAGTATAATATTCGAAACAGAACTAATTTAAGCGGATGACTTACCAGGCTCCAGAAGATAAGCCACTCCTTATACGGGAATTGTATTCGTTTTTACAACAAACTCCCAAGCGAAATTAGAGAATTATCACTAAATAAATTCAAAGCTCTCGTTAAACGTAAATTAATCAATAAAGCTTTTTATAAATTTAACGAATATTTAAATATCCCTAATCCTTGGGATTGATTTGCTTCAGTTCAAACAATTTGTATGACTCAAAACTTAGCGATTAAAAAGATTGCCGGAAAGTTTCTTGCCAGTTCTTCTTGCCCACTCTACGCCCTTGCAAACTGGTAGTAAATGTAAATTTAGAATTAATTTAACTTCTTTTTTGACGTTCATAAGTGTACTTGTTTACCTTTTGACTTTGAAAATCTTGTTTTAACATGTTAAAATAGGAGAATTCTGTCTGTTTATATCTACGAAGATAAATCTAATATATCTTCCAGGTATTTCAATTACAATGTGAATGACCATTTAAATAAACCCGCACCCTATCGCATGGGAAACTCTATTCTTCATAACTTACTTTACCTTTGACAACGGGACAAACAAATTGCCGGAAATATTTGAATAAGAATGGTACATTTTCGGGTACACTAATGTGCGAGGCGGGACGAGGTATCCTTTAATATCTGTTTATTTTTTCCGAATTGTATGAACAAATAGCGCGCCCTCTATTGTTGGGGTGGGATATAAAAACGGAATAAATTCCGTGGATTGCTTTATAGCTTTATTTGGGTTTCCTTCAAATTACTTCCAGTTAGATGGACGATGTTTGCGCCGAAAATAACACTTATATTTTTATTTTCATTCCGCTTTAATCTTGACCATTTAGGTTTGGATGGATTTTTTTTGTTTACAAAACTTTGTTCGTTAGCTGTTAGTTTTAGACATTTAGTTTTCGAAGGGTTATATAACAAAATGTTTGAGCCTAGAGTGTGTATTCAAGGGTCGTTTGTGGATTTCTATCTAAGAGGACCAGGTTTACGACCAGCGAGAAAATATCCGGGATCCGTTATGAGTGGTGAACGGAAGTTCATATCCGGGAACCAAACTTGATACCCAGTCGCAGTCCTTTTATTAAACGACTAATCATAATCCTATGCAATTTTATCTATACTATGTAATATTACAAAAATATTTTTTTTAACCAAATGTTGAACTCGAAATCAACATATATAATTAACATATTATTTTACTTATAAACTATCTATAAAATGAATCAGACAATTTATCACACATAATTATTTGAATTAGCAAACTGTGTGAACACAAATCTTATTAGAGAATATGAAAATGAGTGTAGAGCAATAAACAATATTTGTCAAGTATTAAATTGCAGCCGGCTGTGCATTACTGGCCTAATGTACTCTGTTGTTATAAATCAAAATGTCAAATCTAATTTCGTCAAAACTAACAGTAATGCTACTGTTTTGTGAACTGGAATTAACATTAAGATAAAATTACCTGAGCTATAATCTTGTGAATTATTTAAGTAAAATAAAAAATAGGATATAATAAACATGATGATGACTGATAATCCAATACATTTGACAAACGGAAGTACTTTAATAATTAATAAAATTTTAATATTTAATTTAGTTTTAGTTTGTGTTTGTAGTTTAGTTTCTAGTTCTGATAACTTTTCTTGCGATTTTAATGACCTTGTATTGAGTGTTGCTATGTAGTAGTCTCTTTTTCCGAATAGTTGTGTTTGCTAGTTTTTTTTAAGAAGTTATGAAATGGTACCCTAGATATAAAACGAGAAGTAAAGGTAGACAACGTCGTATATGGAAGATGATATTAAAAATGGGGCAGGGGCGACATGGATGAGGAAAGCAAGAGATAGATCTTTGTGTAGAATCTATGCTGAAAAGACGATCAAAAAATCAGTATCTAATAGGAAATAATAAGATTATATTTACATTAACTTTAACAAAATTAACTAAGTAGAAATAAGATAAAATTTCACTTACAAGATTTTCAATAAAGGCTATATTTAATTATTTAACCATAATTACAAATATTAATAAAGTGACGGTCAATCCGTACTGGTCTAAAAAAAACTGCGTTACGTTGTGTCGCGTAGTACCCAAAAACCACCAATAATATTATCAGTTGTGTAGCCAAGACCTAAAGAGGTTTAATCGCCACTGGTTTGTTTTAAATACAACTGAAAAGACACTTATATAAAAATTGACCTGCCACATTAACTTATCATAACACTATCCTCTATAATAGCCTGTATACAATATCCCTTACATAAAGTACAATACGATAGCGCTCAATTCAAGCCTGGCCCTTAGAACAAAACGGCAACCGATAACAGGGTATAAAGGCCTTTTAGCACGTTTTCTTTCAATATTTCCCAATTTGATACGGTTTCGTGTCGCGGGAAGACAATGGAAAGTAATCGACAGTGACGAAGCAAAGGATACGTGAAACAGTTGGACGATTGTCAGAACGGCTTTGAATTTTAAATTTGTTAGTCAAGTTCAGTGCAAGCAATTCTTAATCGAAGTGGTACGTTCGAATACTGATTGTACATACATACCAATGATGCTAAAATCTTTTAGGTCTAGATGTATTTCTCTGTCTGTTCCGTGATCATTTCTAATAGTCAAAAGGGTGATTAAGTTTCTCTGCCTTCACTGACAACTTTTTTGGGTCTAAGGCATGCCGGTTTACAGCGTACGAGTGACTGTTGAACGTGCACAAAAAAAGTCCTTTGTTACACAACCGGGGATCGAACCTACGGCCCCAGGGACGAGAGTCGTACATTGAAATCACTAATCCAACACTGATTGTTCACCTATGATTGTCATGACTTTGATTCTCAAAATTAACACAAACCCAATGTGTCAGACACAGCAGACTGACAGTTGTTTTAAATATCAACGAAATTCTCAATTCATTAATTTTTTGAAGCACAGTGGATGTGTAACATAAACACGACACGACATAACTGGAAGTAAATATAACTTTAAAATTAAAGCCTCAAATGTTCGTAAAAGGCCGGCTACACACTCGCGTGCCTTTTGTCAAAGAAAAGCCGTGGTTGTGTATCACTTATCAGCCCTGCGATTCTGTAACTCACTTTTCGAACTCACACAGCGGTTTTCGCATCGGCGGTCGCTCTCAAATCAGTCGTGAAGCAGTCTTTTTATGATTTGGCGTTCTGAAAAGGTGGGAGCTTGTAGTTTATTGTTTATCAGAATGCCAAATCATAAAATGACTGCTTCACGACTGATTTGAGAGCGACCGCCGATGCGAAAACCGCTGTGTGAGTTCGAAAAGTGAGTTACAGAATCGCAAGGCTGGCCCGATTGCCCCTGTATATAAAAAGTACAATATACAATATACTCAAACGTTTATTTGTCATTCCAACTGCCTAAGGTTGAATTTGGAGGGTTTTTCGTTAAAATAAAAGAGCACAGCGAAGATATGGCGCCTACGTGACTGCCGTGTGCAAGGAATTCCTACAATGGCGAATTGGAAAAAGCTTTTATAATCCAACTCGTGACACACATGCCCGATGTAGCCCTGCAGATCGCGGATAATTCAATTTTTTTCGATAATTTATTTTATTAACGTTAGGGGCCTTCCGTTCGACGGGAGATCGCCGTACAATGTAATTGTTCCGGCCGATGTATTTTGTCTGAGTGACCCTAATATGCTTAAGGAAAACTTTTATTCGCAATTCATGTAACGGTGGAAGAATAGGTTGTTCAGTTGCTATTATAATTATATACAGTGTATATAACCTTTTGTTGTAACATCACCATTTAGTATGTTATTAGTATGAAGACCACTAGTGATTGTCTATGATTTTTGAGGCGGAACTTGCCTGAGACATCTACATTTTTATATCTAATATATAAAATTCTCGTGTCAAAATGTTCGTTCCCATACTACCCTGAAACGGCTCGACCGATTTTTCTGAAATTTTTAAGCATATTCAATAAGTCTGAGAATCGGCTACTATATATCTTTCCAACCCCTAAGTGATAAGTGGTATCCACCGCAAAATTTTATTTAAAAAAAAAATGTTTTTATGATACAGCGTACAAAAATACTTAATGCGATAATCATTATTTCTTGTCTGGAAGTTGAACCCAAACGGTTACAAAGCTACGTCCGTCGTTCCACAACTGAGCGTTTTTAATGCAGTTTTTTTCGCGCCCAACCACTATGTAGAGCCAGCTATATATATGTAGCAGCTGAAATATTTCTAAACCAATTCGATTAAAAGTCTTTCAAGAAAAGAGCGTACCAATTCTTAAAAGGCTGGCAACGCACTTGCGAGCCCTCTGGCATTGAGTGTCCATGGGCGGTATTACTTAACATCAGTCAAGCCCCCTGCTCTATAAAAAACACTGCATTTGAAATTCAAATATAATCTGAGTTCAATCAATAAACATGTCTCATTCATTCGAGCATAGGATATACTTTTTGTGAGGTTTCGCATTCCACACATAATCCGGGGATAAAAATGGGAAATATTTGTGGGGATGTGGAGGAATTCATAATACGGCTTTCCTCTTTGTACCGAAAACATTTACGACATTATTACCCGCCTCGCCTACGATAAACAATTGCTATTCCGCGTTTTACATAATCCATCCTAATTGGATATGAATACCTCAAGATCCTCATACAGTCTTTTTATTTTTAGAACTGATACTGAAATCATCTATATAAAACATTTCGATTTTATATTGATACAAAAATGTGTCTTCAAATTATATATTACTAGCTGACCGGGCAAACGTCGTTTTGCCATGTATATCATTTATAATAAAAAAATAGGGGTTGATCGTAGAGGGGTGAAAATTAGGGGTTGTATGTATTTTTTATATGCTGTATCATAAGAACAGAAAAAAATATATAAAAATAAAAATAAAATATTTAGGGGTGGACTACCCTTAACGTTTAGGGGGATGAAAAATAGATGTTGTCCGATTCTTAGACATACCCAAAAGCACACAAAATTTCATGAGAATCGGTCCAGCCGTTTCGGAGGAGTATGGCAACGAAAACTGTGACACGAGAGTTTTATATATTAGATATGAGTTTTGTTACACGATTTAAATGTATTCATTTTATTGCGACGCTTTCTTTGGAGCTTATGATTGATTACTCTTATAATAAATGCTTACAAAATATTCCAATCATATCTTTTCCTTACTATGGGTAAATAGTAATCAAGCCCTACTACCATTTAGGTCTTGGCCTCAGATTTGTCAATGTAATTGGCAAGTAGGTGATCAGCCTTCTGTGCCTGACACACGCCGTCGACTTTTGAGGTCTAAGGCAAGCCGGTTTCTTCGCGATGTTTTTCTTCACCGTTCGAGCGAATGTTAAATGCGCACATAGAAAGATAGTCTGTGGGTGCACAGCCAGGTATCGGACCTACGACCTCACGGATGAGAATCTTACGCAGAAGCCACTAGGCCAACACTGCTAGCTATCCCTTACTTGGGTAAACATTAAAAAATCAAATTGTGACTTTATAAAATTTTTGATTATAGGTATGAAACCTAACCCCAAAAAAATGTGCATAGAGGATAGACGACAAGGACGATTATTAGATGGAAACTCCCCTTTAAGATAAAAAGAACAAAAGTAAAATAAACACTTTTTACCCTAAAGGTATATAATAAAAATAATAAAGGAATTTTCAATCTTAATTAGGTTTTCTATTGGAATGATAAATGTGAATTGCAACTGTTAATAGGTGTTCAAAGTATTCGATTTCTACATAACATTATGACCATTCTACACAACTGAACTTAATTAACTCTTGTAAATTTATATTTCGTTAGAAGATCAGAACTCTTATTTATTTCTTTACAGCAACTAAAAAAGCTAACCAATATTGTCATTTTGCATTTCTGTCAAATTGTCAGGATTTTGACAGTTCGCGCTTAAAATTATCTCTGAGTTTTGTATAACTTCAAAAACCATATTTATATTGCGCTTTTCGTATTTAAATGTATGACGTACCTGTACGCTACAGCAAAATTTGTAATGAACAGATTAAAAGCGCGCAAGAGATAGAAGCGAAATAATTTTTAAGAGGTGGAATTTCCCTCTCCTCATTAGTGAGGGCGTTATGAAAGGCGCATCCTGCATTCCTTTGCTTATATTTTGCAACTATATTACGTCGCCAACTCATTTCCGTTCATTAATTGCACTTAGCATCTAGAAACCCCATTAGTCTGTGCAACGTATTGTTAACAGTCACGTGAATTGTCATTTGATAACTATCGTTAAAAAGTATTAAAGAAATTTGGATTTTACAAATTTAAAGTTTTTTGGAATAACTAGAATATTTAAATAATTCGATTTTTAAAGGAGTATTTAGACCATACGAATGACAACAATTATAAATAACTCAACTTATTATTATGATTAATGTTAATGTTCTTATTATATGACATTATGAAAATTAATATGACATTTGCATGCCTATTTGTATATCGCTGATTGTACGAATACCACTTTCCTTGTAACTAAACGATTTATTATTATTATTAACACTCTGTAAAAAATGTATTGTAATTTTAACATACTCTCTAAGTTTGCACTGTCTCGATTCTAATTGACACTATGTATAAAATAATTAATGAACTGCATACATTAACCTACTAATTAATATTTACCTATAATTAATTATTGTCCGTTGAGTGAACTGACAAAATAATTGCTTCATGTACTGTAAAAAATAGTTAGTCTTCTTGTATACATTTTAATCTATTACTGTTTGATGTTGTTTTGTTTTCTATGTGATGTAAACAAATACCGCATTGGAATCTGTAATGGTAGCTTATTTTGTTCAATAAAAAATTAATCTTACCCTTATGGTTTAGCCCTATAGAAACGGATTCGCATCTTAGACTTTTTTATGAGGCGGGGATTATGTATACAAAAACCACATTATATCGCTAAATTGATACCAAACATACATACTAATAAATAACTAATACACTAAAACACATTCACGCTTAATTAACAAAAAAGGTTTTAGTATAATCTAACAATTCTTTCAATATTACGTAAATTTAAAAATAATTAACTGTCCTAATGTTTTGGATGTTTTAAAGCCTGCGTACAAGAGTATCTAGATTTCGTATACTGTATTGAAATATTTTACAACACCAATGAAAAGTGAATTAGGAGTTAGGACATACATTAATGTTTCGTAAAGTGAAAATACATTTACAGATAAGTGTTGTCGACAAGCAACTGCAGTTCTAAATTTAAAACTTGATTAAAATATTATATTTTGTTTGTAGGTAGATGTAATTTGGAAACAAACTTACTATCACGGCAATATGAGCTTATACGATACATAAATAATTTTGCATTTCCCTTACAAATACTCTTCATAACATAAATCTTTAACATCGAATATTTGGATAAAAATATTTCCCTCAAAAATTATAGCGGTCATCGAAAAATAACTTAACAAATAAAAAATGGGGTCCGTCCATGGTAAAGAGCTTGGAGCAATAAAAATATCGAATGGAATATTGGAACCCTTCGAGATAATAATTTCCAATAGTAGTATTTGAATCTAAAAATAATAATGTGTACTTGATCCCTTTTTTAGTATAATTATACAACTATTACTGCAATAACCATTTTAATATGAAGATAATTTTGACAAATGATCATGAAACAAATACAGAAATCTGAAGCCCATACCTAAAAATGTTGTAGCGCCACTGATTTTTTATATACACATATATAATACTGGTTTTGATTATTGTCAGTTCTGATACGTGTTGAAGCCTCTGCAATATTGAATGCTTGACTCTCTTGTTGTTGTCTCCTATATACAAGTTGAAAAAGCTCCACATATCTTGGGGCTTCAAGTCTTACGTAAGCAGATTTACTGCAATTCATCCCCCCCCCCCTCTTGTAAGGGGGCGTCCATAAATTACGAGAGGTGTTTTTTTTTTTTAATTTTCTGTACCAACCTTCCCCCCAACCCCCAATCTCACGTGAGATTTTTCAAAATGTAGGTTTCTTACGTAATCTCGTTGGATTGTTTTTGTAAAAAGAAAACAAAAATTTGCTTCGTGCTTATATTTACGACTAGTTAAGACAATCAATATTGCTGATAGTTTAATTACAAGTGTAATAAAAATTGATGTATCGAAATAGGTAGCGATCCAAAGAGTATCATTGCCATTCAATTTCGTAAAAATTTGAATCGATTCGGTTCGCTAAATTTTAAAAAATCTCAAAAATAAAATTTTCAAAAAATGTTTTTTTTCTAATAACTTCTAAACAAACGGCTTTACCGATCGATTCCAAGATCGATCTTTAAGTGTTTTTTTGGAATTACTTCGAAATTCTTTGTTCGATCGATTTAATCTTATCCGTTATGAGGTTTAATGTGTCGAATGCCACGTAAAAATCGGTTCATTTATTCAAAAGTTATTGCGGTTCGAAAATTGCTAAGCGGATCGAAGCTATCTCTTTCAGCTCGGAGAACTCAAAATAACACAGAATTCGTAAGGTGGGTGGACCATGGAAGGCCATGCTCCCTTGAAGGCCAAGTACTAAAAAATCATAGTTATAGTCATGTGATGACAAATTCCTTCCATTTACACAAAGCTCCATCAAACCCAAGGACACAGACGAGGCGACGAGTCGCTCGCGTTGCTATTTTGTCGGTGCGATCCCTCGCTTCGTAGACTTCGGTCATCGATGTTAAAATTGTAATTTGCGCGCTCAGCAAAAGATAAGTTTTTATATGAATATCCCATTATTATCATATTCTTTTTACTGTAAATTGTCATATATGGATTTTTTTATAATACTAAAGAAAAAAATATTAATTTTACTTTGGTTTCAGTTAAAATATCGATAGTGTTGCTATAAAAACCGGTGGTTCCTTATAAGGCCAATCAAAAATTTGACGGTTGGCCTTGCTAGGTTACATGGGTCTCACTAGGAACATTTACGAACTATGAAAATATGAACACTTCGTTTTTAGTTAGAAATACGTACCGGGAGGAAGAAAAAAATGAAATGTACAAGTAAGCGACGACAAAAAAAGAAAAACATCAATAAAAATGATTCCAAAGAACTGCTGAAAAGAAAAGCAGAAGGTGAAGAAAAAAATGGTACTGTCACGCATGTGGCGAGTATAAAATCGAAGACATGAGGCAATGTAGCGAGTGTCAAAAGTGGTATCACGAGGAGTGTATTGGTCTCAATAAAAAGGATCTCTCATTTTTATGTTCAGATTGTGATTAAAATAATAAAAATTATTATCCTTTTTAGTTTATAAGCTTATTTCCAAAGCGCGCGATATCGTGAAGTTCACGAGGGCGGAGCTGCGGTTGAAAAACTAGTTTTATCATAAATTCATTTTTTAATCTTAGGAATGGTTGATTTTAAATATTCCTGACTTCAAGACTGACTATGTACCATTTTAAGTTCGTAATAATTAGAGTACTTAGTCTGTAAAAAAGGCTGTCATAAATGATAATTGTTAGTTTTGCCTTCTTAGGAACATTTTGGCCTTACAAAGAACGGACCCATTAGAAGGCCATTATAAGTAAAAAAAAAATATATAATTTCATTGCAAAACGAATTGGTAACTCATTTGTTATCGAAATAATAGTCATTACTATAATTTTTGAATAATATCCATTAATAAGTTCTTAGTTATACGATAATGTTCAAGGAATGTTCGTGGAGTTTATTAAACAAGATTATAATATGTTAAGCATTTAATTTTTCGTTTAAGTGAAAGAGCTTTTTATGTAGTTTTAGTAAAAGCGGATATTTTGATTATTACAATTCTAGTTTTAAGTTGAACGGCTGATTTAAAATATTGGCCTTGTACGGAGCACTGTTCCTTGCAAGGCCATTTAGAAGAGCTTTATAAAAGTTAAGTTTAAGAAATAGTGATAACGTCTACAATAAAAAAAAACTATTTATATGGTGCACAATAAAACAAAGTGTTAGTTAATAATTTGTTTCTTTTATTTATCTAGTAAATTAATGAATAAAAACTGTTTATTCGTTACAGTGGCCTTCTATGGTCCACCCACCTTACTTCACAAAAAATAAGTTTAATGTTGAGCGTTTATGTATGGATTTAGCGAGAAGTTCTCAACCGTTTTCCTAAAAAAATTTTCAATCAGAAAAAAAATTGCGTGACATTTGCCGATACCCCCCCTCTCTCCAACGTAAGATTAAATGAGATTTGACTCGACCCCAAAGCTGTCAAATAATAGTATATAAACGTATTAATTTTTTGTAGGAATCCTAGAAAATGCATTTCCTTTTCAAGCATAAACAATGTGTACCTACTACCAAATAAGACAATCAAAGACCCCCCTCCCCCCTATAATGCTAACGTAATACTTGATCGGCCATAAAGAGTATTGAATTAACACATTGAAAAAATGGTTTGATCATTAACACGGTATTTAACTCTTTAATAAACATCAATTAATCAATCGTAAATATACGTTAACTAGTTCAGTAACAACTATTATTTAACTTTATTTCTCACTACCGCATCCTGTTAGCCTCGTAACTTTGTTTTTTTAAATAAACCGCTATCTTTCCGTATCGGGTGTATCTGGTTTGCAATCAGATGTTATGTTAGTTTTTTAAATTGAATAACATTATAAAAAAGTATTATTTAACGCTGTGAATTCCAACTAGAGTGATTTATATATATTACTAGCTTTCATCCGTTATAATTCGTTGCGTGATCTAACCTTCCTCTACCGACGATTTTATTTATTTCAATACATTTGGTCGTTTTATAGAACACTTTGAAAGATTCAAAGTCACTTAAAATAATATTATTTTCTGGGAGTTAATACGTATAATTTTATTGATTACAATCAAGTATGCAGTATTTTCGTACAAGTTTTTTCCGGGAAATTATTAAAATGGTTACATTATATTATCATTGTTTTTTTCGCTGAATACTTGTAAGTTCATTTGAAATTTACGGCAGGGACTACTATGACTTTATTAATAACTGAATAAAGTTAGTACGTTACTTGATGCCATGGTTACCGTTCCTTCTATATGGAAGTCGTTACATACATGCAACTTTTATTCACATTTTAATTGCTTTGCCTTTTGTATAGAGAAAATATCAAGTCAAATATGAAAAAGAAAACATCTCTGATACGTTATAATTATATTAAAATCCCATAATCAAGACATGACGACGACACGAAGTATGACTCCCACACACAAAGTAATTCTAAACACAAAAAAAAAGGGTGCGTGTACTTATGTACGCGCGTAAGAAGTTATACTTCTTTGACATTATTAAAAATAGTTTTTGATTGCATGCAAATAATTAATTACAATTAAATAATCAAAGACTAGAAAAGGAGTCAATAAAGTCAATAAAGTTCAGTTTACATTTGAAAAATTAAATAAATAAATATTTATTATTATTCTCTTACATTAAACAAATAAAACCCTATTTATCTTTAAAACATTTTTATTTCATTATACTATTTATTTTTAAGTGACTCTAATGTCTTCATCAGGATTTCGGTTTGTAATTTTAAATTAATCATTACTTGGTTGTGCATCTACGAGGCTTCTCCAAAACTAAAACTACTACTTGCTTAATATAATAAGAGAATATTAATTTAAGCTCTGTCCATGCAAAACTTAAAAAATTGTATAATTCATATTATAAAATTTTTAACACATTTATATTAATATAATTATATAAATGTGTTAATAATATAATTTGTAGCACATGCTACAGACCTGGATAGCAACTTTCATTTATTCTATTTAGAGATAGAGATAATTTAAATATAATACCGGTGTCTTCCTTGTAGGTTTCTTTTGAGTTGTTTGGGGATTCTTGTTGTTCAGTTCGACATGATTTTCTTTAACCTTTCTTTAATCCTACAAAATAATGAAATTGTTAAGTTATGTTGTCACTGTTGTGCACACCTTTGTTTGGCATTTTTAGTATTCAAGTTATGTCAAAACTGATTTATTACCTTGTCATTGTTGGCTTTATTTGCTTTTGGGATAGCAATTGTTTCCAAAATGATTTTATTTGTAATATCCTGAAATATATAAATAACATCTATTAATTTAAGTATCATGGTGAGTGGTTCGCACTCAGATATTAAGGTGTATTATACCCACTGTCCATTATAAGTGGGAATGGGCTCACATCTGGCTGGACAGAGTTTCGGTACAACAAGAGCAACATGGATGTTTTGAGGTATTACAATATTTCTAACTACCCTGTAGGGGAATAAAGTATGTGCCTATGCTTGAGAGGTTGAACCTTGAACATCACCATCATATTTATAATTAACATTCCTACCTCGACACCATCACAATCAAATTCATTGAAATCTACTTCAAACCGTTGCGGTATCATCTCTGCCATATCCATTGTGTCTGGAGAAGGTGATGGTGGCTTTGTTCCACCTCTAGTTTTTGATGTTTCACGGCGATAAGATGACAACTCTTTTTTTGTATTCAATTTAGTGCACTTCCACTGATTCCTCAATTGTTTTTTGTCTCTTGTCCTTATATTTGCTAGATTAAATCTGAAGAATTACATGTTTTGATTAAATAATGTAATCATTTTTTTGAGATACAGGTACTTATTAAAATGTTTACTGTAATATCGCTCCAAGCCTTCATTTTCTCCTTATTAGTATTCGTGCTTAAATCTTTGTTCTCAATTATTGATATATAAGGGTCGTAGAATATTTCTAAAAAGTTGCTGTAACAAACGCAATAAACAAAAGCAATGAATAATGGTTCATGTTTCAGTTTTAATCAACAATAATACTCGATAATACATACGGATAGTTAACCTCAATTGTATTGAAGCACTCAGGAAGTTTAGCACAGTTTTTTCACAAATATTTTATCATATTAATTAGTATTGATTTAGATATTCAATTTAAATCACTTCTGATTATAATTCAGACGCACATATAAAATTCGCACTTGTATAATGAAAATTGAAAACAACTAGGTACTTATATAATCTTTTATTTTAAACAATAATTCAAACTCCTATATTTGTTTAAAAGGTTAATGTCATTGTCAAATGTCAATTGTCATGGTCATTCAAAATTCTTGTTAAGCTGATAAGCTAAGAAATAGAATATGCGTGAAGTTAGCTTCACGCATATTCTATTTCTTTTTACTTGTAGATTGCGCACGCTATAATCACACTCCCAATTTTGTGTCATAGGTGCGCGCGCATCGTAAAATTTCACTCTCATCAATTTTTCATAACGCGCCTAAAGAAGTATAACTTCAAAAATCGTTAAAAATTCATTTACACTTCGTTACCTTATACAAAAACATACATACAAAAAAATCAGGATACATAAAATATTTGGCAACGGGTGGCCTTGTCGCTAACAAGCGATTTCTTCCAGGCAACCCTAACATAGAACAATGAAAATAGAAACACCTACAAAAACTCAAACTCAAAACAACAAATAACACTACCTATAACTAAAATAAAGTAAAATCTAAAGAAAAACAAAACATTACAAAATTAACAATAATATATATAAACAAAAATGTAATAGCTAATCCAAGGGTTAATTGAGTCACAATTAATATATAAAAGTAGTAGCTAATTACGAAGCAGAAGAAAAATGATCAAAAAGAAGAGTTTTAAATAAATTTAAAGACTGAGCTCGTTTGATATCGATATATAAAGAATTCCATAGCAGGATACTTTGCACAGTAAAGGACGAATAAATTTACATGAACTATTAAAAATAGTTGAAACAATATTGCATAAACATGCAATCTATTGGTCAATTTAAAGTTTTAATGGCACTGCACGGCGACTAAGCACCCCTTTATATCACTGACGTATAATCCTTGTTTATAAAACTTCTAACTTATAATGCCGCTTATGGCTTAACTGCTATAAAGCCAATTAATAATTTCAAATACGGCAACTATTATGAGAAATATGGTATGTAACTTTAGAGAATGTATATAAAAAGTAAATATTTTAACTCCAAAATCGATTGTGATGAGTTGATAGTGGTGTAAAAGGGGTCAGGTCTGGGAATGCTAATTGTTCCGTTATTTCATAATGTGATCAGTATCGCATCCTTAATACAGATACCGGCAAACATCTTGAACAAATGTCCTTGCCTGCGCAGACGCGATTTTTAAGTATCACTGAGAGGGGCGGCGGCGGGAGAGTGACGTGTCGATCGCGTGGTAAATCAGTTGACGTTTGTGTCCCAGATGCGCAAACTTTCCCCCACTCCCTTGTTTAATGCTCAAGAAGTTTGCCGGTATCTAAATCATGTGTGGCGCGTACGCTTGTGAATTTGTGGGTTTACTCATAAATTATGAGGAATATTTTTTAACTGTATATTTTATATTGCATGGAAATGTTATAGTGCAGTTTGCAGAGATTAAATAGAACAATATATAATCGGCAAGCATATTTGCAATTGGATCCTGTGTATAAGTTTGTAGATTTATAAATGACTTTGATACCCCATTAACATAGAAGTTTATAACTTTTTTAACCGACTTTAAGGCAGGATCTTGCTATGTTGACTAGTATGTGTCTGATATTAAAAGAATTGGATTTTTTGTATGATAGGAATTCAGGCATCCAAACACGTGTACCAAATTTGTGAAGAAGACGAAACTATGTATGTTTGTTCACAATATTAGGAATATACCAGCCTAAAAATGCCCAAGTTTGAGAGAAATCACGAAAAATTGCGATTAGCAAATTTCAAGTCGAAAATGTAATCCGTTGTCAAACTTCAAAGTCAAAAACATACTATATGTCATATTTTAACGCCGATAAAGAAGTTTGACTTCAAAAAGCAACATGGCGCGTAACGGAAAAATGTGACGCGTAACGCAAAAATGTTACACTAATTGAAGTGAAACTTCTTTATCGGGGTTGGAAAAAAATTTAGTGTAACATTTTTTCGTTACGCGTCACATTTTTCGGTTACGCGTCACATGTTTCGGTTACGCGTCACATTTGACCGTTACGCGCGTTTTTTTCCTGTCCCTACCACGGTTGATTCAAAGAGATTCTAAACCATTAATAACAAAATTGTATAATAACGATAACAATGATACCTACTAAAAATTCTATTACAATTTATGAAATTCTGTAATAATCTTAGTGGTAATAAGGTAAAATGAAATAATTGCATTATTTGTATTCAAGTCTGTGATATTAAAAGCCTTTTGTTAAACTTTATCTAATTTAACTTTATTTAACCAATTTCTGTAAAGTTGCATATAGATAATTTTTCGAAAAATAAGGTCATAAAGAAGTTTCACTTCTAACGTGTGTACACTAGTACACGCACATTTTTTTTTCCAACCCCGATAAAGAAGTTTCACTTCAAACATATGGATCAGTCAATAAAATATCTATTTCGAAAACGAATAATTTAAAAAGTTAAGTTTGTAACATATAAGTTTTAATAATTACAATGCTTTCATATTTGGCCTTGTCGTACATACCTGGATCAAATCCAGGAGGTATTAGAAAAGGGGCATGTTAGAAGTACCCATAACCGCCGTGCATGCATGGTATATGTCATAACGTGGATGAAGCGAGAGAGGTATGTCAGGACTCTGCCTACTCCTTTGGAAAAGGAGTGATTATATTAACAAATAAATGAAATAAACTTTGTATTTTCTTTACATTATCATTGTAGAAAACACAATAAACGCTAACCACTGTCAAAGATCCAAAGCAAAGCCAAGAATAAAAGCATAACAAAGATTTCAATTTGGTTTTCTCTAACGACGTAGACGGAGTTTCAGTACCAATTTTATTACGTAATAATGCATACAAAAATTTGCAACCTAGCGACGTCTGTACATCTAAATTATCCTATAAAATCGTGAGTATTCAAGAGTTTAATGTTTCGCTTATAAAGTTTTTTATGGGACTGGGGCAAACGAGTAGGGTCACTTTGAATAATAAAGTGAGTGAGACACCTGCAACGCCGGGGGCTAGTGTTGCCGTTCAGGGAATGACACGCTCTTTTATTGAAGGCTCCTAAGTCGTATGGGATATACCTCTACTGGCAGCTGGTTCCACAAAGAGGTGGTGCAGAAAGTGGCTTAAGCGTCGTTGAGTTGAGGAACCCCAGACGCCAGAATAATACATATAATTGTATACATATATAAGTTTCTTTCTAATAATATATGGCAAATTCAATTAACATATTTTTCTTTACCCTATACCGGTGTAGGGTTCACATCTAGTCTACCGCTAAACATTCCTGGGCCTCAGGTTTCCGTACCTGTTTCGTAATCATTTGTTTTTATCTGACAGACAAGTGCGTGATCAGACTTTTATGACACACGTCGTCAACTTTTTGGATCTATGACATGTCAGTTCCTAACGATGAGAAAGCCGGGTATCGAATCTACGACCACAGGGATAAGAGTCGACCATTCTGCTAGCTATAATATAAGTTATATTAAATATAAGGAACAAATCCAGGGCGGATGGCTAGTTACGTAATAAAAGGCTAGGTAGCCAATTAAATCGTGGATTTTACAGACCTCTCGGTTTGCACAACCGTGGAGTGCCTTAGACAGCCCATGCTGGTTCAAATGTTGCAGTTTTAATAAGCGTACAGCTTCTTTGATAGCCAAGTGGTTAAAATAACGAGTTCGGACGAAAAACAAATTTCAGGTGAACCAGAGCGTTGTTTGTGGAGATTCAATCTAGCTTTTGTTATTACTGTTCGAAATAATCAAATTTCATTTGTCTGTGTGGGACCGGTGTAGCTCTTATTAGAAGCTTTTAATGTATATTTCTTTTTTGAGGTTCATAAGTGTACACCTATATGAATAAATTATTTTTGACTTTGACTTATATTTGACTATGCCAATACCATTATGTCGAGGAAAAATAAATTATAATATACACAATATCGCTACTGTGAATTCACTCTGCGAACATTTATATACGTCGATAGTGTCGGAGACAGTATTCAGTAGGCATTCCGAATCTGCCTACAGATAGGCCAGTCTTGAGTGCCTAATAACCGGATTATTGCAGGACATACATACGCCATGTACTATCAATCTACACAAATATATTTATACTTGGCTTTGTGTATAATCGGGAGGTCTGGGAATAGGTCGTAAATAGATGTTTTACTTCTAAGTGTAACAATGTGTGTATACGGGTAACCTCAAATATTTCTTTAATATTTGGACATATTGTTTATGATTTAATTTTAACCCTTCCACCACCAACGCCCATATTTAATAGCAACATTAGTACTACTATAATACACTAAAAATAATTTCTAAACATAAAGTTTATCGGGTCAACTAGTAGTGATAAATGAAAAATATTAAATTATAAATTGCAATAAAATTTTATCGGATCATCGAATTTCCGTGATTAAAATATAAAATGCAGACTATTATATTACTGCAATTATAAATAACATTTGGCTGGCTTTTATATAAAAATTTTAATTGTCTATGCTAGAACGGCAATAATAAAAAGATTGTTTTCGATTTCGTGATTCTTTAATAAAGCAATAAATTTTTAATCAGTAATAATAAAGTAGTAGGTAGTTGTAATTTTATAAAGAAATAAAAACATGAGTGTGTACTTATGTACTCTAACTTCAGGTTGTCGGTTTTTCGTGACGTTGTGCTGTGTCGGTTTTTTATCGCGCGCATCGTAAAAATTTACTCTCATTATTTTTTTCCTTACGCGCCAAAAGAAGTATATCTTCAACAATATTTATTTGATTAAAGCAACATACACAAAAATAAGAACACAACTTTAACCAAAAATGGGCCCAATAGTTTTAAGTCGCTGTCACCAGCAAAACTGATTTTCAGCGGGCCCATACTTGGAGTGGCAGCTTCACCCATTAAACACATTCAAGGTTGTATAGCTAATCATTACCATTAGTTCCGTGAATTGTGGCTATAAATTATAAAGAGAAAGCTATAACAAGGTATATAGCATATATTATGATGATAGTTATTTCGACTATGTATTTGCGTGTTGTTCCCACAAGAATGTAAGTGAGTGCTCCTATTTCACCGTGACTACTGCTGATAGAGGACAAATCTTTTTTTTATTGTATCGTTTTTATATTTTTTATAATTATAGTTAATTACCATTTCTAATTGAATTTGGTTTTATAGTTTAATTTTTAGATGGTTTCAGGCACAGAAAGCTGGTTTAGCAAAGGAAAAATTATTAATGAAACGAACGGTGATCGAGCTTCAGCCTTTCCACAAGGTCTCATGGGCTTAAAACATAAACTTCAAATAATAAACAACATAGTTACCTCTAGTTTCTAACTTAGCAACAGTATTGGCACGCAAAGTTTAAAGTTTAAAGTTTACCGTGGTATTGCACTGTGGCGCCTCAGGCATGTTTGCCAACAAGCAAGTCAAATCAATGACTTTCCAAGCATAATATGGGTAGCCCCAGGACTATATGTGAATAAACAACGTTGACTTTGAAAATCCATGCTTAATATACGTTAAATTGGAATCCTAAATCAAACTAATAACTAACAATTTATAAAAGATGTATTAGTTTGACACGCTTACATAATATCGCTTTACTGATTTTGCTGTATTGTTAGATCGTAACTACAGACTAGTTACGCCATAAATACTGTTACATAAAAACTTTTCTTTTTTTCAACTTTTTAATTATTTTGAATTTGGAACACGTATATTATTTTAAAATCTTTCGATTTTGCGCCATTTCACATATTTTCGTGACAAATTACAATATGGAATGGGAGTTAAAGAAAATAGGATTGCAGTGATCGCCTTGCACAAATTGGGTATGGAGGTGGTCTGCACCTAGTCACAAGGCGCGAACTACCCAAGCCTGGCTTGAAACCAACGTTCTGGACTTTATAAGAGCTGAGGACTGGCCCTCATCTAGCCCAGACCTCAACCCTTTAGACTTCAAGTTATGGACTAAACGACACGGCAACATTGAGTCTCTTAAAAAATCTTTGGAACAGTGGCGAAATTTCTCTTGGAAACAGTGCGTAACTCCATAGATTCGGCCAAACAGATTAAAGGCCTGTATAAAAGCCAAAGATGGCCGAATACAATATATATTTTTTTATTTTTTGCTGAGACTTTAATAAATATGTAATTTATATAAATTTTAATACTATAACATTACTTAAAAAAATGCATTTTCATTTGTAACAGAACTTATGGCTAGACACGGTACATATACTAAGTCACGGAAACGGAACTGAATGTGTCAAAACCATGTAAAATTAAGGTCAAATGGAATATCCATTAGTGGCTGTAAATTACATGTTGTATGAGATAATGTCTACTTTTAAACATCAACTTATTGCTACTTATAGGCACCACGCCCAAAACCGTATATATTTTACTTCGTATTATTTTTAGTTGTGAGATAAAATTTAAAGATTTTAAAATATGTTTATAAAAATACTACGATAGTAAGCGAATTTTACAATTACAATAGCTTTCCCGTCTTTTGAAATAAATAGTCATTTGTATCACACACACATATATAGTTAATATTGTTTTGCGATGGCAACAATATAAAAGTAATATATTTCGAACAGTTTAATTAATAAAAAATTCGACAAGCTGAATAAATAGCTTAATTCAATCTCTTGATTGCTTGCCGTTAATCACTGGAGCTTGTGTTATTCAATATTAATCATGCTTTTGCAGATTAAAACTTAAGCTTTATTGTTAAAGTGGCGTGATAAGCCACGTACGTGACATTTTACATGGGAAAAAAATCAGTGGCGCTACAACCTTTTTACGCCTGGGCCTCAGATTTCTGTATCTGTTTCATGATCATTTGTCAATCTAATAGACCATAAGGTGATCAGTCTGCTGTGCCTGACACACGCCGTCGACTTTTTGGGTCTAAGACAAGCCGGTTTCCTCACGTTGTTTTCCTTCATCGTTCGAGCGAATGTTAAATGCGTACATAGAAATAAAGTCCATTGGTGCCCAGCCGGGGATCGAACCTACGACCTCAGGGATGAGGGTCCCACGCTGAAGCCACTAAGCCAACACTCCCTTTTATATGGGAAACGATTCAAATATATATGTATCTATTGAGTAACTTCTATTATATGGTTATATTACTTAATGTCCTAGACCCCTAGATGGGGCAGAGGGCGTTTACCCTGAGTCTCCATCGCGTTCGTTTTTGCACCTCGTATTTCACCTCGCTCCAAGTCTTTCCCACTCTTTTCGCCTCGTCTGCAACTCTATGGCGCCACGCTCCGCTTTCCTTTCGGGTTCCAATCAAGCGCCTGCTTAAGGATATGATTGGAACCACTTTGGAGTGTATGGCCTATCCATTTCCACTTGCGTCGCTTGATCTGCTGGCTTATCAGGGTTTCTCGGCAGTTGCTGGTTAGAGATCTTAACGGGAGACCCAGAATACGGCGTAGACAGCGGTTGATGAAGACTTGAAGTCGCTTCGATATGTCTTTATTGATATATGATTACTCATCTTTACAATATAACTAATACCTTATTTTTAAAATAAGAAGGTTTCCAATGTTATATATTCTATACAAGCCTATCAAGTGAAGTGAGGTCCAAGTGGCCTAAAAGCTAATGAACCAAGGCCAACATATTGAAATAAGAATACCTAAGTTGAATATTTTCCTTACAACGAAATTGAGTCTTGTGTGTATTCCAGTATTAGAGTGAAGTGAGGTACTTCTCCACGTAATTTATTTAAAGATAGAATTATATTAGCGTATTTTTTTTACTTAATAGATGATGTAAGATTCGTGTAGCTGATACTAAATTAAACCTATTCATCATATTTATATCTAAACCTATATGTCATTTACTTCGGTTATCAAAAGTAGTTTTAATCAATAAGATAATAAATAATGAAGTCGGCGAAGGTATTTCTGCGTATTATAAAATCCTTAAAAGATTTTTAAAAGCAGAAGTGTAACGAGTGAAGTTAGGCCCAAGCTCTCATTTAGTAAGTGCCATTAAAAATCTTAAATTTTTAAAATAAGAAGCCCCACCTACGTATAACAGTCATTTCCGCCGAGTGAAGTGAAGTGCAGGGTTTCTTATAAAGAAAACTGTTTAGAAATGCTCGCTGCCTTCATATAAACCGTCTCTTCCGGATTCCCGCTAATTGCATCCGGCCTTATTCACATCGCACTCGACTAATGAGATCTATAAATCCTTTTATCAACAACCCTATTAAAAACAATTGTCTTTAGAATTGTTAGGAAATTTATGAATTTTTAAATTAATTTTCAACTTTTAGTACTTAACAATTAGGACAATATTAGTCATTTAAATTTGGATGTTGGAATTCCGGTGACCTCCAATGGGTAACATAAGTAAGTGAAGAAGTGCTTTGAAGTTTGAAACAATTATTTCTTTTGTTGGGAAACGAATCTTAATACCATATATATAACGTCAGCGTCAATGTTAGCACGAATAGTAACGAGTTTAGACAAATCTTTTAAATATAACACGACTTATTATTCAATTGCAGTGCTGGCCTAGTGGCTTCAGCGTGCGACTCTCATCGGTAGGTTCGATCCCCGGCATTTAACATTCACTCGAACCAAAATGTCGAAGCCGTATGTTAGGCACAGGAGGCTGATCACCTACTTGCCTATTAGATTGACAAATGATCATGAAACAGATATAGAAATCTGAGGCAGGCAAGGTTGTAGTGCCACTGATTCATTTAAATTTATTATTCAATCATGAGTTACTGCTGAGGTTTCCATTCAAAGCGGTATTTAACTCAAAACATATCAAATTGTATTTAGCAGTTTAAATCAGCTTAACAAGCATTTAAACACTATAATAATATGGACTATTTCGAGTGTAAAAATCCCCATTATCGTCAAGAAACATTGTATTGAATCATAAATAAGGCAGTGACAATTTTCCTTGCGTAACAAAAAACCTGTAAACCCATTTAATGATCACTACGTCTCCGGCCTAAAAAACAAGAAACCAAACAACACTTCACGCACACACGAAAATCTTATGAAACAAGAGAATCATTTTCATTAAACAAACGCCCCACTAAGCCCACAAAAGCTTCCTAATGTTCACGATGATAACATTGTAATTGAACCGATATAGATTACGTATTCCATATAAAATAGATGCCTAATATCGCCGCTGGAGCGGAAAATCCGATATCTTGAGCCGGTACATTGATGAGCGCTTAAATATTCATGAGATGCGATCCTGCCGCTACAAATGACTGTCACGAATCATACGTTGCCTAAATATGATATGCGCCTGTAAACATTTATTTTGGAAGCTTTGAATTATATATTGAGTTTGTTTTATTTGTGTTGTTGGATTAATATTTTAGTACACGTTCCACATCCAAATAAAGATTCCAAAATAAAGTGTTCAGGGGAATAGTCAATGCTGCCTGGTACATTCGCAATAACGACCTACATCGGGACCTTAATGTAGAGGACGTCGCAACAATAATAAAAAAGACTGCTGAAGCCACAGAACATAGGGAACCATCACGTGAATGTCGAGGCTATTCCTTGACACCACGGGCCTAGTGAGAAGACTGAAAAGGATAAAACCATTTAGTGATTTAGTGTTAGTGCATAGTTTTAAGTGCTAAACAGTGAGTGAAAAAATAGAACACAAGATCAGAGTGTCTTTCCTTTAATAGAGACTGTATGTAGCGTTATTGAACACTTTCTTATGTTAAAAATCGTTATTAGTAAATAAGGTTAGACATTAGTTTTAAGTAAGGTTCGATCGTAATGTACCATGATGTCTTAGTAAGTACTATGCTGTAGTTACACATGTATAAAAAAATAAAAAAATACTCCTACATTTTACATCTTTATTTATGAAGGCTCAATTGGTTATAAGATGGTTCGACAATAATATTTCTGGTTCGCTTTCTAAGATATAAGTCGTATTTAACGTAGAGTAACAAAATTATAATGCGACATCATAATAAATTCCGGCAACGCACTTGCGAGTCTTCTGGCATTGTGATTGTCAATAGTGTTCCTCCTGTTAGTATAAGATCCCGATATACAACGACCATCACCGAGATGCTTACTTAATGAAACGTATTTTATATTTAATTTAATATGTCAATAAATATAATCCATATTAGATTGCCCGGCAAATTTCAGTCCAGAGTGTTTAATTAATATTAAAAAAAAAAATGTTTTATAATTTGCATGTAGTAAATTTTTTTCAATCAATATTTTTAATCAGGGTAGTATTATATATATACTACACTATAACTTTTTTTTTTTACTAAAGATGTATATATACTTTAGTGTCACATAAAAAATATACACATAAATAATTAATTGATTAAAAACAACCTAACGTTTGCATATTCTATGGGCTTCATACTTTCGATTGGTATAGAATTTATCTAATAATCATACCGGTGAAATGTTTAAAAAAATATTAATTAAAATACTCTGGACTGAAATTTGCTAGGCAACCCATATGGATTATATTTATTGACATATTAAATTAAATAAAAAATACGTTTCATTAAATAAGCATCTCGTTGAAGGTCGTTGTATATCGGGATCTTATACCATGTTGTAAAAGTCGAAAGTAAAATCATTAAATAATATCGTAATTTAGTTGAAATATTATATTCCATCAAAGTATATAGAAATGAAAGCACTTATGATGCATATGTGCATGTATTCTGCACGACACGCTGAACTCGTAACCTCTACGAATTGTCGTTTTCGAAATATTTAAACACTCCTCGTGACTGTTTAAATTCAGTGGAAATATGATGATACACGTTTCGGCTCTTAGAGCCAAATGTGTACGGATTTTATATTTACGATTGTAGTTAAAATAATTTATTAGCAACACAAATATACAGTATTTACAATATTCTTAACCTACTTAGTTAATTTATTAAATTACTTAGGTAATAATAATAATTAATAGTGAATAAATTAAAAATTAAAACAAATTTAGAAATTTTTGTACCTTTAATTCTGGCAGCATTTCCTCGGAAAGTACCAGCTCTGAGATGACCGTTACTACCAGACGCCAACTTAATTCTTTAAGTTAAAATAATTCGTCTTTACAAGTTAATTTTACGGTAACGTCGATTATGTTCCTTAAAAAAATTCTAAAAAAATGCAACATTGACTTCAATAAAATTGCTATGCCATCAAAAACATAACTTATATAAAATCCTAGTCCCGCAACTTTTTCCGTAAAAAGTTTTAATCCGTGTAATACTGTAATCCTTTATATATTTTATGGGATTACAAAGTTATAAGTTTTATCTTACCGGATCGAAATTGCAAAATAACTTATACTTGATTTGACTTGGTCAACTTGGTCAGGCTTCTTATTTTATCCAGAACGAAGTTATTAAAAAATCCGAAAATGTCGTAAATTGCCTAAACTGATTCGAGAAAAGGATGCTACGGCCGTGCCTCTTTTTGCTTGACTTGGCTGTCGCACTGCCGCGGCCGCGCGCGGATATATGAAGTTTCAAATTGATCAAAATGTCATGCATGCATAAGCATGTTTTCCAAAAGTATTAATTAAAAAGATGGGGTAGTCGTACACAAGAAACTAAATTATATTTAGACATAAGCTTTTTATTCCATGTCTCCAGAACGGTTATTACCAAGTGAGACCATTTTTCATGTTTTTCTGACGTGTTTTCTCTTCCACAATGGACATTTATTACGTAAATAAAGATTACTTAAAAAACTAAAATAATACTTTAAGCCTAACATAAAATCTGAAATGAATTGTGCTTACATTCGAGCGTTAACTTTTCAATTGTTTCCCTATTCTGAAGGTTACATAAATGCCACCGTTCTATTATATAACGAATTCTTCAAATATCGAGTACCGCACCTTTTGGCCCTGCCCTTAAATTCGAACGGTCGCTGACAATATAAATATGCCTTGCGCAAGAGCAGTTTGAATGATTTTGTGTATGAATATAAGGCTGCGAACCTAATGACTAGTCCTTTTCAAGGACAATTTTTTGTAGAACATTTTTTGTAAATGAATGATAAGGTGAGGTAGCAAGCACACAATTGTCGTCTAAGAATTTTATATTAGTTTGAGATCTTAAATTCTATTCTTGTTGATATAGTAATTGATTCAGTAGGGATAGAACAATTGAATGAAAAAAAAATTAACAATAAAACTATTATTTCTGCCCTGCACTACACTTAGCATGTTGTATACGAAATGGTTAAATAAACTTATATTTTTAAGATACATGTAGATTACTGCGTATTGACGTTTTTAAATTTAAATTCGAATTGATTTTAGTATAAAATAAATATCACCTCGACGTCTCTTATTAATTTTAGTAAGTGCAACAGATTTTAAGTCGGTCATCAAAGCCTGCACGAAAAGAGCGTACCAATTCTTAAAAGGCCGGCGACGCATTCGCGAACATTATCGCATTGTGAGTGTCCATCGGCAGCGTTACGCAAAGCATTTTAAATTAATAGTTAATTAATATAAAACTTAGTGGATACCCAACAAGAAAAGACAATGATTCAAGATGCAACTTCTTCAATAAGTCAATTATTTCCCGTCCGTATGATTAGGTAAGGTCAAAATTCTCATTTGCGGAAGTCGTTACCGCCATTCCTCGAATCCCTAAGATATTTTAATCTAAACTTTTCTATTTTTATATAAACCATACGCATGATCTTAGTCATTGCACAGCGATGAATACCCAGCCTAAAATCAATACAAAAATACAGCCACCAAACTGCTTCAATTTCGGATAGCATAATAATTAAGTAACAGGCGCTCAATCAAGGCCATACGGGTTCTGTACCCTAATCGCTGCCTAGATTGTGCAATACGCCTTGTTCCAGTTTCCAAACACTAAAGTCAATCTACAAATTATTTAGGATTATTGAACACTATTATGACGACGTTTGAGCGAATTAAATTTTACGATACAAATTTTCGTTTAATTGCTTAATCACAATATATGTAATTCAAAATATTCAAGCAATAATAGATGTTAGATATTTTGAAATGCGGTGATGCATTTAGTGGAAATATGAACTAATAAATGGGGATATTCCGCAGAGGGATTAACAATTTTATAGAATCCCTCTATTTTCAAAGTAAAAAGCTATGCTTTTAACATTTTATTTTCATGTTTTTTTGTCACAACTGAAGTTTCTATGAGACTACACACACAAACTTTTATTTAGGGAGGGTTTATTACTGCGCCTTTTAAAAGATGTATACGCCCCCCATCCCCCATGAAACGCGACGTAACCGTTTTCAGTACCCTCCCCACCCCCAAAAAAAAACGTTAGGTGACCACCAAGTGAATGTTTTTTACCTAAAATTCACAATTATGTGGCGTAAAGTACCGAAAATAGAGAAGATCGAGAAATATCTTTGTTATTGTTTTAATTGCGTTAAAAGCCCTAAGCATCGCGTACGTCAACCACCTTTCTTCCCCTGTAACGTATCGTTACAAGACCCCCCAAATTAGTTTCGAAATACTTGAACTCTTCCATAGTAACTCAGCTATGGCAATTCAATATACGGTACTTACTCTAAGCGAATAAAGTAGAGTAAGTCGAAGCAGCATTAAACTAGCGCGAAATTTTTTTTAAAAAGCTTAAACGATCCTTACAGCTCATAAAAGACTACCTATCTTCTTAGTAGATACGTTGCCAGCCGGCCTACGCTTCATAAACTAAAAAAGTTCTGCACCGATCGAGCTGAAAGCTGCTTTTTTGTATTTTTTTTTTTATTTTTTTTCCATAAGTATTGCAAAATTAAGATTATATTAAATGTATTCTTTGTTTTGTTTCTCATTTCTCAACCATTCATTCACAATGTGCCACAGTGAAGTAAACAAATAACCTAAATGTTCTCTTTTTGTTTCCACTGACCACGTAGGTTAGGGAAACTATTTGACGCACGCAACAAATTTAGCCTTTAATTTGAAACGTCGGGCTTGATGAATGAGCATCAGTTACTCAATCACAATTATCTACTATTATAATTAATGTGGTTCCATTTGTGCATATACTGAAAACGTGACGAACGTGGACACCAATGGAAGATAATAATTTACCTAAAGTTTACTAGAACACAGTGAATTATAGGCATTGAACACATTCTCTCTTTCTTGGTCATGCAGTATCGAAGGAAAATCACTTATAAACATTTTACGAATAATTCACTTATAAACATTAAAAAGGAAAAAAAATCGGTGTGCTTTGATACACTAAAAAAAATCACGCGCTAAACTTTTTGGGTCTAAGGCAAGCCGGTTTCCTCACGTATTCCTTCATCGAGCGAATGTTAAATGCGCACATAGAAAGAAAGCCCATTTGTGCACAGTCGGGAATCGAACCTACGACCTCAGGAATGAGAGTCGCACGCTAAAGCCACTAGGCCAACACACTGTATCACAGTCAAAAGTGATCTTTATTCTAAGAAATTGATTGCAGACTCATGTGGTCTCAATAAGGAGCTATACTTTGAGCTGAGACTAGTATATTAATCTTAAACCCATATTAACGACCACAAAATCGTAATTTAAACTATCAAAGCGATGTTAAACACATCTGTGAGAGAAATAACCTTAGTTTTACTTTCGGGAGCGTGGTAATGGCTTTATTATTGTAAGATCCATACCCACTCTCTAGTGCTGGAATGGTGTAATAATTTTTCCTTAGTCAACCTCCTTATATAAAAAAAAACTAAACTAAAGGAAAAAAGGTATTTAATACATTGAAAGTTTTATTATACGCATTATCTAGTTATATAAAGTTTATTATGTAACTAGATAATGCGTATAATAATCTTATTTCTACATAATTAAATAAAAGGACAATTTTTATTTTAAAATGTCTATTATGCTAACGTCAGCGTGTCTATTTTTGTGTCGGTGTGCGGGTGTCGGTTTTTTGTGACGGTCTGCGCGCGCGTCGTCTCAATATACTTTCATCATTTTTCCCTAACGCGCCAAAAGAATTAAAATTTCCAAATACTTCGGTAAAATCTGTTATCTATAGCTTCCTAACGGAAAAGTAAACTGTATTAACTAGAATTGTTTCTAAAAGGGTGGTGAAAATGTACACTATTGAAAGTTTAAACAAAACGTATGTCAACGCCATTCGAAACAATATGTCCCAACAATGCAACCTTGGACAACCAGAAGCAGGTGTCGAAGGAAATGATTGAAGGACCACTCTAAAACTAATCTATTCCAAACGACCCATTCATAAATCTTTCAATCATATTTCTTAGCGTGTGCTTACAATACACTTTTTTAAACATTACAACCACACCTTATTTGAGGTATTGTTGCACTAGCTACTGACTCTTACTTTGCCCTGTTTCAACTGTATATATGGTACAAATGTACAATTAATTGCACGCAAGAAGACATCAAGTCAAGGTTTAGTCTATCCCTAAAAATCAGGAACTTCTAGTAAGTATGAGAACTTTGAGTAAACAGATATTAAACTTGTGATTAGGATAAAACGAACTAAGCTTCTATGCGAATGCGAATAATCTGAATGGGTCAAAATCTTAAATGATATAGAATTCATAGTTTTACTTAAGACATAACATATCTTATACAATGCAAATATTACAGGCAAATGAGATTCATAGAACATACATAGTTTTTTTATTTATTATTTTTGAGTACTTTTTAAAACGGTTTTATAAAATATTTCTATGGTCTTATTATTGTAGTTGGTATACTATTGTCGAGCTGGTGGCATCCATCATTTTGAGTTCCACATAACCCCTGCGAGAGCGGGATGTCCATAACAGCATTTTCTGACGTTAACACGACACCTGAAGAAATTAAAACAAAAGACGAAACGCGCGTTTAACTTTGATTGATCTCTAGGTCCAATCACGTTAACGCTACTCCATCTTTCCGTTCGACCAATCAGCGTCAAGCGACACGCGAAGCGCCCTCGGTTCGTTTTACTTTCTTTATTCCCTATACCGATAAAAGAGTTTAAAGCGATATACAGACGTCGATGTCATAGAGTTTTAAACATTATGTACCTATATGAAATATTGATATTTAGACTACGATAACTTGGTCGTTAGCGGAGTGTGCTAGTAATTAATTAACAAAGAATTTTATCCAGTTTTATTATAGCTCATTAATGTAAGTAAGTAAGTCAATAACGGGTACTCCATAGCAAAGTTTTTGAAATAAACCAATTATAATAACAATTAAACTTTTCATTGAATATTATTATTATTGACAGATTAAAACTAATTTTTTATCATACGTTTTTTTAACATTTTAAATATAACAAAGGTAGAAGGGGATACTTATATTGCCAAAAGGCTCGTAGGTGCGTTGACTTTTAAGAATTGTACGCCTTTTTTCTTATAATACTCTCAGTCACTCTAAGTCGAATTGGTTTCATGTTTTTTACGATAACTTTCTTTCACCATACGAACAATTAATGTTAATTGCCCACACAGAAAATGTTGCATTCCATTGTAACCCAAAACCTTAGGGTAATAGTAAAACATTTGGTCACTACCGATCACATTTATTATATCACTGGTTAATAACCTTTCCCTTATACTAAACACTAAAATAATTAAACCAAAACAAATACATATGGATATTATACAGATTATTAACACAAATTTAATAATAAAATTGAAATATCTATTCAATACTTGGTAATGTAAACATTTCCTGCAGTACGTTATGCCTGCTAGTCTATCTGCACTTCCGATCGGAAATATTTTCATCGTTTATTTCAAACGTTAAGTGCCAAAGGCCTTTTTATCGACGTTTAAGTGCTCCGTTTAGCGCGTGTCACGTCATTTTAATAGCATTCCGATAGAACACGCCGATTAGTATCGAAATTGCTGTCTAGTACATAACAGTAGTATTTCAACGTAGTTTTTTTACTTTGTTTCATACCAGTAATTAGTATTGTAAGGTCTTGAAATTTGTATAGTATTTATGATCATTCATAAAACCGAAAGTACACGCGTCTCGTTTTATCACAGCGTAAACACAATGTGGGAGAAAGAGATGAAATAGTACTTAATTTTGCGCTTGCAAATACCAATTTTATATTACTCCCAGATAAATGAGCCTACTTAAAATTTAAATTCCCGCGGTTTTGTTCGTATGTCAAGTGTCAGTGATGCAATGTGACAGCTGCATCATAGACAATTTAATTAATTGTCGTGTATCGCGTTAACTTAAAATTAAAATTGATTGGGAATGATTTACTGAAGGTATGTTACGATTAGCCTCTGTCGAACGATTCCTGAGAAAAAATGATTTTGTTAATAAAGTTTTTCGTTTTTAATTATATGTGAGTAAAATCTTAATTAATTCTTCACTAATCACAATTAAAGAAATACCTCCTGATATATAAATTATCAGCTGAAACATACATAAATATATATTTTATACAAATTATCCCGAACGAGATTTCTATCATAACTTCTCATTACAAGGTCTATTCACACGACTATTACAGTACCCATACAATTTTATTCCACAGACAACCTTCAGCAAATGGCAAACCTATTTTTAAATCACAAACGTTGACACTAATCAATTATTTATTTGGCACCGAGCCTTTTCAAGTATTTAATGCATTTTATGTTAAGCGAATTCCATTCTTAGTAACAATTGTGCCCTAAAAATGGACTGATAAAAACTATTCTTGTTCAGTATTAAACCAGTACTATAAAAGTTAATATTTCAAGTTTTTTGGTACTGAATATGAGTTTTAAGTTGTCTGTTTAATATTAATGGGGCATATATCTTGTATAACATGACATTATCCTATGTCAATTAATACAATTGCGGTTCAAGGCACAAGTGTAATTATAGAATTTATAATGAAATCATAGATTAACACCGTACATAATCATCACGTGTCCGTGTCAAAAATTTGGTTCACAGAAATTAATTTACGTGCACTATTTATAATTTTCGTCTTCAAAATTGTACGGAGCAGTTCTTTAATGAAACTAAGTAGTCAATATTTTAGTGTTTAAACGATACCATCGATTTTGAATATATTATATAATAAAACTTTTTTTTTCTTAAATAGAAAAATTATTCGTAAGACTATACTTTCTTCATCTATTTGACATACCAATCAAGTAATACAAGTAGGATCAACAGTTTCAATCAGCCTTTCACATATCTGCTATAGTCTTGTTCGAGTTCGGCATCAAACCAGGACAGCCAAGTCATTCGCCATACGAAGTAAACTTCTATTTATTATTAAAACAGCCTATTTGCCACGATAATCCACTGGCCATATTAAAAAAACATCCTTCAAATTCATAGTTCAAATAAGAAATAGAAGAAGGCCATAATAAGCCACATATACCTTAAAAACTTACGTATTTTCTTTCTAGCTTGAAAATAGCTTTGTCAGGGTGTAGGCATTAGCCTAAACTAGCAGATCATTATTCTAATCCGCGTATAAGCAACACTAACGTTTGAATCATTAACTTGTGCAGGGAATTTCTCATATACAAGTTAGCTCAATAACGGTGCAGCGCATTCAAACGAATAACACCAATCAATAACAACTATATCGTAAAGAGGAAGTTATCGCAAGTTACTTAATATAGCCTGTGTGATGTCGAGCGTACAGCAAACTTGCGAATACATGTTATATAACTCGGATATGAATAATATTATCGTTTAGCACTTGTCAAGTATAGGCCATGCTTTAATTTTTTAAATGTATAGAGACAATCTACTATAGAAAAAAAACTCCAGTGGGCCCCACACATAGAGACTCTTTCGAATAGGCTGAGCTCTGCAGCATATGCAGTAAAGAAAATCCGAATTGTGTATCATAGCTACTTTCATAGCGTTATGCCGTACGGTATTCTACGGTGGGGTGCTGCTGCAGTGATGCAATCTATATTTGTGCTGCAGAAACGGGCTGTTCGGGGTATTTGTTGTGTTTCTCCGAGGGAGTCGGTACGGAATAAGTATAAGGAATTAAATATTATGACACTATCTGGTCAATACATTCTTGAAACCTTGTTGTACGTACAAAAAAATATAAACGATTTTAAAACAATACGATATTTTAATGATCTTAATCCTTGGGATTGATTTGCTCCAGTTCAAACAATTTGTATGACAATACTTGGCGATTAAAAAGAGTGGCGGAAGGTTTCTTGCCAGTTCTTCTTACCCGCTCTACGCCCTTGACTTGCAAACTGGTAGTAAATGTAAATTTACAATTAATTTAACTTTTTTTTGACGATTCATAAGTGTTCTTGTTTACCTATATGAATAAATGTATTTTGAGTTTGAGTTTGTGCCTGTCGTGTGCAGTCGATTTTTGGGTCTAATACTTGCTGTTTTTTTCTAATTGGTCACAAATAAAGGTAACACCACAGTGACAGTTTAAATACACGACCAAATAATTTATAATTATCCCTATTTAGATAAAGCGGTTTTTATAATAAAAATAATTATTAAAATATGTAATTTGTAAACGTGTATAATTGTGTAAAAACTTACTAAATTTACACTTCTTTGGAAGAATCAGAAAACTGTTGTATTGACAAAACCGAACGCGCCAATTTATTCTTTTTTCAAATCTCTTTTATTCATAAAACAATATCAAAATGGAAAATGCTTTATAATTTCCATAATTAAGCACACTTTATCCGGGAAAAGTATCTCTTAATACAGCTTGAGTGTAATCTTTCAGGCGCTGAATGAAATGGCGTACAAGTCTAAGTTCTTGTTAAAATATTAACGGAATTACTGAAATTAAATTACTTCCATCTCTCCATCTTGAGCCGGGAAATCGTAGCGAAGAATTCGGCTTAATTTACATAATTATGTATTGACTACCTGACTTTTGATACCGTTTACGTATTTAAATCCAATTATAGAGATTTAAAATTTATATTTATAATAAGGCGTATATATGACGATTGCCTTTATCAAATACATAGCCAGTTTTCTTGATGATTTTTTAAAAGTAACCATTATTTTTAAATTATAATGATTATAATACAGAAGTTATTTCACACTATATGACAATGTGTATAAACCCCGAAGGCTAATTCCTCTATACATATAAAGAAGATTAATAATTAAACAGACAAAGAAATTCGTATCCCGTTATGAGACAAAGAAAATCCCAAACAAGGTGACGAACAGAAATAAATGTAATAATTAGTTTTATTGCTCCTCTGAAATGTTTTAAACAGTACTTTAAATATATTTTTACTAGTAAGCCGAATTCAACGTTGGTAGGTGTAAAACAAATCCAATTTTTTACGGTAAACAAATTTTGTACTCTGCCTTGATGATGAAACTAAGCTGCAGCTATTAATACAAAAACTCCCTTTCAACATTCTTCATGATAAATACCATATAAGATGCAGAGCATACATCTCTAAACAACACAAAGATCAAGCCACTCGGGAAGTGACTGGTCATCGACGATTCAGTCATCGTTGAATACGGTCATGTGGAAGAAGTTGGTACTGGGGAGCTCCCACCCAGAGGTGAGAACAGTACACCATGTAGGAATTCGCGCTTTATAGAGTTGCAAGCCGCGGCCCGGAATGAAGTACCGTCTTGCCTTTCTGAGCACACCAAGCTTTAGAACCTCACTTTTAACAATATTCCTATAAATAGGTTCCTACCTTGAAAGACCGATGCGGTTGTTATAAAAAATAAATCATAATAATTAAGTACCATTTTAATTAAAATCTCATTTCGGATTTTTATGAACGATAAATTAATTTATTTAATATCTGCAATTACATTTAAGTTTTATGAAAAAGGTTTTTTTGGGATTGCTTTTTTATTTCTAAATGGACTTCATTTATAATGTATAACAAAATTAAACATTGTTTAGAAATTTACTGGTTTATTTGGTGGTTAAAATTAGGTATTGGTAAGACGATATAATTGAACTGAAATCTTTAGCATAAATAATTCATTACAAAACCTAAATGTTTAGTTTCACTCGGCGTAACTTGAATGTTCTTTGAATGAAAATAATTATACCGACGCATTCATGTAATGAAATATGGTTCAAAGGAGTAAATATCTTTGAATATAGGAGTCATGTTTTGTAATTAAGTGTTACGTGCTTCATAAAGAAAATTAATTCATGTATCATCTTAATATAATTTATATTCGCAATCCTTTCATTGGGCAGACGTATTTCTGCGTCCATTTCATAAAATATAAAGTTATTATATTGATTTGTACATAAATTTCTACACGTATTATTAAATATCAATCTATAAAATTACTATATCGTCCCCGTAGAGCGAAAATTCATGAAGTCCAAAAAACCTGTTTCGAGATAATGAGGGTTAAAGTTTTGAAATATATAAATTGCCATAAATTTAGCATGTCAAGACATCTATATATATAAAAATGAAACCCGTTTTCCGTTGTCACGACATAACATGAAAACGGCTTGACCGATTTGTCAGATTTTTTTTATAATATACCTTGAAGTACGGAGATGGTTCTTACGGAGAAAAATTTAAAAAAATTGAGTGAAAAAGTCTAAAAACAACACTTTTCTATATTCCCATACAAAATATTAGTAATAATACTTAATAGTCTATTTGAACTTTAATACCATATCATAAAGTTCAAGTGTTAGTGGAGGGGTTCCGGGAAGGTAAATTTTAATTTTTTGACATAATGTATTTGTTGTCTTATCAATTTTCTTTTTTTTATCTTACTAGATAAAAAAAAGACCCGTGTCCCAAATAGCAGAATAAGTATTTTAAACAAATAAAGAATCGACTTTTAGGCGGTATGATGTTCGGCAGGCCAGCTAGTATTTTAATATTTTTCGTTTCATTTTGAAGGAAATCAAATTATGTTAAAATGATGTTACCCAAAAGTATGATTAAGTTATTACTGAGAAAACCTAAATAATAACAATTAGTTATTTGTTCTCTGTAGAATATCCAATGTAGTTATGAATTAGTTAATATTCGCCCCTAGTTAGTGATTTTTCACTCAGATCGAGTTCACTCAGTTTTCACTCAGATTTTTATGATAAATATCTTGTTTTGGGTAATTTACGACTAACTGGGACATATCCAAAGTATACATAATGAAAAAAAACTTTTTTTTAACTTAAGAGTTAAAAGGCATTTTGCTTTATAATAGTATAAAATCAAACTACTTTTATGTAAAAAATTTGATAAATAATAAATAGTTAACATGATTTAGTTATTTCTCTTATTTTCTATTAGGACCAAAGAATAGATTTATTTAATTTTCACTTTTTCTAAATCGAAAACTAGGATACCTACAAAATTGACGGTAAGACAGTTAAATAAAGAAAAATAATATTGTTTTAATGGTATAGATAACTCGTTTTGGCAATTTTTTGACTTAATTAGTTTTGGCTCTACGGGGACGATATATTGTATTAGTACATATGAGAATCTTCGGGTTTTAACTATTTCTAACCTATGTAGAGTTATGTATCGGAAGGCAGCGGATAATCAGATGAGTGAGGTAATTAGTAACAGGGGAAAATGGGAAAATATTGAAATTGTAAAAATACTAATGTGCAGTGTTCGCTTAGTGGCTTGAGGATGCGACTCTCTTCCCTGAGGTTCAAGGTTCGATCTCTAGCTGTGCACCAATGGACTTTCTTCCAAAGTGCATTTGACATTCGTATGTTGAAGAAACCGGCATGTCACCTACTCGATTACTAGAAAAAAATTAATCATTGGTATTTATATTTCCCAGCGTTTAAACATTTCCTGGACTTCACGAATATTTCAAGATCATAATTAGCCAAATAGGTCCAGCCATTCTCGAGTTTTAGCGAGACAAATGAACACTTTATATTAACAAAAAACGGTCAAATTCTCATTCACACTTAAGAGCCTAGACTTTACAGCATTTGTACTCTCGAGCACTTTGAAATTACGTGCATTAGCGTGTTCTACATATTAAAACGATGCAATGTAATTTACTAATTGTTGTGTACAAATGGATATTAATTCCCCTGCACTAGTGTGGTCATTAGATAATTAGTTCACCGCTTAATTTTGTTATACGAGCATTTACACACAGTTTAAATAAGCAGTTGAGCTTTCAAAAAAATCGCCTAGATTTATATCGCCTAGAATAAATAAATGGTAATAATAATAATTTGGCAAAAAGGTACATGTAATATTGTTTGATTTGCGGGAGTAAAAGAGTAGAATAAAAGCTTGCCTTATAGAATGCGGACCGAAGTCAGTCTAGAGTAAAATACCGCCGAAGAAGCCGGGGTCCTATACTTAGCGCTTCATCAAAAACTCTAGCTTCAGGCTTGCCAAACAGCCTGCTGAGCTGATCTGGTCATCAGCGAGTTTCTTTTAATAAAAATAGTTTTCTAGTTTTTGTTTTACAAACGTGTTTTACCATAATGCCCACAAACGCCACTTCATTATATAATATTAAAAGAAATATGTACCGTTAATGTCTATGACTAACTAAGGTAATGCTCTTTAAATAAAACTTTGACGCATGTAAAAATTATATAACCTGTAAGTAGTCGTAGTAGTAGACCAGGGTTAGTAAAAAACACTCGAAATATTGAGTACTGAAAACAATATGAATTCGCGTTTTAAAGAACTTTTCTACTGTTATACTAAAGCATTTCTATACTGTTAGACTTATTTTAATTAAACTGAATATTATATTCTGTGGAACACATCACATCATAAGTGTCATAATGTCAGGACAGACTTTTTGTGTCTAAGAGCAAAATGGATCGATTTCATTGTAGAATGTGTTCATAATTTAATGCAAAATCGACGAGGCTAGATCGTGAGAAACTCGAATTAAAGTTCAGCGTTGCTTGAACTATCACTTATTGGCCTGATATTGATTTATTATATACGATAAGTTTAATAACATGTCTTAACTGTAATACAACTTATTTTTAAATATAAATTGTCTCTGCACAAAGACACAAGTTAACATTCTTTCATGATTTCAATCTAACCTAACTTAAGACTAATAATAATTTGTACTTTCGCTCTAATCAGTGTTATAAATTATAAACTAGAAAATAAGAAATAACCAATTTGCCATTATGACCTTTATGGCATAAGATTAATAAGATTATAAGAGGAGATTAAGAACTAACAAAGATATTTTTCTATTTGAAAATCTGATACTAAATCTTTTAATCTATAATCCTTAAATGACGTCCGTACATATTATACAATTGAGTTCGCTGGCAACCTTTGTTTGTATGAAAAACTTAAGATAGTGTTAAAGGGAATTATTAATACCTGTGGCGCTATAACCTCAAACCCAAAATCATTTAACTTATTAGTAGGTACTGGCTAAGTGATCAATCTCTGTGCCTTTCATCATCGGGGCTAAAAGTTTCCAGTTTACTCAGGATTCTCCCCTTCACCATGTGTAATTGTGCAGATGGAATGGAAAATACATTTCATAGTAGTGAATCGAACCCATGACAAGGTTTAGGGTACACACTCAACCTGACGTCAGCTTCATGTGAAAGTACTTGAAATATAAGAATTATTATTGAAGAGGTTAATAAAATATAACAGGATTTTTTGACCGATGAAAGCTAAAACATAAGTAAATAAAGTGAGAGCTATTCACAAATTACAATACTTAAATATAAGATATACCTTATATATAATTATTTTGTTAATGTTGCAACCTCACGCATGTATAATTAAATAATAATTGTTATTTTTTCTAGAACAGGGGGCAACGGGCAGGAGGCTCACCTGATTTTAAGTGATACCCATGGACACTCTCAATGCCAAAGAGCTCGCGAGTGCGTTGCCGGCCTTGTAAGCATAAATTTACACTATATTTAAGAAGTGGTGGGGGCCTGAAGATCTGTAACACAGGTACTCCTACCTTTAACAGGCATTATTCTCACACAAACAAGCATATCCTTCTATTATAAATAACTGTTGCTTTATTTTGTGCACTATCTAAGTTTTTGTAAGAAAAAAATTAAGACTAAATGATATGTCAATCCCGTGACGCATGAAGTAAGTATAACGGACATTAATACATAATATGTAACCATATTTCTATAAGGACAGAGTACAATAGAACGGTATTTTAATAAAAATTCGTTCGTTTTAGTCGTATTTAAAAGCGGATATGATATTATTTTCATAGATTAAAATGTGTCCTGTATTTTTTTTCATTTTAAACTGAATACTCAAAGGCCGTTCACACACATCCATTTTAACATAAATAAAGGCTTAACGTTACAAATCCTGTGGAGTGAAAGGTCAACCAAACATTTTTACAAAAATAAAAATGCGGGAAAGCTACAATTTGCCTTTGAGGGTTTTTATTTAATTAAAATGTTCGAAATTCAAAATTTATCCACCGATTACAAATTCACCTAAAGGTTTTATAATATTTTACTGAAATGACCATTCCACACATTATTTAAACATAATTCTAAGAGTTACTTGAATAAAAAGAACGTACTTCCACATAGTATGTAGGTACATTTTTCTTATTTGAATGTATAATACATATTTTAGCGACACTATGAAAGATTGAATCTCACAAATTTGAATCTACTATTATAATATTATAAAGGTAAAGTTTGAGAATTTTGTTTTTTTTTTCAAAAACTATTTTAGCAATATAAAAACCACCTTATTTATGAGTCATAGGCTATATCGAAAAATTAAAATACCATTTTTGTGGCATTCTTTTGCAAAAGTAGTAACCGGGCGTAAAAAAGTTCAGAGAAAATTTGCGGAGTTTGATAATGGATACAAGTCAGCGACGACATATGTAAATATTTATTACTTGCAGCCCGTACTGGCTTTGCACGGGTGGACATTTGTTTTTGTTCAATTTGAATAATTACATCCTGTATTCCTATATTATTTAATGAAGATGGTGGCTGATTAGCATATTTCTTTCAGAATAATTTATATTAGTTGTTTTATGTAATAACTTTTAAGCTATTGCATTGATTTTATCGCGGGCTTTGAGCGCGTCGACCGAATCAAGAAATTCCGTAACGAAAAAAATCTAAAATACGATAACGTAAAATAGGCGTGTTAGTCTGAGTCTGGAGAGTGGTAGATTGAATTAATATCAAAGAAAAAACTTCATTCAAAGAAAATGAAAAATAAATAAATAAAATTGTAAGTTGATAATAAAAAATGCTATGCAATAGCTTTACCGCGGCAGTCTCCGAGTGCCACATGTTCTTTTTAATTTAAATTTAATCATAATTTATTAATTCCTTTGTGTGAAAAATAATTGTAAAGGAACTTATGTTTTGATAATCCATTTCTATGATTAAGTTTGCTTCATTTTTATTCTAAAATAAATAGTTTTTGCTGGTTCTGTGGCAATGAGTGTTCGCATTCACTTAGTTTTCTTTTAACCTTTTTTCCTCCTCACTAAGTACTGTACTTTAATTCTATGGGAATTGGCTTATAACCCTTTTATATTATACTGTACTCGACCGGGATTGGTTTTTTGCATTTATACCCTTCAGTATTAGTTATTTTACCGAAATAAACGGGAATAAAAAGAGTTATTCGGTGAGACAAACAACATGTTTTCCCACGTCCAAAGAAAGAAAAAAATATAACATCAAAATTAGAAAATCATTGAATGCAGTACTACTTCCTTTTCAAAATAAAATAAAGTCTTCTTTCAGCAAAGTATCCTATCAACGATATTTATTGATGTCCAAAACTTGGGACGTCTTGTACCTATATAAATTAGTAACTAAAAACTTTATTTTTTATTCGCCCTCACTTAGTTTTTCTTTTATGTTTACACTATATTGATAAAGTGATATTACCTCTGGCATTTCAGCTCATCGGCCTTCCTATACACGATAACAATAAACTTCTCTAGCTACTGGGTCGCGTTCCTCGCATATGTAGGTCAAGAGATATTTCCGTTATAGAGACCTATATACCCTAATATAGCTTTTATTCTTAACATATACAGATAAAGAAATATTTTATTCATATCAATTCTTATAGAGCGGAACTCCATAGTTATCGTGGTTAAGGATTTTATGTTCCCAGTTGTGATTTGACCAGTATATAAAGCAAACAATTGTATTTTATACATCTCTTTCTAGAGATTTTAATGCGGAGTCGTGGGGTAAAGTACGGGTGGAGCTTAGCGCTAACTACGACACCTGTCAAAAACGTATTAAAACATACTGGACTAATAATTCCCGCTAAGTCTCGGCTTCCTTGAATCTCAGTTCCTTCTACGCTTTGGACAGAGAACAACATTTTTTTCGTAGGGAAATGCATTCCTATGGCCCGTCTACTTTGTGGTGCGACTGTGGGACTACTGTGTATACCCACACCCGCTCTTCTGCCGTTGGCGCCTGCAGATGGCGATACCTCAGGGATGGTTTCATTGTGTTCGATGCTCATCCATTGCAGATCTGGGCTACTCCACTTGAAGAAAAGTTTTGTCACCACCAAGCAGGTCTGGTATATCTTTGGACATAGAACAGCCTAGACTAGCCATAAGACAACTTACTTCTATGTATCTACTAAGATTATTTATAGATAATGGGGCTTAATTACGCTACTTTCTATGCTGATGACGTTGACTATCACAAATGTATGGCAGTTTTTTTACCGTATGACCGAGTTTTAAATGCGCACATAGACAGAAAGTCCATTAGTGAATAGACGGGAATCAAACCTATATATTCAGAGTCGCACGCTGAAACCCCTAGGTCCCACTGCTAACATCACATATATAATATATATGTATGATTTTCAGATTTTTACACGATCCAAGACTCAGCCCTCTACTGATTTAGTTTGTTTCGACCAGTACATGATATATCTTCATAATACCATTACAGAGTAAAATTCCAAGAACATCGCGCTCTATATCATGATTTATTTGTTTATTCTCGGTTCAATATACCTCATATGTATGCAGATTTACACGGCGTATTCGAAAGATGCAATTTATTTCAACTATTTCTCACTGAAGACATCGAGTTAGGACTTTATGGTCGTAACGGGATCACACTTCGCGCTATTTCAAAATCCAAACAATTTTCAGCATTGACACAACCATATATTGATATAGGGTTTATTTCAGTTGCTTGAAATCACGTATTTACGATATAACACGTACTTCTATTTTATTATTTAGGAAAATAATAGTCGTGGACACTTCATATTTTAAGTGGTACCTATATATGATCAGCATACTCGTCCTAATGGCTTCAGCGTGCGACTCCCATCACTAAGGTTCAATCTCCGGCAGTGCACACATTCTAAAATCGTATTAAAAAAACATCGTGAGAAAACCGGCATGCCTTAAAACCAAAAATACGACGGCGTCTTCGAGCATAGAAGGCTAATTTACTTTCTGTATCTATTTCGTAAAATATTCTAAATCTGAGGTAAAATGCTGAAAGGTTTTAACGCCACTGTTCCTACGTTATGAAAAAAAAGTGCGTGCGTATAAAGTACACATGTCAGAAGTGAAACTTCTTTGGCAAACTAATTTTTAAATCTTGTTCGTATTTATACAAATCTTTAGATTTCCGAGACTTAGAGGGAGGGAAAAAGGAATATATGTTAGGAATTTAATGAATTTATTTTGTCATTACAATATTAAAAATGTTGAAAATTAATACAATCATCAAATTATTTTGCATAAAATATAAAATACAAATATTTCATAAATTCTCTTTACAAAATTTTGATTTTAAAAATAGAATTTCTATAAGATAATTCGCCCTTCTCACTCTCTCTCTCTCTCAATCGGTCTCTCCTTTTTCTTCGACAAAAACGCTGCACATCTTCGTGATGCTAATATTATTATTATAGCGTTTCATCTGTAACAAATTTGATCTCATGCGCCTAAAAAAGTTTCACTTCAAAACATTAGTTTCCGTCTAGGGCTTTTCACCTTACCGTATCAATTGTATCAAAGCAAATTTGAGATAGAAAACTTATCTGCTAACTTTTATTATAATATTATATATACTCGTTTATAATTCTTTTACAACATTTTTTCAACGAATATGTATTTGCTACAATTCCATTTTAGTACAATAAATTGATCAATGATATAGAACGGGACGTTGTATTTGTAATATCACACATTTAAAGAACATTATAAATTTACAATTATCTGACATAATTTTTAATTTATCCGACGTTTCGCGTACTTTACAGCGTGCGTGGTCACGGTGACTGAAGATAAAAGATGTGTCAAAAAGTATCACAGCTGCAGAGAAAGTTGCATTATCTGTATTTATTTCCCCGGCGTTGGTATGGACTAAAAGATGGAGGGTTTTGGCAAAAATGGCTCACGGTGTCCTCTATTTTCGCGGATTGTAAAAACGTTTTTCTTTAAATGTGTAAAGGTTATGTTAATCAAAGACAATACTAATATCACACATGTTTTACAATCATCTCTCAGATCCATCTCGTAATACGTGAAATTTATTTAAGTTCAGTCACACAAAGACTGTTATTTTTGTACCAAAACGAGAAACTCGAATGAAAAATCAATAAGACAGCAATCCATTTGTAGCAAGTTCTCAGGCGTTCATTAATTCTAGATTCGCTAAGAGTTGGTCTTAAATAGGAGAGTGAATGAGTTGGAACGACAATAAGGAATGAAAATGATTGTGCTCTTGGAGTTCATGAACTCTAGAATATCCTATAAAATCACTTTTTAATATTCTTTTCATTCAGTGTTTATTTCTAAACAATACATTTCCGTTAAAGTAAAGAGAAAAAAAGAGTATGTACTTATGTACACGCGTTAGAAGTTATACTTCTTTGGCGTATGGAAAAATTAACCTCAAATCTATAAATGCACTCAAAACAGTTTATTCAAATCAGTTTTATCACTAATATTCAATATATTATATAGATATACTAATAAATAATAAATTATTAGTAAATACTATCACCGTCGTATATGAAATTGATCTAGTAAAAACACCAAAATAATATTTATTTATTCACACTGTTTAATTATTATACTGTTACGAAACACGTGTTCTAAATATAAAAATACTAGAATATACAACTTGAACATAGTTATTATCGATTTTCATGCCACCTAGAACTAACTTTACGATGTAGAATTTAGGTGTCGGTGTGCGCCCGAGTAAAAATTTACTCTCATCATTTTTCTCCATCGCGCCAAAAGAAGTATAACTTCAAAAATGAAGTTTATATTGAACACCATTTACTTATTAAAGTAAACAACTACATTTGTGTTAGATGTGTACATTTTGTTATACCAAAATATGCAACTTACACTAATCATCCAAATACAGAAATTTGCCTTTCGACCTGAAACGATAGATTTTTCGAACGACCCCAATTTTGCCTATGTTACCGCTTGGACTCAGAAGGAGCTTAAATGGTTATTATTAATATAAAGTGGGTTAAAAACTTTTCCCATTTTTAAATATATTCTCTTAGTAGCAAAGTTTTTAGCTAGGGCGCATAGAATACGCGCTATTGGTGCATTGCTCTGGGCGCCCCCGTTAATGTTTTAAGAACTTTATTTCTTATTACAAAAAAAATGTATTTTTATTTACATGAGAAACATAATATATACGAACGAGATACACGTCGCTATAGCCGTCCCAATTTCAGTCTACTACGCTCAATCTGATATGTATCTTTAATGCCCTTTTGAATTGGTTATCACGCTAATATTAAGAATTGTAGCCCTCATTCTTAATGGACTTCTTCAAATAATTTGTACGCGGCTTCGGCCCTTTATAGGTGCCAGTTCCCCGTAAACACATGCAGTTGATCAGACAATCAAGATTCCGGTAGATAAAGTTCATCAGAATTGCACTGAGTTCTTGGAGCTGCCAAATAAACATATTACACGGTAACAGCCTCAGTTCCCGACTGCCTCGTAACATGGTAAAAAACACTTATCGAAAAATGCTTCAACGTGTTCAAAACAGACTCTTCTTGCATACATTTTAATCCCAGTGCAGTGGCTAGCTAGAAAGCGCCTGTGTTTGTACAACGTAAACAGTGCTGTCAAAACGGGTGGTCACGTCGTTTGCAAAATAGCCGGATAAAGTCCCACGTCTTTGCACGGCTGGTCACCCCAAATTAAGGTTTAAAATCTCTTCACTAATACAAACACTTTTATCAACAATTTCCCTCAAAGCTTTTAACTAGAACGTTGTTTTACAAATACAAACTGAAAGTTGCTTGTTTAAATATTGATGGGAATCTAATTAATGATTAAAAATGTTTAATAAGTCTTTTGTTATTCCTTAAAATCGCACTTTTATACAAAAAAATTACATGCAAAGTTCTTGAAAAAATTATAATTTTAGAAAATTTCTGGATTAATTTTCAGCAATTGTAGAATAACATAAACTGCTCTTAACGTAAGATATTATATACAGCATCATTTATTTTGAACTTTTGTTGTAAAATCCATTTATGGACCAAAGATAAAGGAATTGATAAATTTTTATATTATTATAATTTTTCCTCTCCAGTGATTGATATAAATTATATTGTTATAGTAATATGTTAAAGCAAGAAGTGACGTTTACATATATCACCAATTACACGCTTCTAAGCACCTTGGGAAGAAGTATGGATGCCTCTTTTTATCCTCCTCCCTTTTTTTTTTTTTTTTTTTTTTTTTTTTGCGCTAACGCAGGCCCGCATCAACGATGTCGAGCTTGACGCGGGGACTGTGGGGCTGGGTCTACACTCAAAACCCTCTGCTATTCAGAGGGGTAGCGAGACCCCACCCACTAAAAACACCTCAGCCCTTCACACGCCCTTCATATGGGCCCTCGGGGTTCGCTAGGCATTCTACCCAAGGGACCCGGGCTTATATCCGACATAGAGGGCTCATTCAAGACCTGCGGTTCCGGGCCACTCGAGGTCGAGCCCCCAGCCTTGAACTACCGGTCAGTCCACGGTCATCCCCAGACCTCTCCCTCAATCGCTCAGCTGCCTCCTTCTGCAGCATTACATGCTCACAGAAGGTAACCATTGCACTCCAGGCCTCCTCACTTCCTAACATAGCTAAAATAATACCCGGTAAAGAGAGGTCCGACCCTATGACTGATACCAGGTCATGACGCTCCCTTGTCCAGGTGACACACTCAGCCACAGTATGCTCCGCCGTGTCATTTGGAGCGCCGCAATGGTGGCACAACGGATGCACCTCCCTTCTAGGCACCTTATGCAGATACCACCCAAAGCATCCATGGCCAGACAGTACCTGCGAAAGCCGAAACGTCACAGCACCCAAAAGGAATGTTGAATTACTGACCACTTGTAATTGCCATCCTCGGCCTAGAGCGTATTGCTACGTTCTAAACCTACACAGTCTCCTTTCTTAGGTAGCATACTCACTGCTTGCCTTAGAAATTCGACCGTGCCCTCCATGTACGGTTTAAGCACTCACCCGGTACCGCACAACCCTCCCAAAGGCCGAGAACAAATTTAAATTTAATTAAAACTTGCCCTCGAACCGGGAATCGAACCCGGTACCCCTCACCTAGCTGCCACTTAATAAGACCGCTAGGCTATGAGGCCCTTAAAAAGAATGTTGAATTACTTAACCACTTGTAATTGCCATCCTCGGCCTAGAGCGTATTGCTACGTTCTAAACCTACACAGTCTCCTTTCTTAGGTAGCATACTCACTGCTTGCCTTAGAAATTCAACCGTGCCCTCCATGTACGGTTTTAAGCACTCGCCCGGTACCGTACAACCCTCCCAAAGGCCGAGAACAAATTTAAATTAAATTAAAACTTGCCCTCGAACCGGGAATCGAACCCGGTACCCCTCACCTAGCTGCCACTTAATAAGACCGCTAGGCTATGAGGCCCTTAAAAAGGAATGTTGAATTACTAACCACTTGTAATTGCCATCCTCGGCCTAGAGCGTATTGCTACGTTCTAAACCTACACAGTCTCCTTTCTTAGGTAGCATACTCACTGCTTGCCTTCGAAATTCAACCGTGCCCTCCATGTACGGTTTAAGCACTCGCCCGGTACCGCACAACCCTCCCAAAGGCCGAGAACAAATTTAAATTAAATTAAAACTTGCCCTCGAACCGGGAATCGAACCCGGTACCCTTCACCTAGCTGCCACTTAATAAGACCGCTAGGCTATGAGGCCCTTTTTAAAGAGATGTTGAATTACTGACCACTTGTAATTGCCATCCTCGGCCTAGAGCGTATTGCTACGTTCTAAACCTACAGTCTCCTTTCTTAGGTAGCATACTCACTGCTTGCCTTAGAAATTCAACCGTGCCCTCCATGTACGGTTTAAGCACTCGCCAGGTACCGTACAACCCTCCCAAAGGCCGAGAACAAATTTAAATTAAATTAAAACTTGCCCTCGAACCGGGAATCGAACCCGGTACCCCTCACCTAGCTGCCACTTAATAAGACCGCTAGGCTATGAGGCCCCATAAAAGAGATGTTGAATTACTGACCACTTGTAATTGCCATCCTCGGCCTAGAGCGTATTGCTACGTTCTAAACCTACACAGTCTCCTTTCTTAGGTAGCATACTCACTGCTTGCCTTAGAAATTCAACCGTGCCCTCCATGTACGGTTTAAGCACTCGCCCGGTACCGCACAACCCTCCCAAAGGCCGAGAATAAATATAAATTTACCCTCGAACCGGGAATCGAACCCGGTACCCCTCACCTAGCTGCCACTTAATAAGACCGCTAGGCTATGAGGCCCTTAAAAAGGAATGTTGAATTACTTAACCACTTGTAATTGCCATCCTCGGCCTAGAGCGTATTGCTACGTTCTAAGCCTACACAGTCTCCTTTCTTAGGTAGCATACTCACTGCTTGCCTTAGAAATTCAACCGTGCCCTCCATGTACGGTTTAAGCACTCGCCCGGTACCGCACAACCCTCCCAAAGGCCGAGAACAAATTTAAATTAAATTAAAACTTGCCCTCGAACCGGGAATCGAACCCGGTACCCCTCACCTAGCTGCCACTTAATAAGACCGCTAGGCTATGAGGCCCTTTTTTATCCTCCTCCCAAACAGGCGCCGCTGTCTATCCATATAAAGAATAAGAAATTTTACCCAACAAAATACATATGATATAATATATAGGTGCTATTTTCGAACTCTTGCCAATAATATAGAACTTCGATATTATTAGTGCAATAGATACAATAAAACTTGAATAAGTTTTGGCCGTATCTCTGAATCTACAGATACTGCAATTTTGGCATGCCATTTTATGAAGGGGGCCATTGATAAATAGGGTAGTTCGAACTTAGAAGGAACTTTAATGTAATAATTTTACTTCATTTGAAGTTATGTTAGGTTTTTATATATATATTAAATTTTTTCAGTATGTTATTTCAGTAGCTATAAGAGCTTTATTAATGAAGCCATAGAAAAATTGTTTTGTTATCATTTATTAATATGAGTATTTGTTGTGTTATTTATAGGTTTTAAAATTTAAGTAATTTTTTGGGGTCTTGTATTCTATGGCCCATTTAGGGTAATAGCCCCATCAATATTTTTCCATCTCCCTTCCTTTTTTTCTCTGATTATTTTCAATGCATTGTTCAGACCTAACTGCAGTTTTGATGATCTTACGTTTTTTTATTATTGTACTGTTTTTCGTTTTTTAAATGTCCCCACGGGGACCAGCTGGATTGGATTTTGTTAACGTGGTGATTGTTCTTGTTATAAATATGTTATACAACTAATAATGTTGGTGATAATTTATACTAAGCCTACACTGTGAACACTTAGATTAACACACACAACAACAATTTATATTACTTTGAATCTTGCATTGTAATAACATATTTCCCCGTATAGTGTACTGACTACTGACGTAATTGGTCAATTGCGCGTCTTGAACCACATCGAATTGGAGTTAAAATCGAACAAAAACATCAGTAGAATCAGTCTGGCTTTGTTCCGTCGTTGTCTCTCGGCTTGTGTCTTATTAATTAATTATAATAGTTATAATTTCCTTCTTGTAATTTAGAAACCATATCTCAACAACAAAATATACTTGAATAACAGACCAAATGCCAAATTTTCATCATGGAAACAGAATTAATATTTAAAACAAGCAAATAAGTAATATTTTGCTTAAATAAATATTTTATTTCAAAATTTATTTATTTCAAACCGACAATTTATCGTCATATTAATTTCAATACATAATCACACAGTAGAAGGAAAACAAACATATAATTTCATTGAAGCAATAAAATAGAAAACCTCATAAAAGTAGTTAAAGCTGCGTGCACCGGCGGTATAAAATTAACAATGTGACATTCTATAGATGAACTGGCTGTATGGTGATACCGCACTATCTGTAATCTGCCGCGTTTTAGTCGAATAGGACTGCTATTTTAAGAAATACCGCGTAGTAATTTTATACCATCTATCTATCGATTGCAATTTATTTACTAATTTAAACTGCCTTATTTTCAACAGTAAGTTTGACCAGTAGGATTTGCAATTTAATACTCTAATATTTTAATTATAAATTTAACACTATTAAAACTTCATATTACTCAACTTATAACAGAAATTATTCCATACAACTTTTATACTACCCTATTTTCAAACGTAAGTTTGACAAGTATTGTATAAATTTCAATTTAATACTGACTTATATTTAATACTTTGGTTTTTATAGTATTTTCTTTGATTGACATAACCTTTACACATTTTTTTAATTAAAATTATGTTAAATAATTGTAAATTTATAATAATAATTAATCCGGTTAAAAAGTTTTTTCTTTAACTTTGGTTTTTATTGTATTTTTAAAATTTAAATTTCTTTTACTAATGTTAATTTCGATTAAAAACTACAGTGCGGTTGGCCTCCTACCGATTACGATATATAATTGCTACGTGCGGTACATTGTTGTAACTTGTAAAGCACCTCGTAATATTGTTAAAGTTCTCTAGCGATTGAGCGAAATTGTTACATTTACGAGACCTACAAAGTTTATAGAAATTTCTAGTTATTAACTTTAAAAAAGCTTTTCAACTGCAAAAATTTACGTAATGCTTAACATAGTTGCCAGTATGAAATTGAAGTGCCTTCTTAACTTTTCTCAAACCACTCGCATAGGTTTGTCCATACTAAAATATGTCGTATCATTTACTGCTACTCGACTGACGCAATTCCTTAAAACAGTTTGAAATTGGAACTCAAGAATTCGTAATTTAAATTGTGGACTAAAGTGACATGACTTTGTATCATACTTTGTGTTAAAAATTTTTGAAGTTATACTTCTTTAGGCGCGTTATGAAAAATTGATGAGAGTGAAATTTTACGATGCGCGCGCACTGTGACACAAAATTATCAGTATGAAGTTGCCCACGGAAGATGCTACGGCATTGGACATAATTTAAAAACAACATTCGAATAATAATAGAATTTATGTTACACTTAATGTAAGAGAATAATAATGAATATTTATTTATTTAATTTTTCAAATGTAAACTGAACTTTATTGGCTATAATGACTCCAGTCTTTGATTATTTAATTGTAATTAATTATTTGCATTCAATCAAAAACTATTTTTTATAATGCCAAAGAAGTATTACTTCTTACGCGCGTACATAAGTACACGCACCCTTTTTTTCAAATACGGAAGCAACATTTCACGTTTAAATCGAAAATTGAAATAAATGGATATCGTAGAAGTAAAACTCTTTTTACGTTCATAACTTAAATAGGAATAATAATTATTTCACATTAAAGCACGATTGACAAACTTTCCCCTGCAATGTGATTGAAATAATATCAAAACCCTGACAAAGGAAGAGTGAAGTAGCTAGATTCACAATCAAATTAAAACTTTCTCGACAAACAATATTATTCCAATTTATAACCAAACTCCAGCGATAGCTTACCACAAATTTTGTCACGCGCTGGTATTTGATTTGTTTATTGTTGGGTTAAAACGTAAAACTTCTAGTAAATGGGGCACATACTTTAATACTACGTTACTAACTGAATTAATATAATTAAAAAAAAACAACGCTCTCTCTACTCTTTATGTCTGGGCCTCAGATGTAAATGTTTTGTAATCATTTACTTTTTCTAATCGGCAAGTAGGTGATCAGCGTTCTGTGCCTGATGCACAGTCAACTCCTAAAGCTTGCTGGTTTCCTCACAATGTTTTCCCTCACCGTACGAGCGAGTGTATGCGCACATCGAAAGTAATTTCCTGGTGCACAGCCGGAGGTCGAACTACGACCTAGCGGATGACAGACGCATGCTAAATTATCGATTACTTTAACAAAAACTGACATATTGATATTTTATTTGTAAAGCTGCACGCAAGGTGTCAGCTGGATTTATTATGTAAAATAATGCAATAACAATACTTTAAATCTAATATCGATAAATGGCAATTGTGGAGTGAATAGTTAAGTCCCACAGGGCATCAAAAGTCATGTTTATACAACTTCACTACTACCAAGATGGCATGGAATAAACCATATCCAATTCGCGACTTGGGAGCCATAATTCATGGCACATACGAATTATATCTAAGTACTAAAGCTATCAAACTTCACCAGTAGACAACCCAATTCGGAAGTTCGAGACTTTTGCATACAAACTTCGTCTGCGGTTCGGATCATGTCAAAGGGATGTGCACAATTGAACCCATTAATAGTTTGGTGTGAGGATTATGGTACAGTGCCAAATCGATAGAACAAACTTTATACGTATGTAGGTATTATAATTATTATCATTGAAATGTTACATGGGCTGAACATTTTTTATTTTTGGGACATGTAGGGGGGGTCAATACAAGCTAAATCCAAGTTTGTGGGGTTGGCGCCACCTTGGAAAAAGGGGTGAAAATACGGTTATGGCTATATCTCCTAAACTATCTATCGTACGAAAAATTAGTCAAGACATATTTTTTTAGGAAATCGCTTTTCCTACAATTATGGGGATGGACAGGTGAGACTCACCTGATGTTAAGTGTTATTAGATGTGAGTGCCCATGAACACAATGACAGAGTGCTCGCGAGTGCGTTGCCGGTCTTTTAAGAATGAATTAATCAAATAAAAGAAAATATATAGAACATTAATATTCTTGATTTAATAAATTGAAGTACATAAAAGTCTTTATAAACTTTACCAACATTTTGGTTACTATAGGATTTGGTATAAATAATACTTGACTCAAAAATGGCGTGAGTAAGGGCCGATTTACATGATCTTAGTGTTTAGGGGAGTATTTTAGTACAACTTGAAAGGCAAGTTCTTTAGTGCGTTGCGAGTGAACGTTTACATTTCTTCCAGTAGAGTATCATTACATACATACTACTAAATTACGTGTTTACACACAACGAGGGAAATCTCGGGGGTTGCGCAGGCGCGGGAGGGGTATCACTTGAAACAAAAATAAAAAGCGATTCTATTTTGATTCAACTTGAAAGTCAAGTAGAACCGTACTAAAGCAAGTAGCGTTTACATGTTTCAACTAAAGTACTATCCTAAAGCACTCTGCTAAACACTAAGATAATGTAAATCGGCCCTTAGGAACAGTTGGCATTGATTTACTTTTTAGTAGATAATTAATTAAATTCATTAATAACGGTACGAACCATCGTTTATAGGTACCACCTATCTAACAAACTTGAATTGAAGCAAAAGGGTTTTGGTCTTTATTTCATACAAGTGGTACAATAGTTGTTGGGTTGCATCGTACCGATCTATAGCGAATATGAACTTTATTACTTATATATAATATTCAAAATTCATTGGCACTATTTGGACTACCACAGTTCTATCGAAGTTGAATTTGGAGAATCGAGGCTCTTGTTATTTTGAATTTGGCAAGCGAAGGGTACAAGATATCTAGATCAGTGCCGCCGAATTGTGATACTTTGACAGATTCAGATTAATGTTGCACTACGAATTGCAGTTAACACGGCAAGGTAATTGGCAAATGTTGTATCTACTGAAAAACACGTATTTCATTTACAACAATTCTTAATTAAATAAAAGGTAGTTCAATTTTTAAATACAGTTACCTATTAGTGTTTAGTATTGTTAGTGAAGTTATTAAGGATAAGCATGCTGTTTGTCTTCTAATAATTAAAGGAACATTGCACAGTTTTTGTGTAAAACACCAAGAAAAAAAGGTTATGATTTGTAATAATAGAATTACTAAAAACTATACTAAGATTATTTGTTTGCCTGCCGCAAATGTTCTCATGATCTGATTATTTATTGCGTTAGCTAAACATTTTTCAGTATGTCTCTGTGCTTTGTTTTGTGCATGCTATATGCAGTCGATCTCCACAAAAATCAAGTAAAAAGCGGAGAAATTACGCTACAAAAGCGTTGCAAACGCTGAATCTCCTAGTAAACATTTAAATTCTCCAAATTCCTTTTTCAAAGTTTCTGACAGTGTATGAAACACGCTTAGCTATAAGGATTACGAAATGAGTCGCTCGCAGCGTAATTACAGGAACATATTGTCTGAAAATTGCATTTCGACAGCGTTTTAGTACTTTCGATGGCGCCCTATAGACTCGAGTGAGGTATTTGAAGTCAAGTTGTAGGACATATTCAAAGGGATTCATCTGCTATAAGCTTTACAGGTAGTGTCTGTGATTTGTAAAGGATTAAAGGGTTTGGTGCAAGTATACAAAAATGAATTAAATTCGAGGCTCCCTGCGGGCTTCAGTTAATCTAGTGCTTGATATGTTTGTGAAGATTTTTGTTAATAATAATAATAATAAAAAAGTTTATTTGCGTCTAATATTGCATTGTACGAGTTAATGATACAGGTATCTCACCATCTTTCTTTTTTGACAATAAATTTGACATTAAACTTAATGCTATCTATTATTGTGAGAGACTGGTGCTTGAAAAAGGTTGGGAAAACCTGTTATTACAAGTCACCAGTCCCTCTTGGACATAGTGGCAAAAGTATTGCTAATACAAGTTTTAAAAACGAACAATAAATTATTTATAATAAAAAAAATATAGAAAAAAGTTAACAAAAATAAAAGTCTAGGTTATATGTGTTAGCAAATCATATTTGATTATGATTGACGGCGCTTGGGATATCTTATCTATGACACCTCTTCCAGGTAATTTCACCAGAATGCCATTACTGTCTGTTCTGTTTAAATCATATTTATTTTGAAGTATATACATGATTTTTATGTTACATAAGTAATGTTATTTAAGATACTAATTACTAAGTTATTTAATCTACTTTCTAAATTCGTTACAAGTAAAAATTATTTATACCTACTAGAAATTGGTATGTTTAAACAATATTTTGTTGTTTTTTTTTATGGCTCTGGCACGGTTTGTGCATTAGCCAGCGTCAAGTATAAGATTTTTATAATTCGTGCTGTTTGCCTTAGAAATTCGACCATGTCCTCTATGTACGGTTTAGGCACTCGCCCGGTATCGCACAACCCTCTAAAAGGCCGAGAACAAATTTAAATTAAATTAAAACTTGCCCTCGAACCGGGAGTCGAACCCGGTACCCCTCACCTAGCTGCCACTTAATAGGGTATGAGGCCCCTTATTTTGGTGTTAAGGATATTTTTATAATCCGTAAATGGAAATTTTGTAGGGGCTTACAATATGAGCATTTTATTCTGACTACTAGATTTGGAGGTGGGGCGAGATGACCACAAACTCTCCGATTGTCACATCTCTCAAGCTACGGTTTTGCCTAGGTTATAAGTATGTATTGCCTATGTAAAATATAACGTTTAATATTTTACTTTTTAAAAGGTGACTAATACAGGTTCTACTAAATAAATGGCTCTGTAAAAGAAACGTATATTGTATTTAGTTCACCTTATTACCAATCGCCAACTTTCATCACTCAGACCTAGGACGTGCATTCGTGAGTTCAATGCCTCAATAACAGAGACTTCGCGTCAGTCGACATTTCCAAAGACCAATAACCTGATGTCGACGCTTTCCTTCACTTGCGAAATTGTATATCCGATTCTATGGATTAGATATTGACTACCTGGAAACTTATTGGTATGAGTGTATTGGAGATTGTTATCGTTTAGATATTTTATATTCACTTTGCTACTTTGCAATTTTAATTAAGAATACCTAGTTTTGATTATTAAGTACCAACAAACATTCTCCAATTCTAATTCAATATCTTATACTATTTTAATTTAAAAAAATGTATTATGTGTCAACTTTTGTTTTAATTTTAATCTGACTATTATAGCAGTGTTGGCCTAGTGCCTTCAGCGTGCGACTCTCATACCTGAGGTCGTAGATTCGATCCCCGGCTGTGCACCAATGGACTTTCTTTCTATGTGCGCATTTAACATTTGCTCGAACGGTGAAGGAAAACATCGTGACAAACCCGACATGTCTTAGACCCAAAAAGTCGACGGCGTGTGTCTGGAGGCTGATCACCTACTTGCGTATTAGATTGAAAAATGATCATGAAACAGATTCAGAAATCTGAGGCCCAGACCTAAAGAGGTTGTAGCGCCACTGATTTATTTATTTATTATAGCAGTTTATATTCGTATGATGTCTCTGAAACCTCTGGGACTCGTTCGTAAAATTATATTCTTCAAAATGAACGAACGAACGAAGCACGAAGAAACTAGAAACATAAAAGCGTAAACTCCGGTAATATCAGGCGAATGTTGAGCTGAGCTGTGATATCTTTGAACTGAAAACTTTTCAGAGTTTTCAAGTTCCATGCGTGGATTACGTACGAAGTACTGAAAAACAACTACAGTTCACTGCTTCTATTATGAACGAGAACATAGATACCTCTATTGTATATGAAATGAAATATTTTCCTGCGTATATGAATAATTCACACATAATAACGTAATAGAAGATAACAGTATAGTATTTTGATGAATGAGTTTGCCGTTTTTATTGGTTAAATTGGCCTTTTCAAGGCTATTTTAAAGTCTTTTCGTTTGTATGAATTGTAATACTCGGTGTTCTTACATTTTATAATCGTGTTAGGGGAATGGCTATATGGCTTGATTCGCTCTTATAGTAGTTACAAATGTTATTAGTGTAGAGTTTTATGCGTTCTGTGAAATTCTTGTATACTTAAAGGCAATATAAATATTTATCAACATATATCAGTCTTTGTAAATTATTTATTTATTGTCGCATATGGGGGAAAAATTCTTAAAGAAATTAACGACATCAAATAATGCTTTAAAATTCTTTTTTACCGTATTAATTGTTTCCTTATTCTTAACCCTTTAACTGTGTGAGTTTTTCGTTAAGTGATTTAACTTAAGTTTATACCAAGAGTTATATGTAATATATATAAAAGTGTATATATTGTTAATAGAATAAAGTACGAGGTTTGGTTCAAATGCTTTAAACAATTTAAGTATTTTTTTTACGAACCAATAGGCCTATTAAAAATACAATGACATATTGCAATTAATTTAACATTTTATCAAGAATGGAATCAGTTCGAGTGAGAAAATGTTCACGGGGGCCGATTTGTCACAATCAATCATCGTGAGGTCATTGTGGAGCAGGTGTCTATGTCGACAGTATACTCTTGAACACAATTTTAAAGTTATCTATACTTTACAAAGGAAGTTATGTTGCGAAGACAGTTATTAAAAAAAAAGGGTGCGTGTAAGAAGTTATACTTCTTTGGCATTATTAAAAATAGTGTTTGATTGCATGCAAATAATTAATTACAATTAAATAATCAAAGACTGGAAAAGGAGTCATTATAGTCAATAAAGTTCAGTTTACATTTGAAAAATTAATTAAATAAATACTTTTATTATTCTCTTTCATTAAGTGTAACATAAATCCACGGAAAATGCCGTAGCATATTCCGTGGGCAACTTCATTCTGTTAATTTTGTGTCACGGTGCGCGCGTATCGTAAAATTTCACTCTCATTAATTTTTATTTATTTTTATTAATTTAAGTCAAATATTTACAGCCAGTTATATAAAGACTCTAGTCCCCTTTTTAATACAAAATCGTTCTTATTGCACTATTTAAAGTAAAGTACTCTTTCGTCTCATTCTGTTGAATTCTGTTTACGCTGTAATAAAAAGAGACTAATTACGGAAAGTACGGGCAAGTCTGATTTTAATATAACGCAGTGAAATATCATACTAATAATATAGACCTGAAGGATTTCTTTGGTTGAACGCTCTAATTAATAAGATCCTCGTCTAGTCAAACCATTCACAGCCCTTGCTAAGATCGGGAATGCCTCAGTGGCGTTGCTTCGTTAGTGCGTTCAGAGTGTGACGTTGTAGTGATTTTAAGCATATTGTAGGTAACACTATACCTAATACCTATACACTATGAATTAATGAATACGGCCGAGACCGCAAGACATAAACAAAACCGATGTGAAAAATATCCCATACTTCTCTAGGTGAAGTCCATCATTGTAATCTTCAGACAAGTCAGCTAGAAATATAAGAGATCTAACGGAACTTAATTTCAGGATCTTATAACGACTATAATAACTTTGAGCGTGTTTTTGCTGAGTCATTTTCGCTATTCTATGGAAAGGTAATGACGCGTTGTGCTTTGAACGATCGAGAGAAATGATTATCTCGTTACATTTTAAAACTATAACTGATGGAAGTTCTGCTCAGAACATGAGATATAAGTCGCTGCTATATGACATGAAAGATTAAATTATTCCTTTAAGTTTAAGATATAGAACAAATAGAGGGTAGTAGAACCTTTTATTAACTTAAAAATACAAGTATCAAACCCTGAACCCTGGATTTAAAAAGCACGTTTTTTTCACAGTGTCTAAGGAAAAACATCCAAATAACAGATCCAAAAAATTTAACTAATCTGTTGTAACACCAATTTTACTTAAATCCAGCTGTTTGCATGTTATGTATAAAGCTTAGCTATGGTAGGAAATAAAACACAAATAAAAACACTTAAAAAACTTAAGAAAATATTTTTCCGTTCAGAGGTCTTTAAGGCTTTTTAATGAAATTACTCTGTAACTCTGCCAACTTCCATGCACTAAGCACCATTGAAACTTTGAGCTATTCCGTTGGCAGACCGGTATCTGTAAAAAATTTAAATTGATTCATTTTATGACCAAGCTATAAAATGGTAATGTTTGTATTTTAAATGCAAGAAACATTGTAATGTACGGTAGCGAATCTCCAAGGAATAAAGTTTTTATTACTATTCTTAATTTTTTTTGGAAAATAAATCAAAATCAATCAATCAAAAAAAAAAATGGAAAAAAACTTTGAAGTTGACACACTGTTTGACTGTACCTTAACTATTACTTTTTTATAAAGAATAATGTAAAATTTATAGTTGATGAAATTACAAATTTATAAAACTACCATTTGGAAGGGTAATTAGAGTCATTGTCATGACTTGAAAGTCAAAATTACAATTTGCTTTTTTAATAGACCTAATTGAAATAAATGATTTGACTTTGCCTTTGAATATATATTATAGTTTTATGCATAAGTTTACTCTTACGTTAGGAATTTTACTCGTTTACCTACCAACTTTAATATTATAATTTATCGCTTTCATGGCTTAGTACAGTACATTGTTTACCGAGGTTTGATTTTTAGCAAAACGTTCATAGCCCGGCTGGGAAGCTAGATTAGGTCTTTCTTACCTTCGTCCTTGTCGATAAAAAAAATTATCTGTTTTTCCTTCTTCTTCTTATAGTGCCATCTCCTTGCGAAGGTTGGCGATCATCATGGCTATTTTAATTTTGGATGACGCGCTTCTAAACAATAACTTGGTGCTTTGGCCAAACCACAAAGTTTTTCCTACAAAGTATATCTTGACTGGTTCACCACTATCTAAATCACATAGACACTATAGGCAGTTAAATACATGACATTAAAAATCGTTTCAGCCCATATGACAGACTGTAATTATTTTCGCAGATACACTACTTAAAAATACTTAAAAAAAACAGGGCACTATGAATTTTTAGGTGTAGGCCTCAAATTTCTGTATCATGATAATTTGTCAATCTAATAGGTAAGTTTGTGATCAGCCTCCTGTGCCTGACACACGCCGTCGTCTTTTTAGGTCTAAGGCAAGCCAGTTTCCTCACGATGTATCCCTTCAGCGTTCGAGCGAATGTAACATGTGCACATAGTGGTGCACAGTTCAGGATCGAACCTATGACCTCAAGATATGGAGTCGCACGCTGAAGCCACTAGGCCAACAATATATATACCTACCCACCTAAATATTGAAATATATTTGTGAATAAGTCAGAATATCTTTATAACATTTCACTAACCCTTAAACCAAACGTGCATTCTCGACAAATTCGAAGTACATTTGAATGCGTCAAGGTACCTTCTGAACATCAGAAGTGAGATATTCCCTTAGGAAATCTAGCTTATGCCACCCGCAACAAATTTCATCATGAACTCGGCTCTTATAAATGACTAAACTATGTTATATAAATCAAACGTGTGGAAATAAAACGGAAATTTTATATATTTTTAGTTACCCTAGACCAAGACCAAGTTCAAGACCTATTACAAAGTTTTGCTGACCTTGTGTTAAATTTTTTGGCTTAGGCAAATAAGTAGTATACTTGTGTTACTACCTGAGTAAATAACAACTTACTATATACGACTATTGCCTACCCGTAAGAAAGGTTTTAAAGTAAAGTAAAAAATCATTTAATCATATAGGTAACATACACTTATGACTCGACAGTAAAGAAATACATATTAATGCTTCTAATTTTAAATTTACTGCCAGTTCTCAAATCAAGGGCGTAGAACGGGAGAGAAGAACTGGTAATAAACTTTTGTAAGGAGCTCAAGCCATTACACCATGTTCCACATGACATATCAAGTAATTAATAATAATTAATTAATAATAAGTTTGATAAGAGAATCTAAAAATAACTGTGTTGATCCGCCTTTTCTCGCTGATATAAAATGTTATTAGTATAATATTATGTAGTTATTTTATGAGTGACTAGTATTGGCCAACGGACTTAAACATTTTTATTTCTTTCTACGCACTCTTGTTGAAGAAAACTATCGTAAGGAAATTGGTATGCCTTAGATCAAGGATCGATCAGAAGCTTGATCACCTACTAGTCCATAGAAGAAAACTATCAAAATAGCCAATACTCACGTAGGGTTGTAGCTACAGTATTGTTATTACTTTTGTGAGTTATACTATACATAAATTTATATTACTTTATTATACAATTATTATTATAAGCAGTTACGTGTATAAGTAAAATCATTATTGAACAATAAAGTACGCTTCATGTCACAGGAGTATTGGTGCAATGCAATTTGTGTTTCACGTGCGTGAAATTAGTATTTGGGTATTATAAGCATATAATACAGCAAGGGCTCAAATCAATAAAATATGTTTACCTATATTATTTAACAGATTTTACTAAGACCTTTAACTTTATGACCATCCACAAATCGTCCGACATCTCTACTTGAGGTCTTCTTCACCACTAACATTCATTTCGTTAGGAGATGAACACTAGGCTGTGATGTTCGACTGAAATTAACATGGATTTATATCGTTAGATAGGCCCCGACACCAAAAACTGTGGCATTGTTTTTGAATGCGTGCGTTAACAAAATGCCGACAACAAGTGTACTGAGAAAATAGTGTCATCTCTTTTTCTCGTACATTAGTTGCAAACATTACTTTCTCTTTCGACAACATCTGTGCAATCTATACACAACAAGTGTACTGAGAAAATAGTGTCATCTCTTTTTCTCCTACATTAGTTGCTAACACTACTTTCTCTTTCGTGCACTCGCCATTTTAATTTGTTATTTTAGACAGTGCGGAAGGAAAAATAAAAGTTTTTAAATCAAATCGCAATACTTACGAGTGAAATGTACACCTCTGGCTTTATTTGTGTTTCTAGAATTGTTGTTGCACTTTAGAAAGGCACACGATGGCATTTTGTGACACTAAACTGCTCGCAAACGTCCTTTACAACACGTCCGGCTAACACTGTGTTTAGGGGTGCACTGATCCTAGGTTAGCGAGCTGACTCACTTCGACTGTGCGACAACACGGCGCGGTCTCACTGCGGTAAGGGCATATCTAACGATATAAATCCATGGAAATTAATATCAAATTTGACAAACAACACCGTTTTGAAAATCGAACAAAGACCTTCTGCGCATGCTACCATAGAGTATATTATGAAAGCATAGACTCGTAACTCCAAAGAAACTGTCTCGTTTAAGCCAGCGTTTAATTCCATCGTGCTACGTAGCATTACTGCGATTGTTATGTCCGATCGTAGCAAACAGCATATGAATGTTTATGAGCCAATACAGCCCGACTTGTTCCATAAACTAAAATTTACTATTCCAGTGGACTTTTCCCCTTTTATCGGCGTTTTCATTGTGCTCGTAAAGAAACCAATTGAAATATCGCTTTGTTATATCGCGATGACGTAAAATATTTATTACCTGCTTAAAGTTATTAGTCCTAAAAGATTGGTTAATACTCCTCATGAAGTCTCTTAATTTTATTATTTTTTTGCAACTGTATAATAGATAGTTTTGAAATTGGAACAGATAATGATTATTGGCGCATAATATTAATTATTGCATATGTTTGTAGTTACCTACTACTGGTTGGTTATATTCAAAAATTAAAAACAAAAAAAAACTTAATATTTTTATTCAATAACAAGTTACGTTTTTAGCAGATATTGGAGCCCCTGAACTAAATCTAGGGAGACCAGTACATCAGGGTATATCATTTTCATTGATAGAAACTATAGCTGTCACGTAAAATTCAATAATTACTATTTAATTACTACTTATAAACGTCAGCGTAGATAATAAAATAAGCATAGATTATAACAAACTCATGACGTTCCATTTGGAGTATTTTTTTTAAAAAACGGAAGAAGAAAGTATTTGTTATACGTCGACAAAAAAATATATAAAATAAGTCTTCATGAATTAACTAAACTACTGGAAGTTTCGTTTTGCCACCTCATTACAGCTTTAAAACCTTCGAAAGTGTCTGTACAAGCCGAGGCTTTAAAATGCAAAACACTCAAAGTACGTCCATCGAAAACTTGGGAATATTTTGTTCCCGTTTAAGTGTGCTAAGTATTCAGGGCTTCGAGGGTATTTCCAATAGCAGGTACATTGCAAATAATGCAACAAATTTATATTAAATTTTGTTTGTTTTCCGTTAATGTTTATCAAAATTTGCTGAGTGCAATCTAATTCGTTTATTTATACTATTTTGCACATTAATTGAATAATAATAACAATAAACTTAAAAAATACATACAACGGGCGACCTTATCGCTACTAAGCAATCTATTAAAGGCAACATATTAAAGAAAACAGTTAAAAAACATTGTAAAGAAGTACGAGTGTGCGAATCCTAATTTATAATAACTGTGGCCTTTTATGAATTATTCCGCTCTTTTCTTGAAGGTCCCTTAGTCAAGTTGGTATTATCATTAATACTTAAAATGAATATAGGGTCTTGAATTTATACAATTTTAAAACTTTACATTATTAATATACTGTAAATGTAAATTAAAACTATTCATGTTTATTTAAATATATACGTTCAAACTTGTACATAGTTATCAATATGCATAAATTCTAATTTCAATAAAATTTTAATTATTGAGAATTACTGTTCAGGTGCTATGTTTAATCTAGCTCTAGGTGTTAGAACACAAGCTTATTGATTCTGTAGTCAAGTATATATCAATTAACCTTTACGAATGCATTCTCGATATAATAACGATAGTTACGTTTGCAGTATTAACACAGCGTTTTCTAAACATTTCCGGCAGTTAAGTATAGGAACACCGATAGCAAAGGTCATAGTTACGTATATGTTTCCATGATTCCCAATACCTTTTAAAAATTATTGGAATACGATTGCCTTAACAGATTTTTTATATAGAACAGGAGGTAATTGACCAGGATGCTCACGTGATGTTAAGCTCACCGCTACCCATAGATACTCTCATCTACAGAGGGCCCCGCGAGTCCGTTGCCGGCCTTTTATGAATTATTGCGCTTCTTTTCTTGAAGGTCCCTTAGTCAAGTTGGTCTGGAAAAACTTCAGTGGGCAGCTGGTTCCACATGGTGGTGGTGCCCGGCAGACATTGCCTTCAAATACGCTCAGTTGTGGAACGATTTCTGCCTCGACGACCGATGACGTCATTAGGTTGTAAGTTCCCTTAATCAGAATTAAAATTAGAATAAAGTCTACACAAAGAGTATCAATTATAGAACACAAATACAACGATTAAAAAACCAGCAGTCAAAACATTTAGCGCAATTAAAATTATGAAATCTTAATTTTAATAGTAAATTCAATAGGAACTGAATCAATCATAATTTAATATCAATATACAGTACAAAGGCGCCTTGAGTGTCATTAATTCAAACTGATCAATTCTACAAACATTTTAATTTCATAATGCCCTTCGCGCACCCGTCAAAACCATTCCGGTGTTGAAATTAATGAGTTTATTTATTTACGCTTCATTGCACAAAATATAATAATAAAAATCTTACGGGCGCTTTTACGATATACAGTAATTGAATCCGTTTATCATCATAATATGTTTATCCGTTTACATCGAAAGGAATTGACAAACACGTCATACAAAGCGTTTTGTAAAAAAAAACCTTTTTTATATAAATATTGTACTTCAGTATTTTAATAGAGAAACATAGTAACTACATATGTACACAATATACATATTAAGTCAAAATAATTGTACATTATACACATACAAGCATATAATGTAAGTAATCTGTAAAATTTGTCTGCTTTTGTTTTTTCATTTGATTGCAAAAACAGTATATTCTATTGTGTATAGAAGACATCGCTATGGTCAAATTATCATTTTCCATATTTCTATGAACAAATCGTGATAATAATTCTGCAACTTTTAATGCCTCTGCTGTGATAGGTAATGGTTCTTCCTCGACTTCCTATTCCCCATCACTTTATTCGAGTTGTTCTTTAGCATTAATGTTCTGTACGATATTTTCATCGGTGGTATTAGAAATTGTTAATAATAAGCGATCCGTCATTATATCCGACTCTTATAAAGAATTATGTATGAAAACCAAACTTCGTAGTGTAATTACGTCACAATAATCGGTTTGTCAATATAGGCCGAGTCATTATTAATTTCTACTGTAGTTATTTTAACATAATTCACTCAGATAGGGGTAAGGAGGGACCTATTTGACATCCTTACCGTTAAGATCACGAGTGAAAAAGTGTTAGAAAGGTGAGGCTGCGAGTACTGATTAAAGACACCAGGCATGGTAAACGGCAACTATTGCTGGCTGTGTTCAGAGATGTACCACTTACGCATGTATTGCGTACACCTTATAATATTGTGTTAAAGACCGATCTACAGTTCGAAGGTCATCATCGTTCCACAATTGAGCGTTATATAAGTTAATTTTTGGCCGCGCACTACCAATATGTGGAACCAGCTACCACTGAAGTATTTCCGAACCAATTCGATTTAGAAACCATTAAGGAAAGAGCGTACCACCTTCTAAAAAGCCGGCAACGTACTCGCAAGCATCACTTAACATTCGGTGAGCCTTTTTCCGTTTGCCCCTTTCTACAAAAAACAACTCCACGTAATACTAGAAAATAAGGTTAAAATAAATAATATTATATTATAGGTATATAAAATATATGAATAATATAAATGTTTCTAGGACAACTCAAAATGTACCAGCATGTATGATGCTGATACAATATTGTTTTATTAAAATATACATGTAACAATGTCTAAATAATGAATAGTACAAACTATTATGGATGCTACAGGGCATTGTTGGCCCTACCTAACTGACCTTTTGTTCGCGCAAATGTCAGAAACGAAATAATAATGTCTGAATTCTATTGTTTTCGTAATAAATGGTTCATCGGGTTTCTATGGATGAAACTAAAACTTCTACGAAAACATTTATAGCCAACATTGGCTAGTAGAAACGTTAATTTCGGATATAAAAAAAACTATTATCAACTATTATTAATTAACTCGGTATAGACAACAATACTATGTGTATTTGTATTGATTATTATAATCAATTTGCGATATTTGTTTTAAAATAAGTGTTGTTTGCCATAGTCATTTTGTGTGATAATTTGATATTTTAAAAGAGTACCGAGAGTTTTTACGCCGGCTTTTTCCCTCGGCCTACACCCTCTGTCTTCTTTGCCGATGAGTGAAGATGTCTACCGTAACAATTAAATGACATGGAATAAGTGATACCTGTATCTTATATTCCATATAAACATGTGTATTTTTTTTTTAATCTTACCGTCCTCGGGTTGTTATTAGGCGTCAAAAAGTGACTAAAAATTTCTAGCTATTTTTGTAGTAAAAGTAACAGAGAAGTTTTTGACTGTTCAAAATAGTAAAGAAATGGTTCACTTTAACTCTGATGTTTTATTTATTACTTCATTTGGTATATTATATTTTTTTTACAAAAAGTGCATTTTTAATTCTTCCCCTTTTATAGTTCTTTTTAATATAGTTTTTGTAATTACGAAAATATTATATTTATTGTTGCAGTTTTATGCTTATATAAATTGCAGCTAGTTCAATAAATTTAGTGTCGATTATGCGTAATTTCACTTTAATATTAAACTTTAAGGGTCTTTTAATAAAATAAAATAAAAAATCAGTGGCGCTACAATGATTGTAGGTCTAGGCCTCAGATTTCTGTATCTGTTACATGATCATTTACCAATGAAATCTAACAGGCAAGTAGGTGATCAGCATCCTGTGCCTGTCACACGCCGTCTACTTTTTGGGTCTAAGACAAGCCGGTTTCCTCACGATGTTTACCTTCACCGTTCGAGCGAAATAAAGTCACACATAGAAAGAAAGTCAATTGGTTTACAGCCGGGGATCAACCTTTCGACCACAGAGATGAAAGTCGCACGCTGAAGCCACTAGGCCAACACTGCTCTTGTAATAAACAAAAATAAATGTCTTCTTTCATAAAATACAATATTTTAACATTATCTTACAATACACATTCATATAATACCTAAGAAGTTTTTTTTTTAATATCGTGTATATATTGAAAGCTTGAATTTCTTTTTCCTCTTTTATCTTAGATCAACTAAACGCCAAATTAATTACAAACAAAATTATTTACATATTTCAGAACATCACAACCTATAACTTTGCTCCATAAATTAAACCACTTTTTGTTTGGAAATCGCGCATTGTCGTGCGGTTGAGAATTTAGTGGGATTGTTTTGAAAGTGACCCTCATAAAGTTCCTGTGTCACAAAACCAGGTGGCCGATATTGCTCGAATAGTTTAATGGATTACTTGTGGTCCATTTTTCATACAAACGACAGATAAGACAATTATAAAGGAAGTAAGGGTCTCCTAAACGAGTTATAAACATCATTGTTTTAAATATATATAACTACGTGTAGATGACCGGGTGAGCTTCGTATCATATGTATATTTCTGTAAAATATGGTCAAACCTTAGTACAAACTTAGTATCTACATTATTAAATGCAATACAGTTATACACTCAATCAATTTAAAGCTTTTTGATATACTATATTTTTAGTCTCTTTGCTGTATATAAAGATTTTTTTCTATTATATTATAAAATTATTCTAAAACTATTATAAAATTAAATTAGTTATACTTTTTTATATATACAATACATGTTTTTACTCACCGTTTAAACCTTCCCGGAACTTCCACACATATATCAAGATCAAAATTAGACAAATTAAAATTATATAGTAAAATTGTTGGAATTGAACAAAAATTTGTTTAAAATAAGTCATAAAAGTAAAGTAAAAATGTTGTTTTGGCCAGCTTGTCATGAGCGTTGACGAATCCGATAAGTATAGTAAGTAGAATAATAAAAATAATAATAATAATAAAATATAGCTATAGCCAAAAACGTGTTTTCACCCCTTTTTCCAAGATAGCCGGAGGACAAAGGTGCCAACCCCACAAAGTTGGGTTTAAGCTTGTAACGCCCCCCCCCCCCCTACATGTTCCATAAAAAAAATTGCGTCCTCTAACAAATGTTCAGTTTGACCCTCAAATTGTAACATTTCAATGGTATTTCCATTAGAATTCACTATTTAGAAATCAACCCAATTGTGGGAAAACACCCGCTAGAACGCTAAAATTATATATTTAAAACTATTGCTGTACCTATAGTATTTTTTTAATCAATATTAATTAATAGTATGGAATAAATTGTAATAGTTTACAAATAATTTATTGTCACATAAAGTATTATTAATATAAACAGTTCGATATTACTTTGATTTATGATAAAGCGTGCACTTGGCGAGGCGTAGGCAGTAAAGTAATTTATAACAGGCAAAAAATTTAACGAATTATTTTATTAATCTCTATCGAGAGCTGTATTATTGTTTATTTATTATCTTAGTAGTTCTTATCCCATATTTTTTTAGATGTTTAATATTCTTTAAGTCACATTAAACAATTAATTACACATAACTAAAATGTTACTATATTTTTTGTGGTGCGTGGTTAGTAATTTACAAATATACCCTCTTATTATAAATAAGGAAGTTAATATGTATACAAATAATGTTATTATTCCTATGTGATATACCCAATAATAACTCAAGTGATTTCATCACTGCTATGCCAGATGTTAACTGCATCGCTTACATTACAAATAAATACAGATAACTCAAACTCAAAATATCTTTATTTATATAGAAACAAATAAATTTATAAAACTCAACAGATAGATGTTAAAACATTCTAAATTTACATTTACTACCAGTTCGCAAGTCAAGGGCGTAGAGCGGGCAAGAAGGACTGGCAAGAAACTCTCCGCCACTCTTTTTAATCGCTAAGTTTTGAGTCATAGAAATTGTTTGAACTGGAGCAAATCAATCCCAAGGATTAGGATCATTTAAATTTATTGATTAATTTACGTTTAACGAGAGCTTTGAATTTATTTATATCTATAAGATAGAGTCCATTTTAAGAGAAAACCAAGAAAGCACAAAAGCTCGATATAACCAATATTCTTTATTAAAACTTCCTTTTGATAACTTTCAAATACCAATAAAGCAAACTTGAATGTCACTAGTTTCAAAGACAATGGATATTTCCAATAAAAAACGTAATAAAGGTGAAATGGCCTCAAAGGTGAATCTCAATAAAGGGAAACTTTAAGCCTCCCCCGCATATTATGAAGAACTTTTGCAAGGGGTTAAAGTGGGTACTGATTTGAGAAAGACAAGGAAAAGGTGGTGCCTAAGAAGGAATAAATTGAAAGGTGTATGGAGGAACCATTGAAATTTGTTTAAGTTTGCAAAGTTGAGACGAGCATTCGTAGAGTGTTTTAATGCTTTTAATGAAAGCTTTCGATTATTATTGACCGTTGAGTAGGGTTGGCAAGGGACTTTCATATTTCTAAAATTTATGTGTAATTTTTACATAAATAAATAAAATTTGCTTGGTTTGTGCGTGCTACGTCGTTATAGTTAAGAATTGTTTACACTGCTAAATCTACTATTGTAATTTTGAGCTTACTTTTGGAATCCCTTATATACGTTAAAATAAATCAAATAATATTGTTTTATACTAATTATTTCAGAAACGTAAATCCTATAAGTTTGCAATCAAGCGTAAAATCTATGCATGAAATTCCCTAACCTATTTTTTAATCGCGTGGACCATTTCGTAAGCGCTTGTTACATTTGTATAATGTTTTGTCAAAGTTACACCTATAATTAGAGGCGTAATAGCTATTATCTTATGCATAAAATTTTTGTCAAGCGCAAATAAAAATACAGCGCCAAAGCAGGTGTCTACTTTAAAATAAATTGGGTTTTATTGCCTAAGCGCTTCAATGGCGTTATAATTAAAACACAGCATTTTTCAGCGGCTGAAGACTTTCAGTTTAATTAAGAATACTTTTGCCGTTCCTGAGCAAGTTATTTTCGTCTTAATTAATGGATCTTATTAGAGTATACCACCATAGCTTAGTTTTTTTAACAGTTAATTACTGCGTGAACTTGGTTGTAATATATCGAAATGAAACTGGTATTTTCTGTCTAGAAGCCATAGAAATGTGCTTGCCCTATTGGGATTTTATAATATAAAATAACGGATAAATAATATTAATTTTGCCATAATCTCTCTATTAAAAAATATACTAAGGGCTTTATTAAAGACCGAGGGTAAAACAAAGAAAGTTATTTCTTTCAAAAGACACAAAATAATAAACGAGCGCAACTCAGCGGTGCTGTCAACAGCAATACTGATTTTCAGTATTCCCATTCAATCTAGGAGTGACAGCTTCTCACGTAATACAATACTAGACATCCAGGAGACACGAGACATTAAACTAAGTTATTATTTTAGTACAATACCTTTGTAGACATTTATAAACATCCTTAAATAAATTTCCCTTAAATAATATTTGCCTCCAACGGTTTAGTTACACCCGGTTCATAATAAGCCTCTCCTATTAAAACTCGCTTAACTGGATTCAAATTCCCAGGCCTGAGCTTCTTCTTAATTAGTTCAACTTAAGGCAAAGAGATAAATAATCCAAGCAATTATTGTACTTTAAGAAATTCAATTTTATGTACACTATCGTTTTGTTGTATAAACTAATACTTATTCCATTTAAGGCTAAATTAGCCTCCAAAAAGCTTGGTATGCTCAGCAAGTTATTATGTTATTATTATAAATTACTTAAGATGTCATGTGGAACATGGTGTAATGGTTGCAGCTCCTTACAAACGTTGTTTAAAAAAAAACATGGCGATTAAAAAGAGTGGCGAAGAGTTTATTAACAGTTCTTCTCTTCCACTCTACGCCCTTGATTTGAGAACTGGCACTAAATGTAAAGTTAGAAGCATTTCATATACATTTCTTTTATTGACGATCATAAGTGTACATTGAGTTACCTATATGATTAACTTCTGACAAGGCAAGACGGTACTTAACTCCGAGCCATCGCTTGCAACTGTATAAAGCGCATATTCGGCCCCACGAGGAGTACTGTTCGCACCTCTGGGCGGGAGCTCCCCAGTACCAGCTCCTTCCACTTGACGTTCCACAGGTGCATTTTTAAGGCAGTTTTTGCCGCGCACCACCACTATGTGGAACCAGCTGCCACTGAAGTATTTCCGAACCAATTTGACTTAGGGTTCCTTTATGAAAAGAGCGTACCAATTCTTAAAAGGCCGGCAACGCACTCGCGAGCCTTCTGGCATTGAGTGTTTGTGGGCGGCGGTATCACTTAACACCAGATGAGCCTCATGCGCGTTTGCCTCCTGTTGTATAAAAAAAAACTAAAAGAGTACAGAGGATACCTGCCTTGCGACTCTGTAACTCACTTTTCGCGACCGCCGCTGCGAAAACAGCTGTGAGAGTTCGAAAAGTGAGTTACAGAATCGCAAGGCTGATAGGATATTAACACAGAAAGTCATTCAAATCATTTCAATACAGCTGAAATAAATTAATATAAGTTACACTACCAGCCTTATTATTAAACATGGACTGTGTTGATATCTCAAATAAAATTTCTATGTATAATTCTCCTTAAAATTACGAATGCCTAACAGATAATTTTGATTTTAAATAGAATTTGAATAACAGATAATATCTGAAACCATAAAATTCACTCTTGCGAAGCTAATAAAAATAAAGCTTACGCAGTAGCTAATCGAAATCAGGATTATTTTTCATTTGAAGCACCAATTTAGGCGCATTCTCCTTAGGTGAAGCAAGGTAATGTGCGATTTCCATAATGAAATTGCTGTTAGGCGTAAGAGAAATGGTAAAATTTGTGGCCCTAAATAATATCGTTAGAAAAAATGTAGCAGCCCTATTAGGAGGGAATTGCAAGTCGTATTTTACACAGGGAATTTTCAATTACGCCAAACTCGTGGTTTTTCATTCGTAATGTGACTTCGTTGGGAGTTGGTCATTCAAAAACGCCAGATATCGAAGTGGTAATAGTATTAAGAACTTGGTGGAACAATTAATGGCAATTCACACGTTCATTTACTTATCTTGTGGGTTCATTTATACTACGACTAATATATATCGGTTTCTTATCGGTGAGGAAACCGACATGTATTAGTCGGTCTAAATAGTCGACGGCGTGTGTCAGGCACTGGAGGCTGATCACCCACTTGCCTATTAGATTGAAAAATGATCATGAAACAGATTCAGAAATCTGAGGCCTAGACCTTAAAGAGGCTGTAGCGCCACTGATTTCTTTATTTTTTATGTTTAAAAGAATATCTTATATACATAGTCCAGTGGGGCACAGCCGGGAATCGAACCTACGACCTCAGGAATGAGAGTCGCACGCTGAAACCACTAGGCCAACACTGCTCAAAAATATGTTCATTTACTTATCTTTATACTAAATAAGTATGGTATTCAAATTAATTTAGTATTAAAATGTTTTGTCGCGTTTATTTGTGTCAAATGAAATTATACCACACAACATTCAATAATTAATCGTATTAGTACGTTATTATTCCCTAAAGTCATATGCGATAAGCACTGGACGTTCTACAGGTTAATTGGATAACAAGGACTATACATTTATTACATTGATTTTTAAAGTTCAAACCCAAATAAAACTGTATGTTATAATTATTATCGCGTGATGTAATGAACAGTAGGTATTAATTATTATTAATTTACAGATTAATCCAAAATCGTGAATCTTTTATATTTATTACCCAACAACAAATTAGATATATGTAATATTTCCTCTAGAAATAAACTCTGTCACAAATGCCATGCCCTGGTTCAGAACTGAAAAAAACATTGACAAAATTGTTTTAAATCTAGAATTTTGATACAACTTGATACATATTATATCGCGCTATCTTAAAGTTACTGTTTTCTTAAGACCTGAGAGATTCTGTGAATTTATGGCGAACAAACTCTCTTGGGACTAGACTACAAATCGCTCGAATATCTCGCAATCTTGAAGAAGTTTTAATATTCGATCTGCAAAACCTATTTACAAACGCTTTAAAATGTTTAGAATTTTCCATTTTATGATTTTGATAGACCTTTTTAACACAACACTAAATTAATAATTTATTCCAGCTTGACATTTTACAATAATTAAAAGTAGAAAATTAATTACATTTAAAAAGTTTGGTCCCTGGTAGTGTACCTGCTGGCATTTAAAAAATGCATTTCCTCGGTATATTGCTAGTTATTATTATTAGTATTCGTTTAAAATTTAAATCGTTAAATTACATTTATCTTTAATTCTTAAAAAACCAATGCATTATACAATGTTTAATATTCATTATAGAGATTTATCGCAGTAAAAACAAAGAGATCAGCCTTGCGATTCTGTAACCCACTTTTCGAACTCACACAGCGGTTTTCAGCAGGGAGCTTGTAGTTTATTGTTTATCAGAATGCCTAATCGTAAAATGTCTGCCTTACAACTTATTGGAGCGAGACCGCCGCTGTGGTAACCGCTTTGTGAGTTCTAAAAGTGTGTTACAGAATCGCAAGGCTGATACCCACGTTATTGCCATATTTTGAGCTTTTCTTACAAAGAAACCAGTATGCATGCTTACAAGCATTGTACGAGGTCCTGCCCAGTATTTTCATATAAAAAGTTGATTTAAGATTATAATACTTCTATATTGAGTTATTAATAAGACATAATTTAATGTCTTAAAAACTCAATAATCTAATCCTAATAGGGTCATATTTATATGGAAAAGTAAAGTCAGCAGAAGTTTGTTAAGTGATCATAGTTGGCCTAGTCCTAGTGGCTTTAGCGTGCAACTCTCATCCCTGAGGTCATAGATTTCATACCCGGCTGTGCGCTAATGGACATTCTTTCTATGCGCATTTAACATTCGCTCAAACGGTGAAGGAAAACATCGTAAGGAAACGGGCTTGCCTTAGACCCAAAAGGTCGACGGCGTGTGTCAGGCAGGCACAAGAGTCTGATCACCTACTTGCTTATTGAATGATTATGAAACAGATACAGAAATCTAAGGCCAGACCTATAAAGGTTGTAGCGCCACTAATTTACGTTTATTTATTTAATATTTTTTCTAGAGATTTCTCGCAATAATAAGCAATCTGATATTCACGTTATTGCCATACTTTCAACTTGTCTTACAAAGAAACTAGTCGCAAGCATTGTACGAGGTCGGTCCCATTGTTTTCCTATCATAATTTGATAATCGGTAAGGATAATTCTTAATAACTCAATAAAAGATTATTTTGGATTAGAATCTAATGTTGTCATATATTGTATTGATTAAATCGTATACTAAATCATCATCATATTATCCAATGAGTTCTCTAAAATATATCCAACAAAACCAAATAACATCTAAACGTCGGGCGAAGAACTTCTATAGAAATCTTTATGCGACCTATGCATCATTATTGCTAACTGCAGATATAATGCTTTTCAAACCCCTTTCATGCTGATCGGAGTTCTTAGAACTCCAATATGAATTTATTGTAATGCAAATTGCATCTCTTTACCTCTCGAGAGCGCTTTCAGCGTTTTATAGACATGAGGAAGTTTTATGAGATTTTTAAAGATTTTCAATTCTTTTCAAGCAAATAGAGCGAAACTCTTGTGATTTAGTCATTTAAATCGAAAGTCCACATTATTCTTCTTACTTTACATAATTATATGCTTTTTGACTGTCTTTATATTTAAAGCTTTGATTATTATAATTTTTTTAATAGTGAACGTTATATATCGTTGTTGTTGTTGATGTTAAGTGATACCACCATGGAGGCTCACATTGCGATGTGGCTCATAAATGCGATGCCGGCTTTTAAAAATTCATGCTTCAAAATGGTAATTTTGCAGGGGCCGGCCTAATTATTAGCCTTATAGAAGAAACTATTTGGTGACGTTGTCAGCTAAATGGGAATACTATATTCTATAACAGTATCTGAAAAGGACTCAATGAAGTCGAAGTTTCTGTCACCAAATGGCAATACAATATTTACAAGTACTTTCAACTAAGGAACGAAACTAACAATGTACGTATTGGATTTCTGTTGCACTCCCAAGATGGCTAGATTATTAGGAGTTTGAAACTTGGCCCGATGCTATCAGGCTCCAATTTGCTCATGTCACTTACGCTGCTGACTACAGACTTGTATCACAATGTATTTTAGAATATTCTAACAACTAACTAACTTGTGCTCTGGATTAATAAGTTATTTTAAACTGACTTGAAAAATTAGAAAGCCTTTTTGGATATTAAGCTAACCAACCGTAATTTTTGGAACCGAAATCCAAAAATTATATGTTTAAAGCCTTCATGTCTTATCTATAAAGGCATAATTTATATATTGTATAAGGCCAATTCAATATCTAAATTAAAATATTTTTTAAATGTATTTTGAAGTAGGATTTGTTTTTAAAGAAATTAATTAGTGCAGCAGTGGAAAATCACAATGTATTTACCTTTGCAAAGAAATAGGCTCTTTTGAACATTTTTACGTTAAAATCAAGTACGATTTATGTAAAAATTTAATAAAATATACAAACTACTTCAAAACTGCTTCTTAAGCAGCCCAAATATTAATAGGAATAGATAAATTTAACACTTGATATAAAATATAGAATTAATATCAAACACAAACTCAAAATATCTTTATTCATATAGGTAAACAAGTACACTTATGAACGTCAAAAAGAAGTTAAATTAATTATAAGTTTACATTTACTACCAGTTCGCAAGTCAAGGGCGTAGAGCGGGTAAGAAGAACTGGCAAGAAAGTTTCCGCCACTCTTTTTAATCGCCAAGTATCGTATCTTTGAATTTATTTATTTATTTTAGCCCTGGGGAGCTTAAATGCTAATTAAATCGCCTGTATGGATCAAAGCAAAATTTAAAAAAAAAATAGCTAAAGTATCTTTAAAAAAGGATAACTGTTGAGTTAATAAGTTATACACACAACGAAATAATATGTGCAAGTATTAATACAATGTTCATTATTAGCTATTTTAAAACGAAAACCGCATATCAAATAGTATTAAATGTTATCTTACTGAAATGTAATTTCGACCCAACATTGGGTTTGTTGTTTTACAATCCAGAAAATACAATTCCCTGTCTTACTTCGTTGCCTTTTATAGAAAAAATACCTTTTAATTTCATAAAAAGATGTCATCAAACCGTCTAGAAGGAAATTAAATCGCTTATCTCATCGCACTGATAAAATCCGTCGTCTTCGTTTAAATTGAACAGCCTGTATTCGATATACAGCCATGCTCATGTTGAAAATATTTTATGATACAAGGGAAAGTTCTGAGAATTTTGGACAAATGAATTTTCGAAAAATGTCGGACGCTCGCTTTCATGCTCCGCTAGTTTTACGGAATGTCCCGAGCTCTCGGAAATGTATTAGGTTTAAATTTAACGATTATTTTTGTCACATAAAACGCTTAAGTGGATTAATGTTTTAATGAAAAAATGTTTTTCGTTTTATAAAAAGAATTTAACAGCACAGACGAATTAGCATCTGAAAAAATGACAGTTAATCTTTTAAAAAAGTAGCCGCAGTAACGCCCGGAGATGCCATTATTGTCATTGAAATCTATGCTAGTCTATTGTAGACCAGCTAGCCATTAATGCCAGCCATGTTATTTTTTTAATTAGGATTAATTTGATTAATGAAAAAAATTTAATTGTAATTATACTTTTGAACAGATTGAATAATTAATAATTATTAACTCATAGATTTTTAAATTAATAATTTTTAATTTCTAATCGTATTTATATATTAACATAATACTACATTCCATACATCGATCGATCATTGACTGCTGACAGAGTGATATTTCATTTGTCAACTGTCATGTCAAACTCTGTTAATATGTAATAATGTTTACGTGTAATAAATGCTAGTGTTCAAAACCTAGACTTTCTTTATGTTTAATGTGAAAATTGTTTTCGTTTCATTTCGTTTATTAAAAAACTGTGTTATAGAACTCACTTGATATTCCCAGCTCGATCACTGTCAAATTTGACAAACACAATCATCCATGATGATGACTAATTGACAAATGGTGTTCATTCTCAATTGTCATTGGGGTGAAATCCAAAGTTAGCGCCAGTAGATATACGCCTGTTTTGGTGTTAGAATTTACAGTATTAGGTTGGGGTACACTTTAAATCTAAATACTGTTCCGTGTGTGCTTGTGTGCATTCACCAAATACCCTACAATATTTATCTGTGTAAAAATTGTGTTCTTTCAAAGGTAGCTTTTTTCCATATTTCTACAATACTTATTGTTAGCCATCAGTGCATCATTGCAACCTTCCTCATAGAATAATAAGGTAAAATTAATAATGACTGCAAGAATAAGACAAGACAAAAAGCGAACAATTCTACTTATATTCAAGAGTGACAGTCAATATTATATTTAATTATAAAACATACATTTTGATAATTTTAATCCAGCTTTTATTATTATTAGTCAATTCTATTAATTATTTATTTTAATATCCTTGCGTAGATTTGAACGTAATATATAAAATAATATTTTGTAACAGAAGGTTTTTACAAGGTACATTGACCCCATCTTTATAAACTTACCGCCTTTAATACATTATATCAAGCTGTTTTCCGCGCCATTTTAAGAACAATACTACGTTGTTAGCGAAATGAAAAGCTTACACCCGCATTATTCATTTTATTCGGTACAGCCAAGTAGCTTTTAAGTCGGGGTAAATTCACTGGAATCTTGAAATGTTTAACGTTAAAAAATGGAAATTACATAAAGAAATTTAACGCGCACCACCCCTACATTCCACTCGTGGTAATTATGAAGGAAAACGAAAGAAAAGTGATATTTTTCAAATTCTGACTTCTTTAGCTACGTGAGTTTCCTTTGAATGTGTAATATATTTTATATTAAATTTGCGCTTAACTTAGTAGTGATGACTATGAATTTGTCTACGTCCGTTTTCTCTAAATTCCGTAAACATCATTTTTACACGGGTTACAGAGGAAAGTTCTTTAATCGAATTGTTTTAAGTTATATGTGTTCGCGATAATATAGATAAAAAAAAATTAGGTACTACCAATAAATAAAAACGTATGGTGTGCTCTCAAACGATTCTTATTGCTCGTGATGTATGTTGATGATGTTGGCAATACTTAAGCGATAGTCTCGTTTATAAGTATCGGTCTTTATTATTACTAACAAGCCAAAAAAGGCATATTTTGAGTATAAACTATAATTAATTTGATCATATAGTTCGATGGTTATAAGTAAATTCCAAATTCAAATTGTCCACACATTTGAAAAAAGAATATCTGGATAAGATTCAATTTTCGAAGTCGGGCCACGTTGATTACTTTCCGTCGGAAGTATAGACTAAATAATATCAAGAGAGTCGACGGAAGTTATAAATAATCTTGCTTCGAGAATAAACTTAGTATCCCCCAAAAAGTTTTCTTGTTGCTTAATTACATTTTCATTTATCTTTCCTTTCAATTGAATCAGAGTTTATCTACACGGCGCAGATTGCTCTGTAATGAACTCGTTATTTGTAAATTAATTGAATTGCTTAAGATAAATTGTTTACTTTAGTTTTGTTCAGATCGTAACCAATGTTAATCGGGTGGGTTGAACAGGTCAGTATTCTCCTTTGAACAACTGGCTTTTATGAAAGACAAGCTATTAAGACAATCAGGAACATTTACTGGGAATTTCACCGTTTCCGTGAAAAAATTGTAACATAATGTATATACAAAGAAGGTCCTACGTCCCTCCCACGCATCACGGTTCGATTCCCGGCCTAATAATTAGTCGTATCATAAAAACACACTGACAGATTTGTGTCTCGTCTTATACGCGGAGTTAAGCGTAATTGAAGTGAATTCGGTGAATTTCGGTGCAAAAACAACGTTGCTTAGCAACAGACGAATACAACATTATTTTCGTGTAATTATATTCCTAAGTTATACTACTTATGTATTGATTTTACCAACTACTTCTAATAAAGTAAAGTTAATAAATAAAAGGGCGGTAATTAAAAATCTTAAATCAAGCATTAAATTGGCGGGGCAAAACCATCAGATCTAAGTTAAAAAGGCAATCAACGCAGTCTCAATTAAAGATAATTACGAAATTTGGTGAAGTCTTATCTATAGGATATTGTCTGTCGAATTCAAAGTGACGAGAGCACCTGGCTCTTTTCGACGAAATTAAAAAAGTTTTCAGCTACACAACTTTGTTCTCGTTCATTTAAATTCTAACGGATTCGCGTTTCTATTCGTGAATTGTTAGATATTTTTTACAATAGCATAATTATTTAGATGCGCTGTTGAAGGTAAAAAATAGAAGTAATATTCCTTACGTGTATTATAATTTATTTATTTAAAGATGACATCCTACTGGCTGCTATGTCAGTACATAAAATATACAAGAAGGCCGCCATTTAACTATCAATATTCAAATAATAAACTCAAACTCAAAATAATTTTATTCATATAGGTAACCAAGTACACTTATGAACGTCATCAGATAATGTGTTAAATTGATTCTGAATTTACATTAACCACCAGTTCGCAAGACAGTGCATAGAGTGGGCAAGAAGAACTGGCAAGAAACTCTCCGCCACTCTTTTTAATTGTCAAGTTTTGAGTCATACAAATTGTTTGTAAGACAGAGTAGCCATAAATATTTGAATTGGAGCAAATCACTCCCAAGGATTGGGATCATTTAAATAATCGTCAAATTTATAAAAGATTTATTGATTAATTTACAAGAGTTTTGAATTTATTCAGTGATAATTCTCTAATTTCGCTTGGGAGATTGTTGTAAAAACGAATACAATTTCCAAAATCACAAGTGGTTTAGTTGTTGTTTTGAGTATTATACTGTTGTATAAAGTCAGCATTTGTTTTAAAATCTCTTATATATTTTTCTACATACAACAAGGCTTCAAGAATATATGGACCAGATAGTGTCATAATATTTAATTCCTTAAACTTTTTCAGTACAGGTGCAGAATGTAGATCTGATAGAGAGATCCGGGCTTCGAGTACCAATTAACCACAGTCATACGCGATCATATAGCAGTAAATATTGAAATGAACCGAGAAGAAGAAACTCTGTTTTAAACTTATAGGCATACTAGTGGACCCCACAGACGTTGTCCTGCATGATATTTCAACCGATTAAGATATTAAACAAAGTATGAAAGTACCGACTGCAGCGCCATCTGTCGGGCTGATTTGTGAATCTAAACCATTCCCAGATCCCCTTGAAGACAAAAAACACAAAAAATTTCATCAAAATTGGTCCAGTCGTTTAGGAGGAGTTCAGTCACATACACACGCACACAAGAAATATATATATTAAGATACCAAAGACAAATACTACCGAGAGATTCTAAACTATTATGAACAGAATTATTATTGCATTTTAAAACACTTTTTAATAAATAAACAGCGATTTTATCATCTTTTATTTATGAGCTGCGTCGAGAGATGAATCATTATTGACATTCAAGTGACCTGTATAGTTGGACAAAATAATATTTTTATATAAAGTAAATTATGTGATTTTATAATGGAAATGTCGAAAGCCCTAGGTTACCCAACCATTAATCATCTCTAGTCTAGTTTCGTAGAACTGTGTATTCCCAATAATTATATAGGATTGCGCTTTATTGTATAGATCACGGATAACAAGACCAATTTTGGTTTAAATGTACCTAAATATCGACTGCAGTAATTGAGTTCTCACTAGAGTGATGTATATCAGTTAATTAATTTCCTTTATAAGCGCAACGAATTGTTTATATTGCAATTAGTTTCATATTCATAGGTTACAAAATTATCTCTTAAACGTATTAAACCCCATACTCGTATTACTCTAACATAAAGAAAAGATCATTTAACTTGTTAAAACTGTAGTAGTCCATTGAAATGTTACATGGGCTGAATATATTTTAGAGGACGCCATTATATTTATGTATGTATGAACATTTAAGGGGGGGTCAATACAAGCTTAAACCCAAGTTTGTGGGGTTGGCGCCCTTGTCCCCCGTCCGCCATCTTGGAAAAAGGGGTGAAAACACGTTTTTGCCTAAACTATCCATCGTACAAAAAAATTGTAAAGACTTAATAATAATAATAATTAATAATTAAGCCTCATTTATTCCTTGAAAAATTTACAAAAAGTTACGAAACATATCTACACACACACATAAAAAAAGACATATTGTGTAGTAAATCGCTTTGCCTAGACATAATTGGTCTGTTTTTATAATCATAAATCCAAAATTCTAAAAGTTATAGGTAAAAAGTGAGAACATAAAAAATTTGATAAAAATTTCCTGTTTTGCTTCATATTTTTTTTTCTTTTCATTGTATCAAACAATATGTTTTAAAAAAATTAAGAGGATCTCTTCCTGAAGATTTTCCTGTAGATTTTTTTTGATTTCGTTACACCCCACAAACTTGGTGTTAAGCTTGTAATGACCCCCCCCCTACATTTCCCATGAATAAAATTGCGGTCCTCTAAAAAAATTTCAGTTTGGCCCTCAAATTGTAACATTTCAATGGACTAGTAGCACGATTTTAAATAAGACTATCTATAAAAAGGAGGATAGATGAAATAGAAGCGGTAGTAGGAAGCGAATGGAGAAAGAAAGCCATGGAAAGATACATACATAGTTGGAAAAATCTGGAGGAGGCCTTTACCTGTGAAGGGGTTCCGATCAACGGTACTGAAGGAAGCTAGGACATTAGGATAACAGAAAAAATTAATGTATATAACAAATCTCAGCTGCATCTTCTACTTTTGTAATTATTGAAAAATAAACGGGCTCTTATTATTATATCTATAGAATCTAAAGTAGTTAAATCTCTGAACTAGTTTTATTCTCAGAATATGTATATTTAAAGTAAAGCTTTGGAAATGTGGCAAAAAATTGCGTATTTTTAAACGACCTCGAAATACTTAAGGAAAATGCTTACAATTGAACGTGTATTTTTCTAGTAAGCACTTCAAACTAATGCGCATTTTATTTGACTTACATTAAAATGACGTTATTAAGTAATAGTGTATGTCAATCAACCTCAACTTTATTTAACAATTTCTATCTTGATTTTGGTATTTACAGAAAAAAAATCATTTAATCATATAGGTAACACATTGTACACTTATGACTCGTCAGTAAAGAAATATATATGAATGCTTCTAATTTTACATTTAGTGCCAGTTCTCAAATCAAGGGCGTAGAACGGAAGAGAAGAACTGGCAATAAACTCTCCGCCACTCTTTTTATAGAAAATATATCTATATCTATCAGAAGATATATCTATACAGAAAATAATCTATTTGTCAACATTAAACCCTCAAAAGTAGTCTAAACTTCTATAACTACCTTATCATGACTGAAAAGCATCTGCTACTTTTCCTTATAAAGTAAGTTGTAAATTAAAATCTTACAAAATATAAAGACAGCGTTTACTGAACTAATTAGTTCGAAGAACTGCACATGGGTCAACTATTACGTTCTCAATTAGCTGACACGTTTGCTACAGAATTACCGTGATTCACTGTCTCTAACATTGAACTAATATTTTTTTTAAACTAGAATCCAATAATATTTTACTGGCGGCCGGCGAATTCCATTGATTATGCATCTGGTGCCATTTAGGTATAATTGTTTGCGATAACTTTATCTCAGCCATTCGATTTCAAAATCTTAAATGCTATTATGATCTTAGCAATTGTTAAAACTGCAATCCTTAAGAATCCGTTCAGCTTTAAAGTTTAAACAGCGTGTTAGACAAGCTGAAAACTGACTATATGCGAAAGAAATAAAACCAGTGGCGCTACAACCTTTTTAGGCCTCAAATTTCTGTATCTGTTTCATGATCATTTGTCAATCTAATAGGCTAGTGATCAGCCTCCTTGCTTGACACACGCCGTCGACTTTTTGGGTCTAAGGCAAGTCGGTTTCCTCACGATGTTTTCCTTCACTATTCCAGCGAATGTTAAATGCGTACAGCGAAAGTCCATTGGTGCACAGCCGGGGATTGAACCTACGATCTCAAGGTCCCACGTTGAAGCCACCTAGCCAACACTTAGCACTTTGTGCAAGAAATACGGCAAACATTATTTTATGGGGTTTCGTATACTTTTGTACACATATAAGATTGTACTGACCACTTAATGAACAAGGATCAAAAAGTTACGTCTATGCATAATTTCACTCCATATTTGGTTTAGTTTCTCGAGATAACATAATAAGGACTAAAACAATTCCATGGCAATTATGTATGTAAGGTTGCATTCTTAGTTAATATTCGTCTTCCGCTTTTCTGTTATTACACTTAATTATTGGTAATGAAAACGCAATTATAGAAAGAAATATACTTTAAAATACTTGTTAAATCTTTAATGAGATTTTTTTTTGTTGAAGTCGCGTTATTTACAGTAATATATTATAGGAGTAATTATAATGGTATAAAGTTTAGACAGACTGATAAGTTACTTAATTTTAGGTTCAGGAGAATTTATGAAACCATTTACAGGTACTTATTCATAAAAATTACATCAGTCCAATTGGATCGTTTAATAAGTCATCTGCATGAGAGGTAACAAACTTGCGACGGCTGCCAAGACTCAAGACTCGACCTGTAACGGTAAAAAAAAATACCTAAACACCCTCAGACTTTTTTTTTCACAGATGCATCCGCGGCGTACAAACAAGTCAAACGCTACGCACCCCACATGGCGCAGATCCTAACTGGCCACGGGGCTTTCAAACTGAAGACAAGCCCAGCGTGCAAATATGTCGAAAGCATCGACCAAACAGTAGTTCATTTACGTGTGGACTGTCCGACTTTCAACAGATCCAGTTGCGGTTTGGAGCTCGAGAATAGTATGAGGGTATCCCAGGATGGGCTGACATCATGCCCAAGCACAGACCGCAGCTGGAAAAATAATTCAGCTACTCCTAGAAGCTACTACATTAACAAATATGTCAATAACATGAATAGTACAAGAGGTGACGCGGGTACCCGCGGCCGTCATGCCGACTCGCCCATAAATATCATGATGGTTTTTCCAAAGTTGCCCCCGGGCCTGCTGGGAGACCAGAACAGACTTAAGCTAGCTTAAGTAAATAAAGTATTTTTTACGAAAGGGGAGAATAAACTTTCCCCTGCTGTTTAGCTTCTCGGCCACAGATCTGCCTGACCGCGTGGTTGGTACCAGGGGTCCCATACAAAAAACACCTTTTGACAGAAAGAGATGAAGGAGGTCTTTAGTCTAAAGAAGTGTGCACCACTTATGGTGCAATGGGTAAAATGTTGACCATACATTTCCCATCTGTTATACACCACTTAAATTAATTACAAAACATGGTGACATTTCTCTAAAATGCAGCTACGAATTCCAGCTTATTGCATCAATGCACGTGGAATCTCGAAGGCTGTATGTCCCTAAGACATCATTAGACATCGTACGCCAATTAAAACTATTCAGTACAATTGTTACAGTCTGAACGTGACAGGAAACATGACACTATTATCACTGTATAGGATGAATTGAATTTGCTTGTTTTTAATTGTAATAATTTAATCTACGTACACACTTTGAAATCAATTTTCCTTTAGTTTTTATTTTTTTTTCTCTTTGTGTTTGTCTATTTTCCTTTAAGTGCTGGTCAATGAATCTTGTATGTTATTGTTCTTTATTTATTTATTTATTTTCACTTTGTTGCTTTATGATATAAAAATTTAACCAAATTACAAAGGCAACTGGCGGCCTTATCGCTTTCGAGCGATCTCTTCCAGGCAACCACTGTGAGACAAGAAAAAAATGTATTAAATTACATAAGGCACCCAAAAAGTGCAAAAATACATGTATTACATATAGGGTAATTCCGGGGGAGATGGCCGTACGGGAGAGATGGCCAATAGAAAAAAGTTCGAGTATTAATTCATAGATGTCAATACTTTTTATTTATTTCCATTCATGTCGGCACCGGCAACAAGTGACAATGAATTGTTTTGCAAAAAAAATAGGAAAAAGTAAGTAATTTGACTTTGTTTTTCATTACACGTTAGATCTAAACTACGGGGTTGACACATTAAGTGGTCAAAAAAAAGTTTGGACAGTTTTGTACGTTTTCGTGATATCTGCGTGAAGTTTCTCGTGTTCTAGCCTCAAAATTAACTCCATAATTGAGATGTTGCTTTTATTACTCCCTGTGGCCATCTCACCCGGTCAATAGGGATAGATGGCCATAGTATTTTCGGGAGAGAAAGCCATAAAATTGTATGCCCAAATTTAAATTTATTTTTAATATTTAATAAAATAGATGAAAGAAGATGGGCTGCCTCCAGGTTCAGTGGTTTATATGTCACAAAAATCCGCCTATATCTGACATATTTCTAGAATGAAGATTTGAAGATTGGATACAATGCGATAATTGTATGCTCTGGGTGCACGAAAATTGCACCGAGTTTGATGATATGTGTTCTCACTGCGGCAATAAGAAAAAAAAGGAGTTAAAAGATCTCAAGGGTAACGGGAAATGTAAAAAAGTACTGGCCATCTCGCCCCGAACACTATGGCCATCTCCCCCGGGCACTCGGTGAGAGATGGGCAGTCCTAGTTTTTTTTAAAGTTTAAAATTATATTGTTAGCGTTGTCTAAAGTGATGTATCGTTAATATTTGATAAGAATAATAAATAAAGTTTATGTTCTATACGAATTCACTGTTTTATTCATCATAAATCCTTCATAATACAGTTTTATAGTTACTAGGGCCATCTCCCCCGGAATTACCCTAGTTGTAAAGAAAAAGAAACTAAACAGGAACAAAAAAAAAACAAACTAAACTAAAAAAGGATACCTATATTAAAAAAAAATATAATAATAATAATAAAAAGTTACCAATGTATCAGTGTGCCGAGCGTTGGCAAGCTTTTATATATAAAATAAAAATATGTATTTATTAAAAGAAAGTGTTTTCTGAACCTAGTAACTAGCTAAAAATTTAATTTACTGGTATAATAATAAAAAACAAACAGTAAAAATATACCTATATACGTTAACACTGTATAAATGCCTTAATTAAAAAAAAATATAGCCAGTTGGTTATTCGGGCTCGAACTTTAAGTGATACCGCTTAGATACTCAATGCCAGAAGGCTCGCCAGTGAGTGGTCGGCTTTTTAAGAATTGGTATGCTCTTTTCTTGAACTACACTAAATAAGTATTTAAATCAAAGTATCACACATGGTTTTAATTGCCGAATATTAACTTTTGTCTATTACAAAAACAGTGTTTCTACATTAATGCTATGAACGAAACGCGACCATAAAAATAATAATTGTCTTAAATTGTAACTATGAAATTATGTAAATTGCGATACGGTTTCACCAAGTATTTCACACATAAATTTCACAATAGAAACCTCGAATATCGAATATTTGTCAATTTTTTAAACCCATTTAGTGACCGTTTTAAATTACATCGTATTGCATTTTTTATTTTTTATTTTATTCGGCTTTCAGAATAGCAGAGAAGAACACACAACTCTAGAATGTCAATCAAAATTAATCTTCTTCAATGCCAGAGGGCTCGCGAGTGCGTTGCCGGCCTTTATGGTATTTCTTGCCCCTTATTGGCTCTTTTCTTGAAGGATCTTTAAGAGCATCAAAGTTTCAAGGTCTGAAATTTGATATATTTAACTGCGCTCAAGAGGTATTAAAATATGGACATTAGTAGTGGGTTGTAATGTCACGCCCGCTTCGACTTTCTTCTTGTTTGTCGAATTCACCTGCAAACTAGACACTTGCCGTTCTGCGGTTAATGCGGTTAATGACTTCTTGATTTCCAATAGGTATCACAAGTCACGGCCTGCACTTGGAAACCGTCTTAACTTTAAAAAAACTTGAGAGGTGTCAAGGGACACCCGGATGGAACGAAGTTCCTTTCGATTAATTAGTGAAGGAACTATTGTTGTTATTTATTCAAATTATTAAATAAAAAACACTGCGAAAATGCGAAATAGAAAGATGAGAGAGAGAGGGACAGACAGAGAAACACGCGCACGCCGCACGGCTTTTATAGCAAAAAGTGTCGTTACAACTTTTGGTCTTAATTTTTTCCGTCTACCCCCTTTCGCAACGTGCGATAAAGAATTTCATTCAAATATAAATAAATTGACAGGTCTTGACATTCGACTTAACTATGAGGGACTAAAATACGGACATAAATCCAGGAATGGCTGCATGGGTGAAGTCAGTTTCACTAGAAATCTGTTCTGACTTTTTATGTAGGGAAATCCGTTACGCATACCCTCCCGCTGTGCGACTGTCTTGTGGAGGGTTATGTGGGACTCGTGTGCTAGAACTCCACGGCGCCACCAGCAATCGCCCGAACCGGACGCAGCGTAATCGGTAACAGCGTAGCCTTGTCCGCATCAATCTGACTTCCCTGAACCAAAATTTTGTGTCACTTAGGACACAGGACAAGGACAAGGTTCATACTATGTAACAAGGACATGAATGAATCAAAATATTAGTATAATTAGGCCGGGAGATAGTGACACAATAGTTGGTCATTTGTACCAGTATGGCACTATTTTGTGTCACTATCTCCCGGCCTAAATTGGGTGGTTTAAAACTCGATTTTATCAGTTAAAACTGTTAATTGTAATAGTACCCTTCTACGACATGACGTGTTGCCGTTTAATTAGACGTTTATTGTATAAAGTTTGTGCAAACAATCGTCGTTAACGCTTTAAAACTTTGAGTTAATGGGTGACAACATTTAGTATTGCAATTATAATTGTCATAGTAAAAAGTTGTCTAAAAGTGACGTAATTTGTTTAAGTGTTTGTTTTAATATCTTTATTTTTTTTAAATAGTTACGCTACAACCTTTTTAGCCACCATTATTTATTACTTAAGATGTCATGTGGAACATGGTGTAATGGTTGCAGCTCCTTATAAACGTTGTGTAAAAAAAACTTGCGATTAAAAATAGTGGCGGAGAGTTTATTGCCAGTTCTTCTCTTCCGTTCTACGCCCTTAATTTGAGAACTGGCAGTAAATGTAAAATTAGAAGCATTTATTGTATATTTCTTTTTTGACGTTCATATGTGTATAACCTACAGGAATAAATGATTTTTGACTTTTGACTAACAAAAAAAATAACAATTGCAATTAACAAATAAAAATACCAGAAATTTTTGTTAAGCAAAAAAAAATTACCAGCAAAACAGCGGATTAGGTTCGAGATAAGCACTTAACAATGCTTTCTTTATAACCGATCAACCCACTACCGAATATATCCAGCTGGTTAAAGATGAAAGCGTCTAAAAGAGATAAAGCATTAATATATATTATTTATTTTGTATACAGTATGAATCCAGTAACGTTCTTTTCAAATAATTTATATTAAACTTGATTTTGCTTCAATAATGCTTGCTCACATCACTGTTTTATATGAATATTTCGACATTGTAAATCAATTTTAAACCAATGCATAATAGGACGTCCCAAATTCAATTGATATATGTTTTATTGTTGATTTCATTGAATTGTTTATTTTATCGTCAGTCGACCCAACATTTACAAACGATTGTTCTTTTGATGACCAACATTTACTGTTACATCTCATTAAATTTGTATGATTGACAGAGGCTGAATCATTATTTTTAAATTATATTTGTTTTTAACGTTCTAGTTCTCTTGCAACGTAGCCTCATCTGCCTCTCTGATCCGCCCCAGAGACATTGAGAGTGTCCATGGGCGGATCAGCTAGGCATCCTGCCCGTTTGCCCCATGTTCTATAAAAAAAGTAATCACGCAACCGAAGTAAAATTAAAAAAATCAAGACATTTGGAAAAATGGTTCTAGGTGAACTTCACTTCAACTTCAGAGCTGGGAGCTCTAAGTCCGCAAGAGGTACGCGTATACCCAGCACAAATCTCACCCAACATCTCTCCTATAGAAATAGCACTGACTATGATAGGACACTTTCATATAATATATATGAATTTGGCGTTTTGTATGGGAGGAACAAAAAGTCGAATATTTTTAAATATAATATATTTAATTAATCGAAGTATGAACCATTGTTTTTTATGCACTTTTGCCATCTCATAGGTAGTTCATTGTTCCCTTTACTTAAAAAACCAGTCGGACGGGAATCAATAAAATCTGCGAAGGCGATTTGGACTGCCCCATCAGAGTTACATTTTTTCCCTTGCAAGAAGTTGTCCAAATATCAAAAAATATGTTAATCTGTTGGAGCAAGGTCCGGGGAGTACGGAGGATGTCTTAGATATTCCAATTGAAGCTCTGCTAATTTGGTAGCCGTCTGTTGTGCAGTGTGTAGTCTAGCGTTGTCGTGAAGTAGCAGTGACGTGGAGCGATTGACCAGCCTAGGTTGTTTAGCCGCTAGCTTTTCCATCATGGTTTGCAATTGCTGACTATAGACATCAGCCGTAATAGGCTGACCAGATTTGAGAAAACAGCAATGAACAATACCGGCACTAGTCCACCAAACGCTTACAAGTAACTTTTTTGGGGTTAATTTTAGCTTGGGGCAGGATTTGGCTGGCTGACCAGGATCCAACCATTGCGCTGAGCACTTCCGATTATGATGAACGAGTGAATTATGAAATTTGATTAAATATTTTTCAATTTAAATGGAACATAACATTCGTTTAGTCAAGACCATCTATTAAACATTCTAATTTTTCTATCATTGTTGTATTTAAAAGTATAGTACATCAACTCCTTAACTCTTGTATGTCAAAAATGTATTGGATATATTCGAATTACCAATGCAGGTGGTAATGAAGCAATTCTATGTAATCCTACAATCCTTTGTCGCTTCTCTATGGAATCAAATTCATTGATTTTTACTAAAAAACACTTTTAAGTAAAAAGTCAACAAAATTTCAATAGATGAAAACGCTATCTCTTTATTTAACAAATATTTAATTTGAATTTCAAATAAAAATATCGTCAACGTATAGTTTCGATAGCTACGAGTTTATTCTGATAGAAGTGTTTCATATGCGTAATTATGTAAATTTTTTTAAAGTATTAGGTATTAGAGAACGGCCTTAGTTAAAATGAACTACTATCAGAAAAATACAGTCAGTTAGCTATACAATTACTTAGATTAATCTTATAGAGATAGTCCAAATAGTTAAAGCGTTTCGTTTTAAATGCGCAAACATAACAATATTTTCTAAGCCTTGTTACAGGAACAATTTTCGAAAATTATAGGAAGTGTTGCAGTAATGACTTTTTAATATGTTGATGACGATCCAATTATGATAAGAAATAGTTTATTTCAAAGAAAAATATGAAAAGGAAAGGATTTATATATAGTGAAGTGAAAAAACATACTCAAATCAATCGTGAGCGAGAATGAATGTAGTAAAAAGTTGTTTTGTCTTATTCTTCTGTTTGTTAGTGCAAGGTACGTACGAGTGAGTTTTTTTAATTTTATTTAATGTTAAAAAAACAGTAGCACGTTATTCCGTGATTGTGGCTTCAGACTTCGTTATTTGTTTCGTAATATTGTTTTTATCTAATAGGCAAGTAGGAGATAAGGCCCCTAGGCCTGACCAGGGGATGATATCTGTATCCTGTCATATCATTAGTGATATTTTTTTGAAAAAAAAATGTAACAAATATCATCAATAGTTAAATGTGAGTTTAATTCTCGTGACACAAGTGGACCTTGGTCGGCTATAGAAATTTTAATGATTCAATGTTCGAATGATTCGTTTTTATTAAAATTTCTATGGATCACCATGGGTGGAATCAGGATCTCTAGATTTATTATAGCCACGTTCACATTTCAAGAATCGTCATGCTCGCTTAAATGTTATTGATTGTGGCGGCGTCCATGCGTCGGGTTGTCTCCCTCCCTAAAATATGGCGAGGGGGCCGATTGCTGGCCATGCGTCATACTCGTGAACGGGTGCTACATGTGGTGACTGGTCGTACTTGAATTCGTGTATGCGGTGATGTTAGTTTTTTCGACTATGTATTAGCGTGTGGTTCCACGAGAATGTAAGTGCGTGCTCCTATTTCACCATGCCTCCTGCTGATAGACGACAAATCTTTGTTTTTAATTTATTTTATCTTTTATTTATTACTTGAGAAAGTAATAAGATGTCATGTGGAACATGATGTAATGGTTGCAGCTCCTTACAAACGTTGTGCAAGACAAAAAACTTGGTGATTAAAAAGTGAGGCGGAGAGTTTAATGCCAGTTCTTCTCTTCCGTTCTACGCCCTTGATTTGAGCACTAGCAGTTAATGTAATATTAGAAGCATTTAATTTACATTTCTTTTTTGACTTTCATAAGTGTACATTGTGTTACCTATATGAATAAATTATTTTGACTTTTTGACACCGATATATCTGGACTGATTATCCACCCAGTTATTATACTACGGCGATATTATATACCGCATAAATATATTATTTGTTACAGATGCTGTATGTCGACGACGTGTCCACTTAAAACACGATGGCAGGATAGTAGGTGGATATAATACAACGATACAGAGTTTTCCGTATCAAGTATATCTCTTGCTAAGAAAGGGAAAGGACTATTACCAGTGTGGGGGATCCATTCTGAACGAAAATAATGTCTTGACTGCCGCACATTGCTTGACCGGGTATTTATTTCCACAGTGAACTAGACACATTAAATAGCTTTACAAATATATAACAAAGTAGGACAAAGAACATATTCCACGGAAAATAATACGATACATAGATAGCAATTATTTCCTATAAAAATGTATTTCTAACTCTGAATATAGATTTAAGGAGTCGCAATTATAATAATATGCACAGAAAAACATTTTATCCATAAACTCATAAATAACATACATTTACAGATAAATCCGGATTTATAGTATAATATAACTCGGCGTTTCGTAGCAATCGTCAAACCATCAAATTATGTAATCAATAATTATATGCGTCAAATTTTTCAGTTAAATATGTAATAATTGTAAACAAAAGACTTCACGAAAGATTATTTCAAACACTTCTTAAACTTTTACGGAATTTAAATATTTACATAATATTTAAACATTTAGCCTATTTTTTAGCTTTTCAGTCTTGCAATGTATTCAGATCATAGCAGTTATGATATACTTCAGTTTTCTTTTTATTATATTTTGTTTCTTTTATATTATGGACATGTGTAGCTTTAAGATTACTTATAACTAAATTAATTAATACACAAATTATGCCTTATAGAATGGAAGAGGTGTTCGTACGAGCCGGTAGTACGGATTCCTTCAGTGGTGGTACCCAGTATGAAAGCAAAACTTTCTTCCAACATCCTCTTTACAATACAGCTACAAGCGATTATGATGTCGGCTACGTTCGCCTATCTACACGCATGACTATAGATGGACAGAATACTAAGAGAACAACACTGGTAGCAAGGAACACTGCTATTCGTGCTGGCCAAAACGTCACTGTCAGTGGCTGGGGAGCTACAGCTGTAAGTGAATTTTGTCTTCTAACAAAGGCAGAATACAAAGTACCATCCTTATCACCTGGATGTCCATCGTTGCGTATCTGAGGGTTTTTTAAAGCCACGCACCATCACTATGTGGAATCAGTGGCCATCTAAGTATTACCGAACCCATTCGACTTAGGGTCCTTCGAGAAAAGAGCGTACCAACTCTTAACAGGCCGGCATCGCACTTGCGAGCCTTCTGGCAATGTGAGTGGTCATGGGCGGTTCATTTAACATCAGATGAGCGTCCTGCCCGTTTGCTCCCGGTTCTATAAAAAGCGAGTTATTGTCATACATCCTAAAATATATATTTATTACAGTAAGTATATGTATTTATTTATTTACTCTTACTTTCGTTACGTTTATATATAAAAAACAGGTTTCATAATTTATTAAACAACGGGCGGCTTCTTCGCTTACAAGTGATAACAGGCAACCATAGTATGGAAAAAAGTAAATACCTACTAAGGGTAAAGTATATGAAGTGCATAAATAATTAACAAAACACTAAATTACTTGTAGCACTGGAGATATACAATACTAAACTGAAAGAAAAAAACTGTGCAGACCTGGGCCAGTTGTCACGCCATGCGGTCATGTCATGTCATGTCATACCACCTCCTTCAATTTGAATATAATCGGTAAAATCCAGGGTAAACAGCGTGTTGGTAGAAGGAAAAAATCATAGCTTCGTAACGTTAGGGTATGGACGGGTATTGCAACTGCGTAAGAGTTGCTGCACCTGGCACAGGAAAAGTACGGCAAACATCCAGAAACGGAGAGTCACCAAAAGAAGAAGAATTTAAAATAAAAAACCAGTAAAGCTAATCGGTTTTGGTAACTTTTTACAGGAAAATGGTGACACAAGTGACACTTTGATGGCTGTGCAAGTACAAATAGTTAGCAACGAAGATTGTCGCAAATCGTATGGAAACACTATTACGTCCAGAATGTTTTGCGCAGGAGTTCCTGAAGGAGGCAAGGATTCATGCCAGGTACATATTCACCAAGCTATATAAGTAGAAGTAAATAGACCGCTTTGGGTTGATTTTATACAGAATCTGTATCTACTAACAATGGCTTATTTTTAACAATGAACCCCAACATACCTTGAATACCAGACAGAAACTAGATAACACACATTTTGCAAGAATATATTGTAAAACTATTTTTTACTACGTCATATATGGTAATGTGGCAAAAGACTTGCGAGACAAGTACTTATCCTTCGATAGTTTTACTTTTCACCAAATAAGTGTTTTAAATGTCGCATATCGCACGGTCAAATTGTGGACATTGATGAGTTGGTTATGTATAGATCTATATAATAATAGGATTATATAATTGTATTTTAATAGCAAAAAGGTTAGTCACAGGAGACCTAAGAGCTGGCAGCTACCTCGGACAAAGAATTAGTCTAGCTAAGAGGGAACGCTACCAGTATCTCCGGAACTATATCTAAAGGGACTTCTTTTAATAATATATTTTAGTTAATTTATTTTAAGGTTAGTTATTGTTTTTTGTTCGATTTATTATAATAACATGTAATATATAAAATTCTCGTGTCACAATGTTCGTTCCCATACTTCTCCGTAACGGCTTGACAGATTCTTATGAAATTTTTATGCATAATCAGTAAGACTGAGAATCAGCTACTATCTATCGTTCAAACTCCTAAGTGATAAGGGGTGTCCACACCAAAACCTTTATTTTTATTTTTTTAGAAAACATTTTTTGTTTTTATATTTTTATGATACAGCATACAAAAAATAGGTATAACCCTAATTTTCACCCTTCTACGATCAACCCCTATTTTTTATTATTGTAGCTAGTTATTTTTATTGAACTAAAAAAAGGTTTGCTAGAAACAATAAACATAGCAAAACAAACGTTTGCCGGGTCAGCTAGTAAATTTATAAATTGAAAATTATAATTATGTAATTTATTATAGGATTTATTTATAATATCAAAACAATTTACGGGGAAATGATTCACGTGAAGCCCACGAATTAAATCGATTATGATTTAAAGTTAACTCTTTATTAATACTTGAATATCGTTTTAGGGTGATTCCGGTGGCCCTGTGGTATTTTCTTCGAACACACGGCAACTTGGTGTAGTATCCTTTGGTATAGGCTGTGCTCGTAAGGGAACACCTGGAGTGTACACAAACCTTGCCAACCCTCAAATTCGCAGGTGGATAAGATTGAATACGGGAGCATGAAGTAGGAATCCATATCGATGGCCATGGTTTTTTGGACGCTGATTAATTAAGGGCTCTGTTTACTGCACGTTTATTACATTTGTTGTTGAATATCTTGTTTTAATTATTTATCATCGTAATATAAGTTTATAATTGAGGATCACAATAGTTTTGTAAAGAATTGTTGAGTCGTTCTAAATACGTCAAAATTAAAAATTGCTAAAAATAATTGGTTCAAATTAGTAGATGAAAAGGAAATTGCTAAAATAATTGGTTCAAATTAGTAGATGAAAAGGCTGAATTGACCGTATTGAAGTTCACGGAGTTATTCATAAAAACATTTTTTTTATAATTCTATGAATAACATGTTGTCAGTATAAGACCCAGAGGGCCAGTGATCCTCACTTCAATACACATTTGATGATAGATTTAGTGCCAATATAATAATAATTTGATGCGATTTAATAAGTAAATAAATCAATGGCGATACAATATAAAGGTATGGGTTTTATGATCATTTGTCATCCAATAGGCAAGAAGGTGTTCTACTTCCTGTTTCTGATAAGTTTACTAGAATATAACATACGCACAATGTTAATACACGGAACAAACGCAGGCTGCAATTTCCCCGTACTAGACTATCTAAAGTTAGTAATTCTTTTTTGGGTAAAGGGATACTCTTCTTTAATCCCAAAGGCTCTGTTATCTCTGTCTTTCAATAAATTTAAGAAATGTATTAAAGAAAAGCTGTGTAAAAAGGCTTACTATAAAGTCAACGATTATCTAGTTGATAAAAGGGCCTGGGACTAGTGTTAGACAGGCTACTTCTAACTAATTTGCGATATTTGTTTTAAAATAAGTGTTGTTTGATGATTAGCTATTTTAAAAGAGTACCGAGAGTTTTTTGCGCCGGCTTTTTCTCTCGGCCTACACCCTCTGTCTTCTTTGCCGATGAGTGGGGATGCCTACAAATTCAAATGACGTGGAATAAGTGATAAATGTATCTTATGTTCCTTAATAAACATATTTTATTTTTACACGCCGTCGACTTTTTGGTTTCCTCATGATGTTTTTCGAAAGGGAGGAGAGACTGCACGCTGAAGCCACTAGGCCACTAACTAACGATTTAATATAAAACTTAAAAATATTTACAGTCTCTTCATCATGTTCGTATTCGCTGACCCATCAATTTGTATGTAGTTCAAAACTCTCATCTCATTCGCAGGTCATATTTTAATTTTAATATTAACTCATTCCATCTAATGAGATTTATCGGAGCGAACAAGATTGCTTCCGATGTATGGTTGCAGTGTAATTTATGTACAAGCTGATAATGAATTCCTCGAGTTCGTACTTCTAAAGGCTTAGAATAGTTTTACTTAGTAATTATAGTATGTTTAAAGGTGAAATTCCAAATTTAAATATTATTTAAATTTGGAATTTCACCTTACTCGTTTGACCCAAACGCAAGATTTGGGTCAACTTCTCACAAAGAAAACAGAGAATTTTCTCTCACATATTGGATAGGTAGACCCTGAATTATACGCATTGGCTGTCTGAGATTGAGTTCTAATGTATATCCTAGTATGTAAGACAAAGTTGAGTTTGTTCAAATACTTATATCTCAAGAACGGCTGAACCCGTTCAAAACCATGAAATTCGGTGGAAAAAGTTGATTTGATATAGCAATCAAGCGAATAGCAGAATTTAACATATTAGAAAATTTGTAAACATATTTAATGCAGTACAAAATATTCATTTGTTTTGTAACTGCCATGTGAGGCGGTACGAAGATTGCCTGATCTAGTAGTAAATGGATGGTATTACGCTATTTAGAATTTACAAGAAGTCCGTTTTTTCACTAGAGTCATCTTTAAGTTTTCCCTAAATGTCTTATTATTTATTTAGAAATCAGCACCAACCAATACCTTACACAGCAGCCGTGACATTCCGTCTTGAGTCTAGTAAGAATATTACAAACAAAATCGTATTCAATGCAAATTTAACGTACAAATCAATCGTACTCCACAATTACCCAAGTGTACGTGGGCTGAATAAGATCTTGTTCCTCTAAATAATGGACTGCAGTACAGAGTTGGAGTGCATTTTAGCTTTTTTTTCAATCTACACATAGCACAGTTTCCGACAGACATTTAAATTAATGGAAATCAAATAAGTATTTACTAAAAAAGATAGCATAATTTTATTACTAGCAACCCGACAGACGTTGTCCTGCATGATAATTCAAACGATTAGGATACTAAACAAAGTATGAAAGTACAGACTGCAGCGTCATCTGCCGGGCTGATTTGTGAATCTAAAATCTAAATCTAAGAAGCCAGACAAAGTTAGAGATGTGTGCAATGCACAGTGTCGGTCAAAAGAAAGGGCAATTGCAGTAAGTGATACCGGATAGAGGGTACAAACAAATGTTAATTAACCACATGTAATGTAAAATCTCAGGGATACTTCAAGGTCTAACTTAACACTATATGTGTCACCACATAGAACGCTAAGTAAACGGCTAGTCTGGCTAATGAAAAAAGATAACGAAAAAGCGCGGCAAATTCAAAAAAAATGAATATGGTATCCCTAAATGTTTGATATATTTTGTGGATTAAACCTACTTGATACTTGATTTTATTTTATTATATTTTACATTGATAGTAACTGTATTTCTATGAAATTAAATACTATACGTATTTAGTCTTTTACTATTGATATTTAAAATGGCTAGCATTGCATGGAAAACTAAAACTATATTTATTGTAAAACAAAACTTTATTCGGTATAATCAAATCTTGCGAAAGAAACGAAATATTCAAATAAAACAAAGTTTAGGCTATTATACCTGTTAACTATTCGGAAAAAATATAAAATAGAAATAAAAATGAGTAATTGCATGAAGTATCCAGACAAAAAATCACACTAACCTAAGAAATTCAATGACATTATGTGTTGCCATCCGAAAGTTTTCAAATAATTCAATTATCTTCTTTCATTAGCCAGACTTTAGTTACTCATATATCAGAATAATTCTAGTTCATTAAAGTTACCATCGTAGGCCAAAATTACAAAAACCGAGTAAAACCCAGCCATGTTAGAAACGTTAGAAGCTTCAAACAAAGGATTGAACTCGTAATTATATCCATGAATTCTGTGTAAAATAATTTTGCAATTAACAATGTCCCTTTGTATTAACAGAGAAATAATTTTACATGCGACTGTAAGCTACACAAGTGTTTTGTGTTAGTTTCATTGAGAATTCAAAGCAGGTAAACATTTTCAGTTGCATAAATCGTTTTCACGATTTCCACGAACCGCGAAATTGCCTTTTGTTGATGGAGAAAAATGCGACTCTTTTGGAAGGACACCAAGTGGAAAAACTATTGTTTTTGTCAATGTTGATGTATGTTTCAGCGCGAATACAGAATAATAAAGACTGACGAAAAAATATTGCATATTTGTTCGTTCTGTGCCTATTTGAGACCAATATTAGAAAGTTATCACTGTTATAAGAATTAATTGCGTTGAGTACGTAATACGTATTCCGTATCACCGCAACGTCCGTCTTCCACAACTGAGCTTTTTAGGCAGTTTTTGCCGCGCACCACCACTATGTCAAACCAGCCCACTCAAGTATTTCCGAACCAATTCGACTTAGGGTCGTTCAAGAAAAGAGCGTACCAATTCTTAAAAGGCCGGCAACGCACTGGCGAGCCTTCTGGCATTGAGAGTGTCCATGGGCGGCGGTATCACTTAACATTAGGTGAGCCTCCTGCCCGTTTGACCCCTGGTCTATAAAAAGAAATTAAATTGCTTTTCTTGTTATACTTATAAAACACGAAACTATTTAATTTTTATTTAATACAAAAAGGGAAATACTTAGTTCGGTAATACAGATTATTAATTTTAAAATTAATCCAATTGGCGAAGATAAAAATATTATTCAAGAACCCTCCCTTTGTCAACAATTATCAATGTTAGGGGAAACTGAAGAGTTGTCAAAGTTCACTCCTTGTATTCAATTTTGTTATCTAAACTCTTCAAAAGAACTTATTCTATTCACTGTTAATTGTTTTCGCGATGACAATGTTCCAAGCTTTTCTTGAGGACGACGGAGCTGTCCAACTGTCGAAACTTTACTCATTTATTTTGATCATGCAAATCTGAAAGTATACTCTTCTTCTTTTGATTCTTTAAGCAGTTTTTCACTTTAGTTAAATACAATTCAGTGAAAAATTCTTTAGTAATCGTATCGATAAATTTAAATTGTGAACTTAGAATGTCAAGGCTATATTATGAGACACCATACCACCAGTTATCCGTTACGAGCTAAATTTGAAAGCTGGTAGTAAATTTAGAATATTGTGTATAGGAGGCAAACTAGCAGAAGAGCCACTGTTACTAAAGTGCTCACCATTGCTCATGGACGCCTATAACGCTGGGAGGTTAGCGGGTGTACTGCCGACCTTTGAGGGAAGGGCACGACATTTTCTATGGAAGGCTAGGATGGATTTGGAAATACCTCTAGCAGCTGGATTCATGAAAATGTGGTGCGCGTTATATTCACATTGACGTTTATAAGTTACCTATTATTATGGTCTAAGATCCCGATATACAACGACCTTCACCGAGATGCTTATTGTTTATTATATTTGTTATTGCTTTGCTTGCTTTATATATGTTATTGCTTAAATGTTTTTTTTTTAAATATTAATTAAACATTCTCTGGACTGAAATTTGCTAGGCAACCCATATGGATTATATTTATTGACATATTAAATTAAATATAAAATGCGTTTCATTAAATAAGCATCTCGGTGAAGGTCTTTGTATATCGGGATCTTATACTATTATTATTTTAAATTGTGTTTTGAATGATTGTATATTTATTTAAACAAAATCTAAAACAAAATTAAGTATTTACAATTTTCTTAACTTACATAGTAATAATAAAAATGATTAAAAATTAAAACAAATTGAAAAAGTTTGGTCCCTGTGGCAGCGTACTGCAAAAAAAAGATACATCTTTTACGCTGGCAGCATCTCCTCGCTGTATTGCGATACTTATTCGTTGAGCGAGGAGAACACCAGCTCCGGGGTCACCGGTACTATCTACCAGGCGCTAATTAAAGACTAAAGTTGGCGCCTGAACTTGAACCCAACCACCCAAGAGTCTCTACTCCAAAGAGAACATAATCGAAGTCGGAGGAAAGACTATATTTAAGCCGTTTATATTATATTACGTTACCTATATGAATAAATTACAGTTAAATTTGTATGAGTGTCGCATTAGTTATAACCAAACAAAATCCTACTTTTGATAAGTCTTGTAATGCAATTATTGCCTAAACTACAATATATAATTACAATATTTCTTTAGACCTATAAATATATTAGGCACGGAATCATTTCATATAAATCAAAAAGACTCAGTCGCACACGCGTAATTAAACTGCGTTATTACTATTATGAAAATATGGCCCAAATAGTCAAGGACGGCGTTGCTTGTCGGTCATGCAATTTCGCGGTATTTCTCTTTTAATCTAAGTACGTAGAAAAATCATAAACAAATGAAAAATACAACAAAACAGTAGCTTCAATGATCATTCAACCCATTTCAGCATTTTAACGTAATAACACAAATTCGTTTAAACCAAAAGCAGAAAGACAAAAACGAATCTATCAGCGATAGTTTTTACTTTGCCGATATGATTTCGATGTCACGTATTGCAATAAAAATAGGAATATTCAAAACGTTATGATAGCAATTCAATGCACTGTGAAACTGAAACTGGTTGGCCTGTCATAACATTTTTAAAAAAGGGAAATCTCCAATAGATTTCGGCTGTTTTTTTTGCACGCTGACGAGTATGCAACTACTAGTGGTGTAATTCCAAACCTTAGTTCGCGGTTCGAGCTTCAGCTAAAAAAAAATTGATTTTTCTTACTACGTGCGCATTTACACTTTCGTTTGGTACGAGAAGATATTCCTAATAAACCAGTTTGTTTAAGACCCCAAAATCGACGGCGTGAGACAAAGAACGATCATTATAAGTAAAAACCAGGCCTATGCTTCGTTCCTAGAGACTTCATACATGCATTGTATTGCTGATACTGTTAAGTATACTTAGGTTAAGAATAACTGTATTAAACTTATCAACTGCCTTGTACACAGGTGCTAAAACGACCCTTTTTTATGACAGGGGGCAAACGGGCAGGAGGCTCACCTGATGTTAGGCGACACCGCCGCCACACTCAAATTGCCAGAGGGCTCGCAAGTGCGTTGTTTGCCTGTTAAGAAGGGGTTACCCTTCTTGGAGTTACCCTAAGTCGAATAGACGCGGAAAAACTTTAGTGGGCAGCTGGTTTCACATAGTGGTAATACAAAAACTGCCTTAAAAACGCACACTTGTGGAACGACGGACGTGGATACGGGTGGAATTTCGCATTGTGCCTAGACGGCCGATGATGAAATCGTCTGTCAAGGCACAATGCGAAATTTGAAAAAATGATTTGCTAATAATTCACGACATATGTCACGCTCAGAACTCTGATCGTCTTTCGTATGAAAGTTATCAACACACAGGACGGGTATAAATCACTAAAAAACTAAACAAATGTGAATACGGATATGCGTTTACTCCATAACTGTATACAAATTTAAATTCATACAAATACAAGTGAAAGGATATATTGTATTCTACTTATATCTAGGTTTTATTCATGTCAATCAATTCTAGATATATAAAACATACTTCCACGTACAGAGTCAACGGCATGACATAGTACGTACAATAATAAATAAATTCATTTTCAAGGTTAGTACTAAAATTAATTATTTTTTTCTTTCCAGTTTTATGATCAGATTGTCTTCTAACATACTCTCAGCCTTAGCCTCTCCTACTTTTGCCAACTTTGTTGTTCCCAGGTCTAGCCTGCTCTATCACTTCACTTGACGTCCTCTCTTACTTTTGTCTTGTTATTTTTTTATATAATTATAAACAGATCATCACTTTAATAGAAACAGAAAAAGGTTGAGTACCATTATAATACATCTTTTGTCTTTTCTTTTTTCATAAAAAACAAGAAATAATAGACCTGGACAGGAGAAATAAGACATAAAACTTTAACTTTCCTATACAATAACAATAATATGGATTCCAATATTAATTAAATTATTTATGAGAAGGCATCCACAGATACAAGCCATTTAAGTCTCGTAAAGCATGATGTATGACTTTAATAAACATGATTACCACGATAATACAGGTGTAATGCTAGAGTCTCGTAAAGGCTTCATTATTAACTAAGAAGCTTTTGAAGCTTTTGTTGATTTAAATTTAATTAAAAATTATTGTATTTTGTGCGCTTAACTTCTAGTCTGTTTTGAACACGCCAACCTCTGATATCTTTCTCATCTATCATTTCAATAGATTATATGCTTATAAGAAAATGTGTTAAATGAAAGACGTGCATAAATCTTAGGCCAAGACGCAAAAGTAGTAGATGACATGTAGCGCCACTGCATGTATGTATATAATATATAATACATGTTAGGGTTAGGGTTAGGGTAGTAGGACTTTTTTCTCCGCAATTAGACTCTCAGTTGGTCCGTTGTGCGTACGAGTCCTGGCTAATTTAGCCAGCCTAGCTCCTTCCAGAAGCACAGAAGTCTCCTGGGCACTTCACAGGCTTCCCGGAGCGACCTCACCGTTCCGAGGATTTTTTCACGTTGATTAGCCACAGCCTCGCATTCCAGGACTACGTAGGTGACTGTTTCCTCTGCGCTGAAACAGCCTCTGCCAACCGAGCCAACCGAATCCAGGTTCGCACCAGCGAGAAGGGCAAAGGGAGGAGCGGATACGGGCCAGAAGGCATCATTCCTGAGCCTCTTCTCGCAAGCTCGTCAGCAGCATCATTGCCGAGAGATCCACTGTGTCCCTTTATCCACTGCAAGGTAACCCTATTGGTTCGCTGTTGGTTTTTTTGTTTCCGAGCGCCATCAGCACGGATGCACTGTCGGATACGAGTTTAATGCAAAAGTCATTAATCCCTAGCCGCTGCACGGCTCTGGCTGCTTCGGTTAAGGCGACACATTCACATTGAAATATCGTGCTCTGTGTGCCCAAGGCCCATAATACATGTTATAATATTATATAGAATTACGAACACAAAATTATGTATTTGCAAATGAAAGGTTTTAGTAAAATATATTTTGTGAGCTCGTACAGAGCAGTTTTGGCCTGGTTGATTTAGTGTGTGACTCTGATCCCTGTGGTGTATGTTCGAACCCCGGCTGTGTAAACACTTCCTCATACAAGGAAGGAAAATTGTACATGCCTTTTAGAAAAAACAATTGATCACGAAACATCCTTTATTTATATAATGTATATAATATATATGTTATATTATCATTTATATCTGTTATTTATAAAATCATACATAAATTTCGAATATGACACGTCAAATGTGTTCTTATAGACACATTTGGGCAAACGGGCAGGAGGCTCACCTGATGTTAAGTGATGCCGCCGCCCATGGACACTCCCAATGCCAGAGGGCTCGCGAGTGCGTTGCCGTCTTTTTAAAAATTGGTACGCTCTTTTCTTGATGGACCCTAAGTAGAATTGGTTCAAAACAAAAATTTCCGTTCCGAGCTAAGGTAGGATCTGGTTTGACACTTAATTGTATCCTATTCTGACTGCCCTACATTGTTAATCCCGTACCCCGTATACTACAACTTCAATCCGCAATAGATTGTCTTATAATACAAGCAGAAAGAGAAAACAATTCTCTTGAAAATAAATCCAGTAAACTTCATTCTGGGATTAACTACAAACTTGTAAGTCAAAGTGTAAAATCGCAAGTTATATAAGTAGGATAGCTTTCTAGGAAAACCAGTAATGTTTGTACTTGAGACCTAACTTGATTGGAACTAGTACTAGCTATATAATACAAGTACAAATAATTTTCATTACCAATTGACACTCTAAACATCAAATAAAAATATTGTTATCTGTTAAATAAAATATTTTAAATAAAAAAAAAATTATTTCAGGCCCATACGAAAACAATGTTGTTATTTGTTTATTGTCGCCTTACAGATTATACAAGGAGGAGCGGAGCAGAACTATTAAAACTTGCTAAAAAAATATTATTTTAGTTCATAAAGTGTTAAAGGTTTTTTTTATTTGAAGTATATATTTTATTGGTGACATACAGATTTTACAAGGAGCATTAAAAAACTATTAAAACTCGTTATAAATTTTTATTTCATACACTGATAACGTCATCGACACATATCTTTAGAACCCGTTAAAAATTTAAACTCGCACGCTCTCATTGAATCTTTCGACACAATTAGCGTTTATCTCGTAACAAATCAATTACCGAATTCATTTTTCGCTACGATTACTATCCTTAACCTTAATAAACGCAGTGTGGGGTGTTAGATCGGCTGTGATATCTTTCCGATTGAGCACTGTACGGCGAACGCTTGTGGGTTTGGTATTTGTTGAGCGCGCACGCATTTCTTCCGCTAGCTACTCAGTACAACTTTAACACTACCAGCGACCGAACTTTTAACGTGAACTGTGAACGAACTCTGTGATATATGTGATTGTGTTTGTTAACATAGGTGAGTCGACTTTCGTTTATAATATTCGCGGTCACTCTCTCCTGCTAAGAAAGCGTAAGACGTAAAAACAGTTTCTCGATTCATAACACGACAATTTTTTCTCTATTTTATACGCTGATTTAAAATTTATTATTATGTTACCTTAAAGGTTTTATGAATTTTTACTTTCTTAAATTTAAACGAAATTAATATAATATAAAAATTAAAACAAAAAATGTTTAATTATACAACTCCGACTTTAAATTATTTGTAATAATTAATTAAACGTGTAAAGGCGACGTTAATATTTTTAATTATGTCAATCAAAAGTATTACGAACGAAGTGTTTAGTGTTTTATTTGAGGATTTATGTATTTGTATTAGATAATATTTAATTAAAATTTATAGCTTATTTAATTAATTTATTACTGTAGATCACGATATGTTTTTATGCCTTATAAATAAGTTATCTAATAATCATAAATATTTAGTCTAGAAATAATAATCAATTAGCTAAATAAAATTAAAAATACATATATAATTGCAATTTTTTTTAAATATAATTGGAAAAAATACATATAATTATTTAGCTAAGTTGAATATAATTTGATATATGATTTTAAATGAGATAAAATGTATTACATAACTATAGTTTAGAATATATAAAAATAATATAAATCATAATGCGATGCTGATACATACAACGAAACAAATTTCAACTATTTACTACAGCTCTTGGAAAACTGCAAATGGAAATAGGTCAACTCGTCACTATTCGTAAACTTTTTTTTTTTAAATTTATTTCTTTGTTTCTGAATATCACATACATAACGTATAATACAAAAATGCTTTGCAATTTCTTAAGGTTAAAGGCAAAATGTGGAAACTTATCGGATTAGTATGCAATTGCCGTTCAATATTTTTTGTTTTTTCGCAACGATGCGGTTCACAGTAACTGCAATAGTAACAACCGTTGCATAGAATTAACACTTTTTGACCTAGACAATTATTCAATACGACTGCATAATAAAGCCTACTTTGTTAATAGTCTGTTTCTTAAACCGTGTAATTTTTAAAAGAATTCTGTTACGGCAGTTAGCGATCAATGTTTTAATTTTATATCTTACCACTGTTTTAACACATTAATCTAATCATAGTACACACCCAAGTCATTTTCATACTTTATAAGAGAAGGAGCGTTATAGCGATAGCTATTATTGGTTACGCGATTTAATTATTATACGCTTATTGGTTCACCGGGAATTTCGGGCTATACGTGATAGCCTAAACATAAAGTAAAGGGCCGGCAACGCACTCGCGAGTCCGTAGGTGGTGGTGTCACTTTACATCAGGTGAGCTTTCTGCCCAGTTGCCCCCTGTTCTATAAAACAATTAACTACTTTTTAATTACTACTTTTACAAAAATATTAAAATTATCTTAGACATTTTGTTCGTTTCTTAGCATGAACTCAATATTTAAAGACATACTCGACTCCTTTATCAAGATATAATTATTAAAATTTATAACAACTTTCTATACAAAATATCCACCTACAGCTGTACAGGTTTAGACCATACGCGTAGGATGTGATTAAAGGAATTTCAGTTAATTTATTATAATTACTAATAAATAGGAAGAATTCCTAGCTGTTTTTCAAGTACTATTTTTTAAGTACCACTCAAAATGTTTGGAAAAATCCCTCGTAGAAAATTATTATTCTTGGTTTAGCTTATTATATAATATATTGAAAGTATGTCTTGGTGATCATTTTAAATAAATAGAATAATAATAATTGAGTTCCCAAACCTAAAATCGTTAATTTAAGGACATACTCATAAATCGGACATAATTGTGAACATATTTTTTTTTTCAGATAAGTAAGAGATTAGCCAATTCTAATGTAACGCAATAATAGTTTTATTCGAACCTTGGATTATGGTACCTATATGGAACTAGGATTATATTGTTTGAGCAGTGTAGGTTCGATCCCCGGCTGTGCACCAATGGACTTTATTTCTATGTACGCATGTGCGCTCCAACGTTGAAGGAAAAACATCGTGAGGAAACCGGCTTGTCTTAGTCTCAAAAATTCAATGGCGTGTGTCAGGCAAAGAAGGCTGATCACCTACTCGCTAAAAGATTGACAAATGATCATTAAACAGATACAGAAATCTGGCCCAGACCTAAAAAAAAAGGTTGTAAGCCTTTATTTTATTTTTATTCCACAGATTATATCTTTATCTGTAGCATTCTATGCCATAAAACAAATATGTATACAGAGTAAAGTGGAGTAAGCATGTTCAATGAACGCTAACTTGTAATTAGTAGTTTTCTCTCGGACATTCTCACACAACTTGCTGTGTGATCATGGTGACCCAGAAAACCACTCTCACTGTCGTAGAGAAACAAAAACTATGTTTTCGCAGTTTTGGCATCGTATTGAATGCGTGATTCTAGAATTTTCTAAAAATATTGTTCTAGAATTGAGTGCTTCTATTTACGAGTAAAAAATTATAGATAATAATTTATATAATGTAAATCAATTCTTTAAAGTATTGGTTAGGAACACGATTTTAACAGCATACGACGAAGTAGTCGACGTTTGGGTCTAAAGCAAGCCGGTTTCCTCGCGGTATTTTCCTTCATCGTTCGAGCGAATGTTAAATGCGCACATAGACAGAAAGTCCATTGGTGCATAGCCGGGGATCGAACCTACGACCTCAAGGAGTCACGAGAAGACTGCTGCTGTTTTTTTAAATAATTCAGCTAATTCAAACAAATCACTTATCCGTTGTACTTTTTGAATTAATATGTATTCTTAGAATAAAATCTATTGTCTGATTCCTGAAGGACAAATGAGATATAAACATCGGTATGACATAACTATCCAACATCCTTAGAAGCTTAACGTCAATAAAATGTCATTACTGCTTTTTGTATGCCATAATTGACTGATTATGTAATCCAATAACATATTACCAATTATTATATACAAACAGGCTTTAATACTAGCGAGTTCGCTGAACTTCTTTTTCTATTTCAGTAATAAATACATGTTATACAGGGATAATGTAACATTCTAATGAAAAAAAATATGATTTTTTTAAGTGCCTTTATCGCGTAATGTAATATTTAGACCATACGTTTTGTTAACAATTATAATTAACTATTTTTGAAAATAAACGATTTTTCTTATTATTTATTATGAAATAAATTTCGATTTTGCAGTAGATTTCGGCTTATTCGTAACAAATACGCAAAATAAAATCTTAGCTCTAAATTTTCACAACATAATATTGATCTCTTCAATGTTGGAAACCGCTACTGTCGGAGTCAGTAAAATTGTATGCCTATAAAATTCGGCCATTATTAAGGCCTATAACGGGACTAATTAAATAATTATATTTAGTTCGATTTCTCAGGTAATTTGTATGCTAAATCAAGACATAAGGCAAATAGAGCGTGGCAAATAAGTAATCGATTTATAAGAATGGTTAATAAACGTTTCGTAAGATAATATTTGTGTAATATTTCACAAATCATAACTAGTAACGTCACGACACTATCATAAACTTTATTGTTTGGACTACATGTGCTATCGATTTGTCATATCAAAAAGTAATTAAATGTTACATTTCTTAAATTCAAGATGTTAAGCGCTACCTCTGTCTATGGACACACATCCAGAATGCCGCAAAATAAAAAGGGGAGTTTTATTAAATGTCTCGGACAATCATTTATACTGACTTGCTTAATAGGACTTTTGATGCTTCTTTAAAATTTATGTCAAGTATTAATGCTCGGAAAATTTTATTGACGTTTTCGACAGATATATTCACATACCCTTTTCGTGAAACTAAAGTTCCTTTTGAATAAGAATTAATTTCCAATACAGACTTGATTAATGGACATAGACTATTGTCTTCTATAATCTAGGATATTTTATGTATTTAACCCAAAAATGGGTTTGGACAAAACGCCGGCGTGTCTGTCTCAAACTCAAATTCAAACTTTAAATAACTTTATTCATATAAGTAAACAAGTACGCTTATGAACGTCAACAGAAAAGACGTTAAATTGATTCTAAATTTATATTTACTACTAGTTCGCAAGTCAAGGGCGTAGAGCGGGCAAGAAGAACTGGCAAGAAGAACTAGCAAGAAGAACTGGCAAGAAACTCTCCGCCACTTTTTAATTGCTAAGTTTGAGTCATACAAATTGTTTGAACTGGAGCAAATCAATCAAATTAGGATCATTTATGTAATCGTCACATTTATAAAAAGCTTTATTGATTAATTTACGTTTTACGAGAGTTTTGAATTTATCCAGTAACAATTCTCTAAGGTCGCTTGGGAGTTTGTTGTAAAAACGAATACAATTTTTTTTTAAATTGCTTATATTTTTTTTTACGTACAACAATGCTTTAAGAATATATTGACCAAATAGTGTGAAATTAAAACTCAGGTAGGCGATCTGTCTTGAAGTATATATTAATTTGCCTTAAATTGGTCTACTGGAATTAAAAAACTAAGTGATGGAGGCTATTAAGTGTTAAAATACTAAATATTTGATAACAATAATCTTTAATCTCCATCGTGAGCAGTTTCGCAAAATAGTTAATTACACTAATGAATATTCACAAAATTACTAGGCGTAAAGGCTTACTGAAGGTAAAACATATGCATATTTGTAATCAAAATATAACAATAAATCTCTATTGTTTATGAAATTCAAGGTCGTTTTTCTTATTTCAAAAATTCACTTTCTACTTCGTGCGTGTTATGCGTAGTATTTATGTTTTTTTTACACGAAATTCGTACCGAAATTGCGCAGACAATGTGTAATACTAAAGCAAATCATAATACGGAATTATGAACTAGCTTTAATAGATTTTATTATATAGAGATATCACTGATACCACTACAAACGCATAGCAGATACGAGAACTGAAAACTGAACATAAAATGTGAAAAGGGGGATCTTCGGAACGTTGCCTAAAGGGACTCCTTTTAATAATATATTTTAGTTATTATATTTTAAGGTTGTTTATTGTTTGTATATTTTTATTAATTATTCTCATTTAGGTAATTGTATATTGATTATAATTATACTATTGATTTCAAATGTAAAAATATTATATAAGATATTATTCATGTACCATAAAGCAAATAATTATGACTATTATGACTTAATTAAACTCAGTCTGGTGACAGGTGTCAAGCAGGTATTCAATTTTTTTAATGTGTAATTATATTATAAAGGGGATTCGTATTTTCGGTATGTCTGTGTCGAAGTAACTCAAAAACTCATCGAACGATTTAAAATCTTCGATCGTTTCAATTCTATACCAGACAAATACAAAATTTAGTAAGTAATAAATGTCCAGCCATGCGAAGTAGGGACAAACTGACTTATAGACTAAAACAAAAAAAGAACAATCAAGCTTTTGTTGTCTATAAATAAAATTTAAATGTAAATAATTTTCCCAAAATGCATACTATTAATACATTGTAAATTAACAGTTCTCTCATAAACATAAATTGTATTCCGTTCCTAAAAATTATTCAATTATTAACTTAAATGAACCCATTATTGTTATAATCAAACAGAATATTTCCGATGAAAATTAGACCACAAAATTCGAACGTAGCCTAGAGTTAATTAATGTATTACATAATTAACAATCAAATTATTAACCAGTTGAATAAATGTCATACAAAACGTGTTAATTGCATTTTCTAGAAATGAGCTTTGACTTTTAAAAAAGCCGGCAACGCACGAGCTAGCCCTCTGACATTAAGTGTCCATGGGCTTTTCGAGTGAGGCTTCTGCCAGCTTTATAAAAGTAACTTCACCGCGATACTTTCTTTCGAGTTTTTGGGGTATAGTATAGATTAATATCCGCGTCTGTTTAAATATATTTTTGTTTATAATATATTAGATAAGACACAGCCGAGTTTCGACCTCATAATTGAGTAACCCGCACTAGGCTACAGTGCTCCCTCGATATGTTATCATATAAAATATCTTACAATAAGTACAAATAATCATTTCTATTTATTTATTAGTATACTTATTGCATTCACCCGTATATTACTAAAATATATTAATCCAAAACTTCGGGTGTGGGATTACAAAATTTATTTGAATCAAAACCAATAATTTTGCACACCTTTGCCTTAAACATATTAGCTTAAAATGTCTTATCTTAAGGAAGGCTGATTTATATTATCTAACCTACACCCATACTGAATCAATTATTCGAAGCCCTTTTTAACTTTTTATATCCAAAGACAACCCAGCCCACGCTTGGGACCAGAATTTAAAATATTATTCTGTACAATAAATACTGTTTACCTGATGTGAAGCTAATAAACATATTAAAGTGTTTAAATTGGCATTTTTAGGCGCATTAGGGTAAAATGTCTACAGATGAAAAGCAATAATAATAATAATATAAGCGTCACGAAGATGTGCAGCGTTTTTGTCGAAGAAAAGGGAGAGAGCGATTGAGACCGATTGAGAGAGAGTGAGAAAGGGCGAACATAGCAGGAAGCAAATAGCCATGGAGAAAAAATATATGTATATATATTTTTTTTTTAATAAATTAAAAAAAAAATTATAGTTTGTATTAATTTTCGACATTTTTAATATTTTAATGAGAATTCAATTTATTAAATTCCTAACATATCTTCCTTTTTGCCTCCCTCTAAGTCTCGGAAATCTAAAGTTTCAGATTTGTATAAATATGAACAAGACTTAAAAAAAAGTTAGCAAAAGAAGTTTCACTTCTGACGCACGCACTTTTTTTTCAATCGACAAATTATTGTATAATTTTCTTTCATTCGAGTTTATAAGGAGAAATTAGCTGCTTACAACAGATTTACAAGTTAGCGTTTTTCAAAGCCAAAGTCACCGGCATTCACAAAAACCCGTCGCAAATTTAGCCATCTGTATTGTGAAAGTAGTCATAAGTTATTCTCCACACGTGATACAACCATAATCTAAAGATGGCAGGAGACGTTCATAGCGGTACTCTGACGTAATACATTGTAATGACTTGGCTATTGAGTCAATAAATTGAACATAATAAAGCCTCTTGCGGGATTATTATAACAGAGAGTTCTACCTCTTTGTTATAAACATAATAACTGAAATCTGTGAGGTCTATTATGTCCTAACGCCCGGGTTTATAGAATATATTATTAATTATAGAGCTGTAGATTTATGTCGGCTGCCCTGATAAATTTATAGAAATATTTATGAAATACTTTTTTCTAATATATTCCAAACTTTTTGAATTCTGGACTTATATTTTTTGGTAGACAGATTGAAACAGTAGTAATAATAATTTTAAAAATGAGTGAGATGAGGAAATATCCTGTCTCATTTAGAAGAATAATTTAATTACGTATGCATACTAATTGCTACCTACAATAGTGGAAAGCCTTAAATATGAGTATATTAAATATAGTATCGATTTCAGCTTTTGTTTATTATTATTATTTTATTATTTATTACAGAAATAAATTTATATTATAGTTTCTGTATATAACCACAACTATACAATTAAATACAGTACTTTATTAAAACAGATAATTTAAAGTAGGATTCATTTTATCCATAGACACACGCTTATATATAAAACATACTTAATTAAATGTAACATTTAACGATGTGATGTTGCCTTAAATTATATTATTATCATCGCTTAGTCGATCAGCTCATAAGTACATAATTGATATAATCATGATATATACACAAATGATTCAGCTATGTGAATAATTATTTTTTATAATACTAGCGGATCTGACAGACGTTGTCCTGTACACACGTCTTACATACAAAAAATATCTAATAATGTAAATCATTCTCAACTCCACTTGAACACACAAAAAAATAGTCGTAGTTTACTCTAGTAGTTTCATATGGAGAGGATTGGGCAAGAAACTCCATACTTACTCTTTTAAAATAGTTTTACAATATTTTGTTACAATGATTTGATAATTATATGTGAAGACCAGGCGCATGGTGATATAAAAAACAAAGCAGCAGATAACTAAATTATTATGTAGATACATGATGCTCACATATTCACAAATATTGAAACTATTACTACTACTAAAATAATTAACATACATTCAAACAGTTTGTGGGTTACGTCAAAGTTGATTTTTTTTTTAAAACAAATTCTTCTAAGTATTTAGTCTTATAAATTGTACGTAATGGAAACTTAAAGGATTCTTAAGAGTGTTTGAAAAGCAATGTTAATGTCATCGAAGTTTCTCGAAATCTTTTGCTTTCTTAGAAAAGTCTCGTTGCTGGGTTGAGGACCATGGAGTCATTGTACCAGCGTTCAGTGATCCCAGACCCGCGTCCTGAATACCAACAGAATTTATAAAGAGCTTTATACTTGTAAAAGATAAACTGGCTTGGCGATTTTTTGTATTGAGTAATGGCAGGAAAGCTTGTACATATTAAATCATGACATCGTTTTAAATTTCGAATAACTTTGTTTTAAATTTCGAAATAAATAAGATAAGGATATCCGAAAACTACTTGTCTTTTGTTTATGGTTTGGTTCGCACTAAATAAAATAAAAAGTAAAATGGATCTCTCAATTCAATAATTTTGACGTATTTTTAATGGGCCAGACTAAAATTATTATGTTCCTTTAAGAATTAGACCCCAAATACACTAAAAAGTAGTATTTTGGTTAGGATGAGAATTAAATACGAGTATATCAAACTTTATAGAGATAATTTATTTATATATGAGATTAATGAATGTCAAATACAAACAATAATTAAAACAATTGAGAACAGCCATATAATTAACAGTTACCTAGCAACCGAGGCTGTGAGGTCAATATAGGTTTTTATCATTAAACAAAAGAACATCCCTGGGGTTCACAAGAATACAAAACAAAAACATTCTAGAACAATACCCGATGAAAAGAACGTAAACAAGTATATGAAATTTCATTGCCTGTATAAGTTATACCAACTTGCACTTGTGCAATGGCTAAAGTTTATACGAGAAGAAACTGGCCGTAAACTCGGTCAAGTCGACGGATGTTCCTTTATTGCTCTTGACAGTAAATGCCTTGACTATCGGTAAGGAAATATCAAGAACTATGTATTGACTAGCTAAGGTGACCTCTGCATTAGAATATTACTAACACTATTAGCTTTTTTATATCCGAGGAGGTTTTATTTGCGTATTATCGGTATCCCAAAAGCTAAATACAGGGGCCTCATAGCCTAGCGGTCTTATTAAGTGGCAGCTAGGTGAGGGGTACCGGGTTCGATTCCCGGTTCGAGGGCAAGTTTTAATTTAATTTAAAATTTGTTCTCGGGCTTTGGGAGGGTTGTGCGGTACCGGGCGAGTGCTTAAACCGTACATGGAGGATACGGTCGAATTTCTAAAGACAAGCACGAATTATAAAAAATCCTATACTTGACGCTGGCTAATGCACAAATCGTGCCAGAGCCATAAAAAAAAAGTTAAATACAACTTATGTAAGACTCGTCTCCACAATCCTGCTATCTAGCAACTAAATAATCTTCAGATGCATATGCCCTTTGAAGTGATTCCTGTCTTCATGCGCATTCTATCCTGGCCTCAGAAGACTTCCTGGAGCATTCCTACTGTTTCAAAGGCTCAACTGGTCAAGCATTTAATGACAATATTTTCGTACGTTATACTTGTATGGAAACCATGGCATATTTCGAGTACATGTCCAAAAGATTAAAGAAAAAATAGTATGAAGCCATCTTGGCTAAAACTCATAAAGATATTTTTATTAACGAAACACCGAGTTATTTAATTTGCTTCATTAGCCGATATGTATTTATTTATTCAATTAAAATATTTAAAAATCGTGATATGACATTTGATAGTTTTTTGTGATAAATCTGCAAGAACATCGTGAATGATTTTAACGGTAATTTTAGTATATCAATTTAAAAAACAGCCATTCCTTGATCATGTTTTTGTGAGACACCGTCAATTATGGATTTTATTCTTAATCTTGTTAGTCGAAATGTATTACAACGCATTAAGAAAATCAAAGTACATAATATGTCCATGTTTATAATAAAGTCTCTTCCGTTTTAAGGATAGGGTAGAGGATTATACCTTATAAGCTTGAAGAACCTGCAAACTCTGGACCATGATTCGTTTTAATACAATAATAATAAAAGCCCGTTTTTTTTACAATCATTACAAAAGCAGTACATAGATTTTTTGTTACATACATTTTTTTCTTGTTATCCTAATTTCCTAATTGAAGCCCCTTCACGGGAATAGGCCGCCTCCAGCTTTAAAAAAAAAAAAAAAAATCTTTTTATCCACCGTCTATCTCTTTTTTTCCTTCCTTTTTTTGGGGCGCCCCTTAAACTTAAATACACATTTACAATATTCATTTCCTATTATGTCTAGGTTTGCCTTAAAGAATGCATTTATTAATAATTTGATACTGTAATAGTTGTTTTAGTTATGGGAGCTGCCGACTACAATGTCAATCTTGTCTACGAATGTGTAATAAAGTTAACTCCAATACAAATGTTACATTAACTTACGCATTGTCTAAACAAGATAAGATGGGAATAGACATTATTCATACCGTCCATTTCACCGTCTTTTTATATTCTCATATTTCTTAAGACTTTTGTTTATCACTTTATCAAAACCTTTTTGCGTCAAAGTTATTACGTTATTAAAAGAGACCTTATAAATATATACGTAATATTAGAAGAGCAGGTTACTTCCGCCATGCTTTCGATTTTCAAAGGTTTGATTCCCTGTGTAATTGTTTCTTAGGAGATTGGTTGAAAAATTATTTAATTACAAATATGTAAGCTTTTGACTTTATTGACTATCCCGCCACAATAAAAATTGATAATTTATTACAAATGCACATTTGGTAGTAAGAAATTGATTCCTAAATTAAAATATTTATATATATTTTATCGCCTGTGGTATTTAAAGTAGATTGTCTTTCACGCTAGATCATTTGGACAAATATTATTTAAATCCTGCGCAGACGAAGTCGCGGGTACCAGCTAGTATTTCATATAACCAAATTTATACTTATTTCGGTAACATTTTTCAAATCTTTCGACACGAACGACACGATTAAGAGAATGCACCTAAACTCATCTATACCCATTTAAGTACATACATGTAAACACATAAATTATATTTGCAAGTAATTCTCCATACAGGTTTCTGCAGAAGGATATGTAGTAGAATCTATGTCAAGATCAAGGAGGCTGCATATTACTCACTGTTTATTTACTGATGCAAAGCGTCAATGATAAAATTTATGAAGTCATGCACAATTATACATAATATGTTCTTCAAATAATAAGTGATAGACAAAAAAACAAAAGAAGTCCAAACAAGAGTTCTACAATGATTAAGATTCCAATTTTAAATAAACGTAACATAAAAGTATGGAACTTATGATAGTACCTAGATGCTAAACTAAGTCGGTAAAAAATCGACTCCAAAAAACCTAATCAAGGTTTTTTAAACAAATTATATTTTTATTTATATCCACAAATATACAGTATTCACAATATACTTAACCTACGTAGTTATAATAATAATTTTAGAACTTTGGCCCCTATGTCAGCGTATCTTTAATGCTGGCAGCTTTTCATCGCCGTATTGCGATATTTATTAATTGAATGAGGAAAGCACCAGCTCTGGGGTCACCGGTTCTATCTACTAGGCTCCTCCTTAAAACTTTAATTTGCGCCTGTGCACTTGAACCCCACGGCCCAACAGTTTTTTTATATTATGAATTGAAAGGTACTTCGTATTCAGCAAGTTTCCCAAAATTCCTGAGTTCGTATAATGTTCGACTTTAAATAATTCTATTCGCTCCGAGTATAGATCGGAATACTAATTCCATCCCAAAGCTAATCTAACTTTTATAAAGAAAACGTATTGTTTCAAGTTCTAATCGGGGATACTGCCTTTGTTAAGTCCGAAGGCAATAGGGGCTGATACAAAATAATGCACTTCCAAGTCGATACACTAAGTTTGAGATTCAATCTTAGTTGAGATTACTTGGGTCTTGTAGCCGGTCCGTTTTGCTACGTCCTATTACTTCGGTAGTTCACCGGTCCGCGTGCACTTTTATTTTTTACTTGGAGATGAGCTCAAAGCACTATAACTACGAACAATAAAAAAGCTAATTTGATTCTTTAATATCGTGAAAATTCTTTCGAGTTTTATAGCGTTTAGTTTTATAGCAGTGTAGTTGGAAATTTCATTTCTACGAATGTTTAGATTTAATAAAGAAAATGAAAAGTATTTTCTTTCAACGAACTTGATATTATTTTAGTGAACTACACAAAATTAAAGCAAAACTTTCGATTATTATGATAAAAGTTACTGTAGTCGATTTAAGAAGCCAGGGCGTTTTCATGTAGTGCCTGATTACATTTCGTGGTACAAAAAAAAATCAAAATAGAAAACAGGAAAAAATATAGTATGTTCATTGTACAATGTACATGTTATGCAAAACGATGTGGGAATCATTACTATAATTTGAAATAAATATATAAATAATTACTATCATAAGGCAATAATAATGTAAAAAATTTAATTTGAAAAAGGTATTCGATTAATTCCAGTTCCAATTCCATTCAAGTAACCTATCAGATGATACAATTATTGTTAGTTCTATTAATAACTTACAATTGTACAGTTTGTAATTAAAAAACAAAAATTCGGAACGGTATAGTTCCGGTTCAGTCGATTACATTCTCGATAAGGAATATCCAGTATTTTATCTCAGCAAATATCATAAATAAAAGAAAAAAGATCGATTTACGATTATAATTTCTTGTCTCATGATTTCATTCAGTTGTAATTCGATAGCGGTATCTCTATAACGATTTTAACAAGATATAATGATTAACACTGAAGTATAAATTAACTGTACCACGTAAGTGGTATTAAACTATATATTTAAAAAGTATTGGCAACAGCATCAAAATCAAATTTGACATCTATAAACCAATGAGAACAATTATTAAATACAATCCTGAAGTCGCAGGTTGGATCACCGCCTGTGCACCAATGGACTGGATGGAATGGATTAAATATCGTGAAGAAACCGGCTTGCCTTAGACCCAAAAAGTCAACGGCGTGTGTCATGTACAGGAGGCTGATAGCCTACTTGCCTCTTATATTGACAAATGATCATGAAACAGATACAGATATCTTAGGCCCAGACCTAAAAGGTTTGTTGCGCCACGGGATTTTTTTTATAGGAAATGAACTTTGGCATCTCCTAAGGGGATGTGAGTCTTCAACTCAAAACTCTCTGATATACGGCGCCATATCACACCACCTTCATTATCAACCACTTAGGTCTTCGGGATCACATATGCAGGACATGTATATATCATATATATGATAGTATTATCATACTCTCAATATTATAAAAACGGCATAACAGTAACTTTAGAAACTAAATGTCTTTGTGAAACACAGTACACACTGTAAAATATTTAAAGACATTGATATTAATGACTTACAGCTTAATAATATTATCCGGTCCGTTTAAATTGAACAAGTGATTGATTTTCATAAATAATAGATGCCAACGTAATGATTCGATCATCCTCGGCTAATACCTGATGTTATATTAACAAGACATTAATACATTAAAGAAATAATAGATGATTAATTACTGAGACATTAAATATTTCAATCTGTCACAAATTAGAATTTATAACGTAAAATAAAAAAAAAACTATACTATTTCTTTCGAGAAATCGTCTCTTTTCCACACAGCGCAAGTACTAAGATGCATCAAGTGAAATGTGCAACGCAAAAAGCAGCTTCACGTGAGTTATGGTCGAGTGTTGCCAGTTCCGGCCTCGACTTTCGAATGAAAGCGACGCGTTTTGTTTTGCGCTCTCATTCCATTATTACCTGTGCCATTACGTCAGATTGTGTAACTAGAGTGCGTGCTCTATGATGCCTATAAAAGGGATGTTGTCTATTGGCTTTTTTTCAACTGGGTTAGACGTTCCAGTTTCGAACTTTAAAAAATTGTTTTATGAAATAGAACGTTAGTTATTATTTCTATTGAAGGTTTTTCTATTCTGAAAGCAAATTTAGAACAAAAGAAGAACAGATGTGAATATTCATCGAATTGTTTATAAATAAGTTATAATATTTTATCTTATTAGATTTAATATTAGAGAAATTAACACTGACTGTTGTTGTGTACAAATAAATTAATCTCTACCACAATTTTCTTTAGATATAAATAAAAATAAATCTGTCACGCTATAACATTTTTAGGTCTGGACCTCAGTTTCTGTATCTGTTTTATGATAATTTGTCAATCTGATAGCCAAGAAGGTGATCAACCTCCTTTGCCTGACACACGCCGTCGACTTTTTGTATCTAAGACTAGAGCCGGATTCACAATGTGTTCCTTTACTGTTTGAGCAAATGTTAATGTCCAACGGTGCACTGGCGGAAATCGAATCTACGACCTCAGGGATGAGAGTAGCAATTTTCTTTATCCCATAACAATTAAACACGTACGTACGTAATAGTCGTTGGCCCGATTAATATGGCCATGCCTTATCCAACAAACGAATTAAATCATAATTACATGCACCCGTCATGCATTTTTGCTAAGCAGTGCTTTGTTGCGCACTGATTTGCATACACCTGTATTCTCCATTTAATATAACAATAAAAAGAACATGTTTAACCAAAGAGTTACTGAGTATAAGGGTTTTTTAATAATGTTATTACATTATTAAAATAACGATGATCTTAGATTTTGATCTTTGATCTTAGTCTCGGATCTGTCTTTAATATTTGTTTCCATAAGCAAGTAGGTTAAAGCACACCGGTGACCTTACAATGTTTTCCTTATCGTAATAGCAGGTGTTAAATGTGCACAGACGCGTGTGATGCATTATATACAGACATAGACTAGTGTTGCCCAAAATCGGTCTTGGTCTTGCAGTCTTGTCTTGGTCTTGCGTTTTTGCAAGACCAAGACCAATACCAAGACCGCCTTATTATAGCAAGACCAATACCAAGACTGAACCCCGCGAGACTTGAGCAAGACAATACTTAAGCCTGCAAGACTCTTGCGTCTTGCAGTTAAGACAAACTGAGATTTGGGCGTTAATAAGTAGGTATTTGGTTTCAATCCCGATTTTGAGAAACGTTCCCCAGTATTAAAACCGTAGGTATCACATATCATAACACTAAACTAAGGGCTGCAGTTGTATTTGCAGTTGGCAACGTGCCGCTCGTCTGAAAGCACCCTGAAACGTATTGTATTGATTAGGTAGGTTAGTACTTATTATATTTCAACAATTTATTAAGTAGGTAGCGTGTTAATACTCACAAATCTGTTCCCACCATCCCATGTGATAAAATTTACCAACAATAACTTTCTAGCAAAGTTCATACCTTGTAGGTATCTACCTATAATAATATGTTATGCTTGTTTATGTCTAATGTGCAGATCTAACGTTAGTACTCGTAAGGTGGTATGTGCTTAAAATTATAGCTAACAAAATTATATAAACATCATGTAGGTGTGAAACTTATGTTTCAAAGTTTATATTATTCTTCTATTTAGCAAAATTTTAAAGTAACAGCGAGTCGAGTAGGTCTAGTAACAGTTTCTACGGCAGCCAATATTATGGTACAGATGCCAGCACATCAAGCTACTACAATCTATAAAATTTCTTCAACAGATTTTCAAGTTTATCGCTAAAGAATTAAGGTTGAAAGTTGATTGGGGAAATGTGACGTTCTGCGAATAAACTGTTGGTCGGTCGGTGTATTATATACCTACTTATTTGATAATTTACCGACAAAGACGCCGCGGTTTGCAACAAGTGTATCACAGCATTTGACACTGTTTGAGCGCCGCATTCGCCGACAAAGAGTACGGACAGAGGCACACAAACTTTTACCTATTTTGGTAGGGTTGGTACAGGAGTATAAAATTAAATGACCTTGAACATGTCCCAGCAGTAGGTAGGTATAAATTGAATGCTCTGAGTTTCTTTTATTTAAATACATTCTCACACTGGCTTGAATTCGAACACTACAGCGTTAAAAGCTGTCGGGCGAGATGATAATTAATAACTAAGTAGGTATTGCAAATATTGAATTGCGAATATTTTGATTTCGAAATAATCATTGTTAATATCGGTAAATGATAGATAGTGAGTGATACCTAGGTACTAAAATGTGAGCAGCAAGATTGAAAAGTGTATATGCCATGTCAGTGCTTTCAATAAGTTTATTTTAAAAAAGCTCTCTAGTAAGATTTAGAGTTTACCATTCAATTACACACAACAAATTATTGAAAAACAAAAATTATGAAAAAGATATTTAGACTGAGTACTTAGGAAATTAGTAGAAAAAATATTCTATCGTGGATACCTAGTTATTAAAAAGTGGATAAACGTTGTGTTTACTTAATTTTATTTCTCTGTGCTAATGCCAACATTGACAACCCCACCAAAATAGGTAAAAATTTAGTCCGCTTCTAGACTTTGTGTTGCCGCCGACGCTTTCATGTCAAAGGTCGCCGCCACTGCCCATGTTCTAAAGAATAAAATAAGTTTCCGGGTGCTCAGAACGGACGCAAATAGATTATGTTGTCCTCGCAAGGAAGAATGTAGTCGTAAGGATAGGTAAATTTTATAAAAATTGTTGTAATAAAAATATACCTAGTTTATATTATTATTACCTATTATACCTTTTTTAAAGGACATTGCACTGCAAAATTGAAAGTGGGTGATTTTAACAAACTTGAAACGTGGAAAAGCTCCAAATATGAGCGACGTCATATTGCTTTACGCATTTTGTTTTAAAATCACACACTTTCAAAAATCGAGATTTGCAGTGTCGGTTTATCAACTTGTATCGTACCTACTCTAGTAGCGACTATTGTCTTCAGCGATGATTTACTAAAGAAATAAAAATAATCGTCGTGCAGGTACGACGATTATTTTTCTAAGGAATACAATTTTGTTGTAGTAGGTACCTACATCGTTTCTTACTTACACATACTTTAACGACATTACCTACGTAGCAACGCGCGCCAGTCACGAGTACGACAAATTGCTTAAAAAATGTACCTACGCACACTGTAATGAAATCTGCTAATCTCAACACACTGCCTGTAGCCTGCCTGCTATTATTGGTTGATGAACATTGTACATTGGTGAATGCTCCAGGATAGCCCGCAAGCCCCCACAAATAGCAATAGGCTAATAGGTATTTGCAAGTCTCGCGAGACTTGCGAGACTCTTGCTGCAAGATCAAGACCAAGACCAAGACGGAGAGCGCAATACCAATACCGAGACCAAGACCAGGTGTATTGACGCAAGACAATACCAAGACTGGCCTAAGTCTCGTCTTGGTCTTGCATTTGGGCAACACTAACATAGACAATGGATCGATAGTCCATTGGTGCACAGCCGGGGATCGAACCTACGATCTCAGGGATCAGATCCTATATAGCATATCATTTTATCTTTCTCCTTTTTAAATCACATAAAAGTGCGTCTAATGCGCACTTAGAAATAAAATCCACATGTGCACAGCCGTGATTGGAACCTACCACATCGGATAGGAGTCGCACGCTCAAGCCACTAGGCCATCACTTCTCATTTACTTTCAATATTTAATCTCACGCTGACTAAGATTACTTAGAAACTCAATGTAAATAATATAAACGGGTTTAAAGTAATCTTGTTTAAATGTAAGACAACTCAATGCAAACAAATATCTTAGCTTAAACTAAGATCCCATAAAACTTCAACAGCTTCCGAAGAACATTTGGATTCTTCCGACAATCCTCAGCTCTTAGGCAATTAATGGAATTAGTTGAACTTCGTGATTGACCAGTTAAGACTCACTGAACTCTGTTTGCGATCAGAGCCACAAATACATTGAAAGCAGACCTTGCTTTTAATACTATAAAATATGGCTTAATTTAAATGGAAATATTGTTAAATAATAAATCAAACGGTTCATAATAAATTATAGATTTGCGTCATTAGGTTTCATTAATAAACAGTGTTGCCAGCCGTAATACAGACCTCGGTGTAAAAGATACCTTGTGGCCCCGATGCACTGGCGACATCGTTAGGCGTCGTATTTTGGTCGATATCGCACGCACGGAGAAATATATACAAATGTAGCTTTTATAGTGTAAAAAAGATGGTTTAAAATAATATGATAATTATGTAATAGAACATTACTTAGAACCCTTTCAAACTGAAGATAACTGCCGAATATTTACCCGAAATATTCAGAAGCTTCACATCTCAACTGGAACGTCTCTTGGAGGTGGGTATCGCGAGACAGTGGGCCCCACTCGCCTATAAATATATAGGAATACAAATATATATATAAGAAAATTTCTTAACAAAATATGTGTATATAAGTTCCCGCACCACAAGAGTCGAGGAGATTAAGAAATATATAATAAAACAAATAAAAAAACTAAAGAAACAGTTAATTCATTAACAAGTGGCCATATGCTAGATAATAATCATATCACAATATTACGTTTTCGGATCCCATAGTATAACACCACTTCAGATCAAATAAAAGCGCGTATCTTCCGATTTCAAAAGGACAGCTATTACTGGCTCATTGAACGCTTTATGCCCCATTCATGGTTATTAACAGCCAATAAACGTATTGAACGTCTGGACTTTTCTACTTTTCTATGAGGGGAAATGGGCATTGTTAGGTACAGTGTAATCAAGCGACTAGGGTTTAAATAAACGTCAGAATTGTTGACAGTTGCTGGTTCAAATCTCGCCACAGGGCCCATTTTTATTATTTAAATTTTACTAGCTACCATTGTATTCAAAAAAGGAACTAAAATAATGGGTAAGCCTTTTCTATGACTTAATACCAGGTGAGCTTTCTGCCCGTTTGCCTCCTTACATATTATATTATACTAGCAAACCCGGCGAACTCCGTTTCGCCACCAGATGGCTTCGTTTTATGTAACATTTCGTTTGGTGATCTCGCTTTTCTGTTGATTTCTTTCCTGAATTTTCTTTGCTATAAACCTCACGGAGCCCGAGACCTTTCCAACGAATGCAAAACCGTGGAAATCGGTTGGTGCGTTCTGGAGTTATAGCGTCAGGAAGGAAAACCCGACTTATTTTTATATAGTTATATTATATTACATAAAAAAAACAAAAAAAAAATAATCAAAATGTGCGTGCGTACAAAGTACACATGTCAGAAGTGAAACTTCTTTGTCAAACCAATTTTTAAGTCTTGTTAATAATTATACAAAATTGACTTTGACTTGACTTCGACAAAAACGCTGCACATCTTCGTGACGTTCCGTACAAATTTTACCCTCATGCGCCTAAAGAAGTTTCACTTCAAAAATAGTAAAATGTTTTACATTTAAAATAGTCTATTATTTCTTGTATATAAAAGCTAATAGACATCGTAAAACAAAATAATATGTACCAGGAGTCCATGATCCGTAGGAATATCTAAACAAAAGCTATACGCATAGTATGTTAGGCGTAATCAAGCGACTAAGAAGATAAGTGCACTAGACTCCCTCGCTATTTGCTCGTAACCGACTTGATTAAAACGAGCCGGACACTTATGTGAACAAACTTCTCGACACCGCTGTGAAACTGAGTTTATTTGTTTCATGTTAGGATTCTTTAAGGATATATCTTCATTGTTCGGTTCTCAATTGGCTTTCTGTCTTGGGTTCTAAATAAAAGCGTTACTTATTTTACGGAATTCCTATTTATTTCGTTACTTTGTTTACATAATTATATAGAAACTTATACAAATATTTTTTTCACTCTACCAAGTTGAACCAATCAAAACGTAAGCCCATAAATTATATAATTATTTATTAAATACGGAATCATATGTTTGATTTACATGACACAAGTTATGTATCGCCATATTGAATATGAATGACGTTACGTAGGTTATGGTTCGAGATAGAAATTTCTAGTCTATGTGACATTCCAAATTTAAAATTTTAAAATGGAATGCATAATTCTTTCGTACTACAGAGTTAAGCAACTAAACTAGAAGTAAACGGGTCTGATTCCAAATAATTGTGAAACAACAACTAAATATAGGTTGGGCCCAATAATTTTATTAATTATAGCTGATGTATTTTGATTCGATTTTCGACCAAACAGTTAATTTGAAAATTAATTGCTTTGTGTTTGTTTACTTTAATCTGCCCAGTTACAAGTTTTATATTTATACACATTCCATTGGTGCACAGTTAGGATTCGAATCTACGACTTCAGATGAGAGTATCACGCTGAAGCCACTAGACCATCACTGCCCGTGGTCAGATTTCTTTAAAAAAAAAAACAATTGAAACAAAGACAGATTTTTAACAGATATGCAGATAACACAACATACGGACTACAAAATAATATTATTGACTATGACTATGAAGAAACATAAGGATAATTAAAACCCAGTTTCCCGCCTTCCAGGTCAATTCCGGTTCTGGAATATCTAGAATCTCGTGCATAAATCGTATATAAGGAATGTTAATTTCCTTGCAATTTATGCGTGACTATGTAAATGTCGTATAGGCTTAAATGTTAAAACAAATTTACTATATTTTAATATATATTAAAGCCCGTAAATTATATTAACTGCCCCACACCTTGAAATTTGGTTCTAGGCTGTGAGATCAGAAATACCACGAAATATTAAATATTTAGGTTAAACTAAAAAAAATTGGGTTTGAACATTTGTAGATACTAATAGTAGGACTGTTTAGTTATAATATTTTTTAAATTAAAAATTAAAAAACAGTTTAGATCTGGGCCTCAGATCTGTATCTGTTTTGTGGTAATTTTTTAACGTAGAAAAAAATTACCGGTTTTTATCACAATTTTTTTTCCGTATGAGCAGGAAGTACATTGGTGCACAGCTAACATTTGAACCTACAAACTCAGATGAGAGTCTCATGCTGAAGCCACTAGGAAAACACTACTCGTGGTGGGATTCTCTTTAAATTAAAATAGCAATAGACACATTCTTTTTCGATCCTGTGTCTATTACATTGGTACGATTTATATGAGGCCTAGTCAAGTTTCAAGTTTCGCCTGAAGCAGTTGCGTTAAACTAACATAGCACACAGTCTAGCTAAATTTAAATATTACAAAATAAATATGTATATTAAAAGTAATGACACTCCATGACCCGAATTGAGATCCTTTGTACAATGTTTGTGGCTAATGATTACCGTCATTATGGTTACGTATCCGGGCAAAGGCACATTTTCTCCAAAGGGTTATACAATAATTATTGCAATACTCAATACTGATGCAAATCACAGAAAATTTAAGAGATAAATCATTGCCAAAGAGTAATTTAACTGTCAATCGGTTGCCATGGTAACAAGACAGTTAAGAAATTTTACCGTATTATTCATAAGTTTATTTAATGTATTCTTAATTAATGTGTGTCTTTTTATTTATTATACAGAATAATATAATCTAAATCACGATATGTTACATTTGAAAACCACTGTGGTTTTTATTAATTAACCCATAGCAGTTATGTTTAGGAGCGCGGCAAATACATATAAAGTTGATTCTTTAACTTACTTTTTTTTAACGTTAGACTATGTAATAACTGACCGGGTAGTTCATTTATTAGAGACCTCAACGGTCTATCGCCATTGATACATTGAATTTTACTAACAATATTAATTAACATTGGATCGGCTGAGTAATGGTTGCCATGGTTACATAACTCAGCCGACAATACATGGTAACATAACTTAGTATATTATTCGAAATAACATACTTGTTATAATCTGAGTAAAAGTAGTCAACGGACGCAACCAACAGATAGCTAAATAAAAACTGGATTCGCTATCACAACAATCTTACTTCTTTGTTTTGTCGTAGAACAAATGTGTTGGTTGGAAAGAGTTCAACGCTCGCTACGTCGCTACAATATCGCTAGATATTGTTATGATCTAAGTTTTTTGATAAATTTTACCCAAATGAAGTGCTTGATTTTCCTTGTTATATTTCTTCTTCTTCAGTTGCGCTCTCCATTTCTGAAGGAGTTAGTGGCGCCGCAAAGCTTACTCCACTATCCCTGTCTTCGGCAAGCCTCTGCACCTGGGTGATGGTTACACTTGTAAGGGATCTTTAGTTGATCGGTCCAGCGAGGCCTCGAGGTTTGGTGCCCTCAACTCTGCCAGTCACTATAAGTTTTTCTAAACTTTCTGGATCTCTGCATGTTACACGATACTACGATGTAGGTTCGATCCCCGGCTGGCACTTGGATTGGCTTTTTTTCTATGTCCGCATTTAACATTCACTCACGTACGTACAGTGAATGAAAACAACGTAAGGAAAACGGCTTACCTTAGACCCAAAAAGTTGACAGGGTGTGTCAGGCACAGGAGGCTGATCAGCTACTTGCCTAATAGATTGAAAAATAATCATGAAATAAAGAAATCTGAGGGCCAGACCTAAAAAGGTTGTAGCATCCATGATTTATTTTTAAAAAGAACCCATTGATGCACTGGCGTCTGAACCCACAAACTAAGATTAATAACCACTTTATTGGACTTGCAATTTCAAAGCATACATTAAATTCTGGTACAAATATTAAAAACTTTAAATATAATAATAAATAATAAAAAAAAAATATCCGGCCCATCACTTTCGTTAATGAATAGAATAAAATTGTTTGAATGGAATTCGTAATGACATGACACATCAAGATATCGCAAAGCTCTCACCCGACAACTTGTTGTCAACTTTCATTCATGACACTTGATTATAATGTACTCGATTCATATGTAATCATATTTATCTGAGATGTATCTTTGAGAGCTTTAGGTTTTTTGTATTTTATTATATTAGTTACAACACAAAAGCGTGCTGGGTTTTTCAAGGATCAATAATAAATGAGAACTTATGTGTTCGTTAAGAGAGAAATAAAAATCTGCGACAGTTGTAAATTTTGATCAAAAAATAGTTAATCGACAAATTTAACTTTCAGAAAAAATTTAAAGGTTAAATAAATATATTTTTTTAAGTTATTGGTATATAAAAGCGTAAACATAAAAGTAAATTCTGATTAAACAAATATGTATTTTATTCTATAGAACAGGTGACAAAGGCCGGCAACGTACCCGCAAGCCCTCTGGCATTGATAGTGTCCTTATCCTGATGTTAAGGGATACCACCGCCAATGGGCGATTGATATTATCAATGGCAGAGGGCTTACGAGTTTCAGAAAATATCAAAGTAATAAATTTTCTATATAAATACACTTTAAGTTTATATTACGTAAATATTTGACCTTATAACGTTGAAGCTTAATTGAATTTATTGTTTGAGATGTAACATAAAACTTGTTATTTATATTTGAGCATGCTTAGAAATTATGTCTGGTATATTGAAAATTAGAAAATACAGTTTAATTAACTCCCGTAAAAACAATTTATTCGAAACACTCTTTAACTTATCTGTTAACTGTTCAGGCTATTTATATATGATGAATATTGTACTTTATATAAACTAATATTCTATATTTCCATGTAAAAAATATTACCAAAAACAGTACCTATTATTGTTAGGAATATGACAAATATTATAGTGCATATTAATTTGTGAACCATCTTAGCTGATGTGTTATTGAATTATGTGGTTCAATTCCCAATGATAAAAGATTTAGGCACAGAACATCAACCTTATCAAAACATGTATGTAGAAAGGAGATGTCTGTCTCAATATGTTATGGTTCATCAAAGTTAGTTAAAATATAATTCAAATCACTGCACACGTGATAGAAACTAAAATACACACAGCCTTGTGCCGGTATCTAGCTGCAAAAACAACCTTTGAAGACATCACTCACAATTAAATGTCTTTAAAGGACAGCTACCGTGACTAACTCACAATAAATTTCCTTGAAAAAACACCATGCATTATCATTAATGTATATGTACATTGTATAGAGGTCGGAGTGTTATATAGGTCTATTAATATACCTTTTATACTTGATTTTAACTCCTGTGATTGTTCTGTCTCTTAGGGTCGATTCGACCAAACAAGAGTAAATCTTAATCTTAGAATAAATCGTCAGTTAATCGAGAGTAAATCAATTTTACGTTTTACCATCTACAAATTCTAAGAATAGTGGGCCTATTCGGGGATTATTACAATACCGCCGTTTCACACGGAATAACAGCTGTTCCTAGAATAATTTAATGGCGTCAGTCAGTCCAATCATCTGATTTCTGTCATTTCACAAATATGTATTCTGTGTTTTAATTTCAAGTCAACCCAATGTACTAAATTAATAGTCTGGCATTGTATAATGAAACGTTTAAACAATTTATTATTTATTTATGTATTTGTAGATTTTTTTATTTTCTATAATATTATAATGGAATTCAACTAGGCTCAACAGAATTTTCTTTTTAGACGAAAGCCTCAAACAAACAACAAATAAAAACTTTTTGTTGTCGTTTGACACCCGTTAAAAGCTATTTTTTCACACTATAATACGGCAAAATCGAGTTGACATGATGTATGCTCTTACACTGTCCCGTTGTAGAACAACATTTATTTGCCGAGTTTTATTTTCGTTCAACATTCTCTTTGCTATTCGCGTATTGTTATTCCTAGCGCAATTATACTATCGATTACGTGGAAAAACGACTATGGATTTACTCGAGATTAAAATCATGGAATAGGTTATTTGTGGTATAGTTACTCGTGTATAAATTGAAGTTTGGTCGAATCGACCCTTAATGGATTATTAAAAAAACCAGAGTTAACGGCGTGTTGGTAGAAGGAAGAAATCATGGCTACGTAACGTTAGGGAGTGGACGGGTATTGCGACTGCGGAAGAGCTGCACATCTGGCACAGGACAAGACACGCTTCACGAGGCTGACGTGGCCGTCAGTAATGGAGATGCACTAAAAGAAGAAGAAGTACATTAAAGTAACTGTGGTCGGCGAGAAATTGCAAGAAAACAAACTGAATGGTATTACCTATTAAAGTTGAGTGTTGCGGTATTAACGCCATCTATTGCCACAAAGATTAAGTTCAATATTCCGCTGGGTTTTAGGAACAATGACTAATAACGTCAGCGTCAACTATCGGCAATATCAATTTATTATATATCTCTACTCCGCTTGTAATAGATAAAAAACAACGAAAAAACCTCTCCAAATTGCAGAAAACTATTAGAACTAATTTCTTCAAATGGCAACAATATTAAAGATGTTAAAGAAATCTTAAATATTAATTGTTATTGACGTCATATGTCAAAGTTTGGTGTGGTGTCGATTTGACTTGAGTTATAAATGGCTTGAAATGCCGATATCTATTAAAAGTTAAAAAGATAAGTTATTTACAATATAGGCGTTTGTACGAACGAAAGTCTGAAGGAATGGACTTTTAGCGACCCCAGAGCAGGTTTTTGAAGTTATACTTCTTTAGGCGCGTTTTGAAAAATTTATGAGAGTGAAATTTTACGATGCGGGCGCACCGTGACACAAAATTAACAGAATGAAGTTGCCCACGGAAGATGCTACGGCATTGGACATAATTTAAAAACGACATTCGAATAATAATAGAATTTATGTTACACTTAATGTAAGAGAATAATAATAATAATTTATTTATTTAATTTTTCAAATGTAAACTGATCTTTATTGGCTATAATGACTCCTTTTCCAGTCTTTGATTATTTAATTATCTGCATGCAATCGAAAACTATTTTTAATAATGCCAAAGAAGTACATATAACTTCTTACGCGCGTACGTAAGTACACGCACCCTTTTTATTTATTTTATTCGTCGGCCTTTCATACAAGAACCTGGAATGGGCCCTATGTTATATATATGTGCGAACCCCGAGAGACTATTTTAGGTGCGTGCTAAGGTGTTTTGATTTTTACTATATATTATATACAATTTTCTGCACACAAACTACTGTAGTTTTGATGAACTACAATTTTATTTTATTCCACCTGTAAGGTACACGTAATTCGAAGCGTCTAGAATAGACTATCCAACATTATAGTGAATTCAATTCAAACCAGTGCTTTGTGTAATCTCAAATAAACGTTTCGCCTTTATAATATCAGTATGTGTTATAGAATTTGTCTATACCTAAACAGTCTGTACTGTCAAATTTCGTGACGCCGAGTGTACCCAAAAGCTTACGTGAGTCACGTCTCTGTACCCCTGTATTAGCTAACACCTTTATGTCAGTCGTGACACTCATGCTTCCTTATACATTTAGATGACATCATAACAATTATTGCTGTGGAAATGCAACAAGGTTAAACCGAAAAAAATATATTTTCCTTTGTTTAAAACTAATGATTTATTATGTGTTCTATAATATGGTATTCGGAGGTTATATAATTTAATGGTTTATGAATTGGCAACGTTATGAAAGTAAATACATCATGAAACAGGTACAGAAATCTGAGGCGCAGACCTAAAAAGGTTGTTGCGCTACTGATTATTTTTCTAATTACGAAATCATGTAACGATGCATTTTGTATGACTTTGTTCCTTTAGTGTGTTCAATGTAAAAATTTCGGATAGCTTGTAATTCATCATCAGAATCGACTCCCGGTGGAGGACCATAGGAGATATGACTTCCAACTGTTAAAAAACGAGCATATTTTACCTCAAAAGCCGTGGGTGAAAAATGGGTGTCAATGGGCTGCGATAAATGCCCTTTTTGTGCTACCCGTAGGTTCTTCCTATATGCCGTTGAGGTCCCGGTAGAATGCGACCGCGACCCCGGAGCCTCTGTAACGCGGCTCTGTCCGAACTACTCGAGGTGGTTTTAGTGGGTATTGCTCACCCAGTCTCTGAAGAGCAGAGATTTTGGTGTGGGTCGAGTCCCACATACCCCTGTTCAGGGGATGCGCAAATGCATTTCCACCTCGGGTATCAAAAAAATAAAAGGTTATTCCTATATAAAAAAAACTAAAAACGTCTAAGTCACAATTTATGTTGTAAATGAGTTGTGTTGACTCTATAAATAATAAAGTGTGCAAAAGACACTTTGCCGGATGTTAACGTGTATAATAACGATATTTATTTCGAAATTTAAAATTATAAAATTGTCATTAACCCGTGCTTGATGTTATTCACAGAATATATCGAGACATTTATAATTTTAAATTCAATATTAACTGTGAAATGTTTATCCAATAACATGTCTTGGGTGCTTTACTAATGAAACTGTATACATTGACATCAGCGAAAAGATTTTGTAAGTAATTATATTCTCCAAGCCTCCAGCTTGACGGGGGCCCATCTATATTGCGCCTAGCCTCTCCTTAGTGCATTATTGCGCACACACATGTTCTTTTTATTCCATAACTCTGCGGCTGTATAAAAAATCGTACAAAGTCGTCTGAAACCTTCATAAAAACCTAAAATTTATTTTTTCGGTATAAAAGTTTTCGAACTAGGTGTAATCATGCGCCCTTTAATGTCCAAGGTCCGTTTATCAAAACGACTGTTAAACACAGATATAAATCGTGGAGTTTAGCCATTTCTACCTACAGTTGTCCGGTCCACTGAGGTAATAATTTCAATCTGTAGCAAATAAATGGGAAAACTTCAATGTTTAAATGCAAGATTCTAAGAAATGAACATTTTAACTAAATCTTTTTACTGCGACTCACTGTTTTGGCATATTAGATAACCTATTATGTATTCATTGTAATTAAGTGTGAAAACAAAAGCAACCATTAGTTAACGGTAGAGAGAATTTCGCGTATATATATATACACGCAAAATTCTCTCTATATACCTAATATATAAAATTCTCGTGTTATAATGTTCGTTCCCATACTCCTCCGAAACGGCTCGGCCGATTCTCATGAAATGTTTTATGCATATTCAGTAAGTCTGAGAATCAGCTACTATCTTTCAAACACCTAAGTGTTTCGGGGTGTCCACCCCAAAAATTATTGTTTTTATTTTTTAAGATTTATCATACAAAATACATACAACTCCTAATTTTCACCCCTCTACGGTCACCCCTATTTTTTCTTCTGAAAGCAATCTTATCCTGACTTAATAATGAGCTAGCAAAAAAATAATGAAAAATCCTTTATTACTAAATAAGAAATTTCTTATAATGTTACTTAATTCCCTTCTGTGGTAGCAAACACACACAATACAGTTAATATTTAATTATAAACTATAAGCTATAAGCTATGAACTTTTTTATAAAAATTTCAGGTGGTCAAGATAATTTTAACTTATGTTAATAACCTCGGTGAGGTTCGTATAAAATTAAATTTCATCTCAGCCCTCCATTTAGAAGTTTCTTTTGAATAGACCTTACTGATTAATTTCCAAAACTCATTCTCAGTGTTGAATGAAACAAGTTTAATTAACACTAAACTTTGTCCTGACTTTGTGAAATTCAAATTGACCCGCTTAGAAATAATTATTTTATCGAATTTTGCATATTTCTTACCTACAGCTATAAGGGTAAAACTTCTTCTTAGAAGTAAAATTGTCACGTTTTTGATAGAATCTTGCCAATACTAAGGTATTTATTGATCACTTGAGCTTCGCTATTTTAATTAAGTAGTTATTTGTTCTTTCTAAACAATTGTGTTTATACTGTGATGAAAAGAGGCGGATTATTGATTCATTTTCCATCATCATATTAATGAAAAATATGTAATACGAGAATTAAATTTAAGATTAAGGCTGTCAGAATAAAAGGCTTTTATGCTTTTAAATTTAGTATACCACATTTAAATTATAGGCTTTAACCGTCTTTCAAACAATAAATAGCTCTAAAGCAAAAAAACTAACATCCGACTGTAAAATTTATTTATGTATTCATGAATTGCAAAATATGTTACTAAGCCCAAAACTCGACGGCTATACCAATTCCATTTTTTGTTTAATTATTATTTGAAGGTAAGATATGAAAAAAAAAATTCGGGAAAAAGGAACAATCCTTATGGGGTAGCATAGCATAGTATGTTACAAAAAAGGTAGGCTGAGTAAAAAGTATTAAAGCGTAACCTAGTTCGCAGAAGAATCAAATTCTTAAGAACTAGGTTAGCAGGATTCGGTTCGGGAGCAGCTAGTCTATAAATAAAAACACTTGGCATAATTTATTAATAGAAATAAAAAAAAAGTTGCGTAACTTTTCGACCAAAATCCAACTCAACTTATTCGCAATAGGTCAATTAAAAAGTTAACATTGTTAATAAAATTCCTATGACGTAATCTCGCTTCATATAAACAAAAACCATATAAATAACACTCTCTCTTAACCTTTAACACCGTGCTTATGCAACTATTACGAGAATCAACGGCATCAAGCTGAATAATATTCATTTATTAAAAATTTTATATCACACAACTGATTGTGACCGCTATAATGGCTATGCTGTGCTTTCGCTTTCCATATCAAACATAGATGATGGATATAATACGTAATTATCTGTGTTGAGTATTGACGTTAAAATAAATATCTGTGTTTAATGAACACATTATAAATATGTCTAAGACTAAAACTAAAACTATTTGACTCTATAGCTTTTAGTTATAATACATCGATAAAAGTCTAATGCACATAGTTTTTAAAGAAACAGGCGAGTCTCATCAATAATATAACAATATAATTTTTATGTCTTATGTTATTTGTTTTTAAATAAATGTAACGTATGTAGAAAATGTAAATAAATAAATCAGTGGCGCTACAACCACTTTCGTGTTGGACTCAGATTTCTGAATCTGTTTCATGATCATTTTTAAATTTAATAGGATCAGCCAGTGCCTCACACCCGCCGTAGACTTTTTGGGACTTGTCGGTTTCCTCAGGATGTTTTCCTTCACCGTTCGAGCAAATGTTAAATGCGCACATAGAAAGAAAGTCCATTGGTGCAAAGCCGGGGATCGAACCTACGACCTCAGATATGAGAGTCGCACGCCGAAGCCACTAGGCCAACACTGCTCTAAATGAATAAATATAAGCTTATGATAATTAATATGAAAGTGCGACAATTTCCGCTATTTACATCATTATTTTTCGAGAACCGGAAGTGGTAATATAAAATTACTCTACACTCTTAAATAGGCCTATTGCAAAAAGGAGATTCTATTTTCAAATGATGATTTGCGGTTATAGAACGTGGTAAAAATTCGATGATATAAAGTCGAACCGAAGCATAATTGGAAACTAGAGCGATGTGTTGCGGTTGCCAGTGACATGCCCTCATAATATTGCAATTTTAGCATGGTGTAATACTATACTTAGGTCAGGCCCACAGATTAGCTCCGTTTCAGCAAAATGCTGGAGGCGCGGCAAAATTTTTGACATTTTGCGTAATCTGTGGTGAAGTAAATTAACTGAGATACTGTCAAAGGTCATATGGTTCTTTGTTTTGAGTGTTTCCATTAACTTTATCGTGAGAGTAAAAATTAATGGAATTAGGAATTACTACATATTAAAATTAACTTAGCATAACCTCCGGTTCTATTTAAAGTTTGGTATATGTGATAAGAAATCTTACATATAATATGCTTGTATGATAACCAGAAATTTGTAACTTTATATCGTTTGGTACCAATATAAATTAGTAATATTACTATTTCTGTGATCTGTTTCTGTTCAATTACACAAGAAAAATCTTTATGGATAGTCCATTGATCGAGGAGGACCAATAAAGAAAAAATATTCCTTTTGGATAGAAATATCCCTAAAAGTTTTCTTTATTCTTGTCTCATTATCAACTTTTAATTAAATTTTTTCACACACGTTTAGTTCGCCCTTACACATATTCACACAACACAACCACTCATGCTTTAGTTTTAGTTTAGTCAAAGGATGTAGTCTTCTGTTTGTTTATTTACTATCCGCGATGTAAGGCTGTACAATATTATCGGAATATAATTTAAATAAAATAGGTAGTAAGCAAAACTCATTTATTTTTGTCACACTTTAATTATAATATTTACTATATTTTATATCTAATTATATACTGAGAGACCTTTCATTACAAGGCAAGAAAATTATATGGTAAACTACCGCTAATTATTTTAGATAAATACTATATGATTTATCACGTTAAATGTCAAGAAAACAATTTTCTTCATAAATAATTCATTTCAGATCTTTCTAGACTTTTATGTGTTTGACCAATTGATTTTTAGACTTCAAAAAAACTGAGGTACTGAGTATTTTTTTAATTTATTTGTATAAAATACTACACCAGCTTCGAGCCAGCATTGTAGTACCACCATCTGTGACCTTTTGTTTCATATTTTTAATGTTATAAGTCGAATACAAAAATGTTGGTACTGGCACTATGAGGGATAATGTGGAGATCTCGTTTGCCACTGAATAACCACAGAACAAGGAAATTCTAACCTATATAAGACATGGTACCTTCACATTTAAACAAAGCCGTTAAGTAAACGATATAAACGCGAATCACGTACTTGAATTGAGTTAAAATTCACTTCATAGAATTACGACGGACATTGGGAAACATGATTTCGATGTGATAAGAGTGCTTCTTCGAAAATAATCATATAGACTTGTTTTTATCCGTTATTTTGTAGAATTGTGCGCCATTTTGCTTTATTATCTCGGGGACATTCGTATAATCTCGGTGCTCATACGTATGACTAATAGCAATTACGTTTATAATTTGAGGTTTCTTTAACATAATGTACAAAGACATATTGCAGCTACGTAGGCCATGGAAGTTTGAACATATTACTTTAACTACACCAACAAAATATAATCTAATGGTGTCAATGTCAATGTCAATCCAGGTAAGTTTGAGTAATCAGGAAAAATCTAAGACATTTTGATGACTTCTTAATTCATCTTCATTTAAAAGAGTACCGAGAGTTTTTTACGCCGGCTTTTTCTCTCGGCCTACACCCTCTGTCTTCTTTGCCGATGAGTAGGGATGCCTTCAAATTTAATGACGTGGAATAAGTGATACATGTATCTTATGTTCCATAATAAACATATTTTTATTTTATCGGAATTTGCATCTTTTAAAGTCGATTATAGAGTGACAAATACGGACTCAAAAGATTTTTATCTATAAGTAAAGTATAATAATTTAATTTGTTTCTTGAAACATTCAGCCGTCTTTACAAAAGATACACACACTTAAAATTTTATACTAACAATTTTTTTTCTTTCCAAGGACCTCTTATAGAGTCTCTCTCTATTGTTTACTTCTCTAGAAGTATGATAACGTAAATATGTATTATCACGATTATTATAAGTTTTAGTAGTAGTAAAACTAGTAGCTTCTAGTAGACTCGTAGACTTAAACTGAACTGAGAGAGACCTTAGACCTTAGACCACTGGGTCTAGTGTCTTCAGCATGTGTATCGGTTGTAGGTTTGATCCCCCAATTGACTTTCTGTCTATGTGCGCATTTAACACTTGGACGGTGAAGGAAAACATCGTGAGGAATCCGGCTTTCCTCAGGTCCAAAAAGTCGAGGCGTATGTCAGTGTCTATTAGATTAACAAATGATCATGAAACAGATAACTTTTTTTACGATTTTATCCTCCCGGACGAACAAGTGACCAAAGAAACATTGTTATTCATGTGCATTAAGATATCCCTTGCCTAACACTTTATTATTTTACATATATCATTGTTAGAAAATAATTAAGTTATTTATAGAACAAGCAACCCAGTAATACACTAACAAGGCCCTCGCGTGTCGGTAATGCAGATAACTGCATTAAATTGATGTAAACACTTCAGTATGCCTTCGAGAAATAAAAGCTTGCACTTTCTTGAATAAAACATTATCGTACCGTTTTTCATTTTGTTTTTGTATTTTATCTATTGCTTGTGGTTATTCCTTTTGATTTTTCTAATTTTATTTCGTGTCTATTTTTAGTGTATATTTGTTTTCATAAATATATTTTTTCTTTTTTCTGCCAATTTGTCTGCTTTTGTTATTTTAATCTGTAAAACTGTTTCTTCTTATGATGCATTATTTTGTTATTAAAATACGTGTTATTAAAATAATCTTTACTTTTTATTACAGATTTGCCATCATCTCGAAACAGTTATAGATTTCGGTAAGTAAAAAAACAAGACTGATTTTTAACATTAGAAATTATTTCGACCCATCATAATTCATATCAATTATTAGAAACAAGGAAGCTTAAGAAAATATATAAAAATATGTTACGCATATTTTACACTTTTTAAAATATCACTATATATATATCACTATAATAAGCACGCACACTGCTCCATAACCAGACTTCAAAACAAAATTTACGAAACTGACCAATCAAGAATTCCATTACCAGCAGAAAACAATCAGTAGAGGCTTCAGCTATATTACCTCGCATGTCTTATTAAGTTAAACCAAACCACATCGGAAACTATCGACCCTCCAGCGCTGGCCTCCATCGGAAATCAAACTAATCGATTTTCATTTCATCGGCAGGAAATTAAATCCTTTGAGAGTCGTTCCGATAACGGATTTCTGTTAAGCACGACACGTGTTCTAACGTATAGCTCAAACCCCGTTCAAATTTTTAATACTGCTTTATTAAATTCGCCTTCCATATGTAAATCACGGATAGGGGCTTATGAGAAATTGAATTTCATATTTATTCTGTCAATTTCGAACCTAATTTCTGCATTTGAATTTGGTTTTATGAGCAATCACTTCGCTGTAATAATGGATAAGTTTGGGAGCAAAATTCAACATTTGCCATACTTATGTTGAATGTTTTATTACTCTTGTGATTTTATTAAAACAAACGTTGTCTTAACTATTTGGCCTACTGTATTTGTAAATCTTGCTCAGAAACAATATTAATAGAACCATTAAATAATTGAAAGAGTCGCCTTATCGCTCAGACGTAAATCAAGCAATCGTAATGTAAGACGTAAATCAATACTAGAAAATCACAATTTTCAACATTTATTAGTGTTAATAAATATATAGTAATCAACTTAATATTTTATAACCTCCTTTCAGAACCCCGTTTATAATTGGTACACAACATTCTAATTACACAAAATAACATCTCTTACCCTTTAGGAATTTCAATTTCGTCTAATAAAAATATTTTTCTTAGAAATATTTCAGCAACTGAGTATTCAAGCAATTCCAATTGACATAGATTAAATTAAAGATCTTTTTTCGTGTGCGACGAATGAAACGCTCATACTTAAAGAGTAAGTAATCATGAATGAATGGAATAAAAATTTTAAGGAACACTCTCAGAATTGGATTAAATCAAAGCGGTATTTTATTACAAAAATTTAATAATTAGATATAAGATTTATTTATATTGATAATAATTCTAATACACGATCACGTAGCCAAAGAAAGTTGGTAACAGATTAAATAGTAAATGAAGATTTCTATAATTGTTATATATATCCACTATGAATGAATGATCCAATATATGAATCCTTAAATGTTAATTGTCTTACGGCCAAATCCAATATGCAGTCTCAATCAAATTTCAACTGTCAAAGACTGACACGTCAATGCATTTCTAAAGAAAAGCCTGCCAATATTCAATCCATGGACCAATCTAATTATTCAACCTATCGAAACTGATATTTTTATCGGACCAGCCAAGTTACATATCAAAGAATGAAGATTCTCTATATACCAGGAGAACATATCGTTTGTGAAGATATTAGCTGGCTTTGTTTAAGACACGGCAAAGGCGAGTGACATAAAGAAACATTTCGATTTGTCCAGCTGAAGGTCTCCCGGGAAATTAGCAGCGGGAGTGACCGCCTGATGTATATCAGATCCCGTCAGTTTCGGGATTGCGATTTTTCTATCGTTATTAACTTTACGGACGGCGGAACATGTGTTTAAAATTGGTTATTACGGATGAATTGGCACCGTGCGGTTCATACATGCGGAAATTTTGTCAAAATTTTTGTGATTACATAAATTCCCTTATTTATTTGAGGTACCCTGAGGTTGTGCATTCAACCGGGCTGTTCTGGTCTTTCTTTGCTCGTGTGTCTTTCGGTGAAGAAAAACACACGTGAAAACCGGCAGGTGTTTCAAACAGATGCGGAAACTAAAGCGACCTATTCCCTTATGTCAAAAACGTATTGGATTTCGATATTGGAATCGTACTTATCTTTGAGTATCGACTTTTACTTATAAGTAGTATTATAGGGATCTGAAGTAAGGTTATCCTATATTTAGTATTTTTTTTTATAGAATAGGGTAGGTTAATTATTTTTTTTATATAAAATAATTTTAATCAGTTCTCCAGAGTTTGACAAGTTATATGGAGTAAAAGTCATATTCCATAATATTTTATCCATCAAAATACTGAGTACGTAGATATTTTTGGTTTAAGTTATAGTAGAAGCATAACATAACATCATTCTCTCATATAAAAATAAAACAATGGAATTTAGTTAATTTTCGCATATCATTTTTATTAACAACATGTTGAAGCAAAAACAGGGGCGTAACATGCCTTGGCTTGGCCTCAGATATCGTAATCTGTTTCGTGATAATCTTTTTTCAGCCGCAGCATCCTTGCCTGACACTCACCATCGTACGAGTGTTAAATACACATAGAAAGTACTGTCTTAGGGGCCTCATAGCCTAGCGGTCTTATCAAGTGGCAGCTAGGTGAGGGGTACCGGGTTCGATTCGAGGGCAAGTTTTAATTTAATTTAAATTTGTTCTCGGCCTTTGGGAGGGTTGTGCGGTACCGGGCGAGTGCCTAAACCGTACATGGAGGACACGGTCGAAGTTCTAAGGCAAGCACGAGTTATAAAAAAATTCTTATACTTGACGCTGGCTAATGCACAAATCGTGCAAAAAAGTACTGCCTATTGAAGCACAGCGACCTCAGGGATGAAAGTATGCTCAAGCCACTAGGCCATTGCTCTATATTGCATACTACTACAAACGAAACGAGGTCTTTAAGTAAATTACATATACAAATATAGTATTATTAACACGCTAACGTATTAAATTTTAACAATTACATTCAGTGTTACTAAATAACAGCTTAGAAACGTTATCCTCTGTAGTTTAAAATAAGCTAAAATTACTTTATTTAATTGCTCATTTGTTAAGACATAAACAGTTTGAATTATTATTATGTATGCAACACAATTTTGCATTATATATAACCTTGGTTTAAATTTTATTACATTTTAACATACGAAATACTAGTAGCTACGTCGAAATATTGTCCTGTTTAATTGGTACAGAGTAAGACTCCATTGTAGCGACTACTCAAATAGAAAAAAAAACATATAAACAATTGAATATTGCTAATTTCATATATTAATAATTAGAAACTGCGTGCGTGAGAACAAAACTAGGTTGGCTTGGCTTTTTAATTCGATTCTCAGCGATAAAAAATACGCTCTCCATAAAAGGTTCTTTTAATCTTTGAAAACATATTATACATTTCCCCCTAAGATGAAGGGGAAATACGGCTGTAGATATAAAAGAAAGAAAATTGTGAAATTGTTCCTTGGATTAGGCTTTTACCCAAATAATAAATAAATACAGCATTTTTATTTTTATTACTTACATTTAATGTCTTGTGTCGTATATGGAATACCTACAATATTATTTTAATTAAATTTAATTTATTTTAAACCTATAAATGTATAGTAGTCATAAAGTTACTAATTGCTTTGTAAATTTAATTCATAAAATTGTACTGGTAATATGTATTTCATTTATATCGATGTAAAGATTTTTAAGCTATTGCATAGATTTTATTTGAGCGCGGCGACCGAATCAAGAAATTCCGTAACGAAAAAAACCTTACACACGATGACGTACTATAGGTGCGGCCAATACCCGTTAGAGCGGGACAGAACGCATCACATTGGTTTAGCGTGATCGGATAGGCGTGTTAGTCTGAGTCCGGTAGAGTGGTAGATTGAATTAATATCAAATCAAAGAAAAAAAAATACTGCAAAAAATAAATAAATAATTATATTGCATACGTTTTTAAAAATGCTATGCAATAGCTTTACCGCGGCAGTCCCCGAGTGCCACACGTTTTTTAAAACTAAATATCTACAAACGTATCACAATTTTAATATATTTTTACGTCTCCGCATATAAGTGTATGGAGGCAAATTCACCGCTCAAACTAGCCGTATATAACCACTGACCGCACAAAAACCTAATAAAATGGTGCAAGAGTAAATAAAAGTGTTCGCAATAAAACAAAGTTGTCGTGCAACGAGCGCGTTTAACGCCGCATAGTTTTACGAATAAGTGGACTGTGACCGAAGATCGCCTTGAAAAATATTCTAATTTCGCTTTTGTAATTCTCTTGGGCAAGTTATCAACAGAGAAAGATGTTTGTTTTATAAAAATTAAAACCGGGAATAATACGTCCTCAATTCCACGAAATAAACTTATTCGCCCATAATTATCATGAGAATATTTTCGGCGTAGTTGTTGCCTGGGCCCGGCGGGACCTAGTAGCCAATGTAGGCGTCCTATAAAAATAAAAATAACTACAATTTAGAAGTTATACTTTGGGCGCGTTATGAAAAATTGATGAGAGTGAAATTTTACGATGCGCGCGCACCGTGACACAAAATTAACAGAATGAAGTTGCCCACGGAAGATGCTACGGCATTGGACATAATTTAAAAACAACATTCGAATTATTATAGAATTTATGTTACACTTAATGTAAGAGAATAATAATAAATATTTATTTATTTAATTTTTCAAATGTAAACTGAACTTTATTGACTATAATGACTCCTTTTCCAGTCTTTGATTATTTAATTGTAATTAATTATTTGCATGCAATCAAAAACTATTTTTAATAATGCCAAAGAAGTATTATAACTTCTTACGCGCCTACATAAGTACACGCACCCTTTTTTTAATCTATGTGGATACAAACACAACTAGAGTCTACGTTGAAGATGTGCGAAGGCGCAAGTAAGAATACATATCTTTATATTGCGTTCTATTTTTGAATAGACACATAAAATCTGATATAAGCAATGTACAGTGTTTGGTAGCAAGAAGTAAACAAATAGATACAAAGCAGTGTTGTATTAACGTTTTTGTTTCGAAAACAGATTTCTATGTTACCTCAGTTATATAATATAAGGAGAATGTTGCATGAGTTAGCCATATGAGCTCACGGTTTTCTTCAATATATCGCTGAAAATCAAAGTTGCTGGTGACAGCTAAAAGCTAATCTCATTTATGGTTATAGTGTCTAGCTTAGTTTAACTGCATAAACTATTTTATTTCGAAATATCTTAGCACGCCATAACACCAACGTCATATGCGTATCTAATGTCACGAATTCATACGCAAATAACAGTTTTGTCAAACACTTTCACTCGTCGGTATTCGGCACATTTTATCAAGAGTAAAAGTGTCACCTTACGAAACTACTAGGGTTGGCTGGTCACGTAAAATATTGATAGGGTTGACAATACAATTTCTGTACATCACACCAGGAAAGCTATCTGCAATAAAACTCTAGTTTACAATATATAGGTACGGCGTAGGTAGATATAGGTAAGGCGAATTATTCTTCGCCATTTTATGATGTGAAAGTAGGCTTTACGTTTACATGGTCTGATGATGATGATGACATGATAATATATGTTCAAGGTCTATTTACAAATGAGTCTTGTTCTAAAAATAAATATTTGTTTACATATATTCCTTGTGGCAACCCTTCCGCTATCGAGAGATGATCTAAAGTTGCACAAGACGTGCGTATTGCAGATCCACTTACTAGTAATGGACGCAATATAGCAATTCGAAATTAAATTACTTTTTTCTATGGAATATTGAATTCCTTTCGTATGAAACGCAAGAAGGTGATTATTATTTTCAAATATTGTCGTAGTCTGTGCTTTAGATTTTATAATGGTGCGCTTACACGAGGGCAATAATTGCTCGGCGATACGAATGGACCGATCTGGAGCAATTAATTGAGCAATTTCAATAAATTCAATAAATGTCAATAAATTATTTCGGCGATATTGCTTCTAATTGCTCCAGATATTTCATATCGCTCAATGTCACAGATACGAATTGACGAATATCCAATAGACTTGGAAATTCCTAGCAATTTTTGTATATGTCTCATTCGCACTTGTTTGTTAGCGGCTTGCCGTCTTGCTTCCGCGGGGACAACGAGAGGTCTAAATAATAATAATTTCGATTTAATTTATTCAAAAATAATTCAAAATCTGTTCGTGACATTCTAGCAAAGTTTTTGAATAATATATTATCTAATTCTTGAAAAAAAATCAATTAAATTAAAGAATTAAAGAAAAATTAAAAAAATAATAAATTAAAAATTTAATTAATTAATTATTTTTTTCTTTAATTGGTAAATTTTATTTTCACAATGAAAATTGCGGCCTCTTTGCCAATGACGATCGCACCCAGATTTGACGCACCAGATGCCTTTTACTTTTCTTTCTTTTTTGTTTTTGATTAATAATAAAAAAAGAAGAATGTCGTCCATAGCGAGCGAATACTGAAATGCTCGTGTATGACAGTATTGCCTAGTTGATGAAGTTGCGCCATATCGCTCAATATTGTATTGCGCAGTATTGATGCTTGTTGCCTACGGCAACGGCAAAATTGCTTGATGTAGTCGTGACGTCATAATTGACGAGTATTGACTGGAATTGAGCAATTTTAATTGCCCGTGTAAGCGCACCTTAACATAAGGTATCACTGAATACTTAAATCTCGAATCTTGTCTAGAACCAGTACTTTGACTAAATTTTAATAATATAAATATAATAAACTCGCCTCAAAGTTGCCGTACGCTAGAAAAACATGTAGTCACCTGCCGTTTCATTTTTTTATGAAAGCCATTTTATAACATAAAAAATACCGTCACGCACTGATGCAACAGATAAGCTCATGTTAAATTCGTGCTAAAAACCTATAAAAAATGTTCTGAGGCAAAATATACATAAAGGCAGATTTTTCTGTATTAAATTAATTAAGGTTGCTCACACCTCCTTTTGCATAGCTGTATTAATCAAAGTCAAAACAAAACTAATTCGTGGTTAAAATAAATATATAATACCTTCAGTGGTAATAAAACGAACAAATTGCACGTCATTAGTCGTTAATCATTGATTAGCTACTATATTATATGACATAACCCACATTTGTTATATGATACAATTATATTATTACCTTATAATTTATTATTCCTAATAACATATAACGGTACCATTGTTAAGAACACAAGCATAGAGCGTTATCATTTATGTAGTCACCTCGAAACTAGTATTAATCTGTGGATAATATTGTCTTTGCTGATTGTCTGCATTCGAATTTCAAAAATAGAAGGAACAACTATTTCCCTCGCAGATAAAGATCTGATTATTATTTATGTTATATAACGTGTTAATTGAACTATAATTTTATCGATTGGAAAGAAAGTTCAAACTTAAGACTAAGAAAGCAGCCAGGAACAATATCATTCATAAGAAATCTATTGAATATATTATATGTATATTCGTTTCTTTAATAGAACAGTAACCTTAGAAATAGAAAAGTATACCTTCACGGTCGGCAAGGCAGGCATTAAGATCTACGTTAATCTATGATTATGCTACTCAGGAAAAGGAAGTGAAGCCAGATATAGTCTGTTCTGTTCAAGGTCAGATTATGCTCTAATTATGGATATTAAATTGCACATTCTAACTAGCGATAACTAGAGTAATAAGATTACTAAAGTCCAAGTGCCTTTTTGCGCTATGACTTATACGTATGCATTTTTACAAACACCGGTTTCTATATTCTATTCAGTAATACGGGCCGTTTGTGCGTGATTAATACTCGTACTCCAGTCCATTGTTCAACTTTTTAGTTTGATTTTAGGTTTTTGATACAGGCCTGTATTCAAAGAAAATTATGTTATTTTATCGGTCTATAAAGGTTGATGGGTTTCAAAGATTACTTTAGGCATCGGAACATGACGACCCGTGACAGAAGTTATTTCACCGGTGCAGTCAACCCCGTAGTGGGAGTCCCATTTTGCCTTTAGGCTTCATCCAAATTGGCAGACACGACCGGGACCACCAGTGTCTCAGAGTACTTACGTTTCGTGTGACTACGGCCTGTCTTGAATTGTACTGACTTTAAAACAAACAAAACCGTTTATTCATAGTAAAACATGTTTTATAAAGGGTGAAGGAACTAGGTTATGATAAAATAAAAATACAATTTATCCATAGAAAACACGCAACCCATATTCATATTTTATTTATAATCTACGCACTCATAAATCATGTTTCGGTTAGAGATCGTGCCATGAATTTTCCGCGTAAGGAATTATTGAAGAAAATCATCGAAAAAGTCTACTTTAATATTCACCTCGTTCAGTATTAAGATGGCCTATTCTTAATATTCCATTCTGGAAGTTTGATATAAAAATCAAGGTCGGTTTGTCTGTGTTTGTATGTTAGAGGTACACAGAACACAAGCACAAGTATTTTCTAACGCATTAATGTGTTTACTATCTTATTCCATTGCATTTTAGGATGCAAATTAAACTAATATTTAAGAAATTTTGCTTCACTATAAGCTACAAGCCCATTAGTAATGTATCTACATGCATAGTCTGTACTTTATCTATGGTAGTCTGTGGTTATATATGGTCAATTGTCAAATATATTTATACCGATTAAGTCAATTGACGTTTGTGTTTCACTAAGTTAAAATCAAATATCGGTCTAATTATATACATATCTAACCACTAACAACACAACAAACTTTTTAAAGTAAAGTGTTATACTGAAATTTTTGATAAACATTATGTTTTATAACCCGAACAAATTCGCGGGCATAGCTAATTCATAATATTTTATTGTGAAGGATCCGATTGGTTCGAGGTAAAGTGAAATGCTTTCGCGTCTTGAATAGATTCCACTGAAAGGGAAATTGAAGGGTCGTTACGCAGTTTGAAGGCTTTATAAATTACGAATAGGTGCACAATTTATTTGGCTTACAATGAATTGCTTATAACGATTCTTGACTTAAAACGATTATCGTGTATTATATAAGTATGATGTGTTAAACACATCCATTGCTTACCCCATCATGTTGTTACGAAGACGGGTCGACTGCAATGTTTTTAGATTTTCCACTAGTTAGAGAAGTTTTCAGCAGGCTGAAAAGTGATTTCTGACCGTTTCAGGAGAGGGTCAATCACATATTAGAAATTCTTAATTCTCATAATGTTACCGTAGTTTTCAGGAGCCTGAAACATTTTTTCAGGCCGTTTCAGAACAAGTGCAGTCGAGTGATACACTTTTCAGGAAACCCGTTTTCAGGCGTTTTCAGGCCTGGTTATACCCCTATGATGGAGGAATAGTCTAGAACGAATTTTCTAGGTGTGGGACAAGGACGGAATGATGCGAGAGAGAGACGGAAGATCGGAACCTTCTCGAAGCTAGACCGAGCACTCTAGAACACCGTAAGACAAGGACGGAGCAATGTGCGAGAGAGATAGCACGCACGTTCTAGAATTGTGCGATCGCTACTCAATAGCGCTCCCGCCTAGAGAGTTCTCGAACTTGCAAGACTATTCCCAGGGATATATAAGCGAGCCGAAACGCGATCAGTTAGTTCAGTTTTGAATGCGATACCAAGCGATAAACACCGGAGTGAAAAAGTGCGAATATAGTGAAGACAAGTGGATACAAGTGAATACAAGTACTGTGTGAAGTGCGAGTAATTAACGTAATTAGTGACAGTATTTTGTGTGTGTATTCAGTGAATTTTAGTGCGTAATTTCCAGTTTTTAGTGTAACAAATTCCTCGTAGATTTAATTGAAAATAAACCCTTGAAGAGATCTACGGCGTTTCTATCCGATCCCCTAGCTCGTAACATTTTGGTGTCAGAAGTGGGATAGAAAAATGCCTATTACTCCAAGGGACAATCGTGAGGAGTTTGTGGCAGAGTCTGCAGCAGATGCGGGGATGCAGACAAAGAAAACTGAGACATTAACATCTAAGTTTGAAAACCTGGACAGTAGGTTATCTAAACAGGAGAAACGCTTGCTTGAGTTAGAAAAGGAGATTCAGTGCCTTAAGATATCTGGATTTGTGGAATCATCTGGAACGCTGGAAGCACCTACCTTTAATGGTTCTTCTTCTTGGAGCGCCTACAAGATACAGTTTGAGGCTCTGTGCAATATAAACGGTTGGAAAAATAAACAGGCTGTGGCTGCCCTTATGTTGGGACTGCGAGGCGAAGCCCTGGACGTGTTAGAAGTCATGACAGGTGAAGTGACACTGACGCGACTGCTGGATGCTCTGGAGTCACGTTATGGGGACTCACATTTGGAGCCAGTCTATAGGGCTCAATTACGAGAGAGGGTGCAGCGGCCAAGTGAGAGCTTGCAAGAATGGGGTCTGGAAATAGAAAAGCTGGTAAGGAAAGCCTACGCATCCTTACCAGGTGTAGCAGACAAGATATTAGTGCAAACTTTCATTGATGGAATAAGAGATCGTGAAGTCAGGATAAGTGTGAATCTCGGTCACCACAAGAACCTGAAGGATGCTTTAGCCCATGCGTTGGAGGTAGATGCGATTCGGAAAGATCCTCGACCTTACCGTATTAGGGCTGTCACGGAAAAAGCTAATGTTCAACGTGGGCCAACCTGTTACATCTGTGGGGAAGTAGGGCACATGAGGTTTTCGTGCCCTAAGAAAGACTTCCGAGGTGATGTGAAGGTTAAACGTGGGAATACATTAGTCATCAACGGTGAAGTCAATGGAACTAAGTGTGACCTAACACTAGATACTGGAGCTTCACGAACTGTAATCAAATACGATCTTCTGAAGTCATTTTATGGAAGCCCTTCTCGAGAAATCGTACAGCTTGTTACAGCTACAGGTCAGCGTATAACCGATCGGGGAGAAGGTATTGCAACCTTCAAGATTGGTGGAAGATTTTACAGACACAAGGTTGTTCTTGCAGACATAGTAGATGACTGCATAATCGGGTTAGACTTTATGAAGCTGTACAATTGTAAAATAGATCTGGAAAAAGGAATCTTTAAGTGTGGAGAACAGGAAGTTTGCTTAAAAGGACACTCTACAAATAGTGGTTATGACGTCTGTAGAGTTATCAATGTGGACAGACAGGCCAGTAATCAACAAGAAAGGAAAGTTACTGAGACCTATGAGGAAGCCTTGTCAAGACAACTATCAAAGGCAGAGGAACAATTAAGGAAATTTTCGGACATGTTATCTGCCCATGAAAGAGAGGTTACAAGAAGTTCAGATGTGTCTCAACGGCTATGTGAAAATGTCAACAAAAAGGACAGAAGGGAGATTGGCCATGTGAGAACTTTTAGAACAGACACCATTCGTTCAGATTGGGGTGGAAAATTAATGCAGATAGCACAGCAAGAAGATTGTGACATTAAACCAATTTTGGATTGGATGAAATCTTCAGCTGTCAAGCCGCAATGGAGTAAAGTCGCATCTTCAAGTACCATTACTAAGAGTTACTGGGCTCAATGGGATAGTTTAGTTCTACATAATGGAGTGTTATGTCGCAAACTGAAAAATGCTCAAGGCGATCATTTGCAGTTAGTTGTGCCAAGATCAAAGGTTTGCGACATATTGGAAATGTTTCATACTGACTTGTCTAGTGGACATTTAGGAGTAAAGAGGACTCTTATGAAGATTAAAGAAATATTTTATTGGATACACTATCGTGAAGATGTTGAAGACTGGATCAAGAAATGTAAAGCTTGTGCAGCTATTAAGGATTCGCAGACTCGGTCTCCATTGGAAAGGATAACGATGAAAGAAAGTGATGATGCTCGGGACGAGCATGTCTAAGGAGGGGGTAGTGTTACGAAGACGGGTCGACTGCAATGTTTTTAGATTTTCCACTAGTTAGAGAAGTTTTCAGCAGGCTGAAAAGTGATTTCTGACCGTTTCAGGAGAGGGTCAATCACATATTAGAAATTCGTAATTCTCATAATGTTACCGTAGTTTTCAGGAGCCTGAAACATTTTTTCAGGCCGTTTCAGAACAAGTGCAGTCGAGTGATACACTTTTCAGGAAACCCGTTTTCAGGCGTTTTCAGGCCTGGTTATACCCCTATGATGGAGGAATAGTCTAGAACGAATTTTCTAGGTGTGGGACAAGGACGGAATGATGCGAGAGAGAGACGGAAGATCGGAACCTTCTCGAAGCTAGACCGAGCACTCTAGAACACCGTAAGACAAGGACGGAGCAATGTGCGAGAGAGATAGCACGCACGTTCTAGAATTGTGCGATCGCTACTCAATAGCGCTCCCGCCTAGAGAGTTCTCGAACTTGCAAGACTATTCCCAGGGATATATAAGCGAGCCGAAACGCGATCAGTTAGTTCAGTTTTGAATGCGATACCAAGCGATAAACACCGGAGTGAAAAAGTGCGAATATAGTGAAGACAAGTGGATACAAGTGAATACAAGTACTGTGTGAAGTGCGAGTAATTAACGTAATTAGTGACAGTATTTTGTGTGTGTATTCAGTGAATTTTAGTGCGTAATTTCCAGTTTTTAGTGTAACAAATTCCTCGTAGATTTAATTGAAAATAAACCCTTGAAGAGATCTACGGCGTTTCTATCCGATCCCCTAGCTCGTAACAATGTAGTACAGCGTACAGTAGATTAGTCTGCGTATCTAGAGTTCAGTTCCGAAGAAAATATATGTTTGCTTAAAACGCATATAAATTTTGTACCCTTATGCCGTCATAACGTCATTGACGAATTATATTAAAAATCTTTACTATTGTGACCTGTAACTGTATAGTATATCTATATAATGTCGAGAATAATACAACGGTTTTTATCATTAAAATTAAATTTTAAAAAATTACCTAATCTTATAAAAATAAAATAAATCAGTGTAAATAAAACCTAAAAAGGTTGTAGCGCCACTACCTCAGATTTCTGAATCTGTTTCATGATAGTTTTTTCAACCTAAAAGGCAAGTAGGTAATCAGTTTCCTGTGCCTGACACACGCCGTCGACTTTTTGAGTCTAAGACATGTCGGTTTCCCCAGGATGTTTTTCTTTACCGCTCGAACGAATGTTAAATGCTCACATAGAAAGAAAGTCATTTGGTGCTGTGGATCGAACCTACGACCTCAGGGATGAGATTCGCACGCTGAAGCCACTAGGGCAACACTTAAACTTAATATTTGGTTTAGAACAACTAATACTAAGAACAACTAAACTTAAGAAATGTTAACTAACCAATTAAGCTTCAATAATAATAATTTTATATTTGCGTCATTCAGCAATACTTTAGCAATTCATTCTTATAAGTAAAAGACAATTTCATTGCGTATTTGGTCACCAATGTTGAAACTAAACACTAAAAGTGGGGCCTAATTGGACTCGTAACTTTCGCAAACACTTTGCTGGTCACATAAAAAATTTATTTCTTTTTTTATTTTTTAAAGAAAAGACTGTCGGACTTCTATACAAAATCTTTTGGAAAAATCATTTGGTATTTAGTCAAATATTAAGCTATTTTTTAAAAATTAAACAAGTAGGTACACTTAATGACAGGCTGTCATTAATATTAGGTAACTTAACATAATTTAGGTAATTTACATAATTTGCTAAAACTTAGCTTCATGGAATAGAAAAATATTCGTAATAGCATTAGTCGATGCCCCTCGAAAATTTGTAAAGGTAGCGTTTATTCTGTTATGTTGTGTTAAGTTTTTAGAGTTTAACAATTTACTGTTGGTTTGTCTTTTGTTTCGTCTTTGCCTAGAAATACTTGTTTCGCACAGAAAACTAATTACCTGGATTTTATCAATGAAACATTCAATGCACGAAACAATGAATCCAGATTTGTCCAAAATTGTCTATAATGTCATTATATGTCAATATGTCTAGTCTTCGAACTTAAGAATACCCTAATGTCATAGAGGCGTGGCTTTAAAAATCTAATCTTACCTTTGACTTAAAAACATATATACGTCGCTAATAAGAATAGTTTAAGATTACTATTAATCCTTTTTTATAGAAATACAACTAACCAAAACAATTTCACTTAAAACAAATGAAGTCTGTTAAAAACTATTTGTCCTCATAGCTTAAATCTGTACTTTGCTGAAATGTATGGAACTAGGATACGGTCCGCATTACACTAAGTGATTTTTAAGTAAAACATTATTCTCTTGTACTCTTCTTACATCTATTTAATATAATTTAAAACATTGGTGTTTCCTTTTCATGACTTTGTTTTTTTTATCGCGTGTAGTTTCCGTAAGTTTCAAACTGGCATAAATTTAAAACTATTGCCATAAAAAAACATTGGTTAAGCTTCTAATTCTTAAACCATAGATTATGTTATTACCAGCCAATGCATTTTAAATTACAGCTCAGTACAATAACGAACAAGGCATATGTAACATATTTTAACCGATTTTGTTAGTATTATTATTTTTATCGTGCATATTATTGTTAAGTCAAACCGTTAATTGTCAAAATGACATTTAGAGCGAGGACGTAGTCTTTAGTAAATATAACCTTTGTTTATGGTTAAAAATGACTAACCCAAAATTCTTTAAATCACACACATGTCAGTTAGTGGTGTCGAAACAGATATAAAATGTTATCTTTGTTTTATAGAAAGATTGCTGGTTATACATCGTATGTATATATTAATATTGTACACTATGAGCCGTGACCCCCAAATACAACAAATGCCTATCAAAAAACCTATAAAAACTAAGCAACTAATTAAACATGATCTGTTTTAACAAAAAGTTGATTGTTATAAATCACAGAGTATAAAAAAAGATTAACGATTTAACAATTTGTACACATCAATCAATTGACCGCTTGTGTTAATAATGTGACATGACAGCTTATGTCGGAAGTATCGAGATCACTCTTTGATTTTTTAATATACAGAAAAAATTAAAACGTAATCAAAGATTTAATAAATATTAAAATTAAAAATCTATTCTTCTTATTTAGTAATTTTACATGTCGGGTAAATGGCGCTACTGTCGGCTGCTATTGTCATTATGTCACAGAGCTCATAAATTTACAAGTGGTTTATACGATTACTTTTCGTCGTTAATTTATAGATCTAGCAATATTAGCAAATCGAATATACCACCAGTATTTACGGATTTAAACTGATTTGACTTTGACGTTGTTAATTTATGAGCTTTGTGACATAATGACAATGGCAGCTGACAGTAGCGCCATTGCTCCGACATATAAGTATGTCAGCTGTAGCGTAATTGTTAGCAACTAATTTGTAATGGTTACAATAATGAAAGACACAAATTATTTTTTTCAAATAGAAGTGAATTTTCACGTGAAATTCCTTGTATCGACTTGTATTGCATGATTTATTTTTATATGTGTAATCATTCTACCGTTAAGTTTATTTGTTTAAACAAGAGTTGTGGTAATGTCTCAATTTTGGTTAGTTTTAAAAAATGATAACAATAATTACATATTTAAGAATTTAAAACAATCACCTAATGTGAGACGATTTGGTGATATCCAAGGTAGATAAGATGCCTGGGCGCGAGATTGCCGCCCCAAGGAGCAGGTCTTTATTAATGCCAAAGAAAACGGCCAAAACCTTCACTCTTTATACTGGTCCTCTCATTTTCCCAACGTTAAACAAGTAACAGTTTATAGCCGTACGGAAATTTCACTCCAATTCCCTGTTTTCAGTGGAAGATTATTTTCAAGTTGTTAGAGGAAAATTATACAGCGCTAGCGTGCTGAAAACTAAAGTTGGATTGAAATGATGCAATTAAGGAAGCGCTTTTTAGTGTTATGTCTCTAGTAATAAAGTATTCCGACGATATACTAGTTAATTTTGTTATAAAACAAATTCTGGAGTACTGCTAGTTCTGCTTAACTTTCGAGTATATCGCAGAGATGGAGTTGTTGGGTGCATGTTAATTATTCTGTAACTCAAAAGTTTATGTTATATATTACGTTTAGCTCAAGGAGGAGATATAAATTAAGAATATATTTAAAAAAATAGTGCGTGCGTACAAAGTACACATGTCAGAAGTGACAATTCTTTGTAAATTAATTATTACTAAGGTACAAGCCCCAATAGATGATCACTCCATTAATTTGTATATCTGTTTACACTCTGTATACGTGCTAATGATCATATAAATAAATAAAAAATCTGCGTTTACTGCACGACGTTATGCGACAGAATTGCCTTCTAAAGTTCTAATATGTAACTACTAAACGAATATATCAACCAATAGCGTGTATTTTTTCTCGATCTGCCTTACTCTCTCTCTCTCTCAGTCTTTCTCACTATAGCTCTCTCCCACCTCTCGCTCCATGGCTACTTGCTTCATTCTACTTTCGCCCTTTCTCACTCTTTCTCAATCGGTCTCAATCGCTTTCTCCCTTTTCTTCGACAAAAACGCTGCACATCTTCGTGACGCTATTAATATTATTATTGTGTTTCATCCTTAAAAATTTTACCCTCATGCGCCAAAAGAAGTTTCAGTTCAAATACGTTGTGACAAAATTCATCTATCACTAGTCACCTCGCTCGATAGCTCGTGTTATTGATAACTAGACTACTGGGTATCATTCCGTGGTGCATGTTTAAAGTAATTTTTAAGAAAAAGAATTCTTAATATACCATCTAGTCAAACATAAGTGGTATAAGCCTGTATAAATGGGTGTGTGTGCGTATGTATTTGAGGGAGTAGCTGAGGTTCGTTATGTCTGTGTTAGTTTTTGGAACCTCAGAGTCATACGAAATCAAAATACGTAGTAAGACCTCTGTAAATGGAAATTCTTTTGTTTGTATTGTGTATTAACAACACCATTACAGCCAACTAGATTAAACATTACAAAAATATTTGTAACATATAAATTATAAACAAGTTATTAAGCCTAATGATTTTGCTTATACATTTTCCAGCATTTTTGACAAACATAATCTGCATATTAAAATAGTCGTTAAAACAGAATTGTTACTCCAAATAAAAGCATTCCATTTAAAAATTGACAATGCCCAGTGAATTCTCATAAACCATCACCAGAAATGCGGCAAAAATTATAACGTTGCGTCGTTATATACAATATGCACATTTAAAGTGTAAAAGTGATTAATATATGGGCAGTTTGAGTAAAACTTATTTGGCAGAATATTGTTGCAACTGTCCGATACTTCAACACTTTAATTCGGTCATAATGAGCAAATCGAATTATTTCCTTAGATAATTCAAACGCTTTTTGTCTCAGCGTTTCTATTAGGGCAAGGACATAGAAAATAACACTTAATGGTAGAAAATAGAAGCTTACTCAATATATCTGGTTGTACGATGTTTTGCAACTTTTCGTGATCAAAAAGCCACAGGTTTTCTCTAGCGTTGCCTTCCTAATTGACTATTATTGCGATTTTTGTACGTGATGTTACAGAGATTATCTGCCGAATGTGCAATTTACCATCGCAACTTTCGTAAGCCTTGCTTTCTTTATGAGCTTTAATGCATCTATTCTGTATAAGAAAGGCGAAAGTTATGAGTTTGAAATTAGTTCCCCAGGCGTCATTGTAATCGCGCTATTGCCGTGCCAAGAAGAAATTTCTTTTTTATTAGCGCACTATGGTTATGGATTTCCGATCACATACATATATCTAGGCGTATTTAATTTATGGGCGTTTAAACAAAATAAATGTTTAATCCAAGTTTTTTTGCAACTATGTTGAGATAACGTTATATCAACATAAATTTATTCTTTGCCACAGACCCTATCTATATTTCTAGATAATTGTCATTCACACATATTCACAAGATGTCTATAGTCTCATTTCTTCATTCTCTAGTCCTCAATTGATTATCTAGTCCTCATTTTCTAGTCTTAAAAGAATAGTGAAATATCAAGTTGTTTTTTTCCTTGCCAAATAGTTCCCGTCTTAGGAACTTTCAACAAAAGCCTTTAAATTGTAGAAGGACCAGCTGAACTGTCTACACTGTTTATTTTCTATCGTGTAAAGGCAATCTTATTTGCCGGTTACTTAACGGCGACTTAAGAGCTATCGTTGCCCGTAAGCCCAACATATACTCTGTTACGTATTGTTCGAAAGAAGGGAACGATCATTTCACTGATGGTACTACATTTCTGGTTTTGATAGCTATCGTGAGAGACTTTAATGAATGAAGGCGCAATGAACACTTGCGTAAGAGATAAGATAGAAAAGGCGACAATTATGAGCAGGCTCAACTGGTATTGAACGGGGCCACGTACTCTCGGTCAGCTTGGCGCAAACTGGTTTCATTATCAAAAGTCAATAACTTTCCGATGCATTCCGAGTCATGGCCAAGTCCAATCTAAGAGTCGTAATAAGGTTAGAAAGACTGTATGTAGTTAGATTAATTAATTAATAAATCAGTGGAGCTACAACCTAATTAGGTCTTGGCCTCAGATTTCTGCATCTGTTTCACGATCATTTTTAATCTAATAGGCAAGTAGGTGATCAGCCTCCGGTGCCTGACACATGCCGTCGACTTTTTGGGTCTTAGACATGTCGGTCTCCTCACGATGCCTTCCTTCACCATTCGAGCAAATGTTAAATGCGCACATAGAAAGATAGTCCATTGGTGCACGGTACTGCTCATGTATGTATGTATGTAGATATTTACCTTATTTCACCCGACTATGGAAAGTGTTCTTGACAGTGATAAACAAAAAATATTGTTTGAAAGTATCCGTTATGTTTACGCGCCACAACTTTCGCTAAAACACTTCTTTAACACTTGTTTTGCTTTATAATCAAATTTCTTTAAGAAAGTTCGATAGTAATAAAAATTCGTTCAACGAGCAATTTTATAATGTTTATTACAGCTATTAAATTCGTAGATTTATTGAACTCATAGTACAGTACAAATCCAACATTTTTGCCATAATGATTATAAACAATTACAAAAAGTCGATGCCATATTTAAAAATAATATACAGATCTATATATATTATTACTATGTAGGTTAAGAAAATTGTAATACTGTATATGTGTTTAATTTTAATTAATTGTATTTAATGGATAATATGCACTACGTAAAATTTGTAGATGCTAAATAATGTACATTAAATTGTTTATAAAAAATTAATTAAGCCTGTATTTCAATATAATAATAATAATATAATAATAATAAGCATTTTTATTTCCTGTTTTACAATAGTTGGTAGTTGTTATATTAAAGTAACCAAAAATACTGATTTTGTTAGTAGGTTAGCTTAAATTATGTTAGTAATATATATTTATATTATTCATTATTAAGTATTTCTATATAAATCAAAATAAATCTCAAAATATGTTGCTAATATAAGCACAAAACTCCAACACGGCTGGACCAATTCATGTACTTTATTTTTTTATTCCGGAAAAGCAAACAGTTTATATTTACAGTATATGTTACAAGCTATCTTTTCTAAAATATATAACAATTTTGGTATATGCATAGCTAAAATGTTCCATATGTTTGTATGTACCAAGGAGGTAGGTTAAAAAATCATATTAAGTCGGAACACGGTTAAGTTAAAGCTAGTAAGTTATAAAACTAGATATAATGCAATATATTACTTTATCCGGGACCAAACATAAATTTGTTTATACGATAATACATTTAAATCGAAAATTGATTAAGTATTTACACTGAAAAATTGCCTTTGTAAAGAATTTCATATAGCGGAGATTAAGCTTGAATTAATATCCGATATTTTAAATTTCATCCGTAGCATTTACTTGAATGGGTGTCGTTAGCACGCGGCGTGATATAATTCGAGTGCTCAGCTTAATAGCGAGATCGTAATAACTCATCACTCACAACTGTTACTAAATGATCCACGCATAGATGTTGGAAAAGTATTATCATTAAGGTTTTTTGTATATATTTTCTGTACTTATATTTAAAATAGAACAAAAGTGTTTTTAAGTTTTCCTCTTAATTAAGACTGTAAGTACAGTCAAAACCGTTTACACGACATCGTTTAGAACAACATACCGGTTATATGACCAAAATCAAAGCTGAATTATGTACTTAATAACAACGTCATCGGCTGTTACGACTATCGGTTTTTACGACGGTTAGTGATACCGTAGGTTGATCAGGCAAATTAGTACAAAATGATATTTGTTTAATATACGTAAGCTAAAATTATTTTGAACTAAACTTCATCTGCGCATTTAATAAAAAATTAGTTATGTTTATTAGTTCACTTCAAGTTCAAGTTCAAGAACCTTATCTTAATAGCGAGAGCACGAATCGACATTGAAAATAAACGTCCCAATTCCATGACCACGCAATAACTTTTAATATAAATACAATGCAAAACAGTTCTTCTATAAAGTTAAAATAATAAGATCTTGCTAAACAAGTTGTATTCGCTTCGCAATTGAATTAGTTTTGCTCGAGCGTCTGGAAGCTTCCGTGTTAACGCGATTCCGATGTTCCCATAACGAAGCTTCTTACGTTCGAACTTCATTATAATTGCTGTATCCGAGTGCCGTGTGCATCATATCTATTTAGAATAAAGTCACTCAAATCGAAAATTGCAAATGTTTGACTCAATACGTCTAGTTATTTTAAAAGCGTTTCGGTTTACTAGCATACAAAGAGGAATTCGTATGTTTAACAAATTTTCAAAAACATTAAAATACTTCCAGACGTGCGAACCTATAGTTTAATAAATAGGTAACTGTATGAGTTGGATGAGGCCGTAATATTTGGAAATGAAAAGATTTTTAATTTTTTTCACCGGTAGCAACTTTCATTTGGAACCCGAACAAATACTCAATTTTTTTCGATATCCCAGGTGGAAATGCATTTGCGCATGCTCCGGAAAGTAGAAGCGGTATGTGGGACTCGTCCCATACCAAAATCTCTGTTATTCAGAGACTGGGGTAAGTAATACCCACTACAACCATCTCGGTTACATCCTACAAGGCCGCGTTAGAGAGGCTCTGGGGACGCACTCGCATTGAACCGGGACCTCTACGGCATAACTAATACGCTTAAAACCGTATGTTTAGTAAAAACTACATAGAAGCTATGAGATGGCCAGATACTAACTAGTTCATAGTTATGACTAGTCTACTATAACTACTAATATTAGTAGTAGTCAAAAGTCAACAATCATTTATTCATATAGGTAACACAATGTACCCTTATGAACGTCAAAAAAGAAATATACATTAAATGCGTATGCATTAAACGTTGTGTAAAATTTTTGTTTTACACAACGCGAACGTTTGTAAGGATCTGCAACCATTACATCATATTCCACATGACATCTTAAGTAATAAGTAATAATAAAATAAATTAAAAACAAAGACTCTATTTATATAACAACCTAGTCCTATAGTTATAAAACAACATGTTTTTTATAACAAATCTGCAATAGTAAAGACACAATCACGTACTTTACCGGAACACAGCTAATTCAATTAGAATTCTGAATGGTTACAAAAACCATTTACTACCTAACAAAACGTTATAGGTCATGCCTAAAATTATAAAAACACTATTTAAGTTGATTTTCAACACACTACGTAGGATTGACCGATTTTAATGAATTATATTATACAATAATTTTTTTTTTTTAATTTTTACCTTTGTTTCCGTAATCAAAAATAATGATTCTTGCATCGCGAATCAAACCTCTTAATATAAATATGTATAGACTAAATAAAAACAAATACATTATAAAGACCCTACACATCGTAGCGAAACTTTCTGATTTGAACGAAAATAATCCAATAATAATATAGATCGTTTTATTTTTAATGCGACCACAGATAATAAATAAAAGCCATAATTTGAAAGCATAGATTACGATAACACAATCACATTGAAATAGTCATTTGTCACTGTATGTGGTCTATTGAATTCTAGTGCTATAAGTTATTAATCAGTAAGGCATATCGTGTCGGCTATTAGTTGCCCTTCATGACATTTTCAGGCTGTCACGGTTTCAAGTGCTCGTAAATATGGTATCAAGTTGTGAGCTGTGACTCAAGGCATCTATCACTGGTGTTCACGATTTAGCTATGTATGGTGGTTGGTATAGGCTTAAGCGTTTTAATATTATACCTTTTAATGGTCCATGCGTGGACAGAACAGAAAAACAAATTAAAATGCCTGTATATAGACAATAAAAAACGGTAATTTTAATATAAGCATAAATATAATATTTTCAACGATATTCATGACCACTGCATTATAATTTGTTACATAATAAAGAGATAGGCATACAGATGATGCGTGAAAAATGATTTATACTATTTATATATATACTAGGACTTTCTCTCTATGTACGCAACACTCGCACGTACAGTTAACATTGTGAAGATACCGGCATCCCTTAGATCCAGAAAGTGGACGGAGTGTGACAGCTACAGAAGGCTGATGACCTACTTACCTATGAGAAAACACAATTGATCACCTAACGGATACATATCTTAATCTTATCTAAAACGTTGCAGCACCACTGATTTAGGTTTACATTGTATTGTATTTTATCCTTTAAAGTTGAACATTATACTATTAGGTTTTCATAAATTATCAAATAAGTGCTTGTTGAAATAGTCGAGCGTGTAATAAAATAGTATGACCATTTAATACTCCTGCGCCGAAGTCTGACACTTGCTAAATTATTTACTACAATAGCAATCTATTAATGTTAATAATACAAAACAAGACAAATATGCCTTATCATATATTGGAAAGGACTAAAATGAAACCTTGACATTATCTCAAATCATGCATAAATGAGCGACAAAATAATATCGCATACTCCTGTCACTTGGTACACACAATCTGACCGCTCGACTCACGAGTCACGACTATGGTCATGTTTCAAGGTCCCTCGTTATATAATGTATACAATAATTGATATTAAAATTGTTTGGATCAGAGCTTTTGTTAGCGGAATCAGCTCATCTTTTGAGCTGTACGACATGTTGTAAAGGAGCTTTTTATTAGTAGTGTTGTTACTAAACTACATCATAAAAGCGTGTTCATGAAACAGATAAAGAAATCTGAGGCCCGGACCTAAAACGGTTGTTGCGACACTGATTATTTATTTTAAGTTTAAATCGTTTGAATATCACCGGAAATTATTCCTACTGCTTACACGATTATTAAAAATAAATGCGTGGGTCGGAATATATTTTGTGTCCCAACCCCCCCGATCTAGCATAAAACATTTATCAATATAAAGCACTAGACAATATACATAAGTAAGTAAGCAAGTACTTAAGTACTTATCGTTACAGTATTGTCTACTAATAGCCACTTATCTGCCATTTGATGTTGTATCTCATATAAAAGGTTAAAATTATTATAGCATGAAATTCCTACAGAATTGGCTTTAAAATTACCACGGTAGTGTGCGAACAATTTAGCCTGTCACTAGACGAGTCACGAACTGCGTATTGTTTTTATCGGCAATCATTGCACGGTTAAATATATTTATTTGTACGTTAATACCTATTTATATAATATATTGAATTAATAGAATCACAGTATCTATAATTCAAGTGGTAATAACCATCTCAGTCTTCGGATGTACGATCGTACATACCATGAACGAATAGTGACGGATCTGACAAATAGTGAACTTACAGGGCAACCAGTTTAAAATAATATAACCAAGTTTTTTTGTCGTAACTTTTTTAATTTATATTCTGTTACTATGAAAATTGGCATACAAACAAACAAAAGGGTTTGTTTTGAAACAAAATAAAAATAATGACATTAAAATACACAGTTTTATAGAAAAATCACATGCTTCTATGAGCGTCTATCAAATCCGTCACTTTACCGACCGATTAATTTGAAATTTAAAACACGTGGATTTTTTTTTAATGAAGCCGTAATATTTAGTCAATGTAGTATCCAAATATGATGAAAAGTCGATTTTGGATTTTTTCAAATCCGACATTGTTCTACGATCATGACGATTTGCTCAATCAGGCTGTGAATATACGACCAAAGGATTGTCCATCGCACGGGTAATTACTCGACTACCACTAGCTTAATTAACAATTTCAATATCCAATTGAATATTAAATTTAAATTTCTCTTTCAAATTAAGTAACTTCGAAACTTTAATTAAATGTTTTACCAATCTAAATCACTATTACGTTTTATCGTTAACAAAACTTAATTAATATTTAAATATGCTATTAGAATGGTAATTAGTTATCAAAAACAAATTATCGGATCAATGACAAAGATATGCAAATTAAATGATTTATGTCGCCTTTAAATTGGCTACTGTTCTAAATGCATTTTTATAATAATTGCATTCGTAAAATTGTTAGTATCTCATGTCTGTTTGAGATATAAGATCCACGGAGGATAGAACTTATTAAAGCCCTTTTAATTGTTAAAGAGAGAAAGTAATGCGTATTTATTCTAATACATACACAATATAGCGTCTACGCTATAAAGCAATGTGCTTTAACTGAATACATATGTATTTATACAATACGAATAAGCGACACTAATTTAATATTTTGCGCTTGCGTACTACTCATAATGATATAATCTTGATTATATGGTCATGTTGGACTTAAGACTATTAAATTAAAAGACATACAAAAATGTAATTCATCGCAATACAAAGGCACATAACAAATGCTAATTTGGTATAATCTTGCCCGATGCCACACTTATCAGAGAGAAGAAAAGTTTTTGTGATCTTTCAGTGCGATGAATGGGAATTGAATGATGAGTTTAGTGAGATTTGGTTTTAAATGATTTATTAAAAGTTTAATATTAAGTCGATTTCATATTTTTGTGATCAATTTAGATGCTAATTTGTTGGTATGTTGAAACTATGTTCCTGGTTGTTTATGCTATTAATACTATTCCCTTCTAGATACGAATAAAAATAAAGCTGTGGTATCAACTATATCAAAGTTGTGGCATTGATCTTTAAGTATGCTTGTCGCGAATCCATCAAGCCGAAACAATAGGACAGCTTGCGATTGCATTATGTAAAATCGATTAATCTATATTTAATAATGTATTGGACATTTTGAGTTCATTGTCATGACCCTGCACTGTTTGTTTAAAAGTATTTAGGTCAAAGAAATCTAGATTGCATTGCGCAGGTCATTAAACTTAGTATATAGTTTCCTAGATATTGGTTAAATTGTTTTATGTACATTTTTTTTTCTTATATCGAGATCTCTTTTAAAAAAAGTCTGACTTTTTTCAGCGTTCCATTCTTTAAAACCGACAAGACATTAATTACAATAATAAAATAAAAGTTACGCAATGTGCACACAAAATATATATAACATAATATAAAAAAAAGTAAACAGGTTTTTTAGTTATTACAGCTAACATATATGCTTGTAACCGTAATGGCATAGTGGTCAAAGGTGTGACTCAAAACTCGAGGTAGTTTTAACATATTATGTGCACAATTAACACGTACTCGATGACGCAACTGGTCTGTCCTAAATCCAAAACGACGACACATCACCATCTACATTTATTGGGTACGTGTACTTAAATAATCAAAGACTGGAAAAGGAGTCATTATAGTCAATAATTAAAACTCCTTTATTTGTTTAAAAGGTAAATGACAAATGCCATTATGATCATTCAAAATTCTTGGCATACGAACTTCACGCATATTCTATTTCTTTTTACTTGTAGATTGTCTTATTCCTATCTCGCTCGCGCACGCTATAATCACACTCCTAATTTTGTGTCACAGGTGCGCGCGCATCGTAAAATTTCACTCTCATATTTTTTTCATAATGCGCCTAAAGAAGTATAACTTCAAAAAAAAAAAATGTTTACTATGGAACATAAGATACAGGTATCACTTATTCCACGTCATAAAATTTGAATCGGTAGACATCCTTACTCATCGGTGTAGGCCGCGAGAGCCGGCGTAAATAAACTCTCGGTACTCTTTTAAAATAGCAAATCATCAAAAAAATTTATCGCAAATTAATTAGAAGTGGCCTGTCTAGCACTAGTCCCCGGCCCTATTATCAACTAGACAATCGTTAACTTTATAGTTAGCCTTTTTACACAGCTTTTCTTTAATAAATTTCTTAAATTTATTAAAAGGCAGAGATAAAAGAGCCTCTGTGATTTTATTAATGAAGAGTATCCCTTTTCCCAAAAAATAATTACTAACTTTAGATAATTAAAAATACAAGATCCACTATATCACTAATACTGGGAACTCGCTCTGCGAACATATAGATGACATGTCGATAGTGTCGGAGACAGCATTCAGTTAGCGAACCTTCTTTGTTAACGAGGATCTATGCAACAGACTGGTTCAGGACCTTGGTATCGCAAACAACCATGGGCATTCGCCGTCGCACATATCCCCTACACGATACATCTATAATATAAAAATGAATCGCAAAATGTGTTGGTAAGCGCATAACTCAACAACGCCTGGACCAATTTGGCCAATTCTTTTTTTATAATATTCCTTGAAGTGCGAGGATGGTTCTTACGGAAAAAAAAAATTGAGTGAAAAAGTCTAAAAACAACACTTTTCTATATTCCCATACAAAATATTCGTAATAATACTTAAAAGTCAATTTGAACTTTAATACGATAACATAAAGTCCAAGTGTTAGTGGAGGGGTTCCGGGAAGGTAAATTTTTATTTTTTGACATAATGTATTTGTTGTCTTATCAATTTTCTTTTTTTTATCTTACTAGCTAAGACCGGTGTCCCGAATAGCAGAATAAGTATTTAAAAAAAATAAAGAATCGACTGTTAGGCGGTAGGATGTTCGCCAGGCCAGCTAGTTACCTATAAAATTAAGAAATAAGACTTGCAGTGGGAGGTCAATTCAATTAATTCAACATTCGCCCATCACACAATAATACAATAACGCGAGACCTTCGTACACGCGTATTTTCGTCAATTATTAAATTAATTAGAACCAAACGGTGAAAGGTAAGCCAAATTATGAACAACAAACAATAATTATAATACGGCATTTGACATTGCCTTGACAGCGAAATAAGTAAAGGTTCAAACGAGTATTGTTCTCAAGACAGTAGACATCAATTACAGAGATAATAGTTTGAAATATATTTAGTTATTACTTGAAGGCCTTCGTTTAATGTTATTTTGGGAGCGCGAGGTAAATGAGTGGCCCTTTATGAAGTGGAAACTAATATTATTCGAAACGTAAATACCTAATAATTATATTGAAATTACCTATATGTGTTTATAAATATGTATTTACTTTTCAATGATAAAATAATTAATTATTTTATTTCATATATACAATCAAGTATACTACTGTATTTAATATTTTCTTAAACTACAAAAAAAACGAAAAAAAAATATTTTTAATTAATAATCACTTTATTTTATTTAAGAGTCATTATGGGAACTACTAATACAATGTTCCTCAGGTCGTAGGTTCGATCATTGCATTGGACTTTCTCTCTATGTGCGATAATATTCGCTCGTAAAGGAATACAACGTGAGGAAACATGCTTGGACTAGATCCAAAAAGACGACGGCGTTTGTCAGACACAGGAGTCTGATCATCTACCTGCCTATTAGATTGACAAAAGATCACGATATGGAAAACTGAGGCCCAGACCTAGAAGGCTATTTATTTATGAGACCTTAACTGTAAATTACTATTTTGATTGGCGTTGTTTCCTAAATAACCTCTTGGTGGTGACATTCACAACATAAATCTATTATTATAGACGTTGCATTTGTTTGTTGCCTTAAGGTGCGATATCATAGTCACCAAAACAGTTTCTAAACTTGATTACTGGTTACGGCAGCTAACAAATAGCACCCAGACATTATTTATTTATTTATTTTATTTATTTATTGCGTTTTAGGAAGATTTACGGTATTTTAACAGAAGGTAATACCTATAGATAATCCATAAATACCTTAAGGAGATAGGAGGAATAAAATTAACATTTATGAATTTATAATACTATGAAAAAATTAAAGAACTTTAGTAAATAAAAAATTAAGTATGAAATAGCAGAAGATTAAAATGTATAACTATTCTAATGGAAATAGCTGGATGTGAATGTGCGTCTCACAGAGTCTGGAAGAACAGGAAAGATCGATGTCAAACTGGGTTGAATATTGGTTGTAGGTCTGTACACTTCGAATCATGAATGTATTTTTCCTATAGTTGATATTAACTGGAGGCATTTTGAAAAAAGGGCGGTGTCTGAACCATAATAAGTCAGTTCACAAGTTGAGCTTTGCTAACATAAGCGGGTAAACGCCAAATCAATCCAAATTTAATAGCTCATTCAATCAGCGCGATATATTTCAATTTGACAAGCTTGTTCGATTTAACGGATGAAAAATTCGTGACATCTGACGGGGGAGGCGCGGGATGATGGAAAGCGGTATTTTGTCGTCGGCGTGCGATAAACATCAATATTAATTTGTATCTTCCCGCTTCATTGGGTGTGTCTTCTTAATGGGAATTTGACGTATTGTACGACTGTATGATAGGAATATCACCAACCGTCACCATACTGTTATTAAGGTGCTAACAGTAGATAACGGCTCTTAAAGAGCAAAAAGTCCTTTTGTGCAATTCACCGAAATTTGCTTATAAATAGAAAAATCTAGAAATAGGTACACAACTCGTTTGTTTTGAGAGTATTAGTAAGTACAGTTTTATAACTGTTCCTATTCGAACTGAAATATTAATTATATCTTTATTTAATTATCGAAGTTGTTACAAATCTGTAGCATTATTAACAATGATAAGCGGGTTATTAGAGATCAAATAAATGTTAAAATATATTTCATATATGCCATTTTAGGTACGAAATATATTATATAATATTATCTTAGCCTCATTTAAGTTAAAACTAACATGTTTAACAACATAATAACCGTCACCTTATTACATACAATATTAAACCGTTTGTCATGTAATATAATGTTAAGATAAGAGCATCTTAATTATTAATTCTCTTCACAATAAATACTGAGAGCATGTGTTACATTCAACTTAATTAATAGAGGCTTTAACGCCCTTTAACATAATTATCTATGCTTTTGTGAACCAGAGGAAAACGCGAAATCTTATTATTTACTATATTTATATACAGTAGTGGCTGTAATAAAATAATAATTAATGTTCGTGTGTGTATAGTACTGGGTTTGGTAAGATTAATAACGGTTAATTAACTATCTACGATCTAAAAATACGACTACTAAATACATTTTCATTTTTTATTTTCATTTGATAGCCCCGATGGTTCCATTTTCAAATAATAAAAACACTTCTTAGTAGTTGCTACACATCACTGTGAGACAATAGCCACAGAAGTATCTTCTTCCTATCCAGTACACTCTTGACAGAGCGGTCGTGATCGCTATGAAGTAGTAGTAATAGAAGGAGCAGATGTGATGCGCTTTTTACATAGTTTAGTACGTACGTTTCGCCATCGTTGCCTATTAGAGGTCATACTGCTGCACTGATTCAGTGAATCTCCTACGGCAGACTTGATTTGGTCAGTATGCGTAGGTGATCTTCCGCGCGGTCTAGTGCCTTCCACCTTCCCTTGGACGACAGGTGTTCTATGGACTGATCACCTCGCCGAGATACGTGTCCGAAGAATGTAAGGATGCGAGATTGTACTGTTGAAAACAGACGCTGTTTAATACCGAGTTCTTGAAGTATCGAGACGTTTGTTAGAAACTCGATCCACGAAACCCCAAGCATTCTCCTCCAGCACCACATTTCCAGAGCGTCTATTTTCTACCTTTCCACATCTCGCAAGGTCCACGTTTCAGCTGCGCACAGTATATACCTGAGGATTACTAGATTTAAAAAATGCGTAATATATAAACACATTGTCAAGATCTTTCTTTAACAAGGTTGTATGTCACCATCACATAGATATAACTATGTGCGAAACAGGCTGTTGATAGCTTAGTTTGATTAGCTGATTACTGTGATGTGTAATTAATGACTGAGAACGTTCAGGTGAGAATGTGTACAGAATAATTACAAGACAATACTATTAACGTAATTCAAAGAGTTACGAGACATCCGCTTTAGTTAGGAAATTCTAAATGCACTTCAATGTCAAGAGGTCTAATTAAAAATTAGGTTATGGACTGAGATGTTATCGGAGTTCGTCCGGAAGTTAACTAGAATTTTTGAATTAATTTTACAGTCGCTTGCTTCTTCGAGATCGACTGTTGCATGGTTAAGTTAATTATACTAACTCCTCGTTCGATATCCCACAAAACCAATTTTGTTGACCAGAAAAATATACTAAAATTATTACCACCTTCTAAGAACTTATAGATCACTGCCATTACTTTAAAGGGGAAGGTGATTAATTTTTAAAAGGCAAGGTGCCTTTATCGCGTGGGCGAGTATTTAGACCATAAGTTTGACACCAATTATAAATAACTTATTATTATGACATTATGTTAATGTTATTATTATATGACATACAAATTATTTAATATGACATTTGCATGCCTATTTATATATGGCTGGTTCTAATTAATCGATCTATAATTATTACAGACGTAATAAAATATAAGTGGCGCTACAACCTTTTAGGTCTGGGCCTCAGATTTCTGTATGTTTCATTGTGAAATCGTCATTGTTTTTTTTTCTAATGGGTTGTAGGTGATCAGTATTCTATGCCTGACACATTTTATTGGATCTAAGTTATTTGGATTTAAAGTTACCTCACTGTGTCCTCGAGCGAGTTTTAAATATATATAGACATAGACAGAAATAACATTGGTGCACAGCGAAGGAACTTACGAGCTCAGGGATGAGAATCGCACGCTGAAGTTTCTAGCACTGCCCAGGCGCAAAAATCTCTGTTTAATAAAACTTGTGGCAAAACTCCCGTCCATAATTTAGGACGGATAGTTTGTATTAATACCAAAATACATATAAATACTTCTTTTTGGTAATTTTTCTTCTACCTCATAATTAGTTACTACTTATATATATTAATTGTGAATCAATTAACAATTTTTTTTTTTTTGATTTTACTTTATTTTAGTTATAGGTAGTGTTACATGTTATTTTGAGTATTTTTTTATTAATTATTAATGCACTTTTTGTTCTTCTTCTGTAGGTGTTTCTTTTTTTATTGTTCCATATTAGGGTTTCCTGGAAGAATTCGCTTGTTAGCGATAAGGCCTCCCGTTGTTTTTGTATAAAGTAACAAACTGTGAATAAATAAATACTATGTTCTTTCTTTCTATATAAACGAAAAGAAAACGTCTTACTAACGTTTTATGAATCGGTAATAGTACGTACCGTATAATTGTCTTGTCACAATATAAAAAATATTCTTAAATTAAGGCACATTTACGAGTAAATAGTTGGAACATAAGTAACTGCAACGTTAATTAACATTACAAAACCAGTTCTAAATTGCATCATTGTTTTTCTACTTCAACAGTTTCAAATTAAAATCGCTTTGTGCGCTTAGCAAATTTTCACTACGACCTTGAACACTGTCCTACATTCCGTGTACTTTCAGAAAGAGCAATGCGCCAGAAATTTGTCGATGGTTCGTCAGCTGGTTTTGCATAATAATAGTACAATGGATCGATTCGTACAAGCTTGTAGCTATTACAAAACATCGAAACACCTCGGGAACGCCCTCTCGCGTCTCATGAATTATTCGTTGTTGCGAATTGTGACAACATCAATTCTGCCCTCATACCTGTTCGCTACAATCTTTGGTGGTTAAGAAATAAATTATGAATTTCTTACAGTAAAAAGGAATAAGATAAGAATACACCTAATAAGTTCGCGTATGTATATACAGTAGAACCTCTATTAGTCGAACATCAAGGGAGACGCCAAAAAATTCGAGTTATAGAGTTTTCAACTTATGGAGGATTTCGATTTTGAAGAGTTTGAGGTTTATTCTTATAAATTAAGCTAAATTTCAAAGGGAATCAAAATTGAACACCTGACACAAAGCAAGCAAACACGTGTTTCCATGAGTCATAAATTTATTATTGTATACTCCTAAAATGTTTTCTAAGAAACAATAGTGTACTCACATTGTCGGCAAGTTCTTAAAGTCGGTAACTTATTTTTGTTCGAACAATAGAGATAATAAATTCCAAATGATCAAGTTCTAAAGGTTGTAAAATAAAACGTTCGAGATACAGAGGTCAAATTTAATTTTTCGAGTTATAGAGTGAAAATATGTACCAAAATGGCTTGGAGGGACTCTGTGATTAATTCGATTAACAGAGGGTCAAGTTTTCAAGTAATGGAGGTTTTGGTGTTTTAAGGGAAGAGAACGAAACATTTTTTCGAGATTTGGAGGTTTTTGACTTATCGAGGTTCGGCTTAACGAGGTTCTACTGTAATACTTATAATTATATTAAGATAAGAAACTTCGTCCTTCTTTTGGTCGTTTATTTTATTACTAATATATAAACCAACCCGTATACAGATATAATAGTATATAAACGATATGTATATCTATGTATTTTAAATTGAGTATGTTTAAGTACGAGTACGTACTTCACAGAGGAAACTGATATTTTATGACAAAGATATAACCGGCAATTTCTCGTTAATTTAAATTCGTTTTCCGTTACAACAACAACAATTTCGAATAATTTCCGTTAAGACTTTTATTAACATGGGCCGCGCCCAATAAGTTTGATCATGAAAGACTCAATTCCTTTTTCAAATAAAATGAACAACAAAACGCGAAGTCGGGGACTTCATCCTGTCGAGTCGTAAAATTAATTTCCTTGAACGTTCTCAACCTTAGCATATAAATGTCGTGAAATCAAGACGTTAATTTAGAAAAGTGTATTTTCTTTGTGAATAAATAATATCCCTATTAAGAATTATATTCAAAGGAAATTTTATTTTCAGGCCGCCTAACTTCGTGAGAGCCGTCTTCAGTACGAGAGCCCTTAAGAAACGTAAGTTAAGCATGTTTAACAAAGTACTAGTTAAGCTTAAGGAATACACTTAAATTAAGCTATTTTACAAAATACAACTTGAAGATTGAACATTCTTTCAGTTGCTTTAAAAAATTGTTTGTTACTGATCAATAAATCGTCGTTTGAACTTGAGTTTAAATTAAATGGACTAAATCAAATACAATATTTATTTCTATAATTAAAATCTGGGTTGAAAACTTAGCCAGTGGTCAATACACGTTGGCACTAAAACTACACTAAATGTATGAAATAAGTAAGAGAAGAATAAGAATGAACAATCTTTTTAGTTTTAATTTCACTGGCCATTACTATTGACAAAACTCTATGGCACGCTAGACAATCTACTTTTATTTTTTACACAGGTCAACACTGACAATGTTGTAACGTGAATTCAAAATAGAAAAGTCTGTGTAATGTATTCCATCTCATTCTTTTACACGTTCAATCCTACAGATATGTTTGTCTCTTTCTACATAACGCCTCAACTTTTCGTGTTACACTTGATTTTACTCCTCATAAAATTTCCGTACCGGGCCTTATAACTCAAAGCGTTTCTTAAGGAGTAAACTCCAAAAAAAACAAATTACATTTTAATGCGTAAACATTGTTATGACATTTTTTATGCATTAAGATATTTTTTAATATAATTTTAAATATTCCGGCCAGGACCTTACATTGTTCGAAGTGGATTAAGGCTTGATCGTTTAATAGTAACAGCATTTACCGTGATATAGCAATTACAGGGATTCAGCAAAATCTCTTTCAACTGAACACAATGACCAACTTAAATTAAACGACCAAATTTAATACTGATTAAAAAAGCATTACCGATATTAAATTGAACGTTAAAATGAGTGTTGTAATGACAAAATTAATTGCGCAGAAGTTAATCACATATTAATATTTTGTGAGCCATATTTAGAGAAAATTATATTCCTTTAATAATGTAACTAAAGCTATAATGTCCTCCAATTACCTACAACTTATATCAATTAACACATTACATACTCAGTAGATAAATTGTACATGTGTGTGTGAAAAAGCAAAAGTGCATTTCTTTATATAATACCTGCATACTCTTTAATTGGTTATCTATAAATAAAAATATGATTATAGTTACAACTGTTACTTACTTACCTGTTTACTTAATTTACCTCTCTTAACTTGTGTCTCACGGGTCTCCCATAACAGCTGCTCTAAGGAAAGCTATAGAGAAAACAGTGGAGAGCTAGCACTTGCTTAGGCTTTACAGTGACAGCGACCTTCAGCAATGAAGAATACGACTGAGAAGAGACCGTGTCAGCTCAGCGTCCTCAACCCCAGGCCATGTTTGAACTTTGGCTGTGCACCAATGTATTACGTATGCAATTTAGATGTGCCGGTACTAAAAATAAATAAATAAAATCTAATCTAAGACCCAAACATTAAAACTGAATAAATCTCATTTATAGACTACTAGCTGGCCTGGCGAACATCGTACCGCCTAACAGTCGATTCTTTATTTTTTTTAAATACTTAATATTTGGGACAACGGTCTAGCTAGTAAGATAAAAAAAAGAAAGTTGATAAGACAACAAATACATTATGTCAAAAAATTAAAATTTACCTTCCCGGAACCCCTCCACTAACACTTGAACTTTATGATATGGTATTAAAGTTCAAATTGACTTTTAAGTATTATTACGAATATTTTGTATGGGAATATAGAAAAGTGTTGTTTTTAGACTTTTTCACCCACTTTTTTTTAATTTTTCTCTCCGTAAGAACCATCCTCGTACTTCAAGGAATATTATAAAAAAAGAATCAGACAAATCGGTTAAGCCGTTTTCATGTTATGTCGTGACAACGGAAAACGGGTTTCATTTTTATATATAAAGATTTCAAATCCTAAAGATGTCATAGAAGTTATTTTGTAAGCTTTGCACTCCTAGTGACTTCCGTTAATTATTTCCTTAATACTATGCGTCATAGTAACTTGATATAAATAAATTAATCGACACCTTCACGCTTGTTGGTCATATAAGCGCAGTGTCACCATGTTGTGACTCAGCTTATAAGAGATTATTTAATCAATTCAATTTATATTTTATGCAACTATTTGGATATACAATTATCTAAGGTGGAAACAGCTGTCATTACCAGATGTGTTAAGAAATATAGGAGAACTGTTTGCTGTTTAGAGAGTTAGGGAAGTTACCGTGGGTCAAAAATGTATCAAAAATCGCTGCAAATTCTTTGCATCAATCGCATTTCATTATAACCCCTTGTATGGCAAATATGATCACACTTTAAATACATTTAATATATTAATTTCCTGGAATCTACCTCAATTACAACGTATGATTAAACAATCATAGATCTTAAAACATAATAGTACCTTTAGAATGAAATCTCATTGTTTTGGCCTCCGAAATGGGAATTTTTCAATACTCCTGTGCCACTTCACACACACCTTACGAACGAACCAGCATTATTTATCGAATTCGAAAATATTCAAAACTGAAATATGTCTGAACCAATTCGCCTTCAATAAAAGAGCGTTCCAATACTTATAAGGCCGGCAACGCACTCGCGTGCTTTGCGTGTTTGTTCTATAAAAAATAAAATCTAAGTAACATCGCAGCAAATATTGTCGTTTCCTAAAAATAACATTAATATTCTTAATACATCTCAAACAATAACCGAAAAGCTGTTAATATAATTAAGTATCGGCAACTTTAAGGACTCCCCTTCAATATCCCGGGCTCGAGGATAAATGGATAAGGGTAAACAGCATAAAGAGCCTTTTGTATCCCAAATTAAATGTCACCGACGTCATTATTCAATGTTGCGACACGCACCGGCCGAGTGTCGCTCTCGATAACCCGATGAACTTCTATTGTATAATAATTAACCAGTGATTTAGATTCATAAAAACAAAATCATTTCCACTGCTATAGCTACAGCACTTACATGTCTCTTCTACGACGTGACCAGAGACCAAAGCGCTGATGAAACAATTTATTTTTGTTACGTAAACTTCAAAAACGTTAGAACTAAACGGAAGCCCATGCAAACGCATCATGAAAAATTAATGCGTTCTGCTGTCAAATCGATCATTATCGTATTGAAATAACTTTCGTAACGTTAAAGCTAAGGCCGCAGAAGCATAGAGAATGTAAAATGAATCGCGCGTTTCGTTTCGTCAAACGGAGAGACGGGTCGTAAGGCGTGCCTGTGATTGGTCTAGAAACTTTGACGTGTAGAATTGACAACTGACAATCAAACAAAATGCGCTAGTGTTTTGTCTTTCAATTGTCTTTTCAACACCGTAACATATTTATAGAACGAGAACGAAAAAAGTTCAAACAGTGTATTCTTAATAACTTCTCATTAGCTTTATATTTTATGAATAACAGGATAAAAATACCAACGAACATTTCCCCATTTACTATAGTACATGGATAATAATTAATATATTGTTAATAATATTAATTATTGGGAGCTTTTCCTCAAACCTCGGAAACAATTAATATCGACGTCACGTGTAAAAGGCGTTTAGAAGCCACTCATTAATTACAATCGTAACGGTTGTCGAAGGCTCTCATATTAAGAAGATATTTATGACTAAAATATACATAACCGAGTCTATAAAGTATGTGTAATGTTATATGCTTTTATAATATCGAAATTAATGAATTAAAAATTATTTGTTTTAAACTAAACTACCTATTAAATTGTATTTTTTTAACAATTATTTGCTTCTCAAAATATACAAACAACATAAATGATTAGATTTAAAAATCATAGAGGTTTATACTAACTCCTAAAAGGAACTAACTCAACATTTTGGGATAGTGAAACTAGTGTAGTGAATTTAGTGTGAAAACTGACAGCTGTTAATAAACATTACCTTAGTTTAATATGTAATAGTCGTAAAGATTTAAGTCAACATAATACAACATCTCTCTCTCTCTCTCTTGTAGACTTTATAGTTAGAAAAATGTGTGTTTTTTTGATAAATTTGTTTCATTCTTACTTTCTAAAACCCCATTAATATTCAATGTAAACAGCTTTTAATTTTACATTATTGTTGCTCAAGTTATTGATAAAAACTTTTCAATTTCTAAACACAACTTATTATATTCAAAGTCTTCAATTCTAGACATAATATTGCAATATAAGCAACCAAGGCCCTAACGCATTCATCATTAGCAGTGTAAGACAAAGCTGAAGTCGCTCAAATGCACAACTCAACTCGCTAACAAATAGCGGGGACAGTCTAATCAAGGGGTCACAAAGTCAAAACATACAAACGGCTAGATAGTAGGTATTGTGCTAGTATTTGCAAGTGTTTGAAAAGGGTGCTTCAAACCCATAAGTATATATTTTAACTCGGAATTTATTATTATGCATGCAAGTGTTTAATTGTGGCTTAAAGGTAACAAAAGCTTTTTAAACACTTCACGCCTAAGCTGGCATGGGATGAAGTGTTTATAATCTATGCATAGATATTTTTTTCACTAAATCCCCTATATAATTTTTTTTTATTTAATATTTTAATTTTCTATAGGATAACACTTTGGCAACTGTCGAATCTTTTAAGGTTTGAATAAATATTGTTTTTTTTTATATAAAACAGGGGAAATAGGCAGGAAGCTTATCTCATCTCAAAAAATTCCACCCTTGGACACTTACTTTGCCAGAAGGCTCGCAAATGCGTCGTCGGCGTATTATAAATTCGTATTTTCTTGAGGGATCTAAGTGGCATTAGTTCTAATATACTTCTGTGGGCAGCTGGTTCCACATGGTGTACGGCACTCCTGCACTGCCTTGTCCTGGAACGACAGACGTCGAGGGAGGCTCACCTGATATTAAGTAATACCGTGGACACTCACATTGCCAGAAGGTTCGCAAGTGCGTTGCCGGTCTTTATATTTGTATGTACTATAGTTCGGAGTTAACAAAATAAACTTAAATCGAATCAGTAGATCATAAGCTAGTAACATCAAAGTTTATGTGTAATAAAATTAATGTCTAGCAACTTTAATATGCGTTCTTTTGATGAAGAGGCGTGATCACGAATAAGAAACTTAATTTTGCAATATCATTGTTTATTGTTTGCCAATCAATAATGTACAACGTTAAATACTCTACCCATCTCTGTGGAAATCTGTTTGTTTTCAAAGGCACCTCCTACCACCAACGATTTATGAATTCGGCTTCCACCACCACGATGAAACCTGGAACCAGATATATTGTATACATATTTGTGCCGCAGAAATGGGCTGTTTGGGGTATTTGTTGTGCGTCTCCGAGGGAGTCGGTACCGAATTAAATATTATGACAATATCTGGTCAATATATTCTTGAAGCCTTGTTGTATGTACAAAAAAATATAAACGATTTTAAAACAAATGGTGACTTTCACCAGTATAATACGCGAAATAGAACCGATTTGAGTGTACAACCCACCAGCCTCCAGAAGATAAACCACTCCTTATATAGAAATTGTATTCGTTTATACAACAAACTCCCAAGCAAAATTAGAGAATTAGCACTGAATAAATTCAAAGCTCTCGTTAAACGTAAATTAATCAATAAAGCTTTTTATAAATTTGACGAATACTTAAATGATCCTAATCCTTGGGATTGATTTGCTCCAGTTCAAACAATTTGTATGACTCAATACTTGGCGATTTAAAAGAGTGGCGGATAGTTTCTTGCCAGTTCTACTTACCCGCTCTACGCCCTTGACTTGCGAACTGGTAGTAAATGAAAATTTACAATTAATTTAAATTATTTTTGACGTCCATAAGTGTACTTGTTTACCTATATGAATAAAGATGTTTTGAGTTTGAGTTTGATATTGAGCGATTGCATAGTGTACGCTGCGCCAGAGTGTGTGATAATATCAAAAAAGGAGCCATTCCCCTTTTTTTGTTAAAAATTATAAATTACAAGAGATTTACACGTTTCCCTTACATTACACAGAGTATATAGGGCGGCGATTAAACAAAAGACTAGCGACATCTCTCATCTACGACTAGAATTAATATGAGGATTAATTCTGAACTCGCGCAGGCAGCTTGCAAATCCCCTCTTTAGATTGGAGGAAAGCAAAATTTGTAAGCTCTCATAAAATTCCTCTATAATAATACAAATTGCAAGTCGCAAATGAACAGTGTCAATTATACATATCATGTGGTTTTTGGATAATTATTCATTCTGAGCGCGTTTCAATTTGTTCACGAGGTTTGTGGTTCATATCGATTCGGTTTAAATGCCTACATTGAATATAAAGTCATCATAAAATAGATGCTTCGTTCAGATAAGTATTTCTTTTCACTTCGTTACCTTAAACATACATGTAAAAAACAGGTTACATAAGTTATTACGCAACGGGCCGCCTTATCACTTACAAGCGATTTCTTCCAGACTTCCTCCCCTTCAAACACACCTTCAACTGAGGGTAAAGTACAAGAAGTGCATAAGTAATTAACAAAAAACAAACACGAGAAATTTACCAACTAAAAGTAAAAAAAAAATTGACACTACAACCTCTTTAGGCCTGGGCCTCAGATTTCTGAATCTGTTTCATGATATTTTTTTATTCTAATAGGCAAGTAGGTTATTAGCCTCCAGTGCCTGACACACGCACCGACTTTTTGGGTCTAAGACATGTCGGTTTCCTTCACCGTTCGAGCGCATGCTAAATGCGCACATAGAAAGTCCAATGGTGCACAGCCAAGGATCGAACCTACGACCTCAAGGATGAGAGTCGCACGCTGAAGCCACTAGGCCAACACAAATAAAAGTAAACTAAACTAAAATCTAAAAATAATGACAATAAAAAGTAAAAGCTAAACTTTGCACTAGTAACTAACTTCTACGTCGGTAATAACGAGGCAGATGATCAAAATGAAGATAGTAGATTTGTTAAAGCATGATTATTTGACGACCTAGGAAAATCAGCCTAAACGCTCTTTATAAACTTAATGGGTGACCGGCTGCCCAAAACACTACCAAGTAATATTTTTCTGTCACAATAATTTTAATCTATAACCTAGTGAAACATTTAAACAACAATTAATTACAGAAGTATATTGTTGGACTCCATCTGAAATCAAGTTACAAAGTACAAAGACATTCAAATACGTGATTCAAGTTTCAACTTAATTTGAGAACCTTCAAAGGCTTCTTAGATTTCACATACTCGGAATAATAATTCCATTTTCAAACATACAACTAAGTTTTATGTTATTCATATAAGTTCGCCGTCACTTATAAACACAGTATTTCGTACATATTATATTAACATATTATACATATTTTTAGTCTAATTCCTCGGGAATTTATTCAGAATAGTTCTAGGTTGAGGGCGGCATGCTAGGTATATTATAATTACTAAGGTCCTATTCAATGTACCAAAATATTTAAATTCATTTAAAAACAATATGCATTGTATTTGATAACTTTAGTTTAGTTTACTTGTATATAAATAAAAGAGGAGTGATTTGTTTGTTTGTAATGGATTAACTCGAAGGATGCGGCCCTCAAACTAATAAAAGGCTTTTAATTTAAACTAGACTCGATAAAACTTTGCAAATACGATCATAAATATATTTGTTTCATTTTCCTTACAGTAAGTTGGTACAATTTTAGAAAACAGTCCTAAATTTATCCATTTATCTGTTTAATTACTGAAAACCTAAATAACCAATTAGACTTGTAATAATTAAATTTAATCTATGAGCGTAACAGCACGTTCGCCTTGAAAATAGATTTCTATTCTGCGTATTTGACTAAATGTGCTCACGATTCACTACCAGACGATCATTAATAAATCGCCTATTTGCAAGGAATGGAACATTCATATTGAGTAATTATATAAAAAACCGCACAAAAGCCATATAAAAATATGCATGCGTATGTCATATTAATTATCATAATCTCATAACTGTTTTAATAGAGTACTTAGAACTCTCCAATACTATAGTAGGGGAGCCCACGATGCTAAATAGGGATTTACTCCAGCGTCATAGAGACCTATTGGGTTGCAAAGCTTAGATAATAATAAGACAAAAATGTTATAATAATGTATACCTTTTTGATCGGTGGGGGGAGCGGCTATAGATTTTCAAAAATGTAAATAAAACCATGCCATGGAAATACTCCAGCGCATCAGATATTGATAGCATCCATAAAGGCACCTTGCCTTTAGAAATTTAATCACCTTCCCCTTCAAAGTATTACACGGCGGTGATCTATAACTTCTTATTAAGGTGATTAAATAGTTTCATAGCCATGGCGTAACAATTATTTAAATACACCGTGGCCCGATATGCATCCACAGCCGTGATGAATCCCTCGGTAAATACAGGCAAGTTTCTATAAATGTTTTGAATAATGATATAAAATTAGATAATATGTTCATTTCTTAAAATAACAATAGTACATTATACAATTTAAAACAATTCCATAGTCATTAAACAATGACCGTTATTGAAGTTACTTTATCATACAAAAACATACCACCAATATGCTTTCTGTCTATAGAAAATAAGACAATTCATAAAACCATACGTTCCCTAGATAATTCACAAGATCGTCTGATCAGATTAAATAAAGTGAAGGTAAGATGTTCATCCTTGCCACGCAATAAGCTTTTCATAAGCTCTGCCTACAGACATAAGCTTAACTTATATCTTTATTAATTAATATAATATAGTATTCAAGTCTTCTCATAATAAAATTGCAAAACGTTAAGGAATATTTTCTTGAACGTCTGGTGAGAATTTAAAGGAAATCAATAGCACTAAATTGTTTAAGGAAAATTCTTCAAATAGTTTGCTAGATGCTAGATGGCCCTGTATTCCTAGAAGCAGCTATACAAACTCTAGAACATTGCCGGGTTAAAAATGTATTATGGCAATGTTTATTAAATAACATTAATAATTCTCTTAAGTTCCTATCAGCCAGGACATATTTCAAATAGACTGCTTTCTTATGCTACAAGCTTGAGTTTGGCAGTGCGTGTCGTTTTTTTTGTTTTAATTTGTATAATTAATTCATTAGTACGCAACTGTTCTCCACACGCACGTGCCCACTTTAACATTTATTTTTATAATATACATAGTAATTAAAATACGTAGGTAAGACATAGTTTTTAGTCCACTGGGACGTCAAACAAAATTTCAACTTATTTACTAAGACTACTCATATAATTATGTAACAAAATAGGAAATTTATACCACGTGACACTCACTAACAAACGGCATAAGGACACAATTTGCAAAGCAAAAGTATTTCACTCACAACATTCGCATGACCTATTCTTTCTTGGGCTATTTTTGTACAATAAACTCGACATTCGACTTAGGGTCCTTCAAGAAAAGAGCGTACCAATTCTTAAAAGGCCGGCAACGCACTTGCGAGCCTTCTGGCATTGTGAGTGTCCATGGACGGCGGTATCACTTAACATCAGGTGAGCCTCCTGCCCGTTTGCCTCCTATCACATAAAAAAAAAAATCTTCCTTAAGTGCAAACAGTAAAAAATTAATTTAAAATAGAAAAAAACAGTAAATGGCAACAAAATTAGAAAATTTAATTCTTTCACACACCCACAACCATTCAAACTTTAGTGTTATTTTGTTCTGTTACTTTAGTTCAGTCTAAGTATGTAGTCATCTCTGTATATTTTCTATCCGCGATGGAAGGCAGGTGACTACAGAACTTCTATAGTTCTATTATAGGCACCAGTGTCTGACAAAGATGGTCAAAACCTGCCTAATGTAAACCTGTAAAATGCAATATTGTGGAGTGAAAATATATATTAATAATTTAGATTATAGTCAATAAACCACAAATATTACACAATATTACGGTATTATTGTACCATATATACGGCATAACGAGCCACTTTTATTTTTAATTATTTGAAATTGTGAAGCCGTTAAAACCAGTTTCATTTTATAATAAATATGTATATATTTATGGTCCCATCAATTTGAAAAGAAAATTACTGTTCTATTCTACAAAGGGTTTCTTACATTATATATAAATTAAAATCCTACAACAGAATAATTCTACATGCATCTAATTTACATTCGTGTTTCACGGGTTAAGATCCTTTTGACCTGACCTTTCTTTATTCCAATCTCATATTAATTAAGTTGAATTATTCTGAATGTGTGTTGAAAGTTATTTGAAATGCTTTGAAGTTGCGATTTGTTTAAAATATTTAACGTAGCTTTATAAACCAGCTTTACCCGTAATGAGAATTATTAAACAACATATAGTGTGTTGTATTTGTGTGTTACCTTACTGTAAGTGTATATGTGTCAGTGTGTGAAGTAACCGACTTCACACACTGACACATATAGACCTTATTTTTTAGACGATGGTTGCCTCCTGCCCATTTGCCCCCAGTTATACATAAAACAAAACAATATTAGACTGTTATTAAACAAGTGTCAGGCAATTTTAAAACTATTGACAAAGTGAGAAAACCTCAATAAAAACGGAACAATGCCGATTATTAATGTTTGCAATGCGCCAGCGCAGGCATTAGTGCATTATCGTATATGATTAGGCCATGCGCCGTGGGACCTTCCCACGGGACAGCGTTACCCCAACAATAACGAATTATTTCAATTGTCACTTATTCAACGTACGTGCACGTTCGTTAATCTTAATATATATAAATCTCGTGTCACAATGTTTGTCCTCAATGGACTCCTAAACTACAGAACCGATATCAATTAAATTTGCACACCATGTGCAGATCGATGCAACTTGAGAGATAGGATAGTTTAAATCTCAAATTATAGTCGCAATTTTAATTTATTGCTAATTATTTGTCTGTTATTATTTGACAGTCACAAATCACAATTCTAACAGATGGCGCCGCGCCGTGTTGAAAGTACCAACGTTTCACATAAGATACTATTTAACATCTGTAACAAAAACCTTAGCCACAGCAACGCTTGGACGAGTCTACTAGTTAGACTATGTAGTGTTAGTGTAGCTATGATTAAAATTAAAATAAAACTCTATATATTAAATCTAAAAAATATAATTTGAAACTAAACGTAAAATTCTATTCTAATATCATTTTTGTACATGTTGTTACATGGTAGGCCACTAATTTTTTTTCTTACCTCGATTATTAGGTACCAGGATAGTTTGGTCACCTTAAATGCGCTTTAAATATTTAAGAATGTTAAGAGCTTAATAAATTTAATTCATAACAATGGTTAATGTTCGCATTCTTCGAAAGTTTGGGTTTGAATAAGAATCCCACACTTTTTTTTAAATAATTAGCTTCTATATTATAAATGAGTTCAATGCTTTCCTAACAATACAAATTAAATATTTAATTTTTTAGAATACTAGATCAGTTTTGTTATATAAAGCGAGTATTTATAAAGATTAAGCTAGAAATTTATACATATTTATAATAAATATTGGGGATATAATTGGAATCTCTTCGGAGTATATGGCCTATCCATTTCCACTTGCGTCCCTTGACCTACTATTCGATGTTTCTCGGCAGCACTCCCTAACTTGCCCATTAGCAATCTTCTTGGGCCAGTAGACACCCAGAATACTGAGAAACCGCGGTTGACGAAGACTAGGAGCAGGTACCAGATGTGGTGAGTGATCTTCCACCTTTCACACCCATAGACCAGCGCAGATTTAATGTTGGATCTGAATATTTTTACCATGACTCGTCGCGTCACCTACCGTGACTACCATACACGCCAGAGTTGTGCAAAGGTTGCTCGGGCCTTGGCAATGCGTGAAGTAATGTCGTGTTCTGTACCTCTAAAGACTAGCCTAGCCTAGCCTTTTTTTTTTCATGTCAGTAAAATATCATATAATGTTGTGACTGAAACAATAATTCAATGATGTATTCAGTGTTATCGAAGTTCTGAACTATATATCAAATTCAATAGCAGTTATTTATCGATACAGTTTCAAAACTCAATTTGTCATATAGAGCCTGTAGGCGTTCGCTACTATTGTAACTGTTATGTCGGTTCACGTATAAAATTATAGTAGTATTATCAATATTTACTACTAAGTAGTTTTAGCCTTGAGGTAAATTCATTTTAAATGCTATTAAATTTTTAATTTTTAATTTTATTCGAAAATGGACAAAAAAGTATTAGAAAACAATATTTTTTTGTGTTATTTGTCCCTGTATTAAGGGAGGGCCTTGTACTAAGAGATACAAATCGGTTACTAAATATATCATCCGGCCCACGGACGGATAAGCTAAGAAAAACAAAAAATATATTAAATTTATTCGGGTTTTTATATCAGTTAAAAATGATGAAAAGATTGACCAATTCACTATATCTTATTGTAGATAATCTGCAGATATATCAATAAAAATGTTTAAACAGCAGTAACCAAATTAAATAATTTGCGGGCGTAAACGAAACAAACTAATAACTCACTTAGTACACGAATGCTAATTTTATTCATGTAGGTGGATGTAGCTTGCATTCGAATGCTTTTAAACATTGCTATAAATATACCTTATGATGTGATGCAAAATACTTTCCACAGATTAAGCCAATAGATGGCGTACAAATATAAACAATTAATAAATGGCAACATTTCAATATGCTTTATTATAATATAAAATATAAGTTTGTTTGATGTGGCAGTGTCTCAATGCCTGTATAACACTCCAAATATTGATTTTATGGTTGTTAAAGAAGTTTTATTTGACTAAAAGTCTAGAGTATCTTCACAACTCGTTATAATGGCCCGTAATTTGAAAATAATGTTAAGAAAACTTAATTCTATTCGTGTTATTTCCATCAAGAGTCCTGAGTTTGGTCTCATCCCGACAATATAGAACCTATTTTTATATTAACTTCCACACAGGAAGTGTTAATATAATGAGCAATATACTAAAGCATTGCTACAAGGCACTATTGATCTAGCAAACACAGTTAATTCGTACACTCGAATAAACAGCAAACTAATACCTAATCTAATCAACGTTGTTTTCTCTGTGAAAACTTGGTAAAACATGGCAACACCGTCACGAACATCATCAATGAAAATCACGATTGGAATTATTAGATAGCGCAATCCAATTTCGTTGGTATAACGCCTGTGTCACAATGCAATTTGTTATACAAGTTTCGACACAAGTCCTACGTTTTCATCTTCATAATATTTGCTATTCGTGTTCGGATAACAGTATTTGAATGTTGACGTTTATATTCACAGAATATAGCCGAGAGTTGATCTCTATAAATATTGTTCAAGAAGGGATATATGAGATTTTTTACAAGGTGACGTACAGTTATTTGTAATTGGCAATAGGGTATAGACTATAGATCCAACCGTTCTACTATTAATGGCAAGAGACCTAGCGTACTCTGCATAAATGAACTTAATATATAATTAAAGGCAAAATTCTACTAAAGACTAGGCGGTATGGTCGAAAAGAAAAAAACTAGCGTACTCTGCTTATATATAGATACTGTGTCAAGCTTTAAAAAAGTAGTTTTAACGTACAAGGGATTAAGGAAAATTCTAGCTTTCGACGAGGAATACTAATTAGCTCTAAAGGGCCTGATCGACGGACGAGTAAGACCGCGGTTTTATGGCTCGTCGGTAAAGCTCGCCGGTGTATCATTGCAAAACCACGGTTTTAAATACCGCCGAGCCTGGCTCGCGGCTCGTCGTCGTGCTATATTTTTTACTCGGCTCGCCATGCAAAACCGCCTGTCGGAAAGAGAACAAGACATGTTTGCGACTGTTTTGCTTGCTAATCGATCAGCACCAACGAGCCGCGAGCCAGGTTCGTCGGTATTTAAAACCACGGTCTTACTCGCCCGTCGATCATAGGCTTAAGACTGACTCCCGAACACCAAAAATAACGGTTTTTGTCACAGTGGAGTCATAGTTAAGTTTCGTCTCTAAATCTCAGCCTAGCAATTCTCATAACGCAACATATACGCAGATTTTTACTTGAAACTGGCATAATTTTTTTTAATATTATAAAAAAAAACAAATACGTGATATTTCGGATTGTTAGTAAGGCAAAATCTGTAGGCTTACACACTTTTAGTTTTCAATTTGAAATTTCTCTTAGCGTCATGTGCCGTTTATATGTAAGCGTAATCAAGCTCGCAATTACCGTCCTATTTATTCACACACAAGCTGGCGTCCACAGATTCTTTAATGCAATTGCGTCATCTACATTTCGATTCACGTCAGCTAGCGCGGTTCATTTGGTGGTCATTATTCCGTAGCACGTCGCATGTCGAGGGCCTGTCACTCGGCTCCGATAGGCCGTGACTTCGCATCACATACGAATTCCCTAAATACCCAACTCATTAGATAAATCTATGCTTTTCAATTCTCAAAGTGTGGAACTTTTTAGTACATATTGGCAAATGTCGAAATTGTTCTTAGTTTAATTATTAATTCTAAAATTAAATAGGTTTTGATGTTGAAAGAGTATTATTGTATATGTTAACTTACACGTGTATCTTTCTTCATTAAACTTTCAAAAATATATAACAAATGGACGACTAAATAGCTGTGAAAAATTGAATTTGGAATACCTTACCAAAGAGGAGATATTTGAAGTCAAAGTGGCCAGTCCGACAAAACGTCAATTTCATATGTAAGGACCTAATATTTCTTGAACGCCAATTATAGTAATAGTGTCGTATAGTCCACAAAATACATATTTATTACATTTTTAGGAAACGTTATTTTTTATATAATTTAAGCTTATTCAAAATTAAAACCTGATGAGTAAAAAAATGGCCAAAACCAAATATAAGAAGTAGTAGTCCTTAGTCGAATAAAAAATTCGCTTTAAGATGTTTTGCTCATCATGACAACAATTTTTGCACCTTCTTAAGATCTTAGAAAAGGTAGCTTCCTGAAACTTATTATTCGCTAAGATAACACGGAAGCAGTTTAGAAAGGTATCCAAGTTTTCAAAAGCCTTCACTTAAAGCTCCATTAGGAAGCTTGAATAGTTTATAAGTTAGTGATAGCTTGTAAATCATTGAAAGTTTGTTAAAAACATTAGCGCCTTAGCGATTTTAGTATTGCTCATAGGACGTATCTATTTATATAGCTTCAATAAATAAGTAAAATAAATCAGTGGCGCTACAACCTCTTTAGGTCTTGGCCTCAGATTTCTGAATCTGTTTCATGATCATTTTTAAATCTAATAGGCAAGTAGGTGATCAGCCTCGACTTTTTGGGTCTAAGACATGTCGGTTTCCTCACGATGTTTTCCTTCACCGTTCGAGCAAATGTTAAATGCGCACATAGAAAGAATGTGCATAGCTAGGGAACGAACCTACGACATCAGCCCTGCGATTATGTAACTCACTTTTCGAACTCACACGGCGGTTTTCGCATCGGCGGTCGCTCTCAAATCAGTCGTGAAGCAGTCATTTTATGATTTGGCGTTCTGATAAACAATAAACTACAAGCTCCCACCTTTTCAGAACGCCAGAGTGGAACTGAACTGAAGTGAACTGGAATGAGTGTCGCACGCTGAAGCCACTAGGCCAACACTACCATAGCTTCAATACTTATGTCAATTTTATAATCAAAGTCAAATCGTTTATTTCAATTAGACCATCTAAAATGGCACTTTTGAACGTCAAAAAAAAAAATATATATATAAAGATGATTCTAGTTGCCCCTTCCAAAAGGTAGTTTCGTGTGGAGAAGAATGGGCAAGAAACTCCACACTTACTCTTTTAAACTAGGTTTACAATATTTTGTTACATTTGTTAAATAATTATATGTGAAGACAATGTACTCTTAGAATAAACTACTATACTAAAAAAGTTAGTATACATGTTCCTCACATATTTACAAATATCGAAACCGTAGAATATTAACATTAAAGAGTAATAAAAATATTAAAAAAAAAACACAACAAAACAGTGTGTGAGATACAAAAAAAAAATAATAATAATAATTACATTTGTAGCATTATATAGATTAAAAAATAATAATAATAAGCAAAAAATCAGCAACCAATTTGATTTTGTCCAGGCTATAGAGCCAATCATAGGATTGTCCTATGGAGCAGGACCAGCATGTTTCCAAGCATTCTTATCTTGAATATAATCATCTAATTTGTAATATGCTTGTTTACAAAGTGTACTTTTAATAAAACATTTAAATTTTCGTTCATTTAGTTTTAAAATGTCACAAGGTATTTTATTGTAACATTTCACACAGTACCCCATAAATGAATTTTGAACTTTGGCTAATCTGAAAGATGGTTGAGCTATTTTATCTTTATTTCTAGTACTAAAATTATGTCTTTCATTTATTTTACTAAAAAGATGTAGATAATACTCATTTATATGAAATTAATCACGACGTTCCCTTAACGTCCTATATTTTCCAACCCTCTCCATATTTAAACACGTTTTTATCCATGAAATGAAACTCACAACTGAGCAATATATTCGATCTTTTCTGTAGTAACAAGACACCAATATATACACCAAAATCAGGAAATCGTTTTACAGTAAAACAAAAATAGCTAATTATTTATTAATACAATCGTGTTTCTTGTACATTTGCGAATATTAGGACGGGAGCGTAACTATTATCTCATTAAAGGACAAGTGCGTGCTTGGAGGTTGTGAATGTATTCGAATCGAGTTTTGATTATGCCAACATGTGGCGTTTACGTATTCGACACACGTAGGTTTCTTACATAGATAATTTCATGAAGAGTCCCTGTGTATTCTACAGTAAACTAAGTCACGTTGTTTCCAACTTTCATAGGTTCTTTAAAGTGAAAACCATTGGTGCTGCAATATTTCTAATCTCAGATTTCTGATAACTAGACAATCTAATAGACAAGTACCAGCACGAGTGTCAGGCACATGAGGTGCCTGACACTCGCGGTCGACTTTTTGGCTCTAAGGCAAGCCGGTTACCTCACGGTGTTTTTCTTCACCATTGGAATGCTAAATGCGCATATAGACAACGTTCATTGGTGAACTGGAGATTGAACATACGACCTCAGGGATGTGAAGCACGCTGAAGCCTCACTGCTGTTCTTTTTAACCGATTTAATTTGTATTATATTTTCAAGTATTGATTGACACCAATGTAAATGATTCAAAAGTAGACACATAGATTCATGCATCCTTCTGTTTATGAATCTCTGACATAGACAATATTTAATAAGTATTTGTCTATATTTATTGAAATCTAAATGCATCAATTCTGTGATACCACAGACTCAAACTTAGAAGTTGTGTTGTATATAATCTGTTAAATTCAAAGACAAAGCTATATTCAGAAAATAGGCGACAGCACTATAACTTGAAGCATTATAACCAAGAATTTGAATAGTATTAATAAAAAGTAACGTTGTTCTAAACTAGCCAATAAATACTACTATCAAAATAAGGTATATTCACGGCCGTTGGTTTTCAAGTATCAAATTTATTTTTATGTATATTTTTATTGTTTGCGGTAAGGATTGTCGCCTCCTTAGGGGCTGTTTGTATGCGGACTGAAAAGAATTACGTGCGATCCTCTTCCAGAAATGGCGATAAAACAATTTGTTCGAGATATATGTGAGGCAACGAAACTATTCGCAGAATTAAATTTTAAAACACTTTTTATTCTAAATATAACTAAGCGTAGTCGGTATGTGCGTACACCTGAGCCTACCTAATAAATAAAAAATAACGGTTGGCTACGCACTTGCGAACCGAAATGTGAGTGACCATGGGCGGCGGTATCACTTAACGTCAGATAGGCCTGCCCGTTTGTCCAATGTTACATAAAAAAATAATAAGAACAGTCGTACCGAACACAAAGCCCAGTTTAGCCAACCTACGCTCGCCAATCAGCGCGACCTGCCTTGCGATTCTGTAACTCACTTTTCGAACTCTCACAGCGGCTTTTGCAGTCAGTCGTGAAGCAGTCATTTAACGATTTGGCATTCTGATAAACAATAAACTACAAGCTCCCTCCGCTTGTCAAGACGTAATGTGAAATTGCTTAACAGAGTACCATGAGATTCCAAAAATGACGTGAGTGACGAAGAGAGCGTTGTTAGTGCGAGGTGAACTCACGGATTAACAGAATCGCACGGCAGAACAAGAGCCAAAAAGAAATGAACACAAAAACAGAAATCGTAGGAAAATACAGGATTTTAACATAATTATGTAGGATTAATAATACTAAAGCGACCTCACTTTTTTGTTATAATAACGTTGAGTGTAGATTTTGTCCCCGCTAACAAAATATAAAATTGCATGCGTATATAACGCTCTTCAAAGCGTCATGTCTACGAATAATGATGACGCGTCTGAAGCACACGTGACGATGAATTAAGCTTTGTGTATGTTGTTAGGTTTAGTTGTATAACGCGGAAAAATAAAATGCATTTCTATAAACTCCGTCACTCGGGCGCTCGCAAGCAATGCGATAACTCAAAATTGTGCTCTTGACAGATGACAGTTGACAATTACTGTCGTTTGTTTAGGTTCACACTCACTTTCTTAAAATATATGTAGTATAGTTCTCAATAATACCGTGAATACTATAATAGTTTTTTATTAGATAGTATTTTATTAGATTTCTTATTTATATTTGCGTCGAATTGGAAAAAAAATATAAATTGAGTGTACGACTATTGTCTAAACAATTGATATATTTTTCACAACCCTCGGGAAACCAAATTAAATTAATACAAACATTAACCATTCCGAAGCAATATGCATTACCTAAACAAATATTACATCCCCAAAACAGCGCTATAGATTTATTTGTATTTTTCTTTGATTATGTATATTTTAGTCCCTAGTTGGATCCTTATAATTCCAATAATACAAAAAAATCTGTGGCGCTACAACCTCTTTTTAGGTGTGAGCTTCAGATTTCTGAATCTATTTCATGATCATTTGTCAATCTAATAGGCAAGTAGGTAATCAGCTTCCTGTGCCTAATACACGCCGTCGACTTTTTGGGTCTAAAAGCCGATTTCCTCACGATGTTTTCCCTTAGCGTTCGAGCGAATGTTAAATGCGCACATAGAAAGAAAGTCCATTGGTTTACAGCTGGGGATTGAACCTACGATCTCAGGAATGAGAGTCACAGGCTTAGTCTTCTTGGCCGACACTGCTATAATTCCGATAACAAACTTCAGAATGAGAAACTTGAAATTGCATTTAAAACCACTTACATCTTTAATTTAATTTAAAAAAAACAAAATACGATTTCTGAACGTAAGCGGAAACAAGAAAAAACATCGCATTATTGATGTATCGAGTAGTCAGTTCCACAGAACACCAAAGAGGGTCAATCTATGACATGCAATAACTCTTCCTGCATCTCAGGTAACCTCTATTACGTGAGCAAACACATTACACTTTTAGCTTCCTTCATCATAGTAACGAGGAACCGCTACACAATATGTTATGGTACACAATATGTTAGTTTAACTTAATTTTTATAGAATATGGGCTAAGGAGACGCTCACCTGATATTAAATGATGTATGCTCACAATGCCAAGTATCACGTATACGTTAGCAGCCTTTTAAAATTAGTTCACTCACTTCACAGTAGGATTATTGTACTTATTAGTAAACGGGCAAGTTTTACAAGTGCCGCTTAATGTTCTACCTTTTATTTCAAATTATATACGACTTCACAACCAAAACTACAAAAAGCGTTACTACTGTAACAGCCTATATCAATCAGTATTTTAGGTAAATCATATTCCTTTCTTTACATAGTACAAAAAGCAGCTTTCCGCGGCCTACGCAGAAATATTTTTGCTACGCTTTTCTGTTTCGCGAAGACGCGTGGGATACACAAACAATAATTGTTTCCGGTAGGTAGATACTTTAAAACAACAAAATAAAGCTATTAGGGTATAATTGCCTTGCTAATACACTTGAATATATTATTCATGATGACCATACAATCGTAATTGCTTTAGTATATGCTACCGTATTATCATTTACTATACCAGCAAATGGAAGCATAGCGCTTTTAATAATAATAATTTATACACAAGAATATAGTACAAAAATGTTATGGTGGTACAATCTAATGTTCCCATATTCTGCCGCACATAATGGCGTGCAAATTTAACTTAAAAGGTAGAATTGAAGTTACGAGTAGAATTACAATATAAGTCATTATAGTCAATTCTTATATCTTTTATCACATTATTAAAATACACTTATGGACACATCTATTGGCCCACCTTGCATTTTCAGTTTCTTTTGGTCCTACCTAAAAATTTATATTAGGTCGAGTAAAAGGTTTTTATGCAGTTTTGAACCTGGCACATTCATAATTGCATTCAATATTTTTTTTTTTAATTTCGAACACAGAATTTAAAGAAACAAAAGACAATTTGGAGCCTGCTCATTGATATCAAACAATCGAATACTAAAAAAACTTGATTAAATTGGTTTAGTTGGATTTAATTCTTGAAAGTGTGATTTTCTCTTTGGTTTTGCAACAAACATTACTTATTCTTAACATTAAGATGAGGTTCTATCAATAATCTATGGATACTTCGCCTGAAGTCGCCGCCCAAGCTGTGGCACTTATCCGGGCCGGACACAGCCAAAGAAATGTGAGTGATCAACTTAATTTAAGTCGATCTGCGTTCCGAAACGTTTATCGGAGATACCTAGAGACTGGCGACTTTGTTCGTCGCCAAGGAAGGCCACGATTTCGGGTCACAACTGAAAGGCAGGATCGATTCATCGTGACGACCAGCTTGAGAAATCGTCACCTTACCTCCATTGAGATACAAAACCAACTTCGCGACTTCCATGGAGTAAATGTGAGCGCTCGAACTGTTTGGAGAAGATTAAAAGAACGCGATATGGTACCACACAAGCCAGCTTATGGCCCAAAACTAACGCGAGTCCACCGAATAGCGCGCCTTCATTTCGCGCGCTCACACTGAAATTGGACTCAGCAGCATTGGAACGGTGTACTCTTTTCTGATGAGTCTAAAATTGCATTACATGGCAATGATGGAAGGAAGAAGGTCTACCGACGTAAGGGAGAGCGTTTTGCACAATGCTGCTTTGAAGAGAGGGTTGCTTATGGCGGTGGCTCATGGACTGTCTGGGGCGGTATATCCGCGAGCGGCAAAACTCAACTTGAGCTTGTGTGCAACTTGGTCCCGTACCACGGCTGCCAACATTAAATGCTGAAAGGTACATTCTTGAGTGCTTTGAACCTCACGTGATGCCATAAGCGGACTATGTGGGCCCAAATTTCCTTTTTATGCATGGATAATGCAAGAGCCCATACGGCCGGCATCGTCAGAGAATATCTTCGGGATGTGAACATCGCAGTTATGGACTAGCCAGCCAGAAGCCCAGATATGAACCCCGTTGAGCACATGTGGGACGACCTAAAAAGACGTGTTAGGGCTCGTCAGCTAGTTGCCCAGACGATGCAGGAATTGAAAACTGCCATAGAAGAGGAATGGGAGATGATCCCTCAAAATTTAATAGAGCGGTTGATAAACTCTATGCCTAATCGTATGAGAGCTGTCGTAGATGGCCATGGAGGCAACACGCGTTATTAAATTAAACCTTTATTTGATAAAACACGTTTTTTATTCAAAAATCAACTGACTTCATCAAGGCACCTACCCGACTTGTTAGGCGTATCTCCATGTGGTGTGGTATTCTAAATTCAAATTTAAAACAATACGATCGAAAAAGATGGTAAAATGTATCAGGTTCAAAACTGCATAAAAACTTTTTACTCGACCTAATATAAATTTTTAGTTAGGACCAAAAGAAACTGAAAATGCAAGGTGGGCCAATAGATGTGTCCAGAAGTGTATATTATTACGTTATCAAATTATTATTAATTATAATGTTTCATAATATTTTTTTTCCAAAAGTAGTCAATTTTTAAAAACTGTATTAGGAAGTTTAAATTTGTTTGGTAAATTATTATAAGCCTTGATTGCCACAAAGGATGTTTTTCCTATACAGTTCCAGATGAATTTTAGGCATTGCCAATTTCACCCCATGTCTACTATGACAGTGGTCCATTACCGTCCATTTATGTTTCTGTCAACAAATAAGGACATTTCCAAAATATATACAGGGCAGAGATAAAATTTTGAGCTCCCTAAATAAAGGCACAACTAGAAAGTTTACCTACAATTTGTATCTATATATTAATGTTAAATCAGTTTTTGAGCTTTATTTGAAACAGTATCTATATAAACTTAACTTTACCTCCAAGCCGTTGTTTGTTAACGAATATTCTATATAGTATCAACAATTACTCTCAACCTATTCAAGAATACCATAAATCGTAAGTATACACAGAGTAAACAAGGCTATAAAAGAAAAACTATAATGAAACGAGCTGAATAGAGTATATTTTGTTCAGTACCTGTGATGGGTATCGCAATGGTATCTTTTATGTAGCCAATATTCCAGAGTACTTGAAAGTTTCAGCCATGAAAATAAACGAGTTATTTTGTAGTCTTCAGACATTTATTGCTAAGAAATAACCATTTGTTACATACGAGTGATAAATATTGTTGTTCGTTAAGGATGTTACATATAGATAAACCCTGGGTAGTATTTTTATTCTAGTATCATAAATCACGTGAAAACAATATTTATATTTATTGAATTAATACAATGGCGCTACAACCCTTGGTTTTATGTACCTCTCTTAACCTTATTTCTTCTTAATAAGCAAGCCTTATTCCAATCAGGCTTAAGTGCTTATGTCAATTTCTGGGATAAAGGCATCCCATTCTGACGCCTCAAGGTTGAGTCAGCTCAAGACATTAAACCAACACCGCTCTTACCATCATATTAATCGTCTCTACTCTCTGCACACATACAATTTAACATTACGATCGATTATTTTTCCACTTACCATTGTTTAGCACTTAAGATACTTCTAAAATAATATTTGTTGAATGTAGCAATGTGCCCTCCTGTCACACGAAGTAGTGTAGCTATTTTTATATAGTACAGGGACACAAACGGGCAGGAGGCTCACCTAATGTTAAGGGATGGATGCCTATGGACACTCACACTGTCAAAAAGCAAGTGCGTTGCCGGCCTTTAAATACATTTATATCGCGAGTTATCGAATGACAAAAAGTATGATCAACTAAGAAGTACATAATTAAACCCTTAAATGATAACAATCACAGCATATTTTGTTTCTGCTGGTGCCTTTGATAACTGTATTGAACCTTATTCATTTATACCATAAATTTTAGTCAGTAGGTTGAAATTCCATCTGAAAAACTATTAGACGGACTGAAGGAATCAATTAAGCTTCATCCATTATTAAAACATTATTAAGACCGTTCCTTATCTTTCATTTTTATCCTTCAATAAGCTTGTTCTAAGGAAACTATTCGATATTGATTTCAATAAATTCTTAGCATTTAATTGCTTTCTTTATACTGTCTAGTACCTCCTTCCTTTATCTAAGACTAGCAGCCTGTCCCGGCTTCGCATGGGTAAATTTTTTTTTTTTAATTTTGTAGGTATTTATATGTTCCTTAATATTGTGGAACATTTTTTTTACTATCATCAATAGCTTTCGCAGCGCATACTGTGAAAGATATTTTATAGTTTTTTTTACACCTTGGGTAACATTTTGTATTTTTAGTAGGGATCCTTATTTTTTTCTTGCAATTAAAATAGCCTATATTAATCAGTGAAAATGTAGCATTCAAATGGTAAAAGAAATTTTAAAATCGGTCCAGTACTTTATGAGTCAATTCGATACAAACGTACTTACATACAAATCTTTCCTCTTTATAATATGTATTAGTATAGATATAGATATATATGAATTCAATAACAAATTTAGAAAAAAAATAGTCTTTGAGAGGTAATAAAAGACGCAGAAGTGTTGAGCAGTCTCATCTAAGTAGCTTCATCATTTGACTCTTATCCTTCAGAGAGAGGTAGTAGGTTCAAACCTCAGCTGTGCAAACGATTAATAGTGCGCAATTAATACTCGCTTGTACGGTGATTCTCGCAGTTTAATACTCGCAGACCCAAAAAGTCGACGGCGTGTGTCAGGCACAGACGATATAGGAAGGCTAATCACCTATTTGCTTATTAGACAAATTAATGATCACGAAACATATTATACAGAAATCTGATACAAAAGATGGTATAACTGGTTTTATTTTACGTAAATAGAGATATTTTAAGTAACAAGTTTATGAGTAAACAAATTCTATTAAGCAAATTCAATTATAGTAATAGGCTATGGAAATTGTATTGACTGTATTCCAACTATATAAGACAAAAGATTCATGTAAGTAAACTTTTGTGATCACTTTTATCGCCTCACGATAGTTTTCATGATATATATAAACCAACAACAAATCAAATCCGATCATAATTTTTGCTATGAACTAACACTTAATTCACTTAACACTACAATCTTACGGCCTGGCCACGGAGATCGGCGGTGCGAACCGCGATGCGGGATGCGAGGCGACCATTCGCGCGGGGCCGTTTGCAGGCCACGGACCAGTCACGTTTGCCGCCGCGACCAGTAAGGAAGTTCGACAGCGAAATGTCTTTATCGAAATCATCTCGATATTGCTTGGAAAGTAATAGCTTTTGGTGCAAGACCTAATATTTGGATAAATTGTGGAGAATTCCACAAGAAGTATGAGAAATTCAGAATATATCCAGAACTATTTTTTTGAGTATACCAGAATGAGTATTGAAACCTTCAATAATATTCTTAAGAATATTCAACCAGAATTGGAGAAAAAAGTTAATGCAAATAGAATTTTAAGTGCCGCTGAAAAATTGTTTTTGAGATTAAGGTATATTAAATTAATGCTGTGGATGGCCAGACTTCCAAATAGCTGGTCTAGCCACTATTTCAGTAACAAAAAAACTCTGTATTCATTTTTCGCCGCGACCACGACTAAACTTATTTATTCCCTTCTCTATTCGCCGCGACTGCCGCTCGACTCCGTGGCTTGCACCGTACTGATTCATGCATTTGTTTCGCTCGCCCGTCGCGACGTCAGTCGCCCGCGCGATTCGCTCGCTACATTTCGCCGGTCGCATCGCTGGTCGCCGTTGCGCGTGGCTTGATTAGTACATTGCTATGAGTTTATTTCAGTCGCTAGACGCATCGCGGTTCGCACCGCGCGAATATTCGCGTCGGCGAATGTCCCGTGGCCAGGCTGTTAGGTATATAAATGAAAAAAATCTATATTAATACAATTAAAATCACAATTAACATTATACAAATAGTAACATAATAATAAAATAATATACATTGAAATAAATAACTAAACTTAAAATAAACTAAAATATATCATTAAAAGAAGTCCCTTTAGGCAAGGTTCCGAAGATACTGGCAGCGTTTCTCCTTTGAATTGCTAGACTAATTCTTTGTCCGAGGTAGCTGCCAGATCTTCGGTTTCCTGTGATGTCGACTAACCTTTTTGAAATTTCTTTAAAAAGCCTTAAAGCGCTAGGACCCCACGGACCTAGGGTCTCGACAATAGGGGTTGATCGTAGAGGGGTGAAAAAAGTAACGGTTATATGTATTTTATAATGCTGTATCATAAAAAAATAGAAATTAAAAATTTTATCTAAAAAATAAAAAATAAAATTTAGGCGTGGGCTACACCTTACATTTAGGGGGATGAAAAATAGATGTTGGCCGATTCTCATAGACACCGGATAAGCACAAAAAATTTCATCAGAATCGGTCAAGCCGTTTCGGAGGAGTATGGCAACGAAAACTGTGACACGAGAATTTTATATATTAGAAGATGTTTAATATTTACAAAAAGGGTTTATCCAGAAATCATACCATTAATATTCGACCTCATTCAAGCCTTTGTAATATTCAAACGTTGAATCACGATGTGCTATTAAAACTACTAGGCATGAATAGCTACTCAATTCGCCACGTCTCATAGCTGACTTTTGACCTCAGATTATAATGACTGAACCTACAGATAAAACCTACGCTTTATATACCAATTAAGCATTAATGATGGATAACACCATTAGGTAAATGGAAATATCGAACTTGCACCTCATTCTAAACAATACAATAGACATCACCTTGACTTATGAGTCAAAATTTGTCAAGGATTTTAACTGTTGCGTCAGTATTTAGTAAAAAATACATAACACTTAGATAATTGTTTCTCCTTATTATATACAAATAGATAGAATAGGCCCCTGTATTTGCATGCTTTATAAAATGTGTGGTATATATACATGAGTTTTGAGGGGTAAAGAAACCATTAGACAGGACGTAGACAGGAAACCATAAGAGTCGTAAATTTCTTTGACAAATTTTACGACTCGTTGCAATTACGACGGGTTTACGTGTGTATAGTTTGACTTGGATTATACAAAACAGTAAATGGGATTTACAAAACTACATAGGTAGGTGACCAATATTGGCTTAGAGGTAAATTCGTATGAAGTTGGAGTTCAAACCCTAATGTTTACATGTCCATACAGTGACAATAAACAGTGTGAAAAACAGTAGTGTGTCTTCTAAAACTATCCAAAAATTAATATTACTGATTGTCGTTGCAATAAACAAGCGGTTTCAAACTTTTTCCCAACACTTCCAACACATTATCGTGATATTCTAAATAGCTACACATTTTTTTTTATGTAATAGGAGGCAAACGGGCAGGAGGCTCATCTAATGTTAAGTGATCCCTCCGCCTATGGACACTTACACTTCCAGAAGGCTCGTAAGTACGTTGCCGGCCTTTTTAAGAATTGGTACGCTCTTTTCTTGAAGGACCCTAAGTCGAATTGGTATATAGCAGTGGTCAATCTGGCAGGAGGCTCATCTGATGTTAAGTGATGGACATTCCAAATGCCAGAGGGATCGCAATTGCGTTGCCGGACTTTTAAAATCTTGATAAATTATTGGAGAAATCGGTTCAGCAACTTTCGGTTTATCGCGTTCACGAAAAGACGCCAGGGGACTTTTTATATATAAGGACAAACGTGGCCTTTAATATTAATCAGATATAATGTATCAAAAATTTACTCAGATTTGACACGTTTAGACGTGAGTGAAGGGTATTGTTATTTTATGTTCACAGTAATTGAACAAGAATGACCTTTCTATGTTGAAGGTATCACGACAAAACAACGAAAAATCCGCCACGACTAGACGAAATACCTTGTCTCGATGACGTTTTAAGGATTTTTTAACAATGAAGCAATAGATATTTTATAAATAGTAGAAGCTTTTTATATTAAATGGTTGTTTAATAGGTTATCTGAGCAGTGTTGGCCTAGTGGCTTCAACGTGCGACTCTCATCCTTGAGGTCGTAACTTCGATCCCCGGCTTTACTTACGGACTTTGTTTCTATGTGCGCATTTAACATTCGCTCGAATGGTGAAGGAAAACATCGTGAGGAAACCGACATGTCTTAGACCCAAAAAGTCGACGGCGTGTGTCAGGCGTGTGGAGGCTGATCATCTACTTGCCTATAAAATTTAAAAATGATCATGAAACCGATTCAGAAATCTGAGGCCCAGACCTAAAGAGGTTGTAGCGCCACAGATTTTTTAAATAGGTTATCTAATAACCATGTCCGATAAAGTAAAGCCGTATCTACAATTAAACAAAAACTAATTGGTTTACATCATTGTGAAGGAAAATTTCGGAATATTAACAACAACATTCCTATGATTTTGATGAGAGCTATCTTTTGCATTTACACTCGATAGCAACCTTTAGTGATACAATAACGGAGCCAATCATAAGACTAATAGTTTTATTTAATTGATTAAAACCAGTAGAGAAACCTCCTGCCCATTTGCCCCCTGTTCTTTAAAAAAATGAGAAAATATAATAGGCCTTCCATTGATGCACAAATGTGATCAAACACATCACCTTAGGATTAAGAGACTGACAGTCAAGATTCATCGTTCATATGAAACTGATATTTAGTTTTTATTGTTCATTTACATTATTACATTTAGCACCAAATCCATTTGATCTAATCCTGAAGGGCTTATAAATAAAACAGGAACGCCAAATAAATGTACATTTAAAACAGTATTTAGTATTTCATAAATAATTTATATAGCATTCTTGACATTGTAATTCCGACTGTGATAAGGCTTTCGTGACCGCTCCCCGGAGCATGCTATATTCAATTTTGCGAAAGAAATAATGTTCCTTATCACCGTGTAAAATAGTAATTTATGTTGCATTAAAAGTTTTACTCGAGAGATTTTACACAATAATTTTGTCATACTCTCTGGTATATTTAAGCTATTGTATAAGGGTTCTGCATTTCGATAACTAGAGTTAATAATCAATATTATAGTAGAGTACCGGAAAATCAGCAAACAAAAGCGTGCAATTAAAAATATGGAGACCGTTCAGACCCCGCAAATAAATTAATTATTTTTTGAATCGCATATCTCAACGAGAATGATTTTTTTTTATAGAAGGGCAAATGGGCAGTAGGCTCACCTGATATTAAGTAATACCGCCCATGGACACACTCCATGCCAGAGTCGACGATATACATATATGCAAAGACGTTGCCGGCCTTTGAAGAATGGGTACGCTCTTTTCTTGAAGGATTCTAAGTAGAATTGGTTCGGAAATACTTCAATACATCATAGTCTTAAAATTTCGTTTTTCTATGGGTTTTTTATGGGCATCTGCGCTATTGTTATTATACCGTCTAAACGTAAATTATACCCTAAGTCTAACTAGAACTCGGATACAAAAAACACACATACGAATCATATATGACATACGACAAACGAAACTATGAGACCCGTTTTGGCGTTTTATTGATTTACGCATTCAAAACTTTTTAGTCTCATGTTATTTTCCTATTTGTACTAGGAAAGCTAAGAGAGAATAGTTCTGTATTTAATTATCGTATACTAAAACAATTTGAGTTATTCTGAATTCGAATTTCGATCAATCAATTAAAATATGAATGGAACGTCTAACAAAAGATAACAATGGGTCGACCTCGTCATATTGAATCGAACCAATCAAAATATTAAAGGTTGTAAGATTCTATTATTAAAAGTTATACTTAGATACTAGTGGTTATAATGCTCAATTAGTAAGAGTATTTTGTCACAGAGCAGTGTTGCCTAGTGGCTTCAGCGTGCGACTCTCATCCCTGAGGTCGTAGGTTCGATCCCCGGCTGTGCACCAATGGGCTTTCTTTCTATGTGCGCATTTAACATTCGCTCGAGCGGTGAAAGAAAACATCGTGACTCGTGAGGAAATATGATACACAATGGGTATATTTTAACCGCTTTATAAAATACAGCCCAATTCCTCCGTTTTAATTAAAGCCCTCTATCACTCTTCATCGCAGTGTTAAGACAATTTGACGGAAAGAGAGGGAAGAGTACTTCCACTAATCTATAACTCTCTTATTTACGTAATGTAATATGTAAAAATCTACCCTTTAAGACAAATTTGCACGCCAATATATGTGACAGAATATGTGAAGTTTAGATTGTACCACAACAATATTATTGTACCATAGTCTTGCAAATAAATTATTATTAAAATAGTATAATTAAAATATATATGTACGTAGTTAATAATTATATTTAATTATAATGTAATGAGTAATAAGGCTGGCTACAAAAAGGTTTTAGGCGTCAAATCAATCCTGATAAACATCACCACATCAATACCAATTCTATAATGATGTCATGTCTCCAGTCACGGTCGATATTGAATACACATAAACTCCTATACTGATTTTGTACCATTCATCACGTTAACTGACGGGCATTGTAAACATTATAGATTTAATTCATCAAATTATTTGGCTTTGTATGTGCGGCCTTTGAAATTTCAAAGTGTAAATTAAATACACGTTAGTGACTTTACAAAGAGTATTTGCTTTATTGAGAATTGTGTATAAAAATATTATTTTATATTATGTCAATACAATATAAAACTTGAATGCAAGAGAAATATTTGCGCAGAATCGAGCAGACTGTTTGTTGTTTTTTGCAAAATGTATCTAAAGCTAAAATTAAAGAAAAATACATGTGTGTGTACTTATGTACACGAGTTAGAAGTTATACTTCTTTGGTGTAACAAGATAAAAATCTTTCTAAAATTTTTATCTTTCGCCTCATTCTACGGTTGTAGAAAAAATAACACTAAAAATAGAAAAAAGGTATTTAATACATTAAAAGTTTTATTATAACGCATTTAATCTAGTTAAATAATAAAGTTTATTTAAATATCACAAAAAAAAATTCTTGATAATTAAAGAAATGGACATTTTTTATTTTAAAATGGTGACTATGCTAACTTGAGTATGTCGGCTTTTTGTGACGGTGTGCGGGTGTCGGTTTTTAGTGACGGTGTGCGCGAGCATCGTAAAAATTTACTCTCATAATTTTTCTGTAACGCGCCAAAAGAAGTATAACTTCAAAACTTCTTCCTGTACACTAGCTCCTCACGAAGCAAATACCAGCGTTAATTAAAGACCCTTGCACATTAATGCACCTATGGTATTTGATAAATTTGATTATCCTATTGCGGAGTCAATACAATACTAAGGATTAATATTTATTAAAACTTTGGAAATAATGTATTGTTTGAGACCAAAATTGATTAACATAAAAAGGCTATCAACCCCAAATCTCAAGCTTTTTTCGAAATGTTTTCTTGTTTATGTGATTCGTACATTGGAGCAGAAGTTTTGCAACTAAATTGTGCCGTAAAGAAGCAATAAGTATAATATACCTACTTATTTATATTCACGTGAAAAACGTGAATTATTCTTTGTTACAGTATTCGGGATGTATACCAGACAGTAGACGTTGTACCTGTAAACAAGGTCCTTATTACAAGTCCTTATTATATACGTACCAATCGTTAACATAATATATCCGACATTTCATATGTTACGGAAAATTCATATATACGTAATATATTGTTACGAGCTAGGGGGTCGGATAGAAACGCCGTAGATCTCTTCAAGGGTTTATTTTCAATTAAATCTACGAGGAATTTGTTACACTAAAAACTGGAAATTACGCACTAACATTCACTGAATACACACACAAAATACTGTCACTAATTACACGCACTTCACACAATACTTGTATTCACTTGTCTTCACTATATTCGCACTTTGTCACTCCGATGTTTATCGCTTGATATCGCATTCGAAACTGAACTAACTGATCGCGTTTCGGCTCGCTTATATATCCCTGGGAATAGTCTTGCAAGTTCGAGAACTCTCTAGGCGGGAGCGCTATTGAGTAGCGATCGCACAATTCTAGAACGTGCGTGCTATCTCTCTCGCACATTGCTCCGTCCTTGTCTTACGGTGTTCTAGAGTGCTCGGTCTAGCTTCGAGAAGGTTCCGATCTTCCGTCTCTCTCTCGCATCATTCCGTCCTTGTCCCACACCTAGAAAATTCGTTCTAGACTATTCTTCCATCATAGGGGTATAACCAGGCCTGAAAACGCCTGAAAACGGGTTTCCTGAAAAGTGTATCACTCGACTGCACTTGTTCTGAAACGGCCTGAAAAAATGTTTCAGGCTCCTGAAAACTACGGTAAAATTATGAGAATTATGAATCTCTAATATGCGATTGACCCTCTCCTGAAACGGTCAGAAATCACTTTTCAGCCTGCTGAAAACTTCTCTAACTAGTGGAAAAATCTAAAAACATTGCAGTCGACCCGTCTTCGTAACACTACCCCCTCCTTAGACATGCTCGTCCCGAGCATCATTACTTCCTTTATAGGGAGCCAATCGATTTATGTGAACGACTTTCGGTTTGCTCCTTAAACCACTCATTTTCTTTATCCGGTAAGTAACGTCATTAATCTTCGTGACTATCGTGTATGGACCGTCCCAGTCAGCTTGAAGCTTTGGTGATTTGCCTTTGCGTTTTGTTGGGTTATGGAGCCATACTTGCGAGCCTTCTTTAAATTCTATGTGATTCGTCTTCCTGTCATACCTAATCTTCGTAGTCTCACTTATTTTGCTTTGTGATGCTCGTACGTGTTCATGAATTTCATACAGTCTATTACGCAGATCCGCAGCATATTCTGTAACACTCTCCGGAGTGTCAGGTGGTCGACCCGTTACAATGTCTGCTGGTAATCTAAGTTGTCTCCCAAACATGGCTAAAGCAGGTGTAACATTCGTGGTTTCATGAACCGCAGACCGGTATGACATTAAAAATAATGGAATATACTTGTCCCAGTCTTTTTGATGGCTGTCCACCAATTTTGCCAAGTGCCTTTCCAAGGTTTGATTAAAGCGTTCCACCATTCCATCTGACTGTGGGTGATATGGAGTAGTCCGCGTCTTATGAATTCCCATTAGTCGGCATACTTCTTGAAACAATAAAGACTCAAAATTTCTTCCCTGATCACTGTGAATCTCCAAGGGTACTCCGAATCTAGAGAATACGTCATTTACAAGAATCTCAGCTACTGTAACTGCCTCTTGATTGGGAATAGCGAACACTTCGGGCCACTTCGTAAAGTAATCCATAACAACCATGATGTGCTTATTTCCTTTTTCTGTTAACGGAAATGGTCCAGCTACGTCAACGGCTATCCTCTCCCATGGAGCTCCGACATTGTATTGCTTCATACCAGCTCTAGTTCTCGTCTGTGGGCCTTTGACTGCTGCACAAGCTTTACATTTCCGAATCCAGTCTTCCACATCTTCACGGCAATGTATCCAATAAAATCTCTCTTTAATTTTCAGAAGAGTCCTTTTTACTCCTAAGTGTCCGCCCGATGAGCCATCATGAAACATTTCCAAGATGTTGTGAACCTTGGATCTTGGCACAACTAACTGTAGATGAGATGCATCCCCTCGAGTGTTTTCCCATTTGCGACATAATACTCCATTATGAAGAACTAAGCTATCCCATTGAGCCCAGTAACTCTTGGTCGTGGTGCTAGTAGATGCAACATCATTCCACCGCGGCTTGATAGCTGAAGATTTCATCCAGTCCAGAATTGGTTTAATGTCAGAATCTTGTTGTTGCTCTTCCTGAATTAATTTCCCACACCAATCCGGACTAATGGTGTCTGTCCTTAGTATCCTCACATGGGCTACCTCTCTACCTTCGTGTCTTGTACAATGTTTGCAATCCTCCTCACATGGCCTTCGAGACAATGCATCTGCGTTCCCGTGGGCTCTGCCCTTGCGATGTTCAGTAGCAAAGTCATACTCTTGCAGTTGTTCGATCCATCGAGCCACTTGTCCTTCCGGCTTCTTGAACTGAAGTAGCCATTTTAATGCAGCATGATCTGTCCTAAGACGGAACTTGCGACCTAGCAAGTATTTACTGAAGTGCTGCAGCGTCTTCACAACAGCCAGTAGTTCCCTCCGAGTTACACAGTAGTTCCGTTCTGGTTTCGACAATGACTTACTGAAGTAGGCTATTACTTGCTCGTGCTCTCCTTTTACTTGTGATAGTACACCTCCAATGCCAATTCCACTGGCATCTGTATCTACCACATATTCGCCATCTTGATCCGGGTAGCCTAGTATTGGAGTCTCACACAGTCGGTTCTTGAGCTCATTAAACGCATCTTCACACTCTCCATCCCATGTGAATTTCCTCTTCTGTTCGGTGAGTCTGTGAAGTGGTTTTGCAATATCCGCGAAATTTTTCACAAATCTTCGGTAGTAAGAACACAAGCCTAAGAAAGCGCGGACTTCAGTTTTATCTTTAGGTACTGGCCAATCCTTCACCGCAACTATCTTCTCAGGGTCTGTTTGAACTCCGTCCTCTGATATAATGTGACCCAAGTAGCTCACTGCTCTTTTGAAAAATAAACATTTCTTTGCACTTAGTTTCAGGTTGGCTTTATGCAGTCTGGAGAGCACCCGTTGCAGATTCCGTATGTGATCATCAAAATCCTTCCCAATGATGACTACATCATCCAAGTACACTAAGCAGGCTTCTCCTATCAGTCCTGACAGTACTTTTTCCATTAGTCTTTCAAAGGTGGCAGGTGCATTGCAAAGCCCAAACGGCATAACTTTAAACTGCCATAGTCCTTTACCAGTTGAGAACGCTGTTTTCTCTTTATGACTTGGGTCTATTTCCACTTGCCAGTACCCACTTTTCAAGTCTAAAGTTGTAAACCATTTTGCCCCACTTAAGGTATCCAAGGTGTCATCTATTCTAGGTAACGGATAACTGTCCTTCTTCGTGATATCGTTAAGACGACGGTAGTCGACGCAGAACCTTAAACTGTTATCCTTTTTCTTGACTAAAACTACTGGAGAGCACCAAGGGCTGGAAGATGCTTCAATAACATTATTGTTTGACATTTCTGCAATCATCTTGTCTATATTCTTTTCATATGCGACAGGTACTCGTCGCGGTCTTAAACGTATAGGTGCTTCGGTTCCAGTCTCAATTCGATGTTTAACTACACCTGTCCTTCCTAGATCTCCATCGTGTGTAGCAAACATGTCAGAAAATGTTTTTAATAGTCCCTTTGCTTTCGACATTTCTTCCCTCGTCAAGGTTTCCTTACAGTCCTCCAGTATTGCTTGAACTATATCTCGTTGTTTACTAACTGTACCATCTTCAATGATAGCTCTATACATGTCGTACCCGTTCTTCATTGTGTTATCTTTTAGGGAAACTACTTCATCTCTACACTTGAATGTGCCGTTCTTCAGGTCAATCTTACAGTTGTAATGCTTCATGAAGTCTAAACCGATAATACAGTCATCCACGATGTCAGCAATAACCACCTTATGTCTGTATGTTCTTCCACCAATCTTGAAGGTAGCGATACCTTCTCCTCGAACGGTTATGTGCTGACCAGTAGCTGTAAGGAGCTGTACATTTCCACCAGAAAGGCTCTTGTAAAATGACTTCAGAAGTTGGTATCTGATTACTGTCCGGGAAGCTCCAGTATCAAGGGTTAACTCACACCTAGTGCCGTTAACTTCTCCGTCGATGACAATGGTATTCCCATCCTGAGTTTGAGAGATCATAACTTTTGGGGCCTTCCTTACAGAACCGGCCAGCACCCGCCCCGTGGTCCTGGCTTCTATTCGTTTCCCTGCCGCTGTTCAGCGGCAGTCACATCCACGTCATCGGGCTCCCCACGTCTTGTCTTCATTTCGCCTCGGGGATCTCTCTTAGGGCACGAAAACCTCATATGCCCTACTTCCCCGCAAAGGTAACAGGTGGGCCCACGTTGGGAACTACGTTTTTCCGAGACAGCCCTAATGCGGTTAGGTCGAGAATCCTTGCAAAATGCTTCCACTTCCAACGCATGAGCAAGAGCATTCTTGAGGTCCTTATGGTGACCTAGGTTCACAGCCATTCGAATTTCACGGTCTCGAATACCGTCGACGAAGGCTTGAACCAACATCTTGTCTGCAACGTCTGGTGAGGATGCGTAGGCTTTCCTAACCAGCTTCTCTATTTCAAATCCCCATTTTTGCAAACTTTCATTTGTCTGCTGAATTCTATCCTTTAATTGAGCCCTATAGACGTGCTCATAATGTGCGTCTCCGTACCGTGATTCCAGGGCATCCAGCAGTTGCTTCAACGTCACTTTACCTGTCTTGGTTTCTAATATGGTGAGGGCTTCTCCTCGCAGTCCCATAATAAGGGCGGTGACAGCCTGATCGTCATTCCACCCGTTTGACTCTGCCATAGTCTCAAACTGTATTTTATACGCGCCCCAGGAAGATGTACCGTCAAAGGGAGGTACTTTCAGATTTCCAGATGGTGCTACAGTCGTTACGACACCTTTGGTCTTCAGGCACTGCATCTCTTGTTCTAATCCGAGAATACGTTTGTCCTGTTTCGAAAATTTGCAGTCCATATCAGATTCCAAGTTCTCGATTTTTTTATCTACTTCTTGTTTTAGATCTCCTAATCTTTCTCCGATACGGCAAGCCTGTTCCTCCATCAAACGACGTGTCTGAGCCTGCTCTTCCACGATTTGGCGTGCCTGTTCCTCTTGACGGCGAGCCTGTTCCTCCATCAATCGCCGAACCTGTTCCTCCTGACGGTGCCTGTTCCTCTTGACGTCGTGCCTGTTCCTCTTGACGTCGTGCCTGTTCCTCTTGACGTCGTGCCTGTTCTTCCATCATTCGACGCAGGGCAAGGAGGATGTTGCTATCGTTGCTTTCGCCCATCCCGCGGTTCGCATCGAAACTTTGTCGCCGGGCGGCGTCGCGTGCTGATTGTGCCCTCGTCTGCACTCCCTCTGCAGCTGGAGACTCGGCCACAAACTCCTCTTGATTCTCCCTCGGAGTAATTGGCATTTTTCTATCCCACTTCTGACACCAAAATGTTACGAGCTAGGGGTCGGATAGAAACGCCGTAGATCTCTTCAAGGGTTTATTTTCAATTAAATCTACGAGGAATTTGTTACACTAAAAACTGGAAATTACGCACTAAAATTCACTGAATACACACACAAAATACTGTCACTAATTACACGCACTTCACACAATACTTGTATTCACTTGTCTTCACTATATTCGCACTTTGTCACTCCGATGTTTATCGCTTGATATCGCATTCGAAACTGAACTAACTGATCGCGTTTCGGCTCGCTTATATATCCCTGGGAATAGTCTTGCAAGTTCGAGAACTCTCTAGGCGGGAGCGCTATTGAGTAGCGATCGCACAATTCTAGAACGTGCGTGCTATCTCTCTCGCACATTGCTCCGTCCTTTTCTTACGGTGTTCTAGAGTGCTCGGTCTAGCTTCGAGAACGTTCCGATCTTCCGTCTCTCTCTCGCATCATTCCGTCCTTGTCCCACACCTCGAAAATTCTTTCTAGACTATTCCTCCATCATAGGGGTATAACCAGGCCTGAAAACGCCTGAAAACGGGTTTCCTGAAAAGTGTATCACTCGACTGCACTTGTTCTGAAACGGCCTGAAAAAATGTTTCAGGCTCCTGAAAACTACGGTAAAATTATGAGAATTATGAATCTCTAATATGCGATTGACCCTCTCCTGAAACGGTCAGAAATCACTTTTCAGCCTGCTGAAAACTTCTCTAACTAGTGGAAAAATCTAAAAACATTGCAGTCGACCCGTCTTCGTAACAATATTATGCAAGCCTTCTGGCGTGAGTGTCCAAGAGTGGCGGTGGCTACCAGTGAGCCAGTTTGACCCCTGTTCTATTACAAAAATATGTTTATGCAAACATTTGAATAGTATAGAATACTAATATTAGTTATTATTTAGTATAACATTGCGTATTTGATACGATTACTTAAAGAAACTATTGACAAATGCGTGCTATTTCGTAACAAATAAATTACGACGTAAAAATGTATTTAAAGAACTTTATATATAAAGATAATATCATGTTTTTTCATGAGAACTTAATAATGTGAATCGCCATCGGACAACAGTTTTAACTTTATAATCTCTTTTGGGCTGTTAAGAGCAATTTAAGGCGATTTTAAATTCATTAAATACAGCGTCGGGTTAAAGTTATATGTTTTTTATTATTATTATTACTAAGCCTTTATTGCTGACACCCAGTACAATATAATGACACTTATTTAAGTTACATAAAAAAACACTTAATTCTAATACATAAATAAAACTTAATCTAATACGTCACTTGACCCGTTTAGGTAGTCAGCGTGTGCTGTGGTACATAGGCCTCTTCCAGCTGTTTCCATTCGTTTCTGATATTAGCTCTTCTTGTCCAAGTTGTGCCTCCTATGCTCTTTATATTGTCTGCCCATCTCTTGCTCTGTCTTCCTCATTTCCTTTTTCCATCGCGTAGTTGCCATTCTATAATTATTTTTGTCCATTTCAACCTGCTATCTCTTGTCATGTGACAAGTTATATGTATTTATTAACAAAATTTTTGGGGTGAACCGTCTACTAAAATCAAGCCATTTCAATTCGTTTCGTTTCGTTTAATCAAGAGTTTGTGAGTTCAGTATAGATATATAAATGAGCGTGATATTCATTTCACTACGTTTTCTTAGATTTTCACAAACGTACCTTCACTTATATAACGCTAATATGAGATATTGATGGGACTTAATCACAAACTACCAACACTATTAGTATATAGAAGTTTCAGCGTTCATTAAATAAATAAGATAGCGTCCTCATTAGACGTAAACTCGCTCGAAGCGAAATTGCTTTAATGTATATATAGGTACAGCAAAATGATATTACACTGACGTTCCCTGTAATAACCGCCGTAATTAAAATCCGGACGACGATTAATAAACAGCTCACTATAGATAGTTCAGCGTTTACATTAAATGGAAATTGCTGTTTTCATATGAGATGAAATGACGTTTATAGAATTCCAATATAAGATTTTTATTCATATTCATATTTTATATTAATTAAATATGTGTGTGTCGTATTAACAGGATAACTTTTAACACACTTAGATATCTTATAAGTTTCATAGATTTATAACTTTAAACACATTAAGATTTGGCGACATAATAAACGTAGGCAAATATTTTGACTTCGGTAGTCACAATTAAGACGCTAGGTTCTCGGCGAAATAATTGCTTCGGGTTGAAGATAAACGTGATTGATCATCTATAATACGCAGTGTCTCACTCCATTGAGCAGTGTTGGCCTAGTGGCTTCAGCGTGCGACTCTCATCCCTGATATCGTAGGTTCGATCCCCGGCTGTGCACCAATGGACTATCTTTCTATGTGCGCATTAAACATTCGCTCGAAAGGTGAAGGAAAACATCGTGAGGAAACCGACATGTCTGAGACCCAAAAAGTCAACGACGTGTGTCAGGCACAGGAAGCTCGCCTACTTGCCTATTAGATTTAAAAAAATCATCGTGAAACAGGTTCAGAAATCTGAGGCCCATACCTAAGGAGGTTGTAGCGCCACTGATTTTTGTCTGACTCCATTAAAATAATAAACGCAAAAACAACTTCAGAGGTTACAAATATATACATAAAAAATATCTTTAGTCGCACTCTTCATTTCTGATGATAGTGTTTGTCAAGACACCACACAATTTTCTATCCCCTCGTCTTCGGGAGGCTTCAGCGCTTGGGTGATGGTACTTTATCGTCCTCGAGGTCTGATACTCTCTCTCAGTGTTACGTGTACAAAGAACTACAGGATCCTACTGTCAAAAGACGAATAAAAATCCATCTCGACAACAAGAATATCGATCAAATTATAAAAGTCGAACGGAATTTACCAACGAGCGTTGTCGTGTGAATTTTAATTTTCGCAAATTAGTATTCAAGTCGACACAACAACTAATAAAAAGGAGGTGCCACAGGGAAAATTGAAAATATCCGCTACAGTCAGGAAAATGACGAGCTCCCTTCGTCACGCCGTGAAATTAGAATAGCCCAAGTTTTTGGATTCCCGGCACGTGGCACCCGAAGTTTGTTTACGTTTGATTATAATCTTGGGGCAATCTCCATAAGCGATATCTATTCGGACATTTATACCCTTTTACTGTTGGGAGTATTGTAGTATAAGGATTTTTCTCACAAATTAGTTGTAAATGATCAGTCGCTTCATCTTTCTTCATCTTCTTCATCAGCCGCAAGTTTTCATAGTACTTTGACGCTTTATCTGCGTTGCTTTGTATGAAAATTTAGTTTCTAGAGTGGTTAAACGTTAATAGAAATCATATAAGGTGAAATGATTTTCTTTGATTTCAATATAAATAATGTTGTTGAGACACAAAACTATACTTAGTAAAACAAAGTATTTAAAAAATCTGTAATATATGAAAAGATTAAAGCACTAGTAAGTGCTTCCAAAGCCGAGTTTAAATCTCCATAAATGTATAACCCGAAATATAAAATAACTGTAATGCATATCAAAGATTCAAATAATAATTCTATAAGAAACAAATAAAGGAAGTCATGAAAATTAGAACCCCCACAAAACAAGCCAATTAAGTCAAGTTCAAGGAAAATTGACTTTTCCCCTAGTTATTGACTATGAGAGCACCAGTAACCCACTACGTCAATAGGGGTAACATTGTGTCAACATTAGGTAACAAGGATGTTTCTGGTATACGGAAATTCACTTGTTTCTCTGAATGATTCTGTTTTAGAAAAAGTCAAGTATCATATCAAATACTTCCGAAATTACGTAATTATTAGTCATTTGAATTTACCATAAAAGATAAAAAATAAATAAAAAAGGGTGCGTGTACTTATGTACGTGCGTAAGAAGTTATACTTCTTTGGCATTATTAAAATAGTTTTTTAAGCCAAATGAATCAATGACTGGAAATGGAGTCATTATAGTCAATAAAGTTCAGTTTACATTTGAAAAATTAAATAAATAAATATTTATTAATATTATATTTATTATTATTTTCTAATATTCATTAGTATTGATTTAAATATTCAATTTAAATCACTTCTGATTATAATTCTCTCAGAATTTGTACCATGGGGCAACTGAAGATTTTCTTTGAGTAGCTTATGAGTACTAAATTATTATGAAATTTGTTTAGCACTGCATTGATAGGGATTTGTTTTTTTGTTATAATTTTGAAATCTTTTATTTGCATTCGGATTTAATATTAATACCAAAAAGTACACTATTTAACATAAACTGGTTATATCCAATATAAACAATTAGTTTCACGTATGCCGTCCAAAACAAATGCAACCGCTGTCCTTTAAATTTAACGCGCGTCATAACAACTATAAAACGTCGTTAAGGAAATATAATCAGAAAATTAACACAATAAAAAAAAAGTGTTAGATTAGTCTTATCGTTTTAGCACCTAGCGAACACTTATTCAAAATAGACGGTTATTTACATTGATATGTCAAAATTTATTTAAGGTTAAATTAATGTTAAAACCTTAAATACAACAAGATTTATTTCCTGTCGTTTACGAATATTTTGCTTTGCTTAGTTACATATGAACGCAAATTAATTTTGTTTAAAAAAATGCCGCATAACGATAAATGAAATCAAAACTATGGCATTGCTACTTGTGTAATTCTTCTATAAAAATAACATTAAACTGTTAAATAGCGTTATAGGACTTAATCCAAATTTGCGTACAACAATTATAATTTTCATGTTAATGTATAAACTTATCCACACAAAATACCCTTTAGGTCATGTAAATGATGCATTAGAACCCTAATTATCGTAAAGCCCTCAGTTTCAACAATTCGGGCAACTAAATTACTGTTATATATTATATTACGTATTACTAAATACATATAACATTTCATACATATTTAGATATTAAACACATTCTTTCTACTGCAGAGATTGAAAAATAAATTATCGATGGCTAAACAGCCCCTTATGGGCCTTAGCAAATCTATCTCGTGCTTCTTGCGTCCAATTTTTAACACCTATTATTTCGAGGTCCTTAACTCCATCCCATCAGGTTGTGAGTTCAGTAACCTTAAAGTTCTATCGTCTGCCATTCGGTGCACATGAGCATTTTATGTAAGATGTTGGCGTCGTCAAGGCTGATAAAGAAAATTGTTTATGTAGGTCTTCTTTTATACACAGACAATAGATAAGAAATAAAAAAAAGATTTACATTTATTTATAATAGTATTTATAAGATTGTCAAACATTTTCTTGTATATAATATATATAAACCCTTTTCTCACAAACCATACAAATATGCAACAATAGAAAAATATCGAAAACAATTTATTCAGTACACGAGTTTTGCGTAGAGACTTGTACCTTGGATTTCCTCTAAACAAATACACCGAGAGCAGGGCATTTAACATTCAGACAGTAGACAAAGTGGGTAGCGTCCGAGGGCCTTCGAAATTGAGCTCTAATACGCGAATATTAGTTTTGTAGACAGCACCACTAAGACTGGTAACTTAATCCCGAGTGAGGTTTATTTAACGTATTTTGGTACGATTAGCTTTTATTTCGTCACTTTGTAAGCCTCATTTTTTTCTGAAACGTTTTACAAAGCATAAGCGTTTTTTTTGTTACAGTTACCGTCCGAAAACGCGTTGTTAAATTAAACAACTATAAACCCAATTATTACCAATTTCAAAGACAAGTCATTAAAAATGAATCAATTTATGATTTTTTTAATTAGAAATTGTCTCATGCAACATTCTGTGTCAAATTTCTAGAAAAAAAACATTAATTTCCGAGTAGAAACCTCCAAGTCTTAAAAGTCAAATAATAGAGTTAATTTATATGCATTTAAAATGTATATATTCAAATTACGAACATCATTACACCATCAAAAATTGATTCAAATGAAAATATTATCATATTTTAAACCACGAAATATTCACCCCCATTGAAACCTTTTAAAATATCCCATTGACATTTTCTGCATCAAGTATTCCTTTCATGCTCTGTTGCTATCGAAAATAAAAATGAGAATCAGAAAAGAATAGCAGTACTAATGAATTTAAATGTTATTCAATTAAATGCACATGAATTATTCAGGCGGTAGGAAAGAATTCCTTCGAGCGACAGCCTTAAAGATCTCGGGTATAATTACTTTTTAGTTATGTACACCGATTGTTTCTTTCAGAAGTATATATTTTTGGAAAATATGTATAATGTATAAAATACGTATTAAAGTATACGACATCACAGGCGACCGAAGAGCTGGCAGCTACCTCGGACAAAGAATTAGTCTAGCAATTCAAAGGGGGAACGCTGCCAGTATCTTCGGAACCTTGCCTAAAGGGACTCATTTTTATAATATATTTTAAGGTTAGTTATTGATTTAGTTATAGTAATTTAAAAATGGTTTTATCAAATATATTTTAGTTAATAATATTGTCAATATGTCATAACAATGCTTATGCATTGTGTTTTGTTGTTTTTTTTAACTCCCTTTAATAATATATTTTAGTTTTTATTAAGGTTAGTTATTAATTAATTGAATTCATGTTTAATATGCGAAATTATACTGTATCTTATATAAAATATATTGTATCACTAAAAGTCTATACAATAATTTCAGAGTAGTAAATTTAAAATTCCTGGTTGTGTTGCCTGTGAAAAAGAATCACATTCATCTTTTCAATAATCACATTTGTATCAATGTAATAAAATTATTATTTTATGTATCTCTTGTAAATAAAATCACTCACTGACGACTGCTGTAAAGCAGTGAAAACGTGGCGTTTTAAAAATGTAATAATTTCACATTTATATTATACGACGAAGTTTTAGTGTAATATTCGCGATGGTATCAGTATTTTATAATTATAAACTATATTTTAGACTTTCTTTTGTTATATGTTATTTATTTATGCAGTTTTGTGACAGAGGCCGTTGTTTAAGGTCGCTCGTTCGCGACATTTCTATTTAAAATGTACGTGTGTGCAAATAAGTGGTAATAAATTACATTGCATTAGAACTTACAGGAAGACCAGTTAAGCTTTAAACCACTTTTTCTTTGTTATACGCAAGGTAAAACAGGAAATTTACTATTGATGTATGACAGAAACAATTTCAAAATTGCTATTTATAGTGACTACTGTAAGTAGGTAATATCATACCTAAGTTTATCAAAGCACAATGTAAGATTAAGCGTAACAGATAGCCATGGAAAGAAGTATTATAAAGAAAAAAAGAATTGACAAAATAAGTACATAACAAGAATTTAAGAGATAAAATACTGTTTTGTTTGCTGATGGTACATATAAAACAAAAAAACTAAAATGGAAATGGGCTGGACATACCGTAAGAGGAGTAGATAAATGGACCAAATTGTAACACTATGGCAACCAAGAGGCAATTTAAAAGGTGGGCCGATGAAATCATGGAAATGGCTGGAAAGACTAAGAGCTGGACGAAATTGGTATACAATAAGGAAAATGGTGGGCAATGGAGGAGGACTTTGGCCGTAGGCACACAGAATCGGTTATCATACGAGGATGAAAATAACAATAATTATAATGTATATTTTTTTACTTCTGATATAAGGATTTAAATAAATAAGTAATGAATGAAATGAATGTGTTCTCTACCGCAGATTGAAGAAATAAATATTTCCTTACTATAAATAAAGAATTGAAGGTATATTTAAAACGTTTTAAGGTAACTTTATTGCTTTCAAATTCAAATACATGAATCAGCCAACTTTTAAAACCTTTAACGATAATCGGATTATTCTTCGTTTTCTCTTACAACTCTTAAGTTATTCAATAGATAAACTGTAGGTGAAAACGCTGAATTTAAAATTCATTAAAATAATTTATACTCTTATTTCTTAAAAGGCCGGCAGCGCGCTTGCGAGCCTTCTAGCAGTGCGAGTGTCCATGGGCGACGGTATCACTTAACATCAGATGAGCCTTTTGCCCGTCTGCCTCCTGTAACATAAAAAAAAACTACATACAATAAAACGAAAAGATAGGTAATGGACTAGGTAGGTAATTATGAAAAAGTTATTAACTTTTTTCATAAAAAAAATTAACAATAAAACGATTCTTTAAATCTATATCAAACTTAAATAAACGGTATATCGCTGGTATTTGGTTCCAACTCTATAGACGCATTTGTTCATCTATTTCCAGGTCACAAAAACACAAACTCGTAAAATAATACTCACAAAAGTACCTATAGAAAGTGAGAAATAATGAATCAATTCGCTACCGAAAATAAAATATTTTAGACATGCTAAATGGGGCTTAAGATTTATGGTTGACACTTTGATAAACATTACATCCTTATCTCATAAGCCTTTGCCGGTGTCTCATGCAAATTGATGGCGTGTTCACTCATTTTGTTTGTTTTGCCTCAATCCTGAATATAAATCTGGGTTTGTAATATCGATTTTATTATATAGTATTATTGTATACTAGCTGACCGGGCAAACGTCGTTTTGCCATATCATTTATAATAAAAAAAATAGGGGTTGATCGTAGAGGGGTGAAAGTTAAGGGTTGTATGTATTTTTGTATGTTGTATCATAAAAAAATATAAATTAAAAATTTTGGCCAAAAAAATTAAAAATAAAATTTAGGGGTGGACTAACCCTAACATTTAGGGGGATGAAAAATAGATGTTGGCCGATTCTCATAGATACCGGATAAGTACAAAAAATTTCATCAAAATAACACGAGAATTTTATATATTAGATATTAGATCGAGCGTAAGTTAACAGGATTATTACTAAGGTGTTCTGTTAAAGTGTCACCAATATTCATTCTATGAATAAAATTGTAAAAAAGCGGGATGTGTTAGATTAAATATTTCCGACTATAGATTTGTGTCACAGATTATTGGCTATACAAAAATAGTTAATAAGAGCAGTGTTGGCCTAGTGGCTTCAGCGATTCTCATCCCTTAGGTCGTATGTTCGAACCCCGGCTGTGCACCAATGGACTTTCTTTCTATGTGCGCATTTAACATTCGCTCGAATGGTGAACGAAAACATCGTGAGGAAACTGGCTTGCCTTAGACCCAAAAAGTCAACCTGCGTTAGGCACAGAAGGCTGAACACCTACTTGCCTATTAGATTACCAAATGATCATGAAACAGATACAAAAATCTGAGCACCATTGATTTTTTTTAATTTGAAAATAGATAATGAAACATGCAATACAAAGCCTGGAGCCTGTAGCCAGTAGACTATTATTTGAATTAAGCCTAAGCTACTGTCAACGTATGAAACGGATGAAACTCCGAAAGATGTCAGGATAAAAATATGTTTGTGTTGGTAAGAGGGTTATCTAAGTTGGTCGCCGCACTCTGTCGCCATAATAAATTTTGTGACAAACAATATTCCCGTGCCTTTGTCTGGCCTCGGACGAGAATCGATCGAGCACAACAATACCACGTAGTACCTACTTGTCTCTTTGCAATAAAGTGACTACTACAGGAACGTCTGCATCGCAAGACTTGGCGCATATTTAATGGCTTCTATCCAATTGTTGTACAATAAATAAATCAAAGCCATACGAAAAGTAATCTTGCGTCTGGGGGATAATAGCATCTTTGTTAGAATGCGTTCAGACGTTATTACAATATTTTATTCATTAGTTAGTCACTGTATAATATTAAGATATTATTGGCTTGTAACTTAATTTAAAGAAAACCCTTTTTACCGGATTGAAGTTATGTATTATTATAAATTTATAATTATTTTAAATTTAACCGACATTTCGCGTGCTTTACAGCGTGCGTGGTCACGGTGACTAAAGACAAAAGGTGTTGAATGTCAAAAAGTATCACAGCTGTAGAAAAAGTTGTATTATCTGTATTTATTTCCCCGGAGTTGGTATCGACTAAAAGATGGATGGTTTTGGAAGAAATGGCTACATACATAACTTCAATCCGGTAAAAAGTGTTTTCTTTTAATGTGTAAAGGTTATGTCAATAAAAGACAATACTTTAGTTGTTATTTCTAATCTAGCTTTTGAATATATATTTTATTTGTAATCATAACAGACAAATATACAGTATTCACAATGATCTTAACCTACATAGTAATAATAAAAAGAAAATTAAAACAAATTTAAACAGTTTGGTCCCTGTGGCAGTGTACCTTTAACGCTGGCAGCATTTTCTCGCTGTATTGCGATACTCGTTGAAAGAGGAAAGCACCAGCTCTGGGGTCACCGGTACTATCTACCAGGTGCCAACTTAAAACTTTTATTAGCGCCTATGCACTTACACCCCATATATATATATACTACTTACTCTCCTTTAACCCCTATCCTTGAGCTTCTTATTTCACCTCGCTTCAAGTTTTTCTATACCTTTCTTACGGCCCAATATCTATAAATCATTGCCATGAATTGCTTTGGGATTATATATGCACAGTTAAAAGGATTAAGAAAATTCTATACCAACCTATTTTTAAAGTATACAAACTTACTAAAACTTGCTTAGGGTTGTATTTATTCTGAATATACTAGTATTCAATAGTTACTCGGCGAATTAACCTTTGCAACGAGCTTCAGAATTTCCACAAAGTAAAGTCACAATATTATTTATCTCGTACAAATAGAGTATCTAAATATACGGCGTATTACGAGTAAATCTCGAACTATCTCAAATTAAAATCTTTCGTGGCAATACAAGCAAAATGCATCCGCCGGGTGAAGGATAAAAGCGATTTTTTAAAATGAGTAACATTGTCAAAATTTAATGCTATTTATATTGAGCTTATTATTGGAAGAGATGATTGTGTTTAATAGAAAAATTGGCTAATTCTAACTCGAATTCTTAGAATTAGAATTAGTTAGAATTCTTGTACGACTTGTAGAACTTACAAATTATATTTTTATTATCGTTAGAATACTAATGTTTCGTAGGAATAGTCATTCTTACAAAATATACCAATAAAGTTACACGATGGCTGGTTTTATTTTTCGATCTCACGCGTTTATTATTTTATTTAAAAATAAAGTTAGTTACAACCTTTTTAGTTCTGGACCTAAGATTTCTGTATCTGTTTCATGATCATTTTTAAATCTAAACGGCAAGTAGGTGATCAGCCTCCTGTTGCCTTCGATGTTTTCCTTCACCGTTCGAGCGAATTTTAAATGCGCACAAAGAAATAATGTCCATTGGTGCACAGCCAGGGAACGAACCTACAACTTCAGGGATGAGAGTCAGACGCTGAAGCGACTAAGCCAAAACTGCTCTTATTAATTATTCTACGATTTATTTACAAAAAACTAAATAAATTTATGTGACGATAGAACATAAATTGGTTACACATTTTCTAACGGTGTAATATTATACTTAGAAATATAATTATGTCCAAAAAATAAAACTTCAAACAAAGTATTAATTGGAAGATGTGTGGGTACATTCTTAATCACGTAGTTTAATCCCTATAAATATTGTAAGCACCTTGAAAAACATTTTTATTGTATTTTTTTATTAACATCCTCTTTCTCTTCAAAATCAAAGAACTTTCACAATATCGTCAAACCAGTTAGATTTTCATAAAACGCAATGAAATACATTGTGAATAATTCTTTGATGCTCGATTTTTGATGTGTAAGCAATGATTAAGCCGAGATTTTCGACATAATAATCTTCCATGAAATGAGATTCGCGAATTGCTTTCATCCATTGTCTATAAAATTGGATTGATATCTCTATCAACAGTATTACTTAATTTTTCCATAATTCAAACATTCTCTTTATATGTACGAAGAGTTTGATGTAGATGCTTAATAATTTGTAAAATTCATGGTCAAAATTGAATCAATAATATCAAATTGTTGTCTGTGGCAGTCTCTTGCTGGCCACGACTGACAGCACATATGACATAACGTTAGTCTGGAATAGCTGGGATGTATGTACCTACGCCTCGCTTATCTGCTACTTTTAATGGTCTAGTGAATAGGCTATATCGCTCTTACAACTTAATTACTAACATTCATGAAAACATTGATATAATTTACAATAATCTTCATACTTACCGTAACTTGGAGTATCATGCTTTTAATGAGGTTTTAGTTTCTATTTAGTTTAGTTCTTTTTATTTTTCGTTGCTTGTTTAATTTTAGATGAAATTTTTACCTTCTAATATAATTGATTTGTATGTGTATATACTATGTGTGTAAAATTTGTGATGCCATATTTACTTGTATTTTTTAAGCACTTAAAAATAATTAAATTAAGTTCTACAATAAACTCTCATGAATGTTTATTTAAATGAGTCTCCTGTCCTAATCTGAATTGCGTAAAAGCAATATAAATATAAGGGTTTTTCATTTAAATAAAGGTTCGAATCAAGAAAATAAATTATGTTATTATAGTAACATATTTCTATTTTATTAAAAAAAATCCCAGGACTTAGATTTGTTTTATCTGTAATTAGATTTAAAATATTATTAAACTATGGATGATGCTTAACTTTATGGCATGAGCACTCTATGGCACGATATGTCCATTGTCCATAAACTAGCCTGTTACAACGGTAGGCATAAACAGACACAAAAATCTGTTCCGTTTAAATTTCGAATTCTGGTCTTTATTAAGCAAATAACAAGTTTAATTTAGGTTAACAGGAAAATTGTGTAAATTATTGTTAGAAAATCCTTGACATCTCGAAATACATGATGTAAATAACAATAGAATGAACTCTTCACAAATCAAAATAATGTGGGCGTATGTAAGAATAGAATTTAGCGATTGTTAAATTTTAACGGCGCACCCTTCGCACTTTGCTCACTGAATCATTACACTGATTAAACAGGTATTTACAACTATTATTTATGCAATCTTTATGTTGGTGACGAGGCGAAGAATTAAAAGACTATTTTCGAAAAAAGTGTGCAGCTGCGGAAGCAGTGTCGAGCGGCGTGTAGTGTGGTCAGTGACCTTAGGCGAATGAACGAGACGATAGCACACTACACGCTCGCCCGGCCCCCGCCCCCCGTAGTTGCATCACACTATTTATTAACAACTAAACAAAGAGCAATTTTATCGTGCACATTCTCCCCCCAGTGCGTCCTGCGCACTCTCCGTCAGCAGCACGATGATTTTCTTGGTTGGCCTCTTTAGTACTCCAGCCTTAGTCTGCACCTCGACCACGCGAGTGACGCCATCTTTGCCCGGGAAAGTCGCCACGACCCTTCCCCTAGGCCACGAATTTCTGGGCAGGGTTCCGTCCACCACGAGCACCAGATCTCCCAGCTCTGGCATCTTCCCTCGACCTGTAGGATCCCGACGAGACTGTAAAATGTTTAATAAGTACTCTTTGGTCCAGCGTGACCAAAACATATCTGCCAGTCGTTGTGTACGCCGCCAAATTCGCACGTGATTTAAGTCAGCCTCAGCAAAACTCCCGGGTTGTGGAAACCTTGCTGGACCACCAAAAATGAAGTTTAACGGTGTTAAAGCTCCGATGTCCTCTGGTGAAGTTGATACAGGAGTTAGTGGTCGATTATTCACCACATATTCTGCTTCTAAAAGCAAAGTAAGCAACATCTCCTTTGATGGGTGGCGTTCCTTTAGTGTTGCTGCCAGCGCCCTCTTTACTGACTGTACCATTCGCTCCCAAGCTCCTCCCATGAAAGGAGCACCTGGAGGAATAAAGCGCCATCGTATAGCCCTTACCTCCGCCTCATCTTTTGTTATTTTAAGCGCTGTCCTCCTTAGTTCTGCATCAGCTCCGCGGAGATTCGTCCCATTATCACTGTGTATTTCTGTAGGGCATCCCCGTCTAGCTATCATACGTCGCAGGGCCATAATTGCGCTATCTGTACTTAATGAGCCTGCAATCTCTAAATGGATAGCCCGAGTTGTAAGGCAAGTAAATAGGGCAACATACCTCTTCTCATGGTGGCGGCCTACCGTAACGCTATAAGGGCCAAAATAGTCTAACCCCACAAAAGAAAATGGGCATTGATGATGGGCCAACCTTGTTCTGGGGTGATCACCAGTGGCAGGCTGCGCCGGTTTTGCCCGTAGTATTCCGTATTGGACACAACTCTTCACAATACTTCGAGTAACCATTCTCAATCGTATCACCCAGAAACGAGATCGAACTTCATTCATCACCGTATCAGGTCCTGCATGATTGCTTTTACAGTGTAACCAGGTGATGAACAAGCGGGTGTATCTGTGTTCACCATCCAAAATTGGAGGACTTTGCTGTTCGTCGTCCAGATAGAGAGCAGCATCGATTCTAGATTTCAACCGAATTATACCCTCATTATCCATGATAACGTTTAAAGTCCGCAATCGACTGTCGCTCCTCAAAGGAAACTTCTTCTGTAATGAAATAATTCCATTTTCAAAACTCTCATGTTGAGAAGCTTTCCACCATAAGCTCTCTGCTCTGATGATGTAATGAGGGTCTAACGGAATATAATTGTTATTTGAGCTATATGCCCCTGCTCTAGCTGAATGGGCGTTACGTGATGGTAATCTTGGTCGAGATGCATTCGGCCTCCATAAAATGTCGTCATTACTTGCTTGCCGTCTCTGTCTAATTTGAACCGAAGCAGTAGCGTCCAGAACGATTCGCGGTTTCGGTTTTGATGGATTAATCACAGCAAAATGTGGTAGGTACCAAGTGCGGCCAGAACGAGACGAAGGTAGGGCCTCCTCAGCATAGCCACATTCTAAAAGATACTCAATTTGAGCATTATATTTCATCTTCTGCTTAGGGTTTTTATCTAATTTCTTCTCAATCGCTATCAATCTTCTTAAAGCATTCTCTCTATTTTCTGGTAACTCCAGTTCTTCTTTGCGCCATAACAACCCCGATTCAAAACGTCCATCAGGAAGACGGTGGCTGTAGCTCTTTAATAACGACAACGCGCGATCCTCTGGAGCATTTTTTTGACGTTTTGGTTCGATTCCTAGTGAATCTATACTTAAAAACTTCTTGAACAAATCTTCTAATTTATTTTCATTCTTTTCATCTACTTCTTCATTATGATTTACCAGCTTTAAGACACTAACTTTTCCAGGACCCTTAGTAGGCCCGTGCAATACCCAACCTAATTCTGTTAATGATGCAACTGGATCTCTGCACTCACCACTTCTTATCTTCCTCGAAATAATCAAATGCCAGTTGTCCTGGCCAATAAGAAGAGTAGGTGTACCTCGATCATATGTAAGATCCTCGGTTATTTCCCGAAGGTGATCACAACCTTCTATCATATCTGCATCCACCGATTGGTGATTAAGATTTAAACTATCTATCGTTCGTGCTTCTATTTTGTGCTCCTTATCCGTGTGAACACCATTAATATAGAGACTCACTCTCCTTGAACTGGAAGCCTCCGTACGTGCTCCTGCCACCCCTTCAATAATAAAAGACTCTTCTGGACCTGTAAGTCCAATCTCAGAAGCAACTTCTTTCTCTATAAGAGTGACCGATGACCCCTCATCAAGCAATGCAAATGTAGTCATGGTCCCCTTGGGACCTCTCAATCTTACTGGCACAATCTTCAACAAAGCTCTACCAACTTTCTGTCGAGTCGCAGCTACAACAGCTGATTTTCCTGCTGGTTCTACTGGCGTCTCTGAGGGAGACGCTGAAAAATGCAGAAGTGAATGATGAGACGCCTTGCAGCCTTCGACTCCACATGGCTTATAGGAACACCTATGACGATGATTGCGACGTCCTAAACATCTGAAACACAAGTTCAAATCTTTAGCCTTCTCCCATCTACATTTACTCTCCAAATCCATGAACTGTTTACAGTCTTTTATGTGATGTAAATGATGACAGACAGTACATTCATAGCTCTGTTTCTTTGGCGTTATGGACGTTCCAGGTGTTGCAGTAGTTAATGCCACATTTGTTACAAACGGTCTTCTTTGTGATGATGAGTGATGAACATTTTCAACCTGAGCATATCGACTGCAAAGGTCCGCCTCGCGGGAAAAGAAAGAAGATAATTTAACTAAGTCCGCCTCTTCCTCAGGTCGCCCCGCAGCGTAGTCATACCAACGGTACCTCAAAGTCGGTGTCATCTTCTCCACAACAGCTCTCACAGATTCCGGGTTAAATAAGTAGCATTCCTTTTTTAAAGCCTTGATGACTGTTACAATATTGACTATCTTGCTTGAAAAAATACAAATATCACGAGGATTATCAGAAAGTTTAGAAAGTTGTTTAATCTTGTCCATCTCCATAATAACTAATGCATCAGGTCGTCCAAATCTTGCTTCCAAAAGTGACAAAATCTCTCCAGGCTCCACATCTGCTATAAACAAAGAAATGGCAGCTTCCTTGGCTGCCCCTTTCAGGCTTCTTCTTAGCCGCACCAAATTTTCCAATTTTGAGAAATTACTGCTAGTTTCATTATATGCTGCTCTAAACGCTAACCACTCACTACTTGCCCCGCTAAAAATAGGTAATTCGAATAGCGTTTTTGGGCTATGCATCGCTCGTGCGGCTTCAGTAAGCGCAGATACGAGTGTCTTAATATCGAGCTGCTGATTCGAAGTTGTTTGAGCATCATGATCATTTGAATCCAACCAATCTCTAACTAAACTATCTCTCTCTCTGAAGCCTTTATTTTCCGCCAAGCTATCCAGCTCACTACCCTGCGCTTCAATAGCCGCTAATTCAGCTTCAGCGAAAGCGGCTGTAGCGCGAGCCTCTTCTACTCTTGCAGCTGCTAATCTTTTTAAAGCCTCTGCCCGCTGCACACTCTTCTTGCTCACCACCGATCGCTTCTCCGAAGGAGCCTTAGGGTATTCGTGTAATGACTTCTCTGATTGATGATGAACGGCTGCCATTGATGCAGGAGCTGGTGCTTGCGGATTTGCTAAGTCATCGTCTTCGTGTGTAGGATGTACTGGGGCCGATTCACATTTTACGGCCTGGCGTCTGAGCGACCTAGTAATTGGCATGTTTGGGAGAAAAAAAGTAATTAATCAATTTAAAAGAAATCTCAACACTCAACATACACGCCACGCCCAAACGCACAAATAAATATAATTTTATTCACTACACAAAAAAAGTTATTGAAAAGAACTCGTTACTACGAAACGAACACGAAAATAATTTACGTATTAGGTACGTACGAACACAACAGCAGAATACTATGATTTATAATTGTAATACCGCACTCGAACACTATTATTTTATTTTATTTCAAAACGCAACGTAAAAATTAAATCACGAAATTATTCACACTAATATTTTCATAAACACACACTTTAATATTATATAAATATAACTTAATGTCCATTTAGTTTCACAAAATATATAACGAACCGAACAACTATTAATTAATCACTAACATTCACTTTAAACGTAGGTAGGTTCACTATCACAAAAAAATAATGAATAGGTACCAGTATGAAACAAATAACTATTTCAACAAGTATTTTATTTAAATACTTAAAACGAATCGAACGAACAATAATTTAATAGCTATTTATTTCATAACTATTTAAGTAATTATTTATCACCTCACTAACACTTAACAGGTTTATTTATTACGTACTTCGATGAAACGAAACAAATAACTAATTAACTATTAAAATAATAAAACGAAACGAACAATAATTTTAAATAGCTATTAGATTTCACGAAATACGCAATTTACCTATAAAATAAATCACTGTGCATTCCGCAATAAAAGTACCTAACGTATAAGAACCGAGAACAAAGGAAACAAAGGGCGTGCGCGTGATTCACTATAATATTCACTTGCACACAAAACTTCACGATTCAAATCACTTTTATACGATTACACACTTCACTAATTGTCTATAAATGTTCAAAGATCCGGCCGAAGACCAAAATGTTGGTGACGAGGCGAAGAATTAAAAGACTATTTTCGAAAAAAGTGTGCAGCTGCGGAAGCAGTGTCGAGCGGCGTGTAGTGTGGTCAGTGACCTTAGGCGAATGAACGAGACGATAGCACACTACACGCTCGCCCGGCCCCCGCCCCCCGTAGTTGCATCACACTATTTATTAACAACTAAACAAAGAGCAATTTTATCGTGCACACTTTATAAAATATTGTCTTTTGGTCACGAGAGTAACATTTAAATAAAATGCTGTGGCGTGGTTGTTGACCACGATTGCTGAAAAGCACTCCACGTCGAGTTATGGTCATAAATTACATCCATTAAAGTTATATTTAAATGTTAGACGTATAAATTTAACTATACTTTAGATAATTTCCTCCAAAACCTTTCCTATGGTGCAAAGCACAGCTCCACGAGTGACTCAAGTAATAATTACATACAATATATTTTAATACAATATAACAAATATATACACCTGATTGCGCATTACGAATGAATGCCTATACTAACACGAATGCCGAGATTCGAGAATAACAAAAGATCATTGTAAATTTATAGATAATACTTCTTCTTTTAAAAATAACCAACAATATCGAAGGAGGTTTTATTTGATCTATACACGAATCCAGCTGCTTCTTATTGTGTTCATTCCTCTGTTCCCTCTATATCACAATTCAAATAACGAACATTATTATCATATACATTTTAAGTGTATTTTAAACTATGACGTCTCACATTATCTGTGGTATAGCTGTATCGAGTCGGGCAAGAGCGTTATATAAGCAAATTTAAACTTCTGTATTAGTATAATGAAGAGAAACCCTATAGTATCAGTAAACAAGAACTTTAGAGTTAATTCGTAGCGAGGAAATAAGTACCTGTGGCTTTGTTAAGCAAGCTCACATTAAACAATGTTTGAGAGGGATTATGTCTTCATAAACTAACTAACCACCACCTGATCAACTAAAATTGACGTTATGCCTTACATAACTTACTTACTGTGATTGTTTATCAAACAATAACTTTGAAACTAATCTAAGTAATCCTTGTTACTAGTAATTTAACTATGACGAGGGATATATGTGATTGAAATCGAATTTTTCTATCTATATGGGTGATTGATAATTTATAGGAAGACATCGTGAGAAGATCCCCAAAGCGATGGCTATATCAAGAACAGTAGTTCTTCGCCTATAAACAGAAGCAACCAAAGAACCGATACTGAATGGCCTAAACCTGGGATCTAGCGCCATCTTTGTTTCGTCTTGGCGACTAAACATTAGTAAGCACAGACTAGTTTTTAAAACAGCCCTGCGATTCTGTCACTCACTTTTCGAACTCACACAGCGATTTTCGCATCGCAAGTCGTGAAGCAGTCATTTTATGATTTGGCATTCTGAAAAGGTGGGATCTTGTAGTTTATTGTTTATCAGAATGCCAAATCATAAAATGACTGCTTCACGACTGATTTCAGAGCGACCGCCAATGCGAAAACCGCTGTGTGAGTTCGAAAAGTGAGTTACAGAATCGCAAGGCTGTTCTCTTTTTCTTCTAAGAAATATAAGGAAGCATAATAAGGCCAGTAACTTAAACCATTGAGTTTTGTTATCCATGTTTATTGTCAAAGTATAAAATTATAAATCAATAATTACTATAAAAGCTTTGTCATACATGAAAGTCAATTACCAAGCTAATACCTTGATATTATTTGCAGCTATTTATTCGAGAGAATGCAGATCACGTCACAGTAGTAAAATAATATAACTTTATCCTTCACGTCAACGTTTTGAATAAAATGCAAAACGTGCTTGGGCTGCAGCCAAACGATTTCTGCGCACCTCCAGCTCTTAACTCGTTCTCCGCGGTATTTTCGAGTTACAACTTGTACGAAAGTCTTAAATATGTTATTATAAAATTGTTATAACTTCATTGAAGAGCAGTGTTGGTCTTGTGGCTTCAGCGTCCAACTGTCATCCCTGAGGTCGTAAGATCGATCCCCGGCTGTGCACCAATGGACTTTCTTTATGCGCAATTAACATTCGCTCAAACACAGGGCCCTTGAGGCCCAGACCTAAAATAGGTTGTAGCGCCACTATTTTTTTTTAATAATTTGATTAACTAGGGCCTATTGACATATTATCTTACATGTAGTGCGCGTTGAGTATTTTCTATTAATGTAACTCGTTTTAATAATTGCATCAAACCTACATTTTTTCTTTAAAATATGTAATAAAACTCTGGTTAGAAAGAAATACAGTCAAAACTATTTACGACGACATCGTTTAGAACAACATACCGGTTATATTGGCCAAAATCAAATGCTGAATTCTATTGTATTAGGTACTTAATAACAACGTCATGGTACCTAATACACATAGTACGACTATCGGTTTTTATGATTAGTCCCTTTGATGTCGTTATAACAGATTTTGACTGTATTAGAGTATTAGTATTAGTATTAGAGTTTAAAACCTCCACATGTACGAGATGGAAGCCTGGAAACATTGTCAGGTCAGTTCAGCAGACAAATTTCGTACAACAGAGCTTAATAACTTTCATTAGAAGTAAAATGCAGACGCTCAAAACTATATTCGTTAGGAATGCTAGAACGTTTACAATATGAAAAGACAGTACCACAAACATACGCGTTCATCTCACTCGCAAACACTTTACACCCTTCCTTTACCGTACTTTGATGACGTCCTCCCGTTTTTTATATCATTTTGTGTTAGCAAAGGCAAACCCTTCGCCTTTTGAAAGATCATTTTAATTTTAAATCACGCATCTTGAGAGGACGTTAACCTCTTCTGAATTTTACAGCCAATTGAGTGATCATGTGTAAATAGCAAGGGGTCTGCGATTTTATTTTAATTTTATTTTATTATTTGGCGCATAAAAATCTTTTTCTGCCTTCCCACCGTTCACCAATTTGATACTTTAATTGCGTATTAATAAATAATTCTTAATTCAATTTTAAATCCACAAAGGTTGTTATCGATAGCCGGATGCTTTATTAGCTGTACAACGTTCTATATTTAAAATAACAATGTGATAATGTAGTTACTCGTAGCTTACGGCTCGTATATATAGAAAGGCTTTAATCAAAAGTAAACAACCGTTAGCTAGTATATTCAAATGACGGGTGCTTACGATTGGAACTTAGGGTGCATTCAAATGGTTTGAATGCAGTCTGCTAGACTAGCGACTGGACTGGAGCACAATAGATGCCAATTTGCACAGGAATTTGGTTCAGATGCCTCCGCGCTGACACAGCCAGCATACAGACGTATCTTCGGGCGGTTCAATTACTGTATAATATATGCAGTGGAATATTCAATCAAATATATAACGTACAGTTTTGAACGTATTTGATCAACATTATTTTACCGTCTGAAAAACATGAATGTTTTTATTCATTTCGAACGAAACTCCGTCTGCAGTCCAATCTCAATTAATGCGGTTTCGATTATATTTAAAAAGTGTTTTTATATATATAATTTTAGATAAAACTAATTCAAATAGGAATAATGTTTTGTCGGCTATATTTGCATTCATAATGTTGAATATACCGAACCTCGAAGACGCTTACGGGGCTTTGAAAACTCACTTTACCCATGTTTTAATACTATTATGAATGCGTGATAAGGAGTAATTAAAATTAAATCAATTTCACGAATTTAAGTAGTCAAATTTGGCCCTTCATGTAAAGATTTAAAATAAACATATATTTTCAAAATATAATTTAACTTATAACATATACTTTTAATCACATACCAAGCCATAAAATATCTAGGCCTCTATTGAATGGAATTTAATCATCCTATAGGAATAGATCGGTCCTATTTAAGACATTTCGTAGTGCACTGCAAATTCCAGAGCTAACCTATTCGACCTTAAATCCTCCGTGCCTTCAAATGCCAACCCCACAATGGATGCCAATCGTGAATTACCAAATGTAATCAGTCGATCAACATAAGTAATACTACTACTTAAATACCTATTATTTGTTACTGCTTCATTCTTTGGCGTATTCGGTTAAATTAATACAATTGCATTGTTTTTTATACAAACAATACCAACGATGCCTAGCTATGTAGTCCACGTACTTTACTTAATAAAGAGTATTGTATTAATTTTAATACGTTGATGAAAAAAAGCCTTGGGCTTTTTCAGACTGAGCATAGTACTCGTACAAACAACTAGATACACTGTTCAGTTTCTAAACATCAAATGAAAACTGATAACATATTTTGTCAGCCTATTATATTTGCCCTTGTGAGCAGTGTTGGCATAGTGGCTTCAACGTGCGACTCTCATCCCTGAAGTCGTAGATTCGCTCGAACGTTGAATGGAAAATTAGTGAGGAAACCGGCTTGCTTTAGACCCAAAAAGCCGATGACGTGTCAAGGACAGGAGGCTGATCACCTACTTACCTATTAGATTGACAAATGATCATGAAACAGATACAGAAATCTGAGGCCCAGACCTAAAAAGGTTGTAGCGCCACTGATTCATTAATTTTTAACATATCCCCTGTTATGTATATGATACAATATATAAACTTATTTGTTATATTTTTTAACATAGTTCTAACGTATACTGATATCGGATAGCGTAAACAAGTAAACTTGTTTATATTAAAAGCTATATTGGTTTTGTGCGATGGATTGGGATGCCAATGAAATGAGAGGGTGAGACCGCTTCAACGATTTGCATGTTGAGTGATTATTTTGTCCGTCGATGCGTGAGTGTATGGAGAATCGTTTTATAACCGTTTATTCGTTTTATTTACAACATGAAGCTAATGAAGTGAACTCATTAAATGATTGAATTTTGCGTGGGGAAATGTTTGTTTAAGAAGGAAAAACTCTTCTGACGACTGCGCGTTTGATAACGGCCTACTAAGTGTATAGAAACCGAATTTTTCAGGCATCGAGGCGCCGTTTATTTAAGACATATTTTAGAAATAGGTAAATTTTGTAGTCTGAATTTTAAATAGCAGAAAGTCTCAGAAGGACACTTTCTCCGACCTGTAAGATCGAACAAAACCAGGAATAGTCTAAGCTGTGAACAGAAGGCCCCGATGAATATAATTGAAAAATTATATTGGCGGTAACTTTGTTAGCGCGATTCTGGGTTTGACGTCATCGCAGTGGTTGTAACAATTATGATAATGATACAATAATTATGTTTGTTACGCCCTAAGCAATATAATAATAAAGCTATTTTAATTCCATACTGTTAAAAATACATATCAAATAGGTTTGTTGTTATACTCTCAGTCTACGTTAGTTATTATTATTTCCATTTCTTTGGTCTTTTTGTAAATTCCCCCTCCTGAACTTTTCATTTGGATCTGTTCTTAGCTTCCTCCATCCATTCCAACCCAGAAACTTTTTATGTCGTCAGCCAATCGCTTTTGTGGTCTTCTAGCAGTACTAGCTGACCGGGCAAACGTCGTTTTGCAATAAACGTCGTTTTATTATAAAAAATAGGGGTTGATCGTAGAAGGGTGAAAATTGAGGATTGTATGTATTTTTGTATGTTGTATCATAAAAAAATGGTGCGTGTACTTATGTATGCGCGTAAGAAGTTATACTTCTTTGGCTTTCTTTATTTTTTTTAAATATTAAATAATTAATAATAAATATTTAGCGTTAATAATTTAACAATATATTTAATATTTAGTATATTATTCAATTATTAATTAATATAATAATTATTATTATATTATATTATTAATTCAATTTAATAACTAGGTATGTTTCATAACCTTTTAACTAAGTATAAATAGGTCTTTGTGAAAAAGCATTGCTAAATTTCTTTGAAAAAATAATTAAAACTGCTTTATTTGTTTAAAAGGTACTACAAGTATTGTCTTATTCCCATCTCGCTCGCGCACGCTCGGCGCCCATACTGAATTTTGTGTCACGGTGCGCGCGCATCGTAAAATTTCACTCTCATAAATTTTTCATAACGCGCCTAAAGAAGTATAACTTCAAAGATAGAAATTAAAAATGTTGTCTAAAAAATAAAAAATAAATTTAGGGGTGGACTACCCCTAACATTTAGGGGGATGAGAAATAGATGTTGGCCGATTCTCATAGATACCGGATAAGCCCAAAAAATTTCATCAAAATCGGTCAAGCCGTTTCGGAGGAGTATGGCAACGAAAACTGTGACACGAGAATTTTATATAAATAGCAGTATTAGCCAGATAATTAATTTTTGGCTTTATGTCACCACTCTTTTTTTATTGACGGTCATAAGTGTACATTGTGTTACCTAAATAATGTTGACTTTGACTTTAACTCTATAAGGGTAGGATTCAGAGTCGAGATTTAGTTTATAGTCTATTTAACTAACATCTATAACATCATTTAATTAACATCCATAATATTATTTGTTGCGTCGAGTCGCAAGTTTGAGCTAAGTCTAGCTTAGAATTTAATCACTACAAAATCGGTTTATAAGTCTGATAATTTACTTAATTATTCGTTTCTTTATTTCAGGTCCTGCTTGTTCAGACAATATGGGTATTCATCACTGTTTAAGCTGATAAACAAGATTTTTACTAGTTGAAACTCTGAGCTTCAAGACGAGAATCATGGATCCGAGGGTATTCTTGCTTCTAGCAGTTACTGCTGCACTATGTAAGTAAAACAGTTTTATCGAAAAACGATTTTCGGGTTGTTAATCGTTGAATATTTTATTATATGAGTGTTTATTAATTTACCTGACTTAGTTAGCCTTGACTACTCGGGTACATTTTCTATGAGAAACGTATACATTGTCTTGAATACAATCATCCATTTCCAATACATAAATATAATATTGCACCTAATAATCAATTCTCAGCACAGCCTTGCTATTCTGTAACTCACTTTTCGAACTCACACAGCGGTTACGCATCGGCGGTCGCTCTCAAATCAGTCGTGAAGCAGTCATTTTATGATTTGGCATTCTGGTAAACAATAAACTACAAGCTCCCACCTTTTCAGAATGACAAATCATAAAATGACTGCTTCACGACTGATTTGAGAGCGACCGCTGTGTGAGTTCGAAAAGTGAGTTACAGAATCGCAGGGCTGTTATAAATATTGTGTATTTGAGCTTATAACACTTGTCCGTGACTTGAAAACCTAAAGGTTACGAACCTTAAATCAAAGGACTATATAAAACAAAAGCCAAAATATTTCACAATGTGTTTTGCAAAACACGCAAAGCAATCACAGAGAAGCTAATGAGGACGTATGCAGTAAATTTTATATAATATAGCTACTTAATTGACAATAGTTTAATATAACAGAAATTGTATTGTCTTATCTATTGTAATATGAAGATAGCCATATACCTAGGTCTGTTAGTCACCAAGGTTTGTTTACGTTTAATGTTAATTACTTAAATATATATAGGAAAAATTACGTGTAGAACGGGCAATGCATTAACTAGTAGATCGAAGGAAACCTCACGAAATGCGAAGTAGGTTAGGTAGTAGGCACAAAGTTTCAAAAACTTATTTATTTATTTAATTAAAAGATTCAAAGCACAATACAGAAATAGATGTATATACATATACCATTATGGGCCAATTACAAATCTTCACATATAGTTGTTTTTTTTTTAACAAGATGGTAAACATGCCAAATATTTTAGTGTAAACTTGATAAATAAAGCCTTGTCTAGGCCGGTGTGATAATAAATTCTTAAAATTTATTTATTTATTAATTATCATCTAACATACATTTTATAAACAAAACACTTGACAATATACAAAGCCAATACAGATTACAAAGATAAACAATATACGTATATATGAAACAGAAAACATAAGTATATAAATAGACAAAAATGAAAGAAAACTGAAATTTAAAATTAAACGAACGACAAAAAGAATTAATATTTCAATTCTTCTAAGAATTTTCATGTAGACGGGGTGAAAATAATTTAAAGCATAGATTACTAGGCGTCCCTAAACCTTATCAATGGTGGACTATCTCAATCCACTTGCCAGCAAATTGTGCGGAAGTAACAAGAATATAGAGCAACGATGCTTGAATTTTGTTACCTACTTTCGAAAGCGAAAATGCAATATAAATTTGATTTTGGCACGGATTGTGAGGCAATAAATTTGTGACATACCAAACTTTTAAATTTAAAAGATGCAATTTTAAATTAAATTGCGTCTTGTTTTTAACCAATTGAATTTCGTACAAAATATAAAGAAGTACTTAATCTTTTTCATTATATAATAAAAAATTATAATATTTTCTGAACTAGTTTTTCACAACCATTGTTAATCTCGAAGTAAACAATGTTTGTCTGTAAATCTTGAAAGCATGAACAAAAATATTTCTTTTTGGAGATATTCTTTAGGTTAACGACATTACACATCATTAATTCAAAGATACGCATGTCTTGAATGGCGTTGTTTGTATCCAATCCCTTTTTTAGCCTCACGATGGTACTAATACAGACCATTAACCATTCAATGATATTGAAGTAACACATTCAATGACTCTTTATTATCTTTATTTTCTTTATATAAATATTCTTGTGCCAATAAAGTGTATTGTTATTTAATCATAAATAATTCGATTGATTAAGGCGATATTGTTTACAATTTTCAGGCGGCGTGTCTTCAGCGAATCCAACCAACTTTCTTACTCAAACTGTTTATGGCTTCCTGGACTTTACAACCACAATAGGAAATACTGTGATGGTGTTTTCGCCAAATTCCGCTCCACCACCAGGTACTAATTTGCAAGAATTTAAAATAATAAAAAATCTCCTCAATGGCCTCAGATTTCTGAATCAAGGCAAGTAGGTAATCAGTCTCCAGTGCCTGACACATGCCGACGACTTTTTGGGTATAAGACATGTAGGTTTCCTCAAAATGTTTTCCTTAACCGAGCAAATGTTAAATGCGCACATAGAAAGAATGTCGATTGCTGCACAGCCGGGGATCAAACCTACGACCTCAGGTATGAGAGTCGTACGCTGAAGCCACTACACCAACACAGTTTGCAAGAATTACATTACATTCTTATAAAAAAAAAAGCGATATACTAAAAAAATTATGTTTACTTTCAGAACCTGTGACCGAGAAATCAGTTCAAGAAAATGTAATAGAAACCAAACCACCGCCTATAACGAGTATAAAGCCAGAAGCCATAAAACCAAGTAAAACAACAAGTAAAGAAAAAACAAACAAAGCGCCAACCCCGATCGTGGCATTGAGTGCTATTTCTGTTGTAACGTCTCCACCAAAAGTTGCAGAGAAGCACGCTAATGCTCCAAAACCTATTATTAAAGAACAAAAGCAAATAATTACTAAAGTTGAAGTTTATGCGGGACCTTCTAAAATCGTGGAAAATAACTCTATGAAACAAACTTCTTCAAAACCCAATAAACAAGCAACTCAACAAAATAAAAAAGAAACAAAGAAAAGTCAAACAATAAAAAGTGTTACAAATGTTGTAAGCAGCAAGGTTGAAGGAAAACAAAATTTAGCACCATCAATTGTGATGAACACAAAAGTAAATAAAATTGTGGAAATAAAATCCAGTCAAGAAGAACCGGCAATTTTAGTTACAAACAATAACATTGGCGAGCCTGAGTACGATTATTTATCGCGACAACCCTCAGAGTTTGTAGAAGAAACTTATAGAGTTATAAACTTACGCCCGTCTAAACCCCTTGGCCAAAAACCTAAAGGACCTAAAACGCGAGTTCACCCACCGACGCCTTCACAAGACGACGAAGAACACCCTCTTGGCCTGGTTACTACCCTGGGAGGCACAATTGTCAAAGATGGACTTACAACCGTACACGAAACGAGTGTTATCGGAACTTATATATCTGGAAAATATGCTCAAGTTTTAAACAGTAATTCAAAAATATTACAAACTGGCCATAAAGGAAAAATTTCACCAAGCCCTACTCATAGAATACTAAAAACGGCAGCGCCTGCAATTGCAAAAAATCATAGACACAATCTAGAACCAACACCATCAATAAGCGATGAAGAAAATCACACTAAGGCTGCTAGAAAACCACCCAGTAGTGGTACCTCCTTTAAAAACAGACATAGAGTTCAAAATAATGAAAACGATAGCACAGAGCCAATCAATCAGTCTAAAAAATTTAAAAACAGAAATTCACCTTCTGGCCAAAAAACATTAAGGTAACGTAGTAACATTTACATAACCTTTAACTTTCCTCTTCTTAGCACTACTTAATTATTATTAACGATGCACCTTCACATATTCTATTTTCAGTACACGATATGGCCGACCCACAAATACTCCTCAACTGGCAACCGTCTCTGTTTTCAGTGAACCACCAGCACCACCAGCGTTTTCGAATAGAAGAAAGAGCAATAGAAACTCTGGGCATAAGACCACTGTTACTCCACCCAGTAGTAATGATAGTCAATCACGACGCGGCTTCAAACCTCGAGTACAGCCATCAGCAGTTGAGCAAGTCTCGGCTTCTTCAACAAGTGTGTACAAATTCAAATTGAATCGCTCGCCAGGTTCAGGACGTTGGCAGTACAAAACAAGTCCTAAGCCTAAAGTGACAATTCGAAAAATGAGTGGTGATGAAGAGCCAACTACTCCAAATACAAATCCACTTTTTGACGACGTTCAATCGAATGATGTTACACCATTAGCGCGTTCAGATAACGACCTTGAGTTATCCGGATCACAAACTGGTCCTGGCACTCTTTTAGATAACGAATCTGATGACAATTCTATTGAAAAACCTCCTCCAGTCGAAACTATTAAGGTAGAAATCTCCACTCCAGCAGATTTTCGCGATGTCTACTACGAAATTGCAACTCTTAAGTCTCCATACACATTCCAGGTTTGCTTTTTTACATAAGGAATATTGATATATACACATATAAAACTTAGAATCATTATACTAACCCGTACTTATTTCCTTGCAGGTTGGACGCGTTAAAAATACTCGTATTATTACGGTAACATCGACAATTGAAAAGCGCATAGAACCGACACTATCCTACAATTCGCAAAGTTCTCTCAACGAACCGTTGACAGAAAATATATTAGCGACAGCGTCTCCATATGGAAAAGATCACCTATTGGATTCCAGCATAGTCACGTTGCCAGCTATTACTCTGTCGTCTGATATTGAAACACCACCATTAGAAACGGTGACAGAAACATTTAGTACTACACAACATATGCTTAAGACTCATATATTACCAATTGTAAGAGATTCTAACGTTACAAACAGCTTAACCTTCATTCAAACGTATCAAGTGACTCGCTTAGTTACTGCAACAAAAACATTACCACCGTTGGACTTTTTCCAATTTATACCAAGCAAGACCCTTAAAGAATTTAACAGCAGACTCGATGAAGCTGGTTCAGAACTACATTTAGAATTAGACTTTGGTGATAGCAACGAAGACGAAGAGGGTGTACCACGCCGCGTATTTCCATCCGACTTAGATCTTGCAAATATTGGATCAGATTTCGACCTCACAGAAATTGATAAATACAGAGACAACCATTTAAGACTTAAGAAAGCACATGGACAAAATAAAAACAATCAAGTTACAGAACCACCCCTACCATCAACACCGGCGTTGTCTCCAGAGCAAGCTCAACAACTGGCTTTACTACGTTTACTTAACCCTGCTGCGGCTGCCCAAATACCTAATGTAGTCACCACATCAAAGCCAGTGCTCAAATATGAGACGATTTACGAATCACACGTCATCCCAGTCTTCGATGGTAAGAATACGATTCAGAGTACCATATCCCGAGCAGTAGCAACAGTAACCAGGACTGAGTTTGAAGTGGGAACCAGTAGCCTTCCTGCTCTTCCATTGAACCCGCTCTTCCCTCAACAACAATTCACAGTGACGTCCACGCCAGTCGTGATAAACACAGAAGTGGTAGCCACAAACAGTCAAGTTTTGAAACTGACATTTGGCGCTAAAACAGTCTACACAACATTATTTTCGACTGCAGTTGTACCAACAGTGTTGACCTCATATGTTACTTCATCTATTCCAATACAAGCTAGTGCTGCGCCTGGTTTCCCTGGATATTACCCACCCCCATATGCACCCTTTCCTTACGTTGGTTAGACACCACAGATTATTATATCCCGTGATAAAATCTTAGTCTAAGCCTGTAAAATAAATGAGTGAAAATCGAAAGTAGTGTTCGTGTAATTGAAAGATAGCAGATGAACTTAAATCTTTAGTGCACTTAAATATGAAATCATTTTCGAATAATGTGACGGTGAACATTTTATTTGGTGTGTAATAGAAATATTTTCTAATCCTTAGATTTATTTAGAATAGAGTTTGTAAAAATATAAATACTATTAGCTCTTGTAATGTTTGTAAATACTCTATTTATACTTTTTTATTGTATTTGTATATAGGTAATGTTTCTTTAAGGTAAACGAAATTGTGTAGCTATATGTTAAGACCATTTGCTTTAAATAAACTTTTATATAGTATAACTGGTGTTTCTAGACCATTATATGAATGATAGTGATAACGCACGGAGCAATCACTCTTCCTTGCATTGTCTTTTTTTCTCACTTTTTGCTCACGATTTTCCTTCATCGTTCCAGTGAGTGTTGAGTGCACACATAGACAAAAAAGTCTAGCCGTGATTCCACCCGACCTCAGTCGAGAGTTGAGGCGAACGCTCATGGGCAGGCTCTCAATGCTCTTCAAAAGAAACATGATTTTAAAACCCTTATTAAATGCTAAATAAGTTAAATCTAAAATGAGGGAACACGTATACCACAATAATGAAAATGAGGAGGAATTAAAATCAAAACAGACATCTAACACCAACCTGTGGTTAGGAAATCCTTTCCTATATTAGAATGCAGTTTTCACCCAACAACCTGACATTAACCCGAGCTTTTAGAAGCACATGCAACTCTTACTAGTTTGATTTATTCTATATTAGCTCCCCTGGGGATTTTGTTTCGCCTTAATATGATTTTTTACTAAGCCTACCTTTTTAGTAGCTACATAACAATATATGGAACATTTTGATATGCTACCCAATAGAAACCATACGCTTTTCGGAATAAAAACTTAAGTTGTAAATAAAACTACATTTTTAAAGTTTTCCCTCCATAAAAACCTTCTTTTACCAGCAGACTTCGAGATTTACGCTTAGCAACATATTTTCCGATTCATTTTGAATAAATAAACAATTTATATTACTAACTCTTACTTTTTTTTAAATGTACTCTGATGTTTCTTTCTGTCAATTTATTATTATGATTTGATGAAAAGAGACAGATGAGTTCTTTAGTTGAAATAGTCCAATTACACAGATTTTTTGTTAATAAATACCTCGGGGTCTCCGAGTCTTCACCCCGTTCTATAAAACGGTGCCTACTCGTGAGTTTCCACACTTCAGAAAAACAAGGACAATACTCGGACATGACTTTCAGAATAAGAACCGCAAAAGATTATAAATTGCGTTTCTATTAAAGACATATCTGTAGGTAGCCATAAATTCCCCTGGGAATACTCGTTGCTCGCTGATGGAACAAGGATGAACGAAATCGGCTTATACAACCCGAGGGAAGTAATATCATAGGGAGGTTCAATACACTTGCAAATGCAGTACTTACCTAACCTTTTGACGTATTTCATATTCAAGAACCTAATATTCATATCATACCTATTGAATACCAGAACGCCTGAAAATATTAAATAACAACAAGAAGTGTAAGCAAAATTCACGATGGATTTTTGAAGATCTATCGCGAACTACAAGCCTTGGTAGTAGCTTTATACTCTACGACTTTTTGAGATTTCGTTTCAAGTTGAAGTAGCGTTGTAAAAAATTTAATATATTATCAAGTCGCTAACAGTGTTGCCAGTCTAATAATTAAATTATTATTTTTGAAAAAGTTATTTGCGTGTCTATGTCGAATCAAATGGAACGGAAATGTTGTATTCAAAAATTTTCTAATTTAATTATGTAATCTAAGAAAGACTTCTAGAAACATCGTTCTATTATGTGTGCGTAGAGACACAAATGTGCTATATTTTATCTCATACTCTAATGGAAAGGAAGTTCGACGACACACAAGGTGTTCATTTCAATCACTTTGAAAACTTACTTGATTAAAATACAGCAACACTTATTATTATGAATATAGAAATAATATATATAAGCACTTATTAAAATATACTGATAACTCAAACTAGACAGAATGTTTATCAAAATCCGTGCAATCAGTTATTGATATATCGGCAAGGAACAAAGATATTTAACTGAATATATTAATATCGCACGTATTTAAAGATAATAATTTATCAAGATTGCTTCAAGTGTTGCACAGTGAAAACAATGTGAATGAAAACAAAAAGACTAGTATTAATTATGTGGAATATTGAAAGGATTTTATTAATAACATCAATTTTACGTAAGTAATTGAACTAAAGTGCTGCTTTGATGACTGTTATTAAAAAATTGTGTCTTAATTACCTAATATTTTAAAAAATATATATAACATTCAGCCTAAACATGTCTTACTAATAATTACACCGTAGTTCATGATATTGATAAAGCAGTTTATTTAAGCGGTTCGTTAATTTAATTGTTATATTTTAGATCAAATTGTAGTTTTTAACTGTTTTAGTTTTAATTATGGAAATTTCTGGGGGGGTGAGGGTGGTTTCGAGTAAAATATTACTCGAACTCCAACTCGATTCCACAAAGCAAATATTACTCATAGAAATGGTTTTGCGACTTTAACAGGTTCAATTGAGCGAAACTAGTATAAAATAATTAAATTTGTGTTTCGAAACATGAAGTAATGTTTACATTACTTCATTTTTCATTAATAAATTAACGGAGCAGTGTTGGCCTAGTTGCCTAGTTGTGACTTTCATACCCGAGGTCGTAGGTTCGAACCCCGGCCGTGCACCAATGGACTTTCTATGTGCGCATTTAACATTTTCTCGAACAGTGAAGGAAAACATCGTGAGGAAACCGACATGTCTTAGACCCAAAAAGTCGACGACGTGTGTCAGGCCCTGGAGGCTGATCACGTACTTGCCTATTGGATTTAAAAAATGAACACGAAACAGATTCAGAAATCTGAGGCCAAGACCTGAAAAGGTTGTAGCGCCACTGATTTATTTATTTTATTATTAAGCTTAAAATTCTACTATGTACAAAATGTTCCTGTCATATTAAATCGTAAAATACGTAAAACAGACGCTTCAGCAGTAGCTCAGTCGAACCGTAATGACACACGATGCTTCCAATTCACGTGGCTTGGTCCCCGATATGACAATCAAAGTGTCTTCATGAACGCGACTTGCAATGATGCTACACGACTTGCGGATGGAATACCGTGCTATCAGCCTCTCGTTGTTTCAGGTTTGTACTTTACTTTCATGTAGCTGATTTGCCTGTACCCTATTAGTCCATTGAAATGTTACATTTACTGAACATTCGTTAGAGGACGAAATTTTACCCAACCCCGGCCGCCATCTTGGAAAAGGGGTGAAATCACGTTTTTGGCTATATCTTCTAAAGTCTAAACTATCCATCGTACAACAAAATTTGTAAAGACATATTTTGTAGCAAATCGCTTTGCCTATCCGTGTGACTTTTAATCATAAAGCTAAAATTCAAAAGTTATAAGTAAAAGAGTGAAAAAAAAATCCTTTTTTGCTTATTAACTTTTTTCGTATGATTTTATAAAAAAATTATGTCAGAACAATTTCGTAGATGATCTCTTTCTGAAGATTTTCCTCTGTATTTTTTTTTATTTTGTTAATTGGAAACGCTGTTACAGCGCTCCAAAGTTGACCGGGTTCGTCAATGCTCATGACAAGCCGGTCAAAACAACATTTTTACTTTACTTTTATGATCTCTCGTTTATTTTAAACAGATTTTCGAAAATGTTTTTTCAATCCCAACAATGGTACTTATTTATTGCTGTTACTGTCGTAGAATCTGAATATTTGAAGGTTATCATAATTAAGACATTTATAACCTCTGTTATAAAAAGGGTAAAATATTATTGTAAATATGAACTTAGAATAATATTTTACCTATATAGTTATTAAAGAGGTTAGATTTTAATCTTGAAAAGCTTGATAATAAGCTTTCTTTATAGCAATTATTCAGAAACTGTCATTGTTGTATCGCCATTGAAACAATACAAAAAACAACATGTCAAATTGAATTATTGAAGTCGGTTAAAAATTTACTAACGAACTAGCCAGCAAAATACGCGTTGCAGGATTTGCTTTATCTAGAAGCTAAGTCTGAAAATATCTCATACTTCCAGAACTCAAGTTCTAATGTTTAACTGATTAAAATACATTTTAATTACAGAGGACGGCACCTGGCCAGATATGGATTACATTTGGGCAAACCATTTCAACGCAACCACTTGTGTGCTCACACAAAATGATATCTGTGCAAAATTTACTTACTATTTCAATGGACATCGTATGTATTCATTATATTAAAGTTTTTGAAAGTAATACTTAATAATAAGTAGAGAAGGTACGTAGGAAAACCTATTGTCGACAGTGGATTCGTTATTTCAGGTTTTGAACCTAAAATCCGTAAATGTACCAATCATGACAAAGTGTGGAAATATTTCTTGTTTCAAATAGTTTACATAGATACTTTGCAATGTATCACTATTTAGAAATGTACTGGATTAACATTTTTTTTACAGCGGAAAATTCAACACACATGTGTACTAGGGCCGTAGACAATAATAATACAGCGATCACTAGTGGGTGTTATGAGCAGATGTCTGGAAGTTATCGAACAAGGGTTTGCTTCTGTCGCAGTGTTCCTGGGGGAGTGCCGTGTAACAAGGGCTTTGCTGTCATACCGTCGATATTTGCAGCATTACTAGGCTTCATAGTTTTTCATATTATTAGGAACTGAAAAAAAGAGTAATATATAATGAATAAAGACAAGTAAAATTAATACGGCCCATCATTAATGTCCTAACCTAACCTTCAGATTTTGAGCCAAGACTTTTTGATATAAGTACTATTGGAGTATGACTCCCATCGTCTAGTATCTGAATCTCATCCTTAGATCCTCCAAACTTGCACGATTTATCAAATCAAAATAGACTTTATTTATATTTATATCTTAAACTTTAAAGAAACTATTATAGAAATAAAATAAATATTAATGTAGATAAGAAAAAATAGACTTTTCATAAGTAGTTCATTACCATTGTTATTGCAAAATATAAAATATTAGTTACGGAACCGGTTTAATGCCCTATCCAGAAGTAAAGAAGTACCTACAACGCGATTTCTTCTGTACCACCTTATCCTTTTACGTGTCTTATACTCTGTTTTATTAATTATTAAGAATGACGTGTCCTCAAAGAAGTATTGTTAACTACTAACGTCAATGTCAAATACAGACAACGTCAGCTAACCGAAGTGGATCGTGGCTTTAATGCTGCTATTGAGTAGGAGAACAAAAATACAAAATCACATTAAAAAATTGTTTTGTTTATAAAGTATAAACATGTATTCTATATTAACAAGAGGAAATGCAATTCTCACGTATACTCTAAGTGTTCTAGCATGTTTAACTTTTTTATGTTTTCTATCCACACTGACGGTGGACTATAGAACCGCTGCTCAAATGAATACAGTGAAAGTAGTTGTGTAAGTAAACAGTAATTATTTTAACAATAACTTAAAATTGGATCTCTTTAAGACAAGTGAAAAATACAATCACTCGCTGATAAAAGAAGAATTAAGACTAACGCAAATTATTGCCCTATACTTATCCTTGTAAACCTTTATATTCTTAACATTACAGAAAAAATGTTCCAGACTATGGTGCCTCAAGGGAAAAGAATGATTTGGGTTATTTAACTTTTGATCTGAAAACAGACCTTTCCAGTCTCTTTAACTGGAATGTTAAACAGTTGTTCTTATATCTAACTGCAGAGTACATTACACCATCTAATGAATTAAATCAAGTTGTGCTGTGGGATAAAATTATTTTAAGGGGAGAAAATGCTTTGCTAGATTTTAAGAATATGAACATAAAATACTATTTCTGGGATGATGGAAACGGTTTAAAGTAAGTCATTATTTGAATCATAACATTTACCCATTAAACAATATTGTGGTTGGTAACAATGTAAAAATCAACAAAGTTGTAACATTGCAATGTTGTCAAAAATGCAGTAGAGATTTAGGTACATAATATTGAATATTTAGTAATTCTCAGATGCTTCATTAAAATTTTTAATACAGTAAAACCGTTTACGGTGACAGTTGTTAAGAACCACATACCGGTTATATTAACCAAAATCAAAGGTCCCAGCTGAATTCTATTGTATTAGATACTTAATAACATAATTGGCTGTTACAACATTTGGTTTTTTGCGTTCAAATATGAGTAGTCTCTTTGATGTCGTTATAACAGTTTTGACTGTATATACTATTCATAGACAAATATATTTTGTTTTTTAAACAAACTCTTGTATGCAAAACATCTTAACTTTCTCAGTAATTTATTCTTTAAATTGTGTTCTGTGTACATAGCCTAATTAAATTATTTTTCAGGGGTCACAACAATGTCACATTAACCTTGTCCTGGAATATTATCCCAAATGCAGGTCTGCTGCCTAACATACCAGCCATTGGTCAGCACTCTTTCAAGTTCCCTACAGAATACACACAAACAAGAGTGTGATTCAAAATAAAAGAGTTTACAACCTTATAGATAAATAAAATATGTGTGTGTTTGATAAATTATACATTCAATCTAAGTTAGTATTTTTATTACATATATCCATGAAGTTACTACAAAAAATTCTTACATTTTGCAGCAAACTACTTTCATTAATATTAATCAGGATGACTATTGTAATGTTGAAAAAATCTAGGTGAAGATATTAGAAAACTACAGTGAAATAAAACTACTATTTGTCATCTTTTTATTTTCTATAATATTATACAGATACAATAATTTTTGATACTCGACTCTTAAAATCAAAACTTATAATTCCATTTTAAAGAATTATACCCAAATTATGTAATTAATTTTTATTCTGATAAAGTGCAACATATAATCAGAATAATTATCAAACTATAATAACTCTGGTCTTTAATTTTACTATTATAACATTAGGTAATAGTTACACTAGGTATGAAATAATATGAACAATTAGCAAAATCATATTTTATATATTAACAATTTCGCGGATAAACTATATAGACATCTATAAAAATAGAACAGGGAGGAATACTACATACTAATTGGAGAAATTCAAGTAAGCAATTACTCCAGGGTTTAATAAATTTTTTGACCACTTGGCATTAAATGGGTTCAATGAGAGTATGAAATACAATTATTTGTAGGATACAGCCTTAATATGGCTCATAATCATTAAAGAATTTCCTTACTTTGATAATATTATGTATATGAAAGTACCGACTTCCAGTGAGGACGGCTTATTAAGCAAGTTTGACTAATTTTTATGTTATGCAGTCCACATTATATTGCTTGCTTTTTTCTAGCATATCATTTACCAACTACAAAGAAACTACTTTAACCACTAACCCTAGCCAACTAACATCCAAAGCTGTAATATGAAAAAATATCGCATCAAGTGTTTCATTATAACTAATTTATCTTACAATACTTTAGTAAATTTTGTTAGCCTAAAAAATCAACAGATTTATATTCCAGAGTATATTTTACTACTGATCAATGGGAAGATCAAATGTGCCAATAATAATATATTTTATTCATTATTTTGGGCAATGTGTTTTTTTTATACATAATAAATCAGAATTATAGACTGAGCTTTGTTTTTCCTATAACACCATTTAGAAAGTGATACATCAGTTGGCACATCTAAATTGAAGTATTGAAAAATACTAACAATCTTGAAAATACTGTTATCCATAAGTTCTGTTTAAGTGTTAATTAATTGCCTAAAATTTTCTTAGAAAGGTTTTTAGTTCGGGGTATTTACGAGATTATGATTCTGCAAAATCTATTAATTGTGCCCATATTGTTCCATAGATCCAGGTTTAATTATTGAAAGCTAATCACATGTTATATAATATTATATAAAATTGTGCTTTGTACGATTCTAAGTTTTAGTTCTATGAAAACGATAATTTGATGTTTTAAGAAAAAGAATAAGAATATTGCTTGCTTTGTGCCTCTACTTGAATGTTGAACCAGCACTGCTTATGTGGCTAAAAACTATCTTAACCTTATTTTCTACATTTATTACAGCTACATTACATTTGATAACCATCTACAATAGGAATAGTCTATATTGAAATATCTACTGAACAGAAGAAAAGAGTTGGGAGTTATTTTTGCAATAAAATTTTACAATTTAATAAGTATCATATTGTCTAAATAGCACATTACATCTAATACATGGTAATTTTCTAGGTATATTTGAATAGCTTGTAGATCATTTTTGCACATACAGAAACTGTTAAAAAATTTATAAAAATTGATCAATGACTTCTCTGCCATTCTTAAAGTGCTTCTTCAAACTGTTTGTATAATGAAACTTCATAACAGAAATTTAAACTATAGAAATACAAACTTATTCAAATGTCATATTATTAAGTAAAAAACCTTATAACGTTTTTAGTCATAATTATGTATAACAATAAAACTAAGAAAAATAGAAAAACAGGTAGGTCTTTGTAGCTAGCCCTCATGGTATTCATAGAATATTAATAAACATTAAGTAGATTCTAAAGATCACAGTAATGCCATAAGTTTCACACATTCAAGCAGAAAATTGATTGACAGGCTACATCTATGACAACAATTATTGTAATTTAAAAGTAAAACCACATTCACTTCAATATTTATCCAAAAATTTGAAAATTTCTTAACATTTACTGCTTTAAAATTATCGTTAAAACTTCCTGTAAATTGGGTAGTCGTATTAACAGCAACATAACATGAGTAATTTCATACTAAATTAACCATCACAGACCTTTCAACTACAAACGCATCAAGCAATACAATAAACAATACAATTTTATCCTTCACCAATTTTCAGGAAGTAACCTTAAAACATTTGAAATTATTATCAAAAATAGTTTACAAAATTGTGGTCTTAACTTGATATAGAGTGTTGTTAGAAACCCCTCAAATATCAACTGGTATTTTCAATGCTTACATGATGTAATATTTCAAACACTTCTATTTTACACACTTAATTGAAAATATAATTAAAGGATTTTAATCAAGTAAACATTGATTATGATAAAATAAAATTTGATGGACTGAATAATTAAAGTTGATGTAAATAATCTCATAATCCCAATAATGTCACTAATTAGGATTACTCAAACAATGTTAGAAGTACAACTTAAGAATTTTTCAAGAATAATCCTTGATCACAGATGATCTAGGCAAGTTAAGTAATTTATGCTCAAACACATTTCATAAAGTGATAATGCCAATCAAATACATACTTGAAATTAATTGTTATGAAATTTACATAATATTTTTTAGGAGATAATTAACAAGATTTAGATGAGCATGGAAATGGAATAGACTCACACAAATGTAAAGTTATGTCACAAGAGAATGTTTGGAGAGGTGCATTTTTTATTTAGAGGTGGCACAAGTCATAGCAGGTCGTCACGCTCCAGGTAGTGGTGGCCCATCTGTCTGAACATCCTTGTCCTCCATAGGAGGGTACGACTTGTCTGAACCATAACGCCGTGATATATCAAGCATTTCTCGTAGACCCTGCAAAATAGATCACAGTTTAAAGTATCATCAAACAAGTACTTTTTCATTGAGTTCTTTGAGACAAACACATATAATTAATTTAAATTGGATTGTGTTTTTTATTTAATAATATATATTGTCGGTGCAATAAAATAAAAAATAAATGTTTCTATTGTTTAATGTTCAAAAACTGTAAGCTATTATAACCTGAAAGAATGCAGTATTTTTTATTGCTATCTTTGAAATTCTAAGTAAAAAAAGGTCTATTTATCACATAATAAACCAGCAAATGGCATAAGTGAAGAAAGTTTTCTTAACATACTACAAATCATCTAGTTTAGAAATATATGTATGTTTTTCAAAATACCAAATAAAGATGAGAGGGATTAAACCAGTGCTTGTATGTCGAACAATAGTATTACCTTATTCTCTGTAATAAGCCTTTGGTATAGTTCTTCTTCTCTCCTAGTATCACCATGAGCATCCATGTTCACTGCTTTGTACATGATACTGGTCATTTCATTAATTCGCTCTGCTTGCTGGCGGATAAGCTGCAAAAATACATTTAATTATAAACATGTAAGCATTTCACAAATTAAGTGAAAAGATTGATTGTGATATCAAATTCAAGCTTACCTCTTGCTGTTTCTCATTAATTGCTGATGTAAAATCTATCCGAGACTCCCATATTCTCTTTTCTGTATGTTGCCTGTATTTTGACATTATTAACTCCAGAGCTCTTCTGTGATCCTCAAGTGCAGCTCTTAGTTCAACATTTTCCCTTTGCACCTCCCTCATTATTCGAGATTCTCTTTCTATACTAGCAATTAACTCCCCTCTAGGTCTCTCTCTTGATGCCTCATTAAGTGTGTCCACTTCTTCTTTGTACTAGAATAATAGGATTTAATGTTCTAAAATATAACTTAATCTGCCTTAACCAAATAGAACTACAGTTACATGAATAGGTACTACAACAATTGACAACGTCAATAACATATTGTTGCTATATTGAGATTCCTACCTGTTTCATCGTGCTTATCTGTCTATATGCTGTTTGAGTTTCAGTCAGCACCGCATCCGCTTCAGTCTCCCGCTCCTTAAGCCGACCAGCAAGTCTTTTTGCATCCAAAATTATTTGTTGTATGGTCAGTGACATCTGAAAAGCCCAACAATCTACAGTAGCATTCCTTGTCTAATACATTTGATTGTAGAGCTATAATATACTAACCCTGTACGTCGCATACAATATAAACACAAACACCGGACCATCTAATCTAAAAAATAGAGTCACAAACAAGGGAACACACAATAATTTTATGTAAAAAGCAAAAGACGCACATCAGCTGTTTTGTGGATGGATTTCGGCAGCCATTAGAAGATTTAGAAGTTCCCTAAAACGTAGGAAAATTAAAAGAAATCTTGCTGTTGAGATAACACGATGTGAATTAAATGTCATAGAAAGAGAAAAAATATGAGGTTCCTAGCATTCTCACAGGGTATGATAATACTAGTATGACATGACCTTGAAATACAAAAGTATAGTTATATGCATAGATAACAGAAGGGTCCACAGCTTATATTTTAATTGAATGTTTTAAAACCGAACTAGAGAGACCCCACCGACACTAAGATAATCCACAGACATAAAATTAGAAGTAAGTAAAAGTAAATTTGTTTTACTTGAAATATAATTAATTCCACAGATTTAGTAAAGGTATATCTATTGATGTGCGTTTTCCAATTACAGAGCATTTTGCGACTCAGTGCCGCACAATGCCGCATAATGCTGAAGCTTAATTGGAACGTGAATTAGTTTTCAAATGCATCAGCAGAGTGCGCTAAGTCAGTGTTGAAAAAAAAATGGTCTGAATAGAGTTAGCAACCTCATTAATGTATAAATAATTTGGTAAACAATAATAATTGGTTGAAAACTTTTTACGCTTAATTTAATAATCAAATTATTTCATTAACATTTTTTTACTGAAATAAGAGAAAACATTTAAAGAATATAAGGTTTTTAACAAGCTAAATTAACAGTAAAATATTTAGTTTCATGTAAGAAGTTTACATCATTTACGTTTTGAGTAATATTTTTTAATGATTTCTAAAAAAATTATATACTTTTTCAAAACCATTACAATTTTTTCTAAAGTATAATCCTGTAAAGTAAATTTGTTTACAGATCCGAATTTTAAAATAAAATTGTATTCATATTTTAAATGTGGAATATAAAAAAGTAACTATTTATACCTTCAACTATATAATATATTTTTTTTTAGCAGTTTGAAATAACTAATTATTTTCAAAATCTACGACGAAACGAAAGCCTTACAAATTTTTCAACAATAAATAATATTTACTAACGAAAATTTCGATAAATGCCAACTTAAAGAAAAATACTGGTCAATTTACTGTCACTGTGTTGGTATTGTTTGAGAAGCTCGCGAGAGCATTCGTTTTGAGAGTGCTCAATTGTGCGAAGCGTTGCTGTAGTTGGAACACTCAACGTTGAGCATTATGCCGCAAAATGCGCTCTAGTGCTGTAATTGTAAAACGCATCGTGCGTGAATCTACAGTGAAAATAGATCTCTTTAACTGCGGTGTGTTCTAACAACACATGAAATCGAAATTCGAATTGCTTTCGTTGCGAAAACTTAAGAACTAAGAAGCACACATAAAAAGTAATGAATCATGTATCCTTATCGTTAATAAATAACAAATTTGTCTGGTTATGACAGGTTTGAACAATTGGTCTATTTCTGTGCTTGTGAAACTTCTATTCACTAAAACAAAAATGTATTAATGTATTTTATTGTTTGAAATTCCTGTTATGTTGAAGCCGATTATAAATTCTTATTTATAGGTGTAGTACGACAATTAAATCATTTGAAGGTGAAAGAAAAGGTTTATCCAGTACATTTATTTTTTAATTAATAAATAAAAATATTATATTAGCTACTCGCCAGTAAAACTAAAAAAAAATATGAGCTACTATACAGAATTATGACACTTTATTGTTTATTTGATCAAAAATGGATTTGGTTTAAATTTATTCAGCAAACATATTTAAATGACAACATATAATCTTATTCATTTTTTTTAAATTGTCTGATTCTAATTGTTAAAACTAATTTATAATAACAAATTATAAAAAATTACGAGTACAATGAACAAATATTTTCATAGACCAACTTAATTACAGATTTTGCTTTTGCAAAAATGTTCTAATAAGTCTGTTTACTTTTTCCGGGTCTTCTTGCTGCATAAAATGGCCACTATCTTGAACTTTAGTTGTTTCAATTGTTTTGTAGAGTTTCTTCATGGTTTCCATTATTTTTTTACCTAAGTAAAGTTCATTTGTCCCATGTGCAAATAAGAAAGGAACGTTTTCATCGTGTCGCTTCAATTCAACGTCAATGTAATCAAAAGCAGCTCTGTAGTAATTGATCGGGGGTGTTAGAGCATCTGAAAAAATCCATACAACTTATATCAAATCACCAGTTCATCCAACATTATGATAAGGATACTATACAGTGTTCGAATTTTAAAAGATAAAAGTGGATACGATTTATCCTATTTGGACGGAATTGCAATAAAACATATTGAAAAAAAAGAAAAAATCTCGAAGTCTGATTTTCAGTTGGGCCGTATAAGATAGAAAAAGGCCAAATACAATATGTGTTGATATTTTGGCTATTGCATTTACTTAATCTTAGGTTATATCATAGCCCGCAATGGAAAGCAAAACGCGTGTGCGCATCGTAATAGTACGAGATGTTTACTTAACACTTACATTGTTTGCCGAACCAATATTTGTAGCATTCCAAATCTTCATTATCAACACTCGGCTTTCCTTCAACAATCATCACCTTGTCCAGCAATTCTAAATTATTCATTTGTATCATTAGTTCTGGAATCACTCTCATACGGTACAAGAAAACATACCTGAAATACATTAATTTATGTACACTGTTTTATTTCCAATTTCTATTTATATTCTTGGGACATGAAATTATTATGTAATACATGCTTGCTGGGGTAATATCTACCCGTATACAGGTTCCAACATTTCAAACTTTACGACTCGGAGCGCTAAAACTAAAACCTTATTTGATATGAAACAGGATTCTTAATTTAAATAAATTCTTAATTCAATTATTCTAGAGAATCTTACCATGACAACTTTCGTTGTTCATCATCATTCCATATAGCATCAAGCCATGCCTCATGCGCTGTACTACTCAATACAACGAGTGCTTGTAGGGTTTCAGGGTAGTTATCCCGAAATCTGGTTGCTATTATGCCACCCCAGTCGTGAGAAACCAAAATGAACTTCTCTCGACCTGAAACATTTTTATTGAAGTTATACTTCTTTAGGCGCGTTATGAAAAATTTATGAGAGTGAAATTTTACGATGCGCGCGCACCGTGACACAAAATTCAGTATGGGCGCTGAGCGTGCGCGAGCGAGATGGGAATAAGACAATCTACTTGTAGTACCTTTTAAACAAATAAAGCAGTTTTAATTATTTTTTCAAAGAAATTTAGCAATGCTTTTTCACAAAGACCTATTTATACTTAGTTAAAAGGTTATGAAACATACCTAGTTATTAAATTGAATTAATAATATAATATAATAATTATTATTATTAATATTCATTGATAATTGAATAATATACTAAATATTAAATATTGTTAAATTATTAACGCTTAATATTGATTATTAATTATTTAATATTAAAAAAAAAATTAAGAAAGCCAAAGAAGTATAACTTCTTACGCGCGTACATAAGTACACGCACCATTTTTTTATATTAAGCGGAGACGCGATCTAAAGATCACGCAGCAGATTAGAACATCATCGTAAGTATTAAAACCTCGTATTTGATTGGCTAGTCTAATACAGCTGAGTTCCACGAACTTTAGAAGACCCTTAAAATCCAATTATTAATCAATATTACGTGACTCGGGAAATAAATGACAATTCTATCACCATTGCTATGAAAAGTAAATAATTTAATAATGCTTAGTATGGTTACTTTTTATAACACATAGTTCCTAATATCGCTTAACCGGAAACATTTCATTGCATATTATATTATATTACTAGCAAACACGGCGAACTCCGTTTCGCCACCAGATGGCTTCGTTTTATGTAACATTTCGTTTGGTGATCCCGCTTTTCTGTTGAAATTTTCCTGAATTTTCTTTGCTATAAACCTCACGGAGCCCGAGACCTTTCCAACGAATGCAAAACCGTGGAAATCGGTTCGTGCGTTCTGGAGTTATAGCGTCAGGAAGGAAAACCCGACTTATTTTTATATAGTAGATATACATTTGTATATTTATTTTCTTTATAATCAAGTAAGTACAGAATGAAAATATTTTAGAAGTACAAGGATAAATTATGTTATTTTAAGTAACATATTAAATTAATTGCGGACTCGAAAGTACAAATGGCAATGGAAACAATTATCAATTAAGATTAATTAAGAATATGCGTTTAACATTTATATTTAAACGAGTTTTGGACTGATGTTCATCGTTCATCCCGCATAATTAGGTAGGTAAGTATAGTAATCTACTTATATTTTGACTTTTCGTAAATAACTTCAAAAGCAATTAGAGTTAATTAAATTCACATTAAAAAACAAAACAAATAACTACGTTAACAATGATTCTTATTATTATCAATAACAAACGTAATTAAGTTATCTTGTTTGACCTTTAAATGTTAGTTCGTTTCGACAATGTATACGGTAATTAAGTCTACTTTAAAGCCTAGTTTTTATAAGTACAAAGTGGCAAATCAATAAAAAGTATCAAATCTCTCAATAGAACTCCCGTGTGTCTAGCGAAGGGACGACATATTCACAAACATGATGCCAAAAATTATGGCGGCGTCGCGCTCAATAAAGGCAAATGGAGAAGAGTGGGGGAGGCCTCTGTCACTTGGCAAGCGGATGGAGAGCTGGTACTCGATACAATATCTATTGGATAAAACCTAATATCGTATCCCTGACTTTCGTACTAACTACTAACTGACGTGAAATGAATCTAAAATTGTCGTGATTCATTTGCACTTTTTATTTTTCATGTATTATTATTTTTTAGTTTAGTTTTTTTTGTTCCGTTAAGTTTTGTTTTAATAATTATATGTATGTATATTATGTATTTTTGCACTTCCTGCTTACCTTAACTAATTTAAAAAAAAAATCACAGTGGTTGCCTGGAAGAGATCGCTCTAAAGCGATAAGGCCGCCAGTTGCCCTCCTTTTTTAATTATGTTAAATTTTTATAATGTTAATGCAACGAAGTGTTATTAAGTAAATAAATAATAATATATTCGAATAAAAGGTTTTATTATAATTATTATGAGTTTTACCCTAGAATTCGTACAAATCTAACCCTTAGAGCCAAAAATCAACGATTTCAAAGTCAAAGTCAAATCATTTATTTCAATTAGACCATCTAAAATGGCACTTTTGAACGTCAAAAAAAAATATATATAAAGAAGATTCTAGTTGCCCCTTCCAAAAGGTAGTTTCGTGTGGAGAAGAATGGGCAAGAAACTCCACTTACTCTTTTAAAATAGGTTTACAATATTTTGTTACATTTCTTAAATAATTATATGTGAAGACAATGTACTCTTAGCATAAACTACTATACTAAAAAAGTTAGTATACATGTTCCTCACATATTTACAAATATCGAAACCGTAGAATATTAACATTAAAAAGTAATAACAATATTAAAAAAAACACAACAAAACAGTGTGTGAGATACAAAAAAAAATAATTACATTTGTAGCATTATAAATAAATAATAATAATAACAAAAATATGCTAAAGCAAAAAATCAGCAACCAATTTGATCTAAGTCAGTCACAGACTTTCCTACTTGTCTATAAAGAAATATGTTCAATGAAATAGACGTAGAAATTCGTGTGCCCTATGCTGTACTTACCTCATACAGATTACATTTTTATTTAATAAAACCATACCTAATTGGCGAAGGAGATCCCGTATATCTTCCGCCATTGTCTGGATATTATACGAAGAGACACCTTCTGGTCTTTCAGAGTCCCCATAGCCTCTCATGTCAACTGCTATACACCTGAAATTGTGTTAATAGATAATAAAGGAATTTAAAATAAATCAAGGCTACGTAACTGAAGACAAATAAAGCCAGATGGTACTCACCAATAATCTTTTTTAAATTCGAGCAATTGATACCGCCATGAATACCAAAATTCAGGGAATCCATGCAAGAATACCATTAAAGGTTTGGACGGATCTCCGTTTTCCACATAATGAAGCTTCACATTCTGAAAAAAATAATGTCACATTATAATTCAGAATGTAGATAATAAATGGTGTATTTTAAATTACCAGCGTTTTTTATGGGAATACGATCTTTAGGAATGGGCCTCAGAATTATGTATCTGTTTCGTTATAATTGGTTTCCTAATAAGCAAGTATGATTACTTGCTGCTGCTCTTTGGTTAAGCCATGCAGGTTTCTTCACAATGATTTCCTTCACCGTCCGAACTGCGCTCACAGACAGAAAGTCAGGGATGAGAGAGGCTCATGCTGAAGCCACTAGGGCAACCCTGCTCCCTTATAATGTGTATTGTTTTATATACGTTATAATTTGTATTCTATCATCAAATAGTTAAGTTTTTAGTATGAAGTAAATTTAATAAAGCTTTTAAATCTTGTTTTGTTTGCCGGACTGCTGATGTTGTATTTATAGATTATCCAATATCCGGGAATATATTATCATCACATTTTCCCATTTTATATCAAAGTCCTTTGCTGTTTGCCAGTCTGTTCGCGATAAAATCTAGAGAGTAAGGTAAATTATACAATTTGTCAAGTTTTTTTGGTTGTAATATAACAATGATTGGAAGTATTGTTCAAGTTAAGATAACTTTATATTTTAGAGCAGTGTTTCCCAACGGGGGATCCACGCCCCAGATGGGGGCAATTTGATTGTTAATGGGGGCTTTTTGGGGGTTAATGTTAATTCGAAAATTATTTGGAATCAATTTCAGTTTAATTATGTTTTAAAAATTTACTTACTGTGTTAAAAAATTTCTTGCAATTTCTCCGTAGAACCTACCATTTAAGTGTCTTAAGTGAACAATTAATTTTTTTAATTTTCAACATTGTATAATATTACATAGGGCCTGTTTAAGAGTCATATTTTCACGTGTGGGTAAGAACCCACAGAGCAAAACGGTCTTGTCAATATTTTAATAAGCGTTGGCATTTATAATCCTCATTAGATATTCCTCGTTTTAAAGTATTTGTTAGTACCTAAATATTAAGGTAATTTAATGCATGCTATGTTTGCCTGTTAATGCTAATTAGTTAAATTTAGTTTTTTGTTTGTTTCTAGATGTAGAATTTTAAATAAGACATATTGCTACTAGTGCCGGTCGATAATTTAAATAGCGTCTTTATAATTTAATTAAATAATAACTATTGGAATGCGCCGGTACATCGGTACTTTTATGACAAAGTAATATATTAACGAATTCCCACTAAGGTTTTATGATAATGAAAAGCTGTAAAATCCACGTTTGCTATCATACAGTCGTGCAACGACGTAACACTAAAATGTTACGCACGATCGTTCCGCTTTCTAAGGTTTAATCTTCATGCGATTGAATAAAAACAAACTATTTAACACCTTCTGAGGTACTTTTAAAAACAAATCAATAATTTTTATAAATACTGATTGTTGTAAAATATTTCTGCAATGAATGGGGCTTGCACATATTTATTTATTTATTCACACTTCGTTGCAATAAAAATAAAAGAAACACAAATAACACAATGCATAAAAACAAGGGATGCAACGGGCGGCCTTATCGCTAATAAGCGATCTCTTCCAGGCAACCCTAGTAAGAGAAAAACTAAAAAAGAAACATGATGAGTGTAAGAAGTGCAGCACCAAATGTTTAAAAAAAATATAGAACCTTAATCTATGTAATACAATTTTTTTTAATAACAAACTAAAAACTAAAAAGCTAATCTTATAGATTCATGAATAGCGAATAGCGATGCAATACAAAAGAAAAGGAAACATAATAATTACAATTAATGATGGAACAGGATAGGATAAGGTTCAGAAATGTTTATACAAGAGTTTTAAAAGATGATGGAGAGATACATATTGAACGATGGACAAGTCCCAACATTCACTACTTTTAGAAGCATCCGAAATCGGAGTTACCACAAGGAAAGCCGACTGGCAAAAGTTCATAGAAATGTTGCAGAAAAGTTTAGAAGAAGTTTTGCTGGAACTTTTTTGCTGGAAATCGCATCTATCTTAAGACATTAATAAGTTATTAAGTGACTCATTGACACCTGGAACTCTATCGAAACCAGTGATTGCTAACAAGCTCAGGTTAAATAACTACAACATACATTCATATAACACAAACAATTTCAATACGATTTTGTTATAATTATTGTTGTGGCAATGATTAAATTAAAAATCATTTGTACATTTAAAGTACATACATTCATTGTGCGAAATTTTTACGCAAACTCACAATTACAGAGTCTCTATTTTTTAGATTTTTTATAATTTTTTATAAGAGCAGTGTTGGGCTAGTGGTTTAAGCGTGCGACACTCATCCCGGAGGACGTAGGTTCGATCCCCGGCTGTGCACTTTATTTCTATGTGCGCATTTTAACATTCGCTCGAACGGTGAAGGAAAACATCGTGATCCGGTGCCTTGGCCGAAAACGACGGCGTGTCAGGCACAGGAGGCTGATCACCAACTTGCCTATTAGATTAATAAATGATCATGAAACAGATACAGAAATCTGAGACCTAAAAAGGTTGTAGCGTCACTGATTTATTTTATTTTTATAATTTTCTTATTTTATCATATCCATTTTATTGAGACAACTCGTCACCTTTGGGGTTATTGAATAAAAATTCGTATCAAATGGTAGCAATATTTTTGTTTGCATGGGAATTTATTATTATTTATACATATATATATATATTTCTTGCAAAAGGTAGTGTCATCGAAGTAGTTAACGAAATTCCGCGCGATAATAATATAACAGGTTTTATATGTAAATTTCAAGTACTCTAAAGAATTAAGCAGTGTTAGTTGTGGGATCGCTGAGATCGTGCGTTCGATCCGGCGAACAAAAAGATTTTTCCGCAGTAATGAAGGAAACTATCGCTACGCTAAAATTATCAGTAAAATAGATATAAAACTGTGTCTACCATGCGTCATACAGTATATAGATAGATATAAAATGATTAGATAGATAAAAAAAGAACCTTAATCGGAATAGGTATGTAGTAAAATAGAGCATCATGCTTGTATAAATTTTCTATAGAAAAAAAATCTTATCTATCATCAATCAAATAGATGCTGGAAATGTGTCTACCATGCGTCATACACTATATAGATAGATATAAAATGATTAGATAGATAAAAAAAGGACCTTAATCGGAATATGTAGTACAATAGCTAACATCATGCTTATATAATTTTTCTATAGAAAAAAAATCTTATCTATCATCAATCAAATAGATGCTGGAAATGTGTTTAATATAATACTAGCTGTTCCCTACCACGCTTCGTTGTGGCATATTGTGATTGAATGGTTGAGAAATGAGAAACACAACAAAGAAAACATTTCTTATTTAAAGTTTAATTTTGCAATACTTGTGGAAAAAAAATTAAAAAAAAATAACAAAAAAAATAGATAAAAACAATCCTCGATGCGCATTATATATCATGCTAAATTTTCAGCTCGATCAGTGCAGAACTTTTTGAATTTTTGAAGCGTACACAAACCAACATAACATTTTTATATATATAGAAGATACATAGATACATAGTAAAATATATAGTAAAAATTGCTTAGTTTAGGGTCACTCATGTGGAAGGCAACCGGCAGCGCATTCGCGAGCCCTCTGGCATTGAGTTTCTATGAGCGGCGGAATTATTTAACATTAGATGAGCCTCCTGCCCGTTTGCCCCGTTTTATAACAAAGGCAAACAGTAACTATAGTAAATTTAAATGTATACTCACGTTAACTTTAATATATTTATGCACACCGTACTTCGGATCAGACAACCTAGCTGGTGGTACCAGCCTTTGTTTATTAGCCCACGGATTTCTGAAGGGGTTCTTCAAATACGTCACCAACATATAGAAAATAATAGCTGCAGTATAATACAGCGTCAATGCATTTGCTATTGCAAGTCGTTTTATATACGTTATCACACCCATGTTTAAAAAAACACAGCAGATTTAACACGTATGCCACCAACGGCTGTCAGTAGCCGACTGAGATTTATCATATAAACTTTGATCAAGCTACTAATTGTTAATACTAAGGATAATCGGCCCTTATATAGGTTCACTTATTATTCTGAGCTCGCACATCGTCGTAGAGGTCAGATGGCTATTTTTTTTTAATTCAGGAATCTTTTTGTTATAAGTCTGACTGCATATTTGTATCTGAATAAAAATTATATATGTTATCGTTGTAACTGAGGTTTCATTTAGATATTTTATAGCCAAGTACATATTTCTCAGTGAATTTAAAATACTGTGAATAAAGGTGAGGACGCCCACTAGACCTGGGTAGATGAAATAAAAGAGATAGCGTACCCCCGTACCCTAATATTGGAAAATAGTAGCAAAGATTAGAGACAAAAGAATTTGGGGGCCTTTACTCCGTCGAAGGTCGTGCACTAATAATAAATATAATAATATAAACCTTATTACAGTAAACGATTTTTTTTTTATTAGACAGTTCACACCAATTGACCTAGTCCCATGCTAAGCTGGTGAAGCTTGTGTTATGGGTACTAGGCAACGCTTATACATACATATTATAGATAGATAGACATATTAAAACACCCAAGACCTAAGCACAACACCAAATGCTCATCACATCGATGTTTGTCTCCGCCGGGGATCGAACCCGGAACCCATGGATTCGCAGTCAGGGGTACTAACCACTAGACCAATGAGCCGTCAATGAGTGAATATAGGTCATTTTTATTTATAGTGAACTTAAAACAGTTATCTCTATGAGATGCGCAATATAATGCTATTATCACATATCATGTTATAACAATAAAGTTAATGATTCAAGACCCACTTTTACTATGAGAAATTGTAATCATTACTATCAATAGATGAAGATAAAATTACAAAATGTCAGCATAGACTACAAAGTACAAAGATTAGAATATTATTAAACGGTTCATTGAACATAGACATACAATTTAATTCCCCAGCTTTAGGTAATTTTTATATTCTGATTCTCTTCCAAACAATCTAAAAGTTAAAAGTCAAAACTTCCTAATAATCAAAAAGTTAAAAGTCAAAACTCTAACTCTCTTTATTTATATAGGTAACACAATGTACCTACACTTATGATCGGCAAAAGAGAAATATACATTAAATGCTTCTAATTTTACATTTACTGCCAGTTCTCAAATCAAGGGCGTAGAACGGAAGAGAACTGGCAATAAACTCTCCGCCACACTTTTTAATCGCCAAGTTTTTATTTTACACAACGTTTGTAAGGAGCTGCAACCATTACACCATATTCCACATGACATCTTAAGTAATAAATAATAATTAAATAAATTAAAAACAAAGATTTGTCCTCTATCAGCAGGAGGCATGGTGAAATAGGAGCACGTACTTCCATTCTCGTGGGAACAATACACAAATACATAGAAAAAATAACTAACATCACCGCATACACGAATTCAAGTACGACCAGTCACCACCAATACTACCAAAAGACAAATTTGGCTTCCTTTGTGGGGCTGCGGAACATAAAAATCTCTATTTCAAATATTTATACTTTTAGGTAAATGAAACAATAAAAACGAATAATAAAATGTATTAAACAAAACAATCTTCAATTAACAAGAAATAACACTTTTGTGTTGAAAAAAAAATATAACTCTAAATTCACAAAAATATGTTTAGAACTATGGGAAAACTCTTGCTTACTCTATCTCTCGCTATGTCAGAGACAGACAACAACCATAGCAGTATATCAAACAGATATATAAAAATAGATATGTTATTGTGTATATATAATGATTTTTTTAAATAAAATATTGATGATATCATTGAAGTTTGAAAATAGCTAGAGAATTCCGTGCGTGCTTGCCTCTTCAATACTTTTAGCTCTTCGCGTCACTATTCAGGCCACATATAGAGTCGATGTATAACATCAAAGTTTTGCATACATTTTACGATAACCAAGTCCACAACAAAGATATACAGTCGACTCTCGATAATTTGAAACTCAAGGGACCAGAGATAAATTTCAAATTATCAAGAGTTCAACAAAACAAGTGTTTGAATAACCACGAGGGGGAGGGGCGACTGAAGGAAATAAGAATTAGATCAAAATTTGTTAGGTACTTATCATTTCTATATTCTTATTATGTATTAACAATTATTCACAAATTTTTATTTCGAAAAGAAGCCTGTAATCTTTTTTTGAGTGAGTGACTCATTTATGTAAACAATTGACAAGTATGTGCATGATGAACGCTTCAAATTATAGAGAGTAGGGAAGACCGGATTTCAAATTATCGCATGTTGGCGTGCAAGATAATACTTTTTCAACTTCAAATTACCGAAGGGACCAATTATCATTGATTTTATTCAATTTATCGAGTATTTTTCAAGGGACCGCAAAAAATATTCAAATTATCGAGAGATTCAACTTAACGAGTGTCAAATTATCGAGAGTCGACTGTATATTCTTTAGCTGACAAATTCGTAATTGATTTATCCAATTCATATAAAAACTTAAGACAAACACTACACAATTTCTACAAATGAAATTTAATTTTAGACGCAACGTGACTATTTCATACAAATTATTCTATTCCCAGTTTAACAAAAAATAAACGTCAAATTGGCTTATGACAAGATTGGAGTAGAATTAAGTCAGTCAAAAAGTTAACGGTTTTAACTCAAATAAATTGATATCTTAAAGGCGGGAAGGTCACATGTATACAAAAGATTTTAAATTTCGCAACAGCTTTCATTTCACTGATACTCGTGACACTAAATATTCATCAAGATCCTATAAATTAATAAACCGCACTCAATGTTGTAAATTTCCCGTATACTCCGTATCAGGCAATGCCAGATCTTCGATTCCCCTCCACAATTCATCATTTAGGCCACTTGAGAATATTCTAGCGGGATCCGAAGCAAAGTTATACACGTTGCGTGAGAAACTCGAGTCAGGGTTTTCGTTGTTCAATCGTTCCATTGTTTCTTTCTCGATTTGTTCTAAACGTTCAATGGCTTTGTTGGGATCTGCGTCTTTTGGTCTTTCATTGAAGTCTATATCGATTTCAATTCTGAATAAAAATATATATTTATCAAATCACATAATATTTAAATAAAAAAGTGCGTGCGTAAAAAGTACACATGTCAGAAGTGAAACTTCTTTGGCAAACTAATTTTTAAGTCTTGTGAGTACAAATCTTAATCTTTAGATTTCCGAGACTTAGAGGAAGGGAAAAAGGAAGATATGTTAGGAATTTAATGAATTTAATTGTCATTCAAATATTAAAAGTGTTGAAAATCAATACAAATTATAATTTTTTTTTAAACATATTTCTTCCATAATAAAAACACGTTAAATTTCAATAAACTATTCTGCATAAAATATAAAAAGTGACAGCAATTTGCCTTTTTAAGTTCTCATGTCATTTTCACACTTGTATATCCTTTTTTAACATATTTTCGTAAGTATAATTTAAACATGTGTGATGTTTGAATTAGAATAAACTGAGTTGGGCCCATTTTTGGTTTATGTCATTGTACTTGTATTTTTTGTGTATTACTTAAATATTTTTTTTTTAAATAGTATTTAAAACAGTACCGAGATTCATGAACTCTAGCTAAGAATACATTTAAGAACAACAGTTTTATCCGCTTAGAAACGTGTCAGCGCGAATCCACTTCGCAACAAGAGTCGTGATTATTCCACGCAAACATTGCCCAAGTAAGACAAATTAGTACATAAAAGATTGAAGAATTATTTCCTGTTGGATTCCAACTAGAATCTGTGTAGGCATATTTGTCACTTGTCAAAAAAAAATTGCCCGGGCGTCATCGTTTATATGGAAATAGAACGACAAAAACATCTAATGATTCACGAATAATAAGCTGTTATATCCACAGAAAAACGAATTTAAAATATCGTATGTATAAAATATTCAAATTCAGAACTCAGTAGTTTGCAATTACTGTAGCCCGCCGTTACTGCTTATCAAACTTTCACTTTATAATATTTATAGTTGTCTCACCCAGTCTCTTCTTTGAATTTATCCCATAGTTCTGAAGTGAGAGCTCGAGGTATTTCTGCGGCAACAGCGCGGCAGGCCACGTCCAGTGTTTGTTCAGCAAATATATCGGAATCTGTGTACAAGTTAAATCTAACAACCATTTGCAAATTTTCTTAACTATTTTAAATGTGAAAGTGTGTTTGTACATAGAGCTAAACTACGTATTGTACAACCTAAATCGATAAAGTTTGATGTTATAAATGAAGGAACCTTCCAAATAAAGGGAGAATTAAAGAAAACTTAGAACGAAACAGAATAACCTAGTTAAAATATTCGATGCCGATAGAGAATTGAATTGATGTTCTATGTTTGAAGAGTGTAAGAGACCATAGATTTTGGCCTAAAGGTCTAGATACCAGGCCATAAACTCCAAAAAAAAAAAAAAAGAGACCATAGACGATTAAATAGTTTGTTGTCTTTGGATAAACTTAAAACGAAATTCTTGTTTTATATAGAACATTTATTATATTCACATAACACTTGAAACTTTTTAACGTAGAACATCATTTATATAAAAAACAAAAACAAAAATTTTCAATATTTAAAAGATTACGCGGTGACAAGAAATACTCAATCGAGAAATCTGTCTGTTGTAACTGATACAACACAATGGGAATAGTAAATATGTGGTTACGGGTCACATTTATTAACTAAATATCACGTCACATCCGCAATCACATGACTTTCTAAATCATACTGTTTCTGGTAGCAATTAGCGTGAGCATCTGAATTTTAGGGCCGTCTATTAGAAATTTGATACAAAAAGTACATATATAGTAGATTTTTTCAAAACATAGTATAACTCAATTGTACTTCTATTGTTGTCTTATTTTATTAAAGCCAAATATTATTTACGTTAGCGAAGACTCTACTAATAAAGATAATATACACAACATAAAAATAATATAATTAATTTAAATAAATCGTCTAAAACAGATATTAACGACCTAATAAATTTTATATCCTATAAAGAGTTTTTTCAAGTAAATCTGTATAGGATATAAAAAAATATATTAAATAAACTCTTTTGCAAAAAAACTTTTAGGTGCTTAAAGAAAATTCCATTGACAACAATGTTCGCCGGCACCGTTTTGGCGACGTACAACCATACAAGAAGTAGATGGTTTAGATTAGCCAGCTCAAAGTCCTGACCTGAATCTAATTGAACATGTCTGAAATGTTCTATCGATTCCGACTTCTTCAAGTAATCATGATGGACAAGGTCGAGGGGAAAAGACGCGCTGGCAGAAGGAGGAAATCGTGGCTCCGCAATATTAGAGAATAGACAGGAGTGGCCAGCGTAGAACAGCTGATGCGCTTGGCGAAAAATAAGGAGTATGACGAGCCAACCTCCAGTAGTGGAGAGGCACTTGATAAATAAAAGAAGGAATGTTCTAAAGAGACGAGTAAAATCACTGCAACCTTCTCCACAAAACATTAGGAAGGAATAAAAACATTGTGGAAAGCATCCCCAGAAGGATTCAAGCTGTGAATTTGTCAAGACGAGTTCACATTCGTTATTAGGTTTTTGCATTCGTAACTTTATTTAAATAAAAAAAAAAGATTCTTGTCTTTATTGCCGACCACGTTTGGCCGAGTACATCGGTTTTAAGAATTTATCCAAAATTAATATAAAATTGCCAGAATTCACTTCACGCGTAATTATTTACATTATATAGTAACTCGTAAGGAAATCAAATTTCATTCAATCAACTAAAATCGACAATAGATCGTAAATTTCCTTGTGTGCCCATTTTTTCTGCAAGAGTTTAAAATAAAATAATATTTACTTGAACTATCGCGGCTGTTTCTCGATCTTCGTAAAGCCCTTGCTAAATTCCCATAAACTGGTCCACTCGAAGTCAACTTACTGCCGCTACAGTGCCACTCATTGTCTAAAATTTTTAGATCGAATCAATTGTGTTTTTAACCTTAGAGATCTCAGAACTTTGTATAATTATAATCCAACCTCAAAAGCAAAAAGAATTACAATTGACACCAAGTATTTTCTTTCAAATGTATGTTTAGTGATCCTACAATTAATACGATGACGTCATACTGAACCGCGCTATCTAAATTATTTCTATGTGTAACATCTCGACATCATCTAATGCGGCCTTCTCCCTTCTTCCATATATGAATAGATCCTGGGACTGGAGACAAAATGTGGGAATTACGTTATTATTATGGTCACGCTATGTCACGTGACTATTTTCATACAATTTAGTTTGGCGTTAGTTAGACGCATGTCGAAAAGTGATTTTGTCTCAAGCCCCTGTGGGGTACAGGTATTTTGGGGTACACTTCTCAATTGAATTTTGACGCTTTAGACTGAGATATGGCATGGTTTTGTTTTATGTTACCTAGTAATTCTTATTATTAACGGATAGATGACAGAATACAGTTACGTATCAAGAATATAATGTCATACTATTAATATACCGTAAACCACCAAAGTACTTAATAGGTCCAGGACACACCGTTATGTCAAAATTTCAAAAATAACTAAATATCGTCGATATCACAATTATTTCTGACTCCGATCTTTGAATTGATGTAATTCCCGATTTTATAAATTTCTGTAGAAAACATACCGCTACCACCTTAACGGAAAGAAAAAAAGTGTGACTTGAGTTACACTTACTGGTCCAATGTGATATGGACTTATGATAGTCTGGCTGGAAGGCGAATATTATATATAGGCGTTATAACTATCAGACCTTCTTAAACTTAAACTAAAATATTATTTTTACCGTTTATTACACTTTCTAATTACGTTTTATTAATAATTTAATTATACAATTTAATAAATTGTGTTCTGTTTCATTAGCCCTTTTTATATTCATTAAAATTGCGGCCCATTACGATATTTTTAAATTAAAAACATGTTTTATGATGTTACCAGAATAATTTAAAGGACATACCTAAAAGTGTGTTAACCACATGCAATTTCGATGGTGTATTTCGTTCTACTGCTGTCTTTGGTCTTGGCGGGACATTTATTCTCGGCCGAAGACCAATGCATTCTGTTGTCGCTGGTCGTTTACGAACTGTTGGTTGAATGGGTTCTATGCAGACGTCTGGTACGTGTCCCTTGGTCTGTAAATACAAATATAGCTTTCGATTGTGTAAGTCCAAGAGATGGATACATTTTGTGTTTTCTAAATTCTTGCCTAACAAAAAAAATATCGGTTGTCTGTAAAGTCGGTTTACTGACGAACCGTATCACCCAATAACCGTGTCATAAGAAAATACTGATGGAATGGTTGCATTCTTCAAAAGAAAATTTTAATTTTATTTGTTAGATAGATATTTTGTTTGGATATAGAGAAGAAAGTAAATGGAAATCACAATTGAATTGATCAAGTTACATTTATTTGTACGCATAAAAATACAATTATGTCAATTTTTGTGTGCAAGCGAGATCGCGGAACGAGTACTCTCGCTTGCACTTCCAGCCTTAAATGGAACGCCTCAGAGGTAACGCCGCATGAGTCATGTTTTTTCGTGCGTGCAGCCGGCTCCATCGAATTATAAGACGTTGTCACGTCAAAAAACTATTATTCCAAACCGATTTAACTATTAATGTTTTCCAGTAATCACTGCCATACAATGAGCTATCGTTTGATTGTCAACAGCATGTAGTCCAATAGAAAAAAAACATATTATTATTTTATATTAACACTTTTCATATTTCCACCATAACAATCAATCGAAACGTAAAATCGTTTTATATTTTCATTTTCCTTTGTTAACACAAATTTAAAATTGTAATATAATAATCGGATAGTTTTTATTCATAGGAGTACATATAACATATTGGCCTATCAGGCATGCAATTAGACAGATATGTTCCCGAGAAGCTATGCAGCAGGAGTGTCAAATCTCCCTTTTACTAAAAAGGGACTTTACTTGCCTAGAATCGCCTAGTTGGTAAAGCACTTGCTTTTCCTCACAGATTGTTTTCCGGCTTTAATTGTTCCCGGAGACCTAAGCAGTACTAAGTCTTTCTAAGGTAGAAACTTGAAGAAGGGATAAAGCATGATTTAGTTCCTGAAATCTACAACGTATGAGGCACTGGAGGCTGATCACCTACTAGCAAGAAATTGACTACAAAAAGATCGAATCTAAGCCCAAGACTTGTAGCGACACTGAGATATTATATATATATTTAATGCATACCTCATGAGATGGACCAGGTTGTGGATCAGATCGCATATTAGATGGTTTATCTAGTTCAATATCGCTGACGTCAGCATCGGACTCCGAAGAGGCTTCAATAGCCTCATCGATAACACCTATCAAAACATATTTTCTACGTCTTATAACTCAAAAAACTTATAATTATTCCTCTCCTTTTAATTAATAACAAAAAGGGACTCCTGCGCATTAGATTTTATTATAAGTTAAATGCGAGCAGTGTTAGTGTAGTGGCCTAGTGGCTTCAGAGTGCGACTCTTATCCCTGAGGGCGTAGGTTCGATCCCCGGCTGTGTACCAATGGACTTTCCTTCTATGTGCGCATTTAACATTCGCGCGAACGGTGAAAGAAAACATCGTGAGCCGATAACGGTTTACCTTAGACCCAAAAAGCCGACGGCGTGTGTCAGGCTGATCACCTGCTTGCCTATTAGATTAACAAATGACCATGAAACAGATACAGAAATCTGAGGCCCAGACATAAAAAGGTTGTAGCGCCACCGATTACTATTTAAATGCGCAGGCGTCCCAATCAATTACTATTTCTGAAAATACTTCAAATTTAGATTTCTTTTGATAGAAGTCACAATTATTGGAATCAGAATTGTTTCAATCGTTTGAAATCGATATAAATCCCCAAAAAAGTCCATGCCAAACTTACTATCATCTTGAAGAGGAAAATCATCTAGATGCGTCAGCATTGGCAGAGCTGAGGCCACCAATGTTCTGTACTCCATGAGGTTGGCCAAAGGAGTACCCCTCAATGTTATATGTCGCAATGCACCACATACGCCCAGAGTCCAAAGGCGGCTTGTTTCCTCCAGAGGATTGCTAACAAAATATTAAATAATGCGTTTATAGTATAGATGAACGCGCTGAAAGAACGATGTCACAAGTTCTATAGATTCACGAAGTAAATGTCAAAGTCAAATTCAACGTTACGATACGGGGCGGGGATTGAATTAGGTGTTATTGTTAATATTATTTTCGACTTTCCAGAACTTTACACCACATAATGGTAAGTTTTAGGTATAAAGAGTCACTAGGTGGTCACGAAACGTTTTATTATAATATGTACTTGGGTACAGGAAAACGTTACGGCGCGTTACATGGGGGGGGTCAATAATCTCCAAAAATTGCGTGACGTAATACTTGAACGCTCCCTAACACAATCTACACTTTGAACGTCAAAAAATATATATACATTACATTTCTCAAATCAAGGGCGTAGAACGGAAGAGAAGAACTGGCAATAAACTCTCCTCTGGCACTCTTTTTAATTGCCAAGTTTTTTGTTTTACACAACGTTTGTAAGGAGCTGCCGTACCCGTTGTATAAATGAACAAACAGGATCAGAACATTTTATTTGTTTGTTTGAGTATGTCAAAACAAGATTTTGTAAAACATTTGAATAAATATTTAGGAAAATAATAATATTGCAAATGCCTTTGAATTGCGGGTTCTATCTTCTAGAGTTCTACGAAGACAAACACGAAAGTAACTGAGGGCCCACATGATATAATACCAATGAACATGAAGAGTAGAAAACTCGCGCACAAGCACAGATAATAACTATTTAAATATGTGTAAGTATTACTGATATAAAAATTACTTGTGGCAGCAAATGGCAGCTAAATTAGAAAATCAATTACCGGAGTCTACATAATTTATTAATCGTTAAAAGTTATTACTTGTACTAAGGCTTTGGTGAAAGTTTTAGTACATAATAAAGTCAAATTAATTATTTACAGAAAAAAGATTTATGTATCTGTAATAAGAGTTTTACTTTTCGTGAATAAAATTTAGTTATTAAGAGTAAAGAATTTAACATTTGATTTAATTTAGGTTAATACTTCCGAAAAAGCTATGCAATTGTTTATATTTTATTGATTTTAATAAAATAAGTTAAATAAAATCAATTATTTTTAATTACATTATTAGTAACACTTTTTTAAAAGTTTAGAAATTTCTTTATTGATAGAAATGAACTCATTTAGAGTGGGGTAAGTTGTTTTAAATTATATATTTTTTTATTATTTAATATTTATTATATAAAGATGTTTTTAATTTTTGCAAATTCGCGCGGGCACAAGATTACTCCCAATAATAATAAAAAATCAATATTAACTCAGCCAGATTTAGTGTATGCAGCTTCTGTAACACAGCCAAAGGATGAAGATCACGCAATCGATTTCCTGCTGCGTGGAGTTCTCGTAACGTTCCAAGACCCCAGATTCCATCCAACGACGTAAGCCCACATCGATTGACGCTAAGCACCTGAAAATAGCCTGTGTTAACAGATACGAACGAATTTTTTTTAAAGTAAGAACATTTTCATGATGATAAACAACAAGTCGCATACACAGTGGGTGCAGAGACAACTGACAGCTCAGCTATGAGTTACTCATACATATTATATTACTGATATGATATATTACTGATGATTATTGATATCTTGTACCCGGTTACGGACCTCTACCAAATACGAGCCCCATATATATGGCCGCCCATCAAGGATAAAGAATAAAATTAGAAGTAAAAATAATAATCCGAAATTCTCGAGCGTGTCAGATTAAGGTAGGGTGAATTAAACACATGCTAAAAAGTGTAAATTTCACAAATCTGACAATTTGCAAAGGCTGCAAAAAAACGTCATCTCGACATTCTCGAGCGTGGCTGAATTTTTTTTTTTCACTTAACTCAATACGTCTCTATGACGCTCGAGTAAATCCCCATTTAGCATCGTGGGCTACTTACTAAGTAGTAGGGTAGTTTTTATGTAATCATATTTCATGTTGTTGAAACAGTTACTATTTTGCTAGGAATTCGCCACAACACTTTCGTTAAATATGCCTTCATTGCTACGCCACGAAGGCTGGTACTCTCTTGTTGTAATTACCTTTAAATGGATAAGACCAATGCCCAGGTCTCGTAGAGAAGATATTGCACTGCCATCGAGCGTCAATTTTCTCAAGTGTGGAGCTAAAACATGAAGACGTCGTAGGCCTACACGCTCAGCCACAACTTTTAACTTTGCTTCACGGATTCTCAAGACTTCATCGTCAGCTGTAACACCGCTGCTCTGCTTCTAAATTTAAAAAAAAATCTATTTGATGAATAAGACTGTTAAATCACATGCATATAATATATATATAATAATAATAATAATAATAATATGATTGGACAATTCACACCAACTTACCTAGTCCCATGCTAAGCTGGTGAAGCTTGTGTTATGGGTACTAGGCAACGGATATACATACATATTATAGATAGACATATAAATTCATGTTTAAAACCCAAGACCTAAGCACAACACCAAATGCTCATAACATCGATGTTTGTCTCAGCCGGGGATCGAACCCGGGACCCATGGATTCGCAGTCAGTGGTACTAACCACTAGAACAATGAGCCGTCGAAGTATATGTTCCAAGTCTCAGCGATGTATGTATGTAAAATATGAATGGAACAACGCCATAAAACACGGTTTCTTTCGTAGTTCAATAATTCTATAAAATAAAAATGTGTTTATTCGTTATAACATTGAATTTCAATGTGTAAGATTTGGGAACCCTTTTAAGTAAACATACCTATCTCAAGAATTCCAGCTCTTCAATAACAAACTTAATAGTTAAATTAGAAAAATTCACAATTTCGAATTTTTATGTCTATTGTAATATGTAAGAAGTTCAGAAGCCGGTCTTTTCGCCGTATTATTTTATTTATGGGCGGTGCGCGAGTAGATATTTCGAATCATAAGATAATTCGATAATTCTAAGAATGTCTAGAATAATAATTATAGGATATTAAACCTAAAAATATTACTTCTATAATATTAATTCAACTTAACACAACTTTAGTGTTCTGCCTCTTTTCACCACAGCGTTAATAGAATTTTACAGATATCTCTTTCTGTAAAATTCAAACTATTCTAACTAAATTTATAAAAATAACTATATCATAAATATAATAATAAACTGATTTGGTTTTTATGAAGAGGTTTAGTGTGAAAATATGTTAAAAACAACATCTGCGTGGGTACTCTGTATCCGTAGAGCTGCGCCACCATAGACAATATTGAAGTCGGGAGTAGGTACCCCAACGACATTATGTCTTCGCGTTTTGCGGATAATTTAAATAAATTACAACGGTACTAACAAGCAATTCAATTAGAGTTAACTCCCGGGGTATAACGATTCGCCTGTAGCCTGGCAGGCGTCGCTCCAATTCATCTTGTCCTGGAGGTTGTTCTGGTTCTGGGGGCCGCAATGCCAGGGCCCTGTAAATAGAATATAAGTGTATAAATTTTTTAAATAAAACTGTGTGGGTACAAATTGAATTTGTACTAATAGCAACCAATTAAGACCACTACCGCTTGGAGTTTTAACACACGATTGACTGTTATTAATTGTATATTTAAAGGTTTAATACTTAGATGGAAATATTTTACATTAGGACATTAAAACGTATAAAATGTTTCTAATCAGCACTAAAATTAAGTATCACTTTTCTACAGAAAATTTTTTTTTTATTAAATTATTTAAATACATAGTATTGGTAATAAAAATGTTATTATAGTTTTGTTTTTATTTTAAGCGCATTTTTAAACACCTTACGTGAAAACTTTTGTATAATGTACAGGTTTTTGCCACTACATTTATAGAAGGCACTTTAATTTACCATGAACACTATTAGGCTCTATTAAAAAACTTATTTTTTATGAAAAACAGATCATAAAATTATTAAATAATGACTTATCACTTACGGTAGGTCATATCAACGGGCCGAGTTCAACCGCGGCCAGATTATCTTAAATAATATTTTACCTGAATAACGGCGTTGCTCGAACGTTGTGTGGTTCCGATGAGCTTGCACTAGAAACCTCTGAAGGTGACGGCGAGGCAATAACACTTGGTGTTCTTGGTGCTGATCCCAGCTCAACACTGGGTGCTTCATGAAATGGCATAATACTGAAAATCTTTATTTACCGTCTACTCCATTTAGTTTTCACGGATTATTAATTAATCTCTTATAAAACCAATATTTATTGATTATACGTTATTACAATAATATCGTTGAAAAGTTTTGAAAACATCATGATTTCTGTCGATCTTAGTAACAATATCGTTTCCATGTCAACCTTAAAGAATATATAAACCACTACCCAAAGATAATTAGTTCTGTAATGGTTTTAAAGCGGACTATACAACCAGGTTCATGTTGCAGGACAGCATACAGATGAGACTTACTAACGTTGTTTTATAAGAAATTAGAAACAGAAATCAACTGTTCTGTAAACCTAAATTTCACTCATGCATGCGTGTTATTGTGAAATTATAATATTATGTCTGTGGGTTATCATTTCACTTCTAATGATTGTAGTTAGTATCTTTACTTAATCTATGGTAGTCTGTTACGTCAAACTATTTCGTCAATTTTAGGAGTAATGCGACTTACCGTGCAAGTAAACAGTGGTCTTCCTCTTACTTTAACTTATATTCTTAATTTATAACATGACAAAAAGATACAATTTCTTTAATAACTGTGTGATGTGTACAATAATCATCCATGTTTATGACTATGTCTCATTGTTGTTGAGGACCTCGCACGGACTTTAATATTTATACTATAACCATAATTTGACATGGCTAGATTTTTTATCTGTTTTCACTTTTGGCGCCAAACGCCTAAAAAAACGCTTACAAGGCAAAAGTTGATTGCATTATTTGCAGTGTGCTTTAAGTTGTTTCAGCGTTTTAACTTAACAAGATCTATCAAAATGAATCAATTAAGTAATGGCGTGTCTAAAATAAGTAATGGTGTGTCTAAATTAAGTAATGGTTATGGAAATCATGATGAATATCAATACTTAAACTTAGTGAAACAAATTATAGATACAGGTAACTGTCGGTTTTCTAGCTAATATTATGAGTATATTGAACACGTGTCTATCCTAGTATTTCTTTTAAAGGATGTAGAGAAATGTAATAGTCTGAACTTCCGTTATTTTTAGGTGATAAGCGCGTCGATAGGACAGGTGTAGGCACTCTGTCTATATTTGGAGCAATGCAAAGATATTCCTTAAAACATAACGTACTGCCTCTACTTACCACCAAGCGTGTCTTCACTAGAGGTGTGATTGAGGAACTACTTTGGATGATCTCTGGTTCTACAGACAGCAAAAAATTAGCACAGAAGAAAGTTCATATTTGGGATGCTAATGGGTCCAAAGCTTTCCTTGATAACTTAGGTTTTACAGAACGAGAAGAAGGTTGTTCTTGTATTTACAAAAATTACTTTATGGATACAATTTGTTGCTTTCCTTTTATTACCCCACATTATGTTCTAGGCGATCTTGGCCCTGTCTATGGCTTTCAATGGAGACACAGTGGTGCCAATTATAAAGATTGTAAAACGAATTATACTGGACAAGGAATAGATCAATTGCAGAGTGTTATAAATACAATAAAGTAATAAAAAATATTTTTACAAACTAGATATCATAAGTTACCAATTATATATTATGATTAATAAATATTTCAGAAACAAACCAGCAGACAGAAGAATAATAATGTGTTCCTGGAACCCAACTGATCTTAATAAAATGGCATTACCACCTTGCCATTGTCTTGCTCAGTTTCATGTTGCTAATGGTAGCCTCTCCTGTCTATTGTATCAAAGAAGTGCTGATATGGGACTTGGTGTACCTTTTAATATTGCCAGTTATGCCATATTAACTCATATGATAGCTCACATAACTGGACTTGAGGTAAGTGGTACAATTTCAAAAATGCTATAAAAGTATTTTTTAATATTGCTTCACAATGCTTTATATAATTTAAAAAAAAATCACTTCCTTCTGTGATCTTGATTAGTGACAAAATAGTTTTTTTTTCATAATCTAACTTAAATCAAAAACATTTCAGGCAGGAGAATTTGTACATACTACAGGTGATACACATGTGTACCTCAATCACATAGAACCTCTTAAAAAACAATTAGAAAGACACCCAAAGCCATTTCCAACTTTAGAATTTACCAGGAAAATTGAATCAATAGATGATTTCAAATATGAAGATTTTATAATTAAGGGTTATGAACCACATCCTAAGATTGAAATGGACATGGCAGTATAAAATTTAACCTTTTATGGATATCATTGTCATATTCTTAATATAGTGTCCTGCTTTGGTAGGACAAATTTTATAGGGAAAAGACAAGACTGAATATGTCCTTAAATTAAAGTAATTAACTAAATTATGAAGCCAAAAATTTTAAAAAATACAACTATAAGTGATAGTGACAAAATTTTGTGAAGCTTACTAAATCATACCCAATTTGTATTTTAGCCAGTATTATATCATAAGATTACTGATCAAATAATAATTGTATAAAAATGAAATCATTGTTTTATTAAAATAAAAACCCTATTATAAGATACTAAAACACCAAAAATATATTTATAATTCTTAAAATAAAAAGTTGAAAATTTTTATGAATTAAAATATAAAAATTATTTTTGTGTAATATCATGATAGACTAATATTGTGATACCTTATAATCTAGACAACATTCTTAATATAGGTACTTACTATTTGTACATTCATTGGATTTTACATTTCTTACATTATTGTTATTTCAATTAGCAATATGCTAACATAAGGAGCCAATTGTTAAAAATTATTCGAAAACTATATATGGGCCGTTTATAAAATTTCCACAACTCAATAAATTGTATGGCAAATATATTAAAAGAACAAAAAAGCATTCAAATTATCAACACATTTGATCATCTGGTGGAGACGCCTGAAAAAAAAAATATTATTAATCTAGCAGTTTTAGCCAGCCTTTGTCAACCTCTTCTATTTGATACACTTTCTTATCAAATAAAAGGACCAGATTTTTCACATAACAAATATATATGTGCCAGAATAAACCACATGTTTAACCTACTTAGATGTAGACAATCCCTCCCACAGTATATTAGACCCTATAATTATTTTGAGTTTTAAGGTTTACATACAATTTAAGGAACTAGAAATTGAGTTAATTTAATAATGTTTACCTGTGATTGTTCTTCTAGCCTACTACTAGGTATTGGCAGTGCAGCTAATTGTTCTGCTAGTGCCATGGTTTCCTCAGATTCTACCTTAATTATTGCCCAAAGTGGATCTGAAACAATATATTCTGAATAATGGTAATGTAAGGCCTATTCATTCTTAATGCTCCAGTTAATTTATTACAATTACTTTAAAAAATTGTGTTGAATTGTTCATTTACAATGGTAGGTAGGTACAACCGATAAAATTATTAGGATAGTTTTAAACTTTTCAACTTTGCTTATTAAAATAGTGAATCTTCTATCATAAAACAACAATTTCTTTAAATGAGATATGATCAAGTAAATAGAAGATAATTTTAAATTACCTCCTATTTGTTCTCCTTTATCAGAAACCAAATGGAAATAGCCCCTAAAAGTGCCAGGTGTACTAGGTGCCACTAACTTCATAGTAACTGTTGTACTATGCCCTGGGAGCAATGGTGGCACATACAAGGATGTTGCTCCTAATGGGTCACCACCAGCCTGTATCAATCTACAACTCCCAGGCCAACCTTCTGTCCCTGTATTTGCAATACTCCAACTTTGTTCAAAACTGCAACAATATTAATATTTCAAGAATGAAAAATTTTGAAAAATATTGTGTTAATGCTAAATTGTTTGCCTTTACCAAAAACAGAGTATGTATTACAATGTCTTTTGCCATATTAGTTTCTATTAATCCTTCACAAGAAAAGTATTACCTTAAAATATGTAAATATTATATTAATTGTAATAAATTGTTTTACCTCGTTCCTGGACTAACTGCTGATTCCTGTGTTTGAGCAGCTTTTAAAGACATAGATGGAAGTTTTGGTGGTAAATTATAATCTAAATAACAACATATTGCAGCCTGTAAGTTCCTGCAATTAAGATTTATTATTATTAATAATATCTTATGTATTTCAATTAATGCCCAGTGAAATTGTATTACCAATTACTCATGTCAAGGAAAAAGCTTGCAGTGTTATAATTTAAACTAGGCCCCAAAAGCCTTTGCATTTGGCTTATAAGCTCATCCCTATCAGTGGTATTCATACAACTAAATTGCAAGAGAAGATTTTGATCTATTTCCCCAGGAACAGCTGAACCGTCCACATCCATTGTTGTAAGTTATTGCACCACTACGTCTCAAGACTACACTTTTGACATTCCTTTGTTTATATTAGTCAGCTGACAAAATAATTGTAAATATACATCAACTAAATATTAAGAATTGTTGAGCACGATACTTTTGAGCTCTTAACCTATATTAAATTGTGAAACGCTTATTTATATTCCATTAATTCAAAGTTTTTAAGTACATTGTATTCACTATCCGGATTTTAGAAAAATAATAAAAACTACAATATTCCACAGAGGTAAGATCCACTCTGCACAGACACATAAATTATAAAATGTGCGTTTTCCAATTACAGAGCATTTTGCGACTCAGTGCCGCACAATGCCGCATAATTCTGAAGCTTAATTGGAACGTGAATTAGTTTTCAAATGCATCAGCAGAGTGCGCTAAGTCAGTGTTGTAAAAAAAAATGTTATGAATTGAGTTAGCAACCTCATTAATGTATAAATAATGTGGTAAATAATAATAATTGGTTGAAAACTTTTTACGCTTATTTTAATCATCAAAATATTATTTCATTTACATTTTTTTTATTGAAATAATAGAAAACCTTTAGAAGAATATAAGGTTTTAACAAGCTAAATTAACAGTAAAATATTTAGTTTCATGTAAGAAGTTTCATCATTTACGTTTTAAGTAATATTTTTTAATGATTTCTAAAAAAATTATATACTTTTCAAAACCATTGCAATTTTTTCTAAAGTATAATCCTGTAAAATAAATTTGTTTACAGATCCGAATTTTAAAATAAAATTGTATTCATATTTTAAATGTGGGATATAAAAAAAGTAACTATTTATCATCCATACTAATATTTATTTTTTTTAGCAGTTTGAAATAACTTTAATTATTTTCAAAATCTACGACGAAACGAAAGCCTTACAAATTTTTCAACAATAAATAATATTTACTAACGAAAATTTCGATAAATGCCAACTTAAAGAAAAATACTAGTCAATTTTCTGTCACTGTGTTGGTATTGTTTGCGAGAAGCTCGCGAGAGCATTCGTTTTGAGAGTGCTCAATTGTGCGAAGCGTTGCTGTAGTTGGAACACTCGACGTTGAGCATTATGCCGCAAAATGCGCTCTAGTCCCAGCCCTGCGATTCTGTAACTCACTGTTATTCCGTGAGTCCACTACGCACTAACAGCGCTCCCTTCGTCACTCACGTAATATTTGGAATCTCATGGTATTCTGTTAAGAAATTTTACATTACGTCTTGATAAGTGAAGGGAGTGAACCTAGTGAGTTGTTGTCTATTAATATCGTAACAATTGACTCATTTTATTTATAAAAAGAGTTAATTGTCAAAATTTTCATCATACATAAGCAAAATATTTTTAATAAAACAAAATGGTCGACGTTTGAAATAAAATGAAGAATATTAAAAAAAAGATAAACTGTGAAAATATCTCAAAAATGATTTATCTGATGGAAAATAATAGAATAGCGAGGAAAATTATTAAAACCCATCTGGCAATGGGGCCGCTTAAAGGTAAGTAGTGAGTTTATTTATTAGTCAATCGTAAGTTACGTATTTTGTTTATAACTTCCAATAATAATTAAGAGTTTATATTTCGTATTTACCCGACAACTGACCAGCCGTGGTGTATATGAGCGACAGAAACTTAAAAATATTAATTATGTTTCAGCACGAAACAAGGGATACCTAACATCTGGATATATTGTAAAAAATTTAAGAATATTATCTTAACAAAAAGATAAAAGATGATGTCATGCTAAAAGTGATTCTCTCAGCAAATGGGCTACGGATTCAAAGTAAACAGGATGGATAGGTATCTTAAATTTTCAAAATGTTACTAAAGGTAACCAAGGTTAATACCAATGTTTTCATATAATATTTTGTTGAGTAATTATAAAAAGTGCAAGTGTTGGTACTTTTTAGATGCCATGAAACTACTATTGCAACCTTTTTAAGTGATTCAGAGGTCAAACACACTACAACAATATTACCTATGTTTTTACTAACACTCATAAAAACTGAATTCTATTAAAACTATTTTAGAAATATAACTATCATAGTAAATAAATAGGAATAAGTAGTGTCTAGTAAAACAGTTAACAAAGTTTGTTTGTTTGATGGCAAATTTGAAGTCAAATGTATTAGGTTAAATCGAAGCGACATTGTAAAGAATAATGAAATTGTTGGTTAAAAATGTCAAATAAAAAATATTTTTAGGTTTCCTAACTTCAAATTCCATTCATGAAATATAAGAAGTATTAATTTTAACTGATCAAGTTGAATTTAATTTAATTGTTCAGATTTCAGAATACAAGTATAAATAATCATGTTAGGTATGTTGCATCAAATATATAAGCTTTCAATTGCTCAAATTCATACCATTTCAAGTGATCAACGTTAACTGTGCACGAAATTACTAAGCTTTGTTACCATAAAACTTTAAATAATATTTGGCTTAGTTATAATATTATCAAACATGTTTTTAAGATACTTTACTTAGAAATACAAAGATATCCCATAAAGTTTTTGTGTGTTTTATGCAAGTTTTTTTACTATTTTCCTTAACTTTACAATAATTAAATTGTTATGCAATATTATTGTGTCAGTACAGTGACCTACCACATCTCCCTATTTACAATTTTAACACATAACTATTGTATTACAGCCATCAGCGGTAGTTGTCAAGAATGAGGAAGAAAATGACCAATTATTGAAATGTTAAGAAGAGATATTAAACCGAGACCACAAATCTATTTTGAATGCAGTTTGGACAACTATGATTTTTATATAATAAATTGTATTACCGTGTTTAAGATAATTGTGTACTTCATAATAATTTTTTTTTGTATCTAATAATATTGTTATATTAATAAAATGATTAATTAAATCTACCACTTATTTAATGACTGCCTATAGAAAACGTAGTAACCGAGTTAAATACATAACTAAGCCAAAATGAAAAATTTATAAGCCATGTTACTTTATAGGTGAATAAAAGAACAATATACAAATAACTTACACATTTTATTTAATGATTATAGTAAACTTTTAACACAATACAAAATAACTTTCAGTAAAACAAACTTAAGTATAATAAAAACTAATTAAAACCCAGCCTCACATAGAGCTAATCAATAACATCTACTTTATTTTGTAGACAAATATATTAATTTTAATATATTTTCTAATTAGTTTGTAAAAAGTAATAGTTATGAACGATAAATTTAAAAAAGCTTAATAAGTACTTAAACCATCATGTATGTAATGATGGTATTTCATACTTGTGTAAAGCAGAATAATGTTTTTATCCAAAACCTTAATGTTATATCAATATATTTTATAAAAATATAGGAACCGAAATTGAACTGTGTTATCATTTATTATAAATTGAAGGATAGTCGAAATTCAATAATTTGAAAATGTCTGCACTATTGTGTCTTTTTATAACCAGGGGCCTTGTTGTATGATACACATGTAATATTCTTCTTCTTCAAAGGCAGAATGTATTTTTCTATCAGGAATTTTGAACATTTGGGGATCTCTGAAATTATTATATTTATAATTTTAGTATAGTAGAAAAATACAAATATAGGTATAACAAAATTTACCTATCTTAACTTATTTATCGTTTTCTGTTCGACTTATCTCTGCTGGAGACAAGACATGATCAAGACTGCATCGAAAAATTGGTTCTAGGATCAAAATGATATTTTTAATGCTAAAATAATCAAAATGTTTACCTTAGATCTTCTATTTACTAGACTCTTCGTTCATCTCAGCAGCATATGTTCTAGGTTTAGTCAATACCATATAATTTCTTGAGTATTGGAAAAAAGCGATAGTAACCAACGCCGAGAAACCAATTGGTCGTTTCGTGCCTACATTTTCTTCGCCATTTATAGATATTATATTAAGTATTTTTTAATGGTTTACATCATTTATTTCTTGAAATAGAGGTTTAAACTTTAAAAGTGGAAACGGGCCTTCTGTAACAATAACAAAGTTCAATTTCACGAAGCTTAATGTTTATATATATAATTTTTTTCGTAAAATAATGCTGTATTGATAAATATTATTTTATAAACTTACCCCAAGATACATATAGATTGTCCTATGTAAGAATATTTTCACATAAAACAAGTTTTAACTTCGCTAAAAATGGCTAACTCACTCGTAAATGACGATTTCAGCGAGGGAAGAGCAACTTTTAATTTGACGTACAAAATGAACGTTTAAGTGAGATGAGATGTCAAATGGTATGTATCAGAATACCAAATACCAACAATTTTGGAGCGTAAGTGTAGCAGTGCCAAATTTTAGTTCCAAATGTGAACAATCTCACTTGAGCGGCGCTTTTGTCGCGGTTATTGTTTATCAGAATACCAAATTGTAACATGACACCGAAACGAACGATTTGACAGCAAAAATCAGCGCTGAGGGTGAGTGAAGTGAGTTACAGAATCGCAGGGCAGCCCTGTGATTCTGTAACTCACTTCACGACTCACACAGCGGTTTTCGGATCGGCGGTCTCTCTCAAATCAGTCGTTAAGCAGTCATTTTATGATTTGGCATTTTGAAAAGGTGGGAGCTTGTACTTTATTGTTTATCAGAATGCCAAATCATAAAATGACTGCTTAACGACTGATTTGAGAGAGACCGCCGATGCGAAAACCGCTGTGTGAGTCGTGAAGTGAGTTACAGAATCACAGGGCTGATAAACAATAACCGCGACAAAAGCGCCGCTCAAGTGAGATTGTTCACATTTGGAACTAAAATTTGGCACTGCTACACTTACGCTCCAAAATTGTTGGTATTTGGTATTCTGATACATACCATTTGACATCTCATCTCACTTAAACGTTCATTTTGTACGTCAAATTAAAAGTTGCTCTTCCCTCGCTGAAATCGTCATTTACGAGTGAGTTAGCCATTTTTAGCGAAGTTAAAACTTGTTTTATGTGAAAATATTCTTACATAGGACAATCTATATGTATCTTGGGGTAAGTTTATAAAATAATATTTATCAATACAGCATTATTTTACGAAAAAAATTATATATATAAACATTAAGCTTCGTGAAATTGAACTTTGTTATTGTTACAGAAGGCCCGTTTCCACTTTTAAAGTTTAAACCTCTATTTCAAGAAATAAATGATGTAAACCATTAAAAAATACTTAATATAATATCTATAAATGGCGAAGAAAATGTAGGCACGAAACGACCAATTGGTTTCTCGGCGTTGGTTACTATCGCTTTTTTCCAATACTCAAGAAATTATATGGTATTGACTAAACCTAGAACATATGCTGCTGAGATGAACGAAGAGTCTAGTAAATAGAAGATCTAAGGTAAACATTTTGATTATTTTAGCATTAAAAATATCATTTTGATCCTAGAACCAATTTTTCGATGCAGTCTTGATCATGTCTTGTCTCCAGCAGAGATAAGTCGAACAGAAAACGATAAATAAGTTAAGATAGGTAAATTTTGTTATACCTATATTTGTATTTTTCTACTATACTAAAATTATAAATATAATAATTTCAGAGATCCCCAAATGTTCAAAATTCCTGATAGAAAAATACATTCTGCCTTTGAAGAAGAAGAATATTACATGTGTATCATACAACAAGGCCCCTGGATATAAAAAGACACAATAGTGCAGACATTTTCAAATTATTGAATTTCGACTATCCTTCAATTTATAATAAATGATAACACAGTTCAATTTCGGTTCCTATATTTTTATAAAATATATTGATATAACATTAAGGTTTTGGATAAAAACATTATTCTGCTTTACAAAAGTATGAAATACCATCATTACATACATGATGGTTTAAGTACTTATTAAGGTTTTTTAAATTTATCGTTCATAACTATTACTTTTTACAAACTAATTAGAAAATATATTAAAATTAATATATTTGTCTACAAAATAAAGTAGATGTTATTGATTAGCTCTATGTGAGGCTGGGTTTTAATTAGTTTTTATTATACTTAAGTTTGTTTTACTGAAAGTTATTTTGTATTGTGTTAAAAGTTTACTATAATCATTAAATAAAATGTGTAAGTTATTTGTATATTGTTCTTTTATTCACCTATAAAGTAACATGGCTTATAAATTTTTCATTTTGGCTTAGTTATGTATTTAACTCGGTTACTACGTTTTCTATAGGCAGTCATTAAATAAGTGGTAGATTTAATTAATCATTTTATTAATATAACAATATTATTAGATACAAAAAAAAATTATTATGAAGTACACAATTATCTTAAACACGGTAATACAATTTATTATATAAAAATCATAGTTGTCCAAACTGCATTCAAAATAGATTTGTGGTCTCGGTTTAATATCTCTTCTTAACATTTCAATAATTGGTCATTTTCTTCCTCATTCTTGACAACTACCGCTGATGGCTGTAATACAATAGTTATGTGTTAAAATTGTAAATAGGGAGATGTGGTAGGTCACTGTACTGACACAATAATATTGCATAACAATTTAATTATTGTAAAGTTAAGGAAAATAGTAAAAAAACTTGCATAAAACACACAAAAACTTTATGGGATATCTTTGTATTTCTAAGTAAAGTATCTTAAAACATGTTTGATAATATTATAACTAAGCCAAATATTATTTAAAGTTTTATGGTAACAAAGCTTAGTAATTTCGTGCACAGTTAACGTTGATCACTTGAAATGGTATGAATTTGAGCAATTGAAAGCTTATATATTTGATGCAACATACCTAACATGATTATTTATACTTGTATTCTGAAATCTGAACAATTAAATTAAATTCAACTTGATCAGTTAAAATTAATACTTCTTATATTTCATGAATGGAATTTGAAGTTAGGAAACCTAAAAATATTTTTTTATTTGACATTTTTAACCAACAATTTCATTATTCTTTACAATGTCGCTTCGATTTAACCTAATACATTTGACTTCAAATTTGCCATCAAACAAACAAACTTTGTTAACTGTTTTACTAGACACTACTTATTCCTATTTATTTACTATGATAGTTATATTTCTAAAATAGTTTTAATAGAATTCAGTTTTTATGAGTGTTAGTAAAAACATAGGTAATATTGTTGTAGTGTGTTTGACCTCTGAATCACTTAAAAAGGTTGCAATAGTAGTTTCATGGCATCTAAAAAGTACCAACACTTGCACTTTTTATAATTACTCAACAAAATATTATATGAAAACATTGGTATTAACCTTGGTTACCTTTAGTAACATTTTGAAAATTTAAGATACCTATCCATCCTGTTTACTTTGAATCCGTAGCCCATTTGCTGAGAGAATCACTTTTAGCATGACATCATCTTTTATCTTTTTGTTAAGATAATATTCTTAAATTTTTTACAATATATCCAGATGTTAGGTATCCCTTGTTTCGTGCTGAAACATAATTAATATTTTTAAGTTTCTGTCGCTCATATACACCACGGCTGGTCAGTTGTCGGGTAAATACGAAATACAAACTCTTAATTATTATTGGAAGTTATAAACAAAATACGTAACTTACGATTGACTAATAAATAAACTCACTACTTACCTTTAAGCGGCCCCATTGCCAGATGGGTTTTAATAATTTTCCTCGCTATTCTATTATTTTCCATCAGATAAATCATTTTTGAGATATTTTCACAGTTTATCTTTTTTTTAATATTCTTCATTTTATTTCAAACGTCGACCATTTTGTTTTATTAAAAATATTTTGCTTATGTATGATGAAAATTTTGACAATTAACTCTTTTTATAAATAAAATGAGTCAATTGTTACGATATTAATAGACAACAACTCACTAGGTTCACTCCCTTCACTTATCAAGACGTAATGTAAAATTTCTTAACAGAATACCATGAGATTCCAAATATTACGTGAGTGACGAAGGGAGCGCTGTTAGTGCGTAGTGGACTCACGGAATAACAGTGAGTTACAGAATCGCAGGGCAGAATACCAAATTGTAACATGACACCGAAACGAACGATTTGACAGCAAAAATCAGCGCTGAGGGTGAGTGAAGTGAGTTACAGAATCGCAGGGCTGTAATTGGAAAACGCACAATGACTACGCTAGTCGTAGATTTTTAAAAATTAAAATAACGTATAGTTTTAAATCTATCTTATGATCAGCGCGTAAAGGAACATTTTAACGAGAAGATCACTTACACTTACATGAAAAAATTACTTATTTACTTATAAAAAACACAATCCTATCCTAACAGGTGACTCTTGATTGACAAGAATGCATAACCGATGAACAAAATGTATACACGAAACAAAAAATAAAACAATCCTAAAGTAACTTTATTTATATTTAATTTACATCTACTGCTATATAGGAAGAAATTAGAAGTTACTATTTTTTATTTAGTTATATACACTTTATTATTTTAATATTAATAATAATAATAATAATAAAAACTTTATTAATGACAGAAAGGTTTGTGACAGAAATCATAAATCGCTAGTCCCCACACTAGGGAGGCCCTGTGTTGTGGGTAACTAGAAAACAATTATTTCGTGGTACATGTTAAAATTAGTTTAAAAATGTGATATGAAAAATGATAATAAAAAATAAAAAATACCAATAATAGTTATAAATTTAGTGTTACGTATGAAGTGAATGAGTGAGTGTGTGAATAGGTGAGTATGCGCATGTATTTGAGAATGTAGCTGAAAGTTGTTATGGTAGGTGAGCCCAAGAGGGGATTTCGGGATTTGCTAAAGCGCGGCAGATTAATATATAGGGGGATACCTTGTACCCGGTTAAGTACCTCCATAAAATATGAGGCCCATATATAAGCCCGCACGTGAAGGAGACAGGATCAGTTTAGTAAAAAAAAATTGACCACCAGAAATTCCCGAGCGCGTCAGATTAAGGTAGGGTGAGTTAATTACATCCTAAAAAGTGTATATTCCACTAATCTGACAATTTGAGAGTGACGGAAAAAAAGGGGAGGGCAACAAAGTTGTAAAAAAAAAACGTCATCTCGACATTCTCGAGCGTAGCTAATTTTTTTTTTATTTTGAAGGAAATAATTCAAGAATAATGAAAAATATATAATCTGACGATTTCCGCAAGCCGAAATAACAAAAATTCGTCGATAAAGTTAAATGCGTGCAGCTGCGTGATGCCTACATTTCCTTAAACCGATCGGAATCTACTAAACGGCGTTCTAAATATTTCCCTCAAAATTACATTTCCTGTGAATTTGAACCGATTCGGACCGATAGATTTTGAGAAATTTTGAAAAATCTTAAAAAAATAAGAAATATTTTTTTTTAAAGTGGTTTCTTTATCGATCAACTTCAAAAACTAATCCGCCTTTGAGCTTGAAAAACCACGTCGATCGCCACAAAGCTGGTCAAAAGCGGTTGATTCGTTCGAGAGATATCGTACACGAAAGAAACCCGAAAAACCCGTGTTTTTTCGGGATTACTCCGAAATTTGTGGTTCGATCAATTAAAATTGCAAAATTACTTATGAGAATGATAAAAACGTCGAATGCCGCCAACCGCGTGAAAATTGCTTGATCCATTCAAAAGTTATTGCGGTTTGAAAATTCCAAAAATAGTGTTCTATGAAACTTCTATCAGACTTTCGAGCTGGGAGAGCTCAAATGCATAGAAATGTTATTTCTTTGAACTCAGCGAGCTCAAAATATCAATTTTAAGCGCCCAGGAATGGAATTAGCGGGAAGTTGCAGGGATGGCCCTTTAGGTGAACCGTTTTTCTATTATTTTTTTGTCAGATCAGGCGAATCCCTCTAGATAATCGTCAGATTATGAGACAGTACGTTTAGAACATAAAGATGAACCACATATATCTTAATCTGACGCGCTTGAGTATTTCAAAATTACGATTTTTTTTTGCAAATTAAGAAAATGGCTGTGGGTTTGCGTCCCATCGAAATCGTCAGATTAGTGAATGAGAGCTTTTTTTTGGTGCACTTAACACTCCCTTAGAAAATCTGACGCGCTCGATAATTTTTTTTTTTTTTTAATTTTCAACCCTTAAATACAACCACCCGCATCATGCAAACGATCAGATTAACATACGTACATTATTAAAAATACGTAGGGCATAGATGCTATCAATATCTGACGCGCTCGAGGATGTCCATGCAACAGTTTTTTTTACATATTTAACTATCTATAGCCGCTTCCCCCACCGATGAAAAGGAATTTATCATATAACATTTTTTTCTTCTTTTTATCTAAGCTTTGCATCCCAATAGGTCTCTACGACGCTCGAGTAAATCCCCATTTAGCATCGTGGGCTCCCCTACCATTACGATCGTGCACTGTGTCTGTGTTTATGAAACCTCAAAGTCATACCAAGATATGTAGTAATGCCTCTGTGGATTCGAAATCCAATTTGGCTAGTGTAGTTTCTATGTGACTCGCTAATTTATATCTGGATAGTTTTACGATCTCAGAGTCCATAGATTTGGAGATTTTGTTATAAAGGAAGGGGCCCCTAAATGCAAAGGAGCGTTGTCCAAATACAGTCCTTCGTTTTGGCGTTGGGAATGCAAAACGTCTGTTCTTAGATGTGTCCTGAATTGTGAGCCCATGAAATCTATGATATCTTGAACAGGTCGCCAAGATGTAAAGCTTCCTTACCGAGAGGGTTTTTGTTTCTAGGTGGAGTTTGACTGTGGGGTATTTGTATTATGGCAATAGTTTTGACTTTATGCCAGTTTCAACTTACTACACTAATCAAACTTTGCTAAGACCACAGAGATAAATTATTGTTAAAACCATATAAATTAATCATTAATATAGTGTATTACAGTTTGTATGGTATCAATTTTAAAGAAATGATAACTAATTATGTGGATTAGACTTTTTACAATATTCGCAAAAAAAGCGATACAAAGAATAATTTCATTCTGTGCAATTATGGAAATGATACATCAACAATCACTAAAGGTGGAAACATACTACTAAAACGCCACGCGACGCAACGTGTCGACACCCGATGTCCATCGTGCACATTACCAACACGCGACACCACGACATAAATCCAATTCGTAGAAATTCCACACAGTATGCATTTTCACTAAGAAACAAATTTAAGGAATATTTTGGTGGTGAAGGCGCCGTTCCCTGTCAGCTTGATATTGTGAGGAAAGGTAGACAAAATTAAAAACTTGCAACCCATACAAAAGTCTTTTATATTATATTTTAATAAAACTTTCCGCTTGTATTCATTGGTTCGTCTATTTCTTCCCATGCATTATTTCTCACAGTATGGTCGCTGTATCGAGCTAATCTTATATCATATAGAACAGAATATTGTTTCACCAACTCAGTTAATTGTTGGTCGTTCATTTCGCCAAATAAATAAATCCAATAATATGTATGTATATAAATTGACATTTGTGCCAAAAACTCGAACGTTTGACGCTTGGCGTCAACAACACGACAACACGCTGATCCAAATCGATTGGATGTTACCGCGTGTGATCACATGGCGTGTTGTATATGTGCACCTGACCATATTAAATATATGGGATTGATAAGTACTGACATGCGTCGGATGGCGTGGTGTAGCGTCGCGTGTTAATAGTATGTTTCCGCCTTAAGTGCGTTTTCCAATTACAGAGCATTTTTCGACTCAGTGCCGCACAATGCCGCATAATGCTGAAGCTTAATTGGAACGTGAATTATTAGTTTTCAAATGCATCAGCAGAGTGCGCTAAGTCAGTGTTGACAAAAAAATGGTCTGAATAGAGTTAGCAACCTCATTAATGTATAAATAATTTGGTAAACAATAATAATTTGTTGAAAACTTTTTACGCTTAATTTAATAATCAAATTATTTCATTAACATTTTTTTACTGAAATAAGAGAAAACCTTTAAAGAATATAAGGTTTTAACAAGCTAAATTAACAGTAAAATATTTAGTTTCATGTAAGAAGTTTACATCATTTACGTTTTGAGTAATATTTTTAATGATTTCTAAAAAAATTATATACTTTTTCAAAACCATTGCAATTTTTTCTAAAGTATAATCCTGTAAAGTAAATTTGTTTACAGATCCGAATTTTAAAATAAAATTGTATTCATATTTTAAATGTGGAATATAAAGAAAGTAACTATTTATACCTTCATCCTATATAATATTTATTTTTTTAGCAGTTTGAAATAACTACTTAATTATTTTCAAAATCTACGACGAAACGAAAGCCTTACAAATTTTTCAACAATAAATAATATTTACTAACGAAAATTTCGATAAATGCCAACTTAAAGAAAAATACTGGTCAATTTTCTGTCACTGTGTTGGTATTGTTTTTCGCGAGAGCATTCGTTTTGAGAGTGCTCAATTGTGCGAAGCGTTGCTGTAGTTGGAACACTCAACGTTGAGCATTATGCCGCAAAATGCGCTCTAGTACTGTAATTGGAAAACGCACTATAATAGTTTATCTCTGAATTTAAAGTTTAATATATTTCGTGATACATATACCACATTGTATATACTACAAAGTTCAAATACTAAAGTAATATGTAATCTGTGACTTATGAGTGGATTCGGGATTGGTTGTAAATGATAGGTCATAAAATCCCAAAAAAAAAACAAAAAAAAAAAGGATTCGGGATTGTGCCTTGTGGTCAGTGGAATGGATTATGGAGTTTTTTTTTATTAATTCTTATTTCTTAGTATGTAATGAATGGATCCCTGCTTTATTAACAGTGATACATTTTTTTTAAGAATAGAAATGTTATGTTTCTGGCTTGTAGACGGACATAAATGACTTTTATATATTTGTTGCTTATAAGTTAAAATAACATCGGTATAGATTCGTGAAACAATTCTGGGAAGTATTAAGTCCTATTCAATTATGACGGATTGTGAAGAAGCGGTAAAACCAAAGAAATTTCAATGTGAGATAGAAGGTTGTAGAGCTCAGTTCGACAGACCTAACAGGCTATTAAAACATCGACTAACACACTCAAATATTGTATGTATCTTGTATATTAATTAGTAGTCATCGTAACCTGACTATGTTTTGTTATTGAATATCTTAATATTTCCAGAAACCATATTCTTGTATAGAAGACGGATGTGGTAAAGCCTACACTAGCAAAAATCACTTAGAAAGGCACATAAATACTGCTCACAGATCTTACAATGATACTGAAATGTACAGGTATCTTAATATATTATTATTATCAAAGCCCATCATCACATCTACCTTTATCTGAAATTAAATAAGGTCAAGAATTACTGCTAACACTTACCACAAACTCAAGAGTTGAGGTTTAGAGCTAATTATGCCTCTTTTAACATTTGATTTAGCAATAGGAGTCATAGTTTCTGCTGTCTTGTCCCTGAATAATTCCTTATCAAAGAGACTAACATTTAAAAAGATTGTGTAAAATTTTTAAATAATTTTCTTCCATTATGCACATGAAATATTTTTGAAGTTATAGTTTTTTAGGCGTGTTATGAAAAATTGATAAAAGTGAAATTTTAGGATGCGCGCGCGCAGTGACACAAAATTAACAGAATGAAAATGCCCACGGAAGATGCTACGGCATTGGACATAATTTAAAAACAATATTCGAATAATAATACAATTTATGTTATACTTAATATAAGAGAAAAATAATAAATATTTATTTATTTTTTCAAATGTAAACTGAACTTTATTGACTATAATGACTCCTTTTCCAGTATTTGATTATTTAGTTGTAATTAATTATTTGCATTATTTGCATCTTACACATAACGCACGTACATAAGTACATGCACCCTTTTTTTATTATTATTAATATTTTTCCTTCTTTCAGCTGTCCAACTTGCTTTAAACAATATAGCAATCGCCAAAATCTTAAAAGACACTATAAAATACATCATGTGGGTGGTGTGGAAAAGTTCTCATGTGAAATTTGTCAGTTTAGTTTTAAGCGTAACCACCAGCTAAGGACACATATGTTTAGACATACAGGAGTAAAAGACTTCAGGTAAATAAATTTCAGGTTTTATACTCTTACTACTTATATGTGTTATATCTATTGTCTTATAACAGCTATTCCAAATAGCAAGGTATTTTGAATGACAAGTTTCAACTAAGTAGAAGGCAATAAATTGAGTATAAGTTGTTAATACTTAATATGTTTAATTATTGATAAAATGCAAAGCACTAAATGAATTAAAACATGCCTAAAAATTAAAATTTTAGAATAAGTAAAATTTGCATACAACTTTTTAAGTGTTTTTTTTTTAATTTATTAATAATTTAAAAATATTGTTGCTGTAGAATGATATGTGTGTCCTTGTCCAACCAAACATTACCAGAAACAAAAAAATGTTTCATTTTGTCAATGTTACTATTTTATTATTATTTTCTTCATTATTAAGACTAGAATTAGACTTAATAATGAAGAAAATGTTTTCCAATTATCCATTACATTGTTTACTCATTTATCTATTTAATAAAGATACTATTTTAGGCCACTGACATAGTAAATGTTGCAGTTGTCCAATGTGCCCAAAACGATTTATAAGTATGACGGAGCAGAAAAAACACATAAGAAATCATAAAGAATTTACATGTGAACATTGTTATCAAAAATTTACACGGTGGCTTGATTTGGTACAACATAGACAGACAAGTCATCAATCAGAAGGTACGTGTTTGTACCACAATTTGTTTGTATTGGCTTTGTATATGCAGTTAGTTACTAGAATACATAAAGTAACCTGTAAAGTAGACTTTATAGTTATAATCTTATGAAGGAATGTTTTAGAAAAATTATAGTATCAAAGTTAATAAAGTTTTTAAATAAAAATTACAGTATGAGACATATTGCATAATATAGAATACTGTATATGTAAATTACAATGATGCTGTTGTATTATTCCATGACTTAGTGGTTAACATTGCAAATAACTCGGAGGACCGAGGTATCATTACAAATAATACAATTATTTCAAATTAAATAATTAGGCTTTTTTATTTTCAGAATATATTTGTGATCACTGTGGGAAAATTTTTAAGCAAAGACAACACATTATTCGTCATTTAAAGATACAACATTACACCAGAGAAGTGTCACTTTTTATATGTCCATTTGAAAATTGTTCCAGGTAAGGAAATTGAAATTTTAATTAATAGGAAGCTATATATTTAGTTTTTATTAGAATCTCTATCTTAAATTGGCAGCTCATGTCAGCAAGAAAGCATCTGGTACAGACTATCTACTTTCACCGAATGCTTAGAATCTATGTAGACACTATTAATGAGTAATATTGTAACTCATTCTTGTTTTATGCAGAGGCCGAGACTCACTTACAACCACTTCACACTGATTTAGAACATCTGTTAATAGAAATATGTACAAACTCAGCTGGAGAGCATGTGATTACTGATTATAAAAAAAATCATTATAAATTTAGAAGGTAATATTTTTTGATAAAAGTTATTTGTATTTCAGGACCTACTCAAGAAACAGTAATTTGAAACAGCACATATTAGTTAAACATGAGGGTTTGACTTTTAACTGCCATTTATGTGAATCAAAATTGTCAACAAAGGTATTTGTTTGAATGGACTATACTTTCCTGTATTAATCATTAATTATAATTTTATCTTAAGTTTGGCTTTCACATGTCAAACTGCATAATAGCTGATTTATAATTCTTCTTCTTTTTTAAATAGTTTACAATATCTATATATAATAAACAAATGATAAGAAAATAACCCTAGTAATACATTATGGGGTTAATTTTTATTGTTGTTCCTGTATATAAAATCAGATTAATGTGTTTGCAACTTCAAATTAAATCGGACTTTCTGTGTCAGCTTCATTTGTCATTTTAATTCTATTTTTAACTTTTTTCTTATCAATATCAGCCTTAAAGATTTAATCAAACGTCTTTCAGTCTGCTAATCTAAAAATATATCTGTAACATTTGTTTATTTTACAGGCAAAATTAAAAGAGCATATTATAAGACACAGTCGTCCTACACCTTATAAACCCCCAAAGACATTGTTAACGGGCCGAAAAAAGAGGAAAGATGCCTACATACCTAGATCCAATACAGCCCTCAAGTTAGCCGGATTGCCATGTCCTATTTCGGAGAATCCAGCATTACCAGATGTATATGTAGAAAGAGAAGAAAATGCCAGTGTTAATCAACTATTGAGTGTTGGAATGTAAAAATAAATCACTGTTAACTCAGAACAAATACAATATACATTTACTAACAATAGCTTGAAATAAAATTTACGTGGTTGAAGTCCAAGAGAAATAAGTTTATTTTAATTTGCTGCTGGTACATAGTGATTTTCATGTACAAATTATATGACAAATAAACTATCAATGTTTTTTACTTACGGTTTTGATTCATATTGTCGCTGCTATTTAAAGTTTCCGAACGCGACAGTTTTTATAAACTTGCTCATTCTTATATCCTGGTTGATTTTGTAATGTTCAAAAACCCCACATAAGGACACAGTAAAATGGTTAAAGTTATACTCGTGATTAACTGTTAAAAGAATTATTTATTTATTAACTAGCCGTTTCGCGCCCGCTTTGCTGGACGAATTAAAATAAACTTTATGTTTCATTATTTTATTTTTTTTCATATTTTTATTATTCTTCTTTTTAACTTCCCGCTAAGAAAATTGAAATATTTCGAAAATCGAGTTATTAACAGATGTTGACGTTTAGAGGTTCTAGGAAGCCTCCCCGAATGTTTCCGCGGTGAAGTCCGTATGGATAAATTTTCATAAAAGTAAAAGAGCAATAAAAAAATGAAGGAACGTTGGAATTTAAAAAAAAAATTCGCATCGAATGGTGGTAGTTTCATGTCGATACGATCAGTGGTTTAGGCGTGATTGAGCCTCAAACGAAGACCATTTTCATTATATATATATAGATATTATTCAGCCATACATAAATATTTATGTTCTTTGTATACTGAAGTTTTCGTTGTGCTTATCTAATGAAATCTGCATTCTTAACTATAATATAATTATCATAAACATGAAATGTAAATTCAGTTGGGATGATAAAATATCAGTGTAACTGAGCGAATTAAACCGTAATTATTAAAATTAAATGGCTATGCATACTTTTACTATTTTATTGAAATACTAGTTATATTCATTTAATTAGCGAAGGGCATTGTTCCATATAAATTTAACACATTTAGAATAGAGAAAGAATAAATATTGCCCCTATCTAAATCTAACTTTTTAGCAGTTGGTTAATATATTTTATGTGTTATCTGCACAATATAAACGGTACTACTTAGTTGCAAATTATCTATGTTTCACAACAGCTGTTAATTGACAGTTTAAATCAAAATAGTGTTCTCGAATCGCAACACTCAACAGTGAACACTGAACACTGTTCATTATACAGCTGTTATTCGTGACCCCTAAAATAATTTCTAGTATAATTTACTTTCCTTCTGTATTTACAGATTTTCTATTTAAACGCTTCAAAGTACATATTGATGATAAAACAACGAAGGCGAAAAGTTTGCAATTTTTATTGGTGTCCATAATAAATTAGTGCGATCAATATTGAAAATATTACGGGTACAATAGAGTAAATAGTAATACAATGGAATACTCCATAAATTTGTTTACACTGAACTGTTGGTAAGTGGACCAAAATTAAAAAAAATCTTAATGAAAAAATACAGCAATTTATTTATATTAATACTGTTTTTATAGGGGTATCCCTATTGTATCCAAAAATCGTCAGGAAAGAATTGAAGCAATTGCTAAGTATTTACTTTCCGGTGATCAAGATATTGTATGCCTTCAAGAAGTATGGAGTGAAAATGATTATCTTTATTTGAAAGAGAATTTAAGTAGTGTACTGCCATATTCACACTATTTCTATAGGTAAGCTTAAAATTTACTGCTTTTTTTATTTTAACCTTTTGTAGTAGTAAATATTTTATTTCAATAATTAAGTTACCTAGAATATTGGTAAAACCTTTGTTTCACAATATCTTCATATAAGTATGGCAGCCATAACTGATGTCATGACAATAATACTTAGAAAGGCTATCTTATCTTTGTCCCACAAACTGTTCGAACTATACTACTTTACTAGGTGACCTCTATAACCATGTGGTTGTGTAATCTATTAGAAAATGTTTTCTAATAGATTACAGTGACATAATAGACCAACATATTAATAAATTGTATTAGCCATTGACATAATAATCACAATAAATAGATGGTGTATTAAAAAAAGAACCATTATATTTTATTTAATACGCTTCCAAGCATTCTAACACAATCTTTATTGTACCTATTATATTAAAAAACCATAGGTGAACTATGGATAACAAAACTTATAATAGAATGAAATATATTTAATTGTATTAATATTACATAGTATTAAGTGTATATAATGATAAATGTCCCATTTGGGTATGCTTGGACAACACACGTCACATAACCCATACCACAGAAATGTAGGCTGTAGCTAGGGATCCTCTATTCCCATGGCATGTAAACTAACATATAAAAATCTAACTGTGAGAACATCAAAATAATGTATTATTTATTTTTTTGTAGTGGAGTTCTTGGTTCAGGACTATGTGTGTTCTCCAAGTGGCTAATAAAAGATGTCTATTTTCATAAATGGCCGTTGAATGGTTACATTCACAAGATACATCATGGAGATTGGTTTGGAGGGAAAGGGGTTGGTCTGTGTCGCATTAAATATTTGGACAGATTAATAAATGTTTATTGTACACATGTAAGTATAATTTTTTATGGTAAGTTAATTGTACTAATATAGTTTCAATTAGAAATTAGTAGAATACTTTTTTGTAATTATCTGCATGCAAGTTTAATTACGTTTGAAGATACTTTATTTCTCAACGAATTACATTTACTTAGTGAGGGATTTTAGAGTAGATTAGTAATGTACATAGTTTTGCAACTATTTAAAAATAAGCAATATAAAATATTAGTTCCTAACAATATGTACAATTTTTTTACAAAAGTGCAGGTAGGTTGCATCAATGTTACAACATGCATTGTGGGACTAATGAATAGTAATAATTTCTTAGACGCTAATTCACATATATAAATAAATGGTAGAAGCGAAATACATATTTATGTTATTAATTAATATTGAACTTATACGATTTTATAGTAAATACATATAATTAATGTCTTTCTGGAAGTTTGTGTGCCTTGATACATTATTTAAGATTTACTAAGTAATTACATTTAAATTGTTATGCTTTATTAATTATAGTTGCATGCTGAATACAATGAAGATGACATTTACCTAGCCCACCGAGTATTGCAAGCACATTTGGCTGCCGAGTTTGTGAACCTAACTTCTTCTCCAGCTGATGTTTCCTTTCTAGCTGGTGATTTTAATACAGCGCCTGGAGAAATAGCCTTTAGGTGAATTTCATTTTATTATTAAGACACATATCAGTAAGGTGCTTAACTAATATGTTTCCAAAGTATTGATTTCACACTTTCCTAATTTTTTTTTGTGTAAGGGTATTAGATGCTTATTTTTAAGTAAGAGAAAATGTCGTTTACTTTTTCTTTTATAAATTTACACTTGCCGCACATATGAATTGATCCATATAGGCAGCATGCCATACTCGGGTCTGATTTGTTGGGTCTTAAAAGTTCCTGGTAGGTAGAAAACGGTATTTGTATTATAAAAACCAATTGATTGTCGTATTAAAAACTTATTTGTTTTAAACTAATTCTTTTTAATTTTTTGCTAATATTTTTTAAATTAGTTTTTTTAAGTTAGAGATTTTCATCATTTTACTGTCTTATTTACGATTGATTTTATTTATTATATAAAATTCAATGACTAAGCTATTTATTTATTTTTCGATAAAGTATCGCATTATCACTATGTATTTATTGAACACCGTTATTTCATTGTTGTGTTGTAGGCTAGAAGAAATAAATAATGTTCTAGGACTATATATTATACCATGTAGTACCTGCAAAAGTATTTGTAATTAATTAAAATATATCGAACATTACAAAATAAATTGTCAATGGTAATACAATATCAACAAAACGTCATGTACTAAACGAATAACAAAACTAATTTAGTATATTTTCATTACAGATTGATAACTCAAATGGCAAATCTTCTGGATCCATGTGATGTTGAGTCAATTGGGGACACAGCAAAGATGATAAAAGCTTTAGGAACCTGTGATAATATTAATAATAGTTACTCTAATCCGAAAATGACAAAAACCTGTCCGGAAGGAAAGAGAATTGATCATATACTGTTCAATGTGAATTCAGGATGGGAGGTAAATTTTATTCTTATTAATTTGGTACATATATCATTTTTTAAAGATATTTTAGCAGTCTTGACTTAGTTTGAGGGTGTGCCTCTCAAGTCATGAGTTCGAAACTCGGCTGTGCATCAATGGACTTTTTTGTACAGGCCTTAGACTCAAAAATCGACGTGTCAGGCTTCGAAGGCTGGTCCCATATCTGCCCACTAACGAAACGATCATTAAACAAAAACGGGCATCTTAGGCCAAGACCTAGAATTTCTGATGGTACTGTTTTGATTTTTAATATAACAATAAACCCTTTATACAGTACAAATTAGCATCTGTATTTTTGAAGTGAAACTTCTTTAGGCGCATTAGGGTAAAGCTTTTACCGAAACGCAATAATAATAATATTAGCGTCACGAAGATGTGTAGCGTTTTTGTCGAAGTAAAGGGAGAGAGCGATTGAGAGAGAGTGAGAAGGGCGAATTACCTTATAGAAATTCTTTTAAAATTAAAATTTCTTAAAGAGAATTTATGAAATATTAGTATTTTATATTTTATGCAAAATAATTTATTGAATTGGAAATTAAAATACCACGTGTTTTTATTATCGAAGAAATAAATTTAAAAAATTAAATGTATAATTTGATTTAGTTTTCGACTATTCATCACATATTTTGATGACAATTAAATTCATTAAATTCCTAACATATCATCCTTTTTCCCTCCCTCCAAGTCTCGGAAATCTAAGGTTTTAGATTTGTACAAATATGAACAAGAATTAAAAATTAGTTTGCCAAAGAAGTTTCCCTTCTGACATGTAAACTTTGTACGCACGCACTTTTTTAAATAAATGATGACATGTCAATTCTTGGGTTTAACGTGCCGGTTGTACTAGCTCTGTTTATATAAACCGTACGAGCAAAAGGCTTACGAAAACAATAGTTGATGCACAGACGACTAATTAAATCCTGCTGTATTAAGTCCGGTCGTCGTATCGTATTCGAGCAGTGTTGGCCTAGTGGCTTCCCCGGCTCTGCACCAATGGACTTCCTTTCTATTTGCGCATTTAACATTTGCTCGAACGGTGAAGGAAAACATCGTGAGGAAACCGACATGTCTTAGACCCAAAAAGTCGACGGCGTGTGTCAGGCACTGGAGGCTGATCACCTTCTTGCCTATACCATATGCCCAGAGGTTGTAGCGCCACAGTTTTTTTTTTCGTATCATATCCGCAAATACTGTTCCCAAAGTTATTTCTGAATCTCTTTACCTATTTTTTTTAATAAACACTGCAATACAACGTTCAATATTTAACAATTGAAGGCCGAAGTCATCAGTCTCAAGAATCCGCTACCAGATAGAGTTCCAGGGCAAAAATTTTCATATTCAGACCACAACGCCGTGGCACTTGAGTTGAAGGTTAAGGCAAATGCCAAAAACAAGGAACGGCCTAAAAGATTTTACGACAATTATGATGACACAGTAATAGAAGCAATACAAATCTGTAAAGAAGCGAAAGTTACTCTAGCGAAATCGAGAAAATTATTTTTGATAACCGGTGGTCTTATTTTCATGGTTTTGATTGGTTTGGTTGGGTATTGGCCGAACAATATTTTAGTTGATATGATCAAAATATTTATGACCGGAATTTGTTTTTATTATATTGTTATGGGGACGATTTGGAACCGAATTGAGATGAATAGTCTGAAAGCTGGGTTGTCGGCATTTGAAATTTTCCAAAAAAGTAGTTTAAGTGAAAATTAGTTTAATAAAAAATTTAATTAAAAAATTTATTTGGAAAATTCTTATTTTATTTATATTACGCTTTAATCAGACTTCCAAATATTATTTATTTTGGGAATAGATATATAAAATTTAAAAAAAAATAATATACCTAATTTTGTTTCTTGTTTAGCATTGTTTGTATTTTTTATTTGTCATTGTAGCAGCCACTGTTCATTTTTATATGCCGAAATCATTGTTAAATGCGTATTGTTTTTCGTAAATCAAATAATGTACGAAATTATTTTTGTTGTATTTGGATACATTGATAATTCAATAAATACAGTATTTTAATACGTAATTACTAGTATTACAGTTAGTACCTACTTATAAGCTATTATTTAGAATGTAATTTTTACAATTTCGTCTAAGAGACAACTTGGCCTTATAAATTAAGATACGAGAGGCTCACATGTCTACTACCTACATACCATTAATTGTGATATTTAATTCATACTCAATAGACCGGGAGATAGTGGCACAAAATATTGGGTCATCAGGCTTCGGAACGTATGGCATGGTGATTTTCGTAAATGGCTGCACGACGATGATTGGCTGTGCAAAAATAAGCCTGGTAATTTTTTTTTTTTATTAACGCATTCGCGTCGGTATGGCGGGCTGTAAGTCACACCGGAGAATATGGCGTGACACTGGCGCTTCTTATTTTTTTATAGACTCGGAAAATACTAGAATTTTTGTAGGACAAATCTATTAACACTCGTAATTAATCCGACGAGTTCGACTATTACTAACGTGATTGGGCTGCCGGAACCAGCGCTATGGCCATCATTTTACTTTTTTTCATTGCGCAATAAGACCTCAGAAGAACCGCCATACTGGTACAAATTACCCAATATTTTGTGTCACTATCTCCCGGTCTACTATGTTTGTTTTACAAATAAAAACCAATTCTTAGAAAAATTGTTTTATTTCACAAATCATTCAACGGTACAGTGAACTATATTAAAAAAACAACAAAATATATCACATTCCATTATATTACCATAGTCTGGTTATTATGCTTTAATGCTAATAAAAGAAAGGTCTATATATAGTAACACACACAAAATATTTAAAGCTTTTTAAACGTGAAAAACATAAACGAGTATAGTGTATTTCATACATTTCAGTTCATTAAAAAATCCGAATTTTTAAATAGTTTCATATTTTTATAGACCCTAAGCCCCTTGCCCTGTAACTTCCAATAAGCGATACCGACCGTGATCCAGTCGCAATAGTTTTTTGCATATCCCAAGGTTGAGGTAATCAAAGATTTTTGAAAGATCTACATCTTATACACAAACTATGTTGTCGTCGCTATTTGAAGTTACAGCAAGGTAGCTGATATTATAATAAGGCCTAAACAAGTTCTATACTTGTGTCACGTTCACGAATTAATAGATACGTGTTATATCAATTTATGTAACTGAAATTCTAGCCCCGCGTACCACGCACTTTCTACGGTAGAAATAGTAGTAACAATCACTCCTTATATGGCAAGACTAAATCCGTGCTTTTTAAGTTTAAATGTATTATCAATACTATTGAAATGCTTATGTATGCTTCCGATAATAATAACTAGTACATCAATTTCTAAGTTTTAAATTGCGTAAGTTAAGAAGTATAGAATGTTTCGAGTAAATAAAAAATACTTTTAAGTGTAGCTAATTTCGCAAAAAGATATTAGTTTAATAATAAAGTTTGTGTTAAACACATTCTATTTTATAAAATTTTAAAGTCATATTAATCTTAACGCTTCAATAGTATTGTAATAGCATAGTAATAAAAATGATATTGCACTCAACAAAACACAATTTAAGTACAGTGAAGGGACAAATACTTGCTCTAGCCTTTGGAATGCAACATTAATAATACTTAATAAAACTTATTTAAAATCATATATTGTCAAATTGTTGTTTGTTTATTATAAGCTAAAGCGTATATCCATCGTCTGCAGTTTACTTAACATTCGGTTTAATTTAAGCAGATAAAAACCGAAAGAAAAGTTTATAGGATAAGTATAAAATCCGTCGAATCGACCAGTACGTTATAACAAAAATTAAAAAAAAAAACGCCGACGTAAATCGTAAATCATTAATCAATTCACGAGTGTTGTAAAGTCATCGCTTAAACCAAAGACAATTCTAAACTCATATGTTTTCGTATGTACTTCATTAAAAAAATCTTAATGTTTTTATGTATAACGTTATATTTTAGTAAATACTATTTCACATTTCTGGGTTTAACTATAAATGCTGATACTCCGCCATGGCTATCAAAAAACGATATTTAAATTATGCATTGTAAAATACACCTTTCAACAAATCGATGAAGACGCCATCACACTTCATAATAGTAATGATTCATATAGTTTCAATATGAAATTCTCAATCTATTAATTGGTATTATTACTTACTATTAAAAAACGATCCAAAGTTTGACAGGACATTAATAACTTTAATAGTATATTATGAACATGCGTACCGCACACCTCCATTACTTTTACTGTGGGAATCCCCCCCAAACAGAGTCTAGTCAAACTAGCAAAGTGACACACAAGCTTAGAATGGTCATGACATTGACCCATCATATAATACCGTTATTTCATATATTTTATTTAATATTTAAAAAAATTGGCGTAAGGTTTTTCATATTGCATTCGCTAACATAAAATTCGTATTAGTTCGTTAATTACGCTCTCGGGTCAGATTTATCTTCGGACATATCAAGTAAGGGGTCAGTTTCAGAGTTCATTGAACCCGTTGCCATAGTGTAATCGAGAGATCCATATACAGAAGGTCGTACGTCCACCGACGGTGGTTCTGTGGCTTCAACTGTCAAATCTGGCACAGAGCTGGATGTAACTTGTTCGCTGAACAGCCTTGAGCTCTCATCATAACCTTTGGTCATGTGATACATTGATTTACCTCGTAATCGTCTGCTAAATGAGCTTCCTGAAACAAAATTTAAAATGAATTACGCATATGTTACATTTAGTATTGTCTTTTATTGACCTTACACAACCTAACCTGAACCTTTACACAATTAAAGAAAAAACTTTTTAACCGGATTAAAGTTATGTATTATTATAAATTTACAATTATTTAACATAATTTTAAATTTATCGACGTTTCGCGTGCTTTACAGCGTGCGTGGTCACGGTGACTGAAGACAAAAGGTGTTGGAATTTGGATGTCAAAAAGCATCACAGCTGTTGAGAAAGTTGCATTATCTGTATTTATTTCCCCGGAGTTGGTATCGACTAAAAGATTTGGCAAAAATGGCTCACGGTGTCCTCTATTTTCGCGGATTGTTTTTCTTGAGGTTTTAATTTGGATATTATTGGATCCCAGGTGTTTGTCAATTTTAGACCGTCTTCTCTATTAAAATTATGTTAAATAATTGTAAATTTATAATAATACAAAACTTTTATCCGGTTAAAAAGTTTTTTCTTTATGTGTTACAATTATTTGGATTAACACAAAACCCATACATTAAAACACTTTTTATAACGCAACAGCAATTCTCTATAACGAAGAAATATTTTCATATTTAGACATCAACGTAAGTGTAATTGTTTTTTATAATCAACTTACAAAACTAAACTTTTGAGGTGCCGAAATTTGTAAGAAAGACACATGAAATCATAAACAGCCGTCTCGCCTTTGTAATTGTTAATTGCATTGAAATTTTTACTTAGTTACTAAACGCACTATCGTCATCTATCGTGTATTATCAGTTGTAAGCAAACTTTGAAACTGTCAAGATGGCCAGTACTAGAAAAACGTTATGTATTATATGTGTTATTGTTATTAGACTAATATACCTAGTGATAGTAATAAAATTATTGTAATTGGTTAAATTTGTTTTTTTTTCTCATCCATCCCTATAACGAAAAAAAATGCTAGGTCCCTAGAAATTCGTTATAAAGAGTTGACACTGTAGTTAGAAAAAAATCTTGTAAAAATATTACGCAAATACAACTTTAATTATAATTTCTGAAGTCCTCCAACACATTCATATATAATCTACATTAGATTAAAATGCCATAAATTTATTTATCAAGCAGAAAAACATTGTGAGGAAACCGGCTTGCCTTAGACCCAAAAAAGTCGACGAGGTGTGTCAGGCACAGGAGGCTGATCACCTACTTGCCTATTACATCGACAAATGATCATGAAACAGATTCAGAAATATGAGGCCCTAAAAATTTTGTAGCGCCACTGATTTTGTTTTAACTTATTTCAATTACGATAATTCAACTCACCCACAACACCAAGATGCTCAGAAATGTCCCGTTTGACATCTGATACATCCCACATCGCGAGGAACGAGCCCAAACATGATGGGGATGGATCGAGTGGCGATATATAAGGTTTGTACGAGAAACTGTAGTGATGGGCTATCGCTGCTATGAACATCTCTATGCAAATCAGGAAGTCCTACAAATGTCATAATAGTTAATATAAAAATAAGTCGGGTTTTCCTTCCTGACGCTATAACTCCAGAACGCATGAACCGATTTCCACGGTTTTGCATTCGTTGGAAAGGTCTCGGGCTCCGTGAGGTTTATAGTAAAGAAAATTTAGGAAAAATTTCAACAGAAAAGCGGGATCACCAAACGAAATGTTACATAAAACGAAGCCATCTGGTGGCGAAACGGAGTTCGCCGAGTTTGCTAGTAGTTAATATATATAAATTACGTGTCACGTTGTTTGTCCGCTATGGACTCCTAAACTACCGAACCAATATCAATCAAATTTGCACGTGTGCAGTTTGACCTAACTTAAAAGATAGGATAGCTTACATCTCAATTTATACCCGCAATATCATTTTATTGCATATATTTGTTTATTATATGATACTATTCTAACAGATGGCGCTGTGTTAAAAGTACCAACGTTTCACATAAGCTATCTACCTTTCACATAAGTTATCCTACCGTTTCCCTTGAATAGTTTACTACTATGTAATATAACAAAAACCTTGCCACAGCAACGCTTGGCCGAGTCTACTAGTAGTTAATAGATTTGCTGTATTATTTAAAATTTGAGTGCATAAGTGAAAAACCGATTCATAATTATAGCCCTTTGAGGACATTAAGAAAGTTTTTTCATAGGGCCAGCCCCAACCATAGAGTAATGAGAATGTTTTTTAATGAATAACAAGTTTTCATTAAAAAACATTCTACTCGAGTTAAAAATTTAATATTTACACAATAAATTCAAATGAAATACAATAACAATATTATAATTACAAAATATCATGTAATGGGTATTTCGTGACCACTGTAATGGGAAATTTAGTTCAAACAAGATTTAATTTCAATTGATGATCTAGATTCTAGAATACAGTTCTTCGGGGATAATTCAAAAACGAGACTTAGCTACGGCGCTAAGTCTGGTTTCTGAATCTGACATTTAGATCCTTAAAACATTAATCAAACTCAAATATTGTTTTCAGATCATAATTTATAACACCCAATATAAGATATGTCTTAGATTACAAGCCATAGTAGCCAAGCTGTGGCTAGAAAAACTCAATAATTTTAAATCCTCATAATTAGTCTACTGCCAAAGATCATAATTGCATTGTTATCGCAAAACAATAATAAAAATGTATTGTCTCTATTTGTATGTAGATAAGACATCATAAAATGTAAATAAAAAGTACCTGTAGTTTGGAAGACATAATCTTTATCTTGTCCTTATCAGAAATATCAAATATTGTTGATATCACACCACAGTATACCAAAATATTTATAAGAACACCTTGGCTGAAAAGTAAAACAAATTATGAATAATGGGAAAGTTCTAAAATCCCCAATCTATGGATTCTGAGATAGTCAGACATATAAACTCACAAAATCCAAAACATTATGCTAGCCTATTTGGATATTGATTCTGCTCTTTATTTTGCCATCACAGCATCATGACAGTATCATTTTAAGTAACTCGATTAGGCATAAAATCAGAACATTCAATTAAATATTAAAAACATATTCACAGCTTATATCTAATATATAAAATTCTCGTGTCACAGTTTTCGTTGCTATACTCCTCCGAAACGGTTTGACCGATTTTGATGAAATTTTTTGTGCTTATCCGGTATCTATGAGAATCGGCCAACATCTATTTTTCATCTCCTTAAATGTTAGGGGTAGTCCACCCCTAAAATTTTTTTTTTATTTTTTAGATAATTTTTTTAATTTCTATTTTTTTATGATACAGCATTAAAAAATACATACAACCCTTAATTTTCACCCCTCTACGATCAACCCCTTTTTTTATTATAAATGATATGCATGGCAAAACGACGTTTGCTGGGTCAGCTAGTAATATTATAATAACTAACTATAAGTACTTACAAGAACGAGAAGAAAACTACAGCTTTGATGCATAGAAATTTTCCAATAGGCTTCATTGGTTTCAACTCTGTCCTATTTGCTCTGTAAAATAATACTAAACAATACATAGCCACAAATTGTGACAAGTTATTAATTGCTACCATGTAAGGGAAAGCAACATTTGCACTGAAGTCACTTTCCCCGTAGACACCACAAAGTTCACATATCATTGAGATGACTGTAGTCAGAGGCCTCACAAGTGTGTACTGCAAAATCCCATGTTTGCAGTTATGAATAAATTCACTGTAAAATAATAATTCATATTTAATTTAAACATTCAATTGTTTCTAATGCATTCCTGGAACATTAATAAATTCCTATTAAAAATTAGTGCCAACTCCTTAATTTTAATTTAAAAAAAGGCAACAAATGTATGGAGAGTTGATTAGTTTATTTAATTCTTACATGTTAGATAAATTCAATATAATATATATATAAATGCTATACCTTCCCGTTCAGTTAGTCAGTCAAAATTAATTTATTTCTGTTGGGGTAGAGACTAATAAAAGCTAACTAATATATACCTTAGTTTTAAATATTTTTGGTTAAAAAAAAATTATAGTTTTCATATAAAAATGTTTTACTATTATTTAAAATTTAATTTATATTCTAGAATTTAAAAAGGTTAAATAACAATTCATCTTACAAAGGATATGTGTTATTATTTATAAAAGCATCAAAACTTGTTTTATACAATTTCTTGTTTAGTTCTGCTACTTGTTTGAGAATCATATATAATTATCATACATGGCCACATTAAAATGCAAAGTCAGCCTTAAGTCTTAACATAATTTGGTACTTAAACTTTCAAGACAAGTTTTAATACAACTAAATAGGTCTAAAATGAAACTGCTTTTAAGTTTAAAAATGTGATATCTATTTAACTATGCTGTGTATAAATAGTAGAATTTTTAATAAATATAACTTTTATCTATTATAGACTATAACCATAGAACAATAAATTGGTAATGTTCAATTTATTTAGAATTTTTATATCTATCTAAGGTCATTTAATAAATTAATTAAAAAAATAATAAAAGATTTTTATAACAAAAAAGTAAATTAAGGTATTTTATCCCTAAAATTGACTTACCGTCCCATTTGCCAAGGAGCCAAACAACACAAAGGGAATATATGATACACTTGAGGCTTTAACTCTAATAATTCTTCTAAATCATTACCATCATTGAGGTAATTAAGTAAATACTTCATGAAATTATATATAACATATGCTTCATAACACTCTCTTAGGGAGTCCATATATATGGACTGCTCAGGAAATTCTAGGCCAAGCCAAGCATTTACGGCATAAATTGGTACCATCCATAATATTCTGCAACAAGTAAATCATGTAACAAAAATAATAAAAAAGGTGACAAAATTAATTGTGCAATGTAAGAAACACTACATCATTTTTTTAATAAAATAGTTCTTATGACATGGAATGTAAACACTCACCGAATAATATGTTTTTGTAATGATGGTTTAGTGTAGTGTACTATGTGTTGTGTAATTTGCCAAATTGATATTGGCACAGCCAAGAGTACGAAGCCCCCAGCAACCAACGTTCCTTGATCAGATTTTGTAAATCCATTTTCTATAGCATGTACAATTAGTGTTGGCACTAATACAATTACCAATACTATATATGTCGCAATAAAGAAAGGCCTGATCCAAAGTCGCCACTGGCTAAAAAATGATCTCACTGGCTCCGTGCACATATTCGTTAATTACTATGGAGTTTTTCACAAAAAATACCTACGCGGAAAGTCACTTTCATCTGATACTCTAAGCAAATCGTTACGCATGTGAATACACTTAATACATTAACATAAATTTAGCAAAAGAAAATAATTATTAACTATAACCGAATATTAATTAATATTACTATTCATTAGATAATGAGTAGTATATGGAATTCGAAATTATTACAACAAAGTACACATTTACTAAACAAAAATAATTAAAAGTACGTCATAATAATAATTATTATTAACTAAGTTTTGAATCACGATCTCGCAATTTTGTCATTTTCCTCAATTTAACAACTGTCGTATTATGTCATTGTCATAAACTTATATGTCATTTACAAGGCTGATTGTTGTCGTTTTAAATTGAGTTTTGATACTTGATGTAACATGCTGGACAGATTATTGATGAAAATTATTGTAAATTAAGTGGTTTAAATTATTCTTAAATAATATTGCTATGACATATAAAGATAAATACATAAAATTTCACAGTTTTAAAATTGCTGTGGTATCTCCATTTTATTTAGAATCGAGAGACAAGAACAGAATAATAAATAATGCAATACAATTACAAAAGGGATGTGATAGATTAAGATCTCACTAAATTTCGGTATTAGTATTGTTGAGTATTACGTAGTATATAAATTATAAGTACATATTTTGTTATTTTATTTTGACCAACATTTCTAACAAAAACTCCAGCTATGGTCATTACTGCTCAAAACTAACTTTATACCTACCTATATAGTTTTTTTTAAATGTCTCTACTCAGCTACCGTCATTAGCTCAGGCCTCAGACCTTCATTGTCCCGTTGGCCTTCGCTGGCCACTGGTAATGTAAAAACATATGTGAATTTTACAAAAAAACAGATAGGAGACGTTTCCACTAGAAATATCTAGAAAAGTGATATGTAAAATATTATAAAGCTCCTCCTAATCGATTTAATTCATTAATGATATTTAAATATTGTTAAATACTCTATAATTATATTATCTAAATCACTTACGAGAATTCCCGATGATTACTTGCGTAAAGCGTGATGAAAAGTCACACAAACTTTTTGTCTTGTGTATCAAACCTAATAAATAATGTCCCAATACGTATTATACTAGTATCGTAAAGTAAAACTTTGCTGTTTTCGTACTTGGTTATCTGTAGACATGAAGAGTGTAGTGTAGGTATGTTAGCCGTAGGTATCTAGATTTATAGTTGGCCATTAGATAGTTCGACGGAATGGGTTTCATAAAAATAATAAATTAGTAATTTTATTGTAAATAAAATATTTTCTGTGATTTTAATTAAAATTAATGTATAAATTGTTAATAACTAGAAGTGGAAGCCCACTTATTCGTGCATTTACAGTTATTCGCGTAACACGTATTTTGTGCATAGAGTTTAAGTATTGAATTAGGCCACATAGCGATCTCTCCCTAAAATACCGCTGTTCTGGCTGTCGCGTGTCTACGTATTAAGACGGACTTGCAAGTAAGTGTATTAAAGTGATTAGTTAGTGCAAATAAAACTAAATAACATGGTTTAAATAAACATTTAAATGTCGTGGATCGTGAATAGGAAAGATAGTGTTAGCAAATCATTTTATTCGTATGTTTTCGTAAATAGGTCACCTCGCCATTCTTCAAGAAAAGGTTGCTAGGTGTATTCTCTCCATCAGATAGGAGTCTTACTAGTTTTTATTATTGTATAAAGGAACATTTTGAATATAAATACGCCTTAGTTCTAGATAAGTGAGGCGGGAGAGTGATGATCAAAAGGCCGTGAACTAATGTGATGTCATCAAAAGGGGAAACAGAGGCCGATTCTGGCACGGTGTCGCCAAATACATTACCTGTTAAAAATGAACCGGTTAGTAAGTCCATGTAATACAAAAACATATCCCAGTGTGCATAGTAAAAGTGGGACAGTTCACAGTTATTTAAGCTCAAGTGTTGATTTCATAGTGGACTGTTTTCCATCGATTTCATATTATGTTTATGTTTTACATAGCCAGCAAAAAATGTGTCATCTTTTTGTTAGTATCTAAAAAGTTGGGAGTCCAAACTTATACTTACATAAAATAATATCTTAAATATTATTAACTAAAGATAAGGTAATAAATAACCTTCATTTTTTTCATATTTGGAACCATCCTTAAAACAAACCCTTGATAACTTTTTAATGTTCGGTAAGATTTAATTTTATATAACTAAATTTAACAGCTGATCTAGCTGTTTCAGAATGTAATACTTATCCTATTGTAAACATATAATATTTAGCATGTTTTATACATTAATTAGATATAATAATTTACTATTATTAATTTATCTTTTCCCTATGAGGTCAATCTAGTTATCAAGGGAATTCATGGCCTTGAATTAACATAATGTAAAAAAATTGTGCTATAAATGTGATATCTAGGACAAGTTTTGTTTTATATTTTTAGTTATTTATCTTGAATAGAATTTGTTATATTAATTTAACAGGTATCACTATTATGATAGCCACTACACATATTGCCACAAGTACCACTGAATATTTCTCACAGAGGATAGGATCAAAATTTTTATTTTTGATTTTGTATTTGATCTAGTTTGCATGAAATTTTAAGCTAATGTCAGATGCACAGAATTTTGCTGGCTATATTTTTTAAAAATTATTTCAACTTTTATTGTTTATGTTTATTTTGCCATTGGCAATCTCAATAAAAGTTCTGTTTTTTACTTAAATATATATATTATGGTAAAAGAAATACTGCACATTTCACTTGATTGTGAGTATTACTTTAGGTAATACTTTGGAGACTAGAAGGAAAAATGCATGTTTCAGGTGGCGGCACCAAGTAAGGAGACTCCCAAACGAAATAATAGTACATTATTAAAATGTACAACATGTAATAGCTTCAGTACACTAAGTACTCGGGCTCTAAACACTCACATGGCTCAGTGCTCCCCAGATAACAATAATGTGGCCTCGGCTCAGAATAATGATGCCCGGCCGCACAGAAAACTCTTTGAGTGTGATGTGTGCAATATGAAATTCTCCAACGGCGCCAATATGCGTCGCCATAAAATGCGACATACTGGTGTCAAACCTTATGAATGCAGAGTCTGTCAAAAGCGATTCTTCAGGAAAGATCACTTAGCTGAGCATTTCACAACTCATACAAAAAGCTTGCCATATCATTGTCCAATTTGCAATCGGGGTTTCCAACGCCAGATCGCGATGCGCGCCCATTTCCAGAACGAACACGTAGGTCAGCATGACCTTGTCAAAACTTGCCCTCTATGTAGTTACCGCGCGCCCACTATGAAGAGTCTTCGAGTACACTTCTTTAACAGGTAACTTTCATTTTTATGAATAAGTTATATCATGACTAGGTGATTTTAATTTTTTTATAAGAAGCATGTACCTATTTGTGTCCTAAAAAATATCTCCCTAAATACCTAAATATAGTTAAGCAACTAACTAGATTGAAGTTTATGTAGTTACATAATTCCTGTATGAAAATTCTCATAAATAGTGTTTGACTATAAATCATTCTTAATAGATTATTATATATAGCTTATAATTTTATACAAAATTTTCAGACACGGTATTGATCTCGACAACCCAGGCCCTGGGAATACCTCTGTTTCCCTCTTGGCTGCTGGAATCGCAAATGCAGCATATGGTGATGGTACAATGGACCCTAGTACACTAAATGCCTTGGGTGCTCTTGGGTCCGGACTATCGGTATCAGTTGCGGCAGCTTATTCAGACAGTGGTGACAGCAACGGAGAAAGATCGGTTGACAATGCGACACCACCCATGCACTATTTGACCCCTCACGTTGAAATATCAATGGCAGACAATAATGAAACATTTTCCCCTGGACAGACAAGTCATATGGGCAATTCAGGTGATTATAACTTCATAGTACCTAGGTATAATCAATTTATAGTACAATATCATTAGTTTTTCCTTTTATCTTGTTTTCCTTTAAATGTAAAATATTAGTTATATGTTCCATATCTATGTGTTCCATATCTAAGGTAAAAACCTAAACCTGTTTTGTAATAGCAGTTATAAAAGGGGGATTTCCATAATTATCTAGGTCAAATGTTAAAATAGATTGATGTAATTTGTAACTTGATATATTTTTAAATCTAATATATAAAATTGTAGTTAAACTCCTCCGAAACGGATTTACCGATTCTCACGGAATTTTGTGTGCATATTGGGTATGTCTGAGAATCGGTTAACATCAATTTTTCATCCCCCTAAATGTTAAGGGTAGTCCACCCCTATTTTTATTTTTTTATGATACAGCATTAAAAAATAGATACAACCCCTAATTTTCACCCCTCTACGATCAACCCCTATTTTTTATTATAAATGATATACATGGCAAAATGACGTTTGCTGGATCAGCTAGTATTTTATATAATACGAAGCTAAGCTTTGATATTTGCTCTACCTGAATATATCTGAAGTTTCTTTTTAAATATAGTTATATAGAGGGGTGGGAAGTTGGGGATGGTGTTGGTGGGAATCGCTGATGGAGTGAGGTCAGCATTGCCTAGAAAAAGCCAAATAAAACCAGCTGCTGTGTTTTGTAGTGGAACACTAGTTTAAGCAGAACCCCGGCCAGTCCGAGTCATCCACGTCCTAGTCGTCCACCCTGGGACCTACTGCAGCCACGCTTTCGCGTGCCCACTACCTAGAGCTGCAGTTGAGCTGAGGATGCAGGGCAAAAGGCGAATATTCTGCGCCTTAAAACAGAATCTACTCACTAGGGAGGTAACCCGCATAAAACCGAGCTTGTCTGGAAGCTCTAAAGTGGCAGCCCCACTATCAGACTAGGGCACAGTGGGCTAATCTCCTGCTTGCCTGAAAAACCAACAATGATTCAAGAAACCGAAACAGTGAGAAACCGGACCGATCTTTTACCGACGACCTTTGGCATTAAATCACGGACACGAATTGCTTTTTGGAATGTGAAAACGCTTAGCAACGACACTCGACTAGCACAAGCAGAAGCAGAAATGCTTAGATACAATCTGCAAATACTGGGCTTAAGCGAAGTGCGTAGAAATGGTTTTGGCGAACTGAGAACGTCCAAAGGCCTAACTCTTCTATACTCCGGGAAGGAAAATGAGGATGACGACCTTGAATATGGCGTCGCTTTCCTCCTCTCTAACTCCGCAAAGAAAAGCCTTTTGGACTGGAAACCGATCTCAGACCGAATCATCTGGGCCCGTTTCAACTCAAGAGCCCGGAAGATCTCCATTGTGCAGTGTTACGCTCCCACCAACACGTCTGCGGAAGACACCAAGGATGACTTTTACAACACTTTAAATGCCACACTTAAAGGTATTAAGAAACAAGACATTGTGATCGTCATGGGGGATCTTAACGCAAAGGTTGGAAGCGAAAACAGCAACTGTGAGCGTAACATGGGAAAACACGGACTTGGTGCGCGAAACGAGAATGGTGAACGGTTTATAGAGTTTTGCCAACACCATGACCTGACCATCGGTGGGACACTTTTCATTCATAGAGATGTACATAAGTACACATGGAACTCCCCTGATGGCTTAACGAAAAACCAAATTGACCACCTTGCTATCAGTTCGAACTGGCGCTCGTCGCTCCTTGATGTCCGAAACCGAAGAGGCGCTGATATTGACAGCGACCACCATCTGGTTGTTGCCGAAATGCGACTTAAGGTTGCGGTTGCGCGACCAGCCGGTGTTCCTGGTAGGGCTGGAAGAAGGTTTGACGTCACTAAACTGCGAGACCCTGAAACTATGAATAAGTTCAGGCTTGAACTTCGTAACCGCTTCACCGGACTTCATGCTGACGATGACTCAATAGACGAAGAGTGGAAACGCATCAAAGTGGCCTACACAGAGACCAGCTCATTCGTCTTAGGTCACACTAAGCACCCGCGCGAGGATTGGATGTCACAAACCACTTGGCAGTTGATAAACGACCGTAGGGAACTCCACCTAAAACTGCTAGGAACCAACGACGAGCTACTACAAGCCGACCTCAGGCAGCAGTATCGACAGATTCGTAAGAAAATCTATCGCAGCTCGCGTAATGACAGAAGGTTGTGGGTTGACGGTATTGCTGACCACGCTCAAACTGCCGCTAACACCGGCAACATGAGAGAACTTTATAAAGCTACTAATATCTTGGCAGGCAAGAGAAGGCAGCGTAAGAAGCCTCTAAAATCAAAAGATGGTCAGCTTATCGTAACTTCAGAGGGGCAACTACGACGCTGGCGTGAGCACTTTGAGGAAACCTTCCGGCCCGCAGCTTTGTCTACGTCAGATGCCCCGCAATATACTTCTACACCACCCAGGCTACTTGACATCGACGTCGAACCACCCACACGTGATGAGGTAGCGAGAGCGGTCATGGGACTTAAGACTGGTAAAGCACCAGGTCTCGACTTAATAGCTGCAGAAATGTTAAAAGCGGACTTGGCTACCACAGTCGACACGCTAACACCTTTGATTGGCAAAATCTGGACCAGCGAGAAGCTTCCGGAGGACTGGAACAGGGGACTTCTTATAACTGTGCCCAAAAAAGGTGATCTAAGCCAATGCAGCAATTGGAGAGGTATCACCTTGCTCTCTGCCCCTTCCAAGGTTTTCTGCAGAATTATCTTGGACAGGTTGTCTGGAGCCGTCGAGCCTCTCCTTCGCATAGAACAAGCTGGCTTCCGGCCTAATCGCTCGTGTACTGACCAAATTAATACTCTTCGTATCATTCTCGAACAGGCATCAGAATGGCAGAGGGAGATTTATCTTACCTTTGTTGACTTCGAAAAAGCTTTCGATACGCTGAGTTGGAGCAGCATATGGTCGCGACTCTCTAACATTGGTGTCCCGCCAAAGATAATTAACCTAATAAAGGCCAGCTATCGGAACTATTCTTGTAGAGTGACTCACGACGGCCTCGTTTCAGACGATATTCAGGTGCATGCGGGCGTCCGTCAAGGCTGCTTACTCTCGCCACTACTTTTCCTGGTTGTTCTCGACGGGATTATGCATCGCACACATCAGAACAAGCGCCGCGGAATAGAGTGGGGATTAACCAACATCTTGGAAGATTTGGATTATGCCGATGACCTATGTCTGTTAAGTCACACGCACCGCGACATGCAATCTAAGTTGGACGACCTGGAACGCGAGGCGGGAATTGCGGGACTCAAAATCAACACCCGAAAAACGAAAGAAATGCGTGTTGGAGTTGAGAACCGCACCCCATTGCGTGTGGGTGTAGAGGACGTAGAAAGCGTTCAAAAGTTTGTTTACCTCGGAAGCGTCGTGTCTGAAACTGGAGGTACAGAAGAGGACATCACTTCACGCATTGCCAAGGCCCGAGCAACCTTTGCACAACTTCGGCCTGTATGGCAGTCACGGATGTTGACGCGTCGAATCAAGTTTAAAATATTCGGATCCAACGTCAAGTCTGTGCTGCTCTATGGGTGTGAAACGTGGAAGGTCACCAAAGACATCTCGCACCGACTCCAAGTCTTCGTCAACCGCTGTCTTCGCCGTATTCTGGGCATCTACTGGCCTGAAAAAATCTCTAACGAGCAACTTTGGGAGCGCTGCCGAGAAACCCCGATCAGCCAGCAGGTCAAACGACGCAAGTGGAATTGGATAGGCCATACACTCCGAAGGGATCCCAATCATATTCCTAAGCAGGCGCTTGATTGGAACCCGCAAGGAAAGCGGAAACGTGGCCGTCCCAAGCAAACCTGGCGCCGTACAGTCGCAGACGAGGCAAAGAGAGCCGGAAAGACTTGGAGTGAGGTAAAATACGAGGCTCAAGACAGAACGCGATGGAGACTCACTGTGGACGCCCTCTGCCCCAACTAGGGGTTATAGGACATTAAGTCAAGTATATAGAAACAAATGGCTAACATAAAGATAAATCAAAATTTAACGATAAAATGTATGTCTTTTTCTGAAATCAAAGGTATACAATGGACGAGAAGATACTCTCTGTAACCCTTTAAATCCCCAGGATTTTTGTTTAAGGGGCTGCAACCTTATATCATGTCCCTCAATATACCTTAAAAAAATTGTTATAAAAATTATATTACATTCAACCTTTATCAGAAATAGGCAATATGAAATAAGACCATATACATTACTGTGGGAAACTCCCAAACATTTGTCTTTTGTTAAGCTTTATTATGTTAGTAATTTCAGATGCCCGTGTGAATGGGGAAGGTCCCAGTTCACCCCAGTCAGGAGATAGCGCAGTGGCAAGTAGCTCACTCTCCGCAGGCCTGCCGACTAACATCACTCCATCAATCACACTTATACCTATTAAACAGGTTGGTATGATTATATATTTTACATTACTTATTTTGAGGTACATAACACTTAGTTGTTAAATGAAACTAAAATTACTTTTTGTGAGTTAATATCCTCATTGATTATTCTACAGTGAATTATAAAACATGATTGACTTTGTTATCGGAAAGGTTCAATAATAAAATATAAATCTATATTAATAAAAATGAATTGCAAAATATATTTTTAAGTGCAGAACTCGAAGACGGCTGGAGTATATTTTATATTTATTCATTAAAGCATGAGAAAAGTCTTTAATATCAAATAAAAGTAAATAAATTTTCAAGCATAGACAATGTGGGGGTAATATCTGTATAAAGTAAAAAATTACAGTTGACCTAATCACAATATATTATATATGGGAGCGACCATTATGTAGTGTATATTAGTAAACCCTAGAAAGTCGAAAATAACAATAACGCGTAATTTAATCCCCGCCCCGGATCGTAACGTTTTACAAAAGGACCCCCCCCCCAAATTCGTTACGTAATGCTTGAACTTTTGGGAACAATAGGGATAAGACAATGATAGACCCCCCTCCCCCCCTTCAGTCCTTACCTAATATTTGAATGGCACCTAAGGCGAAAGTAAGCTCGTGGGGGCGCTATATGCTATGCTAATATATAAATAACTTTTACTCAAAATTATCACTCAATATTTAAAATAAAATATATAATTAATAATTCGTCGGATTTTTGCAAAAAAATTATAACCACGGGACAGTCAACATTATTCAGAGAACTTGCCATTGGACAAAAATATATTATAATAAAATAATATATATTGGTATCTTGTGGTCTATGCCCAATGGCAAGTTTGCCCATTGATAAGCTTCTAGATAATTTTTAATTCTAATTAATTTTCATAAATATTTTTTTCTAAATATTTGTATATCCAATACTACGTTCAAGTAATGGATGTCTATTGAAACAAGACTTGTCAAATTTTTTGACGAAATTTAAATTAAATGATATAAGTTTTAAGAAACTTTTGAAGGGTTTTCGCTTAAAATATTTGACAAGATATTAACAAAAAACTAGTTCTCTATAATAGGACCGCATAGTTTTACAGCTTGTCGAATGGTGACGTATATGACATCCGTTAGTTGAATATTTGGACCGGGTGTACTAAATGTCTGAAATTGGGTGTTTGGGGTAATTTTAGGAGCCAAATGCGGAAGAGAATGCAGGTGAAGATGGGAATGGCGAAAAACGAGACGTTAAATCGAGTCTCAATTCCCTTATAAAGGTTTCGCCGCTCAAAAGCCTCCTTAGAGAAGACTTACGCCGTAGAATCTCAGCGCGTGGACGCTCGCGTGGCTCAAATGTTAGTATTAACGCCCGGTTCCAATATTTAACTAACGGATGTTTGGTATACTTGTATTTTGCGTATGTTTAATGGACGGACATTCGTTGGTTGAATATAGGTATCGCATGCATGAAAGATTTTTTTAAAGTTTGTTTTTTATTATTTTAGTTTTATACAAAGTGTTTTTGAGTTTTTGTACCACGTAACTTCAACATTAATCCTACGGGTATTGAAACGGTTAATTATATGGATGATCGTTAGATGACGTCGTTATGGTTTCTTGGAATTCCACTGCCAGTCTAGTCAATTATTAAATTATTGTTTTATTATTGATCGCTGCTGATGTTACGTGGTAAACTCAAACGGTATTCTATAATAGTTTTTGTTAAAGTCAAAAAGTTACAGTTCATTGTTTCAAGTAAAAGTTTTGTTGGAATTAATTAAGTTTTTAAGAACTGTCAAACCATTATCTATCTTTTTGGTACAAAAATCCAGCATTTAAATATTGGCCTTAACACCATTATAATAAGGTTTACTTTTCATTAGCCGTAGCTAACAACCCATATAGCGACCACGATTTTTTTTCCTTACCTTATATTTTATAAATGATTGAGTCGACTTAAGTTCCTATGGGGGATGAGAATGTAAAGCGAAAGATGAAATGATCGTCAATTGTCATTGATCAAGGGCAGCGTTAGCCCGTTGACACGTGTCATAACGTCCGTTTGACAAACACGTCTTTCCACTGACATTTCATTCGCCCTTTGGAGCGGGATAAAATAACTGTCTCAGAGCGATCAGGCTGATGATCTTTGCCCCACATTTAATTATTTCCTTCTCTTACAGTAACTTTAATGTTTATTTAAATTATATTATTGTTTTGCTTAATTAATTTTATTACTTCTTGTATGCTATGTTTGCCTGTAAGTGCTTGACACATTAAAAATTGTATTTTATTTTTCATTTATCAATGTATCAGTGTGCCAAGCGTTGGCAAGCTTTTATAAATAAATAAACTTAATACTCAAAACTTAAAAAATTTCTTTAACTCAAGTAAAAAGCATTCGTTAGACAAAGCTCTGACCAGGCTGTCTTCGGGCAATCTTTCCAGCTTCGTTTAAGCAATTTTGAATTTATATTAAAATTTAATAAAATGATTACAGGCTCGTGCATCACCAAGCGAAGGCGGCATGATAACGTCCACTCACGGCGATGCTCTTCTACCATCTTCCCTTGTCTGCACATTCTGCTCTATCACATTCCCTGATTCGACCCTATATTTCCTTCACAAGGGTTGCCATTGCGACTCAAATCCATGGAAATGCAACATTTGCGGCGAACAATGCTGCAATGTTTACGAATTCAACTCGCATCTACTGTCCAAAAGCCACCAATGACTGTTTGCTGGGGGGACGCAATGATATAAGCACTACACGTGAGCGATTCGAAGGTATTTATCTCTCTATCTAGGAAGATCTTCGAACTGCTGATACGTCCCCCCGAAGCTGAAGTGGAAGCTGGTATGGTACTTTAAATATTTCTCTCATATGGTTAATTTTCATGTGTGGAAAGGAATGCTGTTTATACATGTTCCAAATTCAAATTTTAATGTATTGTCTTGTTATGAATGGATAAGAAAGGGACAGCAGTATCGGAAACTAATGTTTACTTTGAGTGCAATGTTCCAAATTTAAATTTATTGTATTGTAGTATTGGATGTTATGAATGGAAATTATTATGCTTTGATTGGCATTGTTCCAAATTTAATTTATTATTTTGATGTAGGCCGGTAATACTTGTTCGGTGGAAATGTGAACTATAGATTGTATTGTATTTGTTACCATAGTGAAATTATTTCTATATAAATGGTAAACACGGTATTATCTTTAGTGCATGTCTTATAACAAGGTCAGATATCGTTCAAACTTGTTCCAAATTGTTTTTGTTACATCTGTCTTGCTTTTTTTAAATTAGTATGAAGAAGACGGGGATAGAATATGGACGCGTTTTTAGGCAATATTAAATTTTTTTGTACTGCTGAACTTATAACAGTGTTAATAAGACATATACATTAACATGTAAAGTTTTATTATGGATTTATAGAATGGACTATGTCAGTTGTCAAAACAGACAGTTGAAGCAAAATTTAGCGTTGTTGTTGTGTCATCATATGTCAAATATTGGTTTACGACAATTTGAATTTGGAACATAACTCTCATTTGAAGGATCATACTGGTTTACCAAATTGTGGTGCGAGTAAGGATATTTTTATGGATATTTTAGTACTTAATCGGTTTAATTAGATAGTGTTTGGGACCTGTCGGAAATTATCGAAGTGAAATTTAAACATTCCGAATTGCAACGAGTGCATTCCATTTAATGAGATTGACTTATGGCCTCTGGCGGGGATTATTGTTATCATAAAAGATTTTATTTATTTATTTTGTGTACTTATGTATAGTGATATACAAATATCTATTGTGGTGCGATAGTGAATTTTACAAATGTTTAATGCATGTACAAATTAATATATTTTTACATTTCACTATTCAATATTTTTTATGGCAAAGCCTAAATGTGATGACCGGAATTAAAAAATTTCCGTTTCTATTTATTTTCTACGCATATGATGCAAGTCCACGACTATACTTAATGTACAAGTTGATTTTTGTTGTTATTTTATTTATATTCTAAAATGGGAAATCGTACTTAAGTGGTCCATGAATCGTGATTTAGTTGAAAGTATAAGGAATCCACACGTATGGTGAGGCGAATATCTAGAAGAATTTCTGCCCAAAATCTACATCCATATCTAGCGCTTTTACCGCTATCTAGCGGAATCTTGTGTTAAAATTCAGTGTCATGACTGAATGTCACTCTTGGATTTGTCAGCGCTTAAATAACTTAGCGACCAATCTAGCGCTTTAGAACCTGAGCGGTGAGCTATAGTTATAGTTTTGCGTTTTTTTTTTGTTTAATTTAATGTTTAAATCTAGCACTTTGTTCGACTCGTATTTGTAGTTCAGTTAGGCAACACTTCCGCTTATATCTTCATTCGCCAAAGAAGGTTTAGAGCTGAGTTATAGATAAACAGCACAGCACATAATCAGTGCCTTTTTAGCACTGTTTTAAAGCGCTACATTAGAATTTAGCGCTGACTTTCACTTTTTTACTTTCGTATTTTTAGTTGGCAACACTGCCGCTTTTCCCTTCATTCGCCTCACTATTCAGCGAGTGTGGACGCTATGTAATTTATTGCTCAATACTTTCAAGGCTCAAGGAGTGGGTTCAATTCGGTGCAAGCGATTCGCACAAAATTATCTTGTAACATTGTAATTCGTGCTTTTTGGTGCACCTATATATATACCCTCATAGGTATTTCGAATTGGTAATTTAAAACTACTTAATATTTAATATAATTTTTATAACAGCTATTAATTATTGCGCCAAATGTGCTCAACAGAGAAATATTTTATGCAAATTATTTATTAGAGAAAATTTAAGATATTTAAATGTTATCAGATTAATATATTATTTATGAGTTCTAATGCAGTTATACAATCACTCTATAGTCTATTGAGCTTCTAAGCATTCCATTTTTAATTAAGATTGTATTGACTGCATTGGGGTTAGTTTCGGTACTTGCAGGTGAGTTTTGGCTTACAAAACATTCCTTATAGTATAAATGATAAGTACTTAATATCGGTTGTGGTCTTGCCTGTTAAGTTAACGAAATCGTTTAGATGGAACTGAAATTGTTAACCAACGAAGTGTCTATTGTCTTTACGTTTAAATAAAATACTGTTAAAACGAAATCATTAATTTAAAACTTAAACATCTACCCTCACACTGACTTTTACTGACATTTGATCGGATCTATAAGTTATTGTTAGCCTACTTAATCGTTGTTTATGAAGGAGTTTAATAACAGTATTTTGTTTAGATGTCATTGTTTTGTTTTAAATGCTATTAGTGTAAGAGCCGCAGCGCGCGGTGACGTCCAAAGGACCTAGTGAGTTACCTGATGGAACAACACATATTTATTATTTATTATATAGATACATTTATCCTCTTTGTTGATTTTGTTGTAGACTTGATGTTTTTCGGTCCCTACCGTCGCGCCGTGGCTTAGCTTAGGGAAGTTTACCAATAGATGGTAACCCCATTGGGCGCCTTCACTTAATCCGTCCACGTCTAAAGATAGATATTGCCTTTACTATTTAATAGAGATAATATATTTATAAGAGTTAGATAAGAACAGATAAGTGAAAATATTTACAAATAACAAGAGGTTTAATTAGTTTAGAGAATTGAAGGTAGGCTTCGATTTTTGGATGTTGCGGTTTTGATGTAAATGCTTTATCGTGTGGTAATATCTTAGTTGTCGTGATTGAACATTGTCAATTTATTACGATACAGAGCAGTATTTAAATCATCCAATATATAAGTCAAACGTGAGTTAAATATAAGATTTTTGGCCTTGATTTTTCAATTGTTACACTGTGACTTACATCTTTAACATTTGAAAAATTGGCCCTCAATTTGTAATTAAGTGCATATGAGAATGTAGTGTATTAGCAGGGGCAAGAAAGCAATTTCATTTTCAAAGAAAAGAAAAGAGTAATATTTCAAATAGATTAAGACTTGTATGAGTATAATTAGCTCTTATGCTATGTTTTCTTGTCTCTGACACTATGGTTTTACTACATTCCATACTTTTTGACCTGAAATTATTGATGCCTTAATGGGCCTGTAGGCTAGAATTGAGTTTAATTACGTTCATTCATTTTATTCATAGACGTATCGTAGAATAGCAGTCCTCACCTTAATACCAAAATACAGCTTACCAACATTTAATTTTTTTTTGTTTTAGTTGTTAAGTGTGTAACAATGTAGTTAAGAATAAAACATTACGGTAGGTAGATGAAGAAGATCGTTGATATTTTGCTGTTAAATTTATTGCGTTATAATATATTAATCTTATTTCTAATTATTAACGTACTAATAAGTTAGAGGGGATAAAATTATGAGAAACCAACTTTGTAACCTGAGTGATAGTAAATGATATCATAGAAGATTGTGCCTTAGATCAGTAATAAATTAAATTGTTTCGAAATTTATATTAAAGAGTATTTAGATGTGTGTGTTAAACTGTTCTCACAGATATATTTACACAAAGTTCAATGTTATTTATTTATATAGCGCAATATTTGCAAATGGCTGTTTAGCTTGTTTTTATGGTAAAGTTTATTTGCAGTTGTGAATGTCATCTTGTTACAAAATATTGTCTAGGTTTTAAAAGGATTGGTACTTATTACCGAATATTGTAATTTATTTACTTATAATAAAATAATTTGGTAAAGGGTCTAATAAAATATGAGATAAAATGGTGGTTTTTATTTATTGTGGAAGTAAATGAAGTTTTAGATACAATGCAACACAAATTATCTGTATTTCATTGCATCCAATCTGTAAAGTTATAAGGACCCAGCTTTGACGGGACAGACAGAAGTCATAGTAGCAATAAGTCTAGTAGGTATCTTACCTTTTAAAGGGCTGCAGGGTCACATTGCAAGTGTTACTGATGCCATTGTCACTAATATTGCCGGAAGGTGCGAGTGCATTGCATGAAATCAGAACGCTCTTTTCTCGACACTAAGTCGCATCTGTAATTACTGAACAGTTTTAAAAGGATTCTAGGGCTGTTTTTTATGGGATGTGCAAACGAGAAGGCACATAGAAATAAATGCTTAAGGGAATGTTAAGCTCTAAAACTCCTAGCAAAATAAAATACGTATTTTAAATATCAATTATAAACTGTATCGTAAATTACTATTATAAACTATATCACAGATCATGATATAAAATATAACCTGTACTTTTACCATTTACAAAATAGGACATTACCTGTTGACGGTAAATTGTCAGTTTCGTCGGTTTAATTTGACAGTAGAGTTGTTGACCCTAAAAAGTTTTGGCTAAACTTTTTGTAAAGTTATTAATTAATAATTTATGTAGTTTTGCGAGTGCGTTTAAGAATAGTTATTTCTAAAAAGTGTGATGGGAAGGAGCACGCAGGTCGATGGCGACAATAATCCAACATCAGCAGAGTCAGATCCTGCAAAGCTGCTTGAAGCTGCTCTAGAACAGATGGATGGAATCATAGCTGGTCAGTTTCTGGATTACAAAATATAGTAAACCCTTAACCACTGTCAAAAGCCCATTACTTTACTAATCCATTTGTTTTAAGTTCAAATTAATCCTAACTTCATTAAAGTAACAGGAAGTAAGTTTTCTACAAACAAACTGATGAAAAGAACTTTGAAACTGTTAATTCAACTTTTAAACAAAGTAATTTGACTAAAAATTGGTTTTATTTAGGCAAGAACACAAGGTTAATAACTTTGATGAGATAAGATTTGCACAGTAAATAGTATAGACTTTTAGTTATCTTATTAGGTCATGAACATCTATGTTTAAAGGTTCCAAAATTTAGTTTTTATAAAGTATGATTCATTAAAATCATATGATCAAGCTTCATTAAAGTTAGTCTTTTAGCATGGTTTAAAACTGGAACTCTCCATTGTTTAGTTATTTTGCAGCAATAAGTTATCTAATAAAAGGTATTGAGCTGAACCACAGATGATTTTGTTGATTGGCATGATATAGTTTTGCCAGTAATAATAATTGAATTTGTTTCCAATGCTTGAAGCATGTAACATTAAACATTTCTAATTAGTATGATGTTGAGGATCATAATTCATAATTTGATATAAAAGAAAAAAATTGTCTATGAAGTATATTTACTGTTTTTTTTCCAGTTTGAGTTTGAGTGTTTGAATAAATTGTCATTTAAGAATTCGTAAAAATATACATTCCTATTTCAATGGTCATTGGTATATAATAACAAAATTACATAATATAAAATACTTTTACCATGCCTTTATTTAAACTATTTACTGGTAATCGCAGTTACTTCAAATATGAGAGCTAATAAACCTGTTATTTTGAACACAAACTAAGATCAAATTACTGACAGCAACAAAATTTAAACCAGCGGGTGAATGCAGGGGAGCAAGGGGTGCTAACTGTTGAACAGAGGGTGAAATGGCGCCAGTCGGCCGCAACACGCGTGTCGTTCGCACGTGTCGTTTGAGACATACGCGTATTTCGCGAAAAAATCAAATAAATATATAATAATAAATAAACAATTGTTAGTTTAGTTACATGAAAAAAAAAAATTCTTATCTAGTTGGATTTATAGCTATTTTAAATATATTTATGTACACTTTATATAAAATCTGACGTTATCAGTTTTTATTTAACCTAAATGAAAGAGTAGTTTATTAAATAAAATATTATAAAATTTTCTATAACATAATTATTATTAAATTTAAATCAGATTACAGTATAATTCAATTAATTAATCTTCTATCTTATACTAAACAATTAATATTTCTTTTATTATCTGTTCTACTTAAGAATAATACAAAATCTTCATTTCTTTTTAACAATACATCATGTTTATTTCTTGAATCATAAGGAAAATAATGATAACAATAAGAAATACGTTATTATAGCAGGCCAAAACTCAAAAGGCACAATTGGAGGCTTTCACATAAATGAAACAGAGATAGAAATATATGTACAAAGAAACCAGGCTGTATAGAGAATTTAATCTTACTTGGAATGTAAAATGCTCAATTTTTCCGACATCGCTTATCGCAGACGGCCGTTTCTCAAATATTTACTTACGGATCTAATGTTATCCTTAAGGTTTTGTTGCTTACTCAAAACTTTATTTCTATACAGATACATTTCAATATTAATTAGTACTTCCTCGGTGAAAGCACGTAATACTTATGTGTAGGTATTCCATCGTATGTAGTACTTCGTGTGTAGTACTCTTCAGTATACATACTCTTTTCTTTTGTTTGACTTTCAACAGCAATGTCTAGTGTCTGCCATTCAACAGGTTTGTGTTTTTCACACGGATTTCGATCAGAACACCCCATTGACCCCAGTCCCTATTGTTCGTGAAGGGGCGAGTAATCCCGATAAGCCGTATTGTGTGTCGTATGAGGAAGACGTCTGATATTTTCTGAGCTGTACTAAAAAGTCTAGTCTACGATGCATATACAGTGGTATTGTAGTCACGAGTTTCATCTAAAGCACGAGTTACATCGAAGCTTTGAAATGATAACTACAGCTTTAGGATTAGGTTTTATATACGTACTGAATATATGTTTTAGTGCCGTCAATTGGGTTTTTTTTTTATAATAATCAAAAGACACTAATTTATTTTACACTTTTTAAATTTTAAAACTTTGGTCCCTGTGGCGGAGTACATTTAAAGCTGGCAGCATTTCCTCGCTGTATTGCAATACTAATCGTTGAAGACCTATTTAATTGTTATGTACTTCATGTTTTTTTAATTTTATGATACTATGATTTTCCAGTCTTAGATTTGTTTTAATAGTGTAACGGTTGATAACAAATAGTGGTGCTGGTGATGTGAGTTGTGAGTGATGCCGGGGTGTTGGCAATGGCCGAACCACGTGACGAGGTGTTGGATGTTCGATGTCTGTGGCCATGGTCTCTTCGATGTTGAAGCCGAGTCGCAGATACCGCAACGTATGTTTTTTTTATAAAATAATGTAGAAAAAAAATACGGCACTAAATGTAAAATAAGGTACATATGTAAATGTTTATTGATTTTTGTCTATTACGATTTTAGCGCTTATTTTCATTTTATTATGTCTATCGGTGACTTGTACCTACTTAACTATTAACGAGAAAAAAATAGCTACATTAAAGTTGATAGCATTGAATAACTGTCTAGTTCATTTCTGAATAACTGTCTAGTTCATTTCCGAAACTGTAAATTTCAAATCTGCCCTTTCCATTACTAAGATACTTTTGATTTATATAGGATTTATGTAATATCAAGTACTAAGAAATTGCATCTATGGGATCCCTTCATAGAGTTGTTCATAACAATCATGACTTATGCCTTAAGCAATAATGTCTTGTTTACTGTCGTGTAATTAGTTGAGTTTACAAAATTTTGGTAGAGAATGTTTGTAGCCTATAATATATTTTATTACCAAATCCCCAGTGAAAAGATTTAGCAGCTTTAGGTTCGATAAAATCGGTTATATATAACATTATTTATTACGCTTTAAAAGTAATTACAAATAGCACTGGCAAACACAACAATTATTTTATAAACAATAATGTTGTACATGAAAATTCTGTAGCAAAGCTGCAATTCCCTTTAAAAATATCGTACTAGATATCCGCAATGTAATGAAAAGAAAAACCTGATGGCGTGTTTTTTGTTTTCGTGCCCGAAGCGAGAGAGTCATTGTTCCATCGCGGGTACAATTCCCTCGTTCTGTTATTTCTGCAACTGCAATAATTTCGACGACATTCCAATCACTATGCTGAAAATATTTACATACAATTGCGAATCTAATCGTTACGCCTGGGAAACATAAATATATATGTACTACGAATAATAAATACATGTTTTTCAATGTTAGTTATACTGACGAGTTAGCTGATTTTCTAAACATGCATAGGGGCCGGCCGTACGAGTAAAGAAATTAATATATTTTTACGAATACACAAAGGACGATAGTAGATATACAATCATATCTAAAAAAAAACAAAATACATCTTCGAAAACATGATTTTATTGACAACGCTAATCTACAAAAGCAATCAGTATTTTGAGATACAAGAAAGAATAAAAAACTACAAAAATACATCGAATCCATTAAAAAAATAAGAGAAACAAATTTCCTTTTTTGAGGGTACTTCCTATTTAACGACAGTTTAAATTAACCTTTCCCATTTTGTCAAGTTAATAGTAAACTTTGGTGTAACTGGCACACTAACATGTAATTAAGGATCTGATAATAAAATATCAACAGTAGTGGTATTAAATTGTACGTATACGTAATACGCACTTAGTGCAAACGATCTAAGCTTTGTACAGAACATTTTATATCGCTACATTAAATCTTGCTTTACAGGACCGCAGCTGTGGAACCCGTAAAGTTTTTATTGTAAAAAGCTATTAAAAAGTTTATTATAAACTTCCGTGTTCTTGAAATTTGGTAAAGGGCACCGAAATAAAGTTCTTCGGACAATTCGGTTCTAAGCTACTGTCAACTTTGCAAATTATTTTTGATAAACGCTGCGGGATAAAATGCTTTATAAAATATTTAGAAAGAGGGTATTTTCATTTAAGTAAAGGGTTCTATCTTCTAAATACCATTCGCAATTGGACGTGTGTTATATAATAGATATTGTACTTTTAAATCAAAATTAATCATCGTCAATAAAATAATGTGAGATGAGTGTATAGCATAATCTAATCTGAAATAATCGCGTTTATGATAATGTCCATTTCTTATATACATTTTATCGATACTTGGGGATAGTTTCCATGAATATCTAAATTTATAATGTAAGTTTTAATTAAATAAAATTCAAGGTATTTCGATAAATTGCATATTCACAAGTCGGAATTTCGTTGCATAAGCTTCGTAGCGGTGCAAAAGGAATTTCCATCAAGGAACGTTAGGCATTACCTCAGTGTAGTTAAGCCGATCGATGTATAAGTGTAGACAGCGTGGCAGACATAATCTGATGGCTTTATATGTACCGGATATAGAAGTACTAGACTGATCTGACAAAAGCATCGAATATTTAAACCCGTTTTAATGTATATATATATATAAGGGAGTAAAAATCAAATGTGTTGCAAAAATGTTTATTTTAAGAAACAACATTAAGAGTTTGTTATTTCAGTTGAAAATGACTTTTATCCTATTTCTTTTATAATTAATCCAAAATGTTGTGAGTACCACAACAAAAACTTCGTATTCAAATTAAAATGATTAACACATACATAGACAAACAAAACTAGCGTCTTTTCCACAGACTAACAAACAAAATTAAATTAACATCTGTAAAGATAAAATAGATAATTAATAATCTAATTTTATAAATATAATTATTTCTTTACATATATGTGCGTCATAATAGTTCGTATGTGAAGAAGGACATGGTGAGGAAACGGAATTTCTTAATCAATAATAATCGTTGATGTTAATGATGATGATGGTGGATCACGATACATGAAACCATGCAGAAATATATAAGGTGTAACCCAGGGGATATGGGGTGGTACTTCATATTATTATAGCTCTGATCTGGCACCTTGTTATAGCTTAGTGTCAATTTTATTGGGTCACATAGGCTCGTGGCATTATTAAATAATACATTGAGATGTTGCCATTATTCGCCGCCGGCACCGGAGATAATTAACCTATTGTTGCTATATTTTTCCTCACAAAAAGCATTTGTACAATGTGTTTTATTTATGCCTCTTGTTTCATTTCCTTTCATAAGAATAATTGAAAACGGATACAATATTTGAATTAAAAACGGCTTATTAAAATGTATATCAATCGACTTAATTACACGATAAATATTGCGATTAAATTAGTTATTCTTCTTATAGTGCCATCTCCTTGCGAAGGTTGGCGATCATAATGGCTAGTTTTATTTTGGATGCCGCGCTTCAAACCATTGTCTTAGGTTTTTCGTTATTGATACATTTAAACTAGTTATTTATTATACATTTTAATAAATAAATCAGTGGCGCCTTTACTAGTTATTGATTCAGCCAACTGAACCTTTTAGGTCTGGGCCTCAGTTGGCTGTATCTGTTTCATGATCATTTTTCAATCTAATAGATAAGTAGATGATCAGCCTCCTGTGCCTGACACACGCCGTCGACTTTTTGTGTCTAAGGCAAGTCGGTTTCCTCACGATGTTTTGCTTCACCGTTTTCCTTAAACATTCTCTATGTTAAATGCGTACATTGAAGGAAAGTCCATTGTACTATAGCTGGGGATCGAACCTATGACCTCGGGGAAGAGCTACTAGCCTAACACTATTCTATACTGAGACATTTACAATAGTTAATAATTTATTCTAATAATTATTAATGCGACAAATTGCCTCACAGAATGATAAACAATCATATTCATGTGGGGTTCATTTCACCCGCTACAAGCAAGTTAGTTTCAATTAGCAACTTAGATTCAATTTGGCACACACCGCTCACAAGATAACTGTATTAAAAACGACTTCATATATTTTACTCACGTGTTAATTAGAGGTATGAGCATATTCAAGATTTATATTAGATTTATTAACGTGAGCTGTCGGCATAGGGGCTTGAGCGTGCGACGAATAGATGCGAACTCCGGCTGTGCACCAATGGACTTTCTATGTGCGCTTTTTACACTACCTCGTACGGTGGAGGAAAATTGTGAAGAAACTTATATGCCTTAACTCTGGTCTAAGGCATACCAACCCTTTTGTGGGCCACCATGCCCCACCTTTTTTCAACCAAATAATTTTTTGTTACTTAATTAATTCTACTGTTTTTAACCTGATATTTTATTAATTAAACTGATAAATATCTTTTTATTTTTAGCAAATGAAAAATACTAATGTTTTTGCTTAATTTAAATTCCTAACACTTATGTTCACCTAAAACTTATGTTCACCTAAAACTTATGTTCACCTAACACTTATGTTCACCTAACACTTATGTATACCTAAGATTTAAGTTCGCCTAAGACTTATGTTCACCTAACCCTTATGTTCAACTTACACTTATGGTCAACTAACACTTATGGTCTCCTCACACTTATGGTCACCTAACACTTATGTCCACCTAACATTTTGTTCACACAACACTTATGGTCACCTAACATTATGTTCACACAACGCTTATGCTCACCTAACATTATGTTCACCCAACACTTAGGCTGCGGCCTCGAATTTCGCGGGCAGCGGGGCGGCCGCGGCAGCGGCTGCGGCGCGGGAGCGAGGCGGCCAACGCACACCTGTTCTCCAAACCAGCGGGCAGATCGCGCGGCACTATAGCGGTGTAGTGTTGTGTTCGTGGTTGTGTAGTCGAGATATTTGTTTTTATTCGCGAACGAAATGTCTAAAAAACGGCGACAACATCTTTTTGATTCAAATTTATTCCTAACGCTTGATTTATTGTGGGTAAAAATATGTTATATGCAAAAATATAGTTCCATATGGGTCTCCTTTCAAAGATTTCTGAAATAATTTGCTCTTGCACGTCCGAGGTCATTTTGATACGTCACAAAAAATATGTACAGCACTATACTACAATGCATACGCGCAACGCGGGCGGTCACCGCTTGACTGGATTGCGCCGCTCGTTACCCGCCGCCGCGCCGCTGCCACGCCGCTGTTTTCGAGAACCGGTCCATTTGATTGTACGCATAATATCCTGCCGCTCCCGCGCCGCGGCCGCCGCCGCCCCGCTGCCCGCAAAATTCGAGGCAGCAGCCTTATGGTCACCTAACACTTAGGCATTGATTAAAATTATTGCAATTAGTTTTCCCCCTTGTCTTATTTATTTGGCACACAAACTTAAAACACAATATTTATACGTCATATGTTTCTCCAACATTCATTTTAATTACGGGTCTGAACGGTTCCCAAGACCTCAATTAGCTCAGTTCATATAAACGTGATTTTCACGTATAACCTTACTAAGGTTCATTAATTTGGCAAACATCACTTAAAACTTGTTGCAATTACCAGCAGTTCGTTATAGGACTCACGTCCTTCACCTCATTTATTTCAGTAATGAGTTCTGTTCAGGATTGGTGTATAGAGATTTAACATAAATATTAGTTTACTAAGCTTTCATGGTAAGAGGGTCAAATAAAAATTAAACACTGAACTATTTTTATTTATATATGATATTTCCACGAAGGTTGTAATTCTAGGCAGGTGATATTCAATTGTTAATACCGTTCCAAATTTAAATTATTCAGTTCTTTTGGAAGTTTCCTAAGCTCTATTCCTTTCAGGGGGTCTGTGTTCCCTAAAGGTAGGGTAAAAGCCGGATAGTTGCCTCGGTGGGATACATGCCCCGGTGTTTAAAAAACTATGTTAAGATTATAATTTGTATTGGCGCTTTACTACAATAAGTAGTGACTGCCCCTCAGGCCTAAATGCCACATAAGCCATCGGAATAGGCCCAAGTGTTTTGTACGTGTAAGCAAAAATCTTCCGCGCCGTAACTTTGACGGGCGTTATATTTATATTGGTAAGTAATTTCTATTGAATATTTTTATTACTGATCGTGGTTTCAGCCAACTTTTTGTTTCTTTGCATGCATTAGAGTTTAAATTACACTGTTTATCATGTTTTATTGCTAAATAATTTTTATTTATTTCGCAAATAAAAAGGGCAAGTATCCGCATCAAAAAGGTCGCGGATAGTTGCCCCTAGAGTGACTAAACATTTCTTAACAAGCAAAGACGGATATTATTTTTTTGCTGTTTTTTTGGTGTTTATTCGAATTTACTTTGTCTCTAACTTGTTGTAAATTAAATATATATCTACTTCACAGTTTTATATATTTATTATAGATAAGCAAAATGCCTCATCAACATCAACTGGACAGAAGATAGCTTAACACTTGCCTTCGAAAAATTGAGACAAAGTTGGAATTAAAGCACAACTTTATTAATGAGAGTAAAATGGCTGGACCTCAATGGCTAAAATCCTGATATAACTTTGAGACAAGCTGAGGGTTTATCAATTGAAAGAACGAAGGGTCTCAACAGAACAGAAGTTGCAAATTTTTTTCAAACTCTTGACAACTATTTTAACTGAGAATAATTTTCTGGATAACCCAGATAAAATTTTTAACATGGATGAAAGCGGTGTCCAATAAAATTGGTAAAGTATTAGCTAAGAAAGGTGCTAAAGCAGTTAAATCAGTTACTTCCGGTGAAAAAGGAGAAAAATTACTGTTGTTTCTTAATATTTCAAATTGTACTTAATAAAAGATCTCAGTAAATTATAAAGACTGTTAAATAAATAATAAAGATTACTCTAATTGATATAAATTTATTTCTATCCAAAATAAAAACGCACGAAGCAAGTATCCCCCGAAGCATTTTCTACGCTAGGCTACTATGATAGTAGCCTAGCGTAGAAAATGCTATAAAGGGATAGTTGCCTGCTATGGCGGATAGTAGTACTATCCGCCATAGCAGGCAACTATCCCTTTTCTGAGAGGTGAAATGAAACAGTATTTATTCAAAACCATTGTTAATTATGTATACAAAAATAGGCTTTTATAGAAGATAAAAGACTTATGTTGCGAGATACATACTAAATAATTTTCAGCAAGTTCATATTTAAAAAATATAAAGCTTTTTCGAAAAGTGGGGCAACTATCCGGCTTTTCCCCTATTCAACTATACAGACCCCCTTATACCACGGTACTCTTATAACGCATTTTCATATAACGATATTTTAGTTTCACGCGTAACGGGTATTCCCCCATATAATGCGGGGATTTGACACGTTATATTTCTGTATTGTGGACATTTATATTGATTTGTACGCACTTATTTCGTTCAAAGCATATTTTTTTATTAATATTCGATTTAAATCCCCTTTAGCGAGAAAAGTTGAACGGTGTCATACAAGCGCCTTATACGAGAATACTCCTACAACGTGTTTCCTATACGACACCAATCTATCGTGTTATAGGAAGGAGGACTATACTATTAATTTCAAATATCATGAAGTGATTCTTAAAAAAATTGTATTGGAACTCTTGGTTTTGCTGTAAGATTTTTCATACAGATATTTTACTGAGCGTTCCATATTTTATCAAAGTAATCCTAGGACTGGTTGCAGTTTTATGATTTCATGTGCGTTTAACTCCTTGAGATCCGAATTTTAATAAAGTAACACTATAATTAAAACGAATGTTAATAATCCACCTATATTCAGATTATTAATTAACAGTTCGATCGCAATTTATTTACAAAGCTATTACAACATTTATTATAATGTGAACTAAATATAGACAAAATATAGATTACCTTATTTTATCGAGTACTGGGAATAAAAATGTAAATATTGTTTTATACATAACAACAAAAATATAAACCTATATCAAAAATTTTGCGCCTGTCACTTTTTTAAGGCAATAACCCGCGGCTTGATATTGCAGAAGCGGGAGGAACAGGCCCCGGCGGTACAACAGGTCCAGGTCGACAAGCCAGAGGTCGTGCTTTAGAATTGGCCCAACAGTTGGCTTCGTCGCTCCAACATGCGATTCCTCCACCACCGAGACCAGATTTCACCACAGCAAGCGCGATACTTAGATGGCTACAGCAGAATAATAACTCCGTTGCACTCGTAAGTATTTTATTAATTATTGAATATTTATTAAAACATTGTTAGAAATAGAAAATGTTATACTGTTAGCGTACATAGTTGACGGACAGAATAGTTTTTTGTTCTATGAACTATGTATGAAATTGCTAATAATAATCAAGTGGCGCTACGAGTTACGGCCCTATTTGTGTCTTGGCCGCAGATTATTATTATTATTTACTTAACACACTGGCAGCTTTTAATAAGCTGATGCGCGTGTATTATGAGATTTGGAGAAACTTATCCAATCTGTTTTTAAAGGTGTTCACAGATTGCATCCGTTTCTTCGATTATTTATATATTTCGTAATCCTTCAACTAACAAAATTATTTATAAAAACAAACAATTACATTTAAAATATAGCCAAAGATGGAATACACAAAAAGGTTCAAACATTTACTATCAAAATTATTCAATACATTTAACTAAGTAATTCCTAATTTGGCTGTGTTGCGTGATGGTGTAAGGTGACGGTATGTACGTGAAGATGTGTGTTTGTGGGGTATGCTCATGATGAAGGTGCTTTTGCGCAATGGATATTCTTAATACATCATATTAACCATATTCCGCGATAGCTTAAACAAGTCAAGGCTTAAATATTGGTCGTTGTATGTCCGGACTGCGCGATACAAAACTGAGTTAGCTTTCTATGTCTGACATATGTCATCATCAATGATACATTATCAGTTTCATTATGTTTATTGCACGGGCAACGGGCAGGAGACTCACCTTATGTCAAGTGATACCGCCCATGGACACTCACATTGCCAGAGGGCTCGCAGTGCATTGCCGACCCTTCAAGAATTGGTACGCTCGTTTCTTGAAGGACCCTAAGTCGATTTGGTTTGGAAATATTATCGGTCGGCAGCCGGTTCCACATATGTTGTTATGATGTTTGCCTCCACCGTACGAGTAAGTGCTATTTGCGCACATAGGAAATTCAATTTAGCAGTGTTCGAATAGTGGCTTAAACTTGCGACACAGATTCGTGCGTTCGATACACGGCTGTATGAAATTTATAATAAATTGATATTGATACTGTTTGTAGAACTTACTTAGTTAATAATCGGAACTAGTTGTTACTATTGTAATTTTATCACACACCATACTGATAATAATAAATTATAATGTTATTGCTAATAATGTTATTGTTAGAAAGTTGCATGGATCTGGTTAGCGCTGCGCCTTAATAAGTTCTCATGTTATTTTCAAAAAATATTCTTTCTATAACATATATTCATAAGTTTTTAATGTGTGATGTTTGAGAGCAAAAATAAAATAAAAATATCGAAATTTAAATAACGAACATTGTTTGGCACTCGTAGTAATTTACGTGTCTGAACGTAAAACCTTTATCGCTATTTCCATATAAATATTGGTAGATCTGACAAACGTTTTAAACATGAGCGAGGTCCAAAATTCACGTTTTTAATTGCGTAGCGGTAACATAGGCATGACCGCTGAAATAAATGCCTCGCTGAACACGGGCTCCATAACGAATAATAATGTTGTTATACAGTACAAAAATTACTAATAATACAACTTTCCGTTTTCGTTTAGGACGCATGGGTTTTAAATTTGTTATATAGAGATTAATACTAGCCAAAGAGCGCGCAATTAATGGCAGCGGGAAAAGAGTATTAATGTCCGCTCCCAATAATTGCCTTATTTATTAAAAAAAACGTTAAGATAATCAGGACTGGTTTATTTGCGTAATTCAAATATCTTTATATATATAATTCTACTGTACGCGTGTATGTCAATGAACTCTTCTTAAACGATGGACCAATTTGAATTAATTTTCTTATTGCGTTTGGGTGGCGCCCTCGCTGGTTTAGATTCACAAATCAGCCCGGGCGATGGCGCTGCAGATGGTATCTAGGTTATTTATCTATACAGCAAATAAACAGCTGGTATATATATATATCTTCTATGCATGTGTTCCTAAATAAACTCCTAAACGGCTGGACAGATATTGATGACAATTTTTGTGTGTTCAAGTGAAATGGAGAATCATTTACATTCTTAGATTATTTTTTGTATGTAAAATGCATGTACATTTCGAAATTACGTCTGCAAAAACCAACCTAGGAGTTCAGGCACTTCTCATTCGAAAGCTTCGCGAATATAACAGAATAAACACTACTTATTTACCAGAGCTTGATATATTCGGTAGTGAGCGGATCATTAAAAAAAAAGTATTGGCAGTTGCTTATTGTTAGCAAAAATTACAAGTAAGATCTAAAATTGGAAATGTAATGTTTTTATTTCTTCTATTTTAATTTTTTTTTGTAACACAAAACAAGAAATACATTTCATATAAGTTCAATTTTGCAATACTCGTGGAAAAAAATAATAAAAAAAACAATCCTTGATTCGGATTATATATCATGCTACAATTTCAGCTCAATCGGTGCAGAACTTTTTGAGTTTTTAAAGCGTACACAAATCAACATAATATTTTTATATATGTAGATAGCTTGTAACATATACTGTAGATATAACATTATATATGATGTGGTGAACTTTAGTAAATAAATAAATATATAATATATGTTACAAACTTTATATAACTATTCATTTCCATAATTTAATATGAAAGGTGAAGTATAAAATAATGAAACAAACATATCTTTTGCTCTATCTAATCCTTTCTCATATACAAAAGTATTAATATAGCCCCGAAATCAGATCGCATTCTAGGAATGTGCAATTTTTCTCTGCGATATTAAAATTTTAGCAGCACATAGTTGAAGGCCTTTGAAAGCACGGAAGTGAACTAATTGCACTCTGTGAGTTCTAGGCACGAGCCTGGAACGGCAACTTTACCATATTCAATGGTATTTGGTTATTCCAAACATGTTGACCTAGTGAGATAATTAATTTGCATATAAATTCACCGCGAACGTAATTCTTTGATTCTAATGATGAATTCTAAGATTTTAGATTTTAATGTTCAATTTATCTAACACTAGCGGCCCGTCCCGGCTTCGCACGGATGGACAATTATTTTTTAAACTTTTTTTGTAGATATTAAAATTAGGTAAATAAGTAAATTGCACACCATTGTGTGTGGCAGAATATGCGCACTTATGATTGTACCACCTTTCACATTTTTGTACCATATTCTTGCAATAAATAATTAAAAAAAATATCAGTGGCGCTACAACCTATTTAGGTCTTGGCCTCAGATTTCTGAATCTGTTTCAAACTTGTGTTCATGACAAACTGTCGATTTTTGGGTGTAAACTTCGGATTTAATAATAATTATAATTTATTGTGAGCAGTGTTGGCCTAGTGGCTTCAGCGTGCTACTCTCATACCTGAGATCGTAGGATCGATCCCCGGCTGTGCACCAATAGACTTTCTTTCTATATGCGCATTTAAAATTTGCTCTAACGGTAAAGGAAAACGTCGTGAGGAAACCGACATGTCTTAGATCAAATAAGTCGACGACGTGTGTCAGGCACTGGAGGCTGACTTGCCTATTAGATTTAAAAATGATCATGAAACAGATTCAGAAATCTGAGGCCAAGACCTAATGAGGTTGTAGCGCCACTGATTTATTTATTAATATAATCCTTTACATTGGTAAACTTGTATCAAAAACGTCCATTGCTTTTACCATTAAGAATGTAGTTTTTTTAGCAAAAGAGTGCCATTGTACGGTTTCAATAGGAATGGACGCGTTCTGTCTGAATTACAATGCTCACCGCGAACAATTCGCGACCTCGTGTTATTGATCCGTTGTCCCATGTCTGTAATGCTTTTAGATGAAGAGGCCTAGAAAGGAAATTCATATGGAAAGAGATTTTTGATTCTATGTGACTGGTCTTTTGCTCATTAGCTACTCAGCCAGCGTATCTTCTGAACTGGCATCAACTTCTATTTCGCCTGTTGTTTGAAATACGGAAAGTAAAGTTCTATTTGAAAATCCGTTACTCGTTTGTGTGAATGTTTTTTGAAGTGAAACTTCTTTAGGCGCATGAGGGTAAAATTTTTACGGAACGTCACGAAGATGTGCAGCGTTTTTGTCGAAGAAAAGGGAGAGAACCAGGATTTTAAGTGGTTTTTGAGCTATACACATAAGCGCGTGAACTTTAGTTTTGTGGTTACTACGTTATATGAAAAGTTTCTCAATAAGTCTTAATAAGCTGTACATTTTGTTTAATGAAACAGCTGTTTGTAGGCGGAGATCTACCATCGTTATAGAAGTTAGTGCAAGTTCGAGATGCAATTTTGTATTTGCCTCAACTACAAAGTTTGCAGACTTGTTGGCGATACATAATACTATAGGCAAACATTTAAAGCTTGATGTTGTTGGTCTTCATAGCAATATTTTGGGGGGTCTATTGCACCTCACAGACAGACCCGCACACTCACGCGTCACTTTTAAAAGCCCCGGTGCGGGGGTCTATAAATTGATTTCCCAACAATAAAATGGGAATATTTGGTGTAGGACAACAAACAACTGTTTATAGGCCTGCTAAAAAATATACATATATATAGCATTGGTTATATTATTAAAAAAATAATAGTTATGCATTATATAAACGGCATGCGCGCTCTGATTGGTTGAATAAGTTACTGACCTAACCTAACCTTTAGGATCTTACGAATGAGTATCCGTTAGTGTATAAATTTATCTCGATACGTCGCAAATTGATAAATTTGCCAAAATGTGGGCGAGAAAAAAAACGAAATTGTATTATTTTACATACAATTTACCTCTCGTTTAGAATCCTACGAAAGTTTCTACATTTTCTAGGAAATTTATAAGCTTTTGGATTTTGTTATATATACACATAGGTTTCGTCTAAATAGAATTCTTGGAGGCTTCTATATTCAAATTGCAATGAAACATGTAGCAATGTGGGGCATTGGCTAGAGTTGAATTGAGAAATTCCCACGCACTTGGAAGGACCAAGTGACACATTTTGGATGAAAGGACGTATACACGCAAGGATTGAGTGCACTTTGAATGCATATCGTGTGGACCACTTAAGCATTCATTGAAAGCGGTTCCCTCACGGGGTAACTAACCTGACTATGCATGGCTTAAACGCCCTGTCTATTTTCGCCCCTCACGCTTATGGCTCTGTCTAGATTACTTTTGTATTCGGCACTTGTTGACGCTCCAAAAAATATTACATTTGAAATATTCATATGTTTTTTTTGACATGAAACAGATACAGAAATCTGAGGCCCAGACCTAAAAAGGTTGTAGCGCCACTGATTTATTTATTTTATACTGACGATATGAATCAATCAATCGTTTTGAAATCTTGATAATTATTATTATTGTATAGAACAGGGGGCAGGAAGCTCTTCTGATGTTAAGTGATACCGCCGCCCATGGACACTGCCAGAGGGCTCGCGAGTGCGTTGCAGGCCGAAATTTGTTTATGTACAAGTGATGAGGAGATAGGCAGTTTCAGGGCTTAAGTGGGAGGTCAATTTAAATAAATAGTGCAGTCATTTCATAAAAAAAGAAGTAGATTACATAATAACAATGATTTCTATATAGACTTACAATTACATTAAATAAGTTAAGTATAAAAAACCGAACAAAAAAATATATATGTACTCCGTTATGAGATTTTTGGTCATTTTAAAAAACATAAATATCACTTTTACATTTTAATGTAATCATACTGTGTATAAACACGATAAAATCTTTTTTTAGACTTGTCGCGAACAGACTGTATACTTTATAAATTAAATTTTAGTATTACCGTAAATGTCAAGCTGTCCAAAATGACAGTTTATTAAACTAACTTTCGGACAGTGTTATATCGGGAATACACGATTAAACCACGCCAAAATTGTTCCAATATTCATTGTATCTGTTTGATGATCCTTTAATTAAATTCTGCCGAATAAGCATCGTTATGATTTGCGTAATCGTAATTTTAATTGGATCGCAATTCGTTTGTTAATTTGTAAAATGAATTTGTCGGCAATTGAAAATATTAACATTCTTTTATATTTGCCCCTGTCTAATGGGGCTGAATGTTGCTCAAGATAAATAGAAATGGAAAAATATGGAGGAGGTTTTTACCCTAAAAGGGGCCACTAGACCACTAAAAATAAATCTAACATAAATTTATAGTAACACAACTAATACTAATATTAATTAATGCAAACTAACCAATTGTTCTATGGATTAATCAAACTTTAATAAATGAAACCCCAGCCCCATTATTATAATGGGGCTGGGGTTTCATGTGAGTAGATGGCCTTTTGTTCCTGCTAAATAAAAGCAGTCTATATCAAATCCAAGTAAAATCTTCGGGACCCACGTGGTAACCTATTGAAACCTTAATATAATTGTTTTAAGGTATGCTTAATCAGGCTACACGTTCTTTTACACATTGTCTCGGCACAAAGACAGTACGATCTAGCCAAACTTAAGACTAATAAGTAATTTTAAACTAACCTAATTTACTAAAAAGGATATTTAACATAAGGGGCCGTACGTATTACGTAAGCAGAATTACTGCAATTTATCCCCCTAACCCCCTTTCTCTTGTCAGCAAAAGTAAGCAAAGCTCTCAAAAATAATAGTACATAAACGTATTAATTTTTTGAAGGAATCCTCGAAAATGCATTTCGTTTTCAAGCATAGACAATGTGTGGGTAATATGTGTAAAAGAGTAAATAATTAGTGATGGCGTAATTACCAAATAAGAAACTCAAAGACCCCTTAGTGCTTACGTAATACATGAACGGCTAAGAAAGTGCCCAATAACAACACTTACAGTCTCTATTAAGAGAAAAATAGTCTGTTTTTGTGTACTATTTTTCCGCTTACCACTGTTTGGCACTTAAGGGTTGGCACATGGGCCACCGGCCACAACCACAAAACATACATTAGCGCAATTAAACCTTCTTCGTCAGAGTCCATTATGATACTGCAGGCAAGGGTTAAAAAAAGTAGCAGCCACCGACCGCAAGTGTCGACCACCGGCCACAAGTGGCTGTCGCGCGCTTCAGCTACCTTTGTAGCCGCTTCTAGCTTCTCGTGGCGGCGTTTGTGGCTGTGGCGTGTGGCCCGTGTGCGGCGACAGTAAGAGTAACGTCCACTCATACTAATTCTCTAAATGAATGGTTATTGCTTTTCAATCTTCTCACTAGGCCCCTGGTGTCAAGAAGTTTAATAGCTTCGATATTTCATGTGCTGGGCTTTTGTTCATGGGCTCCAGGAATCTTTTTGATTATTGTCGTGACGTCCTCCTCTATATTAAGGTCCCGTTGGAGGACGGCTACAAATCAGGGTAATGCGTCGTGCTATTACCTCGTTAGCTTCTCGATTCTTATGTTGATATAATGTCCAGGTCAGTGTACAATAAACTCATTGAAAATATAATATTTATAACAGCTCCCTCGTAAACTAGGCGATTCCAGGTGAACGCACGATCCATTAGCGTTAATTAGAATATAACCAGGTAGGGCTCGTGATTAATTTCAGGTTATTACCCTATCTTCTGTATACAACACCACATTATGACATTAAATAGTATTTACAATATTCTTAACCTACGTAATAATAATAAATAAAAATTGATAAATAGAAAATTAAAACAAATTTAAAATAAAAAAAATACGTGTGGCACTCGGGGACTGTCGCGGTAAAGCTATTGCATCACATTTTTTATCAAGTTATGCAATTATAATTATATATTTATTTTTTATTTATGCAGCATTTGTTTTTCTTTGATATTAATTCAAGTTTTTCTTTGATATTATTTCAATCTACCACCGTACCAGACTCATACTAAAACGCCTATTCTGTCTCACTCTAACGCGTACTGGCTGCACCGTCCGCGCTTACGCTACGTCACCGATCTCGTCAGAGAGATAGGAATGCGCAGTATGCGTCCTGTCCCACTCAAACGCGTATTTGCCGCACCTATATTACGTCATCGTGTGTTAGGTTTTTTCGTTACGGAATTTCTTGATTCGGTCGCCGCGCTCAAATCCCGCGATAAAATCTATGCAATAGCTTAAAAAGTGCGTGCGTACAAAGTACACATGTTAGAAGTGAAACTGCTTTGGCAAACTAATTTTTAAGTCTTTTTCATATTTATACAAATCTAAAACTTTAGATTTCCGAGACTTAGAGGGAGGGAAAAAGGAAGATTTATCGTAGGTTCGTAGGTTCGATCCCCGGCTGTGCACCAATGGACTTTCTGTCAATGTGCGCATTAAACATTCGCTCGAACGGTGAAGGAAAACATCGTGTTGAAACCACTTTGCCTTAGACCGAAAATGTCGACGGTGTCTGCGTAACAGGGAGCTGCTACTTGCCTATTAGATTGACTAATGATCATAAAACAGATTTAGAAATAAAAATCAGATCTAAAAACGTTGTAGAGCTACTGGTTTTTATTAAACAATTAGGATTTTATAAACGGCGTGTCAATAGACAAGGAGGAAGGTTTATACGTGAAATTATCACGTGAACAATTTATAGTCTAAGGGTCTGTTTCACAATGTATGGATAAAGTACCAAATAGCTATGCAACACATAAATTATTTGGAAGATAAATTGTGCTATTTGACATTCATCGGACTCATAACTTATGATGGACTTTATGTGACGAATAGCGCTATCTGACAGCCGTGTAACGCAACAATAGTGTTTATCCTACCAATAAGTAATAAATAGCTAATTTGGAACTTATGTAGAACTTATCCGTACATTGTGAAACAGACCCTAAAACAGATAAAAATCGGACAATTTGTAATTAACACTTTATATCCTAAAGATGAATACACGATCACATTGCGTATTAGAAAGCTCATAGAAGCTACTTCGGGAGCAATCTATTTATTGTTTGTTAACTAGATATGTATATACTAATGAATAAAATTACATTGTCAAGCGCTTCCAGTGTAATCAATTTAACAATATCGAATACCGAAGTTCAATGAAAGTTTAATTAAAATATTGGCGGTGGCGTATTATAATGTCATACACAGAGTTTCATTGTACAAATCTGCGAAAATTATGCTTTGTAGAATATGGGGAAAATGGGCAGGAGGCTCATCTGGTATCAGAACACTGCAAGTGCGTTTCAAATGTTTTTTCAAGTGTGTAGAAATACTAGCTCTGAAATGGGCAAGTTTTGTTTTGTCGATTTATTAAAGGGGTTGTTTTGAAAAAAGTTGACTTCAAATTTATAACTGTTTGTTTACGGTAAATTTGTCGAATCACGGCTCCATCTTTACTTGTATGTAGTACCCCAAGTAATTAAGGAGGCGGATTGCTTTGGACCCCTTAAAATTTAAAAACAAATTATAATATTACATACATGATGTAAATGATATTGTCTCAGCTCCTAGTGAATGTCATTAGGTTAGGTTAAATTTTAAACCTTTCATTTATTTTACAAATCAAATGTTTTAATTAATTTCTATTCTTTCTTTTCTTTCTCTCTGGGCTTAAAGAGCATCCGACACCACATTATTACATGGTACACCATTGCCGAGTGATGAAAATATGTAGAAAAAAATTGGAGCAAGTGGAGCCGTGATTCGATAAATTTACCATTTGTACTGCAACAGTACCGTTATAATATATAAAAGAGTCGAAATTAATATATTTCAAAATACCGAGTCCGAATTTCGACAACCCCCACTTGAAATGTTTAATATGTACTATTCTTTGCTTGTTCAGTGATTCAGCAGCAAGGGTCAGTTATATTGCCTACATGGTGATCTTTATCATCTGAAGAGATTTTCATTATCAATTTTAAAACCTACATTCGAGTATCCTAAGTAATACAAAAGTGGTATCTATAGACGTTGTATGAAACCAATGTAATTTAAACTAAATTATTAGTTCAACGAAAAAATATCATTGACTTTTGTTTCATTTGGAGTAGAATTTCGTGGGTACATTTGGCTATTTAAATATTTAAGTAGCTCGTCTCGTATTGAAAACTAGATTTAGATTTTCTAATAATATAGTGCCACCTTAATATAACGTACTTACCTCAATATAACGACTTCCTCGATTTAGCAAATTCTTCGTAATCCCCTTGAATTGTCCATAAGAGTCTATGTAAAATAACTGTTTACATTACGAACATTTTTTGCGAACAACCTCTTTATAACGAATTTTCAACTATCAAGAAAAAGTATCAAATTCTTCTATTGACATAACTTTCACACATTTATAATAATAAAACAATCTTTTACCGGATTGAAGTTATGTTTTTACAATTATTTTTCATGATTTTAAATTTAACCGACGTTTCGCGTGCTTTACAGCACGTAAATACATAACTGTTGTAAATATATAACTTCAATCCGGCAAATAATTGTTTTATTATAAAAGTATCTAATTCGTTAATTAGATACTTTTTCTTGATAGTTGAAATTTACTCAACCCAAAACCTTTATATGAAGATCCCACCAACTCTTAATTTCATATACGCATTTGTTCGTAAAACAATCATTAATTATTGTTTGATGGAAAGTAATGTAATTTTTTTACTTCTTAATGACAGACCAACCTAACCTCAACATAACAAACCTCAGTTTAACTAATTATTTGATATAACGAAAATTTACATGTTCCCTTACGATTTGTTATATTGAGGTTGCACTGTATGGGGAAAATTTACAATTCATTAGCATAGATTTATATCGTTAGATTGGCCCTTACCGCAGTGAGACCGCGACGTGTTGTCGCTCAGTCGAAGTGAGTGAGCTCACTAACCTGGGATCAGTGCACCCCTAAACACAGTGTTAGCCGGACGTATTGTAAAGGACGTTTGCGAGCAGTTTAGTGTCACAAAATGCCATCGTGTGCCTTTCTAAAGTGCAACAACAATTCTAGAAACCACAAATAAAGCCAGAGGTGTAACATTTCACTCGTAAGTATTGCGATTTGATTTAAAAACTTTTATTTTTCCTTCCGCACTGTCTAAAATAACAAATTTAAATGGCGAGTGCACGAAAGAGAAAGTAGTGTTTGCAACTAATGTAGGAGAAAAAGAGATGACACTATTTTCTCAGTATTACAACAGATAAGTACAATGGCAGAAACACGATTTTTTAACTACTCGTTAGTGTGCGTGTGTCGGCATTTTGTTAACGCACACATTCAAAACCAATGCCACAGTTTTTGGTGTCGGGGCCTATCTAAGTATATAAATCTATGTTCATTAGTATTTTTAAGGCTTCTTAATGTGAAAATATCTGCAATATTTGTTAACGACTCAAATGTTTGAAACAAAACGTGCGTCCTAAATTTCAACTATAAATTCATCACTAACTATAAACTTACCGGCTAAATAAACAACTCCCGACAGCACTCGATTTGAACGTAATAAAATCAATATGGACTGCCCTCAATTTTTTGCCGGCTACCTGTGAATGGAGTTCGCCTAATTGGGACTTTCTTTCAAGGAAAAAAGGACATTTAGTACAAAGCCAGAATACGTATTTGCTGAATTTATTCCTTCTACTTCTACTAAAGGTCAAAGTCTAAGTTTTATTTAATCTGGTATTACTCAAGCATAATAAAAACATTTTAAGAATTTTTGTAACTTTTCGGTCTTAAACCAGACGAAACATTGCAAAACTTGTCACGTATTTCATATGTACACAACATTTCATTCCCTTCAAGAAAGGAGGGTACCAATTCTTTAAAGCCGTCAACTCACTGGAGATCCCTCCGGCATTGAGTGTCCATCGGCGGTATGTTGTTTGTTCTATAAAAAAAACATAAAATAACAATCGCATATGAAGTATATACCTACCTAAAATGTTCTTTTAAGGTCAAATACCCTTGCAAAAGCCAATATATAGTAAAGTAACTATAATTAATAATAATAATGGAAACCTCAGTACTTCATTACCCGACCGTTGTCAAGACATCACCGAGCTTGAAAGCGGGCGACTTCCGCCACCCGTTTCCGTTCAAGATCTCCCGGTTTCTGCCCTAAATGGTTTCCCTTATCTAATGTATATAAATAAATTATTTTAAATAGGAAAATGAAATATTATTATTATTCATTATTTATTTATTTTTTCAGATAAAATAATCCATCATTATGTTAGTATAAACTAACTGACTAGTATATTATTATTAAAAAGCTAAACATAAAACCCATGAATAATTCTATGCATACACTCGTCGATCTAAACCGACAAGTGTACGCACAAAATGCCTCATTCAAGATGCTGTTCCGACAGCCTCGTACCCGGCTCAACAGAGATCTTGTTTTAATTCTAATAATAGCCCAGAAGTCTTTTGTACGGGCTTGGGCGAACATGTTCGAAGCACTGCAGAAACGAGGCAGTCCCAAGAGCATCCTTAACGCATTATTGTACTGAACACGCATAACTTGATATAGCATTATGCTAGAACCTAGGCAGAGGTGTATCATTGATGATTTAACTCGAAACTATTATTTTGCTGAGCTTCGCACTCCGGGCTGACTATGTGCGCTAACAACTAAGCTAAAAAATATGCTTAGAATAGTAATTAAAAACATAATATACCCAAGTCGATTGTTCTGAAGTGAGTATAATATGCGTTCAAAATAATTAGATGAATCTATACATATAAAGCCGGGTCCACATTTGTAGCATGTTGACGTATCACGATCACTCGTATCGTATCTAGTGTTTGTATCATAAATATGGACGGTCATTTTGTCCATGTCGTATATTTAAGGCGTATCTTGTAAAAAACGCGTCCATACTTATCAAATGCTGTATCATGTCAGTGTATCGGCTTTAACTTTACAAATATAGACGCTTCACTTTTCTTCCGATGTATCATGATGCGCGTGTCTTTCAGTGCACCTTTCCCTTCTCGTAATGTTCAGTCATATCTTCGTTCCCAAACGGTTTAGCCATGTCAGCAATTGCTCACAGTTTGGCGGTGACTAGCGCCTGTTACATTATCATTAATAGTATTTCAAAAAAAGTTAAATCTAGACGTAGACGGCGCTGGAAGTGTTTAGAAACCGAAACAAACATGTTGGAATACCATTGATGCGAGATTTAAAATTTCAGCATACCAGCGAAAAATACAAAAATTTCACTCGCATGTCACCCATTGATGTTGTGTATTCCCTTTGATGATCGCGAAAAAACCGACACAGGGTGGTTCGCGGTGTATCAAGTATCGTATCGCGATACAGTATCGTGATACAGTATCGTGATACAGTATCAAAATACGTCCATACCACCGATCGTGATACGCGTATCGGATACGAGGTGTATCAAGATACGCGCTTAGTGCGGATCGGGCCGTATCCGATACGGCATGTATCATAAACGGGTATCATTTTGCGTCCAAACTAACGATCACGACACGCGCGGAAGCCACGCAACGGAGATACGATACACCGAAATGCTACAAATGTGGACCCGGCTTACGGTAATGAGACCTATTTTCAATTTTACGATTAAGTTGAGAATAGACCAGTAAATGTATGTAATTGAAACCAATTTATTGATTTTTAATGTCTTGCAACGTCAACAAATTTTTGAATTGAAATGTGGGGTCACTCTGCATCTTCTGCCGCATTTACCATGAAGAGTGTTCAGAGGAGTTGTTCGGATTAGTACCTGCAGCTTTTGCAGAGTTTCATTATCGGACGTTAAGGCAGAATTCAAGAAACCATCCGTATCACCTCTACGTCCATCGTTACACAACTGAGCGTTTATTATGGCAGTTTTTGCCCCGCACCACCACCTCTATGTGGAACCAGCTGCCCATTGAAGTATTCCCGAACCAATTGGACTTAGGCTCCATCCTCCTTTAAGAAAAGAGCAAACTAATTTTTTAAAAGGCCGGTAACGTACTCGCGAGCCTTCTGGCATTAAGAGTGTCCTTGGGTGACGTCCACTTAACATCAGATGAGCCCGTTTGCTCCCTGTTCTATAAAAAAATAGTATTAAAAATGTATATTTAACCTAATAACCTTCACCATTTAACAATACCGCTTTTCATAATTTTTAATTTACCCACGAAATTACTTGCGCCCCCTTGTCCTATTATTACAAGGAAATTGATGATTGACAGTTTCAATTGTTCCCATCACTCAGAGGATAAATTGGGAATAAGGTTTAAACTTATGTTTAGATTTATTTTTAAAGGCTTTTGTTCCCACAAAGTATGTTACGTATATTGACTATAGCTTTAGAGTACCTTCGTAACGTAAATAATAAATAATTATATGGTGGCATGGGGTTCCAAATTTTCATATGTGGTCATTTTTATTTAAAGTAGGTGGTAAAAATAGCCTCCACTGGTCCCATTCAGGCCGAGCTACGCTCGCCAAAACAGCCCGAGCTGAGCTGTAAAGGCCCTTAAGGCCAACGGCGAGATACCATAAAAAAAACCCTCCACTGGCACATATGGTGTCAGTCATTGTTTATTGCGTTACTAGAAAAACGTAATTTAAACAATCCGCTAGGCGAACGCTACCTATAAAACAGGCGACGATAAAGTAGACCCGAGGAAGGTAGGCCGACTAGGGAGTTAAACAAAGAAAAAATTCAATGTATTACAAATTCTAAAAGTCGTAAATTAAAATAAATAATAGTCTATAGACGAAAAATATGGCACAGAGCGCCCCACGCTTTTTCACAATAATACCAGTATTTTTTGATCATTACCATTTTCAGCCTAAATTAGGAATTATTTTTCACTTTTTAGTTTGATGTGCTTTAAAAGCGTGTTTTTAGTTTTTTTTAACTACTTTTTATTTTTTAGTTAAATTTTTTTTTTTTTCGGATTATTGCATTGTCATCGATCTTTGACAGGTGCGCAAAATTTGAATAAAATTTGTCCGTTTAAAGTGGGTCAAAATCGAGTCCGAAGGAGTCGGTTACATACATACATACATACATACAGGTGAATCTAATATAAAGCGTGTAAAAAAGTCTATGTATATACTAAAATCTATGCAGTCGCAATTATCGTTGGCAGGTTTTTAATATAAAATCCGAGCGTTATATTATTTTTGGATGTTCAACGGTCCAGATTCTTTTACTATTTATTTGCAAAATTAAAATCTAACGTGGAAATACTCTTGCATTTCAATTTATCTGAAAATGTTTGAATAGATGTAAAATGTATTAAATTTAAACTATCGCAGCTTCGTGTAATAAGCTCGCGGGACTTGAATCCAGGTTTAAAGTTCTATGAGGCAGGCGGATATTTTAGTCTCTGTTTCATTAATAGTTTTATAAAGGGCTTCTGTGCTTATCGATCTGATAGAACTATTGTTTCGGGATTTACATAAAACACTACGCCAAGAAGGCAAGTTCATTAAATACATAAAACAAATAATATTTCGTAATCTAAATGAAAGCGTAATTAGTACACGAATTACAAAATATGAATCATGAATCCGTGATATTAGATTTTATGTTTTTTACGTAAGTTTTAGGTTTATTTTATAAATGTTTTTAAATTAAGGTTCTATAATTTTTTATGCGATTTTATTATGCATTGCTTGCATTTTACCCATCATATTTCTTTTTTTAACTTATTTCCCTTACTAGGGTTGCCTGGAAGAGATGCCTTGTTAGCGATAAGGCCGCCCTTTGTATCCCATATAATTTTGATGTACTATTATGTTATTTGTTTTTGTATAAATGCCCTTCCATTAATATATATCTAGAAGTTGACGTCATCAGTACCTTAGATGAAAGGCGTCAACTTCTGGATATTATGTTCCTATCTACTATATAAAAATAAGTCGGGTTTTCCTTCCTGACGCTATAACTCCAGAACGCACGAACCGATTTCCACGGTTTTGCATTCGTTGGAAAGGTCTCGGGCTCTGTGAGGTTTTTAGCAAAAATTTCAACAGAAAAGTGGGATCACCAAACGAAATGTTACATAAAACGAGCATCCGGTGGCGGAGTTCGCCGGGTTTGCTAGTACGATATACTTAATAATAATTTCCATTTCTCATCTGCGCTTTATAAACTATAATACTCCTCCGACAAGGACCAGAAATACTCCACAGCTCTCAGTTCCTCCTACATTTTATAACAACACTAAACATTTATTATATAATCGGCTACCTGCATTATACATCGACTTCTTTTTTTATCACTAGACATGTTTAATTCCCCTCTTAGAACATCAGACATTTAATGTCACTAAAACCGATTAACACACAGGCTTCAGTAACACACAAATACACACACACACATCATGCATCTCTGTATATGCTATTGTCTGTTAACCTTTTAATTGGCGTTTTGACTTGATAATTATTTTGTATTATAGTTACGTAAGCTGTGTTTTTCTAAATAAATAAAGTATTGTGAGGAAGTGCAGTAAAAATTAAATATAATATATCAGTTTTGAGCAGTGTTGGCCTAGTGGCTTCAGCGTGCGACTCTCATACCTGAGGTTGTAGGTTCGTTCCCCGGCTGTGTACCAGTGGACTTTCTTTCTATGTGCGCATTTAACATTTGCTCGAATGGTGAAGGAAAACAACATGAGGAAACCGACATGTCATAGACCCAAAAATTCGACGGCGAGTGTCAGGCACTGGAGGCTGATCACCTACTTGCCTATTAGATTTAAAAATGAACATGAAACAGATTCAGAAATCTCAGGCCAAGTTAAAGAGGTTTTAGCGCCACTGATTTATTTTTGATATTACCATAACGTAAAAAGAACAGAAACAAAAAAAAAAGTAAAGGCTGTTTATGTAAGGGTGTGTTAAGTGTAACTAAATAATGGTAACGAAATGATTAATTTTAATGACAGTTACGTTCATTACGTTCGTGGGAGGGTCATGTAGCAAGGCTGTGTTTACTGGCTCAGCAAATTTGTGCAAAGTGTAATTTAAAATTCACCCGACTCAGTCGCGTCAGCGTCGAGCCGCTCATTATTACTTTTATCTTAGTTACAACAGAAAGTATGTACTTTGAACGATATGCTGTCTGGCTAGAAAACCCTTGAAAAACACATCGAAGTTTTTGAACTATGTTTCAGGTAAAATCGTTGATAGAAAAAGATATTTCCTTTATACGTTGACAATCAATATATTCAATTATTAATTAGTTAGGATTTTTTCTTTTATTTTTTAGAGCACTGTTAAAGATACAAATTTAATTTAAATAACAGATTGTAGCGGTACTACATTATGATGAAAGATAATAAGCAAAAAGTTCAGAGCATTTTAATTATTTTGTATGTTGTTTTCTGCATTTAAAACTAGTTTTAATAGCACTTCGGAGTATCTGTGTCAAAAGCTTTGTGTGATATCATAATATTTAAAAACAGAAAACTCAGATGAATCAATATTACGTTGTCGGATATAGAAACTGGATCATGGCATTTTATGTTCACAGCTCGAATCGCGTACAACGACGACTGTGGAACATTGAGTATATAAACCTTTAAAATTATGGTTTCAAATTCTAATGCGATTCTAACAAAGTCTGTTACAATAAATACACAATCGACATTTAAAATAAGACCGTAAAACAATTGAAAAAGGTTTAATTTACAATATCTAAGCTAGTAAAGCCTAAACGGGATAAACGTCGTGTACTTGATAGGATTGATAAAGTAAAAGAAACTCTTGGCTTCAGATTTCTACCTATCCCCGTCTCATATGGAACTTTAAAAGGTATTTAAACACTGGGTAAAAATATGTAATTCACTGTTAATTTTAATCAATGTTCATAAATAATTTAATGTTATATTACAATTTAATTATACCAGTTTGCCCTTACCTCTGGATGGCATATACTATTTATTAATTTTATTATTGTACAACACGGTTTCTTTGTATTTTTTTTACCAATTTTTTTTTCTATAATTCAGTCTTACTTTGACTGTATATGATATATACATAGACGATTATAAATACAGCCTTTTTGGTATTCATTGTAACAGTTTTATCCTACAACGGTTCCAGTAATATAAATCTGTATGTATACTTTATACTGTCTTTACATACTTACATTGGTTACATAAGTATGAGATTTTTCCCCGCTCTGTTGGAAATTAGGGCATTCCAAACGATTTCTTCACCGTATCGTGTTTGTATAAACTGGAATATAAAATACGAACTAAAAACAGCATACTTTGTGTTTACATTTCAATAGGCGAACGTTAAATGGAACGGGATTTATAAGAGTATTTTTAGCATGGGCCATAACTGTTCGAAAAGATGTTTCGGCGGATTTATATTAAAATCGTCGCTAACACGAAAATTTAATTCTACATTCCAGGGTTTGTTTGTTGTGTAACGCGTGAATAAAGTTTGATTAACTTTATATTTTTAAATTGCACATTTGTATTTTTTTTTTAATTTAGTTTGTTTTAATTTTCATGTTTAAGTTATTTTCTCTTTATCATTGTAATGTTTTCCTCTAAATGTTGTGCACACGTGTTATTGATGCACATGCATGTATCTTGTTTTTCTATGTCATGTGTTCTCTGTAAGTGTTTGTATGTCTTTCGTAAGTGTGCATTTTAAAATAACATGAAATAAACTTTGGCCTAGATGCTATTTTGGGGAATACAACTGTTCATAACCAGGTTATAAATGGTGTTGATTTTTTGACTTATGAGAGTCGAACTTAGACTGACTATGAGGGTTAGATTCACCGGACTTAGCGCGAACTATTACTCTGGTATGTCAAAAATATTTTTTTGACGTATAGAAGTCAGACTTCGCTCAATCTCTCTGAATCTTAGAGCGGAAACTCTACCTCCGTCAAGGTTGTAGCACTATTGGATTATTATTATAAATAATTTTCTAAAATATTTATTTCCAAGACACAAATATACAGTATATTAATTATTCTTTAAACCTACATTGTAATAGTCATAAAAATGGATAAATAAAAAATTTAAACTAATTTAAAAAGTTTGGTCCCTGTGGTGTACGTAGTGTACCTTTAATGCTGGCAGCATTTCCTCGCTGTGTATTTCAGCTCAAGGTTAAACCTCTAAATGGTTTGATGTCTTTGTACTCTTTTTTTATTTATAATGCAATTAATAAAACGCGTTTACAGCGCGTCCGTCTAACGTAAGCCCACGTTGAAAATAATTAGAACAAATTTATATTAAGAATAGTATTGTTCCGAATATATAGAGACATCAAGATGTCGTTGACTTACGTGAGCTCTTGGCTTCTTCTAGTTATTAGTGAGTCGTGAAACACTACAAGAACAGTGACTTGTAATTGCAACAAAAATTTATATAAAAAGTAATGTACCGTAGTTTTGTGTGATTTTTATATGAGAGTGAAAGGATTACAAACAAATCTTTAACAGGTGTTTAATTGCCTAATTAACAACTACTAAAGTAAACATATGTCTTACAATTAATAATATTCTATGGATAAAACTATTTGTTTTTTTAATGCAAGGTTATATTAAGTGGTTGAGTTTGATTGCTGTGTTCTTTAAAGTTGTGTCTTCTGCTTTTTTATGTCTTGGTTATCTGGAGTGCTTTTAGCAGTAAGACTTTCGTCATCTTTTATTTTGTTTTTCCTGTTTTCTGTTATTGCGATGTTAATAAAGTGCTATTATTTCAGCACAAACAGAGGCTTAGATAACTATAATCAATATACACTATAATCGTACTCAGATTCGTTCATTAAGTGTAGGTAGATTATTTTTTAGTAAATACCGGTGCTGCTTAGAAATGGTTTTGATTGGTCATGGACTGTTTTGTGTAAGATCTTTAATTGTCTAAGTGTGTAACGAACTAAGTGTGTACAATACTTTTACCATGTTTTAAGCTTTCGATTAGACGGGAACTTAATATTTAAACTTTTAAAACTTCTAAAATCTTATACCGTTCATGAAATTGTTAATTTAATGAATTAGTTTGAGTGGCTGGTAGTGATTTAAAAAATCAAGTGGCGCTACAACCTTTCAAGTCTGAGATTACTGTACCTGTTTCGTGATTATTTGGTTTTTCTTTCTAATTGGCAAGCTTGACATGCTTTCGCTTAGCATGGTTTGTGGACATCCGCACTAAGATTTTCTATAGGTCCGTTGTGCGTAGTTTTTCGCCTAGCATATTTGACAGCCAGCTTAGTCACGTGTTGGCATCCACATTTACTTCGGCTGACATTGCAATGAGTTACACCCGTGACCTATAAACACTCAAACTCTTTGAATTCTCTACTAATATAAAATTGGGGTAAATAATCTAGTAGTTTACAAATAATAAAAAACTTTCTTTGCTTAATCATAGTTTAAAAACAAAATATACTTAAAATGTTCTTTCTACGGTAATAAAGTATGTACTTAAAACAATGTTAGAGCCTTTGTACGCGTTTGTCTCAAGTGGGACGTCGTAATCGATTGTACTCACCTACTAGATCTGTTAAAATAGAACAGCGGGTTAAAGTTACAGTGAAAACGGTAGACTGCTTGATCTCTTAGCGTTGCGTAGAGATGTGCATCTTCTACCGCTTTAACATGAAGAGTGTTGAAAGGAGTTGTTCGGATTAATACCTGCAGCTGAGTTTCATCATTGGACGTCGAGGCAGAGTATGAAATTCCACCCGTATCACGTTGACTGCGTTTTTTAAGGCAGTTTTTGCCGCGTACCGCACGTGGAACCGGTAGCTGGTTGAAGTATTTCCAAACCAATTCATACCAAAAGAACGTAGCTATTCTTAAAAGGCCGGCAACGCACTTGCGAGCCTTCTGGCAATGTGAGTGTCCATTTATAAAAAAAAACTTTTTTCATCGAGATTGAAATTCTCTATTCTACGAGATCTCGAATCAACGATCTCGACTCGAGATTGCATTCCCTATCTGAACCATTAAAGATAGTTGAAACTTAGCTTCGAACAAAATGTTTTATTAATTTGAACATCCTTCCGATGTAATCACTATCGACGTTCTAAAAAAATACTTAATTTTAAGATTGAAGTTCGTCCCCCTGTTCTATAAAAAAAAAATCGTAAATGTACTGTTAATACAGTAAAACCGCCAGCACTGTTTGTGCAGAGAAAAATTGCGTCTAGCAGCCGCTCGCTGTCAAGTCCAGGTTAAACTTTGTGTATGTATTTCTAGTTAAATAAACTTGAAGTTACTCGGAGCGCTGTAATAGCTAGTGACCCGAAGTGATTTACTTATAAGCCATTTTCTTTCTGAAATAATGGACGTTTAAAACACTAAGTTCAAGTGGGAAGCATATATTTCCAGTTATAAGCAGAGGTCCTAGATTCGTTGATCAGTTATATAATAATAATATGAAAGAAAACACTTTTTTATACTTGATTCCCTGTCTCGTGGGCAGCCAATCTTTCAATAATATTTTCTGTATCAGAATAGGACAGAATGACAAGATGTTGTTTAAGATTTTGTGTATTAAATTACTATAGTGTATTAATAACTTAATTTGATTTATTTATTCCAGTTTCAAGTTTGATTACAGGAGAAAACTTATATCTAAATTACGCTAGTTATATTTAAACAATAATAGGATTATCTGACGCTGAACTAGGTGTGAACCTGTATTTCAGCATACAGCGCCTAACCCTTAAATATAGCAGACAAAACAAACTTTAGTGAATTTTTTTTTTAAGAAAGTGGTTTAAGATGAAAGGGCCTTGGAAGGAGAAAAAGCGATTAAAAAAAATATAAGAGGCATAAATACACATTACTAATATTTGCCGTGTTCCATAACTAATACAATTTATTGCCTACTAATAACTGCTCAAAATAGGTATTTCATAGCATTTGAATGTAAAGGTTCTAGTTCATTAAATTTTCCAATACATTAAGGAATGGAAGCCGTTCTCGTAAACGCTATTATGACCGAGCCGAAGCTAAGAAATTTCATTAACATAGGGACAATTTTATTATGCTTTCACTTCTTCAAGTTAATTATACATAGATTGGTAGCTAAATTTTATTAAGAAATAATTAATAGATACTAAAAGCGGTTGAAAATTGATAGGTCAATATATCACGTTTTTCGCGTTTTCATGGGGTTTAATTTCGATCTGTGATAGTTCGCAATTCATATGGTTGCAAGTGAATAATGAAACAATTCGACCACTCCATTGGAATAACGTCAATTCTAAATTCAAATTCTAAATATACGCTATCTCGGTTGAATACCAAAAGTTTTGGTATTTGAAAACTCCCTTTTAGAATTCTCAAGCAAAATGACTATTTCCTCTTATCTGAGTTCATAAGCTTACAAATGTATAAAAATCTATTTCATAAACATTAACGAAGGAGACAGCTGTCGTCTATTTCCGACTCGAGGGGAGGTTTATTATCCGAAATATTCAACAGTACACGTGACTCGTTCCGTATCTGCGTAAAATAGCTATACCAATGTGTACTTAATCATTTGTTGTATTTATATGGTTTATAGGTAGACTGATAAATATATGATTTTATTTATATTTTGGTTAAGGCCCTTCAGATTTACGAAGAGAATGAACTGTCTCACCCCCAAGAGCAAGAGACGTAACAATGACGAATCAAGAATACCTTCCTACTACTCAGTGCAACCCCCATACAATCCTGAGTTCTTGTATGAAAACTATGAAAGCAAAACAAGTTACTATTTCCCCGGAGGACTACGCTACACCGTGCAGCATACATTAAACTATGACGAGGAAACAGATGGGCGGGGGCGGTCTCTATACGAAGGCGTTAACTGGCAACCGGTGAGTGCGCAAGTGTTGTTACTTGTGTGCATCGCGCCGCACGATACATGCGCTTACGCATAACATTATACATGTTTACTTAACGCAAATTTTAGTAATAATACTCGTGTTTCAACTCTAACGGCTTGTTTATGTGAAAAAGCTATAACACTTATGCTCAATAAAAGGATCAAAGTGTGAAGGGTGTTTAGAACGGCTCGGATTTACCGTTGGTCTATTTTCGACTTACGTTCACCGTGTTCGATTAGGCGCCACTCATTTCGAAGTAAAACATGCGTGAGCTCGGCCGCGGGGGATCAATCGTGGCTGCCACTATTGCAACGTTGAATAATCGTTCGACCATCGATGCTAAATCTCAACCGGTCAATACACGGCCAGCTGCCGAGGTGGAAAGGAACGTGTTGCGGTCTCCAAGGAATAATATTTATGACGATAGAATTCGGCGTGCTTCTGGGATCAGTGAACGTCCCCTGTCAACGGCATCGGAAACATCTGAACGCGATTCCGTCTCCATTCAATCTAGCGAGGAACCTCCCTTACACGAGAGTACGTAATACGCTTTGTAAACGTTTCAATGACGTATAACACTGGAACGTGGCCAAGCTTTAAAATAGAGGAGCGTTTGTGACTCGTACTGAGAGCTTGTCGCGCAGTGTCGTTATCGTGAAGACTCATGTCCGACCGTGAATTTCTCACAGAACCCTTTGAGGATGATGATGATGAGGAACGGACTGCAGTGGGATACGTCCATCCTGCGGTTCGTTCCTACATGTATTCTCCTATGGGTACGTGATGATTCGCTGTCGTGTATGAGACTTTCAGCGTGTCGCTGTTTCTTAATTAAAGTGTGATAATAGGTGGTGACTCGGACAGCCCTGATGAGACTACGATAAAATGTTCTGGATGGAATAATCAAACGGTGCCACCTCAGCAAAGTGATTCCTCTGAATCCGATACTTCAACAAGTGAAGATGACTCTGAAGGTCAGGAATATGTGACACGTGATTGTCGTACTGATTATCGGACGCTCACGCCGAACAGAGGTATTGATAATAGTACACGATGTGATGGTGATTTTAAATGGTTACAAAGCGGTGAAATAATGGACGATACTGTGGAAGTTCAGTCAGCTGGTTCACGCGGAGATAATTACAACTCGGCGAGCTTAGAAAGAAGACGTCGCGCGCCAAGTGACCGTGGTGAGCGAGATCGTAAAACAAGGTCGTCCTTATCCACAAAACCGCCGCAACATCCATCGAGCCTCAGGGTTTCCCCGAGACCAAGGCGTACACGTGATGAGGAGGCCCAACCAGACTTACAGCGACGCTGGAACTCCTACGAGCAGTTCCGTTGGCCGGAAGGTGGTTGGTGGCCTCCGATGTGCTGGTGTCATGGACCACCGCCTCCACCACCATGCTGCATACATTCTGAACACTCTTGGCCGTCACATCCGTCTCTTGCGACAACGCCATCGCGTCCGTACAAGGTATTGCTGGTTTTAGGTGGTATAACAACCAATTAACACAATATTAAACTATGTTTTGTTTGTAAACAAAACAAATTTCTATGAATGTTAAATACAGATGATATACCGCCACAGCAAATAAAAAATAATAATAATATGGGTGTTGTGAGTAGTGAATAACTGTAATCTAACCTAAGCGTAAAATGTTTCGTTGTGTATTATTATAACCAATTGTATAATAATGGAGGTTTGTAATGTTTCAGAATGACGCTGAAGATCGTGTGCGTCGCCTGGAGTCGGACAAAGACAGTTTACAGCTGCAAGTTCAGGTGCTGTCAGAGCAGATCACAGCGCAGACTGAAAAAATGGCTGACCTGGAGCGAACACTACACGACGCACGGCAAAGACTGGATGACACTGAACAGAGGCTACAAAAGGTAATTTAAAATAAGGTGTGGTGTACATAGGATAAATGGGATTTTTATTTTATTTAGGATGTGGTTTAGAAGAGACGAAGAAGAGTTTGTACGAATATATTTTGTGTTGAAATAAGAAAAATTTACGTAGTACTTTGATGTCTTAAAATTCATTTGTACGAAGAAAATTAGATTGAGAAGCAACGGTACTAAAACTGAATTATTCAAATCAGGTGTGAATCTACTTAGCATTTAAAGCACACTGAGAATCGTGATTGAATAAACATGATTGGGCCGTGCAATTTCTTGACGTACTTAGTAAACAAGTGAATTACACTTAGAAGAATGCGCTCTATAGGACAAATGGTGTTTAAAATAATCATTTGTAATTGAAATGAATTAATTCTCAATTATATTTTTATTACTCAGTCAGTTTATACAAATATAGATAAAGAGCAGTGTTGGCCTAGTGGCTTCAGCGTGCGAATGTCAACCCTGAAGTCGTGGGTTCGATCCCCGGCTGTGCAATGGACTTAGTTTCTAACACGGTTAACATTCGCTCGAATGGAGATAGAGAAACATCGTAAGGAAACCGGTTTGCCTTAGACCGAAAATTTCGACGGTGTGTGTGTGTAACAGGAAGCTGCTACTTGCCTATTAGATTGACAAATGATATTAAAACAAATACAGAAACCTGAGGGTCAGACCTGAAAACGTTGCAGCGCCACTGATTTATTTAATTTTATATATAAAGATATTTAGTGGCTCGGCTTCGAATATATATTTTTTTTAAATACGAGGGTGTTCCGATAAGTAATTAGCCTACAAAAAAACTCTCGTAAATATATAAAGTATGTTCCAAAGGGATAACGCATTGGAATGGTGAATAATATCTGACATTTCTCGTTGTTGAATTTATTACAAAAAATTACTTTATATATTCTAAAACTATATGTATACTTGTCGTTTCATGACTAATTACCTATAATCTATAGTAACGCCGTTACTTTGATAAATATATTTTCGATAAAAATATCTAAGTATCCGTTTATTTCTTTCAAAATGCATCAAAGTTTTTGGATGTGGATATATTTTACTAATTACACAAAACAATTTTCCATTATAAATAGTAGTCATATAAATATTTGTTTAATTATATGACTAAATTAATAAAAAAAATTATAATAAAACAATCTTGTCCTAAGATGAGACCCTAAATCAACAAGAATGCAAATCCAATAAAAAAATCACTTACGAAATAGAAACATTAGAAATTAATTAGGTAAAGAGAGATTAATATTTACAAAATTAAACAAAAAAATAAGTAATTATTAAATTAAATTAAATTAAAAATTAAAAAAGTAATTATAAATTATTAGTAGATTAAATAGTAGAACTTTTGTTAGTTCACTCATCGACAAAATAGGTTATGTAATTGATTAGTAATACAGCGGATAATATAATATGCCCATTATAGAAGGTTATATTATATCTGATACCCAATTTTATGATGGCATTAAAAGCAACTCCTTATCGCCTTAAAACGAAAAATCATTTAAGAACATTTAGATGTTATTTTCAGAGTACGTCTGTTTCTCGTCAGATTGATTTGGGCCGTTTACAACGTTGTACGTAATATAACTAAAAGTAATGATGACTCAAGCCGTTTCTATTGGGCGTAGGCAGGATTTGTATGGATCGTAATTGAAGGAGCTTGCGATTTCTGAATAGATTTTGTCAAGTCAATATAGTAAATAAGATAATATTAACGAATGTCTCTCTTGTTGACAAGGGTTGGTCTTTTTAAATAGCCAAAGAGATTTAGATTATGGGTAAATAAATAATGTGGGAAAACGTTTATAAGATTTAATAAAAATAAATAATAATGTAGACAATGTTTTTTTACATATAGAACAGAAGCAAACGGGCAGGAAGCACACTTATGTTAAGTGATACCCATGGACACTCAATGCCAGAGGGCTCGCGAACACGTAAAAAATAAAAAATAAAATAAAATATGTTTATTATGGAACATAGGATACATGTATCACTTATTCCACGTCATTAAATTTGAAGGCATCCCTACTCATCGGCAAAGAAGACAGAGGGTGTAGGCCGAGAGAAAAAGCCGGCGTAAAAAACTATCGGTACTCTTTGCCGGCCTTTTATTTATTGGAAGATTGTTGTACTAAAACCTTAATAATAATTCGATAGGACTTAGGTACCAGTCATAACACGCTTTCATCATCTAGGGCATTGATCAGACAAAATAACTGGTACCTAGGAGTTACGAGGATACCGATTGATGTAATTAATTATATAGTTATCAAGTTATCAAATTTCAAATCAATCCGTCAACTTTGACCTTCCTCCTGGATGTCAAATTTGAATTACTAGCCCTTTGGGTCAAATGTAAATTGGGGTAAATGTAATTGGGTCTAATCTCGATTCTGAATCTTACACTTTAATTTTAAGACAACAAAATTAAATTTCTAAGCTAAGTAAACATTTTTGCTTCAGTTTATTTCCAACTCAATAAACAAAGTGAAGTGAATTCTTTCATAATTTAATTGCATGGTTTTTAATTAATTACTCAGGAAGACATTTAAACAATTCCTAAGCGTTTACAGTGTTATTTAAGTAGTTACGTGTTATAGTAATTGCAATACAACGTAAGGCCATGAATTGATGTTGGTTTCGATAATTGGAGTTAATTTTAGTTATTAGTAGCTAACGTACACAGTAACGTTGGCAAATGTTGTTGGTATTTATATACTGAGTACCTACCTGTTGTGTTGTGTATAAGAATTCATTCATTCAAATCAAGCTTGTTATACTTGTGTATAATATAAGTAGTAATATGTTTCGTAGTAACTCCGTGGTCTTCGATTTGAGCACTGGCGTAAAAATAATTAAATGGAAATAGCTGAGCCTCCTGCATTTGCATTTGTTTCATTAAAAATATCACTTTACTGTCTCATCATCAACAGTGGCGTAGCTAGGCAACCAAGGGCCCTGGGGCAAATTGAAATATGTGGCCCCCTGTTGTGTAAACTGATTAGGTTTTATCAAATAAAAATATACAAATACTTTAAAAATGCTAAGCTACTGGATAAGCAACCTATCATATTTATTTTGAAAATGGGAGAAACTTCCAAAATTTCAGTTCGATCGAGATTTCTGGTAAGGATTTGAGGGCCCCCTGAGCTTGAGGGTCCCGGGGCACTGCCCCGCCTAGCCCCTAGGTAGCTACGCCACTGATCATCAATGGCTGTAGAGCCCCTTGTGGGACAAGCCTTCGCAAGTTTATTTCGCTATCACAATCTATCTCGTGCTTCTTGCCAACTTCGAACACCTATTGTTTCGAGGTCCTTGACTCCATCTCACCAACGCAGCCTCGGTAATATACGTGTATATATAAAGAACATCTAATTACTCAACAAAAATTCCACGAAATCATATGAGTTTTTAAAAATATTTATTTATCGATTTCTTAACAATTATTCATATTTTTCTTTATTATGTACTTTTATACAAGACTTCTTACACTGCTAATTTTTACTATTATTATGTTGTATATTAAGTATTATTATTATTACTTTTTTTTTGCGCCTGAGGCGCAAACTAGCTATCGTGGTCTCTGGCAGAATGACCAGCGCTGTGGAACAGTCTGCTCCTCAGCATAATGCTGAGTGAGGGCCAGTTACATCCACAACACACACGCATTATAGAAAAACAAAGAAAAAAATATTTTTCATTCTTTTTTTATTTTGTGTGTGTGTTTCGTTAATGTTGGTGTTATAAAACTGTAATAATATGTATAATATGTCTATGTCTAAAATGTGTTGAAATTGAAGTGAATATTACGAAATTTAAAAAAATATTGTGTTCGTGTACATTTGTAATTATTGGTAGTGATATCTCTCTCGTAGGATGTTCTATGCTAACAATACATTAAGACAGATACAATTTATAGCCTCTAATTTCGTACTCCATTTGCCTGCAGCGGCGTGCATTTTAAACGAGATAAGAGTAGAAGCTATAAAATGTCTGATTGATAAAGCTGCTCTGTTTATATGCTAGAGGAAATTTCTCTTTACGTATAAACATTGCATCCGAGTTTATAGCTAAAGTTACGTAAATAAAATCCTCTGGAGGGATGAGATTCAGGAGTCGAAAATAGCGCGAATTATGAAATCTGTTTTCCAGTGGGGTGTCTTGGCTTAGTTTCAGCGTGCTACTGTCATTCCGTAGGTTCAATCCCCGGCTGTGCACCAATACTTTCTGTATGCGCTTGTACTGTGAATGAAACAGAAGGCTGATCACCGAATTGTCTATGAAATAAAAATGACCAAAGAAATGGTTGAAGTCTAAAGCGAAGACCCATAAAGGTTCATTATTATTATTAGCTCAGTAGGAGTCAGAATCTAAAAAACCAAATTCGTTGCGTTTGCCGCTATTTTCCAATAACTTCTGCATGGAATGGTTTTTAAAGTATTTTTTTTTATTTAACCTACTGGGCTATTCATGTTTTTAATTAATAAATATAAAATATGGATTGATCATAGAGGAGTGAAAATTAAGGGTTGTATGTATTTTGTATGCTGTATCATAAAAAAATAAAAACAAAAAATTTTGTCTCAAAAATAAATAAATAATTTAAAGGGATGAAAAATAGATGTTATCCGATTCGCAGCTCTAACCGATATGCACACAAAATTTCACCAAAATCGTTAGAGCCATTTCGGAGGAGTTTAATTACAAACACAGTGACACGAGAATTTTATATATTGATTTTATCCTACCTTATCTAATCTTCATAGAACCAAGGTGGCAATAACCCTCAACAGCATTCAAGAGCGCTCTGCATATTAAATACATCTTAACCTTATTGGGTTTTGGTAATTATTCCTTATTATATTTATATTAAGGAATATGTTATCTAATATATAAAATTCTCGTGTCACAATGTTCGTTTCCATACTCCTCCGAAACGGCTCGATCGATTCTTATGAATTTTTTTATGCATATTCAGTAATTTTGAGAATCGGCTACTATCTATCTTGCTAATCCCTTAATGTTAAGGGCGGTCCACCCCAAAATTTTATTTTTATAATTTTTAGATAAAAAATAATTGAAATTGAAAAATACATACAACCCCTAATTTTCACCCCTCTACGGTCAACCCCTATTTTTTATTATAAATGATATACCTACATGGCAAAACGATGTTTGCCAGGTCAGCTAGTTTATAAACATTATTTAATCTGTGATGTTGTCTACTTAGTATGCAAATTCACAATCGTGTTTAAAGTGCTCTCAAATTCATATCTTATCCTAAAATGACGCAGATAATCGCTGGTAATATAGAATAAAAAAAACATGATATCTTTTGAATAAGTATAATATTCAAATATTAAAACTAGTGCACGCAAGTTCATAATGTAACAAAGAAAAATGGACTGAAAGCTTTTCAAGTTTCATAGCTTAGCAAGTGCGCAGTGGGTATTTTAATTGCTTCCGTGGGTTATGGCACAGTTTTTATTACGAGCTGGAAAATGGGTCCCACTGCTAATAGTCTGTGACCTGCCAAAACGAATACGTAACTCCTCGAAGATAAGGAATGTTTCCTAACAATACAAGCTCCTGCTTGTATTTGTTCGGCTATTAACGCGTTCATTTGTTTTATTTCTATAATTTTAGTATATTTTTTTAAATCTTGTTTTCTTAATCTTGTTTTGTATTAATCTGAAGTTGGTGGCAATGAATGAGTACTTTTGTTGTAATTGTAATAAAACTAAATCGCTTCTTACATATATAGGCTTTAGTCATTTCGTAAATCGCCGTAGTATGGAACAGGCGCGAGTCTTTCAACGATAATAAAGGCCTATTGATCCTTTATAGCTAATATCAAATATGTATTGTTCCAAGATCGGAATAACAGTATTGAATAAATGAGCTGAGAAATGAAAATAGAAGAATAGACAAGGCCGTCGCCAGCTGATCGTCAAGGGTGACCAGTAGTATGTACAGGGGATGGGGAAATGTGATTTAACGTGGTTTTAATTACAATTAAAACACGTAAACACTTTTACTAAGATTTATTAAGCAACTTTGACAAATTAATCATTAAAAAATAGGTTTTATCGATTGTCAAGGGGTTACCTACCCCCAGCCTGGCTACCTTGTCTTCCTGTGGAACATGGTGTTATGGTTCCAGCTCTTTACAAACATTGTGTAAAACAAAAAACTTATTAAAAAGAGTGGCGGAGAGTTTATTGCCAGTTCTTCTCTTCCGTTCTACGCCCTTGATTTGAGAACTGGCAGTAAATGTAAATTGACTTTGAAGCATTTAATATTCCTTTTTTCGACGTTCCTAAGTAACAACGCAGAGCAATGCGATAATATTAGGAACTGCTTCGAATCAAAATGTTCTTTTTGTGTCGCATACTCATAATAAAGAATGCCAGGACATGCTTGGCTATATAATATCACTCTTAAACTGCAAAAATCGTTGGGGACAGCTAGTATAATATTATGTATGTCAACAGGAAATGCTGCAACGGTCTTCACTCGAAACACAGAAGTTGGAGTTGTTATCAAAGTTAAGTGAAGTGAGATTACGGGCAGCGGAAAGAGGTGTTTTAGAGCGGTCACCACCGCCTGACTCCACGCCTATTGCTAGACCGGCTCCTCCGAGGGTATGTTATTGCATTTTTTTCATGATTAAATTACAGTTTACATATATACCCGCACTCATTCAGTCGTAGTATACTTAAATAAAATAAAAAAATAAAAATAGCCTTTATTCGAGTACTACACTACACTATAACTACACTAAGTACATGTTATTTAATTTTTACACTAGTACTCGACCTCCGACGCAGTGAAAGCCTCCAAATTCTTCCAATGTAGGAATTCTTCTCTATTGCTTGCGACAATTCTCCAATTTTTCCCCGCTATTTCTGTTATTTCATCTTCCCAAGTTATAGTATTTTATGGTTAGACATATGGTTTCGTGGTTTGGTTAGACATTTTGGTAGATATTGATGTCTACTATAAAACTGTAGTACATCACATTGCTCTATTGTCAATAGTTTCCACAGCATACGCGATACAGGAATTTTTATTACTGTTTTTCACACTTTAGGTTACACTATTACAAAACCATAACTTTTTGAAAAAGATTTTACTTTGTACATCAGGGATATGGTTCTAATGGTGAAAGAATTTTTCAAATCGGTCCACTTTTGGAGCCTATTCAATACATAAAATCAAATCCTTCCTCTTCATAAGATTAGTTTAGTAGACTGAATATGGGTTTGAGATTATACTGACTTATTAAACGTGAGCTAAAAGCAGTTGTAGTTGGTTGAAAACGCTTGACCATTTAACCTTTAATAATGGTTCAGTCGAAAGTGAATCTACGTCATTTCCCTTTTACATACTAATGTTCTTATAGTAATTCTAAAGTGTACTAGGATCATACTTTTCTAGATTTTTGTAATGTGGTTATGCGCACCTGATGTTAAGTGATACCGCCGCCCATAGACACTCACATTGCTGGAGGGCTCGCAAGTTGTAATCGGCCATATAAGAATTGGTACGATCTTTCAAAGGACCCTAAGTCGAATTGGTTCGGAAATACTTCAGTGGGCAGCTGGTTTCACATAGTTGTGGCGGCAAAAACTCCTTTTAAAACGGTCAGTTGTGGAACGATGGACGTCCGTGATACGGGTGGAATTTCGTATTCTGCTTCGACGACCGATGATGAAACTCAGCTGCAGGTCTAGTCTAGAACGGGAGAGCACAAAACTAGAGTGAAAATGCAAAAAAAACACCATTAAATTTGTCTTATAACAACTGAGAGACGTATTGGACGTGCAATACAGTTCTGCCACGAGTTCGTCAGAAATTTTCTCAGGCAAATTGATCTCCAGGAGAGGTGACATAAATTGGCCTCCACGCAGTCCTTATTTAACCCCTATGGATTTTTTTCTTATGGGCTTATCTTAAATCTAAAGTCTACGCCAATAAACCGACTTCCCGACTCGACTTTTGCAATTGAACGAAAATATCCGTCACGAAATGGCAGCCATCACTGTGTCCACCTGCCGAGCTGTCATAACTAATGTTATTGTTAGATTAAATGAGTGCCGCGAACGCGAGTCCTCCATACGTCCAAATAATACATTTGGACGGTATTATTTTTAAGAAATAAAGACCCAAAATGCGGACTTTAATAATGAATAAACACTTTTTTGATACACGACTTACTTATTTTTTAAATACTACTAAACTAAATATGAACTTTCTGTTGAGTCACCTTGTATATAAGGGCTTAAAGTAAATAAAATAAAAATCACTGTATTTGACGAAAAACATTTGGTAGAAAATTTAAATGTTATTTTAATAATTAATGTACATGTACAAGTATTACCATCGCAATAGTCTCTCATAATTGTAGGACGTCTCTCGAATACTAAACAATATTACCAACCAGCAGTAACAAGGGGACTAATGAGCCGCTCTGCTCTCAAATTGAGGCCTAATGAGGCATTTAGACGTTCTCGACAATTTTAGTCTCCAACTAACCTAGATTTTTGTTCTATATTACTACGCCTATTGGCGACTGTTTTTGTTCCGAAAAAAATAATATTATGATGGGTTTAGTTCGTAGGAAACTTTTGCAAAGTTCCGGTCATTAGAGGTCACTCCATTTTTTTTCTTAGTTTATATAGTTTGTTTCCGACACACAAATATACAGTTCACAATATTCTTAATCTACATAGTAATAATAATAAAAAAGATAAGTAAAATTAAAACAAATACAAAGAGTTTGGTACCTTTAATGATGGCAGCATTTCCTTGCTGTGTTCCTTATAGTAATTTATTTATGTAAAACAAACCCCCTCAAAAAAGTGGTTTGATGTCGTATTCGTTCGCCTCGCTGTTTTGCGATACTTATTCGTTGAGCGAGGAAAGCACCAGCTCTGAGGTCTTCTGTACTATCTACCAGGCGCCTTCTTAAATCTTTAATTAGCACTTAAACCCCACGGCCCAAGAGTCTCTACTCCAAAGGGAACAAAATCAAATTTGGAGGAAAGACTTATTTTTGAGCCGATTATTATTTTCTGCCCGCTCTGCGGCCAGCTTTTGTGCTTGTGCCCAAAGGAGGTGAGACAGGGCTACCGTAACGGGGCTAATACAAGTAGCATCCCATATCAAAGCCCGTCCCATTATCCATCAATCCAGATTATCAAAGACGGAATGTCTTTGATCATCTGGATTTTACATTCTGTCATTTTTTTTCAACCTAGGCCGTTGCTCAGTTACTTCGTTTTGACAATTTTTCCTTGATTCATATTTTTGAATATTATAAGCTTGTAAGGAACAGCAGGTCTTACCTATTTGTCACAAATACATTACTGAATAACCACATTTAACTATAACGTTTTCAGACTCCGCCAGCAAACTACGGGCGTCAAATCGAGCGTAACACGCACATGTATTCCTCCCTACCACGATCATCTGTGCTTCCGTCGGCGACAGTGGAGGCGCGACTGGCCTTCGGTAAAAACAACATGGTGGTGGCGCGTGGAAAGGGTCACTCCGTACCCAATTTAGGTCTCTAGGGTCTATGGCATGCGACACCCTTTGCTTATCCCGCGTACTCTTCCAATAACTATATTTAATAACTTCCAATAGAAACGGCGATACTGACTTTATTTATTTATGTAGCTTACCCGGCAAACGTTGTTTTGCCATGTACATTATTTCTAGGAAACATTTTTTAGTTCAATAAAAATACTATCTACTATAATAAGAAATAGGGATGAAAATTAAGGGTTGTATGTATTTTTTAATGCCACATAATAAAAAATTTAAAAAATATCCAAATCGTATGAACATTATTAGATTTACTTGGCTTTATTTAGACTGGATCCATAGTATAAGGACTACGGTTAGGTCCGAACTCGGTCAGGTAAAACCTAGTCGTGTTCACTTTAGACCAATGTTTCCCAAAGTGGGGCCCACGCCCCAGAAGGTGGCAATTTGCTTGTTAAGGGGGGCAATCAAAATCAATTGGCTATAACACAACATGAAGACTTGAGAATAAAGATAACCAAATTGGAACACAATATCAAATCTCTGTACAGCAAGCATCAAGCGCAAGAATCTCACTAAATTAATATAAAAAAAAATGGTGCGTGTACTTATGTACGCGCGTAAGAAGTTCTACTTCTATGGCTTTCTTTATTTTTTTTGAAATATTAAATAACAAATAATAGATATTTAGCGTTAATAATTTAACAATATTTAATATTTAGTATATTGTTCAATTATTATAATAATAATAATAATAATAATAATTATTATTATTATTAACTAGGTATGTTTCATATCCTTTTAACTAAGTAACAATAGGTCTTTGTGAAAAATCATTGCTAAATTTCTTTGAAAAAATAATTAAAACTGCTTTATTTGTTTAAAAGGTAGTACAAATGTCATTATGGTCAAACGTCACGCATATTCTATTTCTTTTTTCGGCGCCCATACTGAATTTTTCATAACGCGCCTAAAGAAGTATAACTTCAAAAAATCTTTATTAAAATTATTTGTAGTTTCAGTTTTTCATGAAAATTTATTTACAATTTTTAATGTACATATATAGATTATGTATGTTACATGGGGGGGGGGGGGTTTGCATAAGAATTTGCCCAAGGTGGGGCATAAAAAAGCACAAAAAAACAAAAGCTTGGGAAACACTGCTTTAGACAATCTGTATGAGTTCACGGTCCAGTCTTGAACTATTTTAATTATTAGTTCTGTAAATGCGTATACATAACATTTTTTAACGTTATTGAATCAATATTTTGATATATAATTTTAAATAAAATATTGTGTTGTTTGCATGCTTTTAATTAGAAATTTAATAAAACACTTAAAATCCGCTTTGATCTATGTTGTTTCGTAATAGTTGTTTAAATCGTTTTTAATTTGATTTTTTTAACTTTGTGATTATATTATGTATTAATTAATTTTAGGTTGTAGAATTTCCAAATGTTTTTGGAATTACACATTTTATTTACGATTTTAACAATTGTTCGAAAGGGAACAGAAATGTTTTGCTACATGAATATATCGCGTCCCGTTTGTTCGCTTAAGTCTTTGAAACTTCTTTGTTACTACTTAAAGTGACGACGTTAAAGTAACGTTAGTTAAAGACAAAATCCCATTTTCAAGACAAAGTCTATCTAGTTTATTAACAAAACAATTGTTTGTTTATTTCTAATTTATGTTTATATTTCAGTTTTAAATGAACAGTCTTGATGTATATATCTTAACATTGACATATAGTAAGACGTAATATTTACAAACTTATACAAATATATACATATAATATTTGCCCCGCGAACTTCGTTTCGCCTTAATATGATACGTAGACTACCTTTTTATTAGCTACATACCAGCATATGTTACATTTTGCTATACCCCATAGATACATGTCAAGTTTCCAGAACAAAACCTATGTACTTTAGTACGTATACATAGGTTTTGTTTAGCTAGGCTAAATTTATTTTATGTACAATTTTTATTTCATTAAAAACCTTCCTTAGAGTTTAAAAAATTAAAAAAAAATACTCGAATTGGTCTATATAAAGAATTTTTATTTATATAGACTAATTCACTAGTCACCTACAGAATATGGCGACTTATTATTACAATTTTTAATTATATAAAGTATAATTTATGCAGCGGAAAAAGAAGAAGCATTACCACGTGGCAGTCCATCTCCCTCTTTACGGGAAGTGCGAGCCAGACTTGGCAGTGGCGGAGTGAGGTTGGAAGGAGATGAGCTCTCACGATCGTCGCTAAGGGCGTCTGCGCCTAGGCAACGGACGCAGAATATGCCCTGGTGAGTTTCAATAAAAATTGATAGACGTAAATATTTGAAATTTTATCTTGTCGTGGTAGTTTTGAATTAATATAATTCTTATTTATATTTTAAGTGTCAAAATTACTGTCGAACTCGATGACGTAAGAGTCAACAACACAAAAGGTTCTCTCTGCACAGACTATAGAAGTATTTTTACCTATAAGTCATATTGTTTGGTATACCCAAATAATCTAAATGAGAGTTAAACACATTATTGCACCCTTAGTATTTCTTGTTTTTCTTTTTTTTTCATACTAGGATTGCCAGGAAGAGATTGTCGTTTGTTAGCGAAAAGGCCGCCCGTTGCATCCCTAGGAATACTTTATGTTACTTGTTTTTATTTATAATGTTAGAAGTGTAATTAAATAAATATTTAATCTATTTAATAATTAAATGAAAACATTAACAGTATTATAAACTTATAATTATTTTACATAATTTTTTCGAACGTTTCGCGTGCTTTACAGCGTGCGTGGTCACGGTGACTGAAGACAAAAGGTGTTGAATGTCAAAAAGTATCACAGCTGTAGAAAAAGTTGTATTATCTGTATTTATAATATATAAAGACAATACTATTTAATAATGTTATAATTAAAATTATTATAAATTTAACATTTAATTAATAAAAACTTTCTAGTTGAAAGATAAAATTTGTTCACGATTTTTATCATTAACTTAGGCAAACTACCGATGTTCGCCAATGGGACTGTGAAACTACTTGTGGTTGGCTCGAACACCTTGGTCTAGAGATATACGTGCCAACCGCTAGAACTTGGCTTGGCGCGTCTGATGCGAAGGGAGTTATTGCTGCAGCATCACAACAGGCAATAGAGAAGGAACTGGCCATCAAACATCCCATGCACAAGAAGAAGATTGTGCTGGCGTTGACTGATCTCTTGGTGAGTTTTCTGGGCATTTATTAGTACAATTTTACTATACATAACAAAAACATTATTTGAAGTGATAAATCAATTAATCTAGAGAGAGTTTGATAAGATTAGAAAGAAGGTATTATTTATATATTCATTTTCCACTTTTTTGTGCATTTTGATGCAAATTAGACAAAACCATATATCTTTATAGTCTGTGGATATTTTTTTATTATTATTATTAAATTTATTGGTTAATTAAATTGTCTTTAAAATTAATATGGAGAGAGTTTAATAAGATAACAGAGAAGGTATTATTGAAATTATAATATTTAATTTTTCGCTTAGGATTTTTGTCTTAAAAATAATATATAGGGGTAAAATTTTCTTTTAGTCTGTGGAAAAATCAAATAAAAACGTAATACTAACAATAGGTTACTTAAATAACAATTCGTTACTTAAGTAACCTATTGTTCTTTGACATTAACAGTAATAGACAATAAAGTTATGGTAGTGTTTGGTTTATTAAATTTTATTTATTAATATTTCTAGGGAGGGCACGGCGACCCATTACTAACAGCGTCAGGTCGTCTCGATAGCGCATGGGCGTTGCGTTGGCTAGAAGACGTGGGCGTGTGCGGCGCACGTGCAGCGGCTGCTGAAGCGGCCCTCGACGCCAGGCTTCTGCATCGGCTCACGCATTCCGACCTTTACACGCATTTGAGGGTCACGCACGCCTTACACGCGTTGTCTATACGGAGAGGTAATTATTCAAAATAAACCTTCAGGATTTTTTTAAAAATACCGTAGTACGTAAACTCAATATTGAAATAGCGATTTAGGATATAGGGTAAGCCTAACAGTGACAGTATGTTTTAATTAATTTGACGGGTGACATGTAATAACAGGTTTTCCCAACCTTTTTCAAGCACCAGTCTCTCACAATAATAAGTTTAATGTCAAATTTATTGTCAAAAAGAATGATGGTTAAATACCTGTATCATAAACTCGTACAATGCAATATTAGATTAGATCAAATTAATTATAAATGTTTACTAACCGCACTTTGTACCTAACACTAAAGTTATAGACCAATTAATCTATTAATTATTAAATTTTTCCAGGAATCCAAGTACTCCGAGACAACAAATTCAACCCTGAAACAATGATACGTCGGGCAGCTGAGAGTGAGGTCTCCCTAGTCGGAGCCGAGTTGACGGAGAATGAGAGTCAGGGAGGGAGTACTCCAGCAGGGGAACTGGCCAGGTGGTCCTCTCATAGGGTGATGCAGTGGCTGAAGGAGATCGACTTGGCTGAGTACGCGCCTAATTTGAGGGGAGCTGGTATGTCCATTCCCGTAAATAATGTTGATAAGAGAGCGTTCAAGTATTACGTAACGAATAACGTTACGATGCGGGGCGGGGATTGTTAATATTATTTTCGACTTTCCAGTACTTTACACCACATAATGGTAACTTTTAGGTATAAAGAGTGACTAGGTGGTCAAGAAACGCTTTACTATACTTGGGTACAGAAAAACGTTTCGGCGCGTTACATGCGGGGGTGGGGGGGTCAATAATCTCCAAAAATTGCGTGACGTAATACTTGAACGCTCCGTAAAATCGTAACAATTCCTAAAAGGCCGGCAACGCTGTCGCGAGCCCCCTGGCATTGAGAATGCCTATGGGCATTCAGTAACATAAGTGAGCCTCCTGCCCGTTTGCCCTGTTCTATAAATTAGGAAGATACATACATGGTATTTGAATATATACGTTCCAGGTGTTCACGGCGGTCTGATGCTGTTAGAACCCCGTTTCACGGCTGAGCTTTTAGCTGCCTTACTGAACATCCCCGCGAATAAGACTCTACTTAGACGACATCTTACTCAAAGGTATGAATTATATTGTAACCAAAAAACTCTTAATTTTTTTGTTTTTTTAGTTTTTTATTCATTAAATTTATACCCAATAACAGTTTATTAAAAGATTATATTTAACCTTTTTCAAAGTCGAACTATTAATGATATCAATTCGAGACTGTATAAGAAGATTTCGAAATTTATTATTTTATCTTAGCGTAAACAGAATTTGACAGAAAAAGACAAAAAAGTGAATGGTTTAGTTTTTATTGATATGAAATAATTATTTGAGTACTCTATGATTAAATATTTTCAGATTCAACGATCTCCTAGGCCGAGATGTGATCCAGCAGAAACGTAACGCGGAGCAAACTTTAGGATATCAGCCACTCACAGCTACAACCAAATACAAGGTGAAATTGCTTTATAAATTCCCGCCCGTTGCCTCAACAAATAATAAATAAAATAGATCTTTATATAAAAATGAATTGCTAACTCGAGAATAGTTGGATCGATTTGGCAAATTTTGTGAAATATTTGTGGCAGTTTAGGGAAAGTTAAAACGGTGAGAAAATGTATAATATATTAAAAAAATATTTTCCAATACTATTTGCTTCTATCTTCAAAACATTTGTCGTCATTTGTTTTATTTTTTTTCAAATTTATAAATTTACACGCCGCAAAAATGAAAAAAAGTATATCAAAAAGCTTTATTTTTTTTGTTAATAATAAACTTTTTATATAGTAATGATTATTCAATAACACTTTATTATTCATACTGTCAAATAGCCCATTGTAACAGTTGCAGTTGCGAAACAAAAATATCTATGGGCTAACTTGTTTTGAAAATAAATATTCTTGCTCTAAGAAATTACTACCTTATATAAAAGTTAAAATATTTTTTTCCTTATAATTGGGATGAAATTATAATTATTACTTCTTATTCTAATTGAGAATATTTATTGCAAAACACGCAAACATTATTAAAGGCCTAAGTTTTGACTGAATATTCCTATCCAGGTGCCAAAGAGGAGTCAGTTCTCCCTGAAACGCAAGAAGAGTCGCGATGACATGGAATTAGGCGAACTGGTGTGTCCGCTACACGACGACTGCTCAGGTGACGCTAAACCCGTAAGTCGCACTAACCATACTAACTGCTTCCCATAACCTGTATTAGATGATTCCCATTTAAGTTCAACACTGGTACGTAATGTTCGAATGAAATTGGTCCTTCGGGATTTCCGCCCTTTTGATAAAAACGGAACGAAAGCAATGTTTAGGCCAAAACATTTATTCAAATGATTTAAAAAAAAAAATAAATAAAAATCATTCAATTCAGACCATTAAATTCAAGGAAGCATGAGCAATTTAAAAATGAAAGTATAAGGCTAAGTTCAGATGACCGCGCGGTACAAGATCAATATAAACGGTAATTATCGTCTACATTACCGCGCGGTACCGCACGCCAACTCGCGGCGGGCTCCGACCCGCGCGCAAGATCTTGAACCGCGCGTTTCCGCACATGTTTTGCAAACCTGTATCGACCTGTTCAGTTGATCCGCGCGGCATGAAACGGAAAGACACATAGATCGATGCAAAATTAGTACCGAAGATATGGTATTAAGTATTTGGTGATATGCAATATCTTATAGCATCTTCACTGGATTTTAAATCATTTTCAGTAGAATCGTATAAAAAATCAAAGGATGCAACTGACATCCGGAAATAGTTAATAAATTTATCTTCGTGTAACCTCAAGTCGGGATACAAAGTGACAAACAGGCTGGAAGAAAGTCTGTCACTTAAAATTGGATGCACCCAGTATCGTCTTTGTCTTCTTCTGCGACGTCTCAGTCTTCTATATAAAATCCATAAGCAAATTGCCTCCTCCACGTCCATTGTCAATCAATGTTGAAGCCACGCTGCCGCGCGTGCATATACCGTCATGTGAATGCTCCAACCGCGCGGCGACGCGCGGCTACGCGCGGTCATCTGAACTTAGCCTTATTGTGTTAAATAATGACATATAGTTATTTATGGTGGGCTCAGTTTCCGCACTTAGACACGTATTTGCTCCGTTTTTTTTATTATATTGAGTGTCCAAATAAGTATATGATAATTTTCAAGCGATACCTAAATGGGAATGCGAATGAAGACCAAGAGTGATAAAATTTAAAAATAAACTTTATTGTAAAGATTTTGGAATAAAACGCAATCACTCCGCTGGCTGTGACCCAAAAAAGTGTCTTAGCCTCCGAAATGAGATACTTTCAGCGCCAGTCCTGCACTACCTTCCAATTGCTGTCTTTCAGCAGCAGCAGGTCCTCGTCCACTGTCTCCATGCAGCGGTACCTAGGTCGACTTGTCTCCGACCATTAGGCATCAACGTATAGTTGATAAAGTGTCTATTAAAGGTTTATCCTTATTCATAAAATAAATCAGTGTGATTGCACAGTTTTAACTCATCTGTCTCTTTTCATGACAGTGTAAATACAATTTGCGAGAAAGAGATGGATTACTTTAGACGAGTGCAATTAGACTGGTTTAGTTTTAATATCAAAAGTTATTCAAGTAAAATTAATGTGTCAAATTTAATACGTTTCTGACAAGCAAGTACTTTTTACTAGTCGAATATAATCTATATAAAGGTTTAATTATTTTTCAAAAAATTTTGTATCTAACAGTTTAACAGTAATAACAGGTGTGGGTTAATGGATGGTTCAATGGGCTTTTGTGGTTTGGTTTTCTATCTTTTCTTTATCTGTTTGTATAAAGCTTTTTGAAATAAAACTATTTTAAATGTAATGTTTAATGTTTAAAGAACTTTATTTCTCATTCCAAAAAAAATATTTTTATTTACATGAGAAACGAACGAGAAATTATCACTCTTTGATTATGTTGTTCGTTATAACTAGACTTAGTTGATCCCGATCTATTTAGTTTTGTTCGATACCCGGATAAAAAAAAATTCGATTGGAAACTGCTAAACTGATTTTAATAAAACTACATTATCAGCTATTTTAACAATACAAAAAATTATATTCACAATAGCTGTATGTATAGATGCATGATAGGAGAATATTGTGTTAATAGAAATTTCCTTTATTAGTTTTCCAGGAGTAGGATAGTAATTGCTCTCATTTAAAATACTCTTCTGTCTCTTTCTGTCATATGTACGCTGAGTGAGACAGACTGTATATTAAAACTAAGGGTGTGTAATGAATATTATTCAAAACAGACGACGAAAGCAAACTCAGCATCGGACGTCGAGTCGGGTGTTTGTCCCCCGCGTGACGTCACACGAGGACACTAGCGCTCGCTACGCGGATCCGCGCTCGCGATACTCGCGGCTTCGGAGACCGTGCTATAAAGATCACAGACCACTCAAATTACGACATCAAGACTCTGTAATTTCGACTTTATTGCCTTGTGTTTAGGTATAATTTTGATTCTTAAAATCTAATTCTCTCTTTTCTTTCTGTATGATTGTTTATGCTGTGTTGAAAAGAGACAGCGTAAATAATGGAATAAGGTTTTGTTTTTGTTTCATTAAATAGACATGCTGACTTCTGACATCCCACTACAAATTTAATTAACATTTTTCGTGACTATTTATTTATTGTAAATTAATACAAATTCTTTGGATGGACTGACGCTAAATACACACTCAAAAGTCTCAAATTGTTGAACGTTTAAGGTTTATAAAGGTGACAGGAGGGAAAACATTTAATACAAATTTAAGGCTTTGATGATGATCCGATATAACATTTAAGTTTTGTAATACTCTAAATATATGGTCGGAATTTTTGTCACCTTTTCATAAAAAAATACACAAACGTTATATGCATAGAATCTTTATATAATTTTCTAAAGACTTAGGACCTTTAAAAAGAAACTGCGATATAAGAGGTTCTCAATATATTTTTAACTAAATACTGTTCTATGCGTGTACGCTATCAATTCACGATGTACTGAAGATTTAAATTTCAGTCAACCTGAAACCCTGAAACTTTTGGGGTTTCTAAAGTCGATTTTCAAAACACAACTTTTTTATTTTGTCTTTATAAGGACAGTTAAAATAATGGGTTTTTAGAATTTGTAAGAAAAAGCTATTAAAAATAAACTTGATTAAATATGAGATATAATTAAAAGCATTCGGTGCTGAAGCCAAATATAATTTTAAATTGGTTTTTATTTTAAGTTACTGCTATCGGCACAAATCTATTCAAGAAATAGACATTCCACAATAGTATATGCAATATTTTAATAACATCTTTATTCAGCTGTAATTTATATTTAGTTTGCAAAATATTGTATTAATAAGTACTGTTGATGTTAATAGGATCTTCATTATAAAAAAAATCTATATTGTATTACAGCAACACTGAAGTTTTTTCAAAAATAATAGAACAAGACCTATAGATTACAAACGCCATATGTCAAATTTGGATGTATAGCAATATTGAATCTTTGAGCCCAATCACGCTCCGAAATGACAAAACATTTAACCAATTAGCACTCATAGTATGTTTATAAGGCTGTAACACACAACTGAAAACAATATTTCTGGGTACTGTCAATAAAAGAAAAATCTTCGCAAATGTACTTATAAGTAGTTAGAAAATGACTGATAAAGGACAATATTAAACTGGTCTCGTTCTATTCGCTGCTATTTATGACATAGTTACTGGTAAAATTTGTTATAAGTACTTTAAGAATCAGAGACAAGTCCGAACTTACCCATCTGTCAAAATCCTATAATTTGTACTTGTCTTTCATTCTTAATAGTTCAAGGTGGAGATGACATTTATAGTCATAGTTGGCGCCATTCAAGTTCGTTTGACAACTTCGAGCTGTCACAACTAATTTACAAAAAGAAAATAAAAGTTTTAGCTGTCAGCTGTCATGTCAAGAAATAGACAATAAATGTAATCTTTGCCTTGTAGATGCGTGTTGAGTTTTTTAAGAGTTTTCATCGTTAGAGTTTGATAACGTATTTAAATAAGTATTTATTAAGTATGAATTGCCAATTTATGAAATGCCTGTATATCGCACAATACCAAATAATGCATTTTCGAGGGTTCTTTACAATCTTTTTTCTAGCTTGTCTTTGTCACAAGTCAATTGTCTTTGATTTAATGTTTTTGATGCGTTTACTAATGATCCTGTTCCTAGTGATTGTGCCAAAAAGCATAAATTGTGCGATGCCCATATGAACCCTTGTCTTCCATAACAATGTAAAACTAGAAATAAGTGTTATAATCCAGTTGAAATACAACTTGTAACAATAAATATATTAAATAATTTTTACAATAACTTAATATCATGGTTAATATAAATTAATAAACACTGATTGAATATCCTTGTCTTTCATTCCCTGTCCTCGAGCAATGGTTGAGATTTTGCGAAGTTTGAGTCGGCGTTCTTCAATACTTTTAAGCCCTCTGAAAACGATTTATATAAATAGTTTTTAATAAGCAGGCATAAGCATTAAATGAAAATTAAAACTAAATTACAAAAATTTCTCACGATGTCTTAAAATTATGGCGACCTTTTTGGGCTTAATATTAGAATTTCAATACATATACATATATTTATAACCATTTGTTTTGGTTTGAAACTGAATATTTGTATTGTTTTTGAACTTATTTTTTAGTAAATAAGAAAGGCCGGCAACGCACTTGCGCAATATGAGTGTCCATGGGTGGCAGTACCCTTTAAAATCAGGCTCCTGCCCGTTTGCCTCCTATTAGGTACATATGAAAAAGTGAGCTTTTCAATAAAATCAGCAAGAAAAATTAACAATTACGTTCAATTTTTAAGTCGAATTTCACTCTGCGTTGTAAGAATTTTCCTGCTCTTAGAGTAAACTCAGTAAATTATAAGTTCATAATGATTATAAATTCTAATCCTCAGTTCTGATTACCATGAACTAGCTGAAGTTTGGTGTCAGCTAATTCTAGGCTAAGTTTAGCCTACATAAATCATATCATCCGTAGTCAATAAATAAATATTTGGCTTATTATATTTAAAAAGTTAAATTATAAAAAATACCTTTGCCTCGCCCTTTGCGCCGTAGTTCCGCGAGTCGCTCCACTTCGCTCTCGTCCTCAAAGTGCTCCATTTCGCGTCTCTGCGACTCTTCTTGTGCTTGCTTTAGAAGAGATTCCTCAAGAAACGTTAGCTCTGAAAATTGTATTAAACGATTGTAGACTTAGCCTCTGTATAGTACTAGTAACTCCTGAATACTTCCTAAAGGCTTTATAAATACGAGCTAAGGAAAAAGTTTATTATCACCAGCAATATGCTTATGCACACAAGGGTTTCTCATTTTTTAATAGTAGTATTGTACAGCCTTGGCTCGTACATTTTGCGCACTCAAGCTTTCTTAGTTTTATAAGCGTGATGATTCCCTATGCACGTGCCAAGGCTCGTACATTTGCTCATTTACAGGCATAACGATTTCCTAAATTGTCGGAGTCACGCCCCGAGAGTATAGCCAGACGCAGGCATTCTCTTTTATTTCGCAATTATTCGTTACATAGCAATTAACATTCCATTATTTCGCTTATATTCTATTGTTATACGCGAGTGGTTAATACAAAGTAAGACGAAAAAACGTACAAGTATAGTTATTGATTAAGAAGAAATACAATACTCTAAAACTACTCTGGCTAATTGTTAGACATTGATTGGTTAGAAATTATAAAGACTTTAAATAGAGCCACTCAAGCGAAAATAAATCATTCATAATCAAAAGAAACGGTACTCGCACAATTCAACATCAATAAATATAGTTTAAAAAAACTATAAACGCTTTTAACGCACATCAAACTAAAAAGTGAAAAATAATTCCTAATTTAGGCTGAAAATGGTAATGAACAAAAAATACTGGTATTATTGTGAAAAAGCGTGGGTTGCTCGATAGACGAATAATATGGCACAGAGCGCCCCACGCTTTTTCACAATTATACCCGTATTTTTTGTTCATTACCATTTTCAGCCTAAATTAGGAATTATTTTTCACTTTTTAGTCCTAGCAGCAATACGTGTTGTCTCAATTTAATCGTATTGCTTTGTGGACTTAAAAAAAATTTAATTGTTTTTTTCGAGATAAACCTATGAAATTATTATATTGTCGCTGATTTTTTATAAGTGTACAAAGTTTGAATTAAATCTGTCCGTTTAAAGTGGGTCAAAATCGAGTCCGAAGGAGTCGGTTACATACATACATACATACAGGTGAAGCTAATATAAAGCGTGTAAAAAGGAATAAATGCAAACACGTACTGGTTAATCTGGGGTCCATAGCTATCCAGGGTCCATTGAAGATGGAGGCAGCGGTAGGTCGGGCTTTGGCTTCTGGCTCCATTAATTGCGTAACCTGTAGCTTGCATTCAGACGACAGTTGGTTCACTACTCCAGTGCGAAAACGCCATTTTCGCATCACCTAAAATTTTAGACAACAGAACTATTTGTTTAAAACAATTGGATTTATTCCGCAATAGTACATCGTTAGGTTTAAACTTATTAAGATGTTCAAGATTACTATAATTAAGCGAGATAAATTGTAACTCACTAAGAAACCAGGAGATTTCATTATTAGAATTTTTTACCGTTTTATTAATCTCAAATTCACAAGAAACATCGTTTCTCTTCGTAAGGCTCATCCATCGATTTCCATAAAAAGAAACAATATATGTGAAACACAGAAAGCCTGGTACAAGCTCCAATAGCAGTCGAAAACAAGTGCAAAGAAGTCTAGTAGTTAAAGTAGTCAGCCTTGCGATTCTGTAACTCACTTTTCGAACTCTCACTGATGTTTTTGCAGCGACGGTCGCGCTCAAATCAGTCGTAAAGCAGTCATTTTACAATTTGGCATTCTGATAAGGAGGGAGCTTGTAGTTTATTATTTATCAGAATGCCAAATCGTAAGACCGTCGCTGCAAAAACCGCAGTGAGAGTTCAAAAAGTGATTTACAGAATCGCAGGCTGGTCTTGTGAAATTTTGTCACACGATTTGTATGTGTTTTGGAAGAGTTGTAATGGCACCTCTTAATTTGTATATCTGATAGACTGACACAGAGTAGTAGGTATGTACCTGTTTCTCATATAATTTCTTAACCGAAGTCTCATTGAACGGCAGCGCCTTATTGAGCATTGTGTACATTATAATTCCAATCGACCACATATCCGCCAGTTTCGGGAGGTACGGTACGCCTTTTAACACTTCTGGTGCGGCGTACGACAGCGAACCACAGTACGTCTCACTTAAGACGTCGCGGTCCCGCTGTCGGACATTGCGAGCAAAACCAAAATCTGTTATTTTGACATTATAATTAACGGTGATCAGTATATTCTCACATTTAAGATCCCTATGCGCGATATTAAGTGTGTGTATGTAATGAATTCCCGACAGTATCTGACGCATCCAAAGTCGACTTTGGTTCTCCGGAACTGCGCCGTTCTGAGTGAGGAAATCTAATAAATCGCCATTCTCAGCGAATCGGAGGAAAATAAAGTATTTAGCGCGACGCTGAAATATGTTAGACACGTGTACGATGTGCGGGTGATTGACTCGAATTAGAACATCTAGTTCGCGTGGCAAGAATTTAGTGAGATAGTCGCGAGGCGCCTGTGCTGTATCAATTACTTTACAAGCCATGACCGTGTGCCGGGTCTCGTCAACCATATGAGTCGCTTTAAACACCTGAAAGTAGTAAGTTTTATAAACGATTGTTAACATTTTAGATGAGTTTCTTGTTGTAACCGCTTACTTTAGCATAAGAGCCTTCACCAACTATCTTCTCTAATATAAATCCCTTTTCCTGTAATACGGCGATGTCGGATTGTGTGGCTGTGAGTTCAAATTTTTCTGTTGCTGGCATTGATGCGACTTATTGCCACGCGCGCATTTTTACTTTATTTTTACTTTTATTAACATATTTACATAGTGGCGATTGTGTTAAAGGGTTAAAAAATAAACGTTAAAAATAAAGCTACATCTTTGTGATTGATGTCAAAAAGCTCAAAACTGACATTGCAACAAACGGAAAATGACAGTGTTTAAAATTGTAACAAAAAAGTTTTTAATGTAATATTTGTTTACCAAGACGATGTGGAGTCGTCGATATCATACGTAGCTTTTACTAGAGATTTGTCGGGAAGGCAGGATGTGTCCTTTTCTTGTCTAATAGGCTCCGTCACTTCCACCTGCTGCATGCTTAAAATTCTCTCTTCTCTTGCTTTCTTAAAAGCTGATGTTTCTTGTGTATTCCACTCTAAAAATATCTTAATATATATAAATTACGCGTCACGTTGTTAGTTTGATCCAACTTAAAAGATAGGATAGCTTACATCTCAATTTATACCCGCAATATTATTTTATTGCAAAATATTTGTTTATTATTTGATAATCACAATTCTAACAGATGGCGCTGTGTTGAAAGTACCAACGTTTCACATAAGCTACAATTTAATGGCATAACCACCAAAAAGCATGGTGGATTGGTGTTCTCCTGCCGTTTCTTTTGAATAGTTTACTACTATGTAATATAACAAAAACCTTAGCCCCAGCAACGCTTGGCCGGTCTGCTAGTCAGTATATAAAATAAAGCATTGCATAATAAGAGAACGCAAAAACACGAGAGAAAAAGTATTTACCCAACAATCTCGAATCCATAGCGATCCATGCACCGTTAATGATATTGTCCACTTTGATTCTATTTCTGCAATTCGGTTCTAACATTAAATGTACGAGGCGTTTACAATTCTCTGAAAGCGATTCTTTGTATCGCGATCGGAATCTCCAGCTTTTGTTTATCTGAGCTTGGTACAATTGCTTGATATGCTTATCTTCAAAAGGCATCGCCCTGTTAAGCATAACGTACAGCACAATACCTAGGGACCAAATATCAGTGGGCTTAGGGTAATAGGGTGATCCTTGTAAAATTTCTGGCGCAGTGTATGAGAGCGATCCACAAAACGTCTCGCTGGGAATGTCTTTGAATCGTTTGTCCACGCACATCCTGGCAAAACCGAAGTCTGACAATTTTGCGTTTTGATTAGCGGTGAGTAGTACGTTCTCACATTTTATATCGCGGTGAGCTATTTCTAACTCGTGCATATATTGAATGGCGAGAGCAAGCTGTCGCGTCCAAATCCTAGCTTGGTCTTCCTGTACGGCACCTTTTTGCAAAACATGCTCTAACAAATCGCCGTTTTCCATATAACGCATGAATATGAAGTATTTATATCGTCTTTGGAAGATGCTGTGAGTATGCACGAGATGTGGGTGGTTTAATTTGATTAGCATATCTATCTCCCTCGGTAGAAACTTCTTAACAAAATCTTTCGGAGCCGTATTGGTATCTATGATTTTACAGGCGAGAACTGACAAACGATCCTTTTTATTAGGATTTCTATATTCTGAGAGATAAACCTGGATAAAAAGAAATGTGTTAACAAATACGATATATTTAGAAAACAAGACATTAATTATCCTAAAATATGAAAACATAAATTCATTGGAGGGCACTGATAGGCCCATTACCGCCCTCCTCCACAAACAATGTTTAAAAACCAGAAACAAACAAGAAAAAAAGAGCACATAGCGCTAAACAAATAATTATTAACACCTACAGTAATTAAATTGTGAGACAATTAGTAATACGACCAAACTTACTCGTGCAATTCTTACACAAGTTTTCCTAATGGCGCTTAAATTAATAGCTTTGTATTTATTAATGTAATATACCTTAGCATAAGAGCCTTCGTTTATTTTCTTTATCATTTTATACCCCCGAGTTGCAAGCGTTAGTTGTTCAGAGCCACTCAATTTCAAATCTTCCTCAACATGAACCTACAAGTTATATATTATAGGCGTAAACGATTCATAAATGAGTTTCTTAACAAAAACAATACCTTTGCTTTCGCTTCCATTTAATCGTGTTTTTTCTGCTTGGCAGTTAAATTAGCTAAAGATTTTATCATTTCACTTGCCTGAAAAGAAATATCATTCAGTACATAATGATTAAAATATACTGTGAGAAACAAGTATACCCACTCTATAGGAATCTCTAGTTTCTCTGCTTAATATGTCTCCTTGCCGTTTTGGCGGGTTGCGATGCGAATCTGATAATCGACGGCGCTCTTCGCGCGCTTTTTGTAATGCCGCTGCTTCAACTGTGTTAAGAGCTAAAAAATTATAACAGAATATCGTTATACATTTATACTAATATTTATTTATATTTCGACGGCTCATTGGTCTAGTGGTTAGTACCCCTGACTGCGAATCCATCATCCATGGGTCTCGGGATCGATCCCCGGCTGAGACAAACATCGATGTGATGAGCATTTGGTGTCTTGCTTAGGTCTTGGATGTTTAAATATGTATTTATATGTCTATCTATCTATAATATGTATGTATATCCGTTGCCTAGTACCCATAACACAAGCTTCACCAGCTTAGCATGGGACTAGGTCAATTGGTGTGAATTGTCCAATCATATTATTATATTATACTAGCTGACCGGGCAAACGTCATTTTTCCATGTATATCATTTATAATAAAAAAAATAGGGGTTGATCGTAGAGGGGTGAAAGTTAGGGGTTGTATGTATTTTTTAATGCTGTATCATAAAAAAATAGAAATTAAAAATTTTGTCTAAAAAATAAAAAAATGTTTAGGGGTGGACTACCCCTTACATTTAGGGGGATGAAAAATTCTCCTAGATACCGGATAAGCACAAAAAATTTCATCAAAATCGGTCAAGCCGTTTCGGAGGAGTATGGCAACGAAAACTGTGACACGAGAATTTTATATATTAGATTATACAATGCAAAAAGCAATTTGTATAAAAGACAACATACTTGTAAGTCTACTGTCCATAGCAATCCATTCGGAATTGAGGACTTGTGACGCAGAGTGGCGTAAGCCAGGATCCGGCTCCAATAAATGCTTCACCACAGATTTGCACTCTAAAGATATAGCACTTGCTACACGTGATCTAAATCTATACTTTTTTCCCATCTGCTGTTCATATAATTTTCTCATTCGTGTATCATCAAATGGCATAGATTTATTTAACATTACAAATAGTACAACTCCCAACGACCAAAGATCAGTTTGCTTCGGCAAATACGGCTTGCCTCTCAAGATCTCCGGAGCCGCGTATGACATAGACCCACAATAGGTCTCGCTCAATACGGGCTGATCTTCCTCGTCAACGCAAGACCTCGAGAATCCGAAATCGGAAAGCTTTACGTTAAAATTTGCTGTCAGTAATACGTTTTCGCACTTAATATCTCGGTGTGTTATTTCCAACTCGTGAAGGTACTGGAGAGCCAAAGCTAATTGACGGAACCAAACTCTCGACTGATTTTCAGAAACGCAACCATTTTTCAAAATATAACCCAAGAGATCACCGTTTTCAGTGTATCTCATAAAAATATAGTATTTAGTTTTCCGCTGAAATATGCTGTGCACGTGTATAAGGTGAGGATGGTTTAATCGTATCAAAACGTCTATTTCACGGGGTAAAAACTTTACAACAAAATCCTTTGGGGCTTTTGAGGTTTCAATGATTTTACACGCGAGTGTAACTTTATTGGTGCCTTCCTTTGCGGCGTATTCTGTTAAATATACCTGTGGAAGAGTATAGGATAATGGAATCTATGTGAATATGAAATTATGGTTTAAAAAACTTTAGATGTTAGGACCTTTGCGTAAGCACCTTCGCCAACGAATTTCGTTAGTTTATAACCTTTAGCAGACAAAGTATTTTCTTCGGATGCTGATGTTTTCAGATCGGTCATGATAGATCGTGCATGAGGCCAGGGACAGAGCGGCGCTCACTCCTAGCATAGCACGATTCAAACTCATTGAGAGAAACCCGAGCATTTTTGTAATGTTATAATTTTTTTATATTTTTACTTATTAATTTTGTCGATTCACTAACATGTTGATGATGATATTACACTAACATGTTGACCTTATTTTGACATGCTAACGTGACAGATCCTTTAATCACTTGTCTATTTATCCCTGGTATGAAAGAAGATTTACTAGGTGATTTTGAAATAAGACAAAATTTTCGATATCAGTCTTTTATTTAAATATATAAAATTTTGTTAGGGGCCGTTAAACTATTACGTAAGCAGATTTACTGCAATTCATCCCCTCCCCCTCCTCTTGTCATCAAAAGTTAGCAAAGCTCTCAAAAACAATAGTAGGTACATAAAGGTATTAATTTTTTGTAGGAATTTTCGAAAATGCATTTCATTTTCAAGCATAGACAATGGGTAATATGTGTAAAAAAAGTAAATGAGGCTATGTTCACATGTAACGCGCGATCAAATTTGAAGAGCGTTCACATGATGAGCGCTAATGCGCGTTGCGAGAGAATACTCGTCAGTCTAGTTCGGTAGAACGTAGTAAATGGACGTGGAAGAGGCTATATTATAGAAAAATATAGAAAAAGAAAACGTACACATTGGGTTCATCCAATTTCGAAAAAAAAATCAAATTATATTATATTTTTTATACAAATTTGCTATATTCCAACTTGCTGACATTTTTTCTACTTCATCGATTAGTAAGTCGATGTCAATATCTTCAATTTCACTCATTTTAAATGCGAGAACAAAATATAATTACGAAAATTAACAAAATTACATGCGATCGCGATGAAAGCGCGCGCTCATCTGAACAGCAAACGGACATTACATTAATATCAAAGCGCGCGATCACCTGCGTCTAGAGACTTTTTCTCTGAGCCCCGCGTTAACACGCGTTAACGCGCGCTCATGTGATCAGTTGTATGAAAATACCACAATGTCTAGTCGCGCGATTTGAAAACGCGCGTCAAGTGTTTGCCATCTGAACATAGCCTAATTACTCACCCAATTACGTAATCACCAAATAAGGAAATTAAATCGAACAACTTGAACAGCTCCTTAAATAAATAATAACAAAAATAATTGTTGAAGCAGTCTGTTACCTCTTAGTTTGAAATAAAAATAAATAAATTTATGAAAACAAAAACAATTTATGCATTAGTGAACTCACTAAAATTAGATTTCTTTAATTATATTAAACAAAACAAATTTCTCTATACTTCTAATTGTTTTTTATTTAAAAACTCGCCAGCTAACGATATTCGTTGTAAGAAAGATGGCACCGGCGTCAACAAAAGTTCGAACTGGTCCACATCTGGGTGAATCGGATATTTATTCTCTCGTCTCATTCTCTCAAACATGTGCTGCGGTTCGCATTTGTGCTTTGTCTTCCAGTCGTTGTTTAAAAAGTCCTGAATTACTTTGGGCAGCAATTTCATTGTTTCCTTCGCTCGCGTTGTACTCGGCAATTCTAATTCTTCATGTTTTTCGGGGATGATAATATCGTCCACATCGACTTTCTCAGTGAAATTTTCTTGATTTGTGTCTTCATTATCTGTTTTGTTATAGAAATTGTTGATACGATCTTTCAAAACATCGCTTAGTTTAGTTTCATTTTTGGTTTTCTCTCGGTCTGTACCGTCTATGTTTACGTAGCCCGTTCTTGTCTCTGTTTTGATGAACACTTCATTTTTACTTGTATCCCGTAATGTATCTGTTTGTGTGATTGTTTGAGCTTCTATAGGCTCCGATAACATTTGAGTTACAGTTTTTTCTGTTGCTTTAGTTGAATTATCAATCATAGTCATGAAGTGTATGTTATCTTCTTCTTCTAACATTTGGTATACTCTGTGTACTTCGCTGATATTTATACTGCAAATATTTATAGGATTAGTATAGAAAAGTCGAAGTGCTTATCAATTAGCATTTGCCAATGTTATTCCAAGTGAATATGGAATTTTCTAAAGGAAAAATATACGTGAACGAAGGCGGTATGGTCAAATACGTGGCCGGAAGATAAATTTATAGTATGTGGAATAAATGAATGAATTCTTCGCGAATGCAGCAGAATAACCGCTTTTTAACCAGATATTGATATAATCGATAGTAAGCTGATCAATTTAAATAAGCGTTGTTAAGTAACTATCGAGTAACCACAATATACGAATAAATATCTTTAAATAAGTAATTACTAAGTAAATTTTTTTTTATTATTATTAATGATAAACTTTTGGCAAACGCTCTTTATTTTAAAAATCTATCATACCAATAATATTTTCTAATAACTGTTTCCTTTCTATGTTTGTTACATACGGTCTGTCGGATATGATATGAGAACTATTTCGCTTTTACTATTATTATTATAAACAAACATTTAACTAGATTCCGTCTTTACACGGCGTCGCCATTAGCAACATTAAGTTAAGTTAGTTTTTCCGGTGTAGACTTATCCCTGAGATCGTAGGTTCGAACCCTGGCAGCACCATCGGACTTTTCAATGTGCGCATTTAACTCGCTCGTAAAAGAAATGTGAGGAAACCGGCATCCGTTACGTTTTCCTCAACCTTTTTTGTGCCATGCCCTACACCTTTTTAAAATTCCAATGACCACATATTATGTAAGATATTTAATTTTTTATATGTAAAATTTAATTGTTCACTTAAGAAACTTAAATAGTAGGTTTTAGGATGAAATCACTAGAAAATTGTTAACGAAACACAGTAAGTAAATTTTCAAACATAATGAAAAAGTATAGTCCATTTTCGACTTGCCCCCCTAAAAATCAAATTTCCCCCCTGTAGAGCCTGGGACCCACATTAGCAAGCACTGCCTTAGACCCAAGTCGATGTCATGCGTCAGGCACAGGAGGCTGATCACCTTGGATACTAGAAAAAATAAATACAAAAATCTCTGGCACTCAGATATTTGTATTTATTTTTTCTCAAAGGTTTAAGGTAGTAAGCGCCGCTGTAGTGATGTCAAAGAAAATGTCAAAAACCTACCCTTGCCTTGCTTCATGGCAGCAATACAACATTGTCGGGTCAATTGGATGTGCTTCGGTATTAAATATATATCCACCGACGTCCACAATACATTCACCGTTTGGTGTGTCTATCACCGTCCCGTGTACACCCGGGTTGTGAATAAAGTTATCCGGGTCAAAAAGGAGGTATAGATACTTTGTCGTCTCGGCTAAGAAAAACGACTCCATTCGGTTCTCTTTGCGATGATCGCGGACGTCTTTTATCTGGGAAATTAATTAAATTTTATTTATTTCATAGTCCACCAGCACAAATCCATAAATATTATATATAATACATTAAAAATATAGCCAAAGATGGAATACATAATATTTACGACAAGGTTCAAAAATTTACAAAAGAAAAAAATTCATTAAACTTTTTTTTTAATCAAATTATTTTTAGTTCCCAATAAAGCCATTTCGCTTCACAGACTTAGTTCTAAAATAGGTATCGCAAGTCACAATCGCTGTCAAATGTGTCACATTTGACAGCTTTAGAAACTAGATTTAAGTTCGATGGCCTTAGACTAACCAAATTAATTATAAACACTTTTAAATTCTGAGATTTTAGCATAAGATTACAAGACAAGTCTAAGCGTCACAACTCACATTCCAAGCGACTCAGTGCAAATATGACGTATGTCAAATTCTAATTCTTTTGACATACTTAGCTTAAATGTGTCACTTACTGTCCTGTTCCCAAATGCCTAAAAGACTCGTAGTCGTGCTTTATTTAAATTTTCTCACATCAACACTAACTATGCAAAAAAACTCAGTATTGTATCGCGCAGTCCGGACATACAACGACCAATATTTAAGCCTTGACTTGTTTAAGCCATCGCGGAATATGGTATTACTATTAAGAACATCATTAGCGCAAATTCATCATGAGTATACCCCACATACACACCTTCATGGACATATCCCCACTTATCACACTAACACAACCAAATTAGGTATTACTTAGTTAAATATATTGAATATTTGTTATTGTTTATTCCTCTTTTGTAAATGTTTGAATCTTGTTGTTAATATTATGTATTACATCTTTGGGTATATTTTAGTGTAATTGTTAATTATATATAATTTTTGCTAGCTGTAGGATTACGAAATAAATCAATATGTTTAACACACGGATTATGACAGATAACGTTAAAATTTGGAATATATTTTTATTTATTCTGAATAATTGCTTTAAAGACCATATTGTAACAACCATAATGAAATTATGATTGTATGCTTAACTAAATAAATATTATTTATGATACCTTCCTGTATATGGAAGACGAGAACACTGAACATTATCCATTTTAATAAGAAATGTTTTAATTTATTTTGTTACGCATAATACATAAGTTTATTACACAAAGAACATAACATTTAATACGACTTACCGTTGCATAGCCACACGGTGTCCATGCACTGTGCTGAATACTTCTCAGAATATCCTCACCCATCTGCAAGAGTATCGGATCTCTCGTTTCTCTATATAAATACATTATTGACTCTATGAGCTCCGGCCTGAGGGGATAACTCTCCCTTGATGAGGATGCCTCCCCCGTGCCAAGATTATATACTTCCGGTGTAAAACCATACTGTTTCCATACACTGTGGTAATTGTGGATGATTCGCATCGCTGTATCGCTTTCGCCTGGAACGAAATTTTTAGGTTTTGGCATTTGTCTTGAGCGCTGTCAAATATGTCAAACTTCATAAGGAAATATGCTTTGACAGCTTTTGACAGCACTAGATTTAGGTATGGTTAACGTTCTATAGTACGGGCCTTTGGTGTAATTCAATACAAAAAAACTCTGATTATTTCTAAACTCGAGTGATAATGTCTATATTACAAATTTATACTATACTACGTCACTCCGACGCAAAATATTGTTTAATGACTGATTTTAAGGCCAACAACGCACTTGCGCCCTCTGGCATTGAGAGTGTCCATGGGCAGCGGTATCACTTAACATCCAGTGAGCCATCTGTCAGTTCACCCTGTTCTATATAAAAAACATAATTTAAAAAATAGTCGGCTGATAAAAGTACACAAAATAACATTAACGCAGAAACAAATATAAAAACAATATCATTAAAATAGTATGGACGTATTATATTTAATTTAATAAATAATAAAAATTATTTAAAAAAATAAAACCATCTAAAAATGTATGATATGTAGGATACTCTTGAAATACAAAACCGATTTTGATAAAACGTAGTTCTATTAAAGAATATTTCCGATTTAAAAGTTCATCTATGACTTAGTTTATCACATACACCTTTTAGAGGTCGGTTAAAACATAAAGTATGCTCACCAATTAAGCTCAGTACACCAGGCCAGTAGGACTCCAGTGACTGAAAGACGGGCAGCGTGACGTGTCCTCGCAGCATCGTGGCCCACACGTACCAATCATCTTTCTTCAAATATTTATCAATGTTTGCACGGGCCTCATTAAACATTGACATTAATTCTGGCCTTTCCAACAATATTGCGCCTTTAAAAGATTTCACATATATAAAATTAGGTCACCTTTATTTAAGGCTAATAGGGTAATAGCAGTGTTGGCCTAGTGGTTTCAGCACGCGACTCTCATCCTATAGTACGTAGGTTCAATCCCCGCAATGGACTTTTTATGTGCGCATTTAACATTCGCTCGAACGGTGAAGGAAAACATCGTGAGGAAACCGGCTTGCCTTAGACCCAATAAAGACAGCTTGTGTCAGGCACAGGAGACTGATCACCAACTCGCCTATTAGATTGATCATGAAACAGATTAAAAAATCTGAGGCCCAGACCTAAAAAGGTTGTAGCGGCACTGATTTTAATTTTTTTTATTTAAGGCTATATTTTGTCGTTCCTCAATAGTACTTTTTAAGGCACAAGTAGTTAAGGCACTAGTACCATTTCGTCAAAGGTCGACAACACACCCGTAAGCTCCGATGCGTTGGAAGTGTCCATGGGCATGCTAATTTTTCCCAAAAAAGTATGTGATATATGAAAAGTCCTCAGCTGCTCTATTTAACGGTTTTGCGAAATCAAAATCGTGGGGAAATTAAAAGTACTTCAAGTCAATAGCACCCACAAGTATATTGGTGCAAATTTTATGTAATATATATATACATTTCACATACAAGTAAATGAAAATATATTGTAATAATATATTGTAGTAATATATTGCTTCATAAAATGAGAGCCTTAATATTTTATCTAATTAATATAATATTTTTGTGTCTAATACTCTATTTATATAAGAATTCTTCAGTCATTTAACATCACATTATACCTTACTATGCAATAATTACCTTTAACTAAATACTCAAAATAAGAATCCACTCCGCCCCCAATACCAGCATCCTGAGCTGTCCAGCGGCCGGTCATCACATCTATATGATTACCCACCAAACCAATTGGTGACCTATGATGGTACAGAGCTTTCAATGCATTGTATGCAACCTAAAACACAAAAATGCAATTGTCAACAATACAAAACAATATTTTTAATAAGTTATAGAGATCAATTAAAATTTAAAAAATTTAATGTATTCTAAATTTAATATAGACACAATATTTACGCTTATGCAGTATGGGATACTAAAAATGATAAATAGCCAGAGTTTGTTTTAGAACTCTATAAATATGTTGTTGTTATTCAATGCACAGTAAGTAATATATATATATACAATTACCTCTTCATACAAAGGGTCCCCTGTCAACCTGCTTAGAGTACCAAATTCAATGATAAATGTCCCCACACCAGCAGTACAAGTGATACTTGTTTCCCCAGGTGGAACTCCAGATCTTAAATTAATTGTTCCATATGGCATACCAGTGGTTGTATCAAATGCAGCTATGAGCCTATGAGCAACATCCTCAGCTAATCTTAATAACGGGCCATTGCATGGCCAACCAGGCTCTAATTTCATACCAGACCTATAATATAAAAATTAAAGTAACAGAAAATTATAACAAAATCAGTTTTTGTTCCTCCTTCAGTATGAGAATCCATTACTAGTAGTTTAGTTTCCACAGTAAGAAGCATTAGGAAGTTTTAGTTGATTAGTGGTGGACAAAAAAGAAGTGATATGAGTAAAGTTAATAGTTAAACCTACAAGAATTTGGCTACCTAGCCAACCAAGTTGGTAGTTCTAGTTAGGTTGTTTAGTCTTAAGCATGTTGCAGTAGTTACAATATTGTGACTAGACATACATAATAATAGGTAATTATGGTTTATAAGGTACAACTAGCCCAAAAATCAGTACAACAATTTTAATACAGATAAAAGCATTATAGAAGTATCTATTAAAAACTTTTAAAATTTAAAACACCAACAAAAAGAACTAATAAAATAAATAAGTAATTCCTGAAAGTTTAAATAATTAATTGAAATAAGTAATTTCCTTCAAGGTATGGCCTTTTTTCCATTCTTACCAAATATTAACCTTAACACAAAAATTTAAACTATGTGTATAAAACCTCTCAATATATTATAATTTTTTTAATTTAAAGAATAATAATTTACAATATTAAAATGACTATTCTGCGGAATTAGTTTCATAATATGGCAATCACAATAAATATAAATGGTTTTAAAAATACCGTCATCTAGTATTTACATCATTTAAACAAAATTAAAAACATCTTTAAAGTTACTTATGCAACTTACTTGTGAGATAAAAGATGTGCACTCAATAAACCACCAATTATTCTGATATTAGTTTCAAACACAGAAACATTAATATCTGTATCAAAGTCTTTTCGCTCCAACACTATGTCTACCACTCTATTGAATTCAGTGTAGTTTCCCATGATAACTAACATGTCCAGGGAATCTATAAGAGTTAGGGAGTAGCTACCCCAAGTATCCATGCCATCACAACTCAATGGACGCAGCTCATCATATGGATATGCATACTTTAAATAACTATCATAAGCATGCTGGAACATTTCACGAACCTCCTCTCTGAAAGAGTGTTTATTAATTACGATTTACGTGGCTATTTACTAAGACATACATAAAAAGGTACATTTAAAGTCTGTTAACTAACCGCAGTTTTATTATATCTTCTTTTTTATATTCGCGTATTGTATAACACAAATGACTTAAACTAATAACTGTAATTAAATATATATGGATTCTTGGTACGAAATGCATTGTAACAGAACTATTAGATATCGTATTTTTGACTTTTCATAAATTATAAGTTCGGCTTTGCTAGGTTACATTTTAAACATTATTTTTATTTATTTAAACCTAACATTTTTCATTTAATTTGGCACAACTGCTATACAAAGTAGTTAAAAGTTACGAACTATGTTGATAATAAATATTAATTGATACATTAAAATTTAAATGTTACGTTTTTCTACGGGATTTGTCTGTGATAAAACTTGCCAAATTCCAAGTGGCAAGTGCCAACTGCCAACACTGCAACTATGTACAAATCCTGTATAAACATAGATAAATAATACAGTCTTATGGTTTCAGACAAGTTTTTTGTTTGCAAGGCAATCAATGCTATTCTGAATTCTGGCTTGCAAACGCTAATCTTAAAACATAAATTGCTAAAAACATACCTTTAAAATTTATTTTAACAATTCCCTAACTGGATGCAAATTGTGAAAGTGCATCATAATTTGTTCATACCAGGATAAAGTTATGTTGTTATTTAAGGTTTTATCATACCTACTTAGCATTTTTCATATTTTCAGCTTGATAATTTAAATAATACCGATATTATTGCGTTAATTTAAAAAAAAATTCAATATAGTGTATATTTCGCTAAACACAGTCTTCGATGAAATTATACGGCATAAAAGTAATAAGTAGGATCAGAATTATCAATTTAGCCATATTATTTAAAAACTTGTAGCAAGTCATCGCCAAGACAACTAATCTTGATCGTTTTGCGTCACGTGACATACATAAAATATGGAATAAAACGTTTTTAAACGCTTTATAATGATTGCTTTTTATAACAATATATTTCCCACTATCTTATTACTTTTGTTTAGTTTAAAATAAAATCGATTTAAAAGTCTCTAAATTAACATCTCTACATTAATCGACAAAAATAATGGAACATTCGAATTTAACAGTACTAAAATAACTAAAATCCCAATTATAACAAAAAGAAAACAATGATTACTTATCTGTGCGAAGACAGCTTACTTTTGGTGTCCATGAGCTGACGCTATTGGTTAGAATTTAAAATATAATAGACTAAAGAGGAACAAAAACTGCAACAGCTGAATCTATCAAAATGCATTTTTTCCGTTGACGCTATTCTCATATTGAGGGTGAAATTTACAGATTTGCGGAAATATTTTTTAAACCTCACCCTCTTTTTTGTCAAAATGCAATTGTGAATGCTTTGCACGTTACGTATTTCCGCAGAATTGCCTTCCTGTATGTGAACCCCGCTTTGAGCTAATACTCGTTAAACGGTTAGTGTTTACGGAAACAGGGGCAATGGCATCGTTCAGAATTCACGAGGATCAAGAAAATTCTTCACTAGCTGCAAGAAAAGAAGCAGAAGTATTTGCCGCTGCGACTCAGAGACGTGCATTAGGTGATCTGAGCCAGTTCAAATGCAACCAGAACCGCAACGTGAAAAATGTAAGTCGAATTTCAATTTAGTTACATTTTTGTTAACTTCTTGAAAAGCAATTTAAACTTTTATCATAGGTTGGAATAACGAATGGACCCTACAAGGGCCAAGATGAAAATAGAACGGTGCGGAATATCAAGAACGAAAAGAATATCGTGCCCCCTGTAGCTCAGTTTCGCGCCTTCAGTGTATATGAAGATAATCCCACAAAACCTTTGGAAGTAGATTTAAAGAAACGAGAGCAAGCATTCAAGCCTTTCATTTCCAAAGAATTGAAAAAGGATAACTTTTTCCTTAATGCTGCAGAAAATGTCAAGGCACTTTGTGCTCAAGCTGAGAAGCAATATGAAAAGGATAAGCCTATTCTTCCTGTTAGGTAAGTTAGCCCTAATAATATGTCCTTACAGTAATTAAAGATTTATTTACCATGCTTTTTACATAATAATGTTTAATATAATGTCTTACTTGGACCCCATATATTGGTTTAACTAAGTTACATGTTAAATTAGGTGTGATTTAAAGCATAATATATGGATGGTAAAGGTTTTTGTACTCGTTATATAATTATGAATACTATGCGTTTTTAAAACCATGACTTAGAATTATACTTACTGGGTAGCTATTGTTTTCTTACATCACATCATAATATTGAAAGATAAAAATGCTTATGCATGAACAACTTAATGTATGTCAATGTGTCAAGGTTTTGTCAAATCATCAAACTTTTTCTTACTGCGCTGCTAAATAATACTATCTAATTGAAAAATTTGGTGTTAAAGTCAATCAAAGTAGAAGTGTACTTTATATCTAATGGTTAATATTTTATTTCATAATTCTTGTATCGTTGGAACATTATTTTGTAAGTAATTCTTGTACTCTTTTCTACAAATGTAGTCTCAGCCTCAGTTTTTGTCTGTTTTACGTTTATGTGTAATAGCTTAGTCATTTTGTGTTTTCTATTAATGTTTCTGTATGTAACTTAAGCAAAGTACATGTTTTGGGGAAAGAGTCATAACTATGAATTTTTAGTGGCTTTGTGTTATGATACCACTATGGTTTGAAGGTGCATGGTGGCTTAGTCATAAAAAGAAATACTTTAATTGATATTAGGCGCCTTATAGATCAAAGATTTTTAAGTTGCCTTTCTGCTTAATCACTTCTGTTTAACTGACAAATCTGAATCTGGTATATTACCTTATCTAGAAAACCCCTACAAGAAAAGAAAGAGGTAGAAGATAAGAAAGAACAGAAAGCTCTTAAAGATGATATTGAGTCACCAATGTCTGTAGTAGACTCAAGTATACTGTCTATGTCAATTTCCAAGAATGAGAGCCAGCTAGATGTAATTGATGAAGATGCGACAACAGCTCAGACTAACAGGGAATTGTTTTTCCATGTCGTGGAATATAGACAAGATATTTATGACTATATGAGAGAGATAGAGGTAAGCATCAGATGTTACACTTAAGTGAGAACTATCAACACTTAAACAAAAACCCAAGAAAATATTAAAGACTTACATTTTTAAACATGTACATTGTACACAAGTTTAGTTTTAACATTTAAATTCTAATTCTTTGTCAACATGGGACAGTTTTGTCAACACCTCATTTCTTCTTTCTTCCTTAGTAGTTTTTAACATTCCGAATAGTGTTAGACATTTTTTTTACTAATTTAGGTTTTGTCAACCACACAATAATAATATTATATAAACCAACAAAAAAATGAATTAAAAACAATAAAAATAATTTCATTTCTTAATGACACATTTCATTTATACAGGTAAAGAACCGTGCCAATCCCCGCTACATGCGTAAGCAACCGGATATCACTCAAGTTATGAGATCTATTCTTATTGACTGGCTTGTTGAGGTGTGTGATGAATACAATCAGCAGAGTGAGACATTGCACCTGGCTGTCTCATATGTTGACAGATTCCTGTCTTATATGAGTGTGGTACGCACAAAACTTCAGCTTGTTGGTACTGCTGCTACATACATTGCCTCGTAAGTTTAATTCTTTGTTATTAGCAAGGTAGATATTACAATTAATTTCTAATAAAAAAAAAACTATTTTACTTAATGATTTCAATTATTTGGATAAATACCTTCAGTGTTTATTTTTTTATCACTTTAATTTTGCTTAATGTTAGTGTCCTTGTCTAAGTTTCATGTGGAAACTGCCTTAAGAAGGCTGTATAATAGCAGGGGAATGTTTTTGATAGGCTATTTGTTATTTGAAAAATGTTTCTGCCCATGCCACTTAAATTGACCTGTGTAATGCTACTTTTAAAACCTCCAGGAAATATGAAGAAGTATACCCACCGGAAGTATCAGAGTTTGTCTACATAACTGATGACACATACACAAAGAAGGAAGTGTTGCGTATGGAACATCTAATACTGAAAGTGTTGTCTTTTGACCTCTCAACACCGACATCTTTGGCTTTCCTATCACTCTACTGCATATCTAATGCTCTCTCCAAGAAAATCTTTCATTTAGCTGCGGTGAGTATATTTAGTATCTATGACTCAAAATATTATTTATTAATATTGGTTGTATAGTAAAAGCACTGGAAGTGTGCTAAACATTTAAATTTTTCCATTTTATTAAATTCTCTTTAAATATATTGTATTATTGATACTGTTTTTAGCATTGCAGCCTTATTTATGAAGACAATAAACAAAATAATATAAAAGTAATAATTATTATTCTGCCTGTTTTGAACACAGAGATTATTCCTTATATGTACTTAATGGACATAATAATTTATTTCAGACATTGAAAGTAGTATGAAGCAGACAAGCAATTATGAATTATTTTAATTTTTTGTAATCGAACAAGCTTTTGTAGTCTGGCTGTCACTGTATTATATAGTTATTTTGTCAAGGAACGTGGCAATGATAAAAATTATTTATTTCCAGTACATAGCAGAGTTGTCATTACTGGAATCGGACCCCTACCTTCAATTCAAGCCCTCTATAATAGCAGCTAGTGCTTTGGCCACAGCACGCCATTGTCTTCTTTGTGAAAGACAGGACTGCAGTATTAGGACCGAAGAGGAAGACCAGGGATTACGGCCTCAATGTGCTAACATAGGTGAGTTAAAGTGAAACTTATGAAGAAGTAGGTGTTCAAATATCAATATGAGTTAGAAATACTTGTCATTCATTCAAAGTACTATCGGGCATAATCATACCTGGTATGACAATATATGGATTATAGGTGTCATTGCTTATAAACGTTGTGTAAAACAAAAACTTGGCGATTAAATAGAGTGGCGGAGAGTTTATTGCCAGTTCTTCTCTTCCGTTCTATGCCCTTTATTTGAGAAATGGCAGTAAATGTTAAATTAGAAGCATTTAATGTATTTTTTTTGACGTTCATAACTGCTTTGTCTAAATAAACAGTATTTTTGATTAATTTGTTGATTACGCCTTCTTGTAGTCAGAAAAAGGTTAAAACAAGATTTTTTTGATGTTTCTGTTTTTAAAGGCAGCTGAAGCGGAATGCTTTGAAATAAGAGTTTTTGAAAGAAACCGAAGGAAAATTCATATAGAACTAAATAATCAATTTTAAAAATATCTTGTTGTCATAGAAGTTCCTTACTACTTACAGCGTTTCATTGTTCATTAAATAAAGAACGTATTTGCGTCCATATTTCAAGGATCTTGTAAATTATTATTTTGCTTTGAGTTATAGAATAAAATATAATTTAATAATAGGATTGAACTAGTTAGTACTAGATAGTACTAGGCTTCGAACTAATATTTCAAGATATCTTTTCTCTTGAATTAATTGCAGCTTGGCCAGCGGCGTTGGCGCAAAGCACGGGTTACGCGGTCCGTGAGTTGGAGCCTTGCGCCCGCGAGTTGGCTCGTACTCACGCGCACGCATCTGCGCAGTCTTATCGCGCTATTCCCGACAAGTACTCCAACAACAAGTGAGTGTCACTATTACCTAAATTGACATGAAAGGGTACCTAAGCTAAATCCTATTGTAAATTAATAATCTATTGTTCTTGAGACTTATTGTTCCTAGATTTATGAATGATTATTGATTTTGTTTTGATACACAATGAATACTCATTATGACTTACCATAGAAAAAAAATTTTAAAAGTCAGGGTTTTAGCACACTACCTTTAAGTACAAAATCATATGCTTAGTCACTAGGCTTACACTTACTAGGAATTGAATCTTATATTATGTTTTAGATTTACAAAATCTAATCATTAGAAAAAGTATATGTATAAATAAATCAGTGGTGCTACAACCTCTTTAGGTCTGGGCCTCAGACTTCTGAATCTGTTTCATGATCATTTTTCAATCTAATAGGCAAGTAGATGATCAGCCTCCAGTGCCTGACACACGCCGTCGACTTTTTGAGTCTAAGACATGTCGGTTTCCTCACGATGTTTTCCTTCACAGTACGAGCAAGTGTTAATTGGGCACATAGAAAGAAAGTCCATTGGTGCACAGCCGCGGATCGAACCTACGACCTCAGGGATCACTAGGCCAACACTGCTCCTTGGAAAAAGTATTTATTTTATAAAATTAAATTTCAGATATGATGCAGTTTCAACTATTGAACCGAAGCCAATGTACCCAGTAGGGAAATACCAACCGCCAGCGCCACCTGCCGCTCGGAATAACGAAACCGCGCGCACTGGATAGGATCAATACAACTTAAGGAACCATAAATCATGTATCTGGACTCTTTATGCTTAAGGAAATCTCATTCGAGAAAACTAATTCTCACTTTTGAGTATTGAAAGCACAACTGGAATCTTGAGTGATGCTTAATCATGTTCCAAAATGCTGGAATTCTAATTGAAATGTTTGTGCGTTTAAGTGCTTCTTACAATTAAAAAACTTTTTATGAGGAATTATCTTTTTAAAGGCAATGACGAATATTCATATTTAATGATATTGGTAATCATGTTGCAAAAACAATTACAGGTTGATTAACCTCCTTTTTTGAGTCGGTTCATAATATTGCCAATGATTTTGTATTTTTTGTCGTTCTTGTCCTTGATAAATTGTGTAAACATTTGATAATGACTTGTACGTATGTTGTATTTTGTGACGGTTTCAAGGAACTGAAATTGATATTTGCGTTAAGGCGGTTAAATGTTAGACCTTCGTGGACCAACTAGATGTATGTTAAAAGTCAATTAGGCTTATTTTAGTATAATTTGTGGTTGTAATGCATTTTCTATACCTTTGTGGATGTTTCAACTGCCAACACTTAGTTCGTTCACTTTGTTAGTAAATTATTATTATTTTTGAGATGTAAGGTATGTTTTTAATGTTGATAGGTAGTTTTTAATGTAATTTAATAATTTTAATATAATAAATCTGCATATTCAGCGTTTCTAGTGGAGCCAAGTTTGAGCTATTTATAACGATAATATATGGTATTTAAATAAATTTGTGTTTTATTTAACCTCACTTGGGTGGTCCTTTCATCAAATAAATGATTTCAAATGACTTAATGCAAATTGCGTTACTGTGTTATAACTCATGCATATATAATTTTCCATAAGCCTTCCATTATACCTTTTAAATTGGCAGTAGGAAAAATACTCTTTCAGGTTTTTTATGGTATCTACATAAAATAGCCTTGCGCTGTATAATCTATATAATGTATCGCCCCTGCTCCCAAATTATTTTCCAAATTGAACTATTTTTTCAGTAAGGTTCTTCAATCAATAACTTATTGCGAAACCAACACAAGAATTTATTGATTAAACTAGATTCTTTTAGTATTGAATAAACACAAAAATTTAAATACAGATAAATGATTGATGAAAATCGATGTCTATTGTGCCCTTCTGTTATGCCGGCCCTGATTGATTTCTTCATAATAATAATATTAGCTCAGCGGGAATTGTCAGAATGTTTTAAGTCGTGTTTTCTAATCCTTAAAACTAATGGTCACTTACTGTATGTATGGCACAGAATGCTGATCACGTATTTGCATGTCAATACAAATGTAACACTTAAAAATGACTGGAGAGTTGAAAGAATAGCTACTAGTTAAACTAAGGATGAATTTTAGCTGGCTGCAGATTTCACGTTTGGATGCTGTGCCAATCTTCACTTGAATCTAGAAATCCAATTAGATTTTTCGAAGCCAAAATGGCTAGACAAAGAATCTAGCAGTAAAATCTATTCGCAGAATGGGCGTCACACGTTCCGGGCTACTGATCTCGGCTGTGCAAATTGCGATGTTAGACACGAGGAAACCGCATGTGCAAAATTCTTTAGCACAGTGCTACCGGCTGTACGGTAAAATAAAGAAAAATATATTTCAAAGTAACATAAAAACGTACTGCCTAAACAATAATTTCATAGTGCCTCAATGAAGCCTTCCTATTCATCAATTTAGGAACCCCGTTACCACTACATAGCTTTCCAAAAACCTTTTTTTCTACTAAGCGTAGTTAATAACGTAAATCCCCAAAGTTACCTGCACTTTGCAAAAAAATTGCTTCAGTACCCGCCACCTATATTTATTAATAGATAATTAAACCAATTAGCTCTGTTTTCATTTTGTATTAGTGTTTTTTGTTTGTTTTTGTTTTACTTCGTACATTATTTTAGTTATTGGTCCACAGAATTGCTAACGTACATAAATACAATGATACGGACAATCGCCTAAAATGATTTTTAATATTTATATTTTGAGTATTAATATGCATTTAGCTTAAATTAAACTCTAACTATGAAAATAATGACCTTTTGTAAAAGAAACACGTATATATTATAAGTGTTTAATGAACTAACTATATAATACTATACTAAAGAGTAGGTTTATAAATATTAACAATTCCAATGTCGTGCGAGGTTTTCAGACTTTGTACTTGCAAACGGATTTTGTCGATTCAGTGGAAATTCAGTGTTTTTCTTGAGTGTACACGTTCCCGCCTTTAGCTGAAGGTGGACCTGAAACAACACAAAATTAGGTTATTTTCCGTATTTATAACAATAAATATATGTGTTGGAAGATATGATCTCGAAATCTTAAAATATGCAAAGCTATTCCTACCTAAATTAGATTCGTAACGTTTAAGATCTGAACATAAGAGTCGAATACAGAACCTGCCTTCGTAAAGTCGGTACAAAATATTATGAATTGAGAATTGCATTACGTCAACGATCGCAATATAAAAAGTTCCACAGAGTCAATGCTAATTGCGGTTTGTGGCCACATTTGAATTTATGGCGTGCGTGCTTGCATACGGAATTGTAAATGGATCGCAGCTGCTCACTGCATATCATTGTACAGTAGCGTCTATGTAGAATTCAGATAAAATGTGAATATGAATTCAGATAAATTCAGATAAAACCCAAGAATTTTCTAAAGTCTAAAATATATAGAAGAAACGACACACTGCTGTGGGTGTTTTTAGGAGCAATTTTGGTCAAACCAAATGATACTTTTTCGCAGAAATTGAACTGGACTAGAACTAGAAAATCAACGACGCATGCGGTTCAAGCTCAAGGATAGCTTGCTCTTTCTTAAATCCTGAACGTATGTCAGGGTCATAGTCATGAGAAAAAAAAACATGTTTATTATGCAATTTCAGGTACAGGTATCACTCTTATTCCACGTACAGACTGAGAGAAAAATCCGGCGTAATAAACTCTCGGTATTATTTTAAAATATCAAATCATCATACAAAATGACTATGGCAAACATAGATGGAAGAAACCATGGTTTCCTTGGTACCAATCATTAGTGATTGGGAAAGTGAAACTTTTCGAACAACATATATATATATAGTCGCTAGCTATAAAAGGTAACCAGCGTTGTTTATAAACATCGTGATATTGGCAAGAGTATCGGGAACGTGCGTGAAATGCCTATTTCAGTCTGGATTTCCAGGAAACATCTAAACAAACAGTATATAATTTAACCTTCGTTTGCCCACTATACGTCTGGTTTGCGAGACTATTTAAAAGTTATTTACGAACTGAGACGATTTGCGCAATAAATCATTCCTTGTCTCATCCAATCGCTTGTGATCTGTAAAGATGCTAATAACAATGATGCAGCAAAAAAATACAATATAGTAAAGAACATATTATAAAATAATGGGTGTTATACACATTATTATTTGTAGAACGAACGAAAATGAACAGTTGTAATGTGTCGTGTAAACTTCGACAAATATTGCGTTTCAGTTAATTATTATTAAATGGTCTTTTGGCTGGTCTTTTTTGTTTAAAAATGATTTTAAGTCTAATATTAACAGATTTTATAGGTATAATACAATCTACGGAATTATTATTAATTAAAATAACAACTTTCACCAGGGGAGCTTTGTACGCAGACATTTCTCATGTTATGATCTTCAAGGGCCATTCATCAAACCACATGAGACTACTCGTAATGAAAGGGATAGCTTCTAATTGGATAACTACGTTCAAAGCAGGCAATGTTATGTAATAGTTATTTGTTGCTTTAAAAATATTTGTTTTACGTATTTAGTTTATTATTTATGCTCTCAAACATCACATGGTAAAATAAGGACAATCAATCACTTATATAAATATGTTAGAAAATGGATATACACATGTGAAAATTACATGAGAACGAAAGAAGGCACAGCGACTTCCTCACAATCGAGTAGCCCGCAATATCGCACACATTTCCGAGGGAACTTTTTGTATCGAAGAAGTAACATAGGTCCAAGCGTCCGAGAATATACATAAGATACATGTGAATATATAAATAGCAATTATATAAGAATATAACAAGGCCAAAGAAAATAATAATAAGAGTAAATAATTAACACTGCAAGGTTGCTGAAACGACGAGTTTATTTTGCAATTGGGAATAGGTCTACTTAAACAGGGTATATCCTCCTCCTAGACCTAACTTAACTAGCTATTAATTGCGATTCAATTCATACTCGTAGCTATATTTTTAAAACCTTAATTGGATCATTAAATTAATCAACTGCCAACATCTCAAGTTTGAAGTTTGTAGTTAGTTTGGAGTTTAGCCAAATAACTGGGAAACTAGAATAAGGTGTTCATTTTTATTCGTAATATACGAGTAGATGCCGCGAGTAAAAAGGTTGACAATTTTTAATACATATTATATAAACAATGCGGTTTCTTAGAAATGTCTTACTACACTTATTTCCTATGTACCAAAGTAAATTATTATAAGCGTTACATAATTCTATAATAATTCTTTCTGTTAGGGCAGACTGTAGTTCAGGCAAATAACTGGGAATCTGCCGAACAAAAAGGTTGTAAATTGTAATAATAAAATATATTACATAAACAATGATTATTCGTAGGGGAGACCGGGTACAAAAGTAACACTTTGTACTTCACACTTGATTTGTGGCTAGGTTTTAATATTGTCATTAAATTAATATAAGCATATATAAATTCAGTTTATGTTCTTTACACTAGCAGCTCGATTTATTTTACTATGGTGTGTTTTATATGAATAACAGAGAGTTAAAAAAAAAACGTCAGTTGTTACTTTCGACCACGTAGGCAGGTCGAAAGTAACACGTTGTGGGTCGAAAGTAACAAGAAGAAGAGGTTGGTAATTAATACAATATTATATGTAATACTTGTTTATTATCAACAAGTATTTATGTAAAAAGTAAAAGTTCTGCATTCTGCATCCATCCACTAGCATTGCCAGCTCCGGCACAACCAACAGGACCCTCAAGTATCATGTGGTCTTGGAATTGTTTCAATGGGAATACGAAAAAAGGAGGTATGTGTCCTCCTTGAGCATTAATCGCAACAGCAACAGTTACTAATCTTCCACGTTCTGCTGAGGTTACTGCACCTACTTGTTCAGTTCCTTTTTGAGCAACAATCGTGCTAAGTTTTTGGACAGTGGACCCCTGTCTCATCCATATTCCAGATATCTTTTGGCTCAAATTTGTACCTATCAATTACCTCAGCAAGATTATCAAAAAATTTGCTCACATTATGTTCGTTGAAACTCTGAGATCTCAAACAGAGGCTCGGGTGCCGTTTTAAAAAACCCGTTAACCATTCATTACCAGCCATTTGACTATCGTGCCACCTTTCAGAAAAAAAAATTATCCGCCGCTTTTCTATACACTTATGTGTCGTGTAGTTGTTCTTATGCGTTGTCGCGGCATTCTGTTGGAGTAAAGGTAATTAAACCATTACGGGGACAACAGTAACTTGTTACTTTTGTACCCATAGGACTATGTTACTTTTGTACCCTTCCTCATTTTTGTTGAAACATGAAATATAACCTTAGAACGGAACGAGCTAAACAAAAACAAATTTAAACAATGTACAATCAATCTAATCAAAAATAGATATGCAAACATTCAGATTACTACCATCCTTTTACGACTATGTAAACATTAAATAACAAGATATTGAAAAACTTACTTTTGGTTTCTAAAAACACTTAGTATCCTCTCACACAATCTAACAGTGCTTGAAGTACGCGGCGACTAACTACAAGTGAGGGGGGTGCTCTCAGCTATCGCCTGACGGCGGCGGAGCTGTGTTCGACCATTGGATGAATCTAGAGAGCATTTGTTACTTTCGACCCGCCGTTACGTTTGTACCCGGTCTCCCCTACATTTTATTATAATGATTTCCTATGTACCAAAGCAAATTATTATTAGGCATTACATAATTTTATAATAATACAATTTCTGTTAGGGTAGCGACCTCCCATGACGCTTGCTCAATCAATGATACCTCGCACTTACAATGACCCACGACCATCGTGATTTACTGTCTATAAAGCCAGCCGGCGCAGGTAAAAGTTGTGTGAAATTAGAGATTAATGCATTAGTATTCTATACGAGGCCTAGTCGTGTACACGTATTAAACACAATAGCGCAATGTTATAAAGTCGATAAGACGGTTTAGCAGAAATTTAAAGACTATAAGTATGTATATGAATGTTAAATATTAATATGTCGGTAAGAATAATAATAAAAGCCCGTTTAATTTCCAATCATTACAAAAGTAGAAGACAGCTTAGATTTGTTACATAGATTTTTTTCTTGTTACCCTAATATCCTAGCTTCCTTCAGTACCGTTGATGGGAACCCCTTCACAAAGGCCTCCTCCAACTTTTTAGAAATATATCGCTATTTCTTCTCGCTATCCGCTTCCTAGTAACACGCTTGTATTTCTTCTATCCACTTCTTTTGGGGCGCCATCTTCTCCTTCTTCCCCTTCCACTTTCTTGTCTTTAAAGTACACCTTATTACCTGTGCGTGCTACACTTATTCGCCGCCCATTGCCACCTTTGTTTTAGGGAATAATGTGTAAAAATGTAGTTAACTGGCACTGCACTGGCAATAAATTCCATGCCACTTTTGTGGCTGGCTATTGGTTTAAAGGTAAGATTCAGTAACGAGACTTAACGCCAAGCAAAGTAAACTTATTAGATTTCGACAAATGGGAGGGAGAATTTCACCCTTCTTGTTTTAACGCAGATAGCGAAGAGAGTGCGTAGAACGCCAATCGCTGCACTTCTAACCAAAGACAATTTCTTTGTCTTTTCTACCACCATTTGATTAAAGCATCAACTATATGTACAGTCAACTCACGTCACTAAATTTTCTCTTTAAATTGGCATGTATTCATTTATTTATGCTTACATGAAGGCATCTTACTAGGTAATTCTTGGCCAAGGTATAAAATATACCTTCTGTGCTTAAAAGAAAACTTTTTTAAGTTGTAGCATTAGATATGGAGTACTTTATACTCCTTTGTAGTTACATAAGTAGGATCAAACGTGTTCATTTTTATCATAATATTATTGTAACATGGATAGGGTACTAACGCGTGCTTAGAAAATTAAATTATACGGTTGCGCAGTATCAATCGGTAGAGATGTTTGATTAGTCTGGTATGTTGGTTCCATGCGAAGCCGGTTTAATTAATATACAATTTAGTTCGATGCATTGGAGCTAATGAACAATTTTTTTTGTATATGTTTTTAATACTAAAATGTATTAAATTGAACCAGAGTTTAGGAATAAAACGAAAAATGAGAGAAGTAAGCCTAGTGGCAGCATAGGCTTGATCGTAGGTTCGAACCCCGGATGTGCACCATTTGACTTTCTGTCTAAGTGTGTATGTAAAACTCGCTCGAACGGTGAAGGAAAACATCGTACGAAACCGACATGTCTTAGATCCAAAAAGTCGACAGGCACTGGAGGCTGATCACCTACTTGTCTATTAGATTTAAAAATGATCATGAAACAGATTCAGAAATCTGATGCCCAGACCTAAATAGGTTGTAGCGCCACTGATTTATTTTTTTATCAAATACATAATTCCATAACAATCACATACAAACTGTGTATGTTTCGCATGTTAAGAGGATCGTATCGCAGCACTTCCGTGACCCAAAAGGAAGGGAAATTCACCAGTGAATTAGCAATTACATGGGGACGTGACATTGAGTAGCGTGTTGTCATGGAAACCATATTTGAAGATACAAAAGTTGAAGGAACAACTAGGATAAAGCGCCTTAATTATGTATTTAAAACGCTTTTACCAACGAGCATAGGTGAAAAATGCGTCAATTATAATTTTTTTTAAAAAGTGGGTGCGTACAAAGTACACATGTCAGAAGTGAAACTTCTTTGGCAAACTAATTTTTAAGACTTGTTCATATTTATACAAATCTAAAACTTTAGATTTCCGAGACATAGAGGGAGGGAAAAGGAAAGATATGTTAGGAATTTCATGAATATAATTGTCATTAAAATAATAAAAGTGTCTAAAATAATACAAATTATAAATTTAATTTTTTAAATTCATTCTTCGATAATAAAAATACGTGGCATTTTTATTTACAATTCATCATTTGAGATTTCATTAAACTATTTTGCATAAAATATAGAATACTAATGTTTCATAAATTCTCTTTACGAAATTTTAATTTTAAAAATAAAATTTCTATAAGGTAATTCGCTTTACTCACTCTCTCTCAATCGCTCTCAAACGCTCCCTCCCTTTTCTTCGACAAAAACGCTGCACATCATCGTGACGTTCCGTAAAAAAACGACGAAGTTTATAAATAAATAAATCTTTAATGTTTATAATCAGAAGAAACAAAACACACTAACAATAGTAGATAATATTTGAGTAGCAACCAAGACTGACTTATAAAAACTTAATAGGTTTGGTTACACCGTTTTAACAAAACTATTGATCTGTCTTTTTCATTATAACCTTATTGACGAAAAGAGACAAAAAACACACTGGAGTTTGGGTTGGGTCTACTATCTTTAAGAATTAATCAGTACGGTCCTACAGAATATGCAGCAAAACAAATATCTTTGACTTAGGAATGCAAGTAGATTCATTGAGCGATTTTGCTAATACGAAAGCACATAAATCTGCCGTTCAGTACAAAAACGATAACCAAGAAACTAAATTCCCATAAATCAACAATGTTATTCACAAATCAACAATGTTATTCACAATACAGTTCCCATCTAAAACATAACGACTTAACTCTCGATAGATCGATATTAAACGAAGTGTAGTCTATTATTGACTACGCAAACATCTTGAAGGAAGCTTTCGGCTCGTTTCCTGAGAGAAATGGGGCCGTCCATGACGCACGTTTTTACCTACATCCGTCCATATTTATAAATTGTTGAATTTTTTTAGTAATTAAATGTGTCAAGATCCCAAGCTTCCGTTTTGTATATCTTTACTAATATTATTTGAAAGGTGAAACCGATTATAGGAACTGCTGGTTCTGTTGTTATAGTAAACGCTACGAAAGTGTAGTTTATTAATTCACTAGGCATTTGTTAGATAATATAACTATATTTATTTATTTCGTAATCCTACAGCTAACATAAACTATAGCCAGAGATGGAATACATACCTAATACATTTCACTAAAAAAAGGTTCAAAAATTTACAAAAGGAAACAAAGAAATACAAATTTTTCAATACATTTAACTAAGTAATTTCTAATTTGGCTGTGTTGTGTGATAGTGTAAAAGTGAGGGTAAGTATGTGAAGGTGTGTATGTGGGGTATGCTCATGATTTCTTTTATGGCATATATTTACGTATATGACATTAAAATAAATTAATAAATGACTTTAAAGCTAATAAAAAAATAACTATATTAAAAAAAAAAATTGGGCACTATACGCGTATTGCTTTTAAACAAGCATTAAGTAAGTGCCCAATCTTTTTTTTGTATGCTCGTAGACCAAGATCTTCATTTAAAAGCTTTTTTACTATTTTCCTATTGACACCCATCTGCCAAGCCATCAATATCTGTTTTCGGGCAGGATTTCTTACTATCCGCGCCTTGATAGCTTTGATTACTGCTGGTGTCCTTGCGGAGCGTGGCCGGCCAGTTATTTTCTTGTCCTCAACACTGGAGACTTCATTGTACCTATCAATAGTACGGTACATAAACCTAAGCGTTATATTCAAACTTTTGAGCAACTTGAAAATGGTACTCGGAGAGTGCCCACAGCGGTGCAACGAATAACAGCTATTCGGTGTTCTTTCAATGTCCACTCCATCGTGAAAAATTACGGAAAGTGATTGTTTTTTGTTTTAAAACAATAGTCAAACATTCAAAAATATAATGCGATATTTTTTTAATAAAATTATTTTCGAAATTTAAAAATAATGTGACATTGACAGAACTTTGGGACCAACTACGTAGAATTATATACATAAAGATTAAAAAATTACAAAAATAAGTTTGTTTCTAAGAAATCAACGAATTTATACAGTTGATTAGATAAAAGATTAGAAATTTGACAATTCTACTTTTATTAAGAAATCGCACTCAAGTTACAATAATTTTCCTATCTTTCATAATGGAGTTTGCTCAGAGCTACCTTATCCCACGATATATGTTCTCTGTTGAATAATAAATAGTAACTTCACTGAGTTCATTGCTATAGCATTTCTGTTTATTCTGGTTTATATAAATGGAACATTTCTCCCAGACTATAAATAAACAAGGATTACAAAGAAATTAAACTGTTTGTTACGCATTTTAGGCACGCACATCTCACTGTAAGAATAGAATTGTATGTGACAGAGAGACAAATGGCGCGGCCATTTTATAAATTAGGTAAGTACAGATAGTACCGCTTTCTTTCCCATGGCACAAATATCGTTACCATGGTGACAAACACGATGATCTATAGTCCACGTAATAGAAAAAGGAATCTGAATTACACCAACATCGTAATGATTTAGGGTTACAACTTCGCACTTTATTATTATTAGACTAAGAAATCGTCGAATGTCATTTACAATACATGATATGTGTCAGTTATACTTAGATCTAAGTCTAGACTCTAAATTTGTTCTTCGAAAAACCTAATTCTTTGATTTTTTTTAAATTCTAATTTAAATTAATGCCTTTGCCGTAGATACCTTAAAACGGCGGAGGTAATTAATATAAATATATTAATACTTTATCATAATATCTACGATATTTATAAACGTTCTTAAAACCTTAAATGAAAACAATAAAAAAAATCCTACTTATTTTTTAAAATGCCCACTTTATCTAACTATCCCAATTTTCCAGTTGTATAATTAATATTTTCCGATCTTTTATATAAAATAATTTTTAATTATTATGTAAAAAACATTAATACTAATTCGAACATTACTATTGTCAATAAAGTCACTCTATATGCTGTATATTTACGCGGGAATTCACTGAATCTATATAAATAAACAGTTCAACGACCTAACCAATTTAGGATCGATATTTATATTTTATAGTGGTCAAAAATCAAGCAGGAAGAGTCTTCCCGGCGGGCCGAGTGAAAACCTCAACAGCGGAAGTGCTCGGTGGCAATGCTTGCATTACAAATTACTATTACTATTAACTGTATCGAGACTGTACTTATTTATAAAAATCTAATTGCACTATAAATTTATTGCATCTCTATCTGACAAATTGTGTTTACGCTGTGATGAAAAGAGAAATACAGTAGGTACTTTAGATAAAACCGTGCTGGGAAAATTTATTTTGTGTTTTATGTATAATTGTTAACGTTAAGGTTTTATTACGAAGTCGACAGGAGTCTAACAATTACGCAGTCGTAAATGATTATTTTTTATCGACGTTAAATGTCTCAAGTGAGATTAAATGTTGAAGAGTCTTATCAATGTAACCTTTTTTGTACACTAATACGATTATTTTTGTGCGTCAGTTAAAGTTTTAGATATTACGCTTTACAAAATTTGACAGTTCAGCACATTGACAGTTATCAAAAACAACAGTTGTAAGCACTCGCCTTATTAGTAAGTTTTACCTAATTGACAAAACTTGTAACATGTATTCATACAGATAGTAACAAGTATTTTTACGATAATACCTGACAAATTATCCTTATCACTTTCGGGGTGGTCGTTATAAAACACTGTATTCTAAACAATATTCTATCATTCTAGCATTTATCAAGGATATCGCAAAGTCGTGAGCATAAATAAATGAACCCACGTGCCTACTCTACTCATATAACGCCGGAAGCGAACTAGTGTGTATAAAAGCATAATCATAATTATAAGTCCGGTAACATACTGATAAATTTCATATCGCTTTCTTAAATAATTATAATTTATTTCCAACTTACACATGTACAGTATTTATATTATTCCTAACCTATATATATAATAATAATAAAACTAATAATAAACTCACACATTACAGCCAAATTAGGTACTTATTACTTAGTTAAATGTATTGAATACGTTTTACTGTTTTTTTTCCCTTTTGTTTGAACCTTTTGGTAAATATGTATTATGTATTCTATTTTTGGGTATATTTTTAATGTAATTGTTTTTTTTTTATATATAATTTTGTTAGCTTTATGATTACGAAATAAATAAAAAGTTTTGTCCGTGTGGCAGTATTTCCTCGCTGTATTGCTTATTAAATTATTTCTTATTAAATTACAAAACTTGTTCAATATCAAGGATTGAAGTCCTAGAAACGTCTTAAAATAGGTAGGACGAAGTTGTTGGACCGGTTCCAGACCCTTAGGTTGAATTATCTTCCGTGCCTCTCTTAGAAATGCCTTGCAAACCCTGAATATAAATTAATAATAATAATAAAGCCTTGTTTATTTCCATATCCATAACTTATTTTTATTATTACTTTGTAGGTTAAGAAAAATGTAGGGTACAGAAAAACGTTACGGCGCGGTACGTGGAGGGGGGGGGGGGGTCAATAATCTCCTCCAGGTATCTTTGGTTACATGACCAGCCATGGCATTTTAGTTTCAAAGCTTGCATGTATCTTCTTAATATATAAATTAAGGCATATATATTATGGCCACCACAATTAATATTATAGTACTACCCAACAATGTTCTTCATCAGTTATCGGATCGTTCAATAAATCATCTTAAATTAGAACGGATATGAAATAAATAGGCCAATATGTATGTTCCTTGGAACTAACATGGCTGAGTTTTCAGTTTGTTTACCCCGTCGTGAATTCAAAGTTCACGTTAATATAATATACCTAGTATAATTCTAGGAAAGTTATCGTAGTGTGTGTTAGATTAGTAAAATGTAAAATAAGAGGTTACTAAATTGAAATTATAATCCATTTTTATATCAGGCTTAAGTATTTCAGAAACTATAAAAACTGTTATGGGATTGAATGACCTAGGAATTACGCACAAAAAGTGCAACTAACGACCATTACTGTCTGCTTTTAGTGTTTTTTGTGTGTCTGTACCTGATAGAAAAACTAAGTTTTTGAATTGTCTCAATATATCGTGTTATATCCCTAAGTAAATGTGTTTTAGGATTGTTTCCCTATTTGTAACAAAATTACATAAGCCGCTATCAAAACTAAAAACACATTTATCACTCGGTTTTCTAAATAGCAAAGCTTGAAGGAGGTAGGAACCCGACCAAATAAAATATCATTAATTAAGCATTTTTTTTACTAGCATGCCACCACCGAGGCTTAAAGACATTTGTTTCAACTAAATTCATTAAAAAAAATTCATTTGTCTAAAGCCGACGCGAGTAATAAAAAACTTGAAATATTAAAAAGAAATAGTATCCATTCTTGTTATTATTACTAAAACATCGAGGCTTAAAGATACTGGTTTGAACTAAAATCATTAATAAAAAAATTCATTTGTCTGAGGCCGATGCGGGAAATAAAAATTTTAAAATATTATCCATTAATATTATTATATAATTATTTATTACTATTTACGTTAAGAACATCATAAATACTCTACTATATTTACGCATGCGCACTAACTATAGTGCGTATGCCTCATTTTAACATGTTTTTATTATTTATTTAAGAGAATTCTATCAAATTCAATTAAAAAACAGCATTGGCTATAAGTTATTGGGGTAGTTTTAAATTAAAACATAATAAAAAAAAATATCCACAATCAATTTCGAACACAGATCCAAAAATAAACATCCACGAAAAAAAAATTAATTGATTGGTTTAACGGAAAGTTTTTTTAGATTTTTTTTATATCAAACCATATTTCTCCGTAAAGTATAAAAGTCCATCTGACTAGACGTGTAGCCAGGTATGCCTTTAAAGAAAGTTATGACTGTAACACATAAACATTCCTTTTTAGGATTTCTTTTTTGGTATCCTCATCGTTCGTTAGGAATGCTATAACGTGTAGGTTATTGCACTTTCTCTTGTGATATTTTATTTAGAACGGAATGTACTTATGTAGACCACATTTTTATGTAAAAAGTATTTAAATATTTAAAAGGTTGATTAAATTCTACGGCGTCAGTGTATTGTGAGAGACCCGTCTAGTCAAGAAAAAAGAGACTGATATCCAAAAAAGATTCTTATTATAATTTCTGTAGTGTGTATTAGTTTTGTGGTTAGCGTTTCGGGTTATGAGATTAGTGTTAATCTTATACGGCGCTGAAACTTGGACTGTGCGAGCTTCCGAACGGAGGAGGATAGATTCTTGAAATGTGGTATTCGAGGTGGGATCCAGGATTACCTAGACAGCGACGACGAACTTGTCAATTCTTAGACAATTGCAAGTGACCACCCTGAGTGAGTCTTTCTTCAAAGTTATAGCAGGCAGAGGGCCCGATTACTTGGAGAAGCTTAGAGAAGGTGACCGATAGAATGGAAGGCACGAGACCTCGAGGATGATGCCCAGCTCGCTGGACCGACAGGCCTTAGGCACACTGGCGCTAAGGCGTGGCGAAGACAGGGGGAAGGAGGAAGACAAACAACACAAACACGACCTTCAGTAATGAAGAACGCGACTAAAGAGGGCAGCGGTTCTATGTAGAAATACGGTATTTTTGGATTGGGTTTCTACCTGTAAATATTTGTTCTACCTATGCAACCTCCTCCTAATTATTTTTTTATAGCAAAACATAAGTCCTAACTTCTATTTCATCTGTTGGCTTTCCTTCGTCTATCTTAAGTTCATATTGTGGTCATATGGATGCCGAGTTTGTGGGCACGTAATTAAATATTAATAATGTGTTATTTTATTTATTTCATCTTTCGTTACTTCAAATGATTGGGAAAACACAGATAATTAATAAATAACTGCGAAACTTACCAAGTAAAGCATCTTTGCCCATGTGAATGTTGCAGTAGATGTGGTCACTGGGAACGATGGGCTCGGCCCGTGTTTCCCCGCCTGATTCCATCAATTTCAGCTTAGCTGATAAATCGTGCACATCTGAAATTAACGAATTAAACAATTATATTTATATGATACAACATTTTGGTAGTACTATTTGTTGGCAAAGGAAATGTTTGTAATACATATAATATGTTTTAATGTAATTTATGGTTATTAATTAGTTTCAGAAATAATTTGTTTCATAAAAAATATTGTATTTCTATTTTTTTAGATTTATTTATGTGCAGTTTCACACACTTTTTGATTAAGCTACTTACTAGTTTGAGGTTAGGTCTATGTATAATGCATATTAGTAATTAGATAGAAGTCTCGTCTCGACGTAGGTTGGTAAAAAATTGAGAGTTATTTTTGTCGAATATCTTTGGCGCCAAAATGCAATCGCTAAAGCGGGCGCGGCGCTACCACAGATAAAAATCGGAATATGTCAAGTTATAGAGAATAGAAATGGCGCAATTCAGTATACTAGGAAAAAGTATATTATCTCTTTCTGTCATATTGTGTTACCAATGGGGCGAAAAGAGAAGGATGTACCTTAGTAAAAAATATTTTTATATGAATAAGCTTGTTCCATTTGGCACAGTCTAATTCAAGAATATATTGTTATTTTAATCAGTATTTTTATATATGTAATAGGGACGATTCTGTATGTAACAATGGCTACCACAGGCTACACACATTGATATTATCAGAAGATCTATGGGTCAGTTACCGGCCTTTTAGGGTAGAGCATTTGTGACTTGCATTTTTAAATGAATCAATGAATGTTTTGAAAACTTGTGTCTTAACTTTCATTTAACAATGTATCTACATGATTCTATATGTGTTGTTACATATAGCCTGTATTGTATAATTATACATTTATTTTTGATACACGGTTAACTTTTGTTTACAAAATTTAAAACATTTTGTCTCTTCACTGAGACATCATGGAATTGCGATCTAGGCTAAGAGCTAAGATCTAGATTAAGACTAATAAGTAATATAAGTTTTAACCAATTTACTAATAAGGATATAGTGTCCAATAACACTTACAGTCTCTATTAAGGGGGAAAAGTATTGTGTTCTATTTTTACACTTACCACTGTTTAGCACTTAAGACCAACGTGTACTAATACTAAGTCCTTTTTAATCTGTCGTGTCAAAAAGTTGAATAACCTCGACATTATAGAAAAAAGACGTTATTGAAACAAACAAATTTGTATTCCAATTTACAGTACATCAAAATATTTTCAGTGATAATTCATAACCGTATAATCTGAAACGTCCACAAACATCACAATTCTATTTCGGTATAATGAAATGCACACAAAAACCGCCGTTACCTATTGTTATGATGGGCAGGTCAAAATTAGTAGCGCACATGTTCACAAACACACATTGTTTACATTTGGTTACGGAGCCAACTAAACATCGTCTGAAAACTGTTTAGCTGTATATTCATTACTATTTAAAATTTTATCTATTTTAGACAGTAAATACCAAGATTTGACTTTAAATCTTGAGGACTTTTATAAAAACATATAAAGGAACCTCTTAATCTATACATTATATTATAAAGGTGATAGATTTGTATGTAAGTATGTTTGTAACGAATTGGCTAAAAAAGTACTGGACCGATTTTGAAAATTCTTTCACCATTTGAACGGTACATTATCACTGATTAATATAGTATTGATCAAAATCCCTACAAAACTACAACAATGTTACCCAAGGTGTAAAAAAATGCCTATAAAATATCTTTCATCGCATGCGCCGCGAAAACTATTGATGATAGAACAAAAAAATGTTCCACAATATTAAAGAAAAAATAGTTCCGCTAGTTCAATAATAAAATCGCATTCAGCTATGCTCTAGGCAGACGTAGCAATTAATATTCTAGACTCACGCAGACAAAATTCTACTAAAAGAATTTAGGAAGGATTGCCGTCCCACTCGAGATTATTTAATAGTTTATCTTTAACATTCACGGGACGTCGTGCAGTTTCGTCAACGTTACCTACATACTCGTGTACGCCCACATACCCACAATAATACATGGAGGTCGCTTGATCACCGTTGTCCTGAATAAATAAACTGTACGCGTGTTCTTACGAGATTTACCTTACGGATTTATAGATTAGGATACTTTTAACTGATGCATGATGTTTATCAAATTTATATGCTGTAGTTCTCATTAAACTTGAATTCAATTGAATAAATACTTTTTAGGATCACAATACTTTTTTTTTGTTTAAAGAATTCTTAATCAATTATCATTTGCTTAAAAACTTCGAAATACGGGATGTGATACGTGATAGTTAAAATTTTCACGTCTTACCAGGGAAGGCGATATTTAGATATTTTGAAATGTATATATCTAATATATAAAATTCTCGTGTCACGGGGTGCGTAATCGAACTCCTCCGAAACGGCTTGACCGATTTTGATGAAATTTTTTGTGCTTATCCGGTATCTATGAGAATCGGCCAACATCTATTTTTCATCCCCCTAAATGTTAGGGGTAGTCCACCCCTAAATTTTTTTATTTATTTTTTAGACAAAAATTTTAATTTCTATTTTTTTATGATACAACATTAAAAAATACATACAACCCCTAATTTTCACCACTCTACGATCAACCCCTATTTTTTATTATAAATGATGGCAAAACGACGTTTGCCGGATCAGCTAGTAGTATGTAATATATATGGAATGCAACCTGTTTAGCCACACTGGCCCCCTTTCCATCTAGGTGGAACCAACAACAGAGCTGTGGCGGCTTGTGATGCTACTGAAAAAGCTAAAGCATGCAAATACAGGGGTCTAGGCTCCGAATATGATTTTGTCCCATTCGGTGTCGAGACCCTTGGTCCGTGGGATCCAAGCTCTATAAGGCTTTTTAAGGAAATAGTTAAAAGGTTAGTCGACATCACAGAAGTCCGAAGAGCCCTTCGGAACTTTGCCTAAAGGGACTGCTTTTTATAATATATTTTAGTTATAATATTTTAAGGTTAGTAATTGTTTTTAGTTAAGAAAATTGTAAATGCTGTATATTTGATTTTTAATGATTGCCAGATTAAAATAGCAACCCCGAAAAAAATGTATGAATGTATTTCATATATTATTACAGTGTATATATTTGTTTATTACAATGCGATCAGCGATGAAACTTAACAGTTTTCCTTGGCGCCTTTTCCAGATAAATAAGTCTGCCAAAATATGGATCTTGGCCAATAATTTATTTTCGCGCGTATCAGTAAACGAAGGAATCGTGTTTTTTCGTTTGAAGCAAGTTTATATGAGTTCATACTTTTAAAAAGAAATGCACAAAACGATTTGTTGGTACTTAAACGTATCGAAGAGAATTTTTTTCAACAACAACTGAGTTGATTAATAATTATTTGGCCATTCTCACCTGACTTAAGAGCTTGTTTGAGCGCACGCCACTGCCGTGCATGGTAGAAGGAGAGAGTCAGCACCACCACAAAGAAAACTACACATCCACTAACAGCCAGGGTCAAGGTGGACGTCTGTACGTCCCACACGATATCATCACTCTCAGTCACTTCACTGTAATCCGTGTAATCATAATATTCGTAATCACTTGTGTCACTCGCGTTGGAGTCCTCCTTCCGGGGTGTGTTGAATGGAAAGATGCGGACCTCGTATAAAGGCTGGCATATAGTGTCCCTGTGTACTTCACAGGGATATTTGACAGCGAGGCGGCGAGGGTCGCAGCGAGTGCATGGCATACAGACGCCATTCTCGCGATGCCACCAGGTTCTTCCACGCTCGCAGGCTCTGCTACCGAGCACAGATACGAGCGATAGAGTGCTGATGAGCAGACATATTGATATTTCTCCTCGCATTACCTGTGAAGTTCAGAAATGAAACTGTGTAAGCCAAGAAGCAGGCCTTGATGGCAGTAAGTATTTTACTCAACGATCAAGTAGGTCTTCCGTGTTTAAACTGAGTTTTGGGTGACGAAAACCAAATACAAAAAATTTCTTATAAAATTCAAGGACAATACAACAATACTAATATTGTATTATTACATTTAATATTAGTAAACAAATGCATCGTGCTCGCTTTCGCATTTTATATCGAATAAAATAGTTCCATAACGTAGTGCAAACGAGACAAAATACTGGTTTTCAATTAGTTTAGAAGGTTTGTTGAGGTACACTTTCTAGTCTAAGCTAATGTTATGACACTATTTATGATAAGTTATACTTGTCGCTTAGTAGGTACGGTGTCTCAGTGTTACAGTCTACTCTGAAAGTCGAGGCAGCGCGAACTATGACAAATTGACAACCAAATATTTTTATACGTTTCTATGTATAGATACTCGCTTTTGAAAAATGGGAGGCAATTAGTGCTAAGTCTCTCACTAGATTGTCAGTAAATTGGAGTTTTTACATATAAGTATGGAGTTACTAGAATACTGTGATACTACCAGTCATTGTAGTAGACAGCAAGTCTTAGTAACTTGCCATTTTAATTCCCAATCCGATTTTAATATAATACTTCATACAGCTATTAATTTTGCAACCTTATATATAGATATTAAAATAGGGTTTCGTCCTTAATTTAGGGCACAATTATTGAAATGGGCAGTTAAATAGTATTATTGAGTGTAGGGCCTTATTGTTTCCAGAATACACAATTGATCTTAATTAAATAAAGCTTATTATTGAAGGTAAATTTATACTTTTCTGTATGTTAATTTTAGGAAACAAAAAGGAACCGGGAAATAAGAACGTTAACAAACTACATAATTGTTAACGTAGGACCCCGAATATTGCATAGCAACTGAATTATAGGTACATTAAGACATAATAAACACATTAAGTACCTTGTATGGTTAAATAATATAATTGTTTAAAATAGAATGACTTTAATTACCTTAATGCTTAGATTCATGTAGGCTGGCTATGTCTTCAGGAAGGTCCGCATCTCAATTTAAATCAATCCTAGCTGATATTTTTAAAACATTACATCTCATCTTAGAGTGAAACTAAAAAACAACTAGTTTAATTAACATACAGTTTCTAAAGGAAGATAACTACAGTTTATGTAATTTAAATTCATGTAAATCATAACAATTAAAAAAAACGCGTTGGTCCGTTCGATTGATGCGTATGCGCCCGAGTATTTAATACGATTGACTGCAGAATATAGAGTTATGGTATCAGTAAGCTGCGCTTCGGAACTCGCGCTTTGAGTTAACTCACTACTCTGCGCAGTGCACCCGTCCGTTAGTCCACTTTTCAGATGTCAGTTGTCAGTTATCACTCACTTTTCAAACGTATAATGTCAAGTATATATTTTGTAACTATAGTCTTCCTTAAATTAATTAATATCATTATACATTATCTAATATAAATACTAAATAGTTGATATTATATAAAATGTTTCAATTATTTTATTTTAAATCTAATTATTTCTTTAGTAATTTTTTAAATAATATCAATAACCAGCGTAAATCAATATCAAGATAATATATGTATAGCGCATTTATGAGTTTTTAACGACATTTATAATGACATATTATATATTTTATATATTTTTAATGACATTTTAACGCCCACCATATCGGTTGGCTCGTCTCTGAACACCGATTACGCGGCCAGATTCTTTCACAACTTTGCATTGGCATACGATTTGGCATAAATGGTCCCTGTGACCATAAGAATACCAGATGTGAATTAGCATAAACCCGCTTTGTTGGTCCATCTGCTGACTTCGCATCTGGAGAACTATAGGTCTACCAGGATCTGATGGCAAAAAGGGAAAAAAGAAATTGACGCTAGCAATACTGGGGAAATTGGAGTAAAACGTTTTGATATTTTTTTTCCCTTAAAGCGGCTGATTGTATGTGATACATGCAAATATACAAATTTATCCAATGATCAAGGATAATTTTTGAAAATTTTACTGTGGCGAATTTGAGGTTTGAAATTTAGATGAAAACTCCAATTATTCTGTTCATGAGTTTATTAATTAATTATAGGCTATTAGAACTTGAAAATGGTTCCAAATACTGCACATCCATAAAAAAGTCTTCATATGAAGAGGAAGACGCAGTATTTAAGATAAACCTATCCTCCTGCATCTCAATTAACTGATCTTGCTCTATGAACTGATTTTCAATTTTTATTAGATGTTCACAAGATTTTCGCCATTCATCGATCCCTACTTGAGAGTAAGCTTCTTAAATCTCTTCTCTGTTAAAAATTTTATGTTACTTGCAGGTATAGTAAAATTTTTACCCGCAAGTTTTTGTTTCATTATTCCTCAGATTAATTCTATGGGATTTAACGTACAATGATATGGTGGGAGCCTCAAGACTTTGTGGCCGTGTGATTTAAAAATCTCATCTATCTGATATTTAGGTTTTTTTTCAATTCTAAATCAAAACCACCTTTCCTCTTTTTACCGGGAGTACTAAATACGCCTCTGTTAGATCTGCCCTCGGCAACAATTCGTCTTCGTGGTAGTATTAGAAACCACTGAAATAAACCAAAGTTTATAAATTTACATAATATAATACACACGAAAATCCAATAAACCAAAGTATCAAGACGTATCATTCCTACTAACCAGTCAACACTTGCACATAGCTCAATATCGATGATTGTGCATGTTCCGCACCTTGTTGATCAAGTATTCTTTGATAAACATTGAAAACAATACTTCTTGCTTGCGATCGAAGAGGTTTCTTCGACATTTTCACCACTTTTTAAAGGAAATTTGAAGCCAAAACAAAAACAATTCCTCGAAATTTCAGTTGACAACTGAAAGAATTTTTTTATTGCCATATGAAAATCGCTAATTTTTAAAAAAAAAATTTGCCATCAGATTCTGGTAGACCTATACCAATTCTCTGTTGACCCGTTACGAACTACCAATTCTCTGTTGTGCCCTTTATGGCGCTGTCGCCGAGGTAGCAAGTCATAGTTTAAACGCTCTTGCAAGCCGGCCGTGCGTCGAGAATGCTTTAAAGAGAAGACATTTTGTGATGCGACTATCGGCCAACTTAAAAAAGTTTATAACTCAGTCTCCAGGTCTTTCAAATGGGAAATCACTAAGGCAAAATCAGATCATATTGTCAGTCTGATGTCATAGTCTGTCCACGATGACACCTCTGCCTTTGTGTGTGGTTTAAGTAGACAGCGGTGTCATCGTCATAGAGGGCTAGCTCCATATTGGGAGCTCTAGGGCCGATGTCGCCGGTAAACAGCGTGAACAGTGGGGGGCACAAGGACCGAGCCTTGAGGGACTCTGGCCCTAATGGGTTAAGGGGACGATAAAGTTCCTTCTTCGCGTTAGCGCATTGAGTATTCGGAAGAACGCGTTTTTCTACTTCTCGGGTACTAAATATGTATATAACCATATAACAGCATACAATATTTAAAATAAATTATATTCAAATTAATTTCCCTTACATGAAATATCTACCCTACAACTTCGTGTTTGACTATAGCGCCACCTATATTAACATAATATGTCTTCACTATAAACCTGTTAAAAGTTACCGGTCTTACTAATAAAAATCACTATGCATGAGTTATAACAAGGTGATAGTTATTCAGTGAATAGAGCTTGTACAGGTCATAAACACCTCTTTGACCAATAATCGATGTGTATTGGTTGAATAACTAAACGACCCTTATTTATTGTTACCCTGGTAACCCGCCGTGTTTGATTGACGTTTGACTTCATAATTCTGATAGAAGTCATAATTCTAATGTAAGTTGTATTTATTTTAGCAACCAAAACAATTATATTCAGACAAAGAGGACTAGAATTTTACATAAAAAGCCACGTTCTGCAGTACAAAAGTTGGGAGAGGTTAGTATCAATGTGATAGAGAAAAGGACTATTTCATTCAAAAGCCCTCAATCATACTTGAATTTTTTAGGCATCTCAAATAGTGGAAAGTGCCAAACTCCGCAACACGGCAGTGTTCCAGTGTTTGCAGGAAGAGCATGAAACCAAACTAAGGCAAATGGCTGAAACACATGAGCTCAAACAGAAGCAACTTGCCGAAGCTTACAAATGGGCTAGACAGGAGCATCTTCTAAGGCTTAAACTATTACAGCAGCAGTTAAATGAATAATTATATACTTATAAAAAAAAACCTGTTTTAAATGAAATATAACTTTTTATTTATTTCACGTCTTTAACTTTCCATACCTATGTAAATAAAACAGCTTTAAAAATATGTTTCAATAAAAGTAGCTCTAGCAGATTGTCCAGCCTGATTGCTTGGGGGCGTCTAGGTTGGCCTTGGTTCTTCTGGAGCATTCTCAGTGTCATCATACGTAACATCCAGGTCTTCTTTCATATCAATAGCAATATTGTGGAGGATTGCCAGTGCTACTATATATAATTTGGCATTTTCTAATGACACTGAGAAGCCATGAAGAAGACACCTAAATCGAAAACCATCCACCTCTATTACTCTTTTCGACATCAGCTCGCACTATGTCACAGATCTTCATAACATACTTCTTTGAAAAGCGGTATTGTGTTTTGAAATCGCCATCCGAAAGTTATAACGGATTGCACCGAGTTTGGTATGTTTTGACTTTCCTTGGAGGCGGCAAATCTTCAATCGTATGTATAAGCTGCATATCAATATTATCTAAATATTCCATTTGATCTATAAAATCTATTTTCAACAAACACAAATACCTACTAACTCAAATCTTTCCTTGAACTAAACAGTCAAAAAATGCTGTCAAACGCGAAATCAGATCAAATAACGCAATTTTTGTCCTATACACCCGTTAAACTAGGCCTCGGCGTTGTATAAGCATTGTACAAGTCTTCATACAAACCAGACACTTGTTATAACAGCCGTATACATCAAACGTGTCAATTCAGGAATTATTGGTAACATTTTTCTTATAACAGGCTTATACGATGTGCATAATTCTTTATTAGTAAGACCGTACAATTATAAGCGTTTAGAGAAATCTCGGTACGAGAGCATCTCTTTTGATTGCACCAGCCGATACTCAAATCTGTGAACTACTCCACACCTCGTTACGTCTTCAAGGGCGTCAGATACTATTCAACAACAGGACGCCAACGAAATTGCGCTGCCGTAGTATATTATAAGACAATCTCTTTGAGGCAATATAAACAAAAGTTATTTAAACGGATTAAGGCCAATATTCAATGTGGTTTCTTCTATGATTTTTATTATTGATCACACCATTCAGTCATATTGTAAATGCGGTTTTTTTTGTCGGTCAATAAATTCATGAACTGACGATCCAAAAATTATAGTTTGAAATCAAAATGTCGGTATGAAATATCGGGTAGAAGTTATTTTTACCCGAAGTTTTTTATATGTATACATAATTTATAAATATTTTGTTACTATTTAACAACTAACTTATTATTGCGTTTTAATATTATACTACATGCCTTAAAAATAAGACCAGCCCCTTAAAAATACTTTTTTCAACCATATTGATATAAATCGATCTTATGAAAATGGGATAGAATATCGAATTTGGATGGCCTCCAGGTTTTGCGATCCTCATTGGAATAATTTGCATGAGCTTATGAAATCTTTTCCCTAATTTAATTTTTTTTTAATGTTAGTGAATAAGTCTGTATTTCATATCTATCAGATGAGCCTTGCCACTTGTTCTAAAAAAAGTCTGTGGCATATAATTTTCTGTGATTGAAAAATTGACAAATGTAGCCGGTTTGTCATTACTAAATCCTGCGTGTCATACCCAAACCCATACCACCTTAAGGCATAGAATATACACTGGACTAAGCCGGGAGCTCCTGCCCCCTAATTACTTTTTGTTTACTAATTATTAGGAATAGCAATTCACAACTATTTCCAATTTTGTATTATTTAGATATTGTCGAACTTTTATAAATTATTTTGGCTAAATTTCTTAAAACGCATGGAACAAGCATAGCTCTTTTGCCTATTATTTACAAAAATGAATGTTTCAAATAGAAGACAAAATCGGGCATTGAATTGTCTCCAAGGTGAAGTTATTATTCAAGATCCATCAATATCTTCTACTATGAAGAATCCAGCTCAGATTATTAAAAAGGATAGCATTGGATTGCTGTACCCTGTTCAAAGTACCTACCTCATTCCTATATTCCTATCTATCTAGCCATAATTTGTCATAAAAGAGCACATCAGTGATATAATATTAATAACTTTTCTGTACCAGTTTTCTAAAACAGAACCATTCCATATATTAATTAGAGTGAGCTGTATTTAATTCTGTATAAGTCACAACATAATGGTTGATTGTCTAAGTATTTTTTATGTAGTAAAATTAGTTAGTTATTTAAATATACTTATCATGAATAGTAATTTTTTTACAGACCCACAAACTGCAGTCAACAATAACAGTTTGTCAACATCAAAAGCTGTGATAATAGTAGCAATTATCTTTTTGTCTTCAGTTTTGGCTTTAGGATTTCTTTATAAACAATTTCCTGATTTGGAAGAGTAAGTTTTTGTAACATTTATTGTTTTCTTCATATATTTCTATTTGAATATTAAATTTTCTTGCTAGAGGTTCAATAACTTATGTCAATCAAGGAGGAATATAATATATTGTATATGTATATTCCTTTAAACTTAAGACTGTCTTGTACTTTAAAATAAATAATTCTTTGTTATTATTACAGGCTCCTATCAAAAAGTATTTTATAGCCAAATTAATGACTTGCATTGGCATTTAAGACAACATACAATCCACATTTTAAAATTTATCAGCTGTGGATATGTTTATTATTCATAAGTTATGATGTTTCTATAACTAACTACTTATATAATATAATAAATTTCATTGTATTATTTTGACATTCCAGTCAAGAAAGACAACATTTGAAATTACCATGGGATCTTGATGACGCAAAACACCTTGGTCTTGTTTTAGATAGATATAAAGAAAAGTATTTTTATGAAGTATTACTAGGAGTGTTTTTGGTTTATATATTGTATCCTTTTAACAGTCAATGCTTAATGCAATGCTTATATTGAATAAGAAATTAGGCTATGGGTTATGTATAGCCATGTTAAAATTAGAGATGAATTTTTTACATTAAACCTATTATGTAGAAACATTATGTACTATATCAATGTTTTGTCATATGCAATCTAAAAATTGTTACGCTTCAATAATCTTCCATAATTAATATTCAGTTTGCAAACATTTGCAATCCCAGGCTCTTTATTCCTCAGTATACTTTCAGGATTTCTGTTTCCATTTTATTTTGCCTTAATATTAGTATGTTGTTGTTCTGCTATTGGAGCAAGCCTGTGTTTCTTCTTATCAAACATACTAGGCAAGAGAGTTGTAAAAATGTTTTTTCCTGAAAGAGCGGCACAGTGGTCCATTGCTGTTGAAAAGCACAAACACAATTTGCTCAATTACATGATATTTTTGAGGGTCACACCATTTTTACCTAACTGGTTTATTAACTTGACTGCACCAGTCATTGGAGTTCCATTGGTGCCTTTTGCTTTGGGAACTTTTATAGGTGAGTATAAAAGCTAAGTCTTTGACATGGATTCCTTATTATCATTAATGTTGAATTATTATGTGCTAAAGCTGAACAGTAATAAAGTTGTTGGCACTGAAATAGATACTTTTTTAATGGTTCTCAGTAACTATAGACATAATAAATCAATTCTGTATCAATCAATTATGTAAGAAGAAAAGACAGTTGCGCTATCACCCTTGGTAAGGTGATTTGTGTATGTGTTCTCTGGTAATTTTTTTCAAAAAGTAGATCTTTAGGTCTTAGGCTTTTTTTCTTGATTTCATTCTGGTTTTATTATGATGTTTTCATTTACCATGCAAGCAAGCGTATAATGTGCATAGAATTAATTCATTGGTTCAAGCAGGGGTTCAAACCTATGATTTCAGGGAGAGTTGCATGCTGAACATACTATTTATTAAAGAAGTAATATTTATTTATGAGTATGATTTCACAATAATGTGTATTTTTTAGGTGTCGCGCCACCATCATTTGTTGCCATACAAGCTGGTCAGACGTTGCACACTCTGACATCAACCAGTGATGCATGGTCATGGACTTCGATGACAGTACTAGCTCTGTTTGCCATAATCTCTTTAGTACCTGTTTTACTCAAGCAAAAACTTAAGAAAAAGTTTGAATAACTATTTTTGTTTGTAGTTAATTTATTTTAGATGAATTGATAGTATGATTAAATGTACATTCCGAGGGAATGATTATTTACTTTGTGTTATAATTAAGAACAACACTACAATTTCTTATACAAAGATAAACATTCATTTGTTTTATTGCTACATTCATTCAGTTCATTAATACAAAACTGAACTGAAAATTTTAGAGACATGCATTTGAAACCATTTTAAATTAAAAGTTTCTGTGGATTGAACTTAACTAAGTGCCTATGAAATAATTTTTATGACTAATTCAAAAAAATTATGTCTAGAAGCCAATACTGAGTCCATATTTTTATTTCTATAGCTTCCCTACTATAATATATTAATATGCGGAAATAATTGTAATAGTAATGACCTACTTAACTATTCATATAAATTTAAAATTCATGAAATTAATTGCGACTAAGTGACGTTCAAGTTTAATTTACCTAATTATTTTTTGTAAAAGAAAAGGGTAATATTAAGGTAGGCACCGGCCACACATTACTGGGTACTACACCTCCCGGACCGACATCCGCATCAATTTAACATATTGACCAATATTAGCATCATTGCCCACATAGATGGTCAAGGAAATCGAATCAACAAATACGTAAAATTAAAAAAGACCGCAATATTTCAAGAAAAAAAGCTAACAATATAAGCCCCTCCCTAATTTTAGTTTCTGCCCGATTACATTGGTGAAGATAAGGTACGGCGAAACAGCCGCGAATATTTAAATTTTGGACATCAACGTTCAACAAGTCATTAATCACTGATAATGATCCCTGACGCAATAGTAACAACACAATTGAGAAAAGTCTTTTGCAAAACCTGGATTTAACTTAAAGCTATTAGAAAAGAATTATTTTTACAATGCATTCTCTAGACACATGCTAACCACAAAATAATTACGATAAGATAACAGTAAGTAGCCGTGTCCCGATAATTCTGTCAATGCAACTAAAGAGCGTCGATACATCGACATGGTCTCTTAAAATGTATTTTCAATAGTATAATGTAAAAGATCCGCCTAGTGATACGTTAATTCAGTGCTAAAGTAAAATGCCCGTGACAACTTCCTGAATGGATTTCAATGGACAACAAGAAAGCGCTGGGTGGCGCTGGTCACTTCTTATATCAGCTATATTCTTGAACGTGAGTAACAAATAACAATTGCAAAATATTAACTTAGTGAAATGTAAACAGGTAAATCCTTTATAAATAATTTATGTATGCTAACGGAAATTCATATGCGTCACTATTAAATAACAACTATTAACGACGTACTAAAACAAATAACACAAAGGAACATTGAAAGATATGGTTTCTGAAATGATATACAATTTAAAGCTATGTAAAATCTAAGTAATAGGAATAAAAATCTGACGAGGAATATCAGGCGAGCCAATCTTCGTCTTTTTCGAAGTCCTGAATCATATCATTTTAATATCTTTGTTGTCAAAAAGTTGGCGTCAATAGATAATTAGAACGACGTATGCTTCGTAACTACGAGGGAATCACGCATTTCAGTGATACTCAGATTTGTACCTATTAATTTAATATGTATTTCAAATTGGGCTTGAAGTAGAAACAAAATATTATATTATAGGAGATACAATGTTGATGGATTTAGAAGGTGTAAACTGCACAAAAATAATTGTAATTAAAGCTATTGTATTAAATCAATGATTCGGATGATTCAGGGAAAATCATTTAAGTAGGTACACTGTACATAATAGTTATTTCAAGAACAAGCTATGTGCATTTCTAAGGACCTCTTCTTATACATTAACTTTAACACAATAGGCCTCACAGTACTACTCAGAGTCGTTCATTTAGAGATAACGCTTATTTATCTCTCCTAAAAAGTCTTGAGTATCATTAAAATATTTAATCTGTGTCTAAATTAATTTTTAGCTGTATCTAGTTACTTCTAGATTACTTGTTAAGTTATTTGCGAGTATATTTTTGCATGACATTCCGACATAAACAATATTAGATTTGTTATTTAGTTCTAATGGCTAATGGTTTTATCTCTCCGAGGCCATGTCAGTTGGACGTTATCATGCCGTCAATATACACAGGTGACAGATAACAAGATGTAGAAAATATCGCAATCTTATTTGTTGAACTAATGATTTATTAATAGGCACTTACTAATCGTGTAGTAACAAGTGTAACAAGTATACCTATTTTAATTGCGGTTCTGCTATGTTTAAACAATTGAAATATATAATTGTTAATATTGACGGCGTTTCAACAGATTTGATGCTGAATGAAATTGTTCCTAGAGAATAGAGATACTAGTTTTTGTAGTACGCAACTAGATGATCAGCCTTCTGTGTCTGACACACGCCGTCAACTTTTTTGGTCCAAGGTCCATTCAATAACTAATTATGATTTTGACGTTAAAGAACTGTCCCAACGCCTTTGTGTGCTATGCAAGACGTAAAGCTTGTAGCTTGCTTGGCGGTAATCTCTGGATCTACTGAACCGATTTTGAAAATTGCCACGTTATTTGTGATTGTCATTGGCTAAATATTTACCTGAACAATGAAAATACTTTTTTGTGGCAGTCGGATTTGCAATGTCGGAGAAAAAAACGGTCGAACGAAAACGTTTCTTACGATCGCTGTCTTAACGATGAGATACAGAAAAGTCAGAATGCGTATGTTTTACTTTTACAAGTAGGTATATTATATAAAATCTAGCCCCCTGCCGCGTCTACCCGTCTGTTCGCTCTAAACTTAAAAACTGGCACGGATTTGATTGCGGTTTTCATCAATATCTAGAATGATTTATAAGAAAGGTATAGATATATAATTTTCATAATTTCGGTTCACGGTTTCGGTCACGGTTGTCCCTGCGAAGAGCCACGGGTCAACGGGTAACTACTACAAAAATGTGACATTTTAACGCGTCTTAATTCAATAAAAGTATATTTAACCGTCTGATATTGGCGTGATTCAAGACAAGTGAAGAAAATTTTTTTAATAATTTGCTACTCATTATTACACACGTAAAACATTAAGCCAATCATTTAGCTTCATTGTTTATCTATAAAAACATGTGATCACGTGCTTTGTATAATTAAAATGCAATTCGTTATACGTTAACTAAAACATGATAATATAGGGTTTGATTCATTGGTTATGGATAATTACAAAATATTTTGGTGACGTCAAGATTATTAGGATAAAGAAATTGTTATCTACAAACGTCGTAATATAATCGTAATGTTATTGTGTTTGAAATTTATGAATTAATAGTTTTCAAAAAAGACGACAACTAAACCACAGAAAAGTTATTTAGAATAATTAAATTGAACACAAATATCTGTCAACTCGTTACCAGGCCATAAAATTATAAAAAAAATAATCTGTCAACTATATTATTTAGTCCAGAAATCCTTTGGTACATCAAAACTACTGAACTGATTTTAATAATTGTTGGATTGTTCAAGTTGGAATCTAATTGAAATCAAATATAAGAATAACACTTAAAAATGAAGAAAAGGATGTAAATATACATTTACAAAATTAACAGGTGTGCCCGCGTATATTAATATTTTATTCTTTACAGTTTAAAATGTACAGGAAACTGTTTCTAATTTATTATTATTAATAATGATTAAAGTACATAAGTAAGATACTTACAGTATCCACTATATAAACAAATACTCATTAAAAAATCAGAAAAAAATACAATAAAAAACTAAATTTAAATAAGAAAAAAGCAATGACATTTAATTAAAATTCAATAAAAGTAATAAAAATATATTTCAACTGTGTAGAAACGATGTCAGCCTATCTGTGTCTAATAACTTCTCTATAAATGTAGAACAAACAATACTGCGTAAACTAAACAAAAAGAAGAGAGAATAAGACTAAGCAGTGTTGTGCATCAGCATGCGATTCTCATCGGTAAGTTCGATCCCGGCCGTGCACCGACTCTCTATATATTATGTACGGTAAAGGAAAACATTGTAAGGAAACCGGCATGTCTCAAATCCCAAATCGCCGACGTGTCAGACTGATCACCCACTTCTCTATGAAATAAAAAATTGTTGTCTTTGAATCGGTTTACGGACGATAGTTTAACGTGACTTTTATGGATAAAATTGAATCATTTTAAAGAAGAGAGATATATGCGACGCAAGTGTACAACGTTACGGGACAATGAGTCGTGCTTCTTCGTGCGTGCACGCGACATTCGTCAATTGATTAGACGTTGTCACGTCAAAATAATCAAACAAACAGATTCAATCTGAAGTCAAGACCCTTATAGCGTTAGCGGGATCCAGTAGGAATTATAATTATTATACGAAAAGAGAATATGATTATTGTTAATAAAGATATTTTTTGTCTTAATAATGTTATTTCAGATATGTTTGCCGAGCTTAGTACTATCCTATGGCGTCTTGTGGGTGCACAGTTTATCCAGTTTCGATTTTTTGTCTTAATAATGTTATTTCAGATATGTTTGCCGAGCTTAGTACTATCCTATGGCGTCTTGTGGGTGCACAGTTTATCCAGTTTCGAAGGACCAGTATGGCTTGGTCTGATCACACCATCCATTTTTATGGTTACTTATAACCTTACACGTAAGTAATATCCCATTGTTACATGATCTATTCAATTGGTATATTATTAGGTAAGGTCAGGGTCTAGCAATGGGCGATTGTTTCAAAAAAGTAATGGACTCAATTGTGCGTGCGCTCTATCTATATGAGTATAAAGTTTACCCACTTATGTATTTGATATTATTCGTTTTGGTATTGGTTGGATACAATTATCTATTGGTAATTGGTATTATAATAATTTATTAATTGCAAGAATATGGTACAAAATGTTAAGGTGATACAATAGTAAATCGTTCGCATATTTTGCCACAAATGGCGCGCAAAATTGTAGGTAGGGAGGGATCTCGATATGACTCGGTAACTATTTCAAATCATTACGGGTAGAGTACATGAGGATGTGTTTGAGAGGTTGGGCCTGTGAGTATCGATTAACACTCTAGGCATGGGAAACTATTGCTGACTGTGCCGCGGCCGCGCACTTAGTCAGAGATGTACTATTTACGCATGCATTGCGAACTTATCAACGTTGTTTTAAATACAATTTAACACCGAATTCTCAGGAGTTCCATTGTACATTATTTGTTAAGATAGTTATTTTTTTCTTTCTATCAAATTTGTGTAAGGTCGCTGTAATAGTAGAAAATAAGGTTAAAATAAATTATGTATTATGAATCTCGTCACCATGTCTAAAATAAAAAAAAAATATAATCGAAAAAAATATTTTAGTAATAGTGAGATTATCGCTGGTCACTATTTGTCTTATCAAAACATAAAAATGTATTGACCCCTATCTGTTAGGATTTAAAAAAGAAAACAGCTTTAGTCTCTAAAAGCTACTTCAACTCATCAACTCAACTCAACTTCAACTACTTCGCCAGCAGCATTGCAATGTAAGAATGATTTTAGATTATTTATTTATATTTATTAGTGTTATTATTAGTTTATACAATCAAATATACAGAATTTACAATTTTCTTAGCCTACAAAGTAATAATAAAAATAATTAAAAAGAAAATTAAAACAAATTTAAATACTCTGTGGCGGTGTACCTTTTAAGGCTGGCAGCATTTCCTCGCTGCATTGCGATACTTATTCGTTGAGCGAGGAAAGCCTCAGCTCAGTTACGGTACAATCTACCAGGCGTCAACTTAAATCTTTAATTTACGCCTGTGCACTTGAAACCCACGGCCCAAGAGTCTCCATTCAAAAGGGAACAAAATCGAAGTTGGAAGAAAGACTCTTTTTTTTAAGAAAGACTCTTATATTTGAGCAATTTTACGTCCAATTTTCAGAATGCTGGTTCAGGGAAGCTGCCGACTCTTGGGGCGGATCAATAGGCTATCGAGTGATGGCAACCATTGGTCTCGTGTTTGTAGTGTCTGCTCTTCTTATCTGTGCTTTCATACCTTATAAACTGCAGTCATTTGTCTATGGCATTTCTTGCGGTAAGAAATTAACACAATCTATGAATATAATACTCCCAATATAATGGTCCAATATAAATTACCTTTATGGATGAATTTTTGAATAATTTGTAACTGTTTTACAGTACAATTATTCATTCATCAAATACGTTACTTATCGATAATTTCGCGAGATTTATTTACTTTAAAAATGTTTCAGCATTAGTGACGTCATGACATCTATAGCGATAGTCTTATCTTTTGATAACGATTAAAATAGAATATTACTTTTCATTTCAGGTTTAGGTTTATCGCTAATTTCAGCACAAATGGATGCGATTATATTTGAAACCTACGATTCTCACGTAGTAGCCGTTCGGGGGATATGCTATTGCGGCCAAGCCATTGGACTGTCAATATTTCCCCACATACTAACAGCGTTAATTGATACCTATAGCTATTCCCTTTCACATATTGTGATAGCAGGCATCATGCTACAATCGCTGGTAGCAATCATGTATCTGAAAATAGACGAAAACATTAGACGGCCCGTGTCCTTCTCTCGATATAAAGACCTATCTCAAACATACATGGTATACAGAAATGAAGCAATGGAAAGTACTTATGGAACCGAACTACAGTTACACAACCTAAACAATAAAAGTTGGAAAAGTCCTTCAGACGATCAGTTGCATAAGACAGGAGAGATTTGTGATGATGGATACGTCTCAGAGACTGTAACACCTCCTCCTAGTCCTGAAGAGAAACGACGGAATATATTCGGCGTTGATATTCTACCGCAAATACCTGAAGAAAGCGAGGAAGAAAGTGAGGAACAATACACTAAAGACACGAACAATAAAAGACGTCTTAGTGTAGCCATTAAAAGACTGAGCACTTTAGGAGATAATATTGATGGGTGTATAACAAATCAAGTGAGGAGAGATTCACAGTCAGAGGATAGTAATAAATCATTTGTAGAGTTCTTAGAAGTAAAATACGAAACTGTGACACCAATAACAGATATACGGACGGAGAGGATTCTGAATTCATTTAGTTTTCGATGCCAATCAGCGTATTTAAATGCGAGAAGAAAGATTTTGTTGCCGTCATACAGAATGTACAGAATCAGACGGAGGTTCACATATCTTTCGTATAGTGTAATCGATACATTTATTAAACCATTAACAAGATCTCTGACGTGTGGGAAGTTTTATCCAGCGTTACTTTTAAGTTTCTCCAGATTAAGTTTATTATCAATATCACTAGTGTTGTTGCCAATGTTGGCGTCAGAGGTGGAGCCGAAGATTTCGGTTCTGGAAATGAACTTTTTGATGTCTCTTCATGGATTTACATGGTTATGTTTCTTGGTCTGCACTCCGTGGTTAGCGCAGACACCTAAGAGGAATTATAAATATATAGTAGTGCTGGGTCTGCTCATATCTACAGCATCAGCGTTTCGTAAGTATTTTATAATGATGTTTTTGAAGTTATACTTCTTTAGGCGCGTTATGAAAAATTTATGAGAGTGAAATTTTACGATGCGCGCGCACCGTGACACAAAATTCAGTATGGGCGCCGAGCGTGCGCAAGCGAGATGGGAATAAGACAATCTACTTGTAGTACCTTTTAAACAAATAAAGAAGTTTTAATTATTTTTTAAAGAAATTTAGCAATGCTTTTTCACAAAGACCTATTTATACTTACAAGGTTATGAAACATACCTAGTTATTAAATTGAATTAATAATATAATATAATAATAATTATTATTAATATTAATTAATAATTGAATAATATACTAAATATTAAATATTGTTAAATTATTAACGCTTAATATTGATTATTAATTATTTAATATTTAAAAAAATAAAGAAAGCCAAAGAAGTATAACTTCTTACGCGCGTACATAAGTACACGCACCATTTTTGTTAAATATTTTCATTTTAGTAGTATGTTTCCGCCTTTACTTCTTACGCGCGTACATAATTACACGCACCATTTTTTTATACTAGCAATAGAACTATTAGTCCTTTATTTATAAAAACTAAATCAGTCTAAGTGCTCTCTTTTAACTGAAAACTGTCTCTTTCTTTCAAATTGTGTTTACGATGTGATGAAAAGAGACAGATGTTCGTTAGTTGAATCCGTGCATTTGAACGGATTTCTTTTTATGAATAAGGGGAGGAACCGATCTTGGTTTTTATTTTCAAAATATTATACACACCTTATTAACACTATTGAAATTTCATACAAAACCATAAATTTTTTAAAACTATTTTACAGCCTATGTTCATGGTGATTTTTTTTTAAATCGGTCGAGTAGTCGGAGCCTATTCAATGTAAACATATAAATAAATCTTTCCTATCTAAAATATTAGTACCTATAGATAATACTCCTAGTTCAAACCAATTTCATATACGCACGCACGTCTCTGGACATAATAAGTCTCACATCAGACTAAACAGTGAATCAAAATGATTACCTTTCAGTTCTGGCAGCAGACAACAACCACGATTCATACTCTATTGGCTGCATCGTCGCCGGTTTTGGTTTCGGCGCTATAACATCATGTTGGGAAGGGGCAATCCAGGATTATGTCGGCGCCCGAAAATGGCCTAAACTCCACAGTGCCCTAGAAACCATATCCGCAATTATGTTAGCTATATTTCTTTTAGCACTCACGTTTTTAATAGATGTGGAGAAAGGATTTAAACTTGTCATGTTCATATTGGGTATTATTCTAGCTGTGATAACGATGGTTTGGTTCGCCATAGCGTGTGTATCGATTTATTTCAACAAAGTGAGGAAAATCAGTTTACTTTCAAACTCATAATATAACAATGTACTAAAAACATTAAAAAATTATATAAAAACAGAATTAGGAAAAAAAAATTAATTACTGTACTGTACGTTATGTATGAGTTTGTTAATATCTAGTTCAGTTATGACTTGAACCACTGAACTGTTGATGCCTATGTATTTAAAAAGTAAAGTAATATTTAAAAGAGCAGTGTTGGCCTAATGGCTCCAGCGTGCGATCCGCGGCTGGGGGAACCGGCATGTCTTGGATCTAATACGACGGTGGCACAGAAAGCTATCTACTTGGCTATTACAACAACAAATTATCACAAAACAGATAAAGATTCTGAGGCCCAGACCTAGAAGGTTGTAGGTAGAACCAACGGTTAACTTTCTACCCTGATGAAGAAACTATGAATTAGATAATATATGAAAACCTGTATAGTGTATATAATTAAATATAAGAATACTGTTAATTTAATAAATTATATAACATTTTAAATCATTGGTTCTATTCCTTTTAACATCTAACACCAGGTTTCCTTATTACCGTAGTAATAAATGAAGTATTTAAGGGGGATACGAGGATAATATTAAAAGTAAATAATTACTGTTGACATAATCCCCAAATAAGAAAATCTAACACACATAGAGGTGGTGCGTGACAAGAACGTCCAGTTGTCGACGGACGTCGAGGTACGTGTGGAATTTCGTATCCTGCCTCGACATCCGATGATAAACTCACTAATACCAGGTATTATACGAACAACTCCTCTGAACAATCTTCATGATAAATACGGTAGAAGATGCAGAGAGACCCTACATCTCCAAGCAATTCCAAGGAATCAAGGTCATTGTCGATTCGAATCGCTTTTCGTAGAATACGGTGGACATTTCAACGATACTGTTTTAAAACGACATCAATAAACTATACGAGTATACCATTCCTTCGTAAAGACAAACTATGACATTAATATTTTTAGTATAGTGTTTTTTAAAACATTAAAATCATAGCGATCTAATGATCAGGCTAAGATACACTAGTTTAGAATAAACATTTACGTAATGAAATATAGTGTGGTAAAATCCATGATAACTGGAAAATACAATTTTCCCGTAAAACATCAACATTAATTGTCAAGCTGCGTTCAGAAAGTTAAAATTGAGAATTAAAGTTTCAAATCTCAAACCAATATTGATATTTATTAAAATTATAATTAATGTGTTATAAAATACGTTTTAGTCGAATTACAATTCCAATATAAATATTTTAAAAAAAATCATTTCTGCATATTATTAATTATAGTGCGAGGTTTGACAAATGAATTCAAAGGCAAATCCTTAATTATATTAATTTAACCTATATAAATGAAAATTAATCGCAAAAACTCGAAACTCGAAGACGGCTGAACCAATAGGTGTATTTTTTATTTATTTATTCCAGGAAGTTTTTATAAGGAGAAAAATTGGAAACGAACAGTCTCTATGGGGTAGCATAGCAAAATGTTCCAAAAACGTAGCTACTAAAAAGGTAGGCTAAGTAATAAAATCATATTATGGCGAAAGTTTTCAGCTAGGTAGGTAAATATAAAATAGAGAATATAAAAAAGAGAGATGACATCTGATTAAAAGTCTAAATCACATCAGAATTAACTATAATAATCAATAAGAGGCACGTAAGTCTTCATTTATATCATATCATATCAATAATATTCTCAGGTTATTATGAAATAACCTTTATAATTTATAAGCCTCATACGTAGTGTTCTGTAATTTGTTTTCTAAATGATCGCTCATCATGTAATCACTTTTGTAAACATCGAATGGAAATGAAAAAAAATTAATGATTTTATCGTATTCAGTTATCTCGGGCTACTAAGATTTTTAACTTTGATAATTTGAACAGAATATTTAAAAACATTAAAGCAAACTCTCCAATTTAATACTGTGACTAATATCGTTCCTTTCGGCTTTCTTTTCGGATTTTCCATTCATAATTATACGATAAACTATTGATATAGAATAACTTTTAAAGAGTCTCTAACTTTGATTTTGTTCCCTTTGGAGTAGAGACTCTAGGGCCGAGGGGTTCAAGTGCACAGGCGCTATTTAAAGATTTAAATCTTTAAATAGCGCCTATTGGCGCCTGGTAGATTGTACCGGTGACCCCAGAGCTGGTGCTTGTCTCGCTCAGCGTAAGCAATACAGCGAGTAAATGCTGCCAGCATTAAAGGTACACTGCCAGAGGGACCAAACTTAAATTTGTTTGATTTCTATTTATTATTTTTAATCATTATTACAATGTATATTCTTACATTGTAAATACTGTATTTGTGTGTTAGAATTGTGGCATACAACTTGATGAGTATTACAGTTAAGAATCTGTTTCATCAATATTTAACACATCAAATTATGTGTCAAGATGTATTTATTTATTATCACTCGTAATCTTAGTGTGGCAGTGTATGTAAATGATTTTAGTTTGCGCTAATAACTGCCTTGACGATGCATATTATCTTAGTTCAATAAACGAGGTAGACATTTGACGGAAAGTCTGCAGACGAAACGACGTTATAAACAACCGAGTGTTTAATAGTGTAGGTTTTATAACGATAACAATGAGGCCATGGCTCACAAGGAAAAGGAAATTAAAAAACCGTGTGTGCTCTTGTTTTTGGTATGTACGTAACCAAACCCTTTTTGAAGTTATACTTCTTTTGGCACGTTAGGGAAAATAGATGAGAGTAAATTTTTACGGTGTTTACAAAACCGACACCATCAACTAAGCATAGTCAACATTTAAAATAAAAAATGTCCATTTCTTTAATTATGTAAAAAACATTTTTTTGTGATACTTCAATAAACTTTATTTCACTAGATTAGGTTATAATATATAACTTTCAATGTATTAGATACTTTTTTCTATTGTTAGTGTCGTTTTTTTCTTCAAACGTAGAACAAGGCGAAAGATCAAACTTTTAAAAATATTTTTATCTTGTTACGCCAAAGAAGTATAACTTCTACCACGTACATACACATATTATTTTTACTATGTAAATGAATTTATTTCAATTTTCAGGCAATGGTTATTAGCCAAGTGACGTTTATCGGTGCCACCAATTCAGATTGCAAAGGAAAAGCTTTCTATTGCCTCAACTCAACTCACTTCATGATATGCCTGGATTTAGGCGACGGCGTTTCAACAACTGTGGAAGATTTTATAATTCCGTGCCCACCGCCGACAATATGTATAGAAACCAACGTTTTTGAATGCGAATATCACACAACGACCACTCCAAAACCAATTTTGCAGAGTGAAGTACCTGTAACTGAATTAAATGCACAAACACGGGATGACAGTGATTTTACGACGTTTTTACCCTTTCGGTACAGTGAAGAGGATTCTGTAAGATCCGAAAAATATTACGATATATTAGATGATCAGTTGGCAACAAGAGACACATTAACTGAAACATCGACACATCAAGAATCCACAACTGAAACAAAAATAAATGATGAAATTAATATAGAGAGAACGACATTTACACAAGAGGAGAAGAGTACTCTACCTCCGACTGTTTATACTATAACAGAAGATGTTACTATATCTAGTCAACAGGTAAAAGTAGTAGTAAACAATGAAGCATCAGACGGATATGAAAATCATTTTGATACTGTGAGTACAACTACTCTTTCAGAAAGTACTACACAAACGACAACGCGCTATGATGAAACTCAACCTACTACTGGCTATATCGATGAACATATTTCCAGCAATAATATCATAATTACTAAAGAAGAACCTCCAATACTAAATTTTTATACATATCAAGAAGAAGCCACTACATATGCACCTCTAAATTTAGATTTTTGGCCAGATGGAATAACTCAAACTACACATTTTGCATCGGATAAGCTGACAACAGTGCAAGAGACAAAAAATGAGGAAATTAAAGGAACAACTAACAGCGAAATAATTAACTCGTTAACTACAGAGATAGAGAAATATTTGAATACTTACTCAGATTATGTAGATACATTTAGTCCAATAACTTCATTTCAGGAGGCAGGGGAGATGCCCAACGAAGTAACTAACACTAATAGGAATTATGAAATAACTACAGAGTTGAACAATTACATAAATAACAATAAATTTGACACAACGACCCCATCAGTAACACTTCAACAGGAAAATAGGATAGTTAAAGATGTATTAATGACTAATATAACTGATGCTTCAAATACAGAAGACTATATATATAATAATTCAATACCGAAAATTCCAGAAGAAGATACTACAGTGAATTATGGAAAAACCGAAGACACTGCAATTAATCTTAGTAATACTATCGATGCCAATATAAATTACATAAATAACAATAAATTTGACACAACGACCCCATCAGTAACACTTCAACAGGAAAATAGGATAGTTAAAGATGTATTAATGACTAATATAACTGATGCTTCAAATACAGAGGACTATATATATAATAATTCAATACCGAAAATTCCAGAAGAAGATACTACAATGAATTATGGAAAAACCGAAGACACTGCAATTAATCATAGTAGTACTATCGATGCCAATATAAATTATCCATCGACTATAGATATACACGAATATGTAAATAATATAGTTAGTACAACTACAGAAAATATAATTAATGATGAATATGAGGCAAAATACTTTCCAAAGTCTACGACTACAATAGACGAAAGTTCTTTTATAGGCATTAAATATATGACACGCCCATATGTATCACAAATATTTAATAACGATGTTAATCAAATAACATATAAGGAAGAAGAAAATACGCATTCAAGTAGCTTTTCACCAAAAGCAAATATCAATGTTATATTAAAAAATACTCAGGATGTTACTACCAGTACTGACGTATCGTATGGAGATTTAATGGTGAACGAAATTTCATCTCAAACCGATAAAAATTTCTCGGAGATAAAACAAACAACTTCAAAAGTTCCAGTTACAGGTTATATAATGCAAGATAATACAAGTCCCTATAATCCTAAAGGAACGATTCAAAACGACGAGAAATATCTAGTCAGCATTGAAAATATAACTGTATTGAATGACATTGTGTCATCTTCAACAAAGGAGATAAATTTAGAATCAACCGATCCATTAGATTATCAAATTTCCACAGATAGTTCCCTCTTATCGCCAATCGAAACTCCGTCCATTATTAAAGATAATTTATTCGTTCCTATATTCTCAGCCCTAGATAATGTAACTGAAATCAAAATAAATGATACCATTATTTCTGGAAGGTATAACAACCATAATATGAAACAGAGCAACTATAAAAACCAAGACAAAACAAATCCGAACTTTTATACTACTTTCACACAATCAAATGCCCCTACTAGTTATTTACCGGGTTATGACTATAAATCTAATATGACAACCTTGCCTGATTTAGTGAATCCAAAAACAACATATTCAGAATTAATAAGTGATTTGAAACATGTGGACACTTACATAAAAGAAACTACCATCAGTGAACAAAGAAACACGGACGTTTATACTTTCAGTATCGAAGATCGTACCAAAACAACGGAATTTACGACTTCACCCTGGCAAAAAAATGCTGAAAGTAATAACAACCAATACGAAATTACAAAGGAGATGAATGTGATATATCATGACAAAATCCCTGATACTGCCTTTACGACACCATCAATATTTGATCTAAATAACTTAGAAACAGTGACAATAGACGATAAGTACAATTTAGAGAAAACTGTAACAAAATCTTCAAGTGAAATGAAATCAACACTATCTATATCACATGATGGGTCGAGTGTAAACAATTTATTTACATTTATTAATGACATGTTTACTACTTCATATGTGAACGCTACTGAAAGTTATGTACCTAGTAATTTTCAAGATAACGGAATCACAGAGAGTGCAAATTATATACAAGAATCAAAACCAACAAATAAGACAAAGTATGAAGATAAAAACTCCTCTTTTGTTGGAAATACTTACTCAATGGTTCGCGCTCTTAATAAATTGCCAGATAATATTCCAGACATAACAACTGAAACAATTCATAAGTTATCAACGAGGGTGCCGTCAGTTCCAATAATTGCGATAATTAATGGCACTAAGACAGTTCTTAGATACTCTGAAGATTCAAAGATTGAAGGTGCAGGTGATGCGATTAAATTACCTGCTATGGAAGCTAATAATACTAACGCTATAAGAAACAAAACAGTAGTTGTAAGTCACTGTGCGAAAACGCTGAATTCATCGCAGCTGAATAGTAAAGTACCCGTAATATCAATTGCGTCAAATATAAATAACGAAGCGGAAATGAAATCACCATCTATTGCATTGGCTCATAACATATCTTTAGATAGACATGGAACTATAGGAAAAAAACAAAGCGTTTTACCAAATATACAAGAAAAAAAAGAAACCGTCTCAGTACAGATTAGTCCGCCTTGCAATAAAACTATACCTGATACGACAAATCGAAGTAACAAAACATCACCTACCATTACTTCAGAACAATTAAATTTAACTTGCTTGAATCGATACAGCGGTAAATATCCAGATCAAAACAACTGCCAAACTTTCTACATGTGTATTGGAACAATGAGTCCTATAGTGGGTCATTGCCCTCAAAATTCCGTATTCAGTGACATCCTAAACCAGTGCACTCAAAATTTATCCCATTGTGTAAGAAACAACGAGTTTCAATGTGTTTCTCCAGGAAGGTTTAGTGATCTTTGGAATAGAGACACTTATTATATTTGTGTAAGACACAAAAGCAAGTTTGTAAGGTTTAAGCTAAGGTGCCAAAAAGGATACTTTTTAAATAGAACGTCCATAACATGTGTTGAAGATCCTGTAAATGATAAGCAGTCATTTACATTGGAATCATATTCAACATCAAGCAGTAGTAGTAGCTCGGATACTAAATCAGGGCAAATTGAAAGCAATACGGATGTTGAATTTAAATGCGAAAAAGAGGGGGTTTTTCCAGATCCTAACCATTGTAGGAAATACTACGTTTGTAAAAAGATATCGAAATCGAAAATTCGAGTTAAGAAGAAAAAATGCGATTCGGATGAGGTTTTTAATAAAAAGAAGAAAAAATGTGTCGATGAAGATAGCTATGAATGTGAAACATAAGTGTACACAGTTCGTTTATCTATTATTTATTGTAGTTTTCTATTTAACGTTGGGTAAAATATAATTCGTTATAATTGTTAAATGTGTATGATTTTTATTTGAATGTCTTATAAGAAGTATGAGCTCATATATAAAGTGAAGAATATTTGCGATTTAATAACATAACATTAAAGACGTTAATATTAAGGTACAATTCAGTCTTATAAATAAAAGTACTTTCACAAAACCTTAGAAATTAAGCTCAGTTATTAATTCTTGGCCTTCTAAAAGCAGAGCCCGCACCTTGCAAAAATTGGTCTTCATCGTCTCTTTCCAGGGCGAGGCAGAAACTATTAGAAAACACAGTGCATCGAATTTTGTTTTCTCCTCGAGGTGGTCTTTGGGGACAAAAGTACGTAACACGTGATGGACTGTCTTTACTTGTCACTGCGAATTTATAATTCTCACATTCAATAGGCTTATGAAGCTGGTCGTATGCATTAATAGGTTTACGGTTTCCAACTGGCTCCGAGTAGAATTTATTTTGTGTAGTACTATTTGTAAGAGGACATTTATATTTCTCTGGTGACGTGCATGCTCGTGTGAGACCGTTAAATATTGTTTGTCCAGAACATTGGAATTTCAGGCCTTGGAATCTATTTTTATTGGGAATGCACATGATATATCCTTTGCAGCCTGGAACGCTGGTGTCAGCAAGGCGTTCGTTACGATAGCACCGGATGTTTCTGGTTATAACTGGATCTATGTAGTTAAAAGTGCTTTCACAGACGTCTGTTGACTCTTCGTTGCATACGGTGTTAGATGGACAACGAAAGCTAGGACCTAAAACATTGCCATCTTCACAAATACGCACTCTAGTAATCCCGTCACAAACAAAGCCATAGGGACCACATTCGAGTCTACTGGATATGTAGTTACGTCCTCTGCACTGAATAGCCTGATAAACCTGAAGATAAACAATTGTATATAATGTATAGGTACCTTTCCATTTTACAAGGTAAAGATACTTTTAAATACTTTGCAGATGAGAACTATTCCTCATTGATTTTCCAATACATCAATTAGCCATTTGAAATCCGGGAATTCTTAAGTTCATTAAGTTATGAACACTTATGAAGTGCGTTAAGCACGATCCAAATGTTTTAATTAACTTGATCGTATGAAGTCACCACATGATTTTACAGCCAGTGTCAACGGAACGGAGGTAATTTGTCTATTAAAGTAAAAAACTTGAAAGACTCACCGTAATCACAAATATTCCAAAGAGTAACTTTTCCATTTTTACATAAATTTGTTGTAACTTGGTGACATCCAAATGAATACTAACGCGTAACGGAGAAAACTTTCAAATACGATTTCGCATCCAATTATCATATTTAACACTTCTTGAAGAAATGAGTTCGTGTCACTGGTTCATTGTGTTGTGATAAATATACTGGCCGAGTTTACGTTCAGATTCTAACAGAACTAACCAGATTTAAACCTATATTACGCTTTTTGCAGAACCCGACATTTTGAGTGTTGAGTAAATCTTTTTATATGCAATAGGCATTATTAGATTATTATTTACCTATTAGTGGAAAATCCACATGCTGTATCCTTGTAGCTACGTATATATACCACTAGAAATATATCGTTGGTACTGTGTAGGCCTATATTATACATATCGTAGTTTTTGTAAGGGCGTTTTTATTTCTGGTTATAAATTGATGTAATTCTTTCGTTTCCGTAGATTTATTTTTAGTTCAGCAGAGCTAAGCTCTCCGAAGCTCTGTTTTTCCGTTTTGGAAAAACAAAGAATTTTTAACCAACCGTACTTCAAATTAGTTATTTACATAAAAAAAATATTGGTTGTTTGTAAAGTAGGTTTACGATCGAGATGTTTACGTGATAACGTCTTATTGGTGATATAAGTTTTTGGGAAGTAAGGAATTAATGAAGATAACAATTTTTTCAAATTTTAAATTACATCTATCGTTTTATTCACACTTTTGATGATAAATTTCGGGTGTAAAATGACAAGTTTACTTATTCGACTATGATATACATTTTTCTTACAAAACTTAACCGCACGAGAAAATCTCCATTCGTTTGTATGCCGCTAGAGTGAGATGAGACGGGAGATCGGTCCGTCTCTCTCTCGTTATACCTGCGATCGCGCTCGTGAGGTTTTGGTGTGACACAAGTTTCTGAACATGTCACCCGACTAAAACGATTTTAACCCTTAATTTGATAAAGTCCGGTGTGACGGACACTTATTTAAAATAAATCCTGCCAAGTTTTTATTCCATGTTCATCGATTTCTAATCGATTAAATGTTTATTTATACCATTAACAAATAGTAAAAAAAAAGTAATGATTGTGGCGACATTGCATATGTCAGTTGGGACGCAAAATGTCAGCGAAAAGGCGGCCACCTGTTTTGCTCAAAGTATTTATAATTGTTTTTCTTATTTTTTGTGGAAAAATGAATTGAATTATAGATTTATTTATTAGATAATAATCATTTCAATCATTATTTACAAAAACATACGCACTTTATTACATTTTTATGGTGTTTATTTGTAACTAAAATGTTTGTCCGTCACAGCGGACATTGCTAATTGTTTTTTTTCTCTGCCAACAGCCTAATCGCAATCGCAATCGCAAGTAGAATTATTGCTTTAGTGCCGAATGAACATGCACCTTCCGATGCTAGCGAAATATCAGATTCAGAAACTGAATTGCATGATGCACGTACTAAATCTTCCACCCCCTGTCTTCTCCTGCACCATCTTTTGCATCTTCCCTTACTAACATAACTATAGATACATCCGACGATGAAGAATTACACTCCGAAGATGCTGATATTATACCAGATTCTATCGTGCGTGAAATTGGCGAGTCCTTTTATGAAAATGTTCCATCCCTATCTGCTATTCCTTCATTTCCTGCAACGCCTATAACACCAATAGGTTCTTCATTAGCACCCCGAAAAACAAGATCTAGGAAACCACCCACAGTCAAAGCCAAAAGACCAAAAAAATACAAAAAAACTCAGCTGACTTACAATTTCTACAAATTCCGGCAACGTGAAATCTAAAAAACCTTTGAAATCATTTAGTTATGATATTTATGACTTATTGTGCAAGGCAAACATGTCGGCTAAAAGAAAACAGACTGAATCCGTCAAAGTAAAGAAACCGCATGCACCCCGCCCTTTGAGTCCATTAAAATACGACAATATAGGACATTTCCCTTCGACCATGGAAGAAGGACGCTGCAGGTTCTGCCAAAAGAAAACTGTCGTGTATTGCATAAAATGCAACACAAGATTATGTTTCGTGACAGGAAAAGCCCCCAGAAATTGTTTTTTAAATTTTCATACAAAATAAACTGTACTTCGGTATCAATTAGTTCTAAAATGTTCATTTCTGTAGTTTAGCAGTGTCCGCCTCAGAGAACATATAAATCTAACCATTAAGTTCACAGTAATTGGCAAGGTCCGCTGTGACGGACACCAGTTTTCCCAGCAGTGGGCTATTGTAGATTTTTTTTTTAATTTTTCCAGAACTTTATGAAATACTCCTGAAACCACAAAATTGTCAAATTCATATATTTTGAATATTTTTACCGGTGCCAAATTAAAAAATTATCACGTCAATAAATCAGTTACAGATCTGGGCCTCAGATTTCTATATCTGTTTCATGATTCCTCCTGTGCCTGACACACGCCGTCGAGTTTTTGGTCCAAGGCAAGCCGGTTTCCTCGCGATGATTTCCTTCACCGTTTGAGCGAATTTTAAATGCACATAGAAAGTCCATTGGTGCACTGCCAGGGATCGAACCTACGACCAAAAGGATGAGAGTCGCACATTGAAGCCACTAAGCCAACACTGCTCAAGTATTTAATAAAGGTCTCAACAACATTGTAAATGTAGGTATTAGGTTAATAAAAAATTATATATGTATTGACTATTCTTTTATTTCCAACTAAATTATTATTCACTAAAAACTAAATCTAATCACTGTCCGAAGAATCACTATCACTCTCAGAACTCGAGGAATCCATGGGTGCACCCGTCTTTGCCCTGAAAAGATTTCGGTATTAATATAAAAATTTTTTAGAAAAATATCACTAAATGCATTTAATTATTTAAATTGCAAACAAATGTTAGGATAAACATTGGGAATATTCCATCATTATTCTATAGTTTAGTGTTTAACACACGTACAGTACAATTATATAAAGATATTAAATAATTCGTGGTACTTACAAATGAAAAGCTTCAGCGATGACAAGTGCCGAGGGGTGCAATGAAGCCTCAAGGGCAGATCTCGGCTCCTGGAGTAACGTCTGGACTTCATCAGCTGGTCTATTCAACATAACTCCAAGTGTCTCCACACATGCTTTCGTTGCTTCTTCAAAACCGCACTCGGCAAGGTAGGTTAGTGCAGTCTGAAATACGTTGAAATTTATCTATCTCTGCATTATAATACAGATTTACATCAACATACATTTTAAAAAAAAAATGTGTGTGTACTTATGTACACGCGTTAGAAGTAATACTTCTTTGGCGTAACAAGATAAAATTTTTCGCCTTATTCAACGTTTGTAGAAACAACCACCCTAAAAATAGAAAGGTATTTAATACATAGTAAGTTTTATTATAACGCATTATCTCGATAAATAAAGTTTAATTAATAAAAATTTAATATCACAAAAAATTGTCATTTTTTATTTTCAAATGTTGACTATAACTTCAGGGTGTCTGTTTTTTGTAGCGCGCATCGTAAAAAAATTCTCTCATCATTTTTCCCAAACGCGCCAAAAGAAGTATAACTTCAAAAATCAAATAATATAACTTAAAAAAAAACATAAGTGTTAAAATATCTTCGCGTTGCAAAACCTGTAGCGTAAATTATACAAAATATTAGAGCAATACACTCACTTGGCGATTAGTTCCATTAGCAATCCAAGCAAGTCCAAGCATGTGGTTAGAGTAAGTTGCGAGGTTTCGTCCGCCCGCGTTAAGGAATTGCAGTGGGCCGTTACTTGAGCACAATGTGTAACGGCGTCACAAGCAAGCCCAAACGTAATAATGACATTAAAAAGTATTTGAAATAAATCTTTTATACAATAGATATGTAACAATTTTGTATAAAGACACAATTTTTAACGCTCATACATAACGCTCAAACATAGAACGTTGGAATGCTAGGATGAGTATTGTAAGGGCATGCTCGGTGAGCCGTTACCTGGGCACGATGTATAACGGCCAATGCAACGGCTTACAAGCTATGTCCAAACAGGTTTGATAAAATAATACTTCACATTGTTACACAAATATACATTTCACATAGAACGTTAGACTACTTGGATGAGAATTGTAAGGGCATGCTCGGTGAGTCGTTACCTGGGCACGATGTATAACGGCCAATGCAACGGCTTACAAGCTATGTCCAAACAGGTTTGATAAAATAATACTTCACATTGTTATACAAATATACATTTCACATAGAACGTTAGACTACTTGGATGAGTATTGTAAGGGCATGCTCGGTGAGTCGTTACCTGGGCACGATGTATAACGGCCAATGCAACGGCTTACAAGCTATGTCCAAACAGGTTTGATAAAATAATACTTCACATTGTTACACAAATATACATTTCACATAGAACGTTAGACTATTTGGATGAGAATTGTAAGGGTATGCTCGGTGAGTCGTTACCTGGGCACGATGTATAACGGCCAATGCAACGGCTTACAAGCTATGTCCAAACAGGTTTGATAAAATAATACTTCACATTGTTACACAAATATACATTTCACATAGAACGTTAGACTACTTGGATGAGAATAGTAAGGGCATGCTCGGTGAGTCGTTACCTGGGCACGATGTATAACGGCCAATGCAACGGCTTACAAGCTATGTCCAAACAGGTTTGATAAAATAATACTTCACATTGTTACACAAATATACATTTCACATAGAACGTTAGACTACTTGGATGAGTATTGTAAGGGCATGCTCGGTGAGTCGTTACCTGGGCACGATGTATAACGGCCAATGCAACGGCTTACAAGCTATGTCCAAACAGGTTTGATAAAATAATACTTCACATTGTTACACAAATATACATTTCACATAGAACGTTAGACTACTTGGATGAGAATTGTAAGGGCATGCTCGGTGAGTCGTTACCTGGGCACGATGTATAACGGCCAATGCAACGGCTTACAAGCTATGTCCAAACAGGTTTGATAAAATAATACTTCACATTGTTATACAAATATACATTTCACATAGAACGTTAGACTACTTGGATGAGTATTGTAAGGGCATGCTCGGTGAGTCGTTACCTGGGCACGATGTATAACGGCCAATGCAACGGCTTACAAGCTATGTCCAAACAGGTTTGATAAAATAATACTTCATATTGTTATACAAATATACATTTCACATAGAACGTTAGACTACTTGGATGAGTATTGTAAGGGCATGCTCGGTGAGTCGTTACCTGGGCACGATGTATAACGGCCAATGCAACGGCTTACAAGCTATGCCCAAACAGGTTTGATAATATAATACTTCACATTGTTATACAAATCACACAGAACGTTGGAATACTAGGATGAGTATTGTAAGGGCATGCTCAGTGAGCCGTTACCTGGGCACGATGTATAACGGCCAATGCAACGGCTTACAAGCTATGCCAAAACAGGTTTGATAATATAATACTTCACATTGTTATACAAATAAACAAATCACACATAACGTTGGAATACTTCGATAAGTATTGTAAGGGCATGCTCAGTGAGCCGTTACCTGGGCACGATGTATAACGGCCAATGCAACGGCTTACAAGCTATGCCCAGACAGGTTTGATAATATAATACATCTAATTTTTATACAAATATACACTTCACATAGATCGTTAGAATACTAGGATGAGTTTTGTAAAGGCATGCTCGGTGAGACGTTATACGATGTACATTTTTGTACAAACTTACAACCTATTTTTTAATATTCGAATTTTTAAATTATCTAATAATGTGAGCTAATTATATAACGCCGAAAATAATATTTAATTACTATGCATTTCGATCTCAGAATGTTGAGACTATCACTATCAGCGGTAGCATTAGTACCATAAACTAACAATGTTACAACACTGTCAGTTTACTTATATACAACTGACATTACTAGAAAATTTGTTATACTAATTCCAACGCTGAGAAAAATAGACTCCAAATGATAAAATAATACATAACTGGACCGTGCATCTTATCAAAATGTCACACTCATTATTTATAATGACATGCCTACTGTAACCACACCCGTGGTTACAGTAGGCATGCAACAGTCATATGTATACAGTATAATCAATATTATATACACACAAATAAATAAATGGAAGATTGTATGTCGTTAAGGCATGTTCGTTGAGCTAAAGGCTTAGAAGGTTAGTAGTACATCAGATTTTTATACAAGTATACAAAGTACTTAAAACACTCGGGTGAGTTTTATAAGGGCATGCTCGATGGGTCGTTACCTGGGCACGATGTATAACGGTCAATGCAATGATTAACGAGCTATGACCGAACAGGTTTGATATATATATATAATACATCAGATTTTTATACAATTATACAAAGTACATAGAACGTTAGAACACTCGGATGAGTTTTATAAGGGCATGCTCGATGGGTCGTTACCTGGGCACGAGGTATAACCGTCAATGCAATGGTTAACGAGCTATGTCCGAATCGTTTGATAATATACGTATAATACATCAAATTTTTATACAAATATACAAAGTGCTTAGAACGTTAGAACACTAGGATGACTTTTATAAGGACATGCTCGATGGGTCGTTACCTGGGCACTATGTATAACGGTCAATGCAATGGTTAACGAGCTATGACCGAACAGGTTTGATATTTATATTTAATACATAAGATTTTTATACAAATATACAAAGTGCTTAGAACGTTAGAACACTCGGATGAGTTTTATAAGGGCATGCTCGATGGGTCGTTACCTGGGCACGAGGTATAACCGTCAATGCAATGGTTAACGAGCTATGTCCGAATCGTTTGATAATATACGTATAATACATCAAATTTTTATACAAGTATACAAAGTGCTTAGATCGTTAGAACACTAGGATGACTTTTATAAGGACATGCTCGATGGGTCGTTACCTGGGCACTATGTATAACGGTCAATGCAATGGTTAACGAGCTATGACCGAACAGGTTTGATATTTATATTTAATAAATAAGATTTTTATACAATTATACAAAGTACATAGAACGTTAGAACACTCGGATGAGTTTTATAAGGGCATGCTCGATGGGTCGTTACCTGGGCACGATGTATAACGGTCAATGCAATGGTTAACGAGCTATGTCCGAAGCGTTTGATAATATAATACATGAGATTTTTATACAAATATACAAAGTACATAGAACGTTACAACACTAGGATGAGTTTTATAAGGGCATGCTCAGTGGACCTGGGCACGATGTATAACGGCCAATACAATGGCTATCCAGTTTTGACCCACTTATATTTATTACAAACACGATTCATTATTAATATATTACATTCAACAGTTTATAATAGCTAGGTTAAATTATAGATATATATATATATAGATATATAGTTTTATCAATCCGTCAATTGTTGATCATGCGTGCTATATCGCGAGCACTTTGTTGATCCGAAAACCTATGTTGATCCGGGTGGTTTTTGTTGATCCAATATAATATTTTTCATACAAATGTGGTTCCGACCGGATCAACGATTTACTCCGTTGAAGTTTAGGAAACGCAACCGAAATGTTGATCCAATATACAAATCCACTCCGATAGTTGTTGATCCGATTCAAATGGGCCAATCAGAAGTCAGCAAGTCCTCCTACTGGACTTACCTAAGGTATTTGGATGGTTTAATTATTATTGCAAGACCACCTAATCAGTAACTTTTCTTTATTTATTCAGTTTTTATGTTTATAGGTATGATATATATTTATGGTAAGGAAATTTATGACGACATGCGCTTGTCGCTTACCCGATGTTAAGCTTCGTGGCCAGCTGCATGCATGCCCGCAGCTCCATGTCATACAGAGTATGTGATAGTGTATTGCACTCAGTAACCCTGAGATATAAGATCTAGAGTCTCGAAGCCCTGTTATTACTCCGCAAATAATGCCCTTCATCCCGGGACACCGTAGCGTTGTTTAGCTACCGCTTGGCCGTTGATTAACTGACAAAGGTCTGGCCTTTCCTCAGACTGGCCTTCGCAACAGTCCTACCAATACTCGATATAGTCTTATATAAGTACAATTTCTAATTGTTATTATAATGTTTAAGTGGCATGGTTACATATATTAATTAAAGTGATAATTTAGAAAGGCAAAAAATGATCTTATCGCATCATATCAAAGTTGAGTTTGGATGACATTTAGAAAAAAACATTTGTTATCAATCATATTTTTTTTATTATATAACATCTTTAATACGTTAGACATTACTAACATTTACAAAATAATTTTGAAAATAAAACAACATAAGTAACATTTCGTTTATAGGTACTTAATCGACAATTGTAACATTTATAACAAACATTATAATTAGCCAGATAATAAGAAAAAAATGTTCTCAATATTTTTATGAATAATATAACTTAAAAAACATCTTCAAAATATTTATAATCAGTCAGTCAAAGATTATAATTATTAACAGGTAGAAAAAAAATCACATACCAAATATTCTTACTACCCATTCAATAGTATATAGTCAGGTACTATCACTAAACCACTAACATTAAGGAGACATTACATGTGCCCTTGTTATGAGATCTATTATTATACATAATATATTAATTATATATTATAATAATTACTATTAATATTATGAGGAACTTGTCGTATCACACAGAATCTTCATTAAAATATATTTACTTTTTTTTATAAATATTGTTAACATACGTGTTAAGTTGCATCCAAGTCTTATTTTGAAGAATAGGTTCTTTATTTAAAACTTCCATACATTTGTTTTTGCCTGGATTTATCTTTTTATTTATGTATGATTGGAAATATTTTTTGACTAATTGTATCTCTTCATCCGACCACTTTCTATGACTGTTTTTTTTTCGTTTCTGAATTGGATTATCACTATCACTATCGCTTAAACTTGGGCATTTTATTTTTGTCTTTCTGTTATTTGGTTTAATATTGATATTTTTATTTTTAGAATCTTTATGATATATATTATTTTCTTTGGCTCGTCTAGTTTTACTTCGTTTCTGAATCTGTTTATCATCATCAACATCGCTTTCACTTGTACTACTTGACCATTTTCTTTTCGTGTTGCTTCAGTTTGGCTTAATTTTGGGGTCTTTATTTTTAGGATCTTGGTTGTAATGATTGTCTTGTTTTTTATCGTTTACTTCATTATAGTCTCCAATTTCTATATCGTCCATGTTCTTATTGACTGTAGTTTCTGGTGTTTCGATAGATATTTTGGGGTTTGTAAGTAAGATGTTAGATTGGTCGCTTTCTATTGCCGAATTTTTTGAAGATGGCGTCTCTTCCTCAAAGTTTTTAGTTTCTTGGTATGATTGAGACCTAATCGTTTCTATTATGTTACTCTTCTTCTCCATTAATGTATTTTCATATTCTAAGAGTTGAGATCCTACAACAGCTTTTTGGAGTACCTGCATAGGCAATCTATAATTTTGTGCATGAACTGATATATTATGCCCTAGAAATCCTGCCAATTGCTCAGTATAATGATCATTTTGTTTAGAATGAATTTGGGACATTGTAGCAATATGATGTCTCATTCTGGTTGATGTAATCATCTCGGGGCGTTGCAAATTACACTGTTTTTTAAACATATCTAAACACTTACCGCCCTCAAAAGGTTCTTGTGTACCAGGTCTTGGAAATAAATATTGGTTGGAGCTTGGCATTTTTAAATCTTCACGGCAAGCTATTTTTAAATCTATGTTTTCTCGCATTATTTTTGTTAGTTTAGTTAGTTTGACCGTGCCTGTTTGTTCATTAAAGCCACAAATTTCTTTTATGGCACTTACAAATGTTTCATATTTTTCAGGATCAATTGCGTCAGTGAGATTTTCAATAGTTGTGTCTTTTATCCGCAATAAAATTAAAAGAGTAGCTAAATCTCTCATTTTGGAGCAAATAGCTTTACGACTTCGTCGTTCTTTTTTCTTCTTCAAGAGACGAGCACCGTATGCTTTGATTAATGGATAATTTTTAACTACTAATGAAATTTCATCAGAACGAAGATGCGACAGTATTTTTTCTTTTAGCTCAATCGAAGCGTTCGCCGTATTGAGAACGATTGTTAAGCTGTGATTAAACAATGCTTTTCTTTTAAGTGACGGAAGAACATGTTCAGAAGCTTTACAATTTCTTAAATGTCTGAAAAATGAAGATCTTTTAAATGTACCCAAGCATGTTTTACAAGTAGCGTAAGTTGACGGACTAGAGGTACCCTGGTTGCTTCGTTTTGATGGTAATAAGGTTAAATTAGCGTCCCGATCAAAGCTATTAGAATTGTGTAAAAAAATTCCCTTGTTTCTCAATTTATCTGTATTTTTTGTAGTTTTAGCTTTCGTATTTTAGGGTTTGTATCATTAATAGCTTTATACTGAAGAACTTCGATTTCATCTGCGTGTTACGTAAAAGATGTCTAGAATAATTACGTATAGTTACAATTGCTTGACAGTAGAAACATGCATTTCTTCGGTCCCGCTTACGTTTTCTCGCCGTATTATTAACGCTTTTTTCAACTTTACCTCCTCCAAAATCCGGAATTCCTTCTATGAGTACACTTACGCCCTCATTAGTCGATAAGTTCTGGCTACTTTCCCCACTATTGACTTGTGTGTTTTACTTTTCTATTGCAATTTTTTTTCAACTGAACGACTGGGTCGTCATTATACTCATCGTTAAAAGACTAAAAGGTCAAGGTCAAAAGCCCTCGGATCAACGTTAGTTAGTAAGATTTCGCATATGAAACGGATGCACATTTGACTCGTCGGTATAATATTTGCGACCGTTACGGATCTACAAAAACATTATGTTAATGAATTTTTTGATGGCAAGTATGTTGCAAAGCGACCGATGCAGATCCCCAAACAAGCCTTCCATTTCTAATTCGGATCAAAGTATATCAGTTATATTTGTAAAAAGCCAATTATACACTGCAAGAAGGTGGATCAACATTTCTTTTAATATCTTACTAGATCAACGTTTACATATATATATATATATATATATATATATATATATATATATCTTGGAGATGGATTTGTAGTTAGCTGAATCTTAAGTGGAATAGTAGTTAAAACGAACCTAGCGAGATGTGTACCGGCTCCGAGAAAACCGATGCACCACTCGCGCAGTACGTCTCAACTGTGGAATATGTTTCTATATACACAAAGAAAATGTACACAAAATTTAGCAAGAAAAGTCGCAAATTTTAATGCAAATCGCAAACGCACGCAATGTTTTTATAAATTGAAAATACGTTTTTTTTTACAGTAGCAACCCTGCGGATATTCACAGACTAAGAGCTATAAATGTCAAGCCTTACCTTTAAACCTAAAGGATTTATTAAAAAAGCATTGCTATGACAACTTTCGGTACTTTAGTCTTACCTTCGTAATATAATCACATAAAAACTAATATACTTACAGCAGCAATACCCGGTTTTCCGATGTTAGCGGCCTTTTTCGCGACCGACGCCAATATTTCAGGTTTATCCGGTACGCCCACAGCCTGCTCGGATCGAAGCCTTCCCAAAGCCTCTCCAACAACCTCCCAGCTGGGGTCATCTTTATCGATCACGTCCGCACACAAATCTATTATATTCGCTAACGCTGTTGCTGATAACCTGTTAAACGTAATACATACATGTCGCAGCCAGCTAGCTTAATTAGCCGTTTAATCAACAGCCTAGCCTCTTAACTAAACAGCGCCGTTTAACTAGCGGCCTGAAAGATGTTCAGCCAGTTGATCAAACAGCTAGGCAAATGACTTGGATCGATGACGTTTCATTACTTGCCTAGCCTGTTGACTGTTAATTTAAATTTAGTTACATTTTATGCCACTCTCAACCTCGAAACAAAACTCTTCAAACTGTTAATATGGCGTCGGAAACCATAACATTGATGGTGTTTTCCAAAGTTAAATCAAAAACAACAAGTACAATGAAGAGTGTGGTGGGATAATAATGTGAAGTCAGCTGTCACTGACTCAAGCAATTTAATTTTTAAAGAAATATTTTTATTAAGATGTTTCATTTCTGCCACATACTCTATCGTACAAAAGGCCTAAGCATTAGGCAGCCAGTTAATTAAATGTTGTTACAAACGCTATGGCTGAACATCTTTGAGGCCGCTAGTTAAACGGCACTGTTTAGTTAAGAGGCTAGGCTATTAATGGAACGGCTTATTAAGCTAATTTTTTATCTGTTACTGGTACTAGTAACTTTTGAGCTTCAAATTACGTTCCGTCTGTACTGTCGCTGACTTCTTTCTGTTAAGTTAAAGAGTTCCATAGCAGCACGAATTTCACGATAACATGATGTGATATTACGTCAAAAAGTCTATAAGATTTTCACAGAAAATTTGTCTACATTAATTCTAATTCCTATACAAATTTGTTACTGTTCTATTAATATGGTATATTCGTTGTAAGGAAACGTGTAAATATTGTTACTTGGGTCAAAACGGCTGATATGATGTTACAATTTAAGACCAAGGACGTGAATTATATAATAAACTAGCAGATCGGCCAAGCGTTGCTGTGGGTAAGGTTTTTGTTATATTAAATAGTAGTAAACTATTCAAGGGAAACTATAGGAGAACACAAGTCATGGGGACCATCATGCGTTTTTGGTGGTTATACCATTAAATTGTAGCTTATGTGAAACGTTGGTACTTTCAACACAGCGCCATATGTTAGAATTGTGACTATCAAATAATAAACAAATATTTTGCAATAAAATAATATTGCAGGTATAAATTGAGATGTAAGCTATCCTATTTTTTAAGTTGGATCAAACTACACACGGTGTGCAAATTTGATTGATATCGGTTCGGTAGTTTAGGAGTGACAAACAACGTGACACGTAATTTATTTATATTAAGATTAAAAATTGTAATTGATATTTTTAAGTTCTAGATCATTTTGTTTATCTTTATTAAAGTATTATATATTATTCGAACAAATATTCTACTCAAATTTTTCTAATTTCAATTTTCTGACACAGAATTCCTCATGATTAATAAACAAACAAAAAAATTATTAAACATATAATTACTGTTGTGTAGGTGTCCTTCTATTTTCATTCTGTTCTTGAATCAATTGTCCAAACTTAAGCATATCGGCTGCGGCATTTCTGATTTTCTCTTTAATTTCATCTTCTGCAAAATATTATTTAATTATTCAAACATTTATTTATTTTGGCAGTTTTTGCTGCGCACCACGACTATGTGGAGCCCACAGTAGTATTTTCGAACCAATTCGACTTGGGGTCCTTCAAAGAGCGTACCAATTCTTAAAATGCCTGAAACGCACTTGCGAGGCTTCTGGCATTATGAGTGTCTATGGGCAGCGGTATCACTTATACTCCGATTTTTAATTCCGTAGAATTCTGACAGCTATCATTTTTTGACATGTCAGAGATGACAAACCTTTTGGAAAGGCACCTTGTTCAATTTCAATACGAGTCTGAACATCTGAGTCTATTTATACATTTATATATATTTGTTAGTGAATGTATCCATTTTATTAAGTGCCATTCACATTAAAAGTGCTTTTACAGCGAGTGATAATTACGTCCCTTTTCATCACTATTACAGTAAAAAAACGCAAAAGTAAAGATAACATTTTATTTTTTAAAAAGGTTTTCTAAACCTGGAATTAGTAAACAGTGATGCTAGCTAAAGAATAAAATAAAGAAATTAATTCGAAATATTGTGATTTTTAAATATTTGTTATTTCTGTATTAGGTCACTTGACTAAGTAAATATTTAGATTTATCTTTTTGTAAATAGAACGTGAAAAATACGTCGCATTTTATTTTTTATTGCCTTCCAATGGGTCAAATTTGTCCCTTGTCGGTGGAGAACTTTTTGAAGTTATACTTCTTTAGGCGCGTTATGAAAAATTGATGAGAGTGAAATTTTACGATGCGCGCGCACCTATGACACAAAATTGGGAGTGTGATTATAGCGTGCGCGAGCGAGATGGGAATAAGACAATCTACAAGTAAAAAGAAATAGAATATGCGTGAAGTTAGCAGCTATGCCAAGAATTTTGAATGAACATAATGACATTTACCTTTTAAACAAATAAAGGAGTTTTAATTATTTTTTCAAAGAAATTTAGCAATGCTTTTTCACAAAGACCTATTGTTACTTAGTTAAAAGGTTATGAAACATACGTAGTTATTAAATTGAATGAATAATATAATAAAATAATAAATAATAATTATTATTAATATTAATTAATAATTGAATAATATACTAAATATTATTCAATTATTAACGTTGAATATTTGTTATTAATTATTTAATATTTTAAAAAATAAAGAAAGCCAAAGAAGTATAACTTCTTACGCGCGTACATAAGTACACGCACCCTTTTTTAGTAGCAACACTTATGAAATGTCAGAATTCTACGAAATTAAAAATCAGAGTATAATATTAGATGAGCCTGGTGCTCGTTATTATATAATAAAAAAAACGTAATCCCAACATTGTGGATTCACCCCTCTTTTAGAGGTGGAAATACATTTACATATCCTAAATGCACGTGGAACGGGTTCGAAGCCTGGTTATACACTAACTATTTTAAACAAAATCCCCTATTTTGATTATTTATACTCTTAAAGATATATTACAAATTATTTAAAAACCAGTCACATATATATATATGTGTATATTGTATATCCACAAATACTGGTCTCGTTCGGGTATGCCCGTGCGCAGATAACTTAATCCGTTATGATATATTACTAAACATATAACTACTGTTGATAAGAGTTACAATATTTAAACCGCCGAATAGAAAAAAATAGCTTTCATTTGATATATACATATATATCTTTGTATGTGTACTTATTATCCTAGTAATAATAGCATTACCTTAAAAAAGCGATATATGTATTGGAATCGTAAATATTAAATAATTAAATTAAGTTTCACATACCTTGGTAAGAATAGCATTGGCAGAGTGCATTCAGTAATTGTTCAACAATTTTAATTCTTTTTGCGAGACCAAATACGACAAGTTGGGACCAAACTTCTGCGAGTCTATCACCAGCCCCAGCTACTTCCAATGTCTTTATTATCTGAAAAAAAAAAAACTATAAATACTGGAAAAAATTTACGCCTACCCTCTAAATGCGTGGACATTTAAAAAAGGAATAAATATTGATGTAAGTTGGGATATTTCCTAATTGTTTTTTTTTATATAATAGGGGGGCAAAGGAGCTTGCGGGACGTCCAAAAAGGGCAGTCATCGCAGCCCATAGACACCCATTTTTAGTGGGTGCGTTGCCGGCCTTTGAGGGTTCATCATTTCGATATGACTTTTCGTTTCCGAGAAATGTGTCAACAAACAAATATAAAATAATCATCAAATTTACTTAAATGTTATCCAATATCACATGTATTAATTATAAGCATAGGTTTTTATTTTTCCATACTATCGTTGCCTGGTAGAAACAGCTTGTTAGAGATAAGGCCGTTCGTTTCCTAATAACTTATGTAACCTGATTTTTATGTGTTAAGGTCAAAAATTTAGTGATCAAAAACTATCAATTCGCGGCAAACATGCGTGTGCGCACTCACCTCTTCCATTACAGATGGCTCAGGTACATATATGTTTGGTATTAACATGTCCAACAACTGTGCCGTTTTCTCGAATGGGGCGTGTCTGAAAAGTTACATTTCTTAAGTGCACACTAAAAATATTTTACAAATATTTAAATTTAATTATATTGGATGGAAGCTAACAACAGATACAAATGGAAAGTTCAGGAAGAGGGCTTTACACAAAAGGGATCCTGCAGAACACACAGAAACGGAAATAACTTTGACAAATTTTTGATAATTTAACTATTTGTATAGTAAAGCTAAAGCTTTTACTGTTTTATTAATTTAATTTAATTAATTTTCCATACTAGGGTTGCCTAAAGAAATCGCTATCTTAGGCCGCCCGTTGCCTAAACCTATTTATATCTATGTTTATGGTAATGAAATAAATAAATACCTGCATGTTACCGTGACCAAATGCCTATAATAAATGCTTTCTTTATAAGCGTCTCCTACCAACTTGTAGTTATCACCCTTCATTAGTAATGCATGTACACGCTCGGCAAGGTTTATATCCTGTGGAAAAATATCAGAATAACTAATTAAATTATTAAAAAACGTGTGTGTACTTATGTATGGGTGTCGGTTTTTGTGATTATTATATTCATTGATTTGTAAAGATTGGAAATAATCATAATAATAAATAAATAAAAAATAATTTTGTATCCTACCCTCACTTTAATTTTTTTGTGATTCCCATTCATACCACGACTTCATTCTTTTTAAATATTTTGGGAGTAGATATATTTTGCAGGAAAAATAAAATTCTAATAGCAAAGAATTATTTTAATCGGCTATTTTTTTTTCCTTTTTAGTAGGCTGTGCACCAAATTTCTATGTGAGCTAAATCTCGCTCGTATGGTAAGCAAAAACCAGCATGTCTCAAATCGAAGATTCCAGACAAAATACTGATCACCTATTTTTTATAGACCAGAAGGCAAACGGGTTTTCAATGCCAGAAGGATCGTGAGTGCGTGCCCATCTTTTAAGAATTGGTACGCTCTTTTCTTGAAGGAACCTAAGTCGAATCATACCTATGTCTTTAAAAAAAAAGAAACTTATGCAATCTGAGAGAAGCGACATAATATCATATAAATTTACCTGTAAATGGTCACTACACACTCCGATAGCTGTGATGAAGAAATGTGTATCCATAGCATCTGATGGCTCCAAACATTCTCTATTTTCTAAATCAGTCAATATAGATGTCAATATGTCTATGCGCTGTCCACCTGCAAGGATTTATTAATTTCTTTAAGGTTTCATCATAATAATCCACAGCTTTTAAAATTAAAAATATAGGCAAAGTTATACGAAGAATATACTAACAAAGACAATGTACTAATAATTTGTGGCAATGTGTGTGTGCGTTTTTATTGATCTTACAAATCTATTGAAATTGATATTTTGCTTCGAAACTGTCTAAATAATTGAAAAGAAATTAATTCTAAAAATTTTATAAGTGAAAATTTACAACTATTTTTAAAAATAAGTTTTAAACGTCAAGCAATTATTGTGAATTTCTTCATAATGTAAATAATATTAAGTCCTTACATATGAAACTGGCGTTTTGTATTGGAAACAAAAAGTAGAACTTCTGTTAGACAGAAGAACATGGTGTAATGGTCCCATTTTGTAAAAGAAAAATCTTGGCGATTAGAAAGAGTAGCAGAGAGTTTATTGCCAGTTCTTCTCGTCCGTTCTACGCCCTTAATTTGAGAACTGGCAGTAAGCTCAAACTCAAAATATCTTTTTTCATATAGGTAAACAAGTACACTTATGAACGTCAAAAATAAGTTTAATTATTACAAAATTTACATTTACTACCAGTTCGCAAGTCAAGGGCGTAGAGCGGGTAAGAAGAACTGGCAAGAAACTTTCCGCCACTCTTATAAAAACACACATTTATAAAAAGCTTTATTAATTAATTTAATTAAATGTAAAATTAGAAGCATTTAATATGTATTTCTTTATTGACGTACATAAGCTTACATTGTGTTATCTTAATGAATAAATGATTTTGAATTTGAAAATGACAGTTTGTGTCGACAAATTTTCATACAATTTTAGTTTTTGGCTTTCTACAAACACTACTGTTAAGGCATCTTCATTAAGCCATGTTTTATTTCCCGCGATTTTGACAAATGACAACCCGCATAGACAAAGGCCACCGACAAAGCTCGCATAAATTAAGATGATTGGTTGACGCCATCACAATTAACTTACGTTCACGCCATCATAATTTAGTGATATTTAATATAACTTACGTTCTTTACAGAATAAACACAAGATGTAATAAAAAGCGGAAAGACTCGGCTCAATGTTCAAAGCTTTGAATTCTGCCAAAACTTGTAATGCAAACGTTTGCAATATCTGTCCTCCACCCCAAGCCGATATTGAACGCAGGCACGCCGTTAACGTGTCTGCGTTTGGTGATATGCCCTAAAAAAAACTTATGTGATATAGTATATGCAGCGCACCTACAAGGTATGGATACAATCACTACAATGACGTCATACACTGAAACGCTTTAACAAAGTTATTCCGACCGATAAAGATATATAAGATATATACTAGCTGACCCGGCAAACGTCGTTTTGCCATGTATATCATTTATAATAAAAAATAAGGGTTGATCGTAGAGGGGTGAAAATTAGGGGTTGTATGTATTTTTTAATACTCTATCATAAAAAAAAAAAAAACAAAATCTAAAAATTAAAAAAAAAAAATTAAAAAAAAAAAATTAGGGACTACCCCTAACATTTAGGGGGTTGAAAAATAGATGTTGGTCAAGCCGTTTCGGAGGAGTATGGCAACGAAAACTGTGACACGAGAATTTTATATATTAGATATCCACGTTAGACACTGGGACATTTGTGGTAGTCAGAGGTTAGTTTGGTCGAGGATCGGCTCTTTTTATGTTTCGGCACTAAACAATATATATTCGGTAAAAATGGAAGTATCATTGAGCAAGAGATTTCTTACTTAAATAACAATTGTTTTTAAAGACAGAATTGGATATTATTCTATATTTAATCTTACCTGTTCATTCATTTCAGCTAGAAGTCCCTTTAACGCGTCAATACGCAAGGCCGTGCCTTCTTTAAGAAAACCGACACAACTGAGGAGCGAATTATAAACTCCGGTAGACAAGGGAACACCTTTTTCTATCGCCTCTTGAGCGAATGCATGCGCACGCTCAGCCTAAAATAAAAATCAAATTACTTGGGGCTTGACACAAACTCACTCTTCGACAAACGTTACCCACTAATGCTAAACGATTTTTTTAATAGGGAGGTATAATCCACATACATTACATATTGTTACTTTTTATTTTTACTCCCAAATATCTCACATGTTAAAATGAGGAGAATCTCTTATGAATTAATGTTATAGAAGGAATATATTTTGAAAATAACATGAGAACTTAGGAAGGCGCAGTGCTAACCAGATCCATGCAACTTTCTCAGAATCCAGTAACCTGCAATATCACAGCACTATCGAGGGTTTTTTGGTATCGAAGAGATCGCATGGTTCCGTAAAGCGTCCGCGAATATACAATGTAAATACAATGAAAATTTGTAGGAATATAAAAGGACAAAAGAAAATAATAATATTAAATATTTAACACTGCAAGGTTGCTAAAACCACTCGGCGAAAGGTCTCTATTGAGTTACTGAAAATATCCACCGAGTCATTTTTCATCACAGTATTATTTTCAACAAAAAAGCAAATTCATGATTTTCGTCGCGTCTCCCTCCGCTTAAGCGACTAGTGAAACAAACGTATGCCTGAAGTTCGCGTGAGATGACACGGACGTTACAGTACTTCGCGGAACTAAAATGAAGTAAACGCCAAATGCTTTTTATTTAAATAACTCGTAAAATATACAATAATTAAAAAAATCTCTAGTAACAGCTTTCGCTCTCCAACTAACGTGCTGTAATTCAATATTTTTTTAGTTCTAAAATACTTGCCAATAAAAACGAAATTAGGCAAAAGTTAGAGATGATCGATGAATCTATATTGTATTGTGTTTTTAATAGTCAACCAATTCAATGATAGTGAATGATTTTATTTTAATTATGTTTTTTTATAAAAATATTTTTGTATTATTTTTTTTTATAGTAAATAGTTTTAACTCATAGTACCGCACTTTTATATCACTCCACAATCCAAAAACAATTGATAAAAAAAAATTACATACTCGAAACCACTAAACACTTTAATTCAACGAGAAAACAATTGGTACTAAAATTATATTCGTTTTAAAATCATTTAGGTCAACTTAAGGTCTTTTAAGAAAAGAGCGTACTAAATTTTCAAAGGCCGGCATTCGCGAGCTTATAGTCACTCTGGCTTAGAGTAACTATGGGCACCTGACTATGGCATCCTGCCCGTTAGCCCCCTGCTCTATGGAAAAATACCCGGTATTTTGTGAATGTATATTTGATTATTTGGTACAAATCTTTATTGGATATCACAAAGAACACTCCTATATTATATGAAAAAAAAACACAAATTAAGTATAATTATTATACGAAAAAAATTTACCTGATAATATTTTGCCATTCCTTGAATAAGAGTGCAATAAGCTTCAGGTGTTTTCGGATCCATTGAAGCAAAGATCTTATCGGCAAGCCCACCTAACCTTAAGAAAAAGTACAGGTTACAACTGGAGGAAGGGGAAATAACGACAAAACTGAAGAATCTTTTTATTGTCTTAAGAATTATTTGATGAAACGAATATTAGTTATTCGGCCAAACTTGCTGGATAACAACAAATATCGTGGCCGGATAGCCACAAGCAACGCGACCGGATAGCCACAAGCACCGCGGCCGGATAGCCACGACATCCGCCGCCGGATAGTCACAAATACCATGGCCAAATAATAGTTCGTTGTTGGTAAGAGCCAATAAATTGCATTGCATGTGCGACGATTTTTAAGTAAAGCTACAAAACATTACAAAAATATAACAGGAAGCGACTCCTATGGTAACCACCATGTAATAGTAAAATTAAATAAAATATGAATTAAAAAATAACAACTATACCAAATTTTAGTTTACTGCCAGTTCTTAAATCAAGGGCTTATCATGAACGAGAAGAAACTGGCGATAAATATTTTGATCGCAATTATTTTTAAGTGCAGAAAGTACATTTATATGGGTGTCCATGGGCTGCTAAAGCCTTCTAGGCCTGACCTGTAGCCTTGTTTCATATAAAAAAATATGCCATATTTTGTTCTGAACAATATTAAAAATAATATACAATATCTGTCTGTCTAGCCAAATGTTTAGCCAAACACCAATCTCATATATAATAATCATTGTATACTAACTTCCATGTGGCAGCTTGTCGTTCTCTTGTTGCCGCAGCAAACCACCTTTCCTCCAACCATTCAGCCCCAATGGGTTCTTTTTCATTATAAAAACATAATAATTGAAGCAGAGACATTTTCAATTCATCATTAACTCCCTCTGATGCTCCTAAGAGTTGGTATACTTTTATAGCATCTTCTATAAGGGCATTGTTTATTGTGTATAAAAGATCTTCTTCAGTGACCTGTCCATGAAATATTTAAGAAAATTATAAAAAATGTTCACAAGTTACAAAGGATTTTTTATAAAAGTAATATTCTACCTTGCTTTCATCATTATAAATTGGTCTTGGAGTAAATGCATCAATATGTGGGTCGGCATTGAAATATGGAGTCTTCATTTTCATTGGGGGATCCCATTCTCGAGTAGTAAATAAATGGGCTTGTTCATCCCTTATCCAGGTTGCAGCCTTACGTCCTGCCTCAGCAGATAGTGCATATGCTCGCTTTCGATAATTGGATTGAGGTATAAGGAAAGGGTCATCATGGTACCTAAAAGTTTTAATTAATTATTTTTATATTATCTTCTTTAAATATTGATACAATTTGTTTTTATTATTTTAATGTTTAGAGTATTTAAATTTATGTGTAACAAGGAACAAAGAATGGGCAGGAATTTTTTTTTAAAGCGACTTTTTTTTTTTAATTCAATGTCGCGCCTTATTCCCAAGGCTATTTAAAGCTCCTCACATTAAATAAAAATTTTGAATTACTTTGCTACTCTTTTGAAAACTATTAATAACAGACAATAATTAAATCCAGAACAAGAAATAGTCTTAGCGCCAATTGTATTTCGTAAAATATGGATTCTTTAAAATTACAGTACTATTAAAAGTACAAAAAGTAGTTAGGATAGCTTTAGTCACTTATTGTATAGATGTTAAATTAATTCACAAATGTAAAAGCACTTTTAGGCTTTGGGATTTGGACACAAAGGGCCCTTGTTATTTTATTTTAATTATTTAATACAGATTCTTTAGTATGAATTTATAGATGTTTCAATAGCGTAGTTGATTAATATAAATATAGAATCAACAAGTGGATGAGACTATGGGGATAGACATTTCCCAATTTTTATCAATTAGGTTTTAAAGCATTGATTTCCTTTTTAAGATACATCTTATAAGAATTTTAGAAAAAACTCATCAAACGGTTAAGGTAGGAAGACATACCTGGACCACACCCAGTTAGGTAACAAAGGATGGATGAAGAAACAGGTACAAATATTTTAAATTTAGTATTTTTATCGTCACCATTTCAATTTAAAAGCCAATGATACAAAAACAATAAAATAAAGAAATTTAAAAAAAAAAACTTACTTGTAATGAGGAGCTGTTGGATCGACACCGACCGTAGCAGCCAACGCCTGCAGTATGTCGGTAGGAGACCGGGATATGCGCAGTGGCGGTGAAATGCCGTCTATTGATTTTCCACCCACAGGTAGCTTGTGGCCCTCCAATGACGATAAAGCTCGACAGACATGTGCAAGTCTCGCCCACTGTCTGTTATAAAAAGATGTATATACCCAAAAATCAATAATCTGAACAACTCATCAATCTATATACCAAATATTTACGCGGATTCCCATTAAAATAAAACGTACATACCTTTGAATTGGAATGGTTGAATACATAGCGGTTCGAGTTTATTAGTACTAAGATAAAGAGATAAACTTATTTAAATAATCTATGAGACTGCTTCTGAATATTTTTTTAACTAAATAAGTGTATTATATATACGGCTTAATCAACATAACCCAAAAATCTATGTTTTGGAATATGGATATTGGAAACAGATGTCTTTGACACATGACAATTGACGGTGACAATGACAACCGAAACTGACAAATATGAAATACCGTTTGTCTTGGTAGTTTTTAATTGTCAGTGTCAGCTTAAATCAAGTAGCTATAGATATTATTTTATTGTATATTATCTTAACTAACAGAAAAAGCGTAGAATACTGGTCTAAAACAGCAAAAGAAGAGATAATATGTTCTTTTATTGCCGAAAAGTGTCATTAGTTGGGGTAAAACGTCATCGCTCTGATTGTAGCCAAACAATGTAGATGTCGCTACAAAATTTAAAACGGACAAATTTAAGCCGATTAAGCACCGACATTTGGCGCGGACTTTTGCTTAGGTCATAATATGTGATATAACACGTCCTGTGTTTGGTTTTTGCAAGTATTAAATACTATTAGAAGTACACTCGATAAAGTATTTCCTATTCCAAAAGATTAAAATTTGTTAAAAAATTGTAATGTATCTCTAATTTATTTTTTTATTGTATTTTTGTAAAAATAATTTTAACCCTATTTATATATATATTAACATTGAGTCATGTTTCGTATAGGTAATCGTATATAACGGCGTCGTTCTAGAGTTCTAGATTCACAAAAGGTTGAGAACGAGGCCGATAACCATAACCCTTGCTTACTCTACCAAATCTTAAAAAAGACTTTAAATAAGCATTAAAGTTTTTGTTGGAACAATAGAGCATAGAGAAAAAAATAAAAATAAGAAAACTCTGAGTTTTACGAGATTTACGCAGAACTATGAGCCAAATAGACTTTATTGTGACATGTAAAGAGCGCAAAAAGGCCGCCAACGCAATTTCTAATCCTCTGGCAGTGTAGTGTCCTAGGGAATGTTATTTAATGTCGGATTATTTAAAGATCCCTATGTGCTGTATAAAAAAAAATCGTCGGAAAATTTGAAATTATTATCACCAACCTAATCTGCCTAATAAGGATTTTCCTATCACCAGGGTTTTTATAGTCAGATTAACTGATTCACTGGTATCATGTTAAGATCCGTAATAATTAAGCCCATATTAAACTGATACATTAATTACATTATTCAGTGTGATAAAATAAATAAATTAAAACATTTAGTAAAATCTGATAAGTCGTATACCCCATCTCGGCCTTGGTCTCGTTTATTTGACGCATCTTTGAGTAAACAAAAGTAAACGCAGGAAACGGACAATAAAACGATAACAATGTAGATGTCACAATATTTATTGTTACAATATCACAAGAAATAGAATTACGAAACTTAAATTTAAACACGCTGACGCGGCCGAGTTCCCAGTGGTGTTTCCCTCAAAATTTTTAACCGTAACTCCTATCAACGGTTTTTCAGTACTTGGGCATTGATAAAAGTTCCTATCGACGCAATTGGTTCCATTGTAAATTGTATTGTGTGGGCATTCAAAGCGTCGAGCAGAAAATACTCCTTTCAAATCTTTTATGCACGATATGTAGTCTGTGCAATTTTTTGACAGTATACTTTCCTCCTGAGTGCAATTGTAATTCGATACGCATGAATACTCGGTTATGTTCGTGCACTGACTGTCTATGTGACTGAATATTGAGTTTTCTGGGCAGACGAGATTGTATTCCATAAATCCTGCAGCGCCTTGCAAGCACATTGTGAAACCACGGCAGTCAGCCTCCGCGTTGTTGGGGAATCGTCCATTAACTAGGCATGTAGTTTGGACATAGCTCGAAAACTGTAAAAATTACATACAATTGCATTGCATATAACTTTCATTTGAATTTTCTAATGTAAATATGTTTATTGATCTCAAATATTTATATAATTGTGTTACAGAAATATAATTTAATATACTTTTTATTTTTTTATATAAATAATAAGGCAATATAAACTTTATAAATAAGTATTTTTAGTCTTTTTAATACAAAAACAAATCGATTGAATCTGATAGAATACTTTAATTAAAGATTATACGCCATTAACTCACCGATATCACTACAGCGCAGTAAAAAATAGCCTTCATTGTGTTAAACACTTTTCATGATAGTTCCAGGCTTTATGGCAACTAATACAGCACGATATAAATGATAAAACTACACTCTTTCAGATAGTAATGCCTATTATTATCGATAAATAAGGAAAAAATATTCGACAATGTAATGTATTTAGATTCAGGATCGTTGGCGCTAGGGGTCACCTATACCAACGAATTTAGACGTAAGATAGAAGCACACTTCTTATGGGCGCTCTGAAGACAAATTTTCTGCAACTCAAATTGCCGCTTGACGGCTTGGATTTAAAGACATAATGAAGGAAAACATCGTGAGGAAACCGGCTTACCTTTGACCCAAAAAGTCGACGGCGTGTGTCAGGCACAGGAGACTGATCACCTGCTTGCCTATTAGATTAACAAATTATCATGAAACAGATTAAGAAATCTGAGGCCTAGTTAATTAGACTTTAAAAAAAATAGTTAATTAGAATATGAATAAGCAATATAATACTACAACAGTACGAAAAAGTTCTATATTTGTAAAATATATAACAATATTTTTAAAATATATGTAAAGAAACTTGTATGTTTCTTTATTTGAAGTGCAACACAATTTTTTATATGAATTTCATCCAATCCAAATAAAATAAGATATATAATCTTATATATATAACAATATTTTATTTATATCGATGAATTGACGCAGCACTATGTTGGTTTAAGATAAAAGGTTTCCATGTCATGTTTGTAGGTTATATGCTGATGATTGCATGAGTTATATGGGGCTTAGTCATACTTTCTCGATTAGGGTTTTACATAAATATAATAACAATATTATATCTGGACTAGTTTAGACCGTAGGTTAAAATCCTAGAAATAGTTTTCTTCCTTGGACCCCTAATTTCTGTCCGTTCATTTGTTTTTCTAATAAGCGAGAAAGTGAACAGTCTAACACACGCCTTCGACTTCTTGGGTCTAATCACTAATGGATGCCAATTTTGTAACGATGTTTCTTTGTACAAGTGAGTGTTAAATGCGGAGAAAGAAAGTCCATATGTGCTCAGCCGGGAATCGAACCTACGATCTCGTTGATGAGAGTCGCTGAAGCTACAAGGCTAATACTGATCTTTTATGCTTTAGTTTTTCTATTGGCATCATTAATTAACAGATTCGTAAAGGTCCAAATTATACGATAAAAATAACGCCTTTTAAAAACTGAATAGCAAAAAATTAAATAATTAAACCAAACAAATAACGAGAACTTTTGCCAATAATCTCCATGCGTGACGTAACACTTGAACACTCCCCGAGGTAGAATACGAAATTCCACCCGTATCACCTCGACGTCCGTCTTTCCACAACTGACTCTTTTTGCTGCGCACCATCACTATGAGGAACCAGCTGCCCACATAGATATTAAGGGAACCAATTAAGAGTCCTTTCTTTAAAGGTCGCCAATGCACTTGCGAGCCATCTGGCAGTGTGAGTGTCCATTGGCGGCGGTAGCACTTAACATCAGGTGATCCTCCTGCACGATTGCCCCTCGCCCAATCATATCTTTCGCTTTTCTTCGGATATATATACTTATAGCTTGCTAGTCTAATATATAAAATTCTCGTGTCACAATGTTCGTTCCCATATTCCTCCGAAACGGCTCGACCGATTCTTATGAAATTTTTAATGCATATTCAGTATTTCATCCCCTAAGTGGCGCATTTAATAGGGATTCTGAAAAGGTATTACACATGATTCAGAATCCCTATTAAATGCGCCAAAACTTGTAATACAGGGTCACTTTTCGGTAGTGGAATTTTTATTCACAGTGGGGGCTCAGTAAACAAAAAGTTATGATTTGAAAAAAATTTATATCGTATAACTTAATATTATCTTCAATACACTCAATAAACAACTATAAATAGTATGTCTAACGCAAGAACTCATCAGTACCAATCTAGTGGATATTATGAAAAAGATACAGGTGTAGATTTTTTCGAATTTTAATAAGAATTAGTAAAAAGTAAAAACAGTCAATTTTCTTATAAAACGCAAAATAAATTATAACTCTGCAGGGGTTGAGCTTAGAGACCTCCCGTAGAATAATTTTTGGCAGCTGATGACCTCATCTATCCCCTATTTGCGTTTGATCCACGACTTTTTGGCCACCCTGTATAGTAACGTGGTATGTTCTCAGGGCTTATTATTTTAATTTAAAATTGTGTATCAACGGCCAACGAATCGTTCATTATGGTATAGATATGTATAAGAGGGATATTAATTACAACAAACAAATTCAATTCATGCGTACTTTTGTATTTACGAAAAGAAGGATAAATGGCATTGGAAATACTGCGTCGCAATAAAGATGATAGTGTAGATTTAAGCTTAAATGACCAAACTATAAATACCAGCCTGCTTTCAATCTTTATTGACTTGAAAGAATTTAAAATGCAGACACCAATTTGTATAGCTGTATTGGTATGTATCATCTTTACTGTTTGATTTTACCATTATTTAAAAAAGCCTAGTATTATAAACGCTCATAAATGTCTGAGCAGTGTTGGCCGAGTGGCTTCAGCGAGCGACTCTCATTCCAGAGGTCGTAGGTTCGATCCCCGGCTGTGCACCAATGGACTATCTTTCTATGTGCGCATTTAACATTTGCTCGATCGGTGAAGGAAAACATCGTGAGGAAACCGACATGTCTTAGATCCAAAAAGTCGACGGCGTGTGTCAGGCACTGGGGGCTGATCACCTACATGCCTAGATTTTAAAATGATCATGAAACAAATTCAGAAATCTGAGGCCAAGACCTAAAGAGGTTGTAGCGCCATTGTAGTTTTTTCATAAATGTCTGAAGTGGAAGTAAATTTGCTCATACTCCCTGTACCCCTGCCACCGAAAGTACCCACACCAGAATCTCTGCTATTCAGAGATGGGTAATACCCACTGAAACCACCTCAGGTAGTTCCAAGGCCGTGTCAAGGTTCCAGGGTCGCTCACACATTGTACTACGATTGCTACGGAAAATCGAATTAAGTTAGTAACAATACCCAATTAAAAGCCTGACATACTTGACTGGACTTACCTATAGCCCCTAGATGGGACAGAGGGCATCCACAGTGAGTCTCCATCGCGTTCGGTCTTTAGCCTCGTATTTCCTCGCTCCAAGTCTTCCCGGCTCTCTTCGCCTCTGCAACTGTACGACGCCAGGTCTGCTTGGGTCAGCCACGCTTCCGCTTTCCTTGCGGGTTCCAATCAAGCACCTGCTTGGGGATATGATTGGCCTCTCTTCGGAGTGGTCCATCCATTTCTACTTGCGTCGATTGATCTGCTGGCTAATCGGGGTTTCACGGCTGCGCTCCCTGTCTTCAAATCTTCTCGGGCCGATAGATACTTGAAGACGGTGGGAGAGTTAAACGCCTGGTGCTCCTTTACTACTATTTTCTTTTTTTTCTATCGAGTTACAGTAATAAACGGATCAGCTTATAAATAAGAAAGAATGGAGGTGGCCTGCCATCTTTCTTATTAAAAAGCAGCTGGTATAAGCCATATTTTTTATGCTTATCTCACGAACACAATACAAATTCTTCTTAATATTAATAATTACTTTCGTTTCAGCTGTTTTGCGTTGTGTGGCAGGTTCAAGGAGCTGTCAACTGTACCTCCACAGGCCGATATGCAGACCCAGCTGATACAACCTGCAAAAACTACTCCCTGTGTATATTAACCACGGACAACACATTTATATCCTACGACTATACCTGCCCTACAACCTCCCTTTTCAGCCCTATTTCCCGTACCTGCACAACAAATTATGTGTGTAACACAACCAATACAACAACTACAACTAATACAACTACGTCACCATGTACAGCTGACGGCTTCGTAGCAGATCCATCATCAACTGACTGTACTTCATACATTCAGTGCGTTCAAATAAACGGTACCTTTTCCGAAACGGTTCTGTCTTGCCCGAATGGTACACTTTACAACCCCAATACTACACTTTGTGATGCCAGTTATAACTGTACTTTAGCCGTAACATGTTCATCAGCTGGTAGAGTAGCGGACACCACAGATACAACCTGTCAAAGATACTTTTTGTGTGTCCTTGTTGCGAATGGGACTTTATTACAATATTCCTATACTTGTCCTACTACATCTGTTTTTAGTCCCGTTTCGAAAGTGTGTACAACTACATATACTTGTCCTTAATGATGTATAACTACTATATAATGCTTTATATACACATAGCAAAGTTGTTTTTTGCATTTATATACATATAAATAAATATACTCTATCTGTATCTTAAGGTTGTAATATTATAGAAATAACCGAGGATTTTTAAGGAATGTTATATTTTTATAATCAAGTAATAAAGAACTGCAAGCAATGCGTTGTTTTATTTGAATTTCTGGAAACTTATTTGAGATAATTAATAAATCTAATTAGAATTAATTTTAATTAGTAAATCTACTTCAATGGTCTATTTGACAAGATGTTAAAAATATGTGTATTATGTTGTGTACTTTATAATACTATAGATAATATAGAAATTGTTATTTTTATTCTGTTAAGTATTGACTTTACACATTCATAATTTTAAGGATCTAAATCGCTCTAGACAAGATGGGGTCGGGGCGTCTTTAAGTCGCACCATCAACGGCGGATCCAGGGGGGGGGTCATGGGGGTCATGACCCCCCCCTGAGTAGGACTTAGGTGGACCACTAATTGAACATAATGATTTTATATGTATATAAATTTGTCACCATACAGATTATATGTAACTACATACCTTCAATATTTCATTAATTTAATATAGTATAATAACTTTGTATGATGGCAAACGTTTGGGAACCAACGCATTGAAAATTTGAATTTTCCGCGCCACACTTGCGCGCGCTTGTCGACTATGAAACGTCTAGCTAGACCTTACCTCAATCGGAATCGGAACGACTAAACTTCAACATATCACAACATAGTCTTATTTTAAATTGTGACATCAATATGTATCCTAATATAGGAAAATTGGATACACTACCCTGTCAGCGAAGCGACAGCAGAAAGGTCTTTCTCTACGTTGCGCAGAATTAAATTGTGGCTAAGATCTTCAATGGTTGAAGATCGCCTAACCGGACTGGCACTTCTCCACGTTCATAAAAACTTACCCGTTGACGTAAATAACGTAATAACGCGTTTCGGGAAAACACGTTAAAGAAAAATTGATTTAGTTATTAAAATATATGTATTTTGTCTGTTTCTATTTTGTTTGATGGAATCCTTTGTCGTACCTCTGCTCACTTTTGCGGAGTTTTGCGTAACCCCTCAACATACCTCTAGCTGCTATGACAAATCATTCACCTCGGTTATGTGATTTAAATAGGCTGCCTCATTCCGTACGTGATAATCAGGCCGAGCTAAGCTCGCCAAAACAGGCCGAGCTGAGCTGTAAAGGCCCTAAAGGCCAACAGCGAGATTCCACTTCAAAAAAAAATACGTGATAGTGTTTCTCTGGATGTCTTGAAGAGAAGATGGTAATATGTACGTGTATACAGGGTGGTCCAACTAATGACGTCAATATTTTTTTTTAGATTCCTCACACCTGGGGGTATACGAAAATACCCCATGTATGTTCCGCGATATTTTGTAGTTTTCGAGTTATACATTTTTGTGTTTTTTTAATGTTTTCTGCCAGCGAGGTTTCAAAAATTCATATCTTTTTTGTTGTAAGTGTTTTACAGTTTTTTCTGTTAAATGATTGCCTTAAATGATGTTCAAGTAAAAAAAATCCCAGCTTCTTAAAATTAGTTAAAGCTACTCAAAAAAGGTACTAAAGTTAGAAGTTTTGTTTTTAGCAAGATTTGCCCAAACATTCGACTTCAATTTAAAAATACAAAAAGAAGTTTCCATAGCTTCTGGCTAAGTTTAAAAACTCCACAGGGTTCTAAGCTACCAAAATCATAGAAAAATGGTACTTAATCGGTCTTTTTTTGTTGTAATCGGTGGATTTTTTTTGGTGGATAGGCTAAAAATCATTCAAGCATTAAAAATTTTTTTTTTTCGACTTTTATTAGTCTTATGGTAAATTAAACTTAATAATGTGGTTTTTTAATTAATTTTAATACCCGTAAAATAAATGTAGCTGTAATTGGCCTTTTAATGTGGATAGGCAAAAAAATCATTGAAGCATTAAAACTGTTTTTTTTTTACTTTTATTTTTGAAATTTTACGATCTACTTTTGACTAATTTTAATACCCGTAAAAAAAGTAGCTCGTGTAATTCTTACAATAATTTTGGTCTTACGAAAAGACCAATTAAGTACCATTTTTTCTGTGATTTTGGTAGCTTAGAACCCTGTGGAGTTTTTAAACTTAGCCAGAAGCTATGGAAACTTCTATTTGTATTTTTAAATTGAAGTCGAATGTTTGGGCAAATCCAGCTAAAAACTAAACTTCCAACTTTAAAACATTTTTTGAGTAGCTTTAACTAATTTTAGGAAGCTGAGATTTTTTTATTTGAACAACATTTAAGACAATCACTTCACAGAAAAAAAACCGCAAAATACCTACAACAAAACAAGATAGGAATTTTTGAAACCTCGCTGGCAGAAAACATTCAAAAAACTCAAAAAAAATTATAACTCGAAAACTACAGAACATCGCGGAACATATATGGGGTATTTTCGTATGCCCCCAGGTGTAAGGCATCTAAAAAAAAAATATTGACGTCACTAGTTGGACCAACCTGTATGTAGGACAATATTATGTGTTAATTTTTCAAGTGTACAATAAAGAATAAATATTTTTAAGTGCAATTCTTACGTACATTAATAAAATACCTACTTTTTACTTGTATCTATTGTTATCAAATTTAAATTATAAGTTCTTGACTTGACCACGACTATGTGACCCCCTCCTGGCGCCAAAGCTGGATCCGCCCTTGCGCACCATGCCTATATACACGTAAACAAACTATCTTTGTTAAATTACACATGTAGTAGATATTTCGACCAAATTCACAGTCTCCGACGAAATTAAACTGCAAGACACTATTAGTATAAGATAAGCGAAGACATATTATTTAAGGTACGACTGCACTGTGATGTTTTTGTGTCACGTGACGTGATGGATTATTTTTTATTAATTAGTTTACAATAACATAAAAAAAATGTTTTTTAACAGTTTTAATAGAATTTAATCTTGCTTGCACTAATGTCATCGTTTTATTAGATTCAATTTGGAAAGCTATAAAATGCCGTCGTGTCCACATAATTTGTGTTATGATAGCTAATAATCCGAATTACCTATTAGTACTGTAAACCGCATCAAGGCTTTAAAAGGAGCATCTTTTAATTTTTAATTCAGTTTTACAAAAGAACAATGAACGTAAAGATTGAGGTTTTAATTTTGTTGGTACGTTCCTGTTACCTCAGGCTTCAAAGTTTTAGTTTTAGAATTAGGTAGACATATTAATGTACATGTTTAAATGGTTATTATTTGCTATTTTAAATGAGTACCGACAGTTTTTTACGCCGGCTTTTTCTCTCGGCCTACAACCTCTGTCCTCTTTGCCGATGATTAGGGATGCCTACAAATTCAAATTTAATGAAGTGGAATAAGTGATACCTGTATTTTATGTTCCATAATAAACATATTTTATTTTATTTTATTAGTTTCATACTAGAGTCACCAGTCTGTGATTATAAACACAAATCCAGAACACTATTTGTGTCTGAGTTGAATTCTTATGTTGTAACGTCAGTAACAATTTTGTTTTAGATTTCCTGCTGTTTATGGGGAGCATTATGTGTGAACTGTACGGAGAAAGGAGCCGGCCGCTTTGCAGATCCCACAGACACAACTTGTAAACTCTACGACTTATGCGTATTTGTTGGCAGTGACAGTTCTTACCAATCATACAACTTTACCTGTCCTGAAAAGACGCTATTCGACCCTGCAATTGCCGCTTGTTCTAACAAATATAAGTGCGATTCTACGAATGATCGCCCCACAGCTGCATGTAATAAAGTAGGGCGTGTAGCTGACACTTCAGACACTACCTGTCAGAAGTACTTTTTATGCATCGGAGCGTCAGATGGGTCCATTGTACCGTATCCATATACATGCCCATCCTCCTCTGTTTTTAATCCAAACTCCGGAATCTGTACAAGCTCATCTAATTATCAATGCCCTTCATGAATAAATACTGGCTTATAAATTAAAGAATAGTGTTATACGTAATACATATTGTCAAAGAAAAATCAAATATCTTTATTCTAAAACTTCTATATACAATCTAAAGTGTATTTAAAAAGGACGTTTTCCCCTCTTCCGGAGAATTTTTACTTCCGAATTTTGGATTACATCTTTTGGGACCTCTGCCTTTAGTAAAGAAGCTAAACGTCTTGCCTTCTGAAGATTACGATCAAGTGAAAACGCGTCATACATGTTATCTGCGTCAGTAGGCGTCGACGTTTTCTTCGTAGCAAAGAAATTACGAAAATAATTCTCCCGAACTTTAGTTATAAAAGAGGCTGAAGGTGGTTTATGCTTTGGTTTCTCCCCGACTGTTATAGTTGTGGGTTCTCGCCATGTATTGACAAACGAAGTATACCGTTTGTCGTTTACGGGGACAATTTGACTCTCGAAATCTAAACAATCTATTTCTGGATAACATGTTACTAAGTATGTTGTATCATTAATGCGTCTTACTTGATAATTCTTTACAGTGTAACATTTGTTTATAAGCGAGTTAAATACACACTGATAAAGGAGAAAGCATTTTATTAAATACATTCATCACATTTCTTGTAGTTCTTATTGATTAACCATTACAAACAAAGTCAACTTGACATTGACAAACTGTTTTGAATGGACTTTGACTAAAACCTCCGTACTGAATAGATCGTCTATATAAATAAAAATGAATGGCAAAATAATCATTCCATAATAATAGTTTTGCTGTATTTTTTCAGGAATTATTTTTTGAAGACAATAATTGGAAAATATTTATAAAAATATTTCTAGGTTTATATTCTGAAAAAGTTACAGGTCTCATAGAAGAGCATAGATAATTGTTACATGTTGGTACTAAAAAGGTAGAGTGTGAAAAATATTATATTAGGCCAAAACGAAGTAAGCGGCAGCTAGTAATATATAAAAAAGAGAATGAAGAAAGAGAGAAAAAAACGGAGAAGACGTATAAAGCGGGTTTAGTTAAAACGTAAAATGTTACGCAATCCCAACTTCGGACATATTATACTAACACTTAATAAAATTCGTCATCCCGTTTAAGCCCGATTCACATATATCAGTGAAGCCACAGTTCCGTCAACGTGTCCGCTCAATTCAGTATCAGAGATACAGTATTGCGTCAGTCATTCAATTCACACATGTCAGTACTCAGTTTACGGAGCTTCAGTGAAAATGTATCCGTCCTCAAGTAACGTGATTATGGCTCTGTTCAATACTATAGAGCTAGCAATGATAGCTGTTGCTTTAGACGGAGAAGAAGAGCAGCATAAAGGAAAATAAATTAAATGGGCGCATGAAGCATGGCAAATAAGAGAGACGAAAGGAGAATTCATCACATTATACAAAGAATTAGTTAAAGATGAAAGAAAATATTTTAAAATGTCAGAGAGCTTCTTTAATATTCTTTTGCAATAAACAAAATGTAACAAATAATAACACGGCGTCAGTGATTCGACGAAAAATATCGTTGTCAACGAATCTGTCCGTGATTGCCGGTGTTGGCACTGACACTGAGAGCGCTGTGTCGTCACTGACACTGACAAGTGGGGATGCGTTCATAGAGAATGTATGAAAGAATATTTCGCACTGTGCCGGTACTGTGTCGGAACTGTGGCTTCACTGATATATGTGAATCGACCTTTAATACGCCAAAATATGGCCGATGGCTGGCCATACTGATGGATGCGTCAGACTCGTGAATGGGTGCTGGTGGTGTTTGGTGAATTGTGGTGACTGGTCGGACTTGAATTCGTGTATGCGGTGATGTTAGTTATTTCGACTATGTATTTTGCGTGTTGTTCCCACGAGAATGTAAGTGCGTGCCATGCCAACTGCTGATAGAGGACAAATCTTTGATTTTAATATTTTTTTATAATTAATTAACTATTAATTACTTAAGATGTCATTTGGAATATGGTGTAATGCTTGCAGCTCCTTACAAACATTGTGTAAAATAAAAAACTTGGCGATTTAAAAGAGTGACGGAGAGTTTATTGCCAGTTCTTCTTGTCCGTTCTACGCCCTTGATTTGAGAACTGGCAGTAAGTGTAAAATTAGAAGCATTTAATATGTATTTCTTTATTGACATTCATAAGTGTACCTACCTAAATAAATAAATGATTGTTATTTTTTTATTTGAATTTGAATTTAATCTTAATTTTAAATGCATAATTAAATACTAAATACGGACGAAAATAATACCCAATAATATGTAGATAATGTGTACCTTTTATCCCGCATAAGACGCGTTTTCGGTTGGATTCCTGTGAAATCGTCTGTTTTTAATGAAAAAATGAAGGATGAAGCCAGTACCTTCGAGATCTCTGCCTACTCCCTCGGACATAAATAACTAAATAAAATAATTAAAAGATCATAAACTCGCTTGTCTTTATAAATACATAAAACATATTTAATTTTAGTAGAACATTGTAAAAAGTTGTGAATTGTCGGGGAAACGAGCATGAGACCGTCCCCGATGTTATTGTTTTCAATGCCATCAAGTACATAATTCTTAATTGTTGCTTCCGTTACAGAAACAAAAGCTTTAGAGTCGCCTTGTGCTATATTATTTCGATTCTGCTTATTATTTTGTTTTATTTCATTTTTCTTATGTTTTCTATAGGTTTATTTGATAAGTGTTTTTAGACTAGGTGAATCTTCTGACGCATGTCGACTGTTGGTCCTTTTTTATAAAAACTAAATAAAAATTATACCGTTTTGACATATGTACATTTGTCTCTATTCATCACAGCGAAAAAACAATTTAAAAGAATTAGACGAAATTGAGATAAAAGTATGCAAACTGACGTAGTTTTTATGAATAAGGTCATAAGGTGCTGGATAGATGTTAAATAAATTGTTTTTTCTTAGTTATGGATTCATTCTGGTCTAGGAGAGAAGTAGTAACGAGGCATATGTGATCGATTCGAAAGTTCTTTTCATTTAGATTTATTGTCTCTGTGGTTCTACTAGGAAAGCTGTATTTTGGGAGCACTGGTGCAAAGCAAACAAAAATCAAAATAACTCCTAAAGTTTTATAGATTTCAAATCTGTCGATGCATATTACGTTATTCTATTGCTCAAGCCTTTTGATACTCATATTTATGGAGTTGTGAAAAGAAAAATGAACCTGCCCTCTTGTTGGCGGCCATATACATACATATATTGAGGGAATAGGTATATAATTGTATTCCGTCATTTTGCTTCGGCGGCCATCTTGGATTTACGAAGTTACCGAATTATATTGTCATCCAAACTAAACGTGCGTACCAAATTTCAGATCAATCTGTCAACAGGAAGGGGTCAAATTTAAATTAATAGGTTTGACCCAAACGGGGCTAAATAAAACCGTTTATGGGAAACATGCTATAGTATACAGCATATATATACAGTGAAAATTGTAGTATATAATTTATTATATTTAAAAATATAGTTTGTATCGACTCTATTACATTCTAGTGCGTACTTTAATCCGCTATCGTGAGTATGATGTACGCTTTCACTAGCGTGTCTTAAAATTCTTATTGATTGATTTTTATATATATTTTTGTCAGCAATGCGGAGTTAAGAAATACCGGAAGATTTCCAAGACAACATTTTAAGCAATTATGATATTTTAATATAAATCACGATATGTTAAACTAACATATTTTGCGATATTTATTTATTGATTTATCCTTTTATGTACAGGAATAAAATAATTACTATGACAATAAACTTCAAAAAAATTTTGGCGCAACAGCCTCATCGCTGTCGAGCGGTCCGTGTATTGCGAATATGAATTTAGTATGGAAACTGCAGATCGCCGTGCGGCGACCGCATATTGCAGTCGATCTTGACTGCATAATGCGGTCCGTCTATGGCCCGCTAAACCCACAAATTTCTACAAGATACCTATAAAATTACTATGTTCACTTGGCTTAGACACCAGGACTGATTCATTAAATGCTGAGCTAAAGTAAACAGTTACCAAACATAATAATAAAAAATCTATGAAAACATTTATAAAGAATAATTACTTACAATCCAAAACAGAGCAAATCTAAAGACTTTGAACGCGGTCCGCGACAGTTCACGCAATCCATGAAAGCATGTCATAATAAAACGTGTAAAACTATAAATTGAAACGAAGCAATATTAAAAAAAAACATTAAAACTGATTCACAGTTACTTTCGTAAAAATTATTGATTAATAGATTAATTCATACAAATACGCAATTGAGTTTCGTAATAAGCATAATTTTACTTAATAACCCGTCAATAGCAGGCAAATACCAGTAAAAGTTTCTCAAGTATACGTGAACGGAATCAGTATAGCTTTCGCAAAGTATCTGATTAGTAAACTGTCCACTTCGCAACGAAATTGTACAATTTCACTAAATAACATCGCATGCAAAGTTTTAATGCATACGGCGTAATTTAATACCCTATCTTGTTTGTAAGGTTTTATTTAAAATTTGCGTTTAATTTTCACTGTTTTGCCCATATTATTCTTCCTTGATTGTTCGTAATTTCTATGTCTAATTCGACTCCACATGAAGTACCGTTCCGATATTAAATGATAAAAAAGAAAAGAAAATTCAAATGTAATATATAGATAAATACACAGAAAATTCTAATATTAGTAAGTTTTGGTTATTAATTAATGCTTAAATGGATATTAAAAAAAAATTATAGAAAAACGTTTTCAATAAATATATAACATATTTTTAAAACCATAAACCATATTTTTGACAAATCTGAATTGTACGACGTAATTACATAAACGATGATAATGTTACGCGTGAGAACAAAAAAAAAACACTTTTAGAGGTGTCAAAAACCAGTTCTATCATTCCATAGAACTCCCAGAGTCTGAATGAAATGTCAATCAAAAAATAATCGATACTTGACAGCTGACATAATCGAAATAGATCTCTATCTGTAGAAAATTACAATGATTAAAGAATGGAATTAATGTTATGTATACGAATGTAACGCGGACAGAACGTCTTCCGTAAAACATTGTCTGCACGGAACATATCGTAAATAATGTAAAAACGCAGTTTAGTAATCATGCATCATATATCGTGACAGAATGTACAAACGGTAATAAGGAAAGTGCAAGTCAGGAAGGCAGAAGATTATCTTGTCTAAGATTTGTTTATAATTTTACTATGATGCGTGTAATTCCGGTATTTTGTTCGTACACTTCAAGTCTAGTTATTAGAATTTACTCAAAAACTACTAGTCCATTATCCCTAAGGAACATATTTATTTATTAAAGTAGCTGATCCGGCAAACGTCGTTTTGCCATGTTTATCATTTATAATAAAAATTAGGGGTTGATCGTAGAGGGGTGAAAATTAGGGGTTGTATGTATTTTTTAATGCTGTATCATTAAAAAAAAATTTGGTGGACTACCCTTAACATTTAGGGGGATGAAAAATAGATGTTGTCCGATTCTCAGTTATATCCAATATGCACACAAAATTTCATGAGAATCGGTCAAGCCGTTTCGGAGGAGTTTAAGCACAATCACCGCGACGCGAGAATTTGTATATATTAGATATTGTGCTTTGCTGATTATATGGGCGACTTTGCAAAGATTTTTTAACTAAATTAATTGCCAAACCTTACCAATATCGGTGCAGTATACCGTTAAAGCATTTTCTTAAAACTTTAGCGTTTAATATTAATAAATAACATAATTAGTAATAGCGTGTAAATTGTGTAGATGATAAAATAACTTTCTAAGTCACTGCAAAAATTAAACTCAGGTTTTTACTCAACTTCAAGTCCTCGTAGTGGGCTTTTAAGTAACTATAACTAATAATAACGCTGAATTTGAACTAAGCTAGTTGCAACCAAAAAAAAAACTCAAAACGCGTTTAAAATAAAAATTATAAACGTTTTAACGCCCTTTACGCCATCTTTTAAAACGAGGTAATACTGTTTGAAGATAAATATTTTCAAATGAGTTCACGACCCCACACATTCCTGTTCAATCACGTCACGATTGTTATATTTGTAGAGCCTTAATTGCGGCGAAGTCCTCAAAACTGACAATCCCGACATACTTAAAAAGCTCAAACAACATTCAAGGCCTTTTAGGTGACTCAAATATTCTTTATAAGACTTTTGTTTATGATTTCCTTGGTATGGCAAATTTGTATTGGCTGCACATATTCTTAGTAAAAATTAGGTTTATTTATAAAAGCTTGCCAATGCTCGGCACAGTGATACATTGGTACAAGAAATAAAATACAATATATAATGTGGCAAGAACTTATAGGCAAATATAACAGACACAACTAGATAAAAAAAATTAAACCATAAAATTTAATTATAAAAACTAAAGGACAATTAATTTGAAAATGTGAGGGGAACAACTTTATCTAGGTTCTGTATTTTTATAATATTTAGGTCATTAAAAGGCCGACAACGCACTCACGAGCCCTCTGATATTAAGAGTATCCATGGGTGTCTGGATCACTTAACGGCAGATGAGCCGTTTGCACCCTGTTCTATAAAAAAACCGAGCGGAACTGACAAGAAAATATATTTAACAAATATTTGGCATTAAATTAAGTTTCCCAGAAATAATGTAACTTTCTTAGTCAAATAGATTGATAAGATAAGTAAAGGTTTACTTTCTGGATTGATTTCTCACGCAAGGGGGTTGGTGGTGTCTTGTTCAGAATGTTGTTTACACAAACATATATAAGAAGGTAATAGAAAATGGTAAAGAACAAACATAGACACGTAGACACAATACTTTTACATTTATTTATTATGTAATGACCATCTGTGTGGATTTACCCCAATTGTTCAAGCGTTAAGTTTTAATACGCTTATTCATCAGGATTAATATTGGCGAAGTAATTATTTATAAGCACTTCGTTGCATGTATACAGAAATATAGTACAATTAACATAATTAAATAAAAATAATGGCAACTGGCAGCCATATCGCTTTCGAGCCATCTCTTCCAGTTGCCTGTGAAAAAAATACATGAGAAATATATGTAGTTATTTACACAAAACTAATAGAACGAAACAAGGCAATTAAAACATATGTAAACATTGAAAATGACAATAATAAAAAAGTACACATGTTAAAGAAATTGTGCACATGGATCACCATAATTTCAGATCAGTTTGTACCTACTAAAGTTAGGGATATGATGTGGACAGATAATGTTTACAAAATTAAGATAGAGAAGCAGATAGGGACGGGAAGTGAATTCCATAGCCTCACTGCAGATACCTCAAAAGAAGAGTTATGAGATGGGATTGGGATATTTATAGAAGCGGTAAAACAGTGGGTACAGTTTTCTATGAAAAAAATTTCAATGAACAGACGTCAAAATGTGTCAGAATTATTTCAGGGGACTAACCCGTAATAAATTAACTCGCTTGTAAATGATTAAAATAAAACCGTTATATTGACTTACGTTGGTCAAGGGTTGGTTTCCAGTAACGAAATAGGTCAGCAGGTAAAAATCCCCGCCCGTTCGACTCGTGCGCATCGCTTCACCTTGCACTCATTCACTTTTTGCCCACCTTTCGACTTACGCGCAGCCTCCACCATTGTTCGTTTAACGCATTTCTCTTGCGTGGGAACCGTTGAGTTTTTCGTGCTTTACTCGAACTTATGTCTCTTCAGAGCGTACACTGATAACACGTTATGTGATAAGTACTCAATAAGTTAACAAGTGAGTGGGTGCAAGTGATGAACAATATATAGTGAGAAAACATACGGAAATGGCTGTGTCTACGGTGAGTTGGGATTCTGGGAATTTAATCTTTTGATGGCGTGTTATCATAATTTAACGATAACATGTATTACTTTTGTGTAATCAATTATATTTTATTGCAGATTAATTGTTAAAACCATTCTACATTTAAATATACATTTAAAAAATCTTAGAAGATTCTATAAGAATACAATAGGAATCTGTTTTATTAAATATTAAACATTAAAAAAAGAGAACACAAATTAATACGTAGCTACTCCGTTACGAATCTTTAGAATAAAATATTGTTAAAGCTCAGAGTGACATCGAATTATAGTCCGGTCAATTTAGACCAAAAAATGAGAGTGAAGTTACATAAAGTTCCAACAAGCTGAATTTCATTGAAATTGTTCAAAACATAATTATAAACAATGTCTAGAAGTTCCCCATCATTCCCGTGTAAGGAAAAAAATTTATTCAAGGGCAAAGGTCAAAAAACTGAGTTTTTCGCGATTTTCAGCAAAACGGTAAGTTTTATCATAAATGTACCTTAGACAAAAATTGTAGATCATACAATTATCTATTAAAAATGTATCAATACTTTCTTTCTTACGAGCCACCGTTTCTGAGATATAACGATTCGAAAAGTTATAAAAGTTGTTATCGACGACCGTTGTATGTTTATAATTATGTTTTGAACAATTTCACAGAAATTCAGCTTGTTGGGACATTATGTAACTTCGAATGTCTAAATTGACCGGACTATTACCGATTTTTAATATAATTACAATCATAGCAATTTGATACCTTTTCATACCAAGCTTACAATTTTTACCATTGTTTACTATCACGTCGAATAAGACAATACGAGTACATAATTTTGTGTATATTACGAAAGTTATGCCACACAAACAATGACATGAACAAAAATTTATGTCATATCAGAAAAGAGAAATGTGACAGATGTGCAAAGTCATTTAATACTTACCGGTAAGAAACTAAGAATCTATAATTATATAATAGCTTCCTCGACCTCACCCGCGTGGATTTCGTGTTAGGGAACATTTGCTATCTCTTCAACGATAATCTACAGTAATAATACGAAATTCCAAAAAAAAAAAAAAAAATTGGTCCCCGTGGCAGTGTACCTTTAATATTGGCGACATTTCCCCGCTATTATTTGCGATACTTATTCGTTTTGCGAGGATAGCTCTGGGAGGGCCATTGTTAATACTGTATATTTGTGTGTTGGAAATAAATGTAAATATTAAGATATCTAAATATATAAAACAAAGTCGTGTTAGTTACACCACTTATAACTCAAGATCGGCTGGACCGATGTTAGTTATCTCTTTTTTGGTGGATTCTTCTTCGCTCCGAATAGCAGAATAAGTAATAAAAATATCGGATATGTTATCGAATAACAACAAATTAATTAATTAATTTTACGAATGCAAACACCATGTGGTGCTATGTGTTAACAAAACTACGCATCATTTGGACATCGAGTTCGTGTCAGTTCGAGAAATTCCAATCTTGAGGTGAATGAAGAGATGCATAAGCTTTGATCTTGATCGAAGAATACCTCATCCAAAAATGTTGTAAATCAGAAAGTGCTTTAATATGCAGTATCGCAATATTGGCGCTAGAGAAAAGAGGCCTAATCTGTAAAACTGCCATTCTTCTTTCGCAATGGCAAGCAATAAAATAATTCTGTATTTGCAACAAAAAGTATTAATTACCTCAATGAAACCCTAAAATAAGTTTAACTAAAGTTAACACGATATTATTAGACTGTAAGGTGGAACGAAGTTCGCCGGGTCAGCTAGTAATAAATATAATATGAGGTTCCAACACTACAGATTTGAAAAATTATTTCACTATATTCTAAAATTCTATTTACATAATCCCTGTCGAACATAAGCTAAATGTATCATAAATGTTCAGCCGTGTAAAGCAATTAATTATAGTTTTTTAATTTGCCTAAACATTCTTCAGGAGTCACACAATCTTCATTGTAACCATATAAATTCTCCCGGAGGACTTTTGTAATATGTAAAGATAAATACATCTATAGAACAGCAATAAATAATACAGCGAAAAATTATCCGGTTATTATTATAAACGAAAGCGTAAAGACAATTCATAAAAAATCTAAAAAGGTCGGCAACGCACTTGGGAACCCTCTAGCAATGTCTATGGGCGGTGGTAACATCAGGTTAGTCTCCTGCCCTTGCATTGTTACACAAAAAATCTAGATTTGTTTGTATATTCCGCTTAGACATTGTTAGTCGATATTATTTTTTTATAATCCGCAAACGAAATTATTATTACAATGAACATTTAACGTGCATAAACCTGTAAGCTTCCATGAAAAAATAATATAATTCCGTTACTAAATATCGCTATGTTATCTTCATTTCTACAGTCATAATAAATTTATCATAAACACTGTATGTTGGCCTATTAAATAACATCCAACGTCACAAAATTTAAATTTGAAATGACTTATTTTTAATCTCTAATATTTCAACTAATTTAGCCTGTTTAAATAATTTTGGTATCAGTATAAGTCCTTGTGGTACACCATACTTGAATAATAGCACAAAATCAACACATTAATTACATTTTGTAGAAATCGATGAGTATACAATGAGAGCTAATGTTTGTTTCGTGTTTGTACTATTAGTTTTCGTAAACCTCACGAGTGGATTCATTTTAACTTGGATCACAAAGCCGGGCTTCGAAGATCATTGTTCTACACAATTGTTTTAACTTCGAGAAAGCGTATTTTCTCACCCAGCTCGTAAAAGATATAATATTTAATGTTTAAAATTTCGCGTGCTACCATGCGTGGTGACAACATTTATACAATTTAAGTGCTTAATAAGTGTGTTTCCTGACTCATGGATGCATTTTAGTCAAATAAATACAAGGATTTTAAGAAGTTCAATTGTTGCAATTTAACACTAATTATAATTCATCTATTTAAATGAGATCGCACAAATATAACTTCGGTGAGAATTTTTACATAAGCCTGCCTCCGGTGTTGCGGGAAATAGTGGCCCCCTGTGGACCTGGAAGGTTTCTGGTTTATTATATACCGTATATATTTTATATACTTTGATGAATTAATACAACAGCAACATGATTTAGTCTTACATTTTTAATATGTTTTTTTTCATGAAAGTGATCTGTTTTAAGAAAAAAATTCTAAACTTAATTCCATTTTAAACATACTATCTCTATATTAAGTTTGAAACCTAACGTAAAATTGAGCTAACTTCCTTGTAGTTCATTTAAATAAAACCTTTAAGGAAATACATTACTTATGTAACTCGATAGCTTTCCTCTAAAAGTATCGCTGCTATGGGGTTTGGTATTATAAAAAAGTAGAGGAAGTGTGCCAGTTCAAAATCTGATAGTATGAAATGTACTAGACCTCACCATAAGGCAAGAAGTTCATGGGAGTCCATTATTCTAAAATTATATTTGGAAAAGGAAAGTGTAGTTCAAAATATCATTATCATTACGTGATGGACCAAAATAGATTTTATGGTTGTAAAATATTATGTCAGTTACGTAGACCTTTCACCTGTGAATAACGATTATTATTATTACACACGGTGTATGTAAATTTAATGTTGGGCATCATTGTTTGTTATAGCCATATTATATGGCATGTTCGTTCATAGATAACAAAGGAAGATTAAGGTAAATATATAGATGTAATTAAACAACCATACCTCATACTTATAATGTGTCAAAACACTAGTTCTTTGGTATGATAAAATGTTTTTTAATAAAAATATTTTTTTGTGCATACAAGATAATAATAGATAGTGTTATTAGGTACATAGGAGCAGTGTTGGCCTAGTGGCTTCAGCGTGCGACTTTCATCCCTGAGGTCGTAGGTTCGATCCCCGGCTGTGCACCAATGGTCTTCCTTTCTATGTGCGCATTAACACTTGCTCGTACGGTGAAGGAAAACATCGTGAGGAAACCGACATTTTTTAGACGCAAAAAGTCGAGGGCGTATTTCAGGCACAGTACACCTACTTGCCAATTAAATTTAAAAATTATCATTAAACAGATTTACAAATCTCAGGCCTAGACCTAAAGAGGTTTTATTATCTTTTTTATTAGGACTATCAAGCTTGGTATCGTGTTTGAACCCTGAGAGATTTTTATTGTAACGCACTAAATACTTACAAAAGGAAAACACGTGTAATAATTATTTTATAAAAAATATAGATTAAAAAGGGAAACGGAAACAGAAATCTGAGGCCAAGTGTCAAAAAAAGTTTTGTCTAGATTTATTTTTAATTACAGTCGATATTATCTGTAATTTATGCGTCATAGATTCGATCACTCAATATGGTTATTTCATTAAAGTGTTATACCACATTAATGTAAAAGTTAGTCTAGCCTCAAGTTCATTTATATATGAGATAAAAACTCATAATAATTATTTATGTCTTCACGTCCCACATTCCTTAAAAGCTGTAAAATTTAATAATCCCATTAAGATTAGATCCCGACACGTCCCTTAATTTCACGGGAATGACTTTGAAAAACGAAAATTTTAAATGAGATTTATTGAGTGAGTCAGCGATCACACGATCGAGGACCACTTTCAATTTCATTTCGTGTCCCATGAATATTTTGTAAGACTATTATAGCATTTAATATATGTATTAAAATATTAATTTTATTGAAGTTATTAGAAATTAGCAATTCAAACTATTAATAGTAAAAATAATAAACTTTATTATCACACAAAACATGTTACACGCATAATAGTTGCAGATATAAGTTATGCTTTTTATATAAATAAATTCAGAATTCTGTATTTAACTTAACGAATATTTAAATGTTGCCTTCCCTTATTTTATGTAACAAGACATTCATTAACTAATTGACGTTTTTAGTTATGACTAAAAAGACGAATTTAAGACCGTAAGTAGTTGGAGTCGATTTTTCTAGCGATTGATTAAGACATTTTCCATTTCCATCTTTGTATTGCTCTCCGTCGAGTTTTGGAAACTTACGAATGCCATTACTACTGTGGGTTAATATCTAAAAACGATTCCTACTAACTTGACTTATGTGAGTTTTGTAAAGTTTGAGTCTGACGTTTTAAATTTATCCATTCGTAATAATAATAAAAAAAAAATTTTTGTAACTTATAGACAGATATAATTAAAAATCATACGAAGAAATTTCGTTACCTTAATAAAGACTAAAAAGTATTTATGTAAATGGTCAATATTTTCGTTAGTAATGTACTTCTTTATCTAATCTTAGTAACATTTTCTATGAGATTAAAGGAAGAGTGTGTTTATTTATGATAGTATCTCAATGCCCTTTACCCTAGAGACTAGAAACCGGTCTTATCTTTTCATCTTACGAAAGCTCTGCTACATTGCTGTACATTAGAGGAGAAATAATTAAACTTTGGTTTAATGAATTTTTCGTAGAATAACTCTTGAGAAATACGTAAAAATACTCTGTGTTTTTATTATGAAATTGCTAGTGTTGCTGGTAGGTAATACAAAAGTAGTCTATGTATTAGTCCGGTCAATTTAGAAATCCAAGGTTACAATAATTCGCACTTGGCTGAATATTGGTAGGATTGCTGAATACACTATTATAAAGGAAATGTGATAGGTCCTCATCGATCCGGCACGTGCAAAAAAATTTACTCCGGGTCAAAGATCACAAAAATGGGTTTTTCCCGATTTTCAGCAAAATAGTAAGTGTTATCATAAAATTAGTATAGGCAAAAATTGTAGATCAGATAATTATCTATAAATTTTTCCAAATACTTTTTTCCTAAGAGGCACTGTTTTTGAGATATAACGATTCAAAAAGTTGAAAGAGTTGTAATCGTCATAATATGCACACGTTTCCACGCCACCTTTGAGGTAGTGTACTTAGCGCTTTTTTTTAATGTGGTTTCCCCGGTAGGCCTATTCCACTGATCTTTTATGATTCTGTTTAATTTGAAACTATTGAATGACTGTAGATATTGACAAGGGTTGAAAATGATGAAAGGGTGTAAATTACAAAAAATAAGAAAATTTATCCGTCTGAATCTAAATCATCTTTAACTTCTGCTATATATGTGTAAGTCACACTGACCGATAGAACGATATTTTTGCTTGTATTACGGCTTCATTGATGTATATACGTGGTGTACTTATAAATATTATGACGATACAACTCTTTCAACTTTTTGAATCGTTATATCTCAAAAACGGTGGTTCTTAGGAAAAAAAGTATTTAGACATTTTTTATATATAATTATCTGATCTACAATTTTTGTCTAAACTAATTTTATGATAAAACTTACCATTTTGCTGAAAATCGCGAAAAACCCATTTTTGTGATCTTTGACCCAGAGTAAATTTTTTTGCACATGCCGGATCGATGAGGACTTTTCACATTTCCTTTATAATAGTGTATTGAGCAATCCTACCAATATTCAGCCAAGTGCGAATTATTGTAATAAAAAAAACCAAGGGTTGCACTCCGGGAGTGCCGGCAGAAGTGAAAACTTGAATATTAACGTTGTGCATTTTTGATATTTTGGAATGGTTAGGGAATAATTTTGAACGAATTGCTTTATTTATCAGTATAAAAGTACTATTATTTATGTAGTAGAATGCAATATTTATTTATTGCGCTGTCGTACACAAACATGACAATTATTTATATTACATTAAATACGTCGTGCCAGCTGTCTACTCTCCATCCGTCTTACGATCAGGGTATTTTCGATCGGCCCTGCGATTCTGTAACTCACTTTTCGAACTCATATAGCGGTTTTCGCATTGGCGGTCGCTTTCAAATCAATCGTAAAGCAGTTATTTTATGATTTGACATTCTGAAAAGGTGTGAGCTAGTAGTTTATTGTTAATCAGAATGCCTACGAAACCACGGTAACGACGCTACCAAAATTTATTGCTTTTAATAGGGCTTTAAAAATCTTGACCGGTGAGCATTAAGATCAATTCGCAACTTCGATGAAGCTTTACTCACAAGAACTTTTTACATCATAGAATATTTGTTTACGGCGATTGTTTTCTAAAAATCATTACCCCAGTTTTCACTTTCGAGAACATAGTCTTGTGACATAGGAACATCGCATTTTGTGTAATTAAGTAAAAGTTATAAAAGAAGCGTGCGAACTTACCGAGGCTAAGGTCATTGCCTTTTCTTTGACCTTTAATTAAATTAGATAAACTTTACCGTATTTATTTATTTGTTTCAATATTTATTTATTGAAGATCACATCAAACATAATGCTATATCTACAGTAAATGTCAATCAATCAATCAATTTGACTTAGGGTCTTTCAAGAAAGGAGCGTACGAATTCTTGAAAGGCCGGCAACGCACTTGCGAGCCTTTTGGCAATGTGAGTGTCCATGGGCGGTATCAAATTCAAAATACAATAAAAAATAGTAAAAATACTAGTTTAAAAAAATACCAGCAAAACAGCGGATTAGGTAGGTATGTACAATAATAATTTCTTACCCACTACCGAATATATCCAATATCTTACTACTAACGAATCGTTATTTTTCTATGTAAGAAAAAGGTTGATACATGCGCTTGGCATATAAAAATTTATCATTTGAATATTAGAGACACAATCACGAATAGGTTTTTAAATCTTTATATATAAAAATTAATTACTGTTCGTTCCCTAAAGGTTGAGAATGGCTGGACCGATTAGGCTAGTTTTGATCTTGCAATATTTGTGGAAGTTCAGAATAATAATAAAAACAAGAAATTAACTTTCCAATAAAAACTGTTTCTAGATAGGAAGTATTTAGTCTCTTTCTATAAATAAAGAATTGTCACTTAGTCTTATGCTAATGCTCTTAGAAATTTATGTTTGATAGCTGTAGTATGAACCGATCTCTTTGTATTTAAAAATACATTATATTAAGTTTTGACACAAATATATGTAGGGGATACGAAGTTCACCGAGTTCATCTAGTATAAAAAAAATGTAAAATTAATTTTCATGAAAGAACATGAAATAAATTTTAATTCTAGTGATATAATGATGATAGCGCCGCCGACTTTTATACAATATGGCATTTACACAGTTTACCTTAGCTTTGAGAAGATTTTACGATTCAGTCATGTCATTTAATTTATTAATTGCTTTAAAATAACTTTTAAATCTAAAAAAGGAACATAGTATTTTTTTTGTATAAATATGTATGAGTAATCCCGTACAAGATGTCTCCTACATATTGTCTCTCTACATCATAAGCGGCAAATAGGTAATCATTCAACTAATGAATGTATCATAATAATAATATGGGTTTTAATGCAGATAGTTTATATTAGAACACGTTCTATTTCAATCTTTTAGATATCTGTGTGCCCTTTTTTGGCAAAGGCCTCCCTCCAATCCCGCCATTCCTCTCTGCCGTGTACCACCTGATGTTTCTCTAATTTGGTCTATCCACCTTCTAAGTTGACTTCCTCTTTTTCGCTTAGTACTTTTACGCTCCCCTTATATGTTCCGTATAATTAACATTAAATATAACTATGTGTAATTTTGTTCTATTGAAATAGATACAATGATTTTTTGACCGGTAATCAAACCCAAGACTTCGGATATGGACTAATTTAATAAGCTCTAAGCACTATCAAAAAATTTGAATCAAAACACTGACGGTTTGTCAGGTACAGAAGGAATACTTGCCTATTAAAAAAAAACATGAAAATGATATAGAAATCTAGGGCCCAGAATTAAAAAGGGCTTCTGCCTCTGCCAGTGGTTTCCTGAAGTTAAAATGTCTTCAATTGCACATATATCGTAACGCCTTATGTAATTTTATTGCTAAAATTACAATGCAACATACAGTAGTAATGCATTCAAAAATCCTTCAATAATACGTGATTGTAATTATTCAATAGTGAACTGAGAGACATTTCACTTTTACCCATATTTATTCAAGTGATGTCCCCAAACGAATGTCAAGTGTTGCAAGATGTTCCCAATACGATTACACAGTTTTCTAGAAAAGTTAAAGAATACTAATATACATTGATAATATTTCACCTTTTAAAGCAGCTGTATCCAATAAGGCGTTGTAATTGATAGAAATAATTTTAAAATTGTAACGGGTTTCTTCCGTTGGCACGTATCGACGGTATTGTATGGGAAAGAGAAAAGTATAAAGAATAACTTGTGGGAAGTAGTTACAATGGCGCAACGCAACGTGTTTCTCTAATTTTCTAACTAATTACAAAATGCACGGTTATCGCAATTTCTACTTCATAAATTAAATAATAGTGATTGAATATTTGTCTTTTTCAGGTGGTTGGGGTTCTACTCATCACAGTGATTGTAGGATGTGAACCGATGTTAGACTCTTACAGCTATAGGAATGAAGCATCTCAGTTTGGTGAGCTGTTAAGGCCACCACCTCCACCGCCGCTATCGATTCACCCTGTGCCATTTCATGGGGCACCTGTAAGGTCTGCACACCAAAGTGGGGATATTAACTACCAATATCAAGTACCTCCGCCACCACCACCATTACCGCCTATAGCAGCACCAAGTGACTTTAAACAACCAGCCCCATTTTACAGACAATACAATTTCAATTTTGTTCCACAACCTCAGCCATTTACAACTACTCCGTCCCCTACTATGTTCCAGAAAGTGTCACAATGGTTATTTCCCTCTCAACAAATTTCGGATGATATGAATAATTCGCCCAGCAGTTACAGTATACCACAAAAAAAAGATTGTAATCCTTGCAACCTTTCTCCATGGATACCAGTTATACGATATGATCTAACTAAAAATCATGACAACCCAAAACCTGTTTATGGAGTTCCGAACCCCAGTGGTTCAAATTTAAATAGTGTGCACAATGTCCCCCAAAGGTTCAACCAAAACTCTGATCCAAATCATTTTTCGACAGATGGATCTCATGTCACATATGGTCTACCCAAACAAACATTTGGAGAAAGTAATATCTTTTCTAGTCCCAGTTCAACGTATGGTCCACCAAGCCACACTGTCACAATATCACACACAGTACCAAGTGTAAACCCCTTTGTAAGTTCATCTTATGACATTTCAAGTAATTCCTATAGTTCCCCACAATCAAATCATAATACACCAAATGTGTATAGTTCATTGACATCAAGTTCTTCAATATATATAACGCAATCTTCAACTTTAGGGCCAAGTATTTCAAACTATAATGAACATAGCCAACGATTACCAAACAAGAATTATGGACAGTTTTCTTCAACAGTAAATCCTTCTCATGACTTCCAATTACCAAAAGTGGAGCAGCCTACTCAATTTAAAAATTCATACGGAGAACCAATAGTAAACTCATATGCCTTAGATATACCTTATTCAGTGTCATCTACTGGTGCTGAATCTCATAAAGTGAACACGGAAGTCCTTCCAGACAGTAAGCCATTATCAAATACTCCAAATGTCTCTATAGCTTTATCTAATCCAGCTCCATTTAGTCTGAATAAAGGTAGAAACATACATACCTTACAACCTGTTGCTTTACCAAATTTAAGTGTGTCACCATTACCGCCAATATTTAACGCTCGACCTTTTCGGCCATTTGCACCGAAGTATTTAAGTCACAGTACGAAAGGAAATGATCAATTAGATCAACATATCAATAATCTTAATATAGCTAAGAGTATACCTATAGCTGAATTTGTTCATTCTGTTGAATATCCAGCGACAGTCATTCAATCTCCTGTTATTGATATAGATACAAATAAAATCAATAATCAAACAAAAGCCTATCGAAATATTCCTAACAACTTTATTATAGACGATTTTCGTGACATTTCTCCACAAGCTTCGGAAGATCATATTTCTGCGGCTAATTCTCATCCCGATGCAAGTTTTGAAAGTACAGGAGCCGATTATGGGAGTGATCTATATGACTCAGGTATAGCAACTGAGCTAAAGCAAATGAGCGTCCCGTCTAATCATAATCCGGTCTTTGCTGATTTAAGAGGATTGGATGATGAAGATATTGACAAATATCGTACTGAAAGCAACCTACAACATATTGATTCACCATTACTATATCTTAAGCCGAATGCTCCTCACAAGAGCTTCTCAACGTTCATAACTCCTTCTACACCTAGGAATATTAATGAATATGAAATATATGATGAAATTGTAACAACAGAAGCTCCACAAGACACTACACTTACTAGTGCTTGGGATGAAAGCAGAATGTATTATGCTCAAGATTCACCAGAAAAACAAAGTAATATAAATAGAGCCAAAGTTGTTCAAATTATTGTTCCTTATACCAGTGCAGATCAAGATAAAGAAAATAAATACAACGATAGAGAATGGCCTTATAATTTAGAGAAGGATTTCCAGGCTAGAAAAGTTCAAACACAAACAGAGTCTAGTTTCAGTACTAGACCAACTGGAAGTTATGAATCTTCATCAACAACAGAACTACCCACTTCTGCTGTAACTGAGTATTATAATTCAGATAATATAAATACACAACCTAACGATCAGTATGAAGTTAAAGAAGCTCCATTTGATATAATAAGATTACAACATACAATAGATGCCTGGACCCAACAAGAGTATACGAAAGATTATAAAGTACCTAACAAGACAAGGCCTAGCGAAAAATATGCTAAGCAAATACCGGACGATTTCCTCACCACATTAAGCCCCTTAACAACGCCAACAGACAATTTTAACTATAATTATGACTTATATGACCACGAAGGATCAAGTAGTATACAATATACAGTTAGACATAATAAAACAAACAATATATCTCCTAAACCATTTATGCAATATAACACAATTGAACGTAGTAAAACAAATCACGATAGCGCAAAGAATGATGAACTGCGTGAAATACAAAAACTACATATTTATACTGCAGCTTCTAAATTTAGGAAATTAACAACTCTTCCTCCTTGGGGCCACATACAAACATCTATATCACCTTTAACAAAAGAAAAGGTTTATGTAGTGACTTCAAAGCCATGGAGAGAAAAGTCAAATTTTTCGAGTGAGCATGAATCAAAAGTAAAGTCTAGATCATCAAATGACTCTGATGACATGCCGTTTAAGTCACCAAGGTTTTCGAATCGGCCTCCAATGGGGGAACAATCAGATGTTTTCACTAAAGGGTGGCACCAAATTAGTAAGTATAAATAATTGTAATTTGCATTGTGTTTTCCAAAACGATATTTTTATTTTACTTTTATTTACAGTCAACAACTTAGAGAGTCGCATGTTTACTGGAAGTTCGTCTCTTGAAGATACTTCGAAAGAGGAAGCGCAAGAGGTAATATTATTATATCTTACGACTGATTAGATTAAATACAATTAAAAAAGTCCCATGACCTTCCAATTGTAGATACCTACGTTTTTTAAAATTAACAATTTCTGCGTCGGAGTTTAAAGCAAGTAAGCAATTAACTATCTAATGTGCCTACGAAACAATACTTATTTCATCGGTTATATTCACGTAAAAAAAATCAGTGATGCTACAACACTCTTTAGGTCTTAGCCTCAGATTTCTGAATCTGTTTCATGATCATTTTAAATCTAATGGGCAAATAGGTGATCAGCCTCCAGTCAAGATATGTCGGTTTCCTCAAAATGTTTTCCTTCACCGGTCGAGCAAATGTTAAATGCGCACATAGAAAGAAAGTCCATTGGTGCACAGCCGGGGATCGAACCTACGACCTCAGAGATGAGAGTCGCTTGTCGACGCCATTACTACTCTATATTATATATACATAGTTTCACGTAACAGGCAAAAAATAAACGTTTTCGCGACAATTTTTTAAAATCCTTGCGTTTAACACTCAGTAAAAATTGTTCTAATCCAATGTATACTTTCAGACCGAAGAATCGAAGAGTGAGTCCCAGAGTTGAAGATTTTGAATGTTGATGCATTCAAAGGCGCCAGAACAACTCATACGTAGGTCAAATGACTATAATTTGTGATAGTGTGAAGTGACATTAAACATTGAATACAAAGACAAATTTATTATGAGAACGCGTATGTTGTACTTATTTAGCTTATAAAATGAACGATTTATTTTGTAAGTGACAGTAATTACTAGAATTTTAGTACCTAATTATTTTTCCTATAATTAAGATTGTGTGTCTTCATACGAGATTATAGATACGAAGCCAGAACTGTATTTGTGGCTTTTATTAGACTAGAATTTGTAATAGTTACATTGTATATAAAATACTTAGTTGTGTTAATAGCGTGATTCTATTAAGGACGCAACATATTAACTAAGAGAAGCATTATGTTGCTTTTTAAAACTTTCTTAAAAATCTATTATAATTAATAAGTATGTAATATTATATTGTAATTTATGCTGTAATAAAGATACCGGCAAACATCTTGAACAAATGTCCTTGCCTGCGCAGAAGTGATTTTTAGGTATCACTTGGCTCGGCGGCGGGAGAGTGACGTGTCGATATCGTGATTGGTAAATCAGTTGACGTTTGTGTCCCGCGCTGCGCAAACTTTCCGCCACTCCCTTGTTTAATGGTCAAGAAATTTGCCGGTATTTATACTAAACTGGTTATGGCAACGAAACGCGAATTTTTGGTACAAATTTTGCCTGAAATATCACTACGTATATGTAATAAGTTTAATTGTAATTCAAAAAACGTATGTATCTTATATTTTAATTCACAAGCCATATCTTTGTTTGGAAAATCTATTAAAAACACTTGTATCTTAATATATTTTGTACATAATATTGTAAATATTTGTTCTAGATTAGTTTAATAATATGAACCATAATAAATATTGAAAATTATAAGCTACGAACGATATGTACAACACTTATTTACATCCTTACAAACACTACTTTTCTGTGTTCTTTTTCGTAATTCTAAAGTATAAAAATTCTGAACTCCATAAGATAATAGTTATAAATGTTACAAAGTTGAGTACTGTTATCGGTGCCGTGTACGATCCTGTGGCATCACGAATACGACCTGAAAAATAAAAAAAAAAATTACAGAAGAACATAGTCACTGGGTTGAATGAACTTATGGTAACCTAAGAGTTACAATGACTATGAAAGCAAGATTGGGTTACGACAATGAAAAACAAAAGACGAAATGATCTTCTTTTGTTTCATTATGGTCCAACGGAAAGATCAAATGACGGTTAGACTAGAGGTGTTTAGCAATGTTACATACGTTTTAAACTGCATAATTTGTTAAAATTCACCTCAAAAGAGAGACAACGGAAATTCATGAGAATTTCTACATGTGAGCATCTATTGCTAAAGCAACATCTTAAGGATGAAAAATTATAGTATAGAGATAAATATCAGAGCAGTATAACATTATTTAATTCATTTGATAAATAATTTTTTTTGTTCTTATTTGGTTTCTTTTATGATTTGTAAGGCTTATAAGCTCAACAAAAATGATACACAAAAGGTTAAAGATACAAGGAAGATATGGCTATAAATTCTACGTTCCTTCTACGTTCTCATCTTTGTAGTTTGTCACATAGACGTAAGTTTTTAGATTTAAAATAATCTAAATATTGAAGTTATACAGCGCACGTGATATAAAATTAACGGATATTTGACGTCCAATATAACGTGGAGTCTCAGTACAGCCTTGGGATTCTGTAACTCACTTTTCGAACTCTCACAGCGGTTTTCACAGCGGCGATCGCGCTCAAATAAGGAGGGCTTGTAGTTTATTGTTTATCATAATGCCAAATCGTAAAATGACTGCTTTACGACTGATTTGAGCGCGACTGCCGCTGCGAACTAACTTCAGGATGTCGGTTTTATTTGGCGGTGTGCGCGCACATCGTAAAAAATTACAATCATGATTTGTCCCTATCGCGCCAAAATTAACAGTAAAAGTAAAATAACTTAAAAAATAAATAATCTATAAATGTATGTCCAAGGAAACAAAACAAATGATGCTCTACTAAGTTACTTTTTGTGTAAAAGTGTTTGTTAGCAGCAACGAGTATTGGTTTGTTAAAACAATATGGCGTCAAGTCTTACCTAACGATGATCCAATAGTTATGATGATGATACCATTGAAGAACATTTGTATTCCCGAAGCAAACGGCAATCTCTCAAGGGGGACATAACTCGGAATAATGATATTCATATACACAGTTCTAACACCCTTGGTGATTCCTATTGCAAGCCCCACAAGGACCATTCCGAGGAACGATGTTGTGAATAGCATAACTGAAAAATGGAAGAATTCATTATTAATTAACAGTTGTTTTAATTATGAATGTCCTATGTGTTGTACTCAATCATCAAACATTAAGGGTTTTGTCAGATCAAGACTAGATTGTAACTTGAGGCATTCAGACTTGATATGTATTGTATATATATTATATATGTTAAAATAATTTCGATGAAAACTACGAAATAGTTATGTACCTAACCAACCTATAATTATACTTTAAAAGAGTACCGAGAGTTTTTTACGCCGGCATTTTCTCTCGGCTAATACCCTCTGACTTCTTTGCCGATGAGTAGGGTTGTCTACCGATTCAAATTTAATGATGTGGAATACGAGATATCTGTATTTTATATTATACCAAAAATTATTTATTTATTGTTTAAGCTCCTATATTTACAGGAATTATCGCTAATAAACTAATGAGGGATCTCGCTCAGCCAACTACAGGGCCGAACTAATTTACTATGGGCCAGGGCCTCCACAAAAGAGGGGCTCCTACAAAGTCTTCGGAAAAAAATAAATAAATTCCGACTAGTTAACCTAGTGTTTACTAGTCGGAATTTATTAACTTTTACTTTTATAAACAACTTTTCTTTTGATATATTGGTATATGTTTGTTGAATACTAAAAGAATCTACTTGGTTTCACAACAAAATAATTGACTGAAAGAGTTGTTCATTTTATTTGGAAAATAATTTGGCGCCTCCTTTGTCCGAAGCCCCATACCCCTAAATCCAGCCCTGGGCAACTACTATACGTTTAGTAAATAATCGTGTTTCAAAAATTCTCTAAATACAAAGACAAAACGTGAGCAAGCACTATCTATCTACAAAATATTATGTGGATGAAAAAGAAATCGTGTAGATACTTTATTGTATGTAATGACTTTATTTACAATGGTCTTTCCATAAAATCAAACGTGTAATGAACTTAGCAAGACTGTTTTGATAACAAAAATAATTATATTTATAATAAAGATAGGGTAAATAAAGGTCGTACTATACAGTCATAGGGCGGGCGATGATATCGGATAGTTTTGCTAGTTTTCGAGATTAGCACGTTTAACGAAATAAACTCTTCTGCTTAATTAGTACCTATAGACTTCAGAAAGTATAAGAATAAATTAATTGTATTTTTTTATGAAATTTAATTAAAAAAGTGATAAATGTTAGATTTAATCTTGCGACATCAAAGCGACATTAATTTAAAAAAATCTTATTGAACAAAAAGCAAAAATAACGTATCTCGTATGTATAATTTATGAAAATACACTAATTGAAAACCTAATTCATGGCTTTTTAAGTTTGTTGACGGTGTCAAAAAGTCCAGCCGCAAATGTTTTAATGATCATTGTATAGTGAACATATCCATTTGTTGTTGGTTAATATAAATTTATTTATCACAAGTAAATTATGAATATTTGAATTTTAATGACTATTTTAAGATAGTATATAATATAAAAGTTTTAAAATAACTCCGCGATAAAATGCTGTATGCTGTGCGCAGTAATGATAGAAATAAAAACAGTGATTTTTGCGTCAAATTTTGATATTTTCGGATTTTTTTAATAGAATTGTAGAATGTCTGCGGATTTCATTTATTATTATCTCCATCAATAAATGTTATCTATTTAAAACATAAATTTGTAGAGATAGTGTTATCGTATACCTTCATTAGCAGAGTAGACCCGAAAATTATGTTGCTATTTGATTAAATCCCATCTCATTATGATATGTAAAAATCCTAATTATTTACCATTTATTATTATTGCCAGCCTACAATTTTAATTAATCACAATGATTATTTTTATTGGCCTAGAAATCAGGTTTGTGTGTACACTGCGTTTAGGAGGATGGAGTACCTGTACTTGTGAGTCACCTGTGACCATGCAAGCTGTAAACATACATGTCATGGCAGTAACTTTATAAAAATATCATAATTTTGGGCTCGTGACTGCTACTTAGTTTGCGGATACTTCGCATACTCTGGAGATACTTTCATGCGACGTTTCATCAGCGGACGTCAAGGCAGAATACAAATCCGTATCACCCCAACGTCCGTTGTTCCACATCTGAGCGTTTCTTAAAAGTTTTTGCCGCGCACCACTATATGGAACCAGCTGACCACTGAAGTATTTCCGAACCAATTCGATTTAGGGTCCTTCAAGATAAGAGCGTACCATTTCTTATAAAGGCCGGCAACGCATTTGCGAGCCTTCTGGGAATGTGTCCACGGGCGGCGGAATCACTTAACATTAGGTGAGCCTCCTGTCCGTTTGCCTCCTGTTACATTAAAAAAAAGTCGGAGAGACTACTTATATTGTGTGCAAAAATCCCATCACCATGGTCATCTTATTAGACAAGAAGTCGTAACATACGTATTGTTAGTATGAACTTCCAAATAATACAGATATTAAATAAAAGTAAACACATAAGAGTACTTACTGGTCCTCGTAAAGATGATGGCCAGCAAACTGACCATGTACATAACTCGTGGTGGTTTATTGCACCACTCTCCTATAAATGGCGAGAGAAAACGAAACAGTGTATCTGAAAAGCCAATCACCGCCATGATCTTCGCAATTTCAGACGTTTCGAATTGGAGCATATCCTTCAGAATAATTGGAAGGAGAAGAGAAAAGTTCGTTTCCACGCAGGAAGCGAGGGACATTCCAACCAACATATTGACGAATATCGGATCGCTTAGTAACGTCAAGTCAAAGAAATCAATGAATCTCTGTAGATACGTCTTATCCTCAGTCTTTGTCTCACATACAACTTCCTTCTCTTTGTGTACTTTATCCATCTCTCGGAATATATTAATAGAACTACCCAAATTAATTTCTTGAGATTCCCACCACTTGTACCTTGATTCAGATAGGGACGATTCATCAGTGGTTTTACGAATGTCTGGTTGAGAGGCTGCATTTCTATTTTTCAGACTATCTGTTGGAACATCTCCGTTTTCTCTTATCTGTTCCGAATTTGAAACTGATGAAATGCCTGTGAACAGAAAACTTTAATTAGATCAAAATTCATTTACTTTTGATTACTATTGATTAATAAGTAAGACCTTAATAAGTAAGAGCTTACCTATTTCTTTAGATGGCGTAACACTACCATTTATTAATTCAACATCTACTTCTGTATTCAATGGTTCTTCTTCTTCTGTTTTTGGAGTTACCTTTAAATACCATTTTGCTGGTCTAAGGAGACACGCCGCTAAAAGTGAGTGTAGGCAAATTGCGCCCAAAATAAGAACAGCATATCTCCAGCCGTACGCGTACATAAGAACACTCATCACTAAAGGCATATAAATAGCTCCAAGGCCTGTAATTGACATTCCAACGCCAATAGCTCGTCCTCTTTTCTCTTTGAAGAATGAGTTTATTGCTAACGAAAACGCTGCCATAACAGCCGCTACTCCCATAGCTGCAAAAACAAAAGGTCATGAAAACGTGTCATAATATTGATTGTCGACGGAGGAAAACGATACGTACAATTAATAATACTGTAAGATAGTAGAAATAGCCAGAAATTAGAAGAAATGGCTGTCAGCATAAGCCCAAGAGATATAAGTATGGCACCAACCACTGCGACTTTTCTGTATCCAAATCTTCGGAGAACTGGCCCTCCGAAGAATGACAATAGCATTCCAAAGCCATGGTTTAGAATAATAATAAGCGTCCCTTGAGTCGCCGACAGACCTGTGTCTGAAAATGCTTCTTGAAACACAAGGCCGAACCCCGCAATTAAGGGGAGTACCACAACCTGAAATATGAATCAATTACTGCCACTTTTACCCCCATAACAGGCACTTAAATTAAATTAGCAATTACGGTAAAAATGATGTTACACTTGGTGGAGTAAAAACACCATGTATAGTTTCAAGGGTTTCGAGACATAAGTCGCGCATAGCAGCAAAAATTTATATTTATTATCGAATAAATCAGAATTAAGCACCTTATCAACAATTTGTTAATCGTATATACATTGATTAATAATTAAAACAATTTTAAATTTGACGTTGAGGTGAGGATTCTGGTCGAATACGCAACTACAAACACATCGGCAGCCGAGACATTAAAGTAGTATATATATAATACGTATATATGTGTACCTTGTAACATTATATCATATTGTGGTTCAACTCAATACTCACATTATTCAGGGCATATGCAAACGTAACTACCCAACCATATCCTCCATCAGGTGGAACCTTGGCCCGAGACATGTTTCTCAGATATATCACTTATACACCGCACTTTTTCCACTCAGTTTTCATAATTACTTTAGATGCGCACTTCCGACTCATATGTTCCAGAGTTAATCCACTTAACAGTTTATTGACTCCAATGTCCTAAATAGCACGCCCGCTCGAATCGAAGAACGGTAGCAAGTAACTAGTACAAAAGTAGACATTCCAACACTTGTTATCGCAATGACTTAAATGTCGTATTATCAACTGTGAAGTTTTATTGGACGAGACGTATATCTATATAATCTTTATGGAATTAATTTTATTTAACAACGTGAAAATGAGGCTGGTTAATGTATGATAAACAGTGTGTTGGAAGATGAATTGTAGTTTTCATTTTAAGTGTTCTTTAATTGACTTACGTTGTTATCAGTTAAACAGTTTATTGTTGTTTTTGAATTAACTGTTATTACGGCGGTTAATTTTAAAGTTGATGTCGTATGACCAACTGAAATGGAAAAATAAATTAAAAATAGTTTTTGGCGGGTTTTTGTTCGCAAAACTCGAAGACAACTGGACCAAGTCGAGTATTTTATTTATTTATTCCGTGAACTGTAAGAAATGATGGAGAGAAAAATTGGTATAATTGCAAGTTAATCCTAAAAATACAGTTTTCTTTTTCGTAGGTTAAAAAAAAATAGTGGTGCTTTTTTTTGGTCTGGGCCTCAGATTTCTGTATCTGTTTCATGATCGTTTGTTAATCTAATCAGCAAGTAGGTGATCAGTCTCCTGTGCCTGACACTCGCCGTCGACTTTCTGGGTCTAAAGCAAGCCGGTTTCCTCACGATGTTTTCCTTCAACGTTCGAGCGAATGTTATATGCGCACATAGAAAGAAAGTCCATTGGTGCACAGCCGGGGAACGAACCTACGACCTCAGAGATGCGAGTCGCACGCTAAAGCCACTTGGCCAACACTGCTCTGTACTAAGTACTTTTCGTAGGTTAAGTAACAAAATATTCCCGGGGGCAGCTAGTAATTAAATATAATGTGTGCATTGTGTTCCGATTCAAAGAGAATATGGGGACACATAAATATTTAAATTTTGTTGCTCATATTTTTAAATTTGCATCTAATAAATAATTACGTTCTATATTCTAAAATAAGTAAATATGCTACACAAAATAATACTAGAACGAATGCGGAATGTCACATAGGAACTTGTTTTTGGTTTGGTTATAATTATTTCTTAGATATTTTAGTCCATAAAAGATTCCTTGCCGAATTCGCATAACGCATGAAAGAAATAAATATATAAAAGACAGCGCGTTTTGTTGGAGAATACTCATCTGCATCTCTAGTCTATTCTCACACCAGTATGACCAATCACAATTCGTCTTTCGTTTTATATATATTTTTTATAGAACAAAAACGGGCAAACGGGCAGGAGGGTCCACGGGATGTTAAGTAATACCGCCCAAGGTCACACTTAATTCCAGAGGGCTCACGTTGGCAGCCTTTCAAGAATTGGTACGCTATTTTCTTGACCCTAAGTCGAATTGGTTCTGAAATACTTCAGTGTGCAGCTGGTTCCACATAGTGGTGATTTATCTGCACCTGCGCTGGCCGATCGCGTTCCCTTCGTGTACTTTGATTTGACTTTGACAGTTGCATCAAACATTTTGCCCCCGTTATTTTTTATGGCAGATAAATTTTATATCAGTTAAACGATTCTTGTTGTATAACATTTTTAGTTTGTAGGTAGTTACTGTAGGCCTAAAACATTTTATTAGGTTTATGATAGTGCAATGTTTACGATAAAATACTTATGACCCATTTTATGAGCGTTCCAATAAACAACGAATAGCTAATGAGTATTTAGATAAGAAAATAATTTAACATAGTAATAATTCAGAAACTGTTTTAAATTTGCTATGAATTAGGCTTATCAATCGTTTTAGATAAAAGATTTTAATAATTTGGATGCGTACAATTTATCTATTATGGCTATCGTTCAACGAATAGGACGTAGATGTATTTAAGTATTTAAACAATTATTGTATGAGATTTATATATAACGAGCCATTTGTTGTTAAATAAATAAAACACCTCGCAACGGCTCCAAGTCTTGGGTATCTACTGGCCCGAGAAGCTCTGTAACAAGCAACTTTGGCAACGCTGACAAGAAACCCCGAATCCAGCAGATCAAGCAACGCAAATGGAAATGGATTGGCCATACACTCCGAAGAGATTCCCATTCCCCAAGCAGGCGCTTGATTGGAACGCGATAGGGAAGTGGACGCGTGGCTGTCCCAAGCTAACCTGGCGCCGTACAGTTGCAGATGAGGAAGAGAGCCGGTAAGAAGCAAGGTGAAATATGAAGCTCAAGACCGAACGCGATGGATTGTCACTGTGGACTTCCTCAGCACATAAAGTTACAGAGGTTACAGAAGGTACGTTACATGTATGTAATACAAAAAAAAATTAATGACACTACAACCTTTTTTTAGGTCTGGGATTTCTGTATCAGTTTCATGATCAATTGTCAATCTAATGGGCAAGTAGGTGATCAGCCTCCTGTGCCTGACACAGACCGTTGACTTTCTGGGTCTAAGGCAAGCCGGTTAACTCACGATGTTTTCCTTCACCGTTCGAGCGAATGTTAAACTCGCACATAGAAAGAAAGTCGATTGGTGCACAGCCGGAGATCGAACCTACGACATTAAGGATAAGATCCGCATGCTGAAGCACACTGCTCTGTATGTTAAAAATTATAAAATAAAAATTGTAGTACAACAATTAAAAAACTATGTCCTTCACTTCCAAAGTATTATTAGATCATAAATACATTATCGACATTATCATTCAGATTGTATATCAGTTAAGCGGTTAAGTTACTTAGCAAATTTGGCTCAAGATAATCCGTTTATAATCATTAAATTACATTCAACACTTACGATTTTTATCGTGAAAGATTTCTATGTACGCAAGTCTGAAATTATTAAAAGCGTTTAAGCTCATATTATTTCACGTTATTTAGACAGTTTAAATTGCTCAGTTCATATCACTATCTATCACTTATGTTATGTAAACAAATGGTAATTTTGTTATCACAATAAATAGCACGAGTGGTTAACCGACGCTGACAGTGTTGACTCTATCACGACACAAATAATTGTTGATTAATAGGTTTGAAATTGAATTAGCGTGATGAATAAAAATGGTGCTGGTATTAAAAATATTATAAACATATTTATTATATAATTTCCCTAACATCAATAAAAGCTTTGTAATTCACGAACAGTATACGGAAGTGACGTCATCAAGCACTCGCTATTGGTCATCTACTTTGACGGGTAATAGCGGATATACGTAATTTCTTTCTTCCTTTTCATAATGACGGGCTGGTTAATTTAGTTGACAGAATTAATAGTTAATTTCATTGTTGAAATAAATACAATTTTAAGTATTTAAATGCTTTTAATTATTTGTTCTACTATTATTATTGTTTCTACCTACACTGGTTTAGTTGATGATCAAATCACAGGTCATTATCGATAATTTAATTTTGTCTAAAACCGCCATCTTTAAGGATTTGTTTCTAATATCAAAATAAAACAAGCCATGGTTCAGTAGTAAATATCACGATTGTATTTCTTTGTCTGTGTGTTTGCGTGTGATGTATTTCTCCAAGCCCCAAGAGATGGCAGTGAGCCAAGTAAATATATTCAAACAGTGCAATGTCACTGCAGTTGTCGTGTTGTCTTTGATCCAACCTGAAATAAAGATTGCTGTATTGAGAAAACGTCACTTGGACAGTACAATACGATAAATAAATAATAACTAAACCCTTTTATAAAAAAGTGCGTGCGTACAAAGTACACATGTCCGAAGGGAAACTTCTTTGGCAAACTATTTTTTAAGTCTTGTTCATATTTATACAATAAAGCTTTAGATTACCGAGACGGACGAAAAAACGACGATAAGTTAGGAATTTAATGAATTTAATTGTCATTAAAATATTAAGTGTCGAAACTTCGTGACACTAATATTATTGCGTTTCATGCGTAAAAGTTTTACCCTCACTAAAGAAGTTTCACTTTAAAAAACGATTTAAGGGCGATTTCATTAAATGAATATTAATTGTCTGACGTAATCTACATAGTTATAATCATGTAAATTCTGACCGAATTCGACTATCTAAAGTTAGTAATTCTTTTTTGGGGAAAGGGATACTCTTCTTTAATAAAATCCCAGAGGCTCTTTTATCTCTGCCTTTCAATAAATTTAAGAAATGTATTAAGGAAAAGCTGTGTAAAAAGGCTTACTATAAAGTCGATTATCTAGTTGATAAAAGGGCCTGGGACTAGTACTAGACAGGCTACTTCTGAATTCTAATTAATTTGCGATATTTGTTTTAAATAAGTGTTGTTTGATGATTTGCTGTTTTAAAAGAGTACCGAGAGTTTTTTACGCCGGCTTTTTCTCTCGGCCTACACCCTGTCTTCTTTGCCGATGAGGATGCCTACAAATTCAAATTTAATGACGTGGAATAAGTGATACATGTATTTTATGTTCCATAATAAACATATTTTATTTTTTATTTTTATTTTAATTAATTTGCGCGAAATGAATTCTGGCAACCTTTTTTATTAATTTTTGATTACTTCTTTAAATTTGATTGTTTCAATTAATTTAAAATGAAGAATCGCATTTTTTACTAAAAACCAATTTAAAGTAGTAGTATATTTTGAAAGAAGTCCTTACAAACACATCGTCATTAAGTTTATATATAAACCTTAGCGTATTGTTTTATCTGTTTGACGTATAATATGATTAACGAAAAAACCAGAGTTAAAAATATTTAGCGCCTGAAGAAATCAATTTTCATGTGGACATACTTTATCAACTATGTCTATGAATATTATAGAAATCTTTGGCGATACCTTTTTAAAACTGTATTCGTATTTGGATTTATACACCTTATGTTTAGTTTAATAATAAATTAATGGAGAAATAATGAAAGGTATGTTAGCTAAAACATCTAAATTGTAGTTTTTTCATTATTTCATTTTTGTATTGCACTTAACCAATAAATTATCAAAATGTTAATTATAACTTTAAGTCGTTGCAGCGGTCGTACTTTAAAGTAGCCGCAGTAGACGCCTACTAAACAGAAATGATTATTTTAACTCCATAAGTTGGCCAGTACATGATACTTTTCGGTTACTATGTATTAAAAATAACGCCTGAAAAAAATATTTAGCAAAACTCACCAACAACAGGTCCCAAAGTCAGATAAACAATTCCTGCGGTCAAAAGCTGTATACCAGTCGCTCCTGGTAGTTTATGTAGCGGCACATGAGTTGGTATCACTAGAGCCATGAACACTGTCCTCAAACCTTTACCAAAGCCAATTATAACAGCTACTAGGAGAACAACCTTGTACTCTTGGCAATAGGCTAGTACTGGAACAATCAAACTTATTAAATCGTGGATGTTTGTTACCATGGTAACCATAGTAATAAAAACGGTACTATTCTTTTTTTTTATTAATTGTTTTTGTTGGTATGATGCATTTAACTATTTTATTATTTCTGTGGTCCACATTTTATTTGGTCCCGTTGCAAAAAATGGGTGTTATAACTTAGACCTCTCCGTGTCTATGTATCTGTAGCATAGTAATTAAATGAATGCATTAATTATGCGGTTTTTTTTAGAAAGCTGATAGAGATGGTTCTTAGCTACAATTTATGAAGATCCTTTTGAAGAAGGAGCAAAGAAAACGTAATTCTTCATGACGTCAAATGTTTAGTTTTACGAGATTTGTATGTACGATTTTTATTTCGATTTATCTGTAAAAGTAGAAATCGAAATAAAAATAGTAAAACCTTTTGTTTAGAACCTTTTATATTCATTCATGACAATGTTAAAATCTAGAATTTAGAATTCTCGGCTGTTTGTGACCAATTAAAACCTTATCTATAATGTATTGAAAATATTTACCAACTCTTCCCATCGCCATAGACATAACTCCGAATAAAAAGAAGGAGTTATTATCCCAACCAATCTTTCCAGCTACGAAGGGAATGCAAAACCTAACGCAAATATCGATTCCAGCAAGAAGCGACATAAACAATGCAATCTGAGATTTCGTTAACCCATAATCGCCAAGGATAAAAGGTGTGAGTATCGAGAAGTTCAATTCATTGAAATTTGCTAGGGTTATCCCAAGCATAAGGTTGATAAACGTTAAATCTTTCAAAAGATCCAAATCAAAGAACAATGAAAGCTTTTGCCAGAACGTTAGTTCTTCATCAACATTTTCTTCGTCATTTGTTTCATTATCGATTAATATCGTATATTTCTCACTATCGTCCTCAACTTCCTTGAGGTACTGCTCCAATTTTAACGAAGCTTGCTTCAAAACTTCGCTTTCATACGCAAAGTTGTTAGACTTTCGTCTTGTTTTTGATTTGTTCGATTGATTGCTATGGTTGTCCTTTAAATATTTTCTTTCTTCAATATCATCTTGATTTTTAAACGAAATGTTGCTGTGGTTATTTTTACTGTAGTTCTCACCGTATTGACCATCCATTTTGAAAGATTTGATGCTTTTGGTTCCAGCATAATGTTTTTCAGCTCGGTCTGCGATATATTTAGCTTTTTCTGGGTCAATACTCTCAACGGCCGCTTTTTCTTCAGCTTTAAGGTCCTGTGGAGCTTTTAATGTTGGACAGTCCTCGATTTCAGATTCTGGGATTTGTAAGTTTACATTAACAGACGTTTGTCGTTTCGTCTTAGTGGGCGGTTTCACCTCTTGATTGAGCAGACCTAAGTTCGCTGACGAGTTTTTCTTGGATTCGTTTAAGTAAAATGTTGAGGATTTTCGCGATCTATTCTCTAATAGATTTGACATGGACGGCTTTTTTGAGTTAAGAAGTGATGCTTTAGCAGATGCGTCGCGCGAAGATATTCTCGATTGTCTAGATTGGCTGAAATATCCATCATTTGCCCGGGTCATCATAGGAATACCAGGATCGGTAATTTCATACCCCGTATTGACAGGGTCGTCTTCGTTATATAGATATTGGCTGGAAAACACGCTAAGGCTTTTTAATTTCGACACCTGACTGAAGTAACCACTCTCACCCTTCTTTTCGTCAATTAATTGTGTTGTAGGTTGGTTTGATATAAATTCTTCATCTTGGTTCGAAGTCGGTGATTTCGCATGCCATTCTACAGGTTGTAAGAGTAGAGCACATGCTATTGCGTGTAAGGACAATCCGCTTAATAGCAAAACAGTGCCGGTTTCGCCGAAGTAAGCGAATAAAGCAGTTATAATGTGAGGCCACAGCATGGGTCCAAGACCAGTAGTAGTCCATGATAGTCCTGTGGCCAATCGTCTTCTACTCTTCCAATATGTATTAAGAGCTAGCGCATTAGCGGAACTGCTTATTCCATAGCCTGCACCTGTAATGCATACAAATATTGGAGGGATTATTTTTCTTATTATCTCCTGATAATAATAAGTGTGGATTAATATTATCTCTTTTGAAAGTGGGCTGGCTCTCTGAAGCATAAGTTTAGATCAAATAAATATTGTTTGAATACAATAAATATGGTAATAAAAGTATAAGGAACGTGTATTAAGCAGATGTTAGCAAATATATGATACGATAGAGTTTTAACTATATATACATGTATATATATGCATTCATCCAAAACTAGTAAATTTAATTTTAGAATAGTTTAATCGTTGGATATCTTGTAGGTAAGCATATTAATAAGAACATAGATAACTTTGTAATAAGTGAAGTACCTAATATTACAAATATATGACAAATGCTACGTTTGTATAAACATTTACTAGCTATATTAAGGGAACATACCATACAATATAGAGAAGCTTATAAGGTACGTTGTAAAATTGTAGGAGAAGGTAGTAAATAGAAGAGCAGTGAAGACAACTATTGCACCAGTGAGTGACACTTGTCGATAGCTGAACGTTTTGAAAACTGGACCATTGGCCAATCCTGAAAAGGCATTTGGCAAAATTAAAATATATCGCCACAAATAGCCTTGGACCTGATCGTCATTGATTTTTCTTAACGTATGTATGATTTTTGTTTGAATTATTTGTTATTACTATTTCCGTCATTTACTCTTTACATGTATTAAAACCTCTTTGTTTGTTACTTTTACTGCGCACCAAATTATTATTAAGTATGTTAACATAAATCATTTTAGTTTTGGCAGCAAAGATCCTAACCTCATTAAAACCATATATTATTATCAGTTTATCACACCAACAAGTCAAGAAGTCAGACAAAACCGTAGACTGATAAATTCTCTGTCAGACAATCTTCACGTCTGGTTAAATTAACCAGTATTTAGAATATTATGTAATGTTTTAATCGCCCAAATTAAATTATTATTACAAATGCGTCATAAATATGTATTAGCTTCTTATTATATTATATTTATAGAATCTTATAAAACGATAAAGTTTTACTTAATGCTCTTATCTGATTGCACAATGCGTTAGAGTTCGTATCGATCGAAATGACCAAATATTAATTTTAATTCCAGAAACATAACTCATTGTAACTCAGTCTTGAATGATAGCGATCTAGTCATGAAATCCGAAGTGGGTTTTATATGGTCAGTCTGAATAGTAGATGATCTACGCATCGCGATGATAAAAACTATAGTTTAATATATATAAGGCGAAATATTGATTGATTTAAAAGAACCTAAAGTCAAAAACTGTTTGGTAATTCGGTTGAACACTAGTTTTAAAAAATTCGTAGATTCTATTGTTCAAGTAAAAGATTTAGTTTTATTTAGTGTATATAAAAATAAGGATATGTGTCGTTATTGTATAGAAGAGTTACCCTCTACGGCGCGTCACGCACCGACGCAAGATGTCAGCGCCGAGTTCATGTTGATAATTGTAGTGGTCTCCGCGCTACTGATGCCAAGCTGGGCGAACTTCTCTCGGAAAAGGAGACCAAATTGTTGGAGAATTGGCAGGGCAGACAGCTGAAGTGTAAAAAAATAAATCTTGAATTTTTTTTACATACAAACCTCAAATAGACCTTTATTTGAACTTCCTTATTTTATGTATATGTTAACGTAAAATTGTAAACACCGTTAGATTGTAATCTATCTCGCGAGATTAAATAATAATACGTTAAATTGTAAGCAGTTCGTTGAGGTTCACAATCTTTCGACAGTTTACAATCTCGCGAGATAGATTACAATCTAACGGTTTTTACAATTTTACGGTGACATATACAAATAAAAATAAGGTTACCTAAATTATTTGGTAATATGTGGCTTTATTGATAACTACCGATTTCGTCTAGGAAACTCTAGTAAGGAAAATTTTAAAATAAAGAAACACATAATATGGGTAAAGTGCAAGAAGTGAATATCTAAATTGACAAACAAATTAATTACAAGTAACACCAGAATTATTCAACGACTTAATTGAACACTATAGGATTTACTCCATACAATTATTTTCTCCAAGTCGCAGTCGAAGTGGGTAATTCATTGAAAGTTGACTTGGTAAATTCATTGAAGGTTTGCATACAGATGAGAGTTAATACAGAGAGAAGAGAACAGGAGAAAGGCCACCACCCTGTGGTACGCCAGCCGCAACATAAGACCAAGAAGAAAACCTGTAGGTTAATTTGATTAATTGCTGGCGATTAGACGGATAGCTTTTGAACCAGTTAATCACCAATTAAGACATGTTGATAGAACGAATCAGGATAAGAACATCGTAGTCTACAGATTAGAAGACCACGATGCAATACTGCATTGTGTGCACTTGACTTTAGCAATGCCTTTGATTCTGTAGACCTCAAGGTTCTTCTTGTCTTGTCTGTCTTGTTGTAACTTTAGTGAGTGCAGTGGCCGTGCTGTGTCGGAAACTGGATTAAAGCACATTGAAAATAAATAATTAAAATTTTTAGTACGATTTTTTTTCATGTAGAATTTTTATTCAGCGGCCGCTGATGTAGATGCCGGTTCAACAAATATGTTTAACCTTCTACCCTTATTTGAATTTTGAATCATGACTAATACCCTGGACACATGAACGCATCTTACGATAGGCCACTCTTACACTCCAACTTTTTTTTGCAGTTATTCTGGGAATTCTGGGTCTTTATATTAATTTTACAGAAACAACAAAGTTGCTACTTCTTTTGTTCTCGAATATCAATGCTTCTATGAATGAATAATTCTCAATAATCTTTAATAGTCTGTGATTGTTATCTTTTATAAATAATTACTTTTATCATTACGAAAATTATTATATAAAATATGTCACTTGAATTAAATTTTGTAATAAGTAACTATTTTAACAAATTAACTAACTAATTTTATATCAATCGTCATACAATATTAAACATTAATTTGATTTATACTTAATATAAAAAGATATTTTTATCGGCGATTACTAAATAGGCTAAATGTATATTAAAAATGTATCGAAAATTTATGTTAAACTCAAAGACGACTAATTCCAATATTTTATTTATTTCTTGAACTCTAATGAACGTAGCAAAGCAAAATGTTTCATATGTTGGTTTGTAACTAAACAGCAAGGCTAAGTAAAAAAAAACATATTAAGGCGTTAAAGTTTTGAATAAAACGTCAAAACTTACATTTGAAAATCCCGCAGCGAAAATTATCATCCATCCCCATCCTCCATCAGGAGGAATAAACTCACTATTCTTTACTTTCCGATCCTCCGCGGTCTTCGATTTCATCCTGAAACCAACACAACAATTTTACAGTAACTATTCAATATAAATGATATATCAGTAGAACGCGAGTCGCTTTTAATCAAATGCTCATTTGAGATAAACGGTTTATTAGTTGCGTATAAAACAAACATTCAGTATGTAGTTATCTGCATCCATTAGACCATGCGTTATCAAAACAAAATTGCTTTAGCATTGATAAAATAATTTCCAAAAATTTTGTCGTAACACATGCATGTTTTCAATGTACGTACGACTTACGCATGATTGCTAAGCAAATATAGAACTTGTATGTGATTGAATTTATTAATCAATGTTTTGTCTAATACAAGCTATGGATCTTACATAGTACAATAGACTGAGCCGCACTCAACTGTGGCGTTGTGGGTTCGTATCATAGCTGTGCTGTTTCTTTTCTACAAGCGCAATTTAATTACTACTAATACATACATTGAATACCAGCACGACTAACCTGTGTGGCAAAAAGTAAAGAAAAATAATCAAAACAGGTACAGAAATCTGAGGGCAAGAGCGATGTTTGATAATTACCCTTGAGATTGTAAATTGAGGATTACATTGTTTATTTATTTTCATCTGAAACACTTCTAAATTTAAATCAGAAAATTAAAAGATAAGCCTTATTAAAACACTTACTTTTATGGAAAACTTTTCATGTGTGACATGTATTGATATTCTAAGAAATCGTTATAATCAGTATGATTCAAAGTGCACACGACGTTCACGTGATATTACTTGTAAGTACTAAATGCAATGAATCCATAAAGCGTAGAGAGTTATAGAGTACTAACAATGATTATAATAATTTATTACGTTAAGCGTCATAATACCAGCTATAGATGGTGTTCGGTGTCAATTTATTGAATATCTGTTATTTATTCCTTCTAGAAAATACTATTCCTTTTTAAATATTTGGTTTGAAACCTCCAGTTTAGACACAGACACAGTTCTAAGTCTCTTTTTCCTTCTGTTATCAACGTCATGGCGAGGCTCCTTTTGGATGAGCCATCATAAAGAATATAGTATTTGCTGTATTCAATGTAAGCTCGGGTACTCATGATGAAATATAAGTTCAATCGTGAATGAATTAATACTATTGGGAAATCATATATTCTAAAGATTATAGTCTCCTTTTTTATAGCCGAATTTATTTTTGTCCAAGATAAAAAATTGGGACAGTCTGTAGACACAATAAACATAAAAGTGTGATATAGTTCTATTAACACAACGTTTTACAGCACATATTAAATTAATTGTCCACAATAAATAGAACAAATAATAAGGATAGATATTGTCTGCCCTAGAAGTTTTATCATTTTAAGTACTATCCAACTACGATAATAATATCTACACAGTTTCTAAAGGGGGTAAAAGAAAATTGACCATGTCTGTTATTTAGTAGGGCAAAGATTGTACCTTATCTATAACATTTTCAATACTCAATAAGAAACAATTAAATTCCTACCTGTAACTTAACGTTTACTAAAACCTTTTGTTCGTTTAAAACTAATCACGAGATTACACAATTATTTGTAAAGATAAGATGAGTAAATAGAAGTTAAAATTAGTCATACGTGAATTACCTGCACTGTTCTAGATATTATATTTTTACACATTATTAAATAAATGCTTCAAATAATAATTGTGGTTTGGTAAACTTTAAACATCCCGCTCGTATTGTTTTTTTTTCTCACACGCTCGCCTTAAGGCTCGTTGACACCAGCTTAATAAAATATTGTTCGGTATTTTTTTCAAGCTACTCTACAGAGCAACGTATATTATTGTCGTTAAAATCCTTTTAAAACCAAATTCCAGCATCATATTATGTTTAACATAACAATGGTAGATGACGCCATACACAAGAAAGCAGTTTTAATTTCTCCTTCACTCCTCGAACAATATTCGCAGTTTATTAAGTAAAATTATTTTTCAAACAAATAGTAACTATGGATTTCCAGTAAATTAATGTGTTTTTTCAATATTTTAACCAATGAAGAAAGACGAATAGTAGTTAAGCGCCATCTGTTATATAGAGAGTAATCTAAAACGAGTAGCAACAAGATTAATTCGAGTGTCACAAATCTCAGTGTTGACTGTCATCAGCTTCATTATTGACATTGTCAGTACTCAGTATGATAATCACATTTCACCACAGAATAAGCTAGTCACAAATCTCTCATAACACAAAACATTTTACAAATTCTTAAAAAAATACAAAGTGAACGAGGTGGTGCGTGGTGACGAGTGACGACTGAATAAAAATTATTTTGTGAATTATTGTGAGTGCGATAGACAATAATAAGGAGTTTATTGTGGGCCGCATAAAAAGTTTGCTTACTATACGAATTTAGTAAAGTTTTTGATTTGATACTTTGGGCCAATTAAATCGTGTACCTCATAGAGTATTTAAGAGCTGATTTTGATATTGATATAGAAATTTAAAAAAAATACATAAAATGCATTTTATGTACTGAAAATAAATAAATATTGCATTTATGGGACGTACATTTTGTGTGGTAAGTAAAGTACTATAATTGAGTGCAAGTTGCAACTTTCCTTAGTTTGTAACTTTATAAAGGTAATTGCGTTTTGATGTCTAGAATTTATAAATATTAAATCTTAGTTTATAGCCCTTGACACAGATTTAGAGAAATTTAATTTCTTTTAAATATAGAATTGATAAATATGTTTGTCTAGTAAATTTAATTATTTATATTCATTATAAACTAAGTCATTTAAATTTAAGAGTGCAAGAAAAGCTGAATAAAAACATTTTTTTTTAATATTCAAACATATTATTATATAAATAAATTCATTCATTAAAATAACCCTAAACTCATATATATATATACATAGTAAACTTTTAATTTAATGGCAGACACAAAGGTAAACCATTGGTACAATATATAGATATAATAATTCTATACTCAACCCATATAAATTAAAATAATAATATATTCTTTTTAAGTTGTCAAATAAAATGAATAGTATCAGAGTCAAAATGTAGGATTTATGTCCAGAAATATTAAAAAAAAAATTGACATGTGGCAGTTATAGTTCTCGCTAAGTCCTATTTCAGAATCTTACCCAAAGGTAAATCTAAACATCCAACTGATAGGAATGATTAAAAATATGTATGATATCTTCTGATTCTTGACTACTGTTTATGATTTATATTTGTATGAAGTTGTTAATGGAAATCTACTCTGCTGTAAAACTTTTAAAACTAATGAATCATACACTAATAAAAATAATTATCTGTTGAGATTAATTAATGAACGTTTTTAAATGGCATAAATAATAATAGAATACCTATATTTTTGAAAAGATACATTCTTATATATTTGTAAGTCAAGTTTGCCTAGTTTACAAGAAAAAATATTTTAAATATAATAAATGAAATTAGCTTTTATGTAATTTTTAAAGACACTTAAACAAAATAATTTAAAATAATTAGGCAGATAGTTTTGACTAGTGTTTAAATGTATAGGGGTCAACCTCATTTTTGAACGTCCAAACACTTCATTGATGCAATAATGTCCTAATAGCTACGAACAATGTTAATTAGTATTTCCTTTTTTACTTACATTAAGTAATATTGAATTAATTAATTTTGCTGTTGATACTTAAATACAGTTTTTTTTATTAATGTTTTATGTGAAACTTGATGTATTGGAAAATAATATGATAGATAAGTGTTAAAATATTAATACTTTAAATATAATTTGACAAGTTCATTAAGTAATGGGAAACAAAAAATTTTATGCTAACATTATGATGACTAAAACAATTTAAAAGAGTATTTCAACTTACTATTTACCTATTTGCAAAATCATTATCTTATCTATAAATCTGATTTTAATAACAATGTGAATTTCATACTTCAATACCGTATGATCATTAGCTTAAAGGGCCGGTGGCGGTGGCAAATGAAAATGCAAAAGTTTCATATATTTAAATACACTTGAAAATATATATGATTTATGTACTGTGCAGGTACTTTTCTATAAAAAATGATAGCATCAAATTTACTTATCGTCTAGATATGAAAACCGGGCGTCAGACATTTACGTCATCCAAAAGGGTTGCAAAAGTCTTTGTTGGCGCGATTTGTCATTCCCCACATCTCTCCGTCCTTCCACATAACCTTTCTGGCAATTCAAAACAAAAAATATTTCGTATATTTTAAAATGTATAATGTTCTTAGTTCTCGAGGAACAAAAATATGCATAGGGAAACATATAATAGGACTATGCTAGTATATGTGCAAATGAGAAAACGGTGTGTTCAATAATATTATCTCATATTCACACACGTTAACAAATTGCAATAACTATGCGAAGTGTATTTTCTTTATTGGGAATATAAGTTTTTGTATATTGTATAAGCGTAGTGGCAACGGCATATATGTATTTTTTTTTTCCTGGGGAAATGCGTTACGCATAGCCTCCAGCTGCACGGTTGACCTGGTGGGGAAGGGTTATGACGGACTCGCTATTGTGCATACCCACTAAAACCCCACGGCGCCACCAGCAATCGCCCGGGGCAGGACACGGTAACGGCGTAGCCTTGTCCGCATCTAGCCACACGATCAGCCGTTAATATCACGGTACTTTGCGGCCACGAATGATGTGGAATGGACCTTGGCACAGCAAGGGCCTTTCACATCGTCCAATTCCCCCTGTTTTATAAAGCTGGGGGAGGCCGGGTACAATGCTTGCAGGGATGCGTTAGCATTCCTTCTTTTGGACGCATGAACCCCTGTTCCCCCGCTGGAGCGACTGCGTGCCCAGTATTACACACGGGGTTGCACGTTGCAACGGCGACGCTGTGGTCTCCTACGGCGACGCGGGTGTGCTGCAGAATCATCCCCCCAGGCCCTCTCCGCCTCTTCCTTATGGTGCATGACGGCTGCACAGAATCTCTGGAAGATTTCCCACATGCCGTCACTGTCCGAGCTTGTAACTGCTACTCTCACAATGTTATCGAGAGTAGCGTGTTCGCCCTGTAGCACGCCCAGTAGAGGCATGTGTGGGTTATCATATGACAACAGTTACTTAACCTCGTCTGTCCCATAAATACCATCTATATTTCTGAAAACAAAGCATGATATTGCCTAACGCATTGTTTACTTTGGCAAACTTAGCCGGCGTAGGAGTAATTAGAACACGTTTTGACTAGAATTATATTGCGTACGCTCTATATCGAATAAAAAAAAATTTGTGAAAAAATATAATGAGCAATTTTTAAAAGTCCGATAAATCAGGATCGAAAATAATTGTGGATAGTATAGTACTATACTTTATTTTTTAAACTATTTCATTGTTAAGGGCTGGCGAAATTGTTGAACATGGAAGTACCCTTTTTCTTGTACATATTCTGTAATATATTCCTTTATGTGCTTAGTTTTTTTTCGATCTATTTATGCTCTGCGGTTTTACGGGTGAATTTGGTGGTAACGTGATGTGATCTATGCCCTTCAATAAGTAGGCCCTCCACTGTTTTGACAACATATTTAAGATCTCTCATAGTCTCTTCTTTACACACTTTTCATTTTATGACATAAAACCGGCTTGTTATATTCTTAATACAAACCTTGTTGTAACAAACATAAAAATATCCAATTTGGTGCAGCCGTTAACTATATAAGTGATGTAATTACGGATTTACATGGTATGTAACATTTAATCAAAAACTGTCAAGCCGTTTCAGCGTTTAAGAATATGTAAGTTTAACTATTGGATTAGTAGAGTAGAAATAATTAACAGTAAGGTGTAAGTCAGTTTTCTATTAGCCGAAGCGTGTACTAGATTCGACTTTTTTTTAGTAGAGAAAGTACTATCTAGGAGTCCTAGATTGTGAACGTCTTGGTTCGTGATGAATACCATATGGAGTTATTACAAGATATTTAAACTTGAGAATACATTGAGGACTTTCCTAAAAGGCGGCAACAATAACCAACTAACACGCTCTTGCCTTTACATACCCCTATTGACTGACGAAAATTTTCAATTTAAAAATCGATTATTTCATTTAGGGTCTGTTTCACAATGTACGGATACGTTCTACATAAGTTCCAAATTAGCTATTTATTACTTATTGGAGGGATAAACACTATTGTTGCGTTTCACGACTGTCAGTTAGCGCTATTCGTCACATAAAGTCTATCATAAGTTATGGGTCGAATGAAGTGTCAAATAGCTCAATTTATCATCCAAATAATTTATGTGTTCCATAGCTATTTGGTACTTTATCCATACATTGTGAAACAGACCCTTAATCGTTTTAATGTATATTTTATTAACTTAGTATGGCAAAGATAACGAGGGTTTGGGGGAGACATGTTTGAGAGTTAAAATAAAAAGACACAAACTTACATCAAAATGAAAAATTCAGAATATGTTCGCTTCTTGCCCCAATGGTTGTTTATGAAATTAAAATATTCCAACTAATTACACTACATTCCACTATAAACAAACGGTTTCAGGTTTATAATCAATGTAAAGAGTATCATATAGATATCAAATATATATTATGTTATTCAGAATTCACGGATCAGACATCACATACGTGATATTGTGCAATAAAAAAATCCGATATCATTGAAATGTTTGATAATGAAGATTGTGTAGATTGCCTCGGGACACTTGGGGATTCCATTGACCTACATTTAAGAGTGTTTAATACACGAGATCGAAACAATTTAACGTTTATTATTGTTCGATGTAACAGTTGTCAGTACAAAATAATATGGCTATTTGAAAACATTACCTCGTAACATGGGAAAGACAACTCCTGTTCCAAGGGTACCGGTATTCAGAGACAAGACTTTCGCGAACCATCACTCCCGTATGCTACATATAATGATACTTATAGAGGCATCATTCCCAGATTCTCCAGGGACCTCAGGAAATACATAATGAGACGTGACCAGCTACCGTTATAACAATTGTATGTGAATTAATTCACGCTTGGTCACGTGACTGTGTTTTTTATACAATTGGATGGGTCAGTCTTTTCGGGAAATAACTGTCTGGGTCCTAGGGATTAGGCTTGATAGCTCCAAGATAAAAAAAAACAATGGCGCTAAAACCTCCTTAGGTCTGGGCCTTAGATTTCTGAATCTGTTTCATGATCATTTTTCAATCTAATAGGCAAGCACCAGGATAAACAAAATTTAATTCTGAGGTTGATATAGTCTGGGACTTCGAAAATAACTGATTTCTGACTATTGAAAAATGAATACTCTAAAAAAAGCATTTCCTTTTTAATAAATTTTATAAGATAGTGAGGACTAAGATATATTTATTTAGATTAGATAAAGTTGATGAGCATTTATTGGAAAATTAAGAAAACGGTGAACTAATCTCGGACACTCATATCCATTCATCTGAATGTAATATGTAGATTCGTCCTGACAGATAATATGTATATCAATATACATAATATTATGTTCTTTTACAATACCATTTATGTAAAAAATGATTTCGCATTAGTTCGCCGTCAGTCTCGCAAACCCATGATTACAAATTCTAATTTAAAAACGCTTAAAGGAACACATATGTTGGGTGACCTCTCAAGAATATTAAAATATACGAGTAAGAAGATTTGCATGTGTGTCTACTTATGTATGTGTGACGTGACAAAGCCTTTTGTACTTTCAAAATGGTGTTTAATTTCTCCAAATTTTTCCACTTAGCATTGCCTTGACAACGCCAACGTATTATAGCGTGTCTTGGGTCACGTTCAACGCTAACCTTCATTGTGATCAAAACATGAAAATATATTTGTATTGCATAATTCGCGCCCACAGACGTCCTACGCATGATGCATTCAATACCTTTTAAGGCAGATAATTTTGCTGTGGAAAAATTTATAATTTTTGGCACACCATAATAATTGACCAAAGTTCATTGAACGCTTTAATATTTGAGTATGTGATTAGTGCGTTTACTTAAGCATACAAAAGTTTACCTTTTTGTCTTTTACGATGAAATGTTCCCTGGAGGAACAGCCAGCCAGTTGGCTGGGTTGGGAATTTAGTTGACTTTTTCCATGTTTTATGTTCGTTGTTTTTAATGATTTGCTTTTTTGTTTAGTTTGTATAGGTGTCACGCCAAGATCGTATAGGATCACTGAAAATCAGTGTCGTTAGTGAGAGCAACCTAAGCCGAGTTGGGACTATTTTTGATGAATGTGATTGTGTTTACGTATTTCTTTTTTGTGTTTTATTTTTCTTTTGTAAGTAAGAATTTGTAGGAAAGACTCCTTTCAAATTGAATGACGTAGAAGCCAACCATTTATTCACAATGGATCCTAAGGCTGTGGAGATATAAGATTCAGAATCTAAACTAAATTATTTATCCAACGTAGTTTATATTTTCAGTAGCTTTTATATTCACTAGAAAACATCATATTTTAAATAAAAACAATAATTTAATTATTTCTATAAATACATTTATCTATATTATCTATTGGTATCATAGAATTGTTGAAAAAGTTAATTATATAGGTTTGTGTGCCACGACAAGTTGTTTTATCTCTTACACTACTAATTAATTTGTAAAGTAGATAGATTACAAATTATATAAAATAGGTGTGGTGAGTAACGCTAAAATTAGCACCTTCTGCTTTACCTTTTTCTTAAGTATCTACATACTACTAAAAACAAGCACTCCTGATTATTAATAAAAACAAAAGACGAAAAACAAAAACCGTTTTATTCTCTGTTAATGCAGCATTCGAAATTTTGCAATCAAAGTACGAAAATAAAGAAAAAATGAAGCTCGAATTTGTGTCACTGGAGTATTTTTAGAATATCAACGCGATTCTCGATTCTATGATAGACACACTATTTTGTAGTCTGTTTTTAAATTGAGCATGACGTATTAATAATACACGAAATTTACTAATCAATAGTTACGATACTTTCTGAGGAATAAAAAGTATCGCGAACGCCAAATAAAAAGCGATGTCATTGCTCTCAAATGAAATAGCGTTCGGTATGTAATTCCGCTTTCCGATTTGAGGTGACCTCGAGCACGTGGTGCTCGGCCCATTCAGGGCACGTGGCAGCTGCATGATTCTCGCTAGTGTAGATCGTGTTGCCGGCTTTTGGTATAGAAGTGTGCCGGCTGCGAATCAAAACAAGCTGACTGATAAGAACTGCTTACGTCAACCATGGTTCGAGGTTGAGTAACCAGTGTGATCGATACCTCTCACTTAAGTTATTACTTTTAGGTTAGTTGTTAAGGTTAAAAACATCGCAATTGCAAAGACTAAGTTTGCATATGGATCATTTAAAAATCTCAAGTCGAAACACAGTAATCCCCCTAACGCGTTTTTGTATAACGCGATTTCTCAAGTTATATTTTTGTAGTGTGAAATTTAGATTGATTTTTCCATAATTAGTTTTGCGTACCTTTGCACTTGTGATTGTGTTGTTATAAAATTAAACTACATAACTTTATTAACGTGTTCCTAGATTTTGAATTGTTCAAAAAACGGTTTTACGATAATACTCCTATAACGCGGTCCAGGTTATAAGGAGGATAACTGTATACAGACAAAGTTGCTTCTTTGCTCAGTTCTCTACTTAATAATTGACGTCGTGATAACATGGAAAATATATATAGAATGTGCTACATAAAGCAGAAATAATGTTATTATAAAATGAAAACAAATTAAAATGTAGAGCAAGCAAAAATGTTTGTAAACAAGATTTTTATGCGTACCAAACAAAATGTTTTGTTTCAAATTACTAATATGAATCTAACAGTAATTTGTATTACAGACACGTAGCTGACAAAAGGCAATATGACGGTGGAGAAGAGTAAAGGCTTCCCAAAAACGGGAAAGCCAGCCACAAGGAAGGTTGCCCCGGATGGTGGATGGGCCTGGATGGTGTGTTTCGGTGTTAGTTTAGTTAATGTAAGTACTACCTAATATACCTTTATTTATTAGCTTTCAACTAGTATGAACAATAGCACTGCAAAATTATAATTAAGCATTTTTGAAGTTGTAATTTGGCGCGTTAGGGAAAAATTATGAGAGTATTTTTTTTCTATTGTTAATGTTTTTTCTACAAACGTAAAATAAGGCGAAAGATTGAAAATATATTTATCTTGTTACGGCAAAGCAGTATAACGTCTAACCCGTGTACACACGTTTTTTCTAAACCTAAGTTCAAAAAGAAAATATTTTGATGCGTATTTATCTACTATGTACCATCGTGGTAAGGAAAAAACATTCAACATCTTTGAGTGGCCTAGTACTAGTTAGATATTGGCCGATAGCTGATAGACAGAATATTTTCCTTTGAATAATTAGGTACCAAAGTGAATGTATCTCAGACATTCGGTCACGTGAGTCAGAGTAATGATAAAGGGTCGTGCGCTTATCAATGACCTTTTGTTCGTTCTCACAATAATTTGTTTGTGAAATTATGACGAAATGTAGTAGATACGAATTGCTTACAAAGCATGCCATTCTTAAAATTTGCTATATTTAGTCATGACTTGTTATATCGAGATTTTCTACATTAAATAGGTATGTATATTAATTAGACGGTTTTGTGTGGTATTCGTGGATTTACCCCTATTGTACACCTATTTTAAAATGTATGTAATTTTCATTTGTTAAGTGTCAAGTATGAGTTATTACTTTAGTTTGATTTTTGTTCCTGTTTAGTTTCTGTTTTTTCGTAATTAATTGTGTTATATGTATTTTTGCACTTCTTGCCTACCTTATCTAATTTAATAAAAAAAAATATTTTCTCACGCGATAAGGCCCTTGCCCTCCTTTACATTGAATTATGTTAAATTTTTATATTGTAATACAACGAAGTGTAAATAAATAAAAATTTACAATGAAACACGATTAGTTTGTATGACCTTGGAGGTTTCTATTGAGTTTTTGCTACATCCATCCAAGGAAGTACTTAACGTTTAATTTAAACAGTAATGCGTGTACAATAAACGTTTATGATAGATACTTAGCTGGTCACATGCATCATGACACAATCGCATTCTAACCAAAGTGCATTCGATGATTATCTTTTGACGTTTTGATATGATGATTGCGAAATGGTTTTATTTCATGATGCGGACTTTTTGTTATTACATACCCTGAGTATTATTGCTTGTGAGACGCATATATTTAGTTGCACACTAGAATTCACAAGAATTGCTTTATTTATAATTTGTTATGGAAAAGTTTTTATGTTTTTTGCTTTGTTTATATTATGTTCTTATATATAATAAACGAGCTGACCCGGAAAACGTTTTGCCATGTATATTATTTCTAGGGAACATTGTTTTTAGTTAAAAAAGCATAACTATCTACTATAATAAAAAATAGGGGTTGATCGTAGAGGGGTATTTTTGTTGCTGTATCATAAAAAATTTAAAACAAAATTTTGCCTAGACAACCGTTAACATTTAGGGGTTTGAAAGATAGATAGTGGCCGATTCTCAGACTTACTGAATATGCATAAAAAAATTTATATGAATCGGTCGAGTTGTTTTGGAGGAGTATGGGAACGAACATTGTGACACCAAAATTTTATATATTAGATATCTTTAATTCCAACAACATACAGTATTTACTATTTTCTTAACGTACATATTAATAATAATAAGAATTAAAAATTAATAAATAGAAAATTTAATGTAATTTAAGAACTTTGGTCCCTGTGGCAGTGTACCTTTAACGTCGGTATTGCGATATTTATTCGTCGTGTGAGGAAAGCATCAGCTCAGGGGTCACCGGTACTATCTTCCAGACGCCAATTTAAATCTTTAATTAGCGCATGTGCACTTAAACTCCTTTATGTTCTTAATTTCTTTTTTATATTAATAAGTTTTCTATTGTATTCGCATAAAAAAATAAACAAATATCGAAAATTAAACATCATTTTTATCTATCAATTTTCTTTTTTAAGATGATTATTTCTATTACGTCAGCAAACAATTATATAAGTTAATCTATAAGTTAGACGTGCAAGTCTGAATCTATTGACAGGCTTGTTTTAAAAATGCAAATGACGAAGTCATAATAAATAATCAAGCGTTGAAATATTATTTCGATTTAAAATTGGTATTAAACCCAAGACACGACTATTCCCATTCAATATTTAATCTATTTAACCTTTAATTAATAATTTCTATTTGATCCCTTTCAAAGTTGGCTATATACCCAATCATTTCTCCTTATCAATCTCGGGTCATAGCGAGAATATATTGTAAGCAATCAGGTTTATATACCGTCTACGAATATGACCTTGAACTTATAATTTCATTTAAAGTAAAGAGCAAAGTTTAGGAAAACAAATATTTCATTGAACATGGTGACGCGATTTTTTTGTATTCGAGATGGAAATGTATTTGCGGGAAGTAGCAGGGGTATGTGGGACTCAACCCACACCAGAATCTGCTATTTAGAGAATGGGAGGGGGTTTAAAACCAGTGCAGGGGGTTTAGGGGTACCCACTAAAACCACCACGGGTAGTTCTTACAACGACACTATTTATTGTATACATAATCTGAAATAGAAAAGAAGTTGGTGTGGTGGAAACACAAACTGATCATAGTTTTTCTGTCCACCAGGATGTCGAACAGAGCCTCTAGGGTTGTTCTCGCATTCTATCATGAATAGAATAGAACATAGAATAAAAGTTAGTAGGTATTGTTTTTATTTCCATGGTTCCATATCCAGAAGAATGGTAACCATGTCACCAAATACTTTGGCCTACGGTTTAAAGAGTTTTATAATACCTAATTTAATTTAATGATACTAAGATGCATTACTATATTACTAATAATATCTTTAAATATACATAATAAAAAATATATTAATTATATTTTCAGTTTTCCACCCGGTCGCTGGAGCCGTCTTTCGGTCTACTATTCAAGGACCTTTTAGACGACCTAGGCGTCCATACAACGGGGGCATCTGTGATCGCCAGTACTTTAGACTCCGTCGTCAATTTCTCGGGTTTCTTCGTGGGTCCAGTGATAAAAACATTTTCATATAGAAAAGTCTGTTTCGTCGGCTCAACAATATGTGCTCTGGGACTATTGTTCACTGCGCCGGCGAATAGTATAGCACATATATTAGCTACATACAGCATAATGGGAGGTGAGTACGTAGAATAGGTGTTTAAACAATAGTCGTATTGCAAGTGATGTTTACAATTTGAGTATATTTTACAGCTGCGTATATAATAGCGCAGAAATATTTCGAAGTATTGTCAATATTCACTAGCGTCGTCTTGTTTCTAGGACTAAAAATAATATGATTGTATGAGTGACAGTCAAGTGGTACGATGTTACTTTAGACGCTAAAGAATGGATGAATGGATGTTTGTAGTTACATATTAATAATTGTAATTAGTGCGGAGGAAACATAATAATTGGAACACGGCGTGACAGGAGCATAAAGATTCCAAAGCCTATAAAGAATAGTGTCTTAAAACCAAGTGTCTAGCCCATCATAATATACATAAATTAACTGGCTTGTATTTAAATATATTTTTTATTGACATTTGTTAATATATTCATATGACATCATAATCCATTGGCTATACAATATGGATATTAGATCTATTCAGCCTTCTGTGCCTAACATATTAATTAAGGCTTATTTATTTTATTTTATTAAAACTTCATTACATTACAAAAAAAAAAATTGCTTTAATTCTTAGTATAAAAGTACTATCATTTATGTGGTAGAATAAAATATTTGTTTATTGCGCTATAGTACACAAACATGACAATTTATATTACATTAAATACGCCGCGCCAGCTGTCTACTCTCCATCCGTCTTCGAAACCTACACAAAATAATTAAAATTAGTATTAAATAATTCAATTTGGAAAATTCACTATTTTTTAGCACGCTTAAACTATTTGGCTAACTAATATAATATATATGATACCTGTATCTTATGTACCATAATAAACATATTTTATTTTTTATATAAAATGCTCTCACATATAGCATATATAATAACATTCAATGAATGTACAATATATTGTTCTTTATAAATGATTTGCAACACTCCGTCATATTACAAGGAAAAAATAATATGCATACAAATGCAAATTTCTTTTGAGGAGAATGAATTGTTTTGTTCATATAACAATGGTGTAATGTATCTTTATAAAAGGACAAAAAGAAAAGTGTATTTATATACGCTTCAATATTCGCTATATACAGTGTCAAATCGATCGTAGAGTCAATGGTAAGGGTAATAGAAATACATTTTTGACGTACGAGACACAGACAGCGCCGGCTCGATAATCTTACCCTACTAGGTCCGATAAATAAACTATCCAATACAAATTATCAATTCGAACCAGTACTTTCTGGTTCATCATTTCAGCTTTGTTCGTTGTATAGATTTATTCCAACGGAAAAATATTTTTTATTGTTTAGATTCATTTAAATAAACCAAAGGAACACTAAACTAGATATTAAATTATAAGCCAACATATAAAACTACGTACTCAAAAATCAGGTCGTCACGCGGTGTTTCACAATATAGAGAGTGAATCAGAATTTGCATATTTGAGGCCATCTTTTTACCATACTTTTATGAAACTCCGTGTAGCGATACACTGATACATTCACTTGCTACGCGTCGAGTACTAAAAGATACATTTTATATGTAGACGATTTTCCTGTATAACTAAATAAAAATGGAGCAGTGATTCTACAACGTTTTAGGTTTGGGCCTCAGTGTTCTGTGTTTGTTTCGCAATCATTTGTTTTCTAGCAAGTATGAGTTCAGCATTCTGTGCCTTGACACGTCGACGTTGTGGGTATAAGGCATGCCAGTTTCCTCACGATGTTTTTCTTCACCGTACGAGCGAGCGTTTAGTTCGCTCATAGAAAGTCCATTGGTCTACAGCCGGGATCAAAGTCACTGCTCAAAAGAATTAAACGCTGTTGATAAATTAAGACTCAAAGTAGTTCAGAAAAAAAGGGTGCGTGTACTTATGTACGCGCGTAAGAAGTTATACTTCTTTGGCTTTCTTTATTTTTTTTTAAATATAATTAATTAATAATTAATATTTAACGTAAACAATTTAATGATATTTAATATTTAGTATATTATTCAATTATTAATTAATGTTAATAACAATTATTATTATTATTTATTATTTTATTATATTATTCATTCAATTTAATAACTTGGTATGTTTCATAACCTTTTAACTAAGTAACAATAGGTCTTTGTGAAAAAGCATTGCTAAATTTCTTTGAAAAAATAATTAAAACTCCTTTATTTGTTTAAAAGGTAAATGTCATTATGGTCATTCAAAATTCTTGGCATAGCTGCTAACTTCACGCATATTCTATTTCTTTTTACTTGTAGATTGTCTTATTCCCATCTCGCTCGCGCACGCTATAATCACACTGACAACTTTGTGTCACGGTGCGCGTGCATCGTAAAATTTCAATCTCATCAATTATTCATAACGCGCCAAAAGAACTATAACTTCAAAAAAAACTCCTTTACCTAACCAGACATCCCTCATGTTCGAGTTATAAAAATTATGGCAAAAAATAATGATTTATGTAACGACGTGTTCAGATAAATAGTGTTTACAAACATTCTTAAATAGTCTAAACACATCAGAATCAATAATACCATAATCGTAAATACAATAATGCATTTATATATGCATGAGAATTCAATTATTAGATTGAAATTGTATGTAATTGACGAGTGACTAATAAATTGAAAAAGGGGCGTCCATTGAACTTGTGTTGTTGAAGTTTTGTTATGCTAAGTTATATGTGAACTGTGGAATCCCGGGGTTCTTCCCTGGGAGATACGACCTCCAATTGTTAAATAAAAAGCATAATCCTTCAAAGGCCAACGTACCCCCTAAAATGGTTGTCAATGGGCTGCAATAAGTGCTGATTCCCTTTTTGCACCTCAATATCCTATAAAAAGATATGTAACTGAACCTAACCCTCCGATTCGGAGTCGAGATTTAGCGTTAAGTGTCAAACACATATTGCATTTTGACATCCGGGAGTTCGTTTGTGACAACTAATGACGTCACAAACGAATGAAAATAGGCAAAATATAACATAGCCTATTTTTAAAGGTTACAGTAAAATCCACTGAAATCTCACTTCAAAAGTTCCTAAAACCCTCAATTCATACTTGCCGATTGCTTGTAGACCGTTCTGTAAAATTCGTTAGGTAAAAAAAGAGTATTTTTCTCATTGTATAGGTGCTAAACACCTATCTACAATGAGAAAAATACTGGCTGGACAATTAGAACAATTTGTTTAACTGATGATGAAGCTACGTCTAAATACATTTGAGTGCAAAGTTGTTCATTATTAAATTGGGTGATTATGTAATAATATATACTTGTATGTGATAATAATGTATTTTGTTTATAATTTACACGAAGTTACATTTGCTTATGATAATTACAAGTAACAAATATTTATTAAAACAAATTTGATTTAAATAAATAACGATGGAAAAATTATTTAGTAGCTATTCGCATTTCACATAATTGTTTGTATAAGGATAATTTTATATAATTTAATGATTGTTTCTTAAAATCGTACCAGTTTATCGTAATCGGATACGATTTTCATAATATTTAATTGTAGTATGTTAAATTATCGTAATGCAAAGGTCAATGTACGTTTATTATATCAAAACCACGCTGCTCTTTGCTGGAGTATTCGTTTATGTTATTATTCGTAGGTATAAACTCCATATACCTCTGTGTACATTCACGCCTTTATTTCTTTTATAAAAAATCTTTAGATGGACTCAAATTTTAAACACTTTTTAAACAAATTAGATAATATAGGTGTTAATTTTTAACTGATTGCTAAAAGTTGTTTTTATTCTGAGACTTCAGCGCTTTAAAATTTTGTTTTTTTCACGTTCTTAAATTATTAAGATCAGTATTCTGCTGTAAAAATTTCAATACTTTTTATTTATTTTATTGTTGGCCATTTCCCGTACGTCTCTTAAAATTTCCATTTCCATCTAAGCTAAATTATTTGACGTAATAGAATGATCGAGTGACGCAGTACTGTCTACTCTATGCCCCAATGGGAGTTCAACCAAATTCGAAGAATTATTCTTAACACGAAGCTAGTTAGTACATAAATATATTCAGATCTATCTATAATGATGTTCATTCTGGGAATAATTATTCTTTGTTCGTACGGCTTCTGAATTCATTAATCAGCGGGATTTTGTAAATTTCCATGACACATTGACACGGAATACGCAAATACGTTAGAATTTATTCCATATTATTATGACTAATGATTAATTTTAAGTTTTAGATTTAATTACAGTGGTACCTCGACATGTTTAATTCGATCCGTAACCTTGCTTGTATCTGAAAGCAATTTTCCCCATTGAAATTAATTAATCCGTTCCAGGTCACAAAACAGCACCTCAGTTTTTGTTAAGTGTTTTTGAATAGGATCATTATTTCACGCTTTAATTCAATATAGTTTATTAATGTTTTTTTACAAAAAGCAAAAAAACGCGAATCTAGCTTAACAAAAATGCTTCGAAAACGAAGGAAGCAAGCTGTTTTGATTTCTCGTATCTCAAATCTTGCTCTCATCTCAAAGCAAAATATCGCTCACTCGTATATCAAAAGAGACTCGTATATTGGGGCACTTGTATACCGATACTACTGTATGTTAATTTAATTATTATTTATTAAAGAAAATGATTACGCTTGCATCAAGAACAATCACATTGCCTTCCAGTCAGCATGATCCGATTACCAGAATGAATGTGTAGATTGTTTGGAGTTTCTTTCCAACTCATAGTGTGTGTCTTCACAATAAATAATTTAATAAACTTTGTAATTTGTAGATACAGTATAGAGTGTTATTTTAAAGTAATACAATTATAATAATAAAATCTATATACAACAAAGGGTGGATATTCAGATATATTTCTCGTCATATAGTTTTAAATATAGCATTATAAAATCTTGATCATAAGTACATGTCAAGTACATCAATACTATTTTTAGAATAAATAAATTGTCTAAAGAAACTGTTAAATATAGTATATAGTTTCGCCTAAGAGACGGTTGACTGCGATACATAAAAATAACCTCAATATCAGATAACCTTTCTGGAAAATTTATATTAATTAAACTAGATCTGTGCGTCGGTCATTCATTTTTTATTTTCTTTTAGGTTTCGGCGTTGGACTAGCTTCGTCGTCTTCCTTCGTGTCCTTGAACCACTACTTCTCCAAAAAGCGTGGTCAAGCCGTCGGTTTATCTATGGCTGGTACCGGTTTTGGTTTGATGGTGATGCCTCAGCTAGTCAAGATTCTCTTAGGGGAGTACGGGTTCCGATGGACGGTTGTTATATTGGGAGCTCTGGCGTTCCACGCAGTACTTGGTTCAACGTTGCTTCAACCAGTGCAACGGCATTTAATTGATGAACCAGTGGATTGTGAAATGCAGCAAGTTAAGGTAAGGATAGTATAACTATAGACTATAGGAGCTAAATATACTAAGATAATAACTAATTGTAGGTTACATTAATAATAATATATAAAATTAATATAGCATGTGTTCGAGTACTGTAATAAAGATTACATTATGTTATTATATTTAATATAATTACACGACCTCCGACGGAATAAAGGCCTACAAATTCTTCCATTTGTCTCTCATGGTTGGTTTCTGGTATGCGTCCGCTCTTTTTCTCTCTTTTTACGTAGGTTACATTAGTCTACACAATTAATTTCAATTTGCGCTTGCGCATTTTCAAAGGGTGATTATGATACTCTAACCATAAATAGCTATTGTTAATTTTCTTAGGATAGCTAACAAAAGACGGTTTAAGCTTCGATCGCTTTTAAGGTCAAATTTACCAAAAGGTTTTAAATAAATCTCCCTATAGAACAGTGTTTGTGGGGCCCACTCCCCACAAAAGCAATTTTATTGTTAAGGGGGTATTCGAAATTTATTAAATTTCAGTTTTTCATTATACCTAAGTTTTTAAAAATTTTATTATAATTTATTATATTTTTAATTTTTTAATTTACTTACTGTGTCTAACAATTCCCTAGTAATTTCTTCTCAAAAACCCATAATTTAGTTTTCTTAAGTGAACAATTTATGTTTTTAATAAATAAACGTTGTATTGTATTATTAATTAAAATAATATAATATTATTTCCCGTATCTCTGGAGGCAAGCTGTAAAGACACTTCGAAAAAGGTTCTATTTTTGCGACCATATTCGGTGTTAATATTAGGTAGATGTATATGATTTAGTATGTTTCCAAGGTTTTGAGTGTGAACTGAAATATTAATAAATAAATTTTTTTTTCCAGGAAATGGAGCGCATAAACGAAAGCGACGAGGAAGATGACGATAAATTCGAAATTAATCCGTTGGTCAGTCATCCAATGCCCAAATTGACCACCCAAAGGTCCCACAACAACATGAACCATCCTTCAGTGAGAACAGTTGGTATGCCGAGAGCCAAAACATGTGATAAGCCCTTACAGGACTTCGAGAATTCCAAGGACCAAGGGTTGACAACAGCTGCCTCTTTGGCGGCGATGCCCATGGTGAAGTCCAGTGGGAGTATCAGCGAAGCAGCCAGGAAGAGAAAAGTGTCTGTGATATCGAATATATCAAATATGGATTTTACTGGGAGTTATTTTCAGCTGTATTTAGATGTAAGTACTAAAACTTATAATTTACTAGCAGACCGGCCAAGCGTTGCTGTGGCTAAGGTTTTTGTTATATTACATAGTAGTAAACTATTCAAGGGAAACGGTAGGAGAACACCAGTCATGGGGACCATCATGCTTTTTTGGGGGTTATACCATTAAATTATAGCTTATGTGAAACGTTGGTACTTTCAACACAGCGCCATCTGTTAGAATTGTGGCTATATAATAAATAAAAATGACCTTATATAAAATATATATATAATATATAATATATAATAATGACCAAATATTTTGCAATAAAATAATATTGCGGGTATAAATTGAGATGTAAGCTATCCTATCTTTTAAGTTAGATCAAACTGCACACGGTGTGCAAATTTGATTGATATCGGTTCGGTAGTTTAGGAGTCCATAGCGGACAAACAACGTGACACGTAATTTATATATATTAAGATTATTAGCTTCTTAGAATAAATGTTTTGTATTAAAAGGCCGGCAACGCATTTTCGAGCCCTCCGGCAGTGTAAATGTCTATGGGCGATGGTATCACTTAGCATCTGGTGAGCTCCTGCATACAAAAATAGATTTCATTATTAACAGTGTTTAAACGAATTAAACATAATCTTATATATAAAATTCTCGTGTCACAATGTTAGTCTGCATACTCCTCCGAAACGGCTTGACCGATTCCTCTGAAATTTGGTAAGCATATTGGGTAAGTCTGAGAATCGGCTAACATCTATTTTTCACACCCCTAAATAATAAGGGTGGTCCACCCCTCAATTTATTTTTTTATTTTTTAGACAAAATTTTTAATTTCTATTTTTTTATGATACAGCATTAAAAAATACATACAATCCCTAACTTTCACCCCTCTACGATCAACCCCTATTTTTTTATTATAAATGATATACATGGCGAAACGACGTTTGCCGGATCAGCTAGTGAATATATAAAAGAGTGTTGTAGGTCGCGCTAAGTCTCGACTCTGAGACCCTCCAGAGTCGTATATTATATTATCCAGAATTGTATAGAATAATCATAAAATCGGGCATCGGCACGATTAGGTGATTACTATATTTATAAAAAAATTGTTAGAATAAGGTTCAAAAACAATTAGCAGACTCGCGTGGGTTAAAATCCCATACGTTTTTGTCTCAAAAGTCTATATAATACTAGCCGATCCGGCAAACGTTTGTTTTGGCCATGTATATTATTTCTAGGAAACATTTTTTTAGTTTAATAAAAATAAATCTATAATAAAAAAATAGGGGGTGATCGTAGAGGGGAAAATTAAGGATTGTATATATTTTTGTTTTTAATAAATGTTGTCCGATTTGCAGACTTGACCGATATGCACACAAAATTTCATGAAAATCGGTCGAGCCATTTCGGAGGAGTTTAATTACAAACATTTACGAGAATTTTATCACCTTAGGGTGACGTTTAAAAACGATTAGCGCGGTCTATCGCGGGTTAAAATCCCATGGGTTTTTGATTAGCTTTTGCTACTACTTTACAAATGTAGAAAAAAACAATAATTTCAGACAGCCGACGAAGACGGGTTAGAAATGAAGTCAATAAAGAAGAGCGAACCTCAAGAAAAGAAGAAAGATGGATTTATAAGAAAGTTTATTGCTATGATGGACTTGGATCTGCTAAAAGACTGGTCTTTTCTCAATCTTCTACTTGGACTTTCCCTGTTCTGGAGCGGGGAATTGCAGTTTAGGATGTTGACGCCATTCTTTATTAGGAGCTTAGGTATATATATATATATATCTTAGATTAAAGATTTTTTTCTCTTTAAAAATAAATCAGTGGCGCTACAACCTCTTTAGGTCTAGCCTCAGATTTCTGAATCTGTTTCATGATTATTTTTCAATCTAATAGGAAAGTAGGTGATCAACCTCCAGTGCCTGACAAGCCATCGACTGTTTGGTTTCAACACGATGTTTTCCTTCACCGTTCGAGCGAATGTTAATTGCGCACATAGAAAGAAAGTCAATTGGTGCATAGCCGGGGATCGAACCTACGACCTCAGGGATGAGAGTCGCACGCTGAAGCCACCGCGGCACAAAACAAAATATTATTTTCTCTTTAATACATAAAATATCAAATATACGTTTCATCCCATTATAAAAACTAAACGTTAAGAGACACAATACCATAGAAAGGGACGATAGACATGGACTGTGTAAAATATCGTTTATTCATATCCAAAACAAAAGAACAGTTTCATCTAAATTTACATTTAGTTCTTAAATCATGGCTTTCTAATATTTTTTTGAAGTTATACTTCTTTTGGCGTGTAAGGGAAAAATGATGAGAGTAAATTTTTAATTTTATTTTGCGCGCGCACACCGTCACAAAAAATCGACACCTGCACATCGTTACAAAAAAAAGACACCACAAACCGTAACAAAAAAACGACACCACACACCGTCACAAAAAACCGACACCCTGAAGTTAGCATAGTCAACATTTGAAAATAAAAAATGTCAATTTTTTAATTATGTAGAAATATTTTGTGATATTTAAATAAACTCTATTTAACGAAATAAAACTTACCTTACTTACTACCTTTTTTATATTATTACTGTCGTTTTTTCTACAAACGTCGACTAAAAATTTTGAAAAGTTTTTTACCGTAAAAAGTATAACTTCTAACGCGTGTACAAAAATACTCACACATGGTTTATTTTATAAAAATATCTGTATTAATAAAAAATATAATTAAACAAATATTTCCAGGTTATAATATGAACGAGACAGCGTTTTGTCTGTCCATGACAGCCATCACGGATATCGGTGTTAGGCTGGTGTTGCCGCCCATCTTCGACAGAACCAACATATCCAAGAAGATGATCTTCTTCGTTTCATCATTCTTTTTGGCTGCAACACGATCAGGTAATCTATTTATATACATTTATCTTGAAATCTTGAAGGAATAAAAAATATATAATGCAAAGGGTTTATGGCTCTGACAGTTCTTTTCCTGGCAACACTAATAAAAGAAAATGGCGCGAAACTTGTAATAACAAAAATCACTTTAAAATGTAGCCGTTGTTTGAGGGAGCGTTCAAGTATTACGTCACGCAAGTTTTGGAAATTATTGACCCCCCCTCCATTACGTTACGCCGTAACTTTTTCTGTACCCAAGTATAGTAAAACGTTTCGTGACCACCTAGTGACTCTAAAAGTTACCATTATATGGTGTAAAGTACCGGAAAGTCGAATAAAAATTAAACACAACGCGTAATTCAATCCCCGCGTAAATCAAAAGGACCCCCCTCCCCCAAATTCGTTATAGTCTAAGATCCGACCGCGTGATTTATACGTTCATATGTTTGATTAATAAAATATAATTTTTATCGATATTTATAACTAAACCAATGCAGATCCGCAAAGGTGGCCATCCAAATTTGGCCGCAATTAATTTTAATTAAAATGTAATTAATTATTTATTTTTGAACAATTACGTTCACTTGTAATTGTTAAAAAATATATTTCATTAGAAAGAAATATACCTGAGATACCGAGAAAGTTCAAGGTGCCATCCCTCACTTGGCCGCAACCTAATGTCAGCCAGGTGTAAACAGGTATAATTTCGTTAAATATATACGTTCATAATGTATTATCATGTTATACATACCAAATTGAAGATTAATTCTTTCCCTACATGATGAGATATTGGTGCCTATGCAAAAATGCCCGCAAATAGTGACTGCCAACGATTAAAGATAAATAAAAGCGAGAGAAACTTAAGATAAACACCCCATGTCGAATAAAGATAGAGCATCCCAGCTGCTTGTCGTTTTTATGCTACTGCGCATGCGTCCATAGATAAGGTGCTCAACTAGTAGCTCGCGTATTTGCTTGGAGTTTAAAATACTCCAAAAATTGAGCAGTAAAAATAATATGTCATAATAATTAATCTACCAAACTAGTGTTTTCAATATTTTTTTAATTATATTCAACTAAAACAATATTTTTTAACTGTGAAACGTCATTTTAAATATAAAATTTTTCTTTTAAATAAATTTTGTTTTATTACAATTTTTAACAATATTAAGTTTCGTTTATTTTCGGTCTTCATAAAAAATGTCATAAAAATTACTATCCAAACCAGTGTTTTTAATTTTTTTTTTAATTATATCCAACTCAAACAATAACTTTGAACTGTAAGACGTTAATTTGAATCTATATTAAAATTTATCTTTATACACAAATGTTTTTTTTATTTTTATTTTCATCAATATAAAGTTTCGTTTATTTTCCTTGAATCCTTGATTAAAGAACTGAATTAAAAACAATGGTAACAGAATTAAACAGAAACACAATTAAACAAAAAACACTTCTTCATTTTATTCTTACGTTTTAATAACGTTAAGAATGAAATATATCAATATTAATATTAACAAAGTTTTATAATTTTGGACTTGAAAAAAAACAACGTGGCGCATAAGACTGTCAAAAACATATGATTGCAATATTCAGTATGGTATTTAGTTGAGCACCTTGCCTATGGACGCATGCGCAGTAGCATAAAAACGACAAGCAGCTGGGATGCTCTATCTTTATTCGACATGGGGTGTTTATCTTAAGTTTCTCTCGCTTTTATTTATCTTTAATCGTTGGCAGTCACTATTTGCGGGCATTTTTGCATAGGCACCTATATCTCATCATGTAGGGAAATAATTAATCTTCAATTTGGTATGTATAACATGATAATACATTATGAACGTATATATTTAACGAAATTATACCTGTTTACACCTGGCTGACATTAGGTTGCGGCCAAGTGAGGGATGGCACCTTGAACTTTCTCGGTATCTCAGGTATATTTCTTTCTACTGAAATATATTTTTTAACAATTACAAGTGAACGTAATTGTTCAAAAATAAATAATTAATTACATTTTAATTAAAATTAATTGCGGCCAAATTTGGATGGCCACCTTTGCGGATCTGCATTGGTTTAGTTATAAATATCGATAAAAATTATATTTTATTAATCAAACATATGAACGTATAAATCTCGCGGTCGGATCTCGTACTATTACGTAATACTTGAATGTTCCCTGGGACGTTGTATTCGTTTTATTTAAATATTGTTAGTACTGAAAAAAATGCTTGTAATCTTTGCCGCGGAGTTGTGAAAGTGTCCGTCTGTGTCTTCCTTTTGAAAATCGAAAAAGCTTTCAATTATAATTTGTGATATTATGATTTTTTTTCCCAAGACCAGTCAAATATCTCCACTTAATGTTAAATTATATAATTTTCAGTGTTAGCAGAGCAATCAGAATGGGTACCACTTATGATATGGCTCTCAATTTGTGGTTTCTTCCGGGGAATGTGTTTGAGCAACTTCACTCTAACCATATCCGAGTACTGCCCGCTGGAGAAGTTGCCCGCTGCCTTTGGTCTTCACATGGTCAGCAAAGGTGTACTGGTTGTACTTATTGGACCACTGATTGGTTAGTATACTCTGGTTTAATTGCTTAAACATATAATTGTAAAATGAATAAAATATAAACTAAATATAGTTTATTTCTATTATGAAATTAAATCTAAAATATTTTGAAGTGAAACTTCTTTATCGGGGTTGGAATAAAATTTAGTGTAACATTTTTTCGTTACGCGTCACATTTTTCCGTTACGCGCCATGTTGCTTTTTGAAGTCAAACTTCTTTATCGGCGTTGGAATGAAAGTTCTTTATCGACGTATGGAAGAAATTTTGTAGCAAATCGTCACGTTTTTCGGTTACGCGCCATGTTGCTTTTTGAAGTCAAACTTCTTTATCGGCGTTAGAATGAATTTTTTATCGACGTATGGGAGAAATTTTGTAGCAAATCGTCACGTTTTTTTACGCGCCATCTTTTTCTTGTCCCTACCACGGTTGATCCGAAGAGATTCGAAGCCATTAATAACAAAAATATATAATAACGATAACAATGATAGTAATAATTCTATTACAATTAATGAAATTCTGTAATAATCTTAGTAGTAATAAGGTAAAATGAAATAATTGTATTTGTATTCATGTCTATGATAATAAAAGCCTTTTGTTAAACTTTATTTAAGCAATTTCGTTAAGTTGCATATAGTAGATCATTTTTCGAAAAATAAGGTCATAAAGAAGTTTCACTTCTTACGTGTTTTTAACTAGACAAAAAATTGCCTGTATCATTTTATACAAGACTAGCTGTGCTGTGTGGTTCCACCCGCATTAATTCGGTTGTAGCACGATATTCTATGGCCCAAGGTTCTTTTGCTAAATAGACATTTCAATGCAAATAAATATTTTTCTACCATATGTCTATGGTATGGCGAGTTTTTGTAGTATTGAATTTGAAGGCTTCTATAAAACTGTAGCTTGGCTTTATTTTCAATAGATTAACAGTGATATTGGAATTTTTAATTTTCTTTATTCACACCTTGGGTTACTGTTGAAATTTCATACAGAACCCCTAAAATGTTCATCAGGGATAACGTTGGGTTTTAATGGTGAATTATTTTTTAAATCGTTCCAGTAGTTTCGAAGCCTGTTCAATGCCAACAAATAATTCAATCTTTCTTCTTCATAATGTTGTTTTATATTTCAGGGTACGTGAGGGATTTCACAGGCAGTTTCGCGATTTGCATTCACGTACAAAATGCTCTTATAATGTCGTGCGTACTCGTATGGGGAATAGAGTACGCGTACAACTTAACCCGGCGACGTAAGATTGTACAAATATAGTACTTATACGGTACTTAGTATGACTGTATGGACGAATTTGTTTTTAATCTATAGCTCGTTTTATTGTTGGCTATGGAATTACGAAAAACAGTTAAGTTTATTCGTTACTTAGAAATAATTTTTTTATCTCTTTATTACCGTTGGCATATAGCTTTAGTTTATGAATTCTTTTTTAATGAAGTTCTGAACGCAGATAAGACATGAAATTCTCTCGTTCATATTATAAGCAAGAAAGTTTTTAACATTATTAAGTAAAATGACATCTCGACCAGGCCATAAAATTAAAAAAAAATATATATATAATGACACAATTATTAATAAGCTGTGTGTGTCAATTGTCATTGTCATATGACGTAATGATTGTGGCCAGTGAAATTTCTTCGGAGTTGTATTACTCTTGTGTTATATAATATTTTTGGCTATCAAGTAAATATCATAATTTTGCGGGACAATAGTAATACTAGAATTTCGAATATTTTTGTCTATGAAATAACACCAATTTTGCGGGCCAAAAATTGTATTATTCAATGAAACCCGCCATTTTTTACTTCAGTGATGTCGCGTAGACGATATACTCGTATGTACTTGTCAAAGTCCGATGACAATTTGAGGTGAAACACAAGTCTGTGGTCTCGTTTTGTGTCTTGTCTACGTTCTCTGCAATTTAATGACGCACAAAGGCGGTAAATTTAAATTTTCTCATACAAAAGTACATACAATTAATAATATGAATTCCGCCTTTATATTTTTTTAATAATAAAATTTATGTCATTGAATTTTTTTTTGGTCATCGGTTTTGCTATAGCTCTCAATTTTCGGCACTACCATGACTTAATTTTTTTAATCGACGAAATATGTTTCTACTTGATTTTTATCGAGATTCTTAAGTTTATATGATTATTCATTTATTTGTGTTAAAAAACATCTTTTTTGCGTTAGATATACACAATTTTTTGGTAATTTTACCCACAATGCCTTTTGTTTACTTGTGTGGTTGGTATGCGATATGGTATTTTAAACCCATTTACCCAAGTATAATCGTTTTAGAGGACCTTTTTACTTCGTAGCTCTTTTATTGATTGTATTTTTAGATGACTGTTGTAGTTTTTGAAGTTTTACGTAGATTAAGATTCTATAGATAAATGCTCCTTTAGCTGTTGACTATATACGCGATGTAGTGCTTAAGTAATTTCATCTATTGCCTTATACACCTTTATGAGCTACTCAATCAGAGCTCGTTATTAACTTATAAACCTTATTTAAAGTTAGCGTCCGGTTTCTATATCTAAAATAGGGCGGGCTGTCTTATAAAAAATTGTAATATTATAGTTACCATGGTAACAATGACAATGTTACATTTGACAGCTGTTGTTTTATGTAGAAAAGTGAATGATTCATAGCAATTACTACTCATGTTTTAGATGTAGAATTTGGAATTATATGGGTCAAAGAGAATGGGTTGAGAAATGGATATATATATATTTTATATAAAAAAATTATGACGTTTTTAGTATTGTCTTTTATTAACATAACTTTTACACATTTAAAGAAAACACTTTTTTAACGGTTTGAAGCTATGTATTATTATATACTTATAATTATTTTATATAATTTTAAATTTTTCCGACTTTTCGCGTGCTTTACAGCGTGCGTAGTCACGATAAAATAATTATAAGTTTATAATAATACATAGCTTCAATCCGTTAAAAAGGTGTTTTCTTTAAATATGACCTTTTTATTTATACAAATCAGGCACAATATATCAGAAAAAGACTAGTAGAGTATATATAATATAATATAAATTGTATAAATAAGGGGATATCTAGATACCATGACAGCCAACCTGTGGTACGTTTAGTTCAAAGTTTTATATAATTTTCCGTGTCTTTTGAAATATATTTGATAACTTTGTCGTCTCTGAATCGATGAGTAACTACTAATTGCGTTCACAAAGCTGGTCAAAGTTCTTCCTACAAGATTCTATGGAATGTGATTTGTACTAAGAGTTCTACAGGTAAAAAATTAACTTGACAATTGACACTGTTCCTAATAATGACATTTTTAATAATGAAGATCGTTGTTTGGTGTACGTAAGCTTTTAGAAAATGAAAATCAAAATGACTTGCTTTTTATGATGAATTTTAGCTTGTTATTTCAAATGTTCTGATATTGTTTCACGTGTGATACTCTAATTAATTGAATTATTGAAATATCGTTACAGTTCACATTTTTTAAATATATTTTATAGGTTGTGTTAATAATGTTAAGTATGATCCAGTGATATATTTCGTTCAACATACGATGCCTTAAGTAAATAATAAATACATTAACATGTTTCTATCTTCCAAAAAGCGTGAATAAAAATTTGCCAAATTTAACCTTAAATTTAATGTGCCAATAATTTGAAATTTAGAATTATATTTGTTATTATAAAGGCCTGCCTTGCAAATGTAAGATGTTTCTAATAAACAAAATTCTCCATATTTCGATTATTTAAGTTTTTTATATTTGATAAATTGTTTGTGACATCTTCGCCTCTGTGTATTTGAGAACCTTGACAACTGACATCTCAGGCGTCAAGTGTCAATGTCTTACTTGCGTTTGTGTGATGCGGTTTTTTCGCAGGTTTAAAGAGTTTATTTTTACTATAAGATTTAACAATGGCTGGTGTCTCAATATAACTTCGCTCTATGAAGTGTTTGTATTAATGTACTTTATAATCATGTACGACGTACATAAAAGAAAAATCAAATTAAACGACTACCCATTTGGTTATTTGAGCCTTTTATTTCCCCTTTTGATACTTCAATAAATTACTGGAAGTCATTTAAGTAATATAGGTAGTGAAGCCTAGCCAATGTACTTTACTTCTGTGAGAGATCAATTAAATCAGCACTTTGAGAAGATATCAATGAAGTGTGTCAGGCACAGTAGTCTCGGTACAAACAAAAATAATTAATGAAAAAGGCATTTGATGCAATTACTCTACTTTCATATTTACGGAAAAAGTAATAATATTAAAACAAAGAAAAAATATAAAAAAACGCTGTATTAATGGTATAAAGTCTTAAATGGACCTCCTTGTTTCAATACAGTCCATAGCCGCCGTTCATATACATAAGTTCGATTGCAGGCGAAATAATAATTAATGCGTCACCTGGTGGAGGCAAACGTCTTGTAGGGCGTTTGTCTTCTAGGGCTTACGGTTAGGCAGTCACAACCAATCAGTTATATGAGATTCCTCTGAGTATTACCAAGTTACAAAATATGCTATACAAACGGAATTACTGAAAAAACTTGTTTCCTCTAAATAAATTTCGATCTAGTGTAAGCCTCATTATTATCCAACGTCAAAAGTTAATATATTAATACAATAACACCTCTGTATATATGTATTTGAGAATCTCTTTTATAGTAATACTAGCAAACTCGGCGAACTCCGTTTCGCCGTCAGATGTCTTCGTTTTATGTAACATTTCGTTTGGTGATCCCGCTTTTCTGTTGAAATTTTTCCTGAATTTTCTTTGCTATAAACCTCACGGAGCCCGAGAACTTTTTAACGAATGCAAAACCGTGGAAATCGGTTCGTGCGTTCTTGAGTTATAGCGTCAGGAAGGAAAACCCGACTTATTTTTATATAGTAGAGATAATACTACTACTAAACAGACTTTTGGAGAAGATCTATGGATATGTAACCGTATATTATCTATGCCTGGCGTTCATGATCCTGTTTTGGCGGGAACGGTTATCACAATTAACCGGTCGTTTTGTTGAAATATATTGAAAAGAATACAGCGATATTCTGATTTGAAAAATAAAAAGATTTTAGACTATTTTCGTGTTTACAACATTGTTCTGAGTAACAGTTGGAATGTGTGTATAGATATTTCCTTTAAAAGAAGAAAAGGGTTTCTTCCGGATTACATCCTATGGCATTACATGAAGCAGTGATGCAGAGTAATACAAAGTTTAGTTAGGATACCTAATGCGGTCTTAATTCTGGATATCAGATTTCACCAAATTAGAACGGTTGTGAAACGAAGCGTGTTTTAGGAAACCAACAAAATAAGGTAATCCGTTATAATATCGATCAACCGCCTAGTAAGTAAGGATGAAGTTCTATTCGAGGAAGTAAATATAATAAAAATCTGACAAGTCTTTCAGAATAGTTTACTTTCTAAGAAGTCATGATACACATTAAATTATTACATATTCTGTCTCAAATTAACATTTAAACACGATTAGGACGAATATACGGACGGTAGGAATGTAGGATGGTAAATGGTAGCTACTATTTCGATTCGTCGAATCGAGTAACATAAAAGTAAGTGAAAAATGATGTGAACATACAAAAATACAGCAGAATGATTGTCATCATTGTCTGTGTCCTTGTGCGTAAGAAGATAGTTATGAATAGTATGACATTTGCCATTACTAAAATTATCAACGAGGTAGGCCATATTCATACTTCATTATTTGTATAAAAAGAAAACAACCCTTAAAACAGCACTAAGGTCTTTTATACTAAAAATGTAGAATACAGATGCTTTGTGTAAAAGCATCTGTATTCTTAAGTAGAATACAGATTGTTTAATACGCAAATAATTTAATTATATTTCACCAAATCAATTTTTTTTCCGGTTCCTTAAAAATACTCGATAAATTGAATAAAATCAATCTTAACTGGTCTCCTTGTGTTTTTTGATGTTGAAGCAATATTATCTTGCCCTCCAGGCTCCAACATGCGATAAGTTGAATTCCGGGCTTCCCTACTTTCTATAATTAGAAGTGTTTTATCGTGCATAGACCTGCTAATTGTATACATAAATGAGATATAAGTACCTAAGTTCGCATTCCAGTCTTCTTTCAATCGTTACGTCAATTTTTTTATGAAATCATGATAATGATAGACGACGACGAGAAGTCGATCACTCAAAAAAAAGATTACGGAAATAAAAATGTGTGAATAATTGTATTTAATTGTTAATACATAATAATAATATAGTAATAATAAATTACGAATTTTGATCAAACTCCTATTTACTTGAGTCCCCCTCGTTATCTCACGCTTGTTATTTGAACTCTTGGTATGTTGAAATATATCCCTTGAGTTTCAAATTAACGAGAGTGTACTGTATTTTAATTGTTGTGTAAACTAGTGGTCAAATGGGCAGGATACTGATCTGATTTTAAGTCTAATAACGTAATTTGAACACGTGAGAACACCAACTCTTAGCGAGAGTGTGATGACGGCCTTGAAAGACCTTTCTACATCCCAAGTTGTTCATTGGTATTAAATACATAAAATAAAACAATTTAAATAATCCGTCAAGTAGCAAAAAAATCCTGTTATACCCGTTAAGTCCCCATACTGTAAAATGTCACGTTGACAGCTTGACCGAGAGATACTTTGGTAAGTTAACGACCCCTGCTATTTTTGGATACGATTTGATTATTAAAGTACGATGTATGTCTAAGATCATTTCACAATGATGGTGATTTTTTAAGTAAAGCTACATTTAACGTTAGAAGACAATATAAGAAAATAATCAGCAATTAATTATTCTGCTAATAATTAATTAATAACAAAAACTAACCTTTAGTCCCTTTAGGCAAGGTTCCGAAGATACTAGCAGCGTTCCCCTTTTCAATAGCTAAGAAAACGCGCGACGTTCGTTATCTTGCATTTAATGAAAAATCATCGTATATAATATTTAATATAGGACTATCTAATATTATAATACCAAGGGTCTCGACACCGAATGGGACAAAATCATATTCTGAGCCCAGACCCCTGTATTTGCATGCTTTATTTTTTTCAGCCGCTTCACAAGCCGCACCAGCTCTGTAGTTGGTTCCATGTAGATGGGAAGGGGCCAGCGTGTCTGAACAGGTTGCATCCCATACCAGTACCCGACCCATCTTCCATGGAATCAAACTCATACCGTCCGGTCTCTTGCCATCGTCCCTTGCAATACCACTCGGCTCAAGTAGACTTGGCACGTTGACGGTGGCAAGGGAACGGCGTATGATATCGTTAAGTGCGGCATGTCTCGAGAAGCGGCCTGCACTTTTTTGGCATGACAGGCCGTGATGTCCTAACTTGTCGACATCACTGCCACAGGGACATATATGAGGAGCGCAGACCGGAACCCCAAGCCGTAGACAGGTTGCGATTCGAAGCGTGTCAGGCTCAAGAAAAGTTCCTGTATTTGACGATGGGTAAGCGTGAAGCCAGTAGCCGGCCTCATGCGTACCCACGGCCAAAAGCCTAGCACGCGCCGAACCTGTACTACAACTCAAAAGATCGTCAAAAGTCAGTTTGCAGTGTATGTCATCCCAGCTCCTCTGTGAATGTAGAGATAATGGAAAATTTTGACCTGGGCATGCAATCAAGAAAGCGTTTCTAGCTTCTTCCAAGCCAGCAATCTCAAAGTTTGAAGGGGAAGCCCTTAAAATTTTACTTATGAGATTTGCTGAACTATGGACAGAAGATAGAAAGGCTGGCAAAGCGACACTGGAAATTTTGCGAATCCCTAAACCACCATAACGGATGGGTAGGGAAGCTTGGTTGCTCCAAGATTGCTCGTTCAGCTGCATATTAAGAAGTGATTCTAAGCTAATTTTGATTAAGTCGTCTAATGGTGTTAAAAGATCTGGGTGATTCCAAAAGGAGCAGCAACGGAGCACATATGTAAATTTTGGGAAGAAAAGACAGAATTTTAAGATGCAAAGTGCATAATGTGGACTAATTTCAAGGAGACGGTCAGCAGAATTTTGAAATTTAGTAATTGAAGTATGAATATAATCAGAAATAGATTCATTAAAAATTGGAGAACCTAAAAGGTAAAGGGAATTCCTGTTAACTATTTTAATATTTGGAGCCAAAATTTGAAATTTTTTTTTTACATCATTTAAATTTAAGTCGCAGTTATTTATGAAAAGTACGCATTTGTTAAAATTAAGCTCCAAACCAATGGCTTCAAATTTATTTTTGATTAAAAGAAGGTCCGAAAACACAGTATCCACATCACCTCCTAGTGTTCCATCGTCCAAATACCAAACATTGTAATTAGAATTTAGATTTTTGATTATCGGATTTATAGCCAAACTAAAAATTGCAGGCCCAAGGGGATCACCCTGTTGACAACCTACTTCCGAGGAAAGTTCATTAGAACGATATAACAATTTAGTTGGATCAGCGTAACTGAGAAGAAGATAATTGTATATTTCCGGTATATGTTGTTTTATTTCAGTCAGCAGAGTATCCCTATTTACCGAATTAAATGCATTTTTCACATCAATTTTGAGCAACACGTCTGGCTGTTCGTGACTTAGAAAAGAGCGTAGGGCATGGACGGCTGCCTCACACCCTCCTTTCACACCGAAGCCTAACTGTACAGGTTCAAATTCTGAATTTAATTTTGGTAAAATATGTCGAACAGCAATTTTGGAAGCCAGACGTCTTAGTGTTGATCCAACAGCAATTGGTCTCACCCCTCCGTCCTTTTTAGTGAGGGCAATGAGGTTCGCGCCGAAAAGAATGGGAACAATTTCTGTATTGACATCCCCGGAATACATAAAATTTATTAATTTTGTGATCGAGTTAATAAGTTGCTCGCCTGCATCACCCACAGAATGCGATGTTAAATCTTTCAAATGTTGGGGTGAGATTCCATCCAATCCTGCTGCCGAACCTGGTTTAAAAGATAAAATTGCATCAGTTACATCTTTGTTTCGAATTTGAAGGCATGCTTGCCCTGCTGTTGGTGGGTCGAGAAAATATGGGTTTACTGGAGCTGGGGGATGTTTTGTCCGTAATGCCTCAAGGGTGTCAGGGGTATCTGGCGATAGCACGTCATTGGAGAACAAAAGACGAGCGGCACCTTTAAGATCTCCGTCACAAATTTTGCTCTCGATGAGTTTTTTACGATTAAAAGGGGCATCATGTTTATTTAGAGGTGCGGGAGAAGGTGAGGAACTTACAGCACAGTTATTCTTTATCTTTTGTGTCAGGGATAAATTCGGTTCATCAGTTTTTATTATGTGTAGAGTACTGTATGAAAATAAAAATAAGTTCTGCCAGTCTTGAGTACAATTGCTTACATAACATTTCTGGATTAATTTTGACAAATGTGTAGCAACAGTTAATCGAGCTCCTCGAGGGATTCTTTTAACAATTGGTATACTATTTTTCAAATGGCTAAGTAATGTATGGAAAGGAGTTGTAGTGTTGGCTACAAAAGTAGGCGCACTCGGAATAATGGGATGGATGTCTAAAAGTGAACTGGTTTGGCTAATATAGTTCCTGTGTGTTTTAGAAATGTGAATTTTGAGGCCTTTCAAAGATTTGAAAGACATGTTGCAAAATGTACATGTATGGGACGCGATCGACGTGCCATCACAAGATAGGGTCACGGCCTGCATTCACAACAATTAAGTACTAACATAAAAAAAACAATAACTTAATACAAATTTAAAAACACAAAAAAGTAACTTAAAAAGGACACATAACAAAAAATAGGACAAGATCAAAAATAAAAATGAAGGCTGCTGGTTTTGGTAACTCGTCGTTTCGTCACAGGATGAAAATAAAATAAACACACAGGCATCAGCAGGAGCACAACACAAGCAAAATAATATAATAATATAATATATATATATATATAATATTTTATGTAAAGATATTTCATTTCGCCAACCTTATTATCAATGCCGTGATTCGAACTACTTTTCGCCCTTTCTACCGCAATTTTACCAGACTTAGGGTTCTCCAAGACAAGAGCCAGCAACGTATTGCGAGCCCTCTGGCATTGAGTGTCCATAGACGCTGTTCTATTAGGAAAACCTTTTGAATTAAAATTATAGAGTGATGACAGAATTGTCAAAATTCGTACAGAACTTCGCAAAGTAAGGATTAGAACGCGGCAACCGCGTCTTTATTTTAATTGCGATAATCTTTAGTCTTATACATATATTAAAATGTTTGATACAAATGATAGTTTATGATTTATTTATTATCTTTAAAAGTATTATTATTAACTATTTCTAACATTGTGGTTTGATAGCGATACATCTGACCATGCTGATAAGACATCCTTGGAGGTTGAGGTCCTCTGGATGGTAATGTAATCTATTTCCGATTTCACGATGCTGGTCTAGGATATTGGATAAATAAACAGAATTTTGAAGTGATATATTTCATTCATTTTCAACTCAAGCCATGATGATATTGCTTTTAATTTAGATTTAACGCTCGTACTTATAGTTTTTATTATCATTTTAGGATGGAGTTGCATGAATATTGGTTGACATTTTATTGCATAAAATAATAAGGTGCTATTTACTGAGAAAAGATAAAAATTATTTCGTGCGCGCGACGGAAATAATATGATTGTTCCTGTCACAAAATATTTTATAGTGGTTCCTGGTGTATTATTTTTTCTCATAAAAAATTAAATGACGTTTTAATGTATTATGTTATTGTAACTTTTTTGTTTTATAGTATCAAGTTTTTTTAATAAAATAAAATATGTTTATTAAGGAACATAAGATACATGTATCACTTATTCCACGTCATTAAATTTGAATTTGTAGGCATCCCTACTCATCGGCAAAGAAGACAGAGGGTGTAGGCCGAGAGAAAAAGCCGACGTAAAAAACTCGGTACTCTTTTAAAATAGCAAAAATACGTGGTGATATATATCTGATGCATAATCATTTGAAATTATGTTCATGTGCGCAGTTTCATTTACCCTAACATTAAGTTGCATGTATATAATATTATAATTAATGACAATAATGTGTTGGTGGCAAGTTGTTGTTCAGGAGACCACACTATCACTCCGATGGCTCTACGACCCCTAAAATGTCATAACTCCGAAATCAGAATATTCCGGTGCCAACTTCCGCAAATAGCTGCAGCAGGTCTTTCTCCGCTCTGTCCATCCAGCAGTACCTAGGCTGACCTACTGGCCTCCGACCACCAGGCTCATATAAGGCTTCATCGCTCTTCTTCTCAGAACAAGGCCTTCTGGTAGTTTGGCGAACGGATGGCGTAGTCTTGCTCTTTCGCGAATTTTGTAAACGTTTTTGACATTCATAAGCATGCGCTAAGACGCATCTAAATTGAATAAACGTATTTTGATTGATTGCTCGATTTTGTGCCCCAGCCAGAGTAGACAATCAAATCAAAATCATTTATTCATATAGGTAACACAATGTATGCTTATGAACTTCAAAAAAGAAATACATATTTAATGCTTCTAATTTTACATTTACTGCCAGTTCTCAAATCAAGGATGTAGAACGGAAGAGACGAACTGGCAATAAACTCTCCGCCATTTTTTTATCGCCAATTTTTTGTTTTGCACAACGTTTGTAAGGAGCTGCAACCATTACACCATGTTCCACATGTCTCAATGGGCCTTGTATTCCCCTATAATGTTGGGCAACAAAACTTGACAGCGGTAAACAAAAAATATGCATTCGATATGAATTGGCCGATTAAGAAAGTTAAAAATAAACGGAATTTGTATGTTGTTTGATACATGTATAGTATCGTATACTTATTACGCGCTTCGGATTGTCACGATTTCGGGGCTTCTCGGATAATGAGACACCAATTCCTCATATAATCGGATTTAAAAAACAATCGCTTAGTAACAGAGCGGTTTTTCAATATAAGGAAATAAAACAACTCTCGAATTGTTAATTCATTCTTTAGAGACCTCGCCGAATTGAAATTTAATATTAATATAATTACATATATTATTGTTATAAGTTTATGTGTATTTATTTTTTTTTATTTTTATAGAACACGGGCAGGAGGCTCAAATGATGTTAAGTGGTACCGCCGCCCATAGACACTCTCAATGCCAGAGGGCTCGCAAGTGCGTTGCCGGCCTTTTAAGAATTGGTAAAATATGGTATATTTAATAGTGATTTTGAATGTATATAATAATATTTATGACTTTAAGTAAAAAAATTGTTTAAGCGAAGCTTTGCAAATATTACGAAGTGTTGTGTAATCGTTGTGAAATATGGCTAAAAGTTATATTTAAATTTTATTTAACTTCAAATTGATATTGTATATCGTTTTATGTATATTCCATATTTAAAATGTATCAAATTTTCAGTGGCTAGTAAATATTTATTAAATTATAGGGTAAATAAAGCCACACTTAGTAGCGCTTAGTATGTATATGTGTGTCCTATTGGAGCAGCTACAATATAGATCTATGATTTGTAAAAGGATGCATCATCAAATGGAGTAATTAAAAGTAATATTGTGGGTTAAGCATGAATAAAACAAATCCCAGGTCAGGGTCGCTCGTATTAAATGTCAAACAATATGATTTAAGTTATAAGGTTAAGGAGCAGCGACCATGCAAAATCAAGTTACTGATAAAGAAACATCAATAGCGCTACAACCTTTTTAGGCCTGGGCCTCAGATTTCTGTAGGTAGGTGATCAGTCTTCTGTGCCTGACCCACGCCGTCGACTTTTTGGGTCTAAGGCAAGCCGATTTCCTCACGATGTTTTCCTTCATTGTTCGAGCGAATGTTAAATGCGCACATAGGAAGAAAGTCTATTGGTGCATAGCCGGGGATCGAACCTACGACCTCAGGGATGAGAGCCGCACGCTGAAGCCACGAGGCCAACACTGCTCTTAAGTTACTGATAATAGTAACAAAAGCCCTGATAATAGGTACGTAGTGAGAGTATCAATTACAATGTCTGTTATAGTATATTGTCTCTGGGTTTATTATATAGTATATCACAAGTTTTAAGAATGTAAAGCAATTATGCTGAATGTTTCCGTTCCCCTACGGCTATTATCGATAAATTTTGACATTAAGGGTGGGTTGCATCAACAAATTTTGACGGACACGTAACCGTTAAATATGGCGCTAACGAACGTTAAACAAAAAAAGTGTTGATTCACCATCTATGACAGCTTACGTTCGTTAAAAAGTTACGCTTACGTTAACCAGTGCTCGAACCATTGGTAATCGTCAAATTTTGGTTTGTAACTTCGTAGTTCGTACTTTCTAAACTCTGTTTCCTCTGAATTTAATATTAGAGATGGTTTGATTAATAATTATTTTGCAAGGTATGTTAATATTACGATTATTTTTGACTTCAAAAAATAAATTGCAAATTTAATATTAAAGATGTCTTATATTTCAGATTATAACTTTTTTATGGCATGGGTGTATGGGTGGTATGGTGAAGGACTAACATATTCTATACTGTTTATATTGCTTATTGCATGCCTTTGGTAAAGAAATAAAATATTTGACAAAAATAATATGCCTTTACTAACTGAATTACAGCCTACAGATTTTATTAATTTAGACCAAAGTTAACTTCATTGACAACAAACAGAAAACTAGTTTTCTCTAAATTTAATTTTATTCTAATATGTGGGATACATAGTTTAATTATTATTATTTTGCAAGGTATGTTAATATTTAGCTTATTTTTAACTTCAAAGAAAACAAATCTCAAATTATAATTTTAAAGCTGTCTTATTTTCAGATTATAACTATTTTATGGTATGGATGTGAAATATGGTGAAGGATTTACATATTATATACTGTATAATATATAGCTATTGCATGCTTTTGGTGGAGAAATAAAATGTTTGACAAAAATAATATGCCTTTTTATTACCGAATTATAACATTACATAGTTAAGCCTGCCTATGCACATAAGAATTAATTCATCTTAAAAATCTGTTTTTTTACAGTTTTTATTATTTTTTACACTAATTTTATAACATTGATACACAACAACTTTAATTATTTTTAAGAGCATTTATACTAAGTTTCAAGCAATTCTGATCATAAACAAGTTATAGTAAGTTTATTTTTTATTGTAAAGGTAAATAAGTACCACTTTTCATACATTTTACATTAGAAATGGCAGTTTCATATAATCTTACATCCCTTTAGTATAATTAATAGTAAGTAATTTTTTTTCTTGTAGTTTAAAAATGATTTCATAGTTCTTCCTCTTCTCATTTAGATGTTGAACACGCACCTCAAAAATTTCTTTTTCATATTTATTATCTGAAAGGGCATTAAATTCTGCATGAATCGCACTCCATGCCCTCTTTTTTTTGCAAATTGTTAGTACTGTCTGTCTTTTTATGAAATAATATGTGTTTATGTTTAACTATTAAATTTTTAAATCTGTCCTCTTCTTTTCCAAAATTTACCGAACGTTCTCTGAAAGTCAATGAGTCACGTAAATAAATACACTTCTAACTATATCTCTCAATATAATATATATACTTTGCGCATATACAAGGTTTCCATTATTTATATTAAAATTAAACACTTTTTAATTATCCTTTCGTACAAAACAATAAACATCGATGTCAAACTTGACAGAATGTTTCAAATGACATTGTTTTTATCAATGTTGTTATTACTAAAAAAAATTCCCATAAAACATTAGGTCAAAATAGCGTTACGCAAACAGGCAACCCCATTAACAATGACGAACTCATTTTTTGACAATGAAGCAACGCTAACAAGTTAACAGACGTTAAAGTTCATACGTGTCTGTCAAATTTTAACGAACGTAAGTTACGATAGCAAATGGTTTGAAACAACCCACCCTAAGTCTTAATCACATAGTCTGTTTTTCTATGGCAGAAATGCACTCCACATTACTTAACATCAGGTAGGATTGTCAGACTATTAGACTAACGAAGTACCTTTAGAAATAAATAAGCAATACAAATCTTTTTTTAGCTTATAAATCTTTTAGGGTTTAATTTTTTTATGTATAGTTTGGGAGACTTGATTATAGCGTAGATATCAGTCCTAATATACTTAGAAATAGCTTTACTTAATACTCAGATAGTAGTCTACGGATTTCGACTAAATTTTCAACAAGAAAATAAATTCTGTTTCTCTGACGTCAGTTGTTATCGTTTATAACTAGACTTTTTTTGAATTCTTCCCTCGCTTACCTAGTGGAAATCAGCTGATACATGAATTTATAATACATATATAACATATGCAGGTCGATATTGGTAAGTACAACAGGTGAAGGTTGTATACATGGTACTATGGAATCACTAATACAATAAAGAAGTCTGTAATCTAACACTAAATGATGTTTTGACGTGACTAAAAATTATCTAAATTTAAATTAAATAAGCTATCCTCGATAATTCGCTGTAAAGCTGTTATTGTTTTATAAGAGTTTTAATTTAACGTAAATATTTTTTCGTAAATATTCGACATACGAAATCACGATACTACCGGCTATAATTTATTAATTATTTATGCTATTTACATTAAAAAAAAGTTAAAGTTCTATTAATAGCTCGCAATATACAGAAATATTTATGTATACGAGACAAAAAAATAAGTCAACAGGTTTGTACAACAAAAATACTAAACGCATTATTCAGTGTATTTGTGGTATTGGTTTATCATCGCTTCAGAGGATGATTTTCAAAGGAAACACGCTAGAAGCTAGCCTCGCCACCGGGGATTACAGGATTTTGCTTTTATCTATTTATGTAATAATAAAGCCCGTTTTATTTCTAATCATGACAAGAAATTATAATACACAGCTTAGATTATTTACATTTTAATTTTTTTTTTCTTTTGCTTGTTATCCTATATCTTAGCTTCCTTCAGTACCGTCGATCTGAACCCCTTCACCTTCACGGGTAAAGGCCTCCTCCAGCTTTTTCCAACTGACTCTGTCTATGACTCTCTTTCTCCATTCGTTTCCTGCTACCGCTTCTATTTCTTCTATCCACCTTTTTTTTGGGCGACCTCTTCTCCTTCTTCCTCTTGGTCCTTTCCATACAGTTGTCCTTAAGGTCCACCTATTATCGGTGTATCTTGCTATATGCCCCGCCCATTGCCACTTCTGTTGTAGGGCATAATGTAAGGCATCGATAACTTTTGTTCTTCGTCTTATTTTTTAGCTTTTAATTTTATGTATGTTTCTTATTTCAAGTAGGCTTCTTTCCATTACTTTCTGGCATACTATTAGTTTAGTTTTTATCTATTTATGTAATACCGTTAAATGCGAAAGTAGCGATAAAGGGAAACAAAAAGGAAATTGCAGGGTCGGTAATGATGAAATTTGGCGAAAATATAATTTATACAAACATAACCAAACGAAGAATTGTCGCGAATAAAATCGTTAATTTTATTATTTATTAAATGCTTTATATACGGAAATGTTTTACGTTAATTTTAATCGAAGCTTGTTCATAAATAATAAGAACATAATAAAACTTTTATAAAAATGAAAATAATATGTTTTTGTTTTTTATTTATAAATAATTATATATTTTGTAATTCGTATTCATAACACAGACCTAAATTTTAGCATATTTTGTCTGTTCTTGCTAAAAGGTACTATGTATTATAATAATTAGCCTTAATTAGATAACGTCAATTTCAATTATGAACGGAAAGTGTATATTGCGATTAAAAAATATTATTAATTATTGATTTTTAAATATTATTTATTGGATACAACAATTGCTTCAAAAAGCATACAAACTTTATTATTAATATTAAAGCTTTTTTAATGAACTATATAATGTATTAACGTTAAATTACTAACTGCCCCCGCGAACTTCGTTTTGCTGATATTATATTTTTACTTAACCCTCTTAGTAGCTACATACCAACATATGGAACATTTTGATATGCTACCCCTTACGGACATTTAACTTTCCGAAATAAAAACATAGGTACGATTTAATACTAAATTTTATTTTTATGTTCTCCAATTTTAAATATAATAATAACCTCTCAGAGTATAAGGATTAAAAAAAACATCCCGTTTTGGACCAGTGCTTAATATTAAGAATGCAAACTAACCAATGGTTGTATGGATTAATAAAGCTTTAATAATAATAATAAAAAAAGGCACGAGGAACTGAAAAATCTTAAAACCACTCGTTTAAGGACACACGAGACATTTTTAAGGCAATTACGTCAATCCTCAACCAGTTAGATAAAAGCTAGATAATCCACCTAATTCATAGTCAATTAATGCAATTAATATATAACTCCATTAGTGTATCTATTATTTTTATAGCATGTTTATGGTAGTCACAATCGTGGTCGTGAAATACTGAATAATAAAATTTAACTTGACAGTATTATTGTGTGTAGGGATGTGAATAGCTTCAGTCGGAACCTCATTCTCCATATTTAAAATGGCAGATACAAGTAGTACGCACCGCGCACCAGTTGTCTCCAAAGTCTGGAAATGTTTTAATTTAATAATGCACATGTAATTGTTTATAATATAATATTATATATATATTATTGTTATAATATCTGTGTCGTGAATTAAATAATAATGGATGAAGCTTTTGCGCATTTGGAAGGAAATAAACAAGGGGATGGAAAAAAGGCAACTGTTGCCCCAGATGGGGGTTGGGGCTATGTTGTGTGCATCGGTGTTGGATTTACATTTGTGAGTATCATTTATTACAGTATTATCACTCTATCGAGTTATATGGTCTTAATTACTTTGTCAGTCTACGTAATATTATTATTACCTAAATAAACATTTTATTGATTAATTTTTATTTATTACAAAAAAATAATTAAAAAGATTTTGTGACCCATTTCAAATTACAGGACTTTACATACATTTTAAATTTTTAAGAGATTATATAGCACAATATTTTAATTATTCTGAAATGCGATAAAATTATAGTTAATCTTTAAAAACAGTGCAAATATTAAAGCATTTGAGCGGCGTTAATAAATATGTCCAAATAACAGTCACAATTAATTTTAGTTTAATTGAATAAGGACCGAATATTTTTTATTAAGAATGTAATAATTGAATTGAAGACTTTTGAAATTTAATTATCCGGATAAAAAACCGGAAACCAAGGTCGGAGTTCCAATTTTAAAGATTCGTAAATATAAACTGTTTCATTGTTTAAAGAAAAAAGGTTTTTATGGTATTATTCAAACTGTATAACTACATATATAAAAATGAAACCCGTTTTCCGTTGTCACGACATAACATGAAAACGGCTTGACCGATTAGTCTGATTTTTTTTTATAATATACGTAGTAGAAGTACGAGGATGGTTCTTACGGAGAAAAATTAAAAAAAAATTGAGTGAAAATTTCTAAAAACAACAATTCTATACTCCCATACAAAATATTCGTAATAATACTTAAAAGTCAATTTGAACTTTAATACCATAGCATAAAGTTCAAGTGTTAGTGGAGGGGTTCCGGGAAGGTAAATTTTTATTTTTTGACATAATGTATTTGTTGTCTTATCAATTTTCTTTTTTTTATCTTACTAGCTAGACCGGTGTCCCGAATAGCAGAATAAGTATTTTAAACAAATTAAGAATCGACTGCTAGGCGGTACGATGTTCGCCAGGCCAGCTAGTGTTTATATATTTCAAAAAATTCAAATACAATTTCAGATTTATTCATTACATAAATATTATATGTATAAATGAATAACTTGGTCTGGAGAGCGTATCTACAGTCTTTTGTTTTATTGTCGTGCTATTGACTGCTGGTATCTTATCTTAAACTAGTGTGTGACTTTAGACATTGTATAAGAATTGTCGTAGAGAAAATGGACCGAAATTGGTACATAAATTGACCAAATCCGGATCTAGCATTCACTTATTTAACAGGTATACATTGCGGTCATTTAAATTGTTGTTTCTAAAAAATTTAAATTTACTTAAAAGTATCAAAATTCGTGATAAACTCTATACTATACTCTATGTATAATTAATTAAATATACGTCCATATTTTTTGAATAATGACATGTCAGGAGAAATTCCATCATATTTAAAACTTCATATCTAATATTAATTATTAGTAATTATTAATTAAAATACATAAACAGACTCCCTTTATCTTAATACTTTAATAGCGGAGATAACATCTTTGTAGTAATTTGATTACTATTGTTTAATATACAAATAAAATTAATAGGTAACATCCCCTGTTTAGTGTGTCATTGATATTAATGTTTATCTTTATGGGCGAAAATAAATTTAGAAAACGTAAAAGAATTTCATATTCACGTGTTAGTGTGTTCTTTAAATTATTTTAAAGAACACATATATATATATATTTTTAATGTTTTTTATCTAGGTTAATTGGTGAAGGTATAAATATTGTGTCGTTCTATCGAATTAGTAATTACTGTAAAGATAGAATAATGATATGAAATAAAATAAATAAATGTTTTCATGTTGGAATGGTTAAGACGTCGTTAAGAAATCGCCATTACTTTGCTAAGTTTAAAGGTATTGGATTTGACACATAGGAGTCATACTTAGTAAGCCTCGACTCTATCTATATCTATGGAAGATTGTAAAATGACTATATTGTGTTTGAGACACTGATGGCTGAACACGTAAATAGAAACGTTGATAATTTCACGCAAAAATTTGTCGGTAATGTCTTAGGAGGGTTAGTTCATACATTTTTTTATGGGACAGGAGGCAAACGAATAGGCGAGTCACTTGAAGTTACTGTCGCCCATGGACTGTGTCGCTGTAATACAAGGAGGGTTGCAAGTGTGTTGCCGGCTTTGAAGGAACGTGGAACGCTCTTCTCTTGAAAGCGTCTAACGCCCGAACCCAATAACCTATCTCCACCATCTGACATATTAATATTAATCCAAATGATGGAAAAATTGTGCCAACAACCAATCGACGGATTGTAATAGCCATCTGTCGATACAAGTTACCATGGGGGGTCGTATCGGTGTCTGTGGATTAACCTTTGTATGAAAATGACAGTTGACGCAGCTCGATTTCAACAGTTAATTACTTTAAGAGATTTTAACTTGCACCAGTATTTTAAGTAATAAAAAATGTTTGGTATGTTATAAACATACAGATGTATATTTTAATGTTATTTCTACGGTTTTATTTAGTTTATTTTGTTTACATTGATTATCAAATATGAGTAAAAACTCGATAAATGGAACGACAAAGAGCATTTTATCCGTCGCCAAAAATGGATTGTCTTCGTAGGGTTTCGTTATTGGGATGTAGATAGGAGATCGATCGACTGTCACGGTCTGATCTCAGATTGTTTTCAATCAGAGATTGTGGATTGATTATTATAGGGTTCGGGCATAAGTCGTAAAGGTTCGGTAATACCTGGAATACGTTGGTTCCATAAAGTGGTGGCAAGAAGTGTCTTTAAAAGTGCTTTGTCGTGGAACGCCAGATGCCAAGGAAAACGAGTGGAATTTTGCATTTCGTATAAAAGTATAATTATTAATTAATTCTGATGCAATTGGGTTCATAACTCACTTAACTTAAAAATAATAAAGGCTTTATACTCAAAAAGCGTTATCTAGATGTCAATTAATATTTTGCACAGTTTTATCTTAATGTAGTTGAATAATTATAGCAAACTGTTTTATGAATAATGTCTAATTCATTTCTTATTAGGTAGTTATTCAAAATTCGCTATTATGGTTATTTGACGATTTGAGTATTGATCTTGCGCTTAGAATGTCTTTACTATGGGTAATATTATATATTATATTATATTATATATAGCATATTAATTTGATAACAATGTATGGAATGCAATATATAAAATGTAGATAGGTCACTATTAGTGCATTACCAAGTCTGCAATCAGATTTGTAAAAAAAATATATTTTTTTTAAATTATTTTTTCTAGGTAATTATAACCGGAAGTAATAAATAACTTACGTATATGTACAACTTAAGTAAATGGTATTGGTAACCCGGAAGATAAAGCACTACTAGGCTATTTCTCTTAACAACTTTTTGTATGACATTTACAGCAGATTCCAGAAGACGCCTCAACCTATTTTTGAACATATTTTTTTAAGTTCGTCTTAGTTACTTTTATTCCCATAGCTTGTTCAGTGGTATACCAGTCTTATCCATACATTGGACAATGGGTCAGGACATTAATTTATATTAAAACAGTAAAAGTATTCAGCGTGGTAATTGCATACTATGTGATGACAAGTTGATAAACTTTTGACGGGAATAGATCTTTTATCTAAAATGTACAATAAAATTATCAATTAACCTTTTATTGTTGGACATTTGCTATCCTCCCCATATATAAGAAAACGGAACTATACCAGCTATAGTAGGCTGCTAAGTTAGTAGGTACGTGGTTGTCAATCGTAATATTTCTAAGCTAATCCCAGTGGAAACATGTAACAATTCTGTGGCACCTATTCAGTTGGCCTCTGATTACCGCAAGTGTTTTTTGATAATTTTTGTAGGAAAGTATTCTGGGCCTAGCACGTGTCATCGATTAATCATACTGGTTTTCTCACAATGCTATCCTTCGCCTTTTTCATGCCGTTGTATTTGTAAGTTATTGTATTTTCCTGCTCTATTTTTGGAAGCCCTTTTTGGTTGTGGGTGGCATAGATATCTATCTAAAGGTGGGAACTGATCAACGTTACGAGGTGTAATGTAACATTACATTACATGTTACAGTACACCTCGTAACGTTGGTCAGTTCCCACCTTTAGAATCTATGAGATTTTTCGGTAAAGGGCATATCTAGAATTTGCATGGTTATGCATGGTTTAAGTTGTAAGTGTGTTTATAATGTCCTAGTAAAGGTGGGAACTGACCAACGTTACGAGGTGTAATGTAACATGTAATGTAATGTTACACAGCGAGCATTCGTGCAGTCAGTACGTCGTGTTACGGGGAAACCAGCGAGCAACGAGCCGCTCGTTGCTCGCTTTGAGTGCTCCACCCGGCTGTCGGTTTTTTTTCGAATCCTTTGACTGTTACGCAGTTCAGTAATTACGCGTCGCACCTCGCGAGTGATCATGATTTTCTATAAATTGTGTCTTAAGTACTTTTGGTCCAATTAAATTCAACAGTTCTTCAAAATCGAGACCTGCGTATAAAGTTTTTATACTGTCCAGTAATCATTTGGTTTTTAATATTGCAATCAATAACAAACCACCTCATACGCCTGTGTTTTGACGTGACAACGTCTTATAATTCGATGGAGCCGGCTGCACGCATGAAAAAAAATGACTCATGCGGCGTTACCTCGCTCTGAGGCGTTACCTGGCTCGGAGGCGTTACCTGGCTCTGAGGCGTTCCATTTAAAATTGACATGATTGTATTTATGCGTTTAAATAAATGTAACTTAATCAATTCAATTGTGATTTCCATTTACCTCCTTCTGTATATCTATACAAAATATCTATGAAACAAATAAAATTAAAACTTTCTTTTGAAAAATGCAACCATTCCATCAGAATTTTCTTATGATGAGGGATGTGAAAAAAAAATCGATTATTAATTAAAATTAATTAAGCAAAAATCGATTTTTTACGCGATTTTTATATTTAAAATAATCGATTATTGACGTGACAACGTCTTATAATTCGATGGAGCCGGCTGCACGCACGAAAAAACATGACTCATGCGGCGTTACCTCGCTCTGAGGCGTTACCTTGCTCTGAGGCGTTACCTTGCTCTGAGGCGTTACCTCACTCTGAGGCGTTACCGTTCTCTGAGGCGTTACCTCGCTCTGAGGCGTTCCATTTAAAATTGACATAATTGTATTATATTTATGCGTACAAATAAATGTAACTTGATCAATTCAATTGTGATTTCCATTTACTTCCTTCTCTATATCCATACAAAATACCTATCAAACAAATAAAATTAAATTTTTAAAGTTTACTCCTTAAGAAATGATTTGAGTTATAAGGCCCGGTACGGAAATTTTATGAGGAGTAAAATCAAGTGTAACACGAAAAGTTGAGGCGTTATGTAGAAAGAGACAAACATATATATCTGTAGGATTGAACGTGTAAAAGAATGAGATGGAATACATTACACAGACTTTTCTATTTTTAATTCACGTTTTGACAGCCACGTTACAACATTGTCAGTGTTTACAGGTGTAAAAAATAAAAGTAGATTGTCTAGCGTGCCATAGAGTTTTGTCAATAGTAATGGTCAGTGAAATTAAAACTAAAAAGATTGTTCATTCTTATTCTTCTCTTACTATAAAGGTAACTTTGGTCACAGAAAGAAAATCCTATTTGGGCATAGATGATGTAGGTACGTTTTATTACTACTACAAACTTTATATTATAAAAACATATATTCTTACCACCTTTAGTATGAAAATATGGTCGACAGCCACAGAACATTATCGCCATCTTTGTTCTGCAGTGCATTTGACACAAGCCGAAACTATAAGCCTGGGACAGCAGCTAACACCACAGCTTATAAAGTATGGAAGTCGTTCGTGCCGTTTTGTATAGAAATCAAGATTTATTTTAAATAATACTCGTTTATTATTATTTATATTGTTTTGTAACATACTTTATGTAATACGCTTTATTGAAGTAATATAAATAATCCGAATAATTACAGATATATGTTTGTTTCTCTTATCATTTTAGCAGATGCGTTCATTTAGCTTTTTTTTTATTCGATATATATCATAATTATCATTCGTAAGGAGTAAACTCCAATCGTGCGTCGTAGCTGACATACACACACTTTTTTATTACACCTCGTAACGTTGGTCAGTTCCCACCTTAAGATAAATGATTACGATTGTTTTTTTTTAACAGTATTTTCTACTTAATAGAACAGTGAAGCAATGGACGTTTTTCACGCATTTAAGACTCGCTCGTACGGTGAAGGAAAACAGCAAATTTAAGTTCAAAATCATCTATTCATTTAGGTATAACAATGTACACTTATGAACGTCAATAAATAAATACATATTAAATGCTTCTTATTTTACAATTACTGTCAGTTCTCAAATCAAGGGCGTAGAACGGACGGCAATAAACTCTTCGCCACTCTTTTTAATCGCCAAGTTTTTTGTTTTACAAAATGTTTGTAAGGAGCAAACAACATATTTTCTAAAAATGACAACTAAACATTGTGATACAGCAAGATCCTGTCAAGACCCCAGGTCATGACTCCCACGACGCCCATGAGCACTAATACAGCTAAATACAACATTTACATACTTATTATGCCATATTTTTAATACTTATAATTAATTATTATTTATCATTTGTGTCAATTATTAATATGTAGAAAGTTCGAAATTCATCTTGACTACTTCTAGAATATTATTATCACAATAGATAAATAATAATTTATCACTAATAAGTGAATGTTGGTTTATGATAATTAATTAACAACATTATAATTATATAATGTTGTATGAAAGAATATTATATTCATCGTAATATTGTATTTACAAGTAGACATAAATCTAATATATAAAATTCTCGTGTCGCGGTGTTTGTGGTTAAACTCCTCCGAAACGGCTCGACCGATTCTCATGAAATTTTTTGTGCATATTGGGTATGTCTGAGAATCAGACAACATCTATTTTTCATCCCCCTAAATTTTAAGGGTAGTCCACCCCTAAATATTTTTTTTATATTTTTAGATATTTTTTTCTGTTTTTATTTTTTTATGATAAAACATTAAAAAATACATACAACCCCTAACTTTAACCCCTCTACGATCAACCCCTATTTTTTTATTATAAATGATATACATGGCAGTACGACGTTTGCCGGATCAGCTAGTTACAATATAATATTCTAAGGTATATATTTATTAATGTACTGCGTTTACTGGTTTTTAAGACTTTTACATTAAAGTTAAAAAAAATATGAAACTTATAAATATATAAATAATACTATGTAACAATTTGTCAATTATTGTAACTTTTACAAGCTAATACAAGCGCGTTTAATTGTGACTTTTTAAATTGAATGTTATTTTTAATATGGTTATTACTATAGTTCATAGTCACTAACCTTAAAAGCCAGTTAAATATAACAGATACTTAATACTTCTCTTAAATGAGCAGATAAAATATATTTATTGTAATTAACTACTTTTAACTATTAAACCTTTTAAATTAACTAAGTGTTGAAGGGGAAGGTCAATTCGTTATTTATTTCAGTTATTTTTAGAACCATTCATTGTTGTACGCAAACCTTTTTAAATATACAATTTAAACCAGATCATTTTTTTGCAAAATATTGCGCAATGGTTAAAACATGTTTTGTTTTGATTGCAAACTTTATAAATCTTTTAACTTAAGTAAAATGATAAGAAATATTTTAAGGCTCAATCAATTTGTTATATTTATTAGTAATCCTACAACAAACGCGTATTCATATTATAAAACAAAATACTTAGACAATATACAAAGGCAAAACAAATTACAATGATTAACAAAATAAATGAAACAGAAAATATAAGTACATTAATAGACAAAAAAAATTGAATGAAACCTTAAACAAACGTCAATGAATACTTAATATTTGAAAGAAAAAACTAAATTTTTACTGCTACAAAGTCAAGATGCTCCCGCTTCTTCAAATATTTTCTCGCATCGTCTTTGGAAAATATCAAAATTCTCAAAATTTGTGTCATAGTTAGCTAAATCCTGAAACATTATCTGTCACTTTTATACATAATTTTTTTTTTTTTTTTTTTTTTTATAGAACAGGGGGCAAACGGGCAGGAGGCTCACCTGATGTTAAGTGATACCGCCGCCCATGGACACTCACAATGCCAGAGGGCTCGCGAGTGCGTTGCACATACGGGTGCGTGTCAAAAAAAAGGGAAGAATTAACATAAGAACTATTAAAAATGCGACAAAAGGTCTTAAAGAGTCGAGTTCGCGCTACGGGTAAGGCTCAAAATCGAAACTTAGACGATACTACTCCCGGCTAGTTGGATTCAAGTTGGCTACTTAATCTTAAGTTAGTTTATTTCGGGGTATTGTTACTAGGGTTTACCATGCACAGAATCGCATAATACAGATAGAAGAAAGTTTATTCTTTATATCTGAATTCTGACAAGTATAAGTATAATATCTGTGTCCAATATTTATGTATTTCTGAAGTATTGCATGTTTTTTAATTTATTAACGAAACTCAGACTGTACCCTGCAGTTTCTCTCGCGTCAATTCACTTGTAGAATATTTTATATATGTATGTTTATATATGTTCCTTAAGTAATTGACTATCCTTGACTCCATCTCGATATTGCGCGTTAAAACGGAACAATTTTTTTTTATTGCAACATTTGTTGAATACTTGGTTTAGTAGTTGATGCTTACAAATTAAAAGTAAAATAATTCCTCTTTAGAGTGTTAGTGCTGATTTTTTGGAACGAAGTTCCTTATCGCGCGTTGTGAAAGGGGGCTAGACGGAAAAAATTCTTACGAAAAGTTGTCACGACACTTTTTTGCTATTGTAATACACCGGTTCTCTTCACATCACCGAAGTTAAGCAACGTCGGGCGAGGTCAGTACCTACTTGGATGGGTGACCGCCTGGGAACACCTCGTGATGTTGGCTTTTTTTTGTAGCGATAAGCATTGCGGGGTCCCTAGTTTCCTTGCAAAATACAATACCTTTAAAAAATATCTAAATTACGAAATAGGAAATATGCTTATTAATTGTGCCACTTAATTTATATTTAGGTTATTTTACTATTTAATCGCTGCGTAGCACAACGACATCATATTTGTTCCTCTTTTAGATTCCTGGTCTCGAAAAACTTTAATAGACGATGAAATATAAGATTGGTGTCGAGAAAATCTATCATACTGTTATGATACCAATTAACATATAAATTAATCGAAAGGAACTTCGTTCCATCCGGGTGTCTCTTGACACCTCTCAAGTTTTTTTTGTATGAATATAAATTTGATTTCATAATTTAATTAATTTAATTTCGATTCCCAAGAACTTGTAAGCGAACGTCATTTTGTGAACGGATTGTCACTATCACTGTCTCAATATAAAATAGAAAGAAAGAAAAGAAAAGAAGAAAAAACTTTATTATACACAATATACTGCATATTGCTATTAAGTATTATACTTATGTCAATGTGTTATGTGTATTGTCTCACAGTCAATAAATGTCAGCTACGAATTAATATATTTTTTTCTAATTTATATTATTGTGACGAATATAATCACGAACTATTATCATAATATTAACTCGTCGACCTACACCTATAAAAATAATCTTTATTGAATTCAATAAATGTTATCCTTGTATGCAATAGATTGTAGATGTATGCCTTGAATTTTTTTTGGTTTCAACGGATTTTATAATTTTAGGTACACTGTGTAATTAACGGCTATAGTATTGTAAAGTATCCGAAGCTTTTTTGTATTCGTAAGTACACTTACAGCCCGTTCCCACTAGTCGTAAGTCGCATAAGACTAAAAGTCGAAAGTCTGATATCCCTGTTCACACGGCGTCGCGAGTCGTATAGGTCGTAGTTTCGCGCCATTCGGAATAAAACACGAATGGAGTGAGCAAGCAAGCAATTATTCATATTCTTCATAGGAATATTTTATTAAATTACAACAAATCAACCATTTTCCTACTGGCCTACTATTTTTGTGCGCTGTGTCATTTGTCATTTTCCATTTTTCGATATCTGGTGAAGAAAAACATCGTGAGGAAACCGGCTTGTCTTAGACCTAAAAAGTCGACGGTGTGTGTCAGGCACAGGGGAAGCTGATCACCTATTTGCCTATTAGATTGACAAATGATCATGAAACAGATACAGAAATCTGAGGCCCAGGCCGGCCTATGGTTGTAGCACCAATGATTTATTTACTTTATTTTAAATATTAATTTGGCTAGATAATATTTATTTATTTACACTTCATTACCATAATATACAAAATCATACATATAAAAAACAAAAAAAAAGCAGGTTACATAATAGTTATCGCTAACAAGCAATTTCTTCCAGGCAACAGTGCATAATTAACAAAAAAACTCATAAACATGTAACTATAACTAAAATTAAATAAAGTAAAATCGAATGAAAAAATATAGTAAATATAATATATTAATTGTGACTCAATTAACGTTTGGATTAGCTTCTATATATATATATATATATATATATATATATATATAAGTAGTAGCTAATTACGATGCAGAAGAAAAATGATCAAATCAGCTTTTAAATAAATTTCAAGAATGACCTCGTCTGATATCAATTGGTAAGGAATTTCATAGCAGCATACTTTGCACAGTAAAAGAGTGAAAGAGTTCAGTTTTATGAGTGCATTGTTTATATGAAATGCATTGGTTTAATAAGCGTTTCGTCGATTCGTTTGCCCACTATTAAACAAATCAAAATGTCTCGTCTTACGTTCAAACTTCCCAAGTCCATGGACCTATACATTTTCCTTTTATTTTCAGATGCTTGGGTTCGGCTCTTCCAATGCCTTTGGCATTCTCTTCAATAGTTTTTTCATGGAACAAGACGGTGCTAGTGGTCTTCCTCTAGTCATAGGTGTATATAATGGAGCCTTATCAATTGCAGGTAATTAATTCGATTTTATATAACAACTAGCAGCCTCGGCCAAGCGTTGCTGTGGCTAAGGTTTTAGTTATATTACATAGTAGTAACCTATTCAAGACCACCATGCTGTTTTGGTGGTAATGCCATTAAATTGTAGCTTATTTGAAACGTTGGTACTTTCAACACAGCGCCATCTGTTAGAATTGTGACTATCAAATAATAAACAAATATTTTGCAATAAAATAATATTGCGTATATAAATTGAGATGTAAGCTATCCTATCTTTTAAGTTAGATCAAACTGAACACGGTGTGCAAATTTGATTGAAATCGGTTCAGCAGTTTAGGAGTCCATATCGGACACTTAATGTATCGTATATATGTATATTAAGATAACGTCACGCTAATTTATTTACAGTATATAAGTTCAAAAGCACTTTGCACTTAGCAAGGAAAAAAGTTGCCAACATACGAAACCAGTATAGCGCAATTTAAGATGTTGTAATTGGAGAATGGTAGAAAATTAGTTGATATATCGTTTGCATTTAAGATATTTAAACCTCCAGCTTTAAGTTCCAACCTTCTGTTATGTTTTAGTAATTCAATATTAGTCAAACGGCTCTTGGTACCCCAGGCATCCCATCATCCAATTAGTCCCTCCTTTCAGAAGAACACGTTTTGGCCAAAACTCACCGATATCCAGATTGGGCATTCTGATAAACGAGCTAGGTCTGAATATCCATAGTTACTCTCCTTATACTTTGAAATAAATTCTCCTGTAATTTATAGAATTACTTAATTTAATTAAATAGAATTAATTTATTTCTTCGTGTATGTTGTTTGTATCTTTTATCAGTGTACCGAGCGTTGACAAGCTTTTATAAATGTTTAACTTAATTTTTTGGAAATGGTCGTCAATATTGTTCACATGAAAGTAATTAAAAAGTTAATTAAAGCGCTTGTGTTTGATCGTGAATCTATTAAAGTTGGGTCATATTACATTGGGTTGACCCTAATCTATATTTAAGGTTAACTAATATCTTAATCTACGGAATTAAAAGAGAGCTATGTCATTGTCAATTTCATTTTGCATCTGTCATTGATTGATTTGGCCGAGATATTAGATTAAAATCGAAAAGGGATGACCTAATTTCGGCACATGTTAGATATAGTTGGACAATTAAATTGACGATGCAAATCCAAGAACTATTAACTGGCACATCTCGTGATGTCTTACGTCCTGAAATTCAGTCCCAAAGTTTATACGTAATATTAGTTCGAAATATATTGATTAAAATACTTTTTATGTAATACATTATACCTCGGTTTAAATGTAAGTTTGTTCTAATAGTTTATTCATTAAATATGTAATAAACCATAGTGGGTATTTGGATATGCCAAGTCGTTTAGCAAATTTTGGAAACTATGTTAGGTATTAAAGACATAACATACAATAGTCACTTACATGAGAACTTATATACTAAAGATACAATTTATCACGACGTGGGTCATTGAAGAGCTTCAAGAATGAATTATCGAAGTGGAACTTTCATTTTGTATAAGTTGTATTCAAGTTTGTATATCTTAAAGCAATTCAGAAACAACAGCTTTTCACATCACTACATTACATAGTATAAAACAAAGTCGCTTTCTCTGTCCCTATGTCCCTTTGTATGCTTAAATCTTTGAAACTACACAACGGGTTTTGATGCGGTTTTTTTAATAGATAGAGTGATTCAAGAGGAAGGTTTATATGTATAATAACATCCATTAAATAGTGGAGAAGTACTGTTATTTTTGAGGTTTCTAATGTGATGTCGTAAATAATTACATTTTTTCCGCTTACATTGCAAACGCAGGCTGAACCCTACGAGTTTTATCAAAATAATGTACTAAGTATTGTACACATTGAAAAGGTCTATTTCAATCTCTATTTTAAAAGTTATTGTGGGTTATGGATAACCCACAATAACTTTTTTTTGTAATTTACTTTTTACGACAAATAATGGCTAATTTTCGAAGCGATTTTATCCAATACAGCATTAATCCTTAACCAATTAAATACCTTGAATACATTGTTCATTTAATATAGATCTATATGACCCTGTACAGCATATGATTTAAATGAATATTTCGAAGATATTACAAATTTAAAAATTGCGGGACGCAGCGCGTCGGAGGCCGCGGTTCTCTCTATACTTTATAGAGAGATATACTACTATTATACTTTGAATTTAGTATCAGCATTGCATCCGTGCGAAGCCGGGGCGGGTCGCTAGTAAAATATAATAATATAAGCTGTCTATATAAAAATATATTAATAAAAATGAATCGCAAAATATGTTGCTAAGCGCAAAACTCGAAGACAGTTGGACCAATTGGAGTATTTTTTTAAATTTATTCCTTGAACTCTGTGGAAGGTTTTTATGGAGAAAAAAACGTTTGTGTACTTAGTACACGCGTTAGAAGTTGTACTTCTTTGGCGGAACGAGATAAAAGCCTTTTCAAAATTTTTATCTTTCGCCTTATCCTACGTTTGTAGAAAAAACGACACTAACAATAGAAAAAATTTAGTCTCATCATTTTTCCCTAGGGCGCCAAAAGAAGTATAACTTCAAAAAAACTAAAGTGTCGACTAAAGCTAACTTCAGGGTGTCGGTTTTTTGTGGCAGTGTGCGCGCGCATCGTTAAAATTTACACCCATGATTTTTCACTAACGCGCCAAAAGAAGTATTACTTCAAAAATTTTGATATTAATTAGTACTTAGGTTTTTGTTTCGGAAAAGCCAACAGTCTGTACGCATATCAAAATGTTCCTTATTTTATTATGGTAGCTACTTAAAAGGTAGGCCATATTAAGGCGAAACGAATTCCGCGGGGTCACAATCAATATATTGATACTATTCATTTGAAACGGCAAAAATTTGAATGAATGATGAAAAGTCGTATTATTTATAGAATAAAAACGTGAAAGTGACCCACGGATGGACACTCAATGCCAGAGGGCACGCTGGTGCGTTGCCGGCCTTTTTATCGACTAGGTGTACAAAGCTGAAACTTTTTATATGACGTATATTTACTAAAGTCTTAGAGGTTTTTTACATTGTATGAAAGATTTCTATTAAATTTAAAGTATTAATTTTCAGGGTTTTTAAGCGGCATAGCCCTTAAGAAGTATTCGTTCAGACAAGTCGGGTTAGTCGGCGCTGGATTGTTCGTCTTAGGAGATATACTGACAATATTTGTACAAAGGACATATCAACTAGTGTTCACATTTGGAGTTATACGAGGTATATACCATTTAGATATTCATGAATTAATGACGTGTACGACTCTCACCCCTGAGGTCGTAGGTTCGATCCCCGACTGTGCACCAATGGACTTTTATGTGCGCATTTATCACTAGCGCGTACGGTAAAGGAAAACATCGTGAGGAAACTGACATGCCTTAGACCCGAGTGTCAGATACAGAAGGCTGATCTCCTACTTGCCTATTATAAATAACAAGTGATCTCGAAAGAGATACATAAATCTAAACCCTATAAAAGGTCGTAGCTCCATTGATTTTGGATACATGAATTCATTGCCTAATTTGCTCGGCCGTGATTGTAATATAGACTTCCTCGATCCCAAGATTTTCACGTTTAACAAAAAAACAAACTCTTCAGTTTTATAATTCTAGCGTAGATTCTAAATAAAGTATTTAAAAGATTCTAGATGAACTAAGAAATATGCTTTTAAGTGACAATTCAGTTTGGGTTAGTTATTTTTTTTTTGTTTTACTAATTTATTAGTATATTCTTATATTATTTTAACATTCAGTTTTAAATTTGTAGTAAATCTAAAGTTTGGTAAGGCCAAACCCACATTTAAGTCTAATTTTATATTTATTTATTTCAATTTTAATAAAGGAATACTTCCGAAGAGGTTAGGCTGTATGTAATTTAATCTTCGGGCTACCTATTTTCAATTAAAACTTTATCAAAACATGAATATAATCAATTTCAAAATCTATATATAAAGGGTATTTCAACAAGAAGTTTGTTTTTCAATTGTGGCAACACCGAGAACGTGATAGTTTTGACATTTAGTTTTTGGCGGTATTCGTAGCAGGTGCTTTGGCAATTATTACAATGAATTCAATTTCGCTCGAAAATCGCATTAAAATAATTCAAATCCACTATAAAAATGGTGGTTCTGTTAAAGTTACATTTCGTAAAATTCGTGATATTTTCGGCCAGCATAATCGTCCTTCTGAGACCACTGTTAAGAATTTGGTCGCGAAATTTGAGTCGACAGGCTCGGTACAAAATGTGCCAACACCAACACGTGTTCGACCGGGTCGTTCAACAGAAAACATCGCCGCCGTGAGCCACAGTGTTGAAGAAGATCAAAATTTGTCAATTTCACGACGTTCTCAACAATTGGGGTTATCCAAAAGCACAACATGGCGAATTTTGCGAAAGGATTTGGCTTTGAAGCCTTACAAGATTCAACTGGTGCAGGAATTAAAGCTGATCGACCATTCAAATCGCCGCAGATTCGCTCAGTTCATTCAGGAACAACCTGCTGGTTTTTCTGAAAAAATCATTTTTTCAGACGAAGCCCATTTTCATTTGTCAGGGTACGTCAACAAGCAAAATTGTCGCATTTGGGCTTCTGAAAATCCTAAAGCAATTATTGAGAAGGCTTTGCATACTCAACGTGTTACTGTGTGGTGCACTATGTGGTCTGGAGGCGTGATTGGGCCGTTTTTTTTCGAAGATGAGGCTGGAAATGCGGTAACAGTCAATGGATCACGGTATCGCGAGATGTTAACCACTAAATTTTGGCCTATTATTGATGACATGGATATCACTGAAATGTGGTTTCAACAGGACGGTGCCACATGTCACACAGCCAATGAAACGATCAATTTATTGCAAACCAAATTTCCCGAGCGCATAATTTCGCGAAATTCAGCTGTTAAGTGGCCAGCCAGATCGTGTGATTTAACACCACTGGATTATTTTTTGTGGGGCTATGTTAAAGACAGAGTCTATACGGAGCCAATCGAATCGATTGCAGCCTTAAAACTCAAAATCCGTGATGTCATTAACGAAATAGACCCTCCATTTTGCCAAAAAGTGATTAAAAATTTTGATGAAAGAATCAACATCTGTCAGCGTGGTCGTGGTGGACATTTGCCAGATATCATTTTTCATTCATAATTGCCAAACTTTTCTCTTTGTAATACAATAAAAATTTTATTCATTTTCCTCTAAATTCTTTGTTTTATTTTGTTTTAGAAAACAAAGTTCTTGTTGAAAAACCCTTTACAACTAACTAACTAAACTGTTCATATTTTATTCAATTTTTATTTCAGGTGCTGGTTTCGGTGTTATGATACCAGTTAGTTTTACAGCATTCAATTGTTATTTTACAAAGAAACGCACAGCCATGATGAGCGCTAACCAGACAATGAGTAGCATGGCATCCATAACATTTCCAATTCTAGTAACTTTTCTACTAGCGGAATATGGCTTTCGGTGGACGCTTGCGTTAGTAATGGCTATAGATCTTCATTTATTATTCGCAATGATTGTGATGCATCCAGTTGAATGGCATATGATCAAAGCGCCTGAAGTTAAGGGTAAGTGAAAAATTAGACTACATATTCTATAATATTACTTGAATCTCATATCTTTATTATATATAATATATATAGATGTGATTTAAATAGTGACGAAGAGTTTCATTGTTAGTTCTCGTCCGTTCTACGCCCTTGATTTGAGAACTGGCAGTAAATGTGAATTTGGAACAGTACATTGTGTTACATATTATATAAAAAAATGATATTTTGTCTTAAAATCTGTTGGCTTGGCTTAGCGTAGGAAAGTCCTTTTAGACCTCAATAGGAAAATGAAATTAAATATAATAAAAAAAACAAAGACCTTTTGACTAACAAATTATACACACATCGTGACTAACCGCAAAGTACATAACTAGGTATTTTGCGGTAGGTAATTAGGTACTGTTTTTAACAATGAATATAAATAAAATGTGCGTGTACTAGTGTACACACGTTAGAAGTGAAACTTCTTTATGACCTTATTTTTCGAAAAATTATCTATATGCAAGTTTACAGAAATTGGTTAAATAAAGTTAAATTAGATAAAGTTTAACAAAAGGCTTTTAATATCACAGACTTGAATACAAATAATACAATTATTTCATTTTACCTTATTACCACTAAGATTATTGCAGAACTTCATAAATTGTAATAAAAAATAAAAAAAATAAAAATAAAATATGTTTATTTTGGAACATAAGATACATGTATCACTTATTCCACGTCATTAAATTTGAAGGCATCCCTACTCATCGGCAAAGAAGACAGAGGGTGTAGGCCGAGAGAAAAAGCCGGCGTAAAAAACTCTCGGTACTCTTTTAAAACAGCAAATCATCAAACAACACTTATTTAAAACAAATATCGCAAATTAATTAGAAGTAGCCTGTCTAGCACTAGTCCCAGGCCATTTTATCAACTAGATAATCGTTGACTTTATAGTAAGCCTTTTTACACAGCTTTTCTTTAACACATTTCTTAAATTTATTGAAAGGCAGTGATAAAAGAGCCTCTGGGATTTTATTAAAGAAGAGTATCCCTTTCCCCAAAAAAGAATTACTAACTTTAGATAGTCTAGTACGGGGAAATTGCAGCCTGCGTTTGTTCCGTGTATTAACATTGTGCGTATGTTCTATTCTAGTAAACTTATCACTATTTTTGTATACATACATAATATTTTCATAAATATATTGCGAGGGAAAGGTAAGTATATTAATTTCCTTGAATTTATCTCTAAGAGATTCCCTACATTTTAAATTATAGATTGCACGAATAGCCCTCTTCTGCAGGATGAATATAGTTTCGACATCAGCAGCATGACCCCATAATAATAAGCCATAAGTCATTAAGCTATGAAAGTAACTAAAATAAACAAGTCTAGCTGTATCGACATCAGTTAGTGAGCGAATTTTTTTAACCGCGTAGGCTGCAGAACTAAGTCTCTTCGCCAATCCGTTAATATGAGGGGACCACTGAAGTTTTGAATCCATGGTGATTCCGAGAAATACAGTTGTATCATCCAGATTCAATTCCTCCCCGTTTATAATTGGTCTAGTATCCAGAACCCTTGCATTTTTTGCACAAAATTTAATGCATTTTGTCTTTTTTGCATTAAGTAGAAGGTTATTCATACTAAACCAATGGACAATCGAAGACAGAGCATTGTTCACATCATCAAAATTTGTTATTTGTCGTTTGATTTTAGAATCAATAGAATTTTTAGTATCATTGTTATCGTTTTTATACATTTTTGTTATTAATGGTTTAGAATCTCTTTGAATCAACCCTGGAAAGAAAACAAGAAAAAGACGCGCGTAACGGTCAAATGTGACGCGTAACCGAAACATGTGACGCGTAACCAAAAAATGTGACGCGTAACGAAAAAATGTTACACAAAATTTTTTCCAACCCCGATAAAGAAGTTTCACTTCAAAAATTCAAAGTCGATTTAACTCACTCAAAAATGGATTTGATACACGGGTCATATCAATATAATCAATCAAAAACCAGTAAAATGCAATATGTGATTGTGAGGAGACAAATACACTTCTTTATTATTGTAATTACATTTTGTCGTTGATGACGTCTTAACTCTTAAGTACTTTCTAAACTCTTATTCCCGTTGCGTAATGCGTATGAGCATTTCTTTAGGTTTTTGCCACTCTTTTAAAAAATGGGAAATTCTTTACGCCATCATTATAGCTTATCAACCTAATTTTTAATTTTTATTAGAATTTAATAAGAAATAAAATAACGGTAAATGTGGTTTTTGGTAAAAAAAAATAATAACCTCAGCAGGGTAGTCTCAAAAGTTCCTTTTTTGATACATAAAAGTGTTTAAATTAAAAATGTCAATTTTAGGCAACCACCCTAAAATTATGAATAACATAAATATATTGATGGATTTTATTAAAGTATAACAAAAAAAGCTGAAGAAATAATATACTTATTTTAAAAGTAGCCTGTTTTATCTATTTTGTTACCATAGACCAAAAATAATAATAATCTGGTAGCTTATCCGTATTGTTAAGCAAAAAATTACTAGTAAAAACTACAATTGGATGTAAAATATTTTTATTGTCTTTTTGTAAAATTTATGTTCATCAACATTTAAGAATAGATAGCTTGTATGCTTGAAAATTTATTACACATGTGTACTTCAATAAATAAAGTGGTGTCCATTATGGTTTCGGTTGTGTCATCATTGTGTTTGTTGCTTCTATGTGTTTATCCATCATTTTCAGAACTCTCATCATATTGTGACGTTAACAGTGTTAAAAATAAATCAGAGTCCTTTGATGAAGCTGTTATAAAAATGTTACCAGGTGATGACGTCATTGAGATTAAGAAATCACCTCTCCGGCACGAGTCGATCCAGAAAAGCATTATGTGAGTACTAAGTTAACATATTAAAAATATACTTCAAGTTGAGGCTTAAGAACGGGACTTTTCACCATAAGCAATAATATAACAAAAAAAAAAATACAATCACGTCTATGTACTACTAAACTTTTCCTCATTTTCAAATCAATAAACAGAGTTAATAAAAATAGTTTTATGTGTCGTCATGTCGCAGTCAAGACCTACTGCAATGTGCGGTATGCTCAGGAACTGCTCGAGCGGTCCGTGTATTGCGAACATGAATTTAGTATGGAAACTGCAGATCGCCGTGCGGCGACCGCTTAGAGCAGTCGGTATCGGCTGCAACATGCGGTCCGTCTATGGCCCGCTTTACAGAACGGCAACCTAGGCATATTTTGGCAGTTGCCATAACGGCTTAGGCAGACGTCCTCTTGTCAACCTTATCCCTCAAATAATTGCTAATAACAAAATATAAAATTGAACTTAATTCTATACTTAAAACCTAAAATCGCAAAATATATATTTCCAGTACATCTAAATTTATAAAACAAATTCGTCTTAGTTACACCACATATAACTCAAGATCGGCTGGACCGATGTTAGTTATCTCTTTTTTGGTGGATTCTCTGCTCCGAATAGCAGAATAAGTTATAAAATATCGGGAAAGTTATCGAATAACAATAAATTAATTCATTAATTTTACGAATGCAAACAGCATGTGGTGCCATCTGTTGACAAAACTACGCATCATTTTACATTGAATTCGTGTCAGTTCATGACATTCCGATCTTGAGGGGAATGAGGAGATGCATAACCAAGCTTTAATCTTGATGGACCTCATCAAAACATTTTCTATATCAGAAAGTGCTTTAACATGCAGCATCGCAATATTGGCGCTAGAGAGAAGAGGCCTTATGTGTAAAACTGCCATTCTTCTTTCGCAATGGCAAGCAATAAAACATTTCTGTATTTGGAAAATATTTATGTATTAATGTTATTATCTTAATGAAATCCTAAATTAAGTTTAACTAAAGTTAACACGATATTATTAGACTGTTAGGCGGAACGAAGTTAGCCGGGTCTAGTTATTTATAACTGTTATTTAATTTAAAATGCAAATGACGTATATGGCTCAAATCAAAACAATTATTATTCAATATTCAAATCTATGTTTTTGTCACAGCAAAAAACGAGTTATAAACAACAAAATCTTTTAATATTAACATATTTAAGTGATTTAATTAATAAAGCGTTATATGTTATGTTTATTTCCTCCCCTTTATATAGTTCAGGGATATCAATGACTGTCTTTTTTACCTTTCAAATAGTAAGATAAAATATTTTAGATTATAAAACATCAGTCTAATCACACCAACTAAACAAAATTAAAAGGCGGAGTAAGGGTTGTTAAACAAAAGTTGAAACCATGGATTTATAGACCAGACACCAAAAACTGTGGCATTGTTTTTGAATGTGTGCGTTAACAAAATGCCGACACACGCACACTAACGAGTAGTTTAAAAATCGTGTTTCTGCCCTTGTAATAGGTTGAAATCGAAAACGTTTGAATGTGTGCGTCAACATGGCGTCCATTGCACTGATCCTAGGTTAGCGAGCGGACTCACTTCGACTGTGCGACAACACGGCGCGGTCTCACTGCGGTAAGGGCATATCTAACGATATAAATCCATGGTTGAAACCCACTTCTATACTTTTTTATATTATTGTGATAATTATTTAGTTAAAAGTAGTTTAGAATCAGTAAATTCTAACTGCAAATTCACTATATCACTAAGGTGTATACCTACCTGAAGTTCGGGAATCTAGAAAAAAATATTAAAAACGTTTTATTTTAGTGTAGTTTTTTAGCTAACGACGCAAAAATTATTCATTTTTATATCTCTTTGATTGTGATTTTTTTAAAATTTGAATAAAGTCAGAAAGGTTATGACAAATTTACTTAAATTTAAAAACATTTGATTTATACAAATAACACATATTTACCATTTTTGTCACTCGATAACGTTAATTATTTTGGTTAGAAAGAACACGCAATGATCACTTGATCCTTCTCGGGGTATTTTATTTTTGCTTTCAAACATCTCACATGCTAAAATGAGGGCAGACAGATACTTATGAATATATGTTATAGAAAGAATATACATAAGTGAAAATAACATGTGAACAGCGCTAACAAAATTTGTATGAAAATTTGTCGACACGAACTATCATATTCATACAAATTTAGTTTTTTTATCGAAGAAGTCGCATGGTAAAGAATCCGCGAACTAACAATTTTAATACATGAATAGCAATTAGGTAGAAATATAACAAAGCAAAAGATGCAAGGTTGCTTAAACGACTCGTCAAAAGGTCTCTATGGAGTTACTGAAAATATCCACCGAGTCATTTTTCATCACACTTTTAGTATATTTAGTAGGTATTACACAAAACTTTTTTTTAACTTTCAGAAAAATAATATATGACAACGTAGAACTTGATCTCCTAAAGGACCCGAAATTCGTCAGTACCTTGGTGGGCCTTGGATTTGCCTTCGTCTCAGATGTCACCTACCTAGCCATGGAACCGATGCTCTTATTCTCCTATCAGTATTCCAAGGTAATGTTGTTGTGTGGTTGACGACTCATTGGTCTAGTGGTTAGTACCCCTGACTGCGAATCCATGGGTCCCGGGTTCGATCCCCGGCTGAGGCGAACATCGATGTGATGAGCATTTGGTGTTGTTCTTAGGTCTTGGGTGTTTAAATATGTATTTATATGTATATCTATCTATAATATGTATGTATATCCGTTGCCTAGTACCCATAACACAAGCTTCACCAGCTTAGCATGGGACTAGGTCAATTGGTGTGAATTGTCATAAAAAAAAAATGAATTTGAAAATTTACTGTTCACCTCTATGGAACAGCCACAACTTGGTTGTCCCTCTTAGGCTCAATAGATAGTCTATTACTACATAATTTTTCTTAATAGGCAAATGTGTCTGCCGATTTTTGTGTCTAAATATTGCGGTCTACCTTTCGATATTCTTCTTTACGAGCAATTAGTGTTAACACCCTATCCCAGTACGAATTGGGGTGTCAATGTGTCGGGGTGGGCTGCGAGGCGCAGTGGAGAGCTGTAGCACTGAGGCGCGCCGGTCCGTAATAACAATTAGTGTAAAAAATTAATGTGATTTCATCAATTTTTTCTTCTGATATTTAAATCGCTTGATTATTATTTTAAATCAGTTATTTTTCTAACAGTACAACCCTTTCGTCAAATGTCTAAATCAGTTGAGTACATCTTTCAATTCTCGAATTATTACTACATATTTTCGCTTGTAAATGTTTTTAGCCTAACAACTAACAGTTAGCATTCTAACGTTTTATAATAATGTTAAGCATTCTATTTTTTTAAGGTATTCTAAATTGTTTTATAATTTGGAAAAACCTTTTTAATACAATTGGAGCCTTATATAATAATCAATATTTTGAAAATTTTACTTCAATATTTCAGATGCAAGTCGCAACATGTGTAATGGCCGGGGCGATTGCTGATTTGGCCGCTCGATTTTTCCTCGCTGTATTCACTTATTTCTACACAGTCGACAGTAGGAAGGTTTTCTTCGTGGGCACATTTATAACGATGATTTTAAGAATTGGTACGTTTTTAATTATGGATGGCTCAATTTAATTTAGTTATATTTAAAATATATTTTGACTAACTACCACAGCCTAAATAAAAATATAAATAAATTTATATTTAGCAGTGCGTACTTAACACAATGAAATTAGTTTTTTTTATTTTTTCTAAAGTAAATATAATTAACCTAATTACAATGATTGTACAGTTACCCAAGGTTTACAAACTTTTACTTTTCTTTTAATATTTTCCTGATCACTGTTTACACAAGTTTTAATTGCTTTGTTTTTTTATTACTTTTGTCTGAATAACTAAAGTCCTATGCATTTTTGCACTTCGTGCTTACCTTATCCAATTTATTTATTTTCGTTTTCACAGTGGTTGCCTGGAAGAGATCGCTCAAAAGCGATAAGGTCGCCAGTTGCCCCCCCCTATTTTTTATGTTAATTGTATTATATTTCTGCAACGAAGTGTTAGTAAATAAATAATATACATAAGTCACTAAATCGAACACAACTCAAATTCGTACATAGTTTTTTATTTGTTTTTTAAATATATTTACGCATAATTCACATAATTAAATTTTTATAGCCTTTTAATTCTTGATATATCCAATCGGAAGCGTCACATTAAAATAATTCTCACGATATATCGTTATCTCAAAATTAACTATATGTTACGTATAATAATGTTTTGACAAACTTTTTCCTTGAACGGCTATAAAAGAATAATATATTCGTAAATTATAATTTTATAATGTTAACAACTAAGTAATTTTTATATAAAAACAGTTTTTAAATACACGTAAGGCACTACTATTCTATTCTCTATTTAGAATACCTTAAAAAATAGAATGCTTAACATTATTATAAAACGTTAGAATGCTAGGTGTTAGTTGTTAGGCTAACAACATTATTTACAAGCGAAAATAGTAATTATTCCAGAATTGGGTGGAAGATGTACTCAACTGATTTAGATATTTGACAAAAGGGTTTTACTAAGTTAGAAAATATCTGATTTAAAAATAATAATCTTGATATTGTATTCATATTAAATTGTGAAGATGATGGTAAAAAAACTGCTAAGTTGCCTATTCCTCTGAGATGTAACTTCTAGTAGTGTTGAATAGTGAGACCAATTATATTCTGAACAAAAAATTATACCAAGAATTAGAAACTGAATTCACGCCATTTACTCCATACGAATACAATTTTCCATCACATTTGTTATGTAAACGTGTGTCTAACTTTTTATAATATACAAAAACTCAAAAACTACCGAAATGGTTTTTATATGCATTAGATTGTTGGGGAAGATTTCAGTGTATGGTTATGTTCTTATTTGTATTACTTTTGAAAAGGTCGCATGGAATATCGACAAAATCCACGCGGGCAAATCTGCGGAATTTAGAAATAAAAAAAACAATTTTTTCTATAGATGCCTTATTTAATACAACACTCGCAGAAACTTCGATTACATTATCTTAGTGTTTAGGAGAGTGCTTTAGGATAGCACTTTAGTTGAAACATGTAAACGCTACTTGCTTTAGTACGGTTCTACTTGCTTTAGTACTATTCTACTTGACTTTCAAGTTGAATCCAAATAGAATCGCTTTTTATTTTTGTTTCAAGTGATACCCCTCTCGCGACCGCGCACCCCCCGAGATCATCCCTCGTTGTGTTAGTAAAATCTTTAAGCTGGGTATCGATTACGCGCTCCTGGCGCGCGCGCCATGAATGACCGCTCCGAGAGTGCGTTCCGTGAAACGCGTTCCAAATATTTGAAGTATATCAACTAAGCGCGCCTGGCGCGCGTGGCAACCGTTCCAGTGTTCGACCCTTCATCATGGAAGCCAGTCGTGTACGAGCAGCAGCAGCTTTTGTAATTATTCACAGTATTATAAACAAGAAAAAACAGAAACGAAAAGTGCGTTGGTGGATAAAAGAGCTGTACCGAAAAAGAATGTATACAACTACAAATATTTCAAAACCAAAATCAGCTAAATCTTTAAAACCGTTATTTTGAGTTAATTAACAGTTGTAATTTAAAAATCTGTATAATAATTACCAGAGCCAGTGATTTGGCTTTTAGATATTCTCCATTTTTCTCTTCTGTACGAAGATAGGAGCACAGTCATTTTTTTCTTTAATTCCGGCATAGGGACTCTCATTTCACTACTGATTTCTCTCCAAGCATCTTCTCTAAGCGATTTATTATGATACGAAGAACTTTTGCTATTCCACAGTTGTATTAATTTACGGCAACATTGGTTATCCACAATAATTGGGAGCGCAACAAACACAAAAAAATACGATATGTCCGTCCCTACTGGCGCGCGCGCCACGATTGATGCGTGGTAAAAAACCGACACCCGTCGGAACGGACCGCTCCGCGTTCGGGCGCTCCAACAAACACATTGGCGCGCGTTCCAAAGTGGTATCCATTGCGCGCGGCTGGAGCGCGCGCCAATGTTCGCCCTCTTGGAGCGCGTAGTCGATACGCGGCTTTAGGAGAGTGCATAAGTGCCGTGAAACGCGTGCGTGATTTTTGATTTGTAAGAAGGCTAAATGGTCGGAAGGTACAACTATCAAATTTGTGTCTGAATATGTTGTTCACGAATGTTTGTTGAACGTTTAAAACAATTTATACAAAAACAAACAGGCTAGGCATTCGGCATACACTGCCTTAAAAGAAACTATTTTGTTTATTATTTATATTTAGTTTATTTATTTCGAATAAAATCTCGTCTTCTATTTGTTCCATAACTACAGTTAGTATTTTGCGTAGAATAGAGCGTATTTGCCGACGTCGTTGCGCGTTCATTGTGGGGCTGTAATGATACTCTACTGGAAGAAATGTAAACGTTCACTCGCAACGCACTAAAGCACTAAAGAACTTGCCTTTCAAGTTGTACTAAAGCACTCTCCTGAACACTAAGATAATGTAAATCGGCTGTTATGTAAGTCAATATTAGACCACAATTGATTTGCGGATGCTACTTGTGGTGACTGGTCGGACTTGAATTCGTGAATGCGGTGATGTTAGTTATTTCCACTATGTATTTGAGTGTTTTTCCCACGGAAATGTAAGTCCGTGCTCCTATTTCACCATGCCTCCTGCTGATAGAGGACAAATCTTTCTTTTTAATTTATTGTATTATTATTAATTACTTAAAGGAACATGAACATGGTGCAATGGTTGCAGCTCCTTACAAACATTGTGTAAAACAAAAATATAGGCGATTAAAAAGACTGGCGGAGAGTTATTCCCAGTTCTTCTCTTCCGTTCTACGTTCCGTTCCCTTGATTTGAGAACTGGCAGTAAATGAAAAATTAGAAGCATTTCATATATATTTCTTTTTCACGTTCATAAGTGTACATTGTGTTACCTATATGATAAATGATTTTTGCAATTATGTCACGCGGAATTGAACCCAAGAACTAGCCAATTCAGAAACTAACATACAGGCTTTTGACTTATTTTGATTTGTAATTTTTTTCCAGTTCTCATACTGTCAGATAATATAACGTATGTCTTCGCGATAACGATAATATCTGGCCTCGTGAGGTGTTCTGTCCAAGTGCTATTTCCACTTGTGCTGGTAACAGCTGCTCCTGACAGATTTCCAGCAGCTCTGGCCCTCCACATACTATTCTCTGGATGCCTCATGTTGATGGCGGATCCTATGATAGGTATGTATAAATGCCTGGTAAACAGGACTTCAGACTAAGGGTGTTCCCGAATGGGGTAGACCCATTCGGGATTATAACCCGACCCGAGAACTGATTTTCCTAGGAATAAAACATTATATTTGTACATACATACTCAAAGCCTTCGGACTTGCGTCTGTTCACGCGTAATTTGATCATGTCGTTTTTCATTTCTTTGTCATTTCTGTATCATCTAACTGAGTATATTTTTTAACTAAAGGCGAACCAAAGTACGAAAAGACCTCTTATACAAATAAAAATATTTGTATTTTTGTAATTCAAAAACAACTGGGCTGATTTCAAGAATTCTTTTAGGAAAATAGTCGCTTGCGAACAATTTTTTTTTTTTTAATGTAATGGGAGGCAAACGGGCAGGAGGCTCACCTGATGTTAAGTGATACCGCCGCCCATGGACACTCACAATGCCAGAAGGCGCGCAAGTGCGTTGCCGGCCTTTCAAGAATCGGTACGATCTTTTCTTGAAGGACCCTAAGTCGAATTGGTTCGGAAGTACTTCTGTGGGCAGCTGGTTTTTTATAGATTATAATCTTACATTATTACTTCGTAACATCGCCTATATTCATTCCTATTTATTTATATTTCATAAAGCATATGTTCAGCCATACAATAATATTCTTGAACTGGGTCTTTCAGGTGTAATATACGAAGCCACGGGGAGTTACGTGAACTGTTTCATAGCAATGAGTTTTTGCTGTTTAGTGTGTATTGTTTTATGGACTGTTGAGTATTTTGTCTATCGTAAGAAAGCGTAATGGTATCAAAAATTAGGAAGAAAATGTTTTTAAAGTGTGGTAATTGTGTAGTTTGTATATGCTAATTTAATATTTTCTTAATGTGTTTAAATCATAGTTAAAGCCCGACCAATAAAATAAAAACCCTGCTTGGACTAAATAACCTTTGATGATAGCAACACGTTAGTCAAACACATGCAAATTGACATTTAACACATTCACAGAGTCCATTCCTTTACACTTTCTTTCCGAAAAACCCTTTATATTAACAACGTTCCATAACTGGCTTTTAATATTTTTCGGCATAACTCTTATAACTCATAATATCCAAGAATTAGACCACGAATCGAATCAACACCACACCACACTCCACCACACACACACACTTATCTAACATTAAGCGACACCAGTCCATGCGAAGGTGTGTCTGGTCGTTGTTTAAAGTATGGGGAATCCATCTGGTACCAAGCTTCCTAACGTCTAAATGTTCGTGTAATATTTTTTCAACTTGACTCATATCAATGCCTAGGCTTGCCCGCATCTGCTGATAGGTCACTATTTTATGTTCCTTTATCATGCGTCACTCAGCACTGATGTTATCTTCAGTAGTCGCTGTTAAAGGACGTCCCTCACGCGAATCGTCATTGATATTGCTACGTCCACGCTTAAACTCGTTAAACCAATTGTAAATAGTAGAACGAGGTGGGGCTTCATTAAGAAATGCTAATCGCAGCCTATCATAGCTTTGTTGTTGAGTAAGCCCACAACGAAAGTCATAATAAATCATTGACCGAAAATTTTCTCGCGTTAGGTTAATATTCACGTGTAACAAGAGTTTTAGATTCGCCGCCAATTCACAAAAAAAATGACAAATTAATGCAATATACTACATTAGTTTACCAAAGAGTTTTAAAATTGAATTAAAAAACAGGTTTTCATTGGCAATGTTTCTAACTGGCAAGTTCTAAACATTTTCAGTGTTACCCACGTATAGAGAGTTTTTTTTTTTATTGGTCACATTTTATACTAAGCCATATTATTGTATAAGTCATTAACTTCAGTTTTAATGTTAATTCGAATATTGAACCTATGTATGAGGCTCTTATATGTAATAGTGTTAAATTCGTACAATTCTAGTATTAAGTATAATTAAATTGCAATTCTAAGTTACCTAATTAAATGCTAATAAAACATATATAACAAGAGCTTTATCCCAAAGGTATGTAGCACTTAAATTACTATATAATATAATCAAATATATAGACTATAACTATGTTCATATATTACGTGTCATAAAATGTCTTATTACACAGGTCTAGGTAATCATGTCTCTTTAGATACTTTACTATTAGATAGAAAGAGAAGAAAGATTAATGTTGTTAAAAGGAAAAGTGTGTTTAAAATATACCCGCCAGTACCATGTGTATTCAAAGTAATAATTAAAAATGAAACAATAACATAAGTGGAGGTCAAAACATTATTTTTAAAGGCATTTTTTCTTCCTATAGCAGAATTTACAGCATAGTCAAGTAAAAATGTATTTCTTATTTCGTATTTAACGGGATTAGGTCCCTTAACGGGAATGGCTGGTCCAGAAGGCTTACTTGGGGATAAAGAATGCTTTGCAGTGATACAGACTAAATCAATTTCCAACTAAAAATATATATTATAGTAGACTCAGCCAATCGTTGCTGTGGCTAAGACTTTTGTTATATGACATCGTAGTATACTATTCATAGGAAGCGGCAGGAAAACAACAGTCATGGGGATCACCATGCTTTTTTGGTAGCTATGCCATTAAATTGTAGCTTATGTGAAACTTTGGTTGGTACTTTCAACACAGCGCCATCTTTTAGAATTGTGTCAAATAATAAAGAAATAATTTGCAATAAAATTACATTGCGAGTATAAATTGAGATGTAAGCTATCCTATCTTTTAAGTTGGATCAAACTACACACGGTGTGCAAATTTTATTGAAATCGGTTCGGTAGTTTAAGATTCCATAGCGGACAAACAACGTGACACGTAATTTATATATATGAAGATTATCAAGAATGCTTGCTGATCAAGGTTTTTGGGTGCCAGGTAGCGCTAAAATACCAAGCCATTATTTTAAATGTTAAACGAGTTTATTAACTCCAAAAAGTACAAAATAATATTTTTGTTTGTTGACATTGTGACAAATTAAAATATTTTCCATGGTAAACATCCAACCATTATCGCTGTTATTAATTAATTTATGAATCATTTTTAATATTATTTTCTAAAATTAAACAAAATATTATCAAAACAGCACATAATTTAATTTTAAGAATTGTGCCTTCGTTAATAAACTATATTTTGTAACCATGTAAGAGATTGTTTGTAAACCAAAAAGAAATTAATAAAACCATTTTATTAAAGAGCATTTATTTCATGATATAAAAATCACCTATCGCAACCAGTCAAGAATATAAATAACCCTAATTACACAAATGATAAACTTATATCAATTAGAAATTAGTTACGCCATATATTAATTAACTTCCTCCTAACTAAGCGACTAATTGCAGACCTAGAAACCCATATTCCATATTTCCAGCTAAAGAAATAGTCACGTTCGTTATAATCCCAGCAAAGGTTTTGACAAGACTTCGTAGGGGATTGGAGGGGGGGGGGAGCTCCTAAATTGAGGGATGTTGAAGATCTGCAACCAGTTAAGGAGTTTAAGCAGCGGTGGATGGTACCCGTTGCCTGGGCGCAATTTGTACCCTGAAGCCGTCTGTTCTCTTCAGGATAATATCAGCCTGTAGCACAAACTGGTCCTCGGTGACGTCTGACTCCATCTTGTAGTTACGGAGTACAGTGGAGAGCAGTACTTTGAGTTTAAGAAGGGCGTATTTGCGGCCTGGAATATGCAACACGTTGGTTAACATCATAAAAGCTAAATCTTTTATAATTTAATTAGATTTAGCGTAATTACGCTGATAGTCGCGCATATTGTTTATTTGTTGACTGTTTGTTAACGCCATAAAAAAAATGATTTTACTATATATTTCTACTTGGGGTAAATTGTGCGATGAAAAAAAGATACTGCATTTAAATAATCCGAACTTAGGCAAGGTCTTTATAGCGTAGGAGAGTATTTAGACTATGAGTTTTGACAACAATTATAAATAATTGTTCTTATTATGACATCATGATAATTAATGGCTGATTGTGCGGTGTGTTTATCCCAATCTGAATGTACCACTTTCTTTGCATATAATTTATTATTTAGAGAAAAAGAAAAGAGAAAGGAAGACGTACCCACACAACTCCTGGGTCCAGCACTGAATGGAATGTAGCTGTAGTAGTGTCTGTTCGATGTATTCTCTGGCAAGAAGTTGTCAGGGTCGAAGACGTTGGGGTTCTTGTAGTATTTGGGGTTGCGGTGGATCTGGTAGGTTCCCACAACCACGGTTGATCCCGCGGGAAGTAGGTAGTTGTTTGTCGCTGAAATTTACAAATTACTTCATTAAGGACTATCTGCTAGCCTAGCCGTTAAACTAGCTTTTCAGACGTTTATGGAAAGTGATAAATACGGTATACTGAATGAATCGGCTCGTGTCACCACAGTTTATTCCTGATTCTGTCAAAATGAGGGCATAAAGAAAATAATGGTTTATTTATTCTCATTTGGGGGTTTGACCTAAATGTGTATATGTTTCAACTTAATTTTTTCTTTTATATAATATTAATATTGTAAAGAGAAACTACTGGGCCGATTAATATTAAGTTGCTTCATAAGTGAATACATCGCCTATCTATGTATTTGCAAAATATTTGAAAAAATGTCCAGCCGTGTGAACTGATAGCTCAATTACCCTTGTATATTTTACATAATGATAGATAAAACTTACAAATCTTAACGTCACGGTTCAGCTTCCTTGCAATAATGGGCACTGGTGGGTACATTCTAAGAGATTCAAAGATGACTCTCTCGAGGTATTTCATCTGAAGGGTGTCTTCAAAGGTGCATGGACGGTCAGAGTCACCGAAGATAGAGTAGAGCTCGTCGTACACTCTGGTCTGAATATCATGGTGGATACCCAGGAGGCAAAGCACGAAACTGGATCCAGCAGCCGTGGTGTCGTGGCCCTAAAATTATTCATGGAAAATTATGTGTCTTAGAACTTATTTAGACTTCCTCCATGACTCCGTATACGACGGCATAATATACACTGAGTAATTGTTTCGAGTCCGATGAAACGTTAATTGTTTTGTTCTGGAAGGCATAGCGAGCTAAATAAAAATTCCAAGCTTGCAACAACACTTCCAAATAGAAACTGGGATCCGTCACTAGATGACGTTATAGCTTTTGGAATCGGCACTTAAGGTAAGATGCAGTTTCAAATACGGGAGCCAATTAGCACTAAGTCTCAACTTCAGTGGCGTAACTATACCATCTGGGGCCCGCGGCGTATTCTTTTGATGGGGCCTATCAATAAAAATCGTCACGTTGTACTCAGTTTAGTTATAATATCTAAACTTACCCACTTACCTTACCCCACTAATGGCCATAGGCATCCTCTCTTAGGCGAGAGGGAATGATCTGCAGAGAATCGCAAGGCTGTAGTCATTCATCCATAAAACATAATATCTCTTGGGCAGGGGCCCTCTTGGGTCGGGGGCCAGTGGCATTTTGCCAGACCTGCCACCCTTTTGTTACGCCACTGCTCATCTTTGAATAATGTCCTACTTTAGTTGACATTTTGGTAAAGTTTTTAAATAACGCTCCATCGTCAGCCTTAATTATGTTAGTTAACTAGTCCGTGACCATTCTGAAGTAATCATGTTTTCCACCAACGTTTCTTCTTCCGTTCTTTAGCTACATAGCTTAGTTGTACTAAATAAGCTGCTCCTAAAGTTACATGGTCAGCTATATCCTACGGTGTATTTCCTCGATCAAACAAGTAGGTAGACGAGTAACACTCCATAAACAGCTCAATGCTTTGACATTATCCAGCCACGATGTTGCCTCGGCGTAAAATAGGCTGCCGTGCCACATATGCCCCAAATGCTCCTATTTGTAGCATGCCACAAGGTGTCCCATGCCACAATGTGTAGCATAATTATCGCACGTTGTCGACTCACCGTAAACGAGCCCTAAGAGATGTAAACAGCAAAAAAAGAAACAAGAAAAAATATTTCTAAAACAAAAGAAAATTCATATTGCCCTGGAGTGCTCTTTCTTGTGACGAAGTTCTATCTTCTATAAAAAGAAAATTGAAATACCTCGAACATAATGGTGTCAACCTCTTCTTTAATTTCGTGGTCAGTGATCTTGTGTGCTCCACTCTGCGCGGCTTCAATCATAAGGTCCAAGAAAGCAAGTCGTTTCTTTTCACCTAAAATAGTTCCAATATATGCTTATGCTTCCAAATCAAATAAGATTTAATTAAACTCATCTTTCTCAAGTCATCACAGCTTATACACAATTTGCCAGGAAGAGACGAAAGATAATTTTAGTTAAAAGTAGTGATTTTATATTTATGAGTAAGAGGGTATTTAAACGTCATATTGAAAAGAATAAATGAAATCACCCCAACGTAGAAAATACAGGTGGTTGAGCAAAAATCCTTCAAAGCCAAAGAATTATTTAGTTGAATGGAATAGATATATGCATTTATTATCGTAAATAAAATATGAAAACTATTTGTATCTATTCTGATAGAATCATGCGTATGTCATGGTTGCAGCTCCTTACAAACGTTGTGTAAAAAAAAAACATGGCGATTAAAAAGAGTTCCGTTCCGTTCTACGCCCTTGATTTGAGAACTGGCACTAAATATAAAATTAGAAGCATTAATATGTATTTCTTTACTGACGAGTGTACAATGTGTTACCTATATGATTAAATGATTTTTGAATTTCGAATTTGAATTAAATCTCAACCTCGAACTGAACAATATTCTTATAATAAATCATATTTAGTTGCAAAACTTTTTCTCTTATCCTTACCAACATCGTTCTCATCATTGAAGTCCAGATCGTCACGGTAGCCCTTGAACACTGTGTCAGCCAGGGTCTTAGCATTGGCTAGTCCAGACATGTCTTTGTCAGTCGTCTTTTCTTCTACAACGGTTGCTGTGGCAAGTCCCTTAGCTTTGTTATGGATGTACTTTTCCTTCTTGTTCTTGATTACCTATTACAAATAATGTGAAATATTATGTATTTTTGAAGTTATACTTCTTTAGGCGCGTTATGAAAAATTGATGAGAGTGAAATTTTACGATGCGCGCACCGTGACACAAAATTAACAGAATGAAGTTGTCCACGGAAGATGCTACGGCATTGGACATAATTTAAAAACAACATTCGAATAATAATAGAATTTATGTTACACTTATGTAAGAGAATGATAATAAATATTGATTTATTTAATTTTTCAAATGTAAACTGAACTTTATTGACTATAATGACTCCTTTTCCAGTCTTTGATTATTTAATTGTAATTAATTATTTGCATACAATCAAAAACTACTTTTAATAATGCCAAAAAAGTATAACTTCTTACGCGCGTACATAAGTACACGCACCCTTTTTTATATATGTGTGCATAAGTATTTGTATCATCATTTCGCATTGTTTTGAGATTCGAGCCAAACATTTCAGGTTTTACGCAAAAACCTGTAAAAATCTAATAAATTACTTTAAATAAATATTGTATTATATAGTGGAATTCTTCTGGGATAATTTCGGTGCCTTACATTATTATATATCTATGCCGTCACTTAAGTAGCCGGTATAAAATTCGTATAAATAATATGACATAGCATTAACTACTGGATCTAACAGATGTTGTCTTGTACACATGCTTACATACAAAAAAAATCTAATAATGTAAATCATTCTCGTCTCCACTTGAACACACAAAAAATTTCATCAAAATCTGTCAGCCGTTTAGGCGTTTAGATACGAACACATGTACAGCAGATTTATATAATTATATATACTAGCTGTTTATTTGCTATATAGATACATAAACTAGATACCGACTGCAGCGCTATCTGCCGGGCTGATTTGTGAATTCAACACATAATTTTTTTTTTTCTTAAAACTCCCTTCGGTCCAGCCTTTTAAGAGGAATTCAGTGACTTACAAGAGAATAATATATATAAAGATAATGTATTACTTTGTTCGTAAGTCCGTGGATGATTCCTAAGAGTTTCTTCTGTTTCTCAAAGAAAGAGGTGAACTTGAAAATGGCGTCAAAACGCAGCCAGAATTTGTAGTGCCTTTGGTGAATAATGTCACACATCCTGAAAATAAATAAAATACTTTCTTAAAAGCAAGCCTTTAAAATAATTATTTTATTATTAATTCAATTATCTTAATAGATTATTTTTGTCGCATATTTAAGTTGTATTAATAAAATAGCTGGTGCCGCTTTTTCATCTGCCCAGGATTAGTATTTCGAGTAGCTTATATTAGCGTGGCGTAGAAAAAACTACTAAAGATATTGACTATATTGACATTTCCATCATACATTACATATGCGTAACTCTAGCGGTTTTTACTGCGTCTGCCAGAATAGATCGCAGATGGTAGATGTTTTCCTAATTACTTGATATTTTGGACAATTCACACAATATCTTTATAAATTTCAAGCCTGTGTGTTACTCTGATGTATAAGCTATATTATTGTAAAGTTCAATTCAGTAGTTTTTTGGGAAGGAGTAACAAATCATACTTATAAACTTTAGCGTTTATAATATTAGTTGGAAAGATACCCAAAACTTTCATGTAGTAATTAGCGGGAAGTGGAACAAAACACGGAGCGTTGGATTTTTCTCTTTTCAGAGGACGCTTTGAGACATTTGTCACTATTAAAAAAATAGAAATAATGCTTACTTCATGACAGCCATAGCATAGTCAAAGCCGGACGCATCTTGAGTTTCCTTCGTGATACCCATTGCAGTTTCTGTAATTAAATCAAATGAAAACATTACTACCTAACATAGAAATGTATAAGTATAAGGATATCTTTTTAACATTATAAACAAGTATAATTTATCTTCACAACGTAATAAAACAACAGCGGCTACAACCCTTAGTTTTGAGCCTTAGATTTGTGTATCTGTTTCGTGATATTATCCTACTGACGTTTTCCTTCATTCAATTCTGAATTTTTAGGTAAATATTTAGATATATAGATATTCAATTTATTGTGAGTTCTTCTCTTCCGTTCTACGCCCTTGATAGACCAGTCATTATAGACATTCGAAATCGAAAATTTGATAATAATTCCAAAAGTTTTCAAACTTCGGTCAAGTGAACGGTACATTGGGACGACAATAAATCTCATTTTGCAACCTTGTCCGCAGTCCGGAACATTGTTAAAATTGCAACTATATTAATTTTTTCGTGAAAAAAATTCCAAAAGTTCTGCAAACTTGGGGAAGTTTTCGATATAATATTTCATATCACGTATAAAATTTGCAACCAACCTAAGTGTAAAAAATGTAAGTGCAAAAAATGTTCCGTACACTTAAATTGGTTGCAAATTTGACACGTGATGTAAAATAATATATTTAACACTACTCCAACTTTGCAGAACTTTTGGAATTTTGGTCTCAAGAACTGAGCAAATTATCATTTATTACATTTTTAACAATGTTCCGGACCGCAGAGCAGGTTGCAAAATTTTATAGTTTGTTTTAATACCACTCCCGACCTTACATCAAAATTTGAAAACTTTTGGAATTATAATGAATTAATTGTCTTGACTGACTGGACTATGATTTGAGAACTGGCTGTTAATGTAAAATTAGAAGCATTTCATATATATAGTTTTGACGTTCATAAGTGTACATTGCGTTACCTAATGAATAAATGATTTTGACTTTGAGTGACACAGACTTTTTTCTGTACGGTAAAAAAATCATTGTGAGGCATGTCGTGCTCCGAAACCTAATGCGTGTGTCATAATTACAAAGTGACCGTGACTTATCGGCAGTTATTAAACAAAATAGATCAAGTTAGGGGTTGTATTTATTTTTGTATGGTGTATCTTAAAAAAATAATAACAAAAAAAAAACATTAAAAAAAATGTTGGGGTGGACACCCCTTATTACTTAGGGGTTTGAAATAGTAGCCGATTCTCTGACTTACTGAATATGCATAAAAAATTTCATAAGAATCGCTCGAGCCGTTTCGGAGGAGTATGGGAACGAACATTGTGACATGAAAATTTTATATATTAGATAAGACAACCCAACACAATTATAATGATTATAGAATGCATGACCTTGAAAAGAGGAAATTCTATTTTTTTTTCTAAAAAGTAAAATAATTCAAATTGTGTGATAGATATAGAGATTGAAGTTTGAAATTATATTTTATATTAATTGTATGTGCCAAAATTTTTTTAAAAATTTAAGATAAATTGGTTATCTGACTTTTACCCTAGTGCACATATTTTTCTCAATTAAATAAATTATATATATGAAACAAAAAATTACTAAAACAAAGGAATTGTTAAATTATTATTACCTAAAGGTCATAGATTAATAATGTATTATGTAAATGAACGTTACATGATTGAACAATAAAATAAATTTGTGCGTCAGTATTAATTTTACTTTCATTTACATAAATTATACTAATACACAAAAGTGTCGTGTACTGTGTTTGTAATTAAACTCCTCCGAAATGGCTCGACCGATTTTCGTGAAATTTTGTGTGCATATCGCTTAGCTAACATCTATTTTTCATCCCCCTAAATGTTAAGGTCAAACCCTAAATTTTTTTAGACAACATTTTTTGTTTTTATTTTTATATGATACAACATACAAAAATACATACAACCCTTAATTTTCACCTCATTGGTATGTACTAAAAGAGTTGGCTAAGTAGTAATATGTAAATATAATAAATTCTGTGCATTAAATGAAATTGTAGATATAAGTATATGACGTTAACAATATAATATAATAGTTTAATGTGTGTATGTGTTATTACAATGTTGTATAAAGGACTGTTTAGCGACTAAAAGGACAGATTTTTAAAATTAAATTAACTATATCATATGAACCGTTTACGCAATTAGGTAACTCGTTTGTTTCTCTCTACAAAACTGTGATGAAACATATAAACTCGTAGAGAGAGTTATGTTACGCATGTATACGTAAGGATTCGAATTTGAGACCGTCATGAAATGACTCATGTCTATACTGTCAGGTCGCTAACTGTCATGCGTGTTCAATACAATAATGCTTTTAGGATGCTCTTGAACCGGGTACGAGCGGTTGGAACAGCCTCTTGAAGACTATGGCAGATGACCTGTCTTCGCCATCATGGGGCATTTTGTGCGTACACTTGTCGGTTCAGATCGAGTATATGCTAGACTTTTTCATGAGTTCTATGTTTAGCTTTTTAATAATAATATACTAACTCTAGTCTGTAAGTTTATACTAACATAATGATAGATTATTTTATCGGAACAAATAAAATAAATAATAATACTTTTTTATCCACTCCGAATCTTAGGGACTTTAAACTGTGAAAATAGCCTTACCTAATAGAATATCCACTGTTACACCACTCATGTAGTCATGGACGTCGAAAACTTTTCCCATTTCAGACTTCATTCTGTTTACCACAGATAGACTGTTCTGGTTAAATGTGTCAACGAAGGATTTCAAGATGTTTATGTGGAATGTAGGCGCGATGATTTTGCGGTGCGACCTCCACTTTTCACCTAAAATAATAGTACATTTATGTATAATTATTGTTATACATAATATAAAGTAGTTTAGAAATTCATTGTAATTATTTTATAGAAATTAAGCAAGTGTAAACTGACCTATGTTTACTGACTGAAAATATGTTTGCGTAACTTAATATGTTTCTATGTATATAAATTTATACCAAATAAATTCTACCTGATTTTTTAGAATTTTATGTGTTCTCATTTTCGTATAAATTATTGAGTTGGTAGTTGTTTTTTTAATTTTATTGGATTAACCACAGGACAATAAAATAAATAATTCAAAAATAGAATTTACCTGAGCTGATTAGAAGTCCCTCTCCAAGCCAAGGTTGGAAGAATCTATATTCGGAGGCCTTATCAATGTGAACTTGACTGTTGAGGATGACTTCCACATCGTCGGGATCAGTTAAGAATACAACTAACTTAGATCCTACCCAACCACGTATGACGGTGCCGTACTCCTCAACGTAAGTTAAAGCTAATCTCACCAATTCTGAAAAACCCAACCAAGCGTGAACCGATATTTTCATATTGGATTACGTTCCAGTTTCAAAATGGCGGTAACATTTCATATAAAGCTCGTTAGATAGATATGAAAAATTGAATATAGCAATGACAGTTACAGTTTTGAAAATCGAACGTAAAACATAATTTTCAACAAATAATACTATTTTGTTTATACTTTTTTTTTTTTTTTAATTGGTCTGGCACGGTTTGTGCATTAGCCAGCGTCAAGTATGAGATTTTTATCAATCGTTCTTTTTGCCTTAGAAATTCGATCATATCCTCCATGTACGGTTTAGGCACTCCATCCGGTACCGCACAACCCTCCCAAAGGCCGAGAACAAATTTAAATTAAATTAAAACTTGCCCTCGAACCGGGAATCGAACCCGGTACCCCTCACCTAGCTGCTACTTAATAAGACCGCTAGGCTATGAGGCCCCCTTGTTTATACTTAAAGCACATTTACAATTAACGGAGATTTTTTTTTTTCGCCCATGGTGCACATGGTTCGACCATACCGCCTAGTCTTTCGTAGAATTTTTCCTTTAATTATATATTATGTTCACATATGTCTTTCGTAAAAAAGCACTTTAACAATTAATAGAGACAAGGCCCAAATTGTGGAATGACAGGCAGTTACAAAGATATGACATGTCTTTTGACTTGTCATTTCAAACAGAAGCGTATTAAACTGGACAATTCAGTGGTGAGATTCCGAAACGACACTATAAATCCACTCCTAAGGAAGTCAGACTTAGCACTAAGGGTCGTTTTTGAAGTGATTTTATTTAACACATCTTTAATACATCTATTAGTCTATAAAACAGACTAATACGTCAAAATTAAATAGTAATAGTGTATGTTCTTCTTCGGGCTTACCTTCTGGTTTTTTACCAAGAGCCAAAAGGGCATTACCAAATACTGGCAATGCAATGGGCCCTGGTAATTTGTTTCCCAGTTTGTATATTCTTGTTTGCTGCTGCCATCTGTATAAGAGCCAGAGTCCAGTAGCAAGAAGAATTAAAGGATAGAAGATCAGTCTTGTCGACAGCTGATTCGTCTGGATGTCATCGACGACCGTCATTTTGCTGAAATAAATAAAAGCTTCATATAAACTTTTTCGTATAAACGTATAAACAGTTTTAAAAAAAGCTTTCAAATATTTTAGATATTTGTTCAAAACATATGCTGGGTGTTTTTGTTTTTTTTTGTATTGTTTATTACTGTATAAAACCTCAAGTTATATTTAGTATATTTATATAATTTAAATTTTGAATTAAATAAAAAAGCTTATAAAGAAACATTTAAGGCGTATCCTCTAAAATCTTACTATTTAGTACTTCTAACGTATTAGATATTTATTAATTTAATGCACCTTAATAAAGCAAAATTAACGTTAAAACAGAAAAAGACAACTGTATTTATTTTTTAAATTTAAATTAAAATAGAAAATCACTAAACCACTTCACTTTCGTACCTGGTCCTCCAGACGGTATGGTTTTAAAGATAAATCCGTCTCACTTCACTAACTATTTTTATAGGTGAGTTAGGTTTGGCGTAATTATTTGCAAAGCAACTGTTTTTATAGAATGACCCTGCCCAGTGATGTATTGTATGTAAAGGGTAGGATACACTGTCGATTAATTACCATATTGCGTGTTAGACTTGAGGTATTATTGAGTAGTTTATTAATCATATAAATTGTATTTTCTCTTTCATTTTGATCTTAAATTATTTTTGAAATCGTTGTAAATAAGCAACCAATTGTAAATATTCATTTGATTTATGGGTAACTTATGGGAAATTTAAATGCGGAAAGGTGTCAGCTTAATGATAAGGTGTATAAATTAGTATATGAGAATCATCAAAATAATGACAAAACACATAGAAACTACAATTTTATGTGTTTCTGTATCTTTTGTATTTATTTTGATTTATCGCGCATTTTCTTATTTTCAGATTTATGTGCACGTAACTATATTTTTGCGAGAAAACTTTGTGAAAATACGGTTAAATATTTTGTATAGGTGTAGGTAAAGAATGCTTGTTTAGATATGTAAATACAAAATGTATGTGCTGGTTCAAGCGGAAATCTCGCTTTCTTAACCACAACAAAAATATGTTAAGCTTAAATGATAGAAGACTTAGCAACAATTAGTCAAGGAAAGCGACATCTTTGTCGATTTTTTTCAATGTCATGAATTTATGAAGAATGTTAACTTTTCATAATAGAAAAGTCGATATATTTATAATTATAAGATTATTAAATTCATTCATAAAGAATTTCAATACATACACAATGACAACAATTAATAAATTAAATTAAAATAATTATTATAAACATTTCAGATGGGAACGTAGCTTTACATCAATAAAATCAAACTCATATTCATTGACATTTCACCTGAAAAAATGTTCATTGTTTGCTAATTGATTAAATTATTATTCGCTACGATTAAAGGGTGAGCTATGATTAGGTATATTCAATTAATTAAGCGAATTGTATTTCAAATATGGGTCTGTTGAACCATACGTAATATTAAAAACAGATATATTTTGAATTTCGAACAATTTACTAACATTGTGCTATAACTCTATTAGTTTCAGCAAATTCGGTCAACTTATCATTTGCTAAGAGATTAGTGTAAGGCGGTAAAGTCATACTGCAGGGTAGGAAAAACAAGTATTAAATCTTTGATAATATTTGGAAGCGTTAATAAATAGAAGATTTACGATTCTTAATTTAAAAATGTCACGCTGTTTACTCCCACAGTGCAAAAGTAAATAAAGGATATACGAAAGGTAAACCAATTTTAAGGTCCACTCTACCATAAAGAGACATACTTAAACGATTTTTGAGATGTTTATCGGTCGCGATTTCGGTAAAACCGAATGATTATTCCAGAAAAACGACACTTATTAAAGTATTGTAGCGAGATTTATTTCGCGAAGTCAATGTTTTTAAAATCAATAGGTTTGCATTTAAGTGTTTACATTTTATATTTTAATGTATGATTCTAGGCCAAATAGAATAGTTTTGTTTGGGTTATAAAGTCACTCGATATAAAGTGCCGGCCACGGAAACTCACAATGCTAGAAAATTCGAATGTGCGTACCTCATCTTTTAGTTGACCCTTATTCTTAGGGTATATTCGTATGTCATAAACCTATTAGATTTTGACGTACTACATAGTGCTAAGTTTTTTTTTTAATTTATTGATTAGCCGGATACAAAGTTCATTGGCAAGTGCTAAGTTTAGTTCCAGAATCTTATATGACTCACGTAAAAGATTCTTTGGCTACTTTCTCAACTATTTCGCAGATAATATATTGGCAAATATAAATAGTATTATAAGTATCATTTTTTTTTATTAAATTTTAAGAACGTCTCTTAATAAACATTCTTTTGAGTTGGTTAATAACGATAATAATTGATAATTGACGGCTCATTGTTCTATTGGTTAGTACCCCTGACTGCGAATCCATGGGTCCCGGGTTCGATCCCCGGCTGAGACAAACATCGATGTGTTGAGCATTTGGTGTTGTTGTTCAATCATAAAAAAATAATAATAATAGCATGCCTTAAAAACACTAAATAAACAGACATCAAGACAGAAAACGAAGAACTTCTTTCCTGATGAGATTTCGAAGTTGATTTTGTGAATTTCTAATACGATTCGTATGTGTACCAAACTTCTGAGGTTTTCCATTTAATATTTAGAAGACGTGTATAAAGTAATACATATTAAGTAAAAGGTCATCGGCACGGATTATGTTTACAAGGACTTCGTTAAGCGTACTACGTCGTTGTGAGTTTAAGAAATAAAATTGGAATATTGGTGGTCATATTCATGTTTAGTTTGTGTTTTTTTATAACAAAGGGCAAACATGCTCTTTGTATGTTAAGTGATACCGCCACCAATGGACACTCTGAATTCCAGAGGGTTTACGTTTGCGTTTAAGAATTGGTACGCTCTTTTCTTACACCCTAAGTCGACATAGTGGTTGTGCACGAATCACGGCTGAACGCCATTGGAGGTGTTTCTACATGCGTAACTTAAAATAAACTACGGCAATGAAGTCTTATCGCCTACTATGAAATTAAAAAGATAAAAGAATCGGTTGCAATCTGAGGCCAAGGCCCTGATTATTATACCCAAGATTGTTGTACTAAAAAAACAAAAGAAGCTCAATTTCCTCAGTTTGTCCAACCTTTAAAAGGCTGGGAAGTGTTTTCTTTTTGAAGTTATACTTCTTTAAAAAAAGAAATAGAATATGCGTGAAGTTTGTATGCCAAATATTTTGAATGACCATAATGACATTTGTCATTTACCTTTTAAACAAATAAAGGAGTTTTAATTATTTTTTCAAAGAAATTTAGCAATGCTTTTTGAATTATAATCAGAAGTGATTTAAATTGAATATTTAAACCAATACTAATTAATATTTGTGAAAAAACTGTGCTCATCAACCTTCCTAAGTGATTCAATACAATTGAGGTTAACTATCCGTATTTTTCTGATTTAATCTAGCAAATATAAGGACAAGAGACAAAAAACAATTGATCAGTGTAAGTGCTCTAAATTAATTAATAATGCCAAAGAAGTATAACTTCTTACGCGCGTACCTACATAAGTACACGCACCCTTTTTTTTTTTAAGTACATTGGGTACATAAATAAAGATCAGCCTTTTGGCGCGTGTATGATGTGATTATAAAATTAAGTACTACGATAAAGGATCGTTTTACTAGTTTGGTGCATCATATAACTGACACAAGGTCAATGTCCAAAGGTAAATTTGAAATATGGTGCAAAATTATTATGGAGATAGAACGTTGAAGAAGCGGATTCCATACTTGCTCAATAGTTTACCCGAGGACATAAGACGTGAGACTTCATTGGATAAATTTAGAAGTTTATTAAAAAACCATTTGTTAAATATGCTGTAACCTATAAGTAAATTAATTGTATTAGTGTTAGTAGTAGTAGTAGTGTTAGTAATTTAGAAGTTATGTTTATTTAAGGCGAGTCACCTGCAGTCAAACTGCGTAAGCAGTTTTGTGGGGCATGGTTTGATTTAAGGTGTAACTTTTTTGTGAATAAATATCTATTTCTGAAAAAACTTGTTTTAATTGGCAAAACAAACTATAATTATGATGCAAGAAGAACATTTTATTTGCTGGCAGTTTAATATTCATTTATTCACACTTATTGCACAGGATTAAATTATAACAATAAACTTGAAAAAAATATTGTTTCACAGCGATCTTTTCCAGGCAATAATAGTGTATTGACGTTTAGTAGGATTTTTCTTTATTAAAGCTATAATAACTAAAAGTAGTGTTGTTCTAAAGGATTGAGCGTATACCCCTTAAAGCTGAGGTCGTGCATTCGTATCACAGCTGAGCACCAATGGATTTTCCCATCTATGTGCTTTTTAAGGACGTATCCGGTCGGCAAACATCAAAAAAGTACATTGTTTCGTTCCATTTTTCGTCATCGTTTCTTGAAGTAGGGCGAATGGAAAAAATATATGGTGGAGTTGAGTAGTTGTATTCATTTTGAAAGATCGATACACGGTTTAAATAACTTCGCTCGATAGAAAAAAATCCAAATATAGCCAATTTTTGACACTTTGAATTCATTTTATGACGAAAATGTATATAGAAGATGATTTTGAAAGTTACACGATATATTTTATCGCAAGCCAAGTAATCTATTTAAGAAAAACAAATTGATAAAATTACATTAATTGAATGAATTACATTCTATGAACTAATTCTTATGACGGGCCGGCGCGCCTCAGTGCTCCAGCTCTCCACTGCGCCCCGCAGTCCACCCCGAGACACTGACACAGCAATTCGTGCTGGGATAGAGCCTTAAACACTCGGTCTTATCGTAAGGAGACCAGCATGTATTAAACATGAGTCAACGGCGTGTCAGGCACAGGCTGATAACATTAAGCCTGTTAAGAAAATTTAATTATCACGAAACAGATACAGCAATCTGAGGCCCTGACATAAAGTTTGTAGCGCCACTGGTTTTTTTAAGTAGCAGTGAAACAGGTCCATATCATCATACGATCCTTACACGTTTAGGACACATTGTTTGTTCAAACTCAAACGTGTTATTGTTTTTATATAATTGTTTAATATTGGGTATACGTATAAAATTTAAACAAGTTAAAATTTAATTGCCTGATAATGATACAAACAAATAAATTAAACATTTTTTTTAATTACACTGTCACTATTACGCATAGAGCAGTTGTTTTTCTATTAGTCATAACTGCTTCGTTATCATTTAAATAACCAGTAATGCAAATTATATTTTCGCATGCAACCTTCATGAATCACAAGGGATTATACCAAGTCATACAAGTATCTAAACAAGGCACTTGTATAAGGTTCAGAGTCGAGACTTAGCGTTTATAGCAATTGTGATACGTTTTTGACATTCTTACTTGCAAGCAGAGGGTTTATGGAGGAAGAAAGATGCTGATCTTCCGATGACCTAAAGAGAGATTCCTCGAGCAGTCTTAGTATTGAACCGAAGCACCAGTGTTCGAGATGGTCTCTTTACAATGGAAGAAATATGAAATGAATCGTTCAGATACGATTGAGAAACGTATAGACTAATGCCTTTAAGAGACGATAATTAAACCTGTTTACATACTTACACAGTTACATAGAGCACTTCGTGAACGGTAACCTTCTCAAATCCTGGGAGTATTCTGGTCCGAGAGGATCTCTAACCATCAGCTATGGAAGTTATGCAACGAGGTAGTGACTAGAAAACGTGGAAAGTGAAAATTGGTTGGTCATACGCTCCAGAGGGATCCAAGTCACATTGCCAAACAAGCCCACACTCACACACACACACACATTGTAAAATTCAGAGTGGAGATATAGAGCTAAGACTTCTTTATGTCAAATCCGATACATTTTTGACATACAGTATTCATACTTACTCGGAATCTGAGGATTTCTGGAGGAAGGAAGGTGCTGCTGTTTCGCTGATCTAAAGGGAGTCCTTGAGTAGACTAACTACTCACCCGAAGGCAACAGTGGCCGTATTTGAAGTCTGAGATTTCTACTGGTGAAAACCGTACTCAAAGACTTTCTCTAGAATAAAAAGAACTACCCATTTCTTCAACCAACCTAACATAAATTATTCCTACAGGAATTTCAATTTAATTAACTAATTTTTATTTATTATTTACACTTCCGAGGCAAGGAGCTCAGAGATTGAAGAGGATGGAATAAGGGATGGCCGCTTATTGAAGTGTAACCAGTTAAACGGAACGTATTTATAATAGTAGTAGTCATATACTTATATTTCGACATAAGTCACTTACTTATGTCGAAAATGAAATGGACACAGAAATTTCGGTGACGATCCAATTTATTAAGGAATTCCTGTCCAGCAGGCCATTTCAATCAGACGAGCAAGAACAGCGTCGTCTACTATTGGCAGAAGGATAGCTGTGCCAGTAAGATTTTAGTGCAAATGGAAGGAAAATTACTAAGATAATTTAATCAATTAATTATAATAATGCTATTAATGCTATTTTAAGAGAGCAGTGTTGACCTAGAGGCTTTAGCGTGCGACTCGCATACCTGAGGTCGTAAGTCCTATCCCCGGCTGTGCACCAATGGACTTTCTTTCTATGTGCGCATTTAACATTTGCTCGAACGGTGAAGGAAAACATCGTGAGGAAACCGACATGTCTCAATCCAAAAAGTCCACGGCGTGTGTCAGGCACTGGAGGCTGATTACCTACTTGCCTATTAGACTTAAAAATGATCATGAAACAGATTTAGAAATCTGAGGCCAAGACCTGAAGAGGTTGTAGCGCCACTGATTTATTTTAAGAAATAAAATTTAATGTTCATGTTTATTCGGTTTTAAAGCTCAAAAACATTCATTGCTTTATAGTTTACTGATCCTAGAGTAATTGGCCAACACATTAAGACAGAATTTCATACTTTTAATATAGGCTGTGGAATGGCAAGTTTTGTGGTAACACAACTCGTTTCAATTTACTAGGTATTAATTAAGATATAAAGGAGTAAAAATAAGATTTATAGGTAATTATACAAAGTCGAGAACATTTAGATAATTACTTGGACATTCCAAATACTTATTTAAGTTGCCTTCATTTAAACGCAGAACCAAAAATACTTTAAAGTTAACGGGAACTTGCCCTACGAAGAATGTAGTTTGACTGCACAAAGAAATGGAGCACGCGAACTCTCCGACATTCGTCTACTATAAAAATATAATTATTATAATAATTACTTCATTTTATAATAAACACCTTTACAGGCTTTAAATTGTGTTGTGTTGTTTCCTCTGTTTTAATCCCTCAATATTGCAATTAACCTTAATTTATAATTGCCTTAAAGAGACAAAAAATAAACCTTTTTGTGCATACATACTTCAATACATTCACATTTTAATATATTGGGAATAAGAATTATCGGCTCGTAATACCATTTTAATAAGGAAACATGATTATAGATACAAATATTTGATTATATAACAATAACATTTAATATACAATAACAAAAATTAAAAAAACTGGATGAATGTTGCTCAAGACAAAGAGAAATGGAAAGATTTGGAGGACGCTTTTAAATCTAACTTCATATTTTTAGAATTTATACTTACACAGCTAATATTTATATTAAGAAATGTAAACTAATTAATTGTAGTAGGGATTAATTAATAAAGCTTTAATAAAGCTTTAATAATAGTTGGAATAAGAAATACAGTATTCTGGCTCATAAAACCATTTTAATAAGGGAACATGATTATAGATACAACAATTTAATTGAATGCAATTAAAAATTATAAATTTTAATAAATTGGTCCTTTCTCCGTATCGGTATAATAGAACTGACTTACTGCACCAACAAACCGTAAAAAATATGATTATAATAATACAACATTCAAAGCAACATAAGGAGGAAGATAGAGACAACAAAGAAGACATATGTCATATATATATATATATATATATATATATATAACTTATAATAATATACTTTAATATTCTAAGGCTTGTTAGATTTATTTAAGGGATATATTTATTTGTATTTAACTTCTTTTATAAATGCTAAGATTTAAAAATCAATGGTAATTATCAAGCATTCGAATCTTAAAATCCGTTCGTACTAGGACTCTGCACCAAAAGATATTGCAATTAACAATTGAAACATCAAAGAGACCAACATATCTCACTCAGAAATAAGATTTATTGCATCAAGCACATATAAAAAACACATTAAAATTTTTATAATTAATTTTAATGGTTTAGCGCCACTAATAAATTAAGTTCTCGAAAATTCGGTGCCAAAGCTAGCAAGATATAACAGCAGTACAAATCAAGTGAAGCACGAATGAACGACTAATTTAATTAGTTATTGTATAGTACTTGTAGATAAAATTAAAGTACTTTATCGTTTTACATTCAAAATCACCTCATTAACATATTGAAAATTGGCGAAATAACACGAGTTATCGTGTCCTGCACATAAAAGTAATATTACTTCTGTGTTTGACTGAGGACTGAGGATTTCTTTCTTTGACAGTAATAAAATGATAAGATAAATTGTCTGTGATTGTGGAGTAAAGTATTGCGCTGGTTCAGTGTTCTTCCATGTTCGAATCAAGATGGACCACGGAACGGCTGAGTTGGAAAAGATAAATATAAGTGACGAAAATGAAGTGAAATCTCTAAAGGATGTGGACTCTAATCGACCATTCCGAAGACAGGTGTGTGACTTAGACTTTAGTTTTGCATCTTAGTGGTAGATGAATGCTAATTTCCTTAAATGATTTATACTATATTGTAAGAATATATTATCTTTATTATACATGATAGTTATTAAAGCGGTTTTATATTAAAGCCAAAACAATAATAATCCTTATACAATCAAAAATCGGAATAAGCTTAAATAAATTTGATAAAAGTTCTTTAAGTTCCATAAACATATTATGTAATATTATACCTAACACGGGGCAGACACAGTTCCGCGATTGTTTAATAGATTCTGTATAGACAGAGTTCCACGGGGATAGGGTGTACTGCCTCGTTTTCTCACTATGTTTGTTAACCAATATATTTCCTTAAAGGACCAAATCCATATACATCCATATACATCCATACAGCCTTGCGATTCTGTAACACAAAACATCTTCTGAAACAATAAACTACAAGCTCCATCCTTATCAGAATGCCAAATCATAAAATGACTGATTTGAGTGCGACCGCCGCTGCGAAAACCGCTGTGAGTTGGAAAAGTGAGCTACAGAATCGCAAGGCAGGGCTTAAATCCACGAACTCAGGGTTAAAATTCTCATTCTTAACGAATAGGCTTTAGAGAACGATGGATATTATCATATTTATTTATACTTTATAACCTAAATCAAAAACAAGTTATAAGGCAACGGGCAGCCTTATCGCTAACAAGCGATTTCTTCCAGGCAACCCTTATTAATATGATTTAATATGATTCAAATAGGAGGACTTTACATTACATTTTACCAAAGACAATTAAAATAACTTTGAATCACTTTATTTATCTTTGTATTTACAAAACATCGTACTGAGATGTTATAAAATGTCGACGATTAGCATACATTGTTAAATTTTTATCTACAAAGTACTAACAAGGTTGTCTGATATCCGTATACCCCTAAACAGAGTCGATACACCTTGGAGGCCATTGATTCATCCAAACCATTTTGAATTTGGAACACTGTGGTTAAGTAACAGACAGAGTACAATAATATAAAATACTTTATCTACTAGACAATATCATTAGTTTGATTGACGCATGCGTCGAATTGGCCTTATGTTAAATGTCGTGTGGTTGTGGCGTTTTAAGTGCCTGCCTGCCTGTGCCTGTCTGGCTTTGACTGTAGTCCTAGCCCTGCAGACTTCTCGTCAAGATCCACATCTTTGCCGGAGCGCATATCCTCTTCAAAGAAAGGTTATTATCAATTCGCAATCGAAGAAGTGTTCCAACCTCCAACCCCGGCTGTTCATGTTCTACGAACGCTAACACCTGCTGTGATTACAAGCTAAGCTAAGCTATTAAAACTTAATGTTTGTTTAAATAATTCTCATTTCTGCTAAATTTATAATAAGTTCCAATTAAAATTTCAATAGTTTCTTAAATACTTATTGCCCTACATGGGCTGTTTCGTAATTGAATTTATTATTCTCTAGCTATATTACAAAATGATAGGGCCCAGTTTGTGTTGTGAAATAATAAGTATCTTCTTGCGTTCTACGTTCTGTCGTTAAGAGCAGATTAGGACTTTTGATATTTATGTCTTCCCAAAGTAATAACCAAATGTGCATTTTAACATTAGATAATATAGGCTTCGCATTGAAGGGAATAAAATAAAATAAGTATATTAAAACGCTCGATTAATGCATATGTAAGCTCCTTAGATTATATCTACTATATAAATAATTGTCTCTGTAAATATGTAGATTTATAAATATAAATTCTGAATTATTATTTATTTAGGCAAGATCACATATAATTTAAGACACAGTAAGAAATTCCTTCTTCTCGAATGGAAGTTCTGCCATTTTTGTTATTAGCATTTTTATTTATCAGAAGATTATCAAAGCAATAATCACCTACATCCACGTAATTTTTTTGTATGAGATGCGCGAACCAGAGAGAACTAAAATGTGTTTTTGCTTATGTGTGGTGAGCGAGACGCCGGCAAGATGCAGTCGTATTCGATACCTACGATATTGATGCAATACTTAGTCCTGGAAACGTCTGGTTTATTATATCTTCTTTATTGTTCAGGAACAGAACTTCATTCTTCATTGGTCAGAGTAAACTTCTTGTTAAATTACTTTTAAACGATAAGAATGATTGAATCGAATCAATTGAAGTGAAGAAACAGGTTTATTGCAAGTAAATAAAATAGCACTTTAATGGGTTTTAGCTATGAAATTGATAGTAAAATAAAGATTTGAGTTTGTTAAGTTACCTTGTTTCGAAGCAGTTTGGAATTTATTTATAGAAGGGATATTTTATTATTTTGACATAAAGTAGTTAATGGAGTGATCATTTAAACTAATCTTTCTTCAGGAAAAATAACTTCTTTATTTTTAGTGTCAATGACTAAGTATAATATAAAACAAAGTGTTAGTTACAACACTTATAACTCAAGATCGACTGGACCGATGTTAGTTACCTCTTTTTTGGTAAATTCTTCTCCGCTCCGAATAGCAGAACAAGTTATAAAATATCGGATATGTTATCGAATAAAAATAAATAAATAAATTCTTTTTTACGAATGCAAACAGCATGTGGTACAATTTAAAAAAAAATGTATATCAGACAGTGCTTTAACATGCAGTATCGCAATATTGGCGCTAGAGAAAGAAGCCTAATGTGTAAAACTGCCATTCTTCTTTTGCAATGGCAAGCAATAAAACATTTCTGTATTTGAAAATAAGTTGTATTAATGTAATCCTAAATTAAGTTTAACTAAAGTAACACGATATTATTAGACTGTTCGTTCCACCTAGGATAAAATAATAGGGTAATATATAAACACGTTTGTACATTTAATAAACAATTAGAATTAGGCACACATGAGACAGAAATTTTAAATAGTCGGACTAGATTAAAGAGGTGTATCTCTACCAGGATATGGCCTCCTATTTTACCCCAAACCAAGAATTTTCTAACAAGTATTTGACGCAATTGTTAAGGTGTACTTAATAAAAAATCTTAATGCTTTGTATGTAGCTATCGATAGTGTTAGGTATCGTTATGTTAAACACAAGTCAGAATAGGTTTGCACAACATTTGCTCTAATTTACCACGTATAGTATTGAAGCGCTTAGCCGAGGACTGTGCCACAAATTCATCGAACTAATTAACTAAAGCCTAAAATTAATAACTAAACATTTTGGTGCTAATTCATAAAAACCCAATCACTTATTGCACTTATACGATGTATATACGATCGGATAAAAGTACAATTTCTTAAAACAGTTTAATTTTTGAGCAGCAACTTGGAAATAAGCGTGGGAAATGAACTCGCTTTCGTTTTGTAATTTTATCAAATTACTAGCCGACCCGGCAATCGTTTGTTTTGCCATGTATATTATTTCTAACACACATTGTTTTAGTTCAATAAAAACAACTGCTGTAATAAAAAATGAGTCATTTTATATATATTTATTAAGGATTGTGTGTATTTTTGTATGTTGTATCATAAAAAAATAAAAACAAAAAAAATGTACAAAAATTAAAAAAAAAATTGTTTGGGGTGGACCCCTTATCACTTAAGGGTTTGAAACATAGATAGTAGCAGATTTTCAGACTTACTGAATATGCATACAAAATTGAATAAGAATCGGTCGAGACGTTTCGGAGGAGTATGGGAACGAACATTGTGACACGAGAATTTTGAATATTTAGAGATATTTAGTATTAACAATAATACGTCTTTTGTTTTCCATTTAAACGTATATCAAAAGTCATTAAGTTGACAACTACAACCGGTCGACATTGTTTACATTCTGTTTGCTAATAAATGCGCAGTATCACGTGTATATTTAATAATAGTAATAAAACGAGATTTATATAGTACATTAACCTTTTACATTTAATATTTATAATAAAATCATATATGTGTAACAGGTTTCTAAAGCGCCTACGCCGTTTCACGAACCCTTTAGGTGACCTGTGGGTAACACTGTTTGAGTATTTCAAAGCTTATAAAAATTCTAATGAATATGTCCTGTTTTAAAAGGATTAATGTAAGTCAAAAGTGCATATTACTTAGTGTTTTAGTTATAGTAACTTAAATAGTTTTTATTGGTAATAATAAGCTATCAGCATTTCTTATGAACATGCGTTCTCTTGCAACATTTTAAATCTGGAATTTTCCAGAGTTTATTTAGTGAAATGAAACGTGTTGACTTGTTCTATAATTCGTACAATTTATGAACATAGACTTCTTGTCTACGGCAATATTTTCCGCATTTGCAATTCAAATTAAACTTTTACTTTTAATGGATTCCGGAAAGATTAAGCTGTCAGACTCGTGTAGCGGCAATTGACTCATAATATTGTAAATATATTTAAATATAATTTTAATTTAGAAAAAAATACTATTAATAAGATATTCGTTGTACAGCTTTTAAACCTGTGAACTGCCGATAGCTTTGAAACAGTCTTACTACGTGTAATCTTTGATCCTACCCCGAGGACCTTGCCTTAGGTATCTAGATCCAGACATGCAATTATATATAAGGCTACAACCATGTTATTTATTTCGTAACATACAGCTAACATAACTTATATATAAAAGTAAAAAAATCAATTATACTAAAGATAAAGCCAATGTTGGAATACATAATTGTATATATTAAATATTTACGAAAATAAAAACTCATTAAAAATAATTAAATACATTTAACTAAGTAACACCTAATTCGGCAGTACTGTGTGAATTTGAGGGTGTGTATGTGGGGTGTGTATCATTCTTATATCTAGTCCAATACTCTTTTCCACATATGAACTTAAATGCATACTAAAGCTCGTAAAATTAAACCTCATGGTTGGCTGCGACATCAGCATACAATCACGTCATAGTCGGTGTCACTGTTGGAAATTACATAGTACTAGTGCTGGATAGTATTTAAAAAAATATGTGATAATTATTATGATTCCTAATATATATCCAAATTAATGAACTAAGCAGGAGGGTTTTTTCTTCTTCTCACGCACTTAATAGGTTACCCAATTTTTTGCCTTTCTCAACTAAAATTTCTCTTGCTCATTCTCTTTTACTTTCTATTCTTGATTACGCTGATGTGTGTTATCCTGATTTAACTGAGATGCAGCTTGATAAGTTAGAGCGCTTACAAAATGTTTGCATCAGGTTCATATTTGGGCTTCGTAAATTTGACCATATTTCGAAGTTCCGAAGAAAGCTTAATTGGCTACCCATTCGATTGCGGCGTAAGATGCACACTTTAGAACTTCTCTTTAATGTTCTGTTTAATCCTAAAACTCCTAGTTACTTAAAGCAAAATTTTATGTTTCTCTCTGGCGGTAGTTTTGACTTGCGTTCTCTTGACAACCTAATTCTTGAAACTCCTATCCATAAAACTGAATTCTATCACTCCTCCTTTACTGTGCAAAGTATTCTGCTATGGAATGTTTGTCTATACATAGTTCTATTTATTATTATTGTTATTTTTCCTTTAGACTATACTTTATTTTAGTTATAGTAACGGGTTATTTTGAGTTTAATTTTTTTTTGTTAATAATTTTTGCAATTCTTGTTGCCTCTGTTGGTGTTTCTTTTTTATTGTTTCACATTAGGGTTGCCTGGAAGAAATCGCTTGTTAGCGATAAGGCCGCCCGTTGCCATATAACTTTTGTAACATGATTTTTTTGTATTTTTGTTATGTGTATGTTTGTAAGGTAATAAAGAATAAATAAATAAATATAAGAGATAATATGAGAAAATATTAAACTGCAATAATGTCTTTCAGGCCACTAGTTTAACGGAGTTTTTTAGTTAAAAGGCTAGACTATAAATTGAATTGCTGATTGGCTATGACATATATATATATCATCATAAGCTACATGTCATAAATTTTACGTTCCACTGCATGGATTGTTACTCACGATGTCTTACTTCAGCGTGGATGCATTACCCAAATAGGAATAAAATATCATAAACGGGCTTAGAATACACGACCATAAGTTGTAGAATCGGATGTTTAATCACCTAACACTGTTAGTAATAAAAATACTATTTATTTTTTCTTAAAAAAACTATTTAACACTTAATATTAATTGCGACGATGACTTTTAATTATACTGATTTGATTGAAAACAATTTATTTACGATCACGGAAACTGGCACGTGCAGTTGTTGTGGTTTTGTATGAATTGTATCGTTCACTTATTAAAACCTATTACTAAGTATATCTATTTATCAAGGTATATGATAATTAAACTATCAGTATCAGTTTTAAGTTAAACTGGTTTTTTTAATTGCTTGGTCTAATTTAGTTTCTAGGTTAAATTAAACATTATAGGTTAGTAGGTTTTTTATTAAGAGTGAATGTCACCCAATTAATATGGAAACCAATTTTTCACTTTCTGAATAAATTGACTATTATATATTAAAAAACAAATTATGTACATAAATTACTAAGCATCGGGCGCCTTATCGCTAACATGCGATTTCTTCCTGGCAACACTAGAATGATAATTAATAAAAAAAACCTACTAAGTATAAGAAGTGCATAAATAATTAACAAACAAAATTACACGTAACACTAGAAATACTAACTAAAACTATAATCTAAACAAATAATAAAAAATGTTCTACGTTTTAATGGAAAAAACTTTACTAGAAAATACAAAATGTGTTTAATAATTACTGTTTCCTGACTTTGATTAATCTAAATGATAAAGCTTCTTTTAACCCCAATAAGCTACTTAATGTTTTGACACACTATATTTTTTCAAATAAATACTAAAATCGTATCTTTCTATTAGAGGTTGTTAAAGTATTATAATAATTTTGATTTAATAGACATTTTGACTTACAAACAATTATGGTCTTTTTTGGATGGTATGTTTATATAACAGGCCCACATAATTTATGTCCTATTTGAAGGTGCTTATAACTGTCTATGTTTTCCATACTAGCTTAATAATATTAAATGTTTAATGGTCATGTACTACCGCGGTTGTACACACATTAATATAACCAGTTGTATACTTAAAGAGTAAATTTACAATTAAATTAATATGATGAAATTATTAAATTATTTAAAACAATTATAATAAAACCAATATTCATGACAGAAATATAGTTTTGACATAATGTATCGCTTGTCAAGTAGTAGTAGTAGAAATAGTAGTTTTAGTGTTACAACTAATCAAACACAAGCCCTTTAAGATATTAAGTATGCATATATGTATGTGTGTGGTGTGTGTGTGTATTTATTTGAGGCTGTGTTAGTTTTTCGAACCTCAGAGTTACGCCACAATACGTAGTAACAAATTCTTAATAATAGTTCGAATACAGTGACGTCAATGCATAATTATTTATTTGTAGCCTATGGTTAATAATAATACTTTCATCATATATATTTATTACATATATACACAACCAAGGCACTGTTCACTGTTCATTTGTTTATAAGCAAGTCATTTGTTTAAAGCACGTCGATGAGTCTATAGGCTACCGATTAAGGATTTTTATTACCGATTGAACAACAACGGGTTAAGAATCTTATATTTTTATAAAGAAATGTTTCGTTAAGAATGTCATAAATATTATCATTAGCAAAGCATTTGTTACTTATGTCTAGTATTATTCAGTACTACTTATTTCTGTTAACAACTTTTTGTATTATATTAACAGAAAATTTTAGGAATGTGTCTCTTAAACTTTTTTTCAACATTATTTATTTGAATTTTCTATTCGTAGCCATTTGGACAGTCAGTTAGAACATGTACCACCGTCTGCATTGTTGCAAGGACATACTGCATATTGTTAAACTCTATATCTATAAACAGAGAGAGAATGCACCATGACCTGTAAACATCGAAGTTACCAGTGGCATTGGTTTAAATCTCAAATTTTAAACGTATCACTAATATAACTCTACCGTTAATATTTTGAATAGTGAGCACCAAACATTGTACTGGTAATAGCTATTATAGAAATGTCCACCTAATGGTTTTAATGTGCGATCCCCCGAATCCCTGGAGCTGTAGGTTTGATCCCCGGCTGTACACCAATGGCGTTACTGTTCAATGTTTGTGTGATAGAACACTCGCTCGTACGGTGAAGGAACACATCGTAAGGGAAGAACACTTACTCGACTATTAGAAATTATCACGGAACATATACAGAAATCTAAGATTCAGACCTAAAAGGTTGCAGCGCCATTGGTTACCGACTTTTCTTCTCATATCTACTAACTTAGCTGTCATTTAAATCGCCTGAAATGTATAATTATGTTGAATTTTCTATTCGTTTTAGAGTAAATATTGAAAATTATAAACGTAGATTATGTGTAATAAATAAGTCGATTTTGACTCTCAATGTCTTAATTCCAGGCCTTTGTTTCCATGGGGTCATTCCTCCTGTCATTTAGTGCTGGAGCAACTGCTGGAATCTCAGCCATCATTATACCGCAGCTGTTACATGAGGAAGGAAGACATAAATATAGTACAGAGATGATGTCCTGGGTGGGTATGTATTGTAATAAACTGGCAATATTTTCTACTGAACATTGATTGCTTTATCTCTGAACTCTATTTACATGTTAACATATGCTATTATATTATCTCTTGTACAAGTACTACTCAAGGTAGTGGAAATGACAACATATATTATAAGGGCATTGGCCAGTGATAAATTTCTGAATCGATAAAAACATATACATGTGACATTTTTAATTAATTTACTTAAACATATATGTGAATGACACAAAAACTTCTTTTCAGCGGCCATGTCTTCATTGGCTCTTCTCTTCGGTAACATGATATCCGGATACTTAATGGAACGTTTTGGCAGAAGAATGTCTCAAATCATCCTCTCAATGTTCTACATTAGCGGCTGGCTGATCATTGGATTTTCAACGAACATCTACTTCATGCTAGTTGGGAGATTTATTACAGGCTTTTGTCAAGGGTGGCTAGGCCCATTAGGACCTGTATTTATTGGAGAAATAAGTTCACCAGCCTACAGAGGTCTATTCTTGGCTGGCCTGTCCTTGAGCATTGCATCTGGCGTGTTCATGTCGCATTTGTTTGGAACCTTCCTTCACTGGAGTCACGCATCAATTCTGTGCGCGCTGTTTCCGTTGCTCGGATGTGTTACTCTATATTTTTCACCCGAATCGCCTTCCTGGCTTGCATCTAAAAACGATATCGACAAATGCAAGAAATCATTTTATTGGTACAGAGGAAATAGTTTAGTGATGCAAAACGAGCTGGACAAAATGCTAGCCGAATACGAGAAGAAAAAAGAAGTGAAACCCAAGTGGGAAACTTTGAAAGATAATATACAGAAACCAGAGTTTTGGAAACCTCTATGTATAATGATTGTATTCTTCATAGTCACACAGTTGTCTGGTATCAATGTCATATGCGCGTACACAACAGACATAATGAAAGTGCTGATAGGAAATAATAAAAACACGTACACAGCTATGTTAGCAACTGATATTTTACGAGTAGTAGCCCTAATTTCAGCTTGTATCCTCCTTCGTAGAATAGGACGCAGACCGTTGGCTATATTTAGTGGTGTGTTTACAACACTATCCTTAATAACACTATCCATATATTTATATCTTGTAGAAAAGAGGATTATAAGGCATATATCACCGCTCATATCATTAGGATTAATGGCTATATACATTGTAGTATCTAATTTAGGTATATCACCTTTACCGTGGAACATGGTTGGCGAAGTATTCGCGTCAGAAACAAAAGGATTAGGTTCTGGTATTAGTGTCATGATGACTTCTATGGCCTTCTTTGGAACTGTAAAAACAGCGCCCGCCATGTTTCATAGTATAGGACATCACGGCACCTATTTGTTCTATGGCTTATCTACTCTCTGTGGTACGGTCTTCTTATACTTCTTCCTTCCTGAAACCAGAGGTAAAACTCTATTACAAATAGCAGAACATTTTAGGTACGGAAATAAAGAAAAAAGTAAAGAATCGAATAATCACTGCGTATAATTAGGTTTAAAGAACCGCTTTATGTCAGTGTGATAAGATAACACGAAAAGCAGGTCAATAGTCTTACGTAATAGGATTCAATTCATCAATGTGATAGTTCCAGTACATTGGGCTATAATGAATAATTGTTATCATAATTTAAATAATAAACTAGATATGGAGTAATTTAGGGAGCGTTAGGTGTAACTTTGTCACACAAATTGTCTAAACTGCCAGTAATGATAATAACAATTGATGATAATAATCTACTTAACCTCATTTGATACCTTTCTTGTAGATTTCTTTGAGAAACATTAAAAACTCAATACATAGATAACTTTAGGTAGCATGTAATGGCCGACTGTTTCCATATGGAAACAAATTAATTAGGCGCAAAGTAACTCTTGTGGTTTCTGGTAGAATGACCAGCCCTGTGATTCTGTAACTCACTTCACGACTCACACAGCGGTTTTCGCATCGGCGGTCTCTCTCAAATCAGTCGTTAAGCAGTCATTTTATGATTTGGCATTCTGATAAACAATAAAGTACAAGCTCCCACCTTTTCAAAATGCCAAATCATAAAATGACTGCTTAACGACTGATTTGAGAGAGACCGCCGATGCGAAAACCGCTGTGTGAGTCGTGAAGTGAGTTACAGAATCACAGGGCTGCGCTGTGAAACATGTCTGCTCCACAGCATAATGCTGCGCCAGGGCCAGCTACAACCACAGCACACACACATAAGTGTGTAATGTGTATGTATGTAGCTTATTCATTTTTTTTCTTTCCATAATTTTTTGTTATTTTTTTTTTGATGGTTATTTTTTTGTGTTTCTATGTGCGTGTTTTGTTAGTAATAAAAGTTACGGTACGTTAGTAATTGGAAAAGTGCACGTTGTATCGCCCCAAGTGTTTACGGATGCACCGTTGCTAATAAAAACAGTAGACAATTTCACAGTCCGTTTAAGATGGACAAGTGGCACGCTTCTGTTTCAACAAGTTATGAATTTCTTCCTGTTGTGACACGTGGGTATGACCCGAGAGATTCGCATCTGCAAGGATTTTTTTCTGAAACACGCCGTTTCCCACGTTACACGTTGGTACGCGACCTGTTTTTGTGCACCACAAAAAGTGAGGGTAACATCTGGAGGTGTGGTTATTTTTGGAGTACCATTTGAGAACGAGGAAGTAAGAATTATACCCAGCCGTATATCAGTCAATATATCAGTAAATATTTACTAAGTAATAACTGCTTCATCTGTACTTGATCTTATAATTAAGATTCTGTCATTTTATCAACGTGTAAACAGAAAGTAAAATTATAAAAATAGATTAGTATTTATAGATTAAAAATAAGAACTATTATGATTATAGAATATTAGTTTCTGTTACAAGTTTAAAAAAACTGATTCAATTATATCTAATTACACTGTTTGCACATACTATTAACCCGTACACAACACAATAAAGAAAAAATTAAAGAATAGAAATAACAACAATGACCGATAAACAGGAGAAATTTAAAAAATAACACACAAATCTATATTTTTTATTAGTCATAAAGTACGACGTACATCTCTAGTGCCTGTGTTGGCACTTATAATCAAAGGCTCTTAAATAATTCCAATAGAAATTAGCGTAATTTTCATATCAAGCAGTTCCGGGCGTTCATTTGTTTATTGTTCTGTGAACCACTTGCATATCATATCAGTGTATGGGTCAAAATGAATATTGAAGAGACACGTGTCGGAAATGCTGCACGTGGTTTCAATTAGATTGAAAAAAATGTTGTCTAGAATAAAAAGCCTCACCCCTAAATGGGTGGAGTCGTTAATAAAGGTCTTATCATAGAACGTATATTTTGACCTCTGTACACTAAACATTGTATGATTTTATTACCGTCTTAAGTAGTCAATTTAATGCTTCGTTTGTGATATTAAAATTGAGATTTTGATAATGCGTGAATTGAAATTTAATTGTAGACCAATAAATTATTCTAGTAGTAATAGCCAATAATTAGCTGTTTGCTTGAGATTTTTATACTATGATGATCTTTATCTAGTCTATAAATTTATACATAAATAAAATTTACGAAATTTATGAGATTTTTATTTCATCTTTTCTAAGTGGTAACTAACATTTGGTACACAAGAAACGGATTTCAAAGTTCACTCTGTAGTCTCTGAACAGTTTTGAATGGTAATATGTTTATAGAAATGACAGAACTAGAACTTGAGTTCAGTGCGCAATATTTTTAATTTTTTTTACAAAATTACAAAAACATAATTTATTAAATAATTTCATATGCAAGTGATTTAACATTTCCTAGATAACCGGAATCATGCTTAAGCAGTGCACACTGCACGTGTTCCGTTTCCTGACGACAGATGTGCCACGCAAAATCAAATATCATTATGTACGTACATAATTGTGTACTTAATTTTTGAATTTAAATTTCGAACAGTAAAAAGAATATATTATAGAATGTAAACCTTGTTTATTTAGTATTGAGTTAAATACTTTATAGTATCTATGCTTATTTAATTTTCTAATTTAAATTTCGAACAGTGCTGCAGATAATAAAAAGGACAACAGTTAATACAAAGTACAGATAAAAACCTAATGGTGTGCTTGATTTACTAATTTAAATTTGGAATAGTTCTAGAGAATAAATAGCACTTATTATATTATTTAATTTTGGGATTTCAATTTCGGACAGTACCTATTGCAGAGAATTTATAGGGCACATCACAAGTCTATCTTAAATCAATCTTTTTACTTTAAACATAAACAATAAACACATAGAGACATGTGTCTATAGTTAGTTCAGTAACACTGACTTTGCAACAATTTTTTACTATAAACTAATTTATTTTTAATTTATTAAACATATGTCTAGCTCCATCCAGGTATAATCTCTACTATTTTTAATTCTCTAAGCAATAAAATAATCATAAAAAAATCTAATATAGTTTTAAACATAACTAATAATATCAATGATTTCATTTGTAACTGTTACAATCGTATTACAATGAATATAAGAATATATTGACCTACGGGGGTCATGTATAATTTTTTTGTGACGTCACCTCCGTGGCCTAGTTATTAAGGTGCTGTACCTTAAGGAGGAAGTTTGATTCCAGCAAACAATAGTTATTTAGGGTCACAGAAGCCGAAATGTAACAGAACAGAATCAGAAATCTCCCTTTGGACTTTTCCTTTCGTTATCAGTTGAATACGCGTCATTAAATCATGTACTAGTCAAACAAAATGATAAAATAAATGGACTGTGTTTCTTTGTGTATAAATGAGGTTAATTTATAGTAATAACTATGAAGGAGGTTGAAAAGATTCATTCATGATAAAGAGAATATAGATGCATCAGTGCCATTGAACTAAATGTGTGGAGCCATGGCCGTCCGTAGACACAATCCGCTTCACAAGACACTTTCTTTTGCGAACTAGCGAATTGTTGCATCAACTCTTTGTGGGTGTCTTCCCTTCGAGATACAACCTTCAATTGTTCAAAGTAAGAGTATACTCATTCCTCAAAGACCGGCAACGCACCCGCTAAAATTTTCCATAGGCTGCGATGACTGTGCTTTTTGGGCGTCCCATACGGTCGTTTGCTCGTTAATTATTATATAACAAAAATACTGTAATGGAAACATCGTGAGGAAAACGGCGTGCCTATCATACAAACCAACGTCAGGGTCAAAAGGTTGATTGCATTAAAAATAATGATTTCAAAACAGAAACAGAAGTCTGAGACCAGAACCTGGATGTAACTATATCATGTCCTATATTAGAATGTTAGTCACTGAACACCTCCTTAACTCTTCTTGCAAAGCCAGTTCTTATCCAATTTTTTCAATTCCATCTAATTGGTATGAGAGTTCTGTCTGAGTACACTGTATCCCTTGTGATAATGACCAGTATCAATAGGGATTGTTACTAAAAAATCTTTACTCGTAGACGTAGGAAACAATAATAAATAAAATAAAAATAGCCTTTATTCGAGTACACTATAACTACAGTAAGTCCATGTCTTTTAAGTTTTACACTAGTAGGTACTCGACCGTCGATCGAGTGAAGGCCTCCTCCAGATTCTTTCACTTATCTCTATTTATAGCGACAATTTTCCAATTTTTCCCCGCTATCCCTATTATTTCATCTTCCCAAGTTTTCGGTGGGCATCCTCTCTTTCTTCTTCCCCCTGGGCCCTTCCAAGTAAGGGTCTTTTTGACCCATCTGCCATCACAAATGCGGCCAATGTGACCGGCCCATTTCCATTTAAGCCTTTTTGTATAAGTTTGAGTCTTTTATTTTTGTACGACTTCGTATCACCTTGTTTTTTATTTTGTCTTTTAGTTTCAGTTGAAGAATGGAAACAATAAACATCTCAATTGTAAGTCTTTCCTCCAAATTTCGATTTTGTTCCCTTTAGAGTAGAGACTCTTGGGCCGTGGGGTTCAAGTGCACAGGCGCTAATTAAAGATTTAAGTTGGCGCCTGGTAGATGGTACCGGTGACCCAAGAGCTGGTTTTTTCCTCGCTCTAATAAGTATCGCAATACAGCGAGGAAATGTTGTATTACACTGTCAAAGAGCCAATTTTTTTTTCTGTTTGTATTTTTCTATTTATTAATTTTAATTATTATTACTAAGGTTAACAATATTGTAAATATTGTATATTTGTGTGTTGGAAATAAATATAAAATTACGTTTACTTATAAGATTACTATGTATGATGCAACTTTTTGTGAAGTTAGGTAAAAGTTATATTCCCATGAGTCTTGTCTGTTCCGACATCTGATTTTAATTAGTCTTTAAGCAAATGAAAATCATTCAAGTGCTTTACGATTACCATACTAGATACGTTTTTAAGTGTTTCGCTAAATTTCCCAGAAATAACATTGTCTCTAAGCACTAAAGTTCAACCATAAATATCGTTGGTATATGTGACAAGATTTTCGTACATTTTTATTTATAATCAAAGAATGTTTTTCAGATATTTTACGTACCCAAAAATGTTTATTTTACAATTAAATTACATATCCATACCTTGTACTTACTTTTGAACATTAACAGGAATTTATAGATATCCCCCAATTCGTATACACTCCACTATTGGTGATAAACGTGGAAAAATTGTGTGTTTATATACGCAATACAAAAATGTTCCTTTGTTAGCTCATACATAAATTCGTAGCGCGAATCTAGATAAATCATAATCTTATATAAACAAAGCAATTATAGATGATTAAGTTTTCGTAAACAGTAATAATCGTTGATCTCGTCAAACATGTCACAATATTGACAAATTAAGTGTTAATTAGAGTAGTTTCATCGAATAAGTTAGTGGTCGTTCGACTTGCTACGTCATTTGTATAATTACCAATTGTAATTACAGTTCAAACTCTACATTTAAATTAAAGCATATGCCACCGTGACTTTTGCTTGTTCTGGAGTTAATTTAGTTAGGTTTTTGTATGCCATATGGCGGCAGTATCACGAATACCGTATGGTACGAGAGCACTGTCGGGATTCGGCGCAATTTCACTGTCGAGCATCTCGAACAATCTGGCTTTGCGTCTGTTACAATAAAAACAGTCCGTTTTTTGTGTTCCTCAACGTATGCTGAGTGTCCTTGGAGTTAGTGGGATAAGTGTTTTAAGGGTTAATATAACTTTTGAAGTAAAACTTCTTTAGGCGCATGAGGGTACAATTTTTACGGAACGTCACGAAGATGTGCAGCGTTTTTGTCGAAGAAAAGGGAGAGAGCGATTGAGACCGATTGAGAGAGAGTGAGAAGGGTGAATTACCTTATAGAAATTCTATTTTTAAAATTAAAATTTCGTAAAGAGAATTTATGAAATTTTTACATCTCAAATGCCACGTGTTTTTATCATCGAAGAAATAAATTTAAGAAATTAAATTTATTATTTGTATTAATTTTCGTTACTTAATATTTTAATGACAATTAAATTCATGAAATTCCTAAAATATCTTCCTTCTTTCCTCTAAGTATCGGAAATCTAATGTTTTAGATTTGTATAAAGATGAAAAAGAGTTAAAATTCACTTCTGACGTGTACTTTGTAGGCACGCACTTTTTTATTCCGAAGTAAGTAAAATGTTTCGATGCGGTTCTGTCTCTAAAGGGAAAGATACAAACTTTATGACTTTTTTTGATGAAAGTTCATATTAGCCATATTAGAGAGAGAGCCATATTATTTCCTGTACATTTTGTACAATTTGGAGTGTCATCCCTAAGGTTGTAGGTTCGATCCCCGGCTGTGCACCAATGGACTGTCTATGTTCCCAACTAAGCGAATCTCAAACGGTGAAGGAAAACATCGTGAGGAAAACGGCTTGCCTTGGACACAAAAAGTCGGAGTGTGTCAGGCATAGGCGGCTGATCACCTACTTGCCTATTAGATTGACAAATGATCATGAAACAGATACAGAAATCTGTGGTTTAACCTGTGTCTATATTTATTTTTTATAGAAACAAGCGAAAGTACTAAAGAGGTATTACAATGAAGGCCTTTATTTTATAATAATGGGCATAAAAACCAGAGATTAGAAACCCGGTTCCAAATATAAACACAAGCAGCGTTGCATAAAACGTAAAGATTATAAACGTCATCCTAATCTGTGAACACGTGGATATCATACTTTGTGCGAGTTGAAATGTATTGTTCGTTAGGTTCGGTAGTTTCAAAGGTAGGTCCATTTTTTGCCGGTTCCCATGAACCCTGCGACAATAGATTCGACCTCGCTGAAAGACTCTACGAAGATCCACGCAAGAATAAATATTACCTAACAATAGGGTAGCTAGCTTCTTTGACTTTTAGCTTCGTAAAGTGCGCTCAATAATATTGATACTTAGTTTATGGTTACTAAACTTTTTCTTATGACTATTGGAAGTTGTTCAATTATATCTCATTTATACAGCGATAAATAAATTGTATCAATAAAGTCAAAATCGCCGTGAAATTGATACCTTCATAAAGAACATACCACGTTTTATTTTAATATATACGTATACACTGTACATTAATTATGATAATTTATACATGATATCACAAATTGACTAACGAAAATATTTTATTTCTATTTTAAATAATTTGCTTAAAGTATCAAAATTTTGGTTCCATAATACCTTTGACAACAATAGAGTAGTGTCCCGTAACGGACTTTTTTTAACGAGAATCAATCAGGATATTCTGAAGAGTCGTATTCCATGTATGCAAGTTAAATTTGTAGGTATTTTCCCACGAAATTTTTCTACATAAGTCTTTCGTACCTACTTATATTTCCTAAAAAATAAAAAAAAATCCGTTAATTTCACCTTATATCAGTTTCTAATGTCTATCGCTTAAGGAAAGTAATAACAAGGAGTTTTGTACTAAAAAACAATGTATGTCATTGTTTTTTTTATATAAAGCCCCTTATCTGCAGATCTGTGGCTGAGAAGATAGACAGCATCCCTAGGAACTTTATTTTCTTAAATTAGGTCTGGTGGGCTTGCCGTCTCCCGCCGGGCTACTCCGGAAATGTCCTCATGATATTTATAAGCGAGTTGGAACCCGCTGGTCAGCTGGATCCACATCACCTCTTGTGCTCATCATACAGACATATTGGACAATTCTGTGGTAGAATTTTTCCAGTTGCGATCTGTGCTCGAGCAATATGTCGACGGGATACCCTCAAGTCAGTCTCGAACGCCAGATCGCACCTGGATCTTTCGAAAGTCGGACTACAAGTAAATGACCCATTGTTTGATAGGTTCTTTCACTCGTACCATTACTTTACACATTTAAATATAATAACAGAGGTTAACTACTTAACTTTTTTTTAAATATTTGGGCACATTTATTCTAAAAGAACACAGGAGTTATAAGCACTGAATATTTGTTAGTCTGATTCTTAAAGTATAGTACGCAACAAACGAATTTGAGAATAAATTTGTAAGTATGAAATTTTGAAGTATTATAATCATATCCTCGCTATTTAATATTTAAATAGTAATAGTGTGTATTTGATATGTATGGCAATGCAGAGAAAGACGTGAGTCTTAAATAAATACTTTATATGGTTATTACTAAGGATTTCGAACTAAGCACAGATTTAAGTTAGCGCCTGGTAGATAGTACCGGTGACCCCAGCTGATCCTCGCATTACAGCGAGGAAATGCTGCCAGCGTTAAAGGTACACTGCCATAGGGATCAAACTCTTTAAATTTGTTTTAAATTTCTATTTATTAATTTTTAATTATTATTATTACTATGTTGGTTAACAAAATTTTAAATGCTGCATGTATGTTTAGTACTTTAATTTCGTAATATCCGTTACAGTACAACAAAGGTATTATTCAATATAATAAGCATAATTGATCAAAAGCATCCATTGATAATAAAAAGTCTTATTACAGTTTTGTTTACAGATTGTATTAGTAGCTCAACCCTAGTTTTTGTGGATGGCTACCTCTAATTACAAGGAACAGCGCCTGACGAATGAAGCGGAAAATATTAAAATGGAAGCCAAAATAGCGTGCCGCGTGTTATCCCCGTGAAATATTACAAAAATGGAAAAAACTCCTTTCAAAATAAATTAAAATTCTTGCACCCGGAAGCTTGATGTTAGAAGGCAAGAAATACGATTTACTTTTAAATTGTTGACATACCTTGGAATTGCTATTTTTGCGTCATATTAGTTTAGCGGGCTTAAACGTGAATTTATTACATTATTTACTTAGTTTAGCGTCTCAAATGATTTATCGCTGTCGTAGTTGAAGAGATGGTCGCGTTTAAATTCAAGAAATTCGTTTTAAAAACTGTCTGAAATCCAAAATACTTTACTATTTAAAAATGTGAAACAAAATTTCTGTTTCGTTATTTCAACAGGATATAAAACTCGTACGGTTTATATTCTAATATAGTTAACGGTTGTTTCTGAAAGGGTAAGCTAAATGAATTAAAAGAGATAAATTAATGTACGAAACATACCTGAACCTTTAGATGAAACCAGAAACGGTTGCATATCTTCAAAACTCGATCCCAAAAATTGTAATTCGTTTGTTCGCTCCCTCGATTGGTATTTTTTATTAGGGGTAACAGCGCATTACAATCATAATAGCAACACCGCCGAACCGTTAACGGACTTAAAGTCGGGTTGCATGATTTTAATCAGGGTTTAGTGCTTTTTAAACGAAAGTTATGTCTGGGTTGAACGCTGTCGGATCCAGTATCCTAGTACTTCGAAGATTATTTCGTGAACTGTAATGTTAATGTTCTTTATTAAAAGAAAGCTAAATCAATTTAAAATCTTCGAGTAGTTTACTTAATTGTTTTTGCACTACTTAATGTCAAGTTATTTATAGGATAAATGAAAACATGAAGTATAACCGATAATCAAACTTTATTTAACCATTAATTAAGAATTCCGTGGAACGAGTCAGTCGGTACTCACAAAGGAATAAGTAGGCTCAAAAATTTGCCGTATTACCATAAGGGTTTTGTTTCAAAGGATTTACGGAGATGTGTCGTTAATGACGTGATTAAGATTATCAGATTACAAACATTAAGAGGGTCTAGTCTAATAAATAAATTAAATTTAAGGCATTTAAGCTAATATTATCTAACATCACATTTTAAAGGCACAATAGAAATTCGTTTGTATCATAAGTGCCCTATACACTCGTCGTTTTAAGAACTTTAATCTAAGAGATAATGTAAATAAAAATTGAATTTACAATTATGCTAGACGCAAAGTCTACTTAATCTAAAGATATGACCGTTACAGAAACACCTTGCGTTCGCGTCGAACATCGACTTTGGCACAGACAGCTGTATGTTTAACCACATAACTACTTATATACAACATGCAACTATAAAATTCTAATATCCTAACTAGTTAAGGTTTATTTTTAGATAGACTGCGCGCCTGTCTTGTTTTTTCCTGCCACCATTTAAGAGTTTCTTCGAATTGTTCGCGGTCTTCGGGTGTCACTTCTGGAAGGTGGATTTCTGGAAGCTCTTTCTTCAGTTCGACGCCATTGTATGGCGGCTCTTCAACAAAGGGTGTCTCCTCTTTGAATTTGTACTGGCCGAGAAGTAAATCGGAGTTGATAGAATCTAGTAAAGGACCTTCATCGTAATTAGGCTGGATTTGTTGGTGAATCACGTCGACGTACTTGACATCGAAATCACTTTCACTTAACTGAACTTCGGACTCACTGCAATAATTTTGTTCAGGAATGACTGTGAACTGCTCAGCGGAGTTCGGGAATTGAAAGTGGCTGTCCAAAAGATGCTGGTTCATTTCGTCTTGGGCGAGGAGATCTGATGACGGCGTCAGGGGCTGTCCATTATCTTCCTCCTCATACAATCGCGGTGTGGATACCAGTTGAAACGCTTCAGATGTCTGCAAGTCGACATACTGTTGGGCTGATATTTTATGCAACGAACTGTCGAGGTCATCATCTTCTAAATCCTCATCCTCTAGAGCGGGGGAGTTCAAACAGAAGTAGCTTCGTTCTTGACTATTCTCCCGAGGCGAAGAAGACGCTGGAGAAGGAAACGATTCCATTGATGGATTTGATAAGTTTTCTTTATCCGTGTGTCCAATATTCAGTAGGCTTTCAAGGTTTCGTATATATTCCACGGCCATACGTAATGTTTCCACTTTACTGAGTTTTTTGTTTGGTCCGCGGTTCGAATTGGCGTTTTCGAATGCCGCCGCGACCTCCTCTGGTATATGTCGGCGTAAGGCGGCAAAACCGTCATTGACTTGACGTACTCGATTTCTTTCCCGCGCATTTCGTCGCGCTACGGCGAGCGGCGTAGCACTTCTTGCATCCTCAGACACATTGTTGTTCTCGCGGTATTTTGGACGTTTGGCCAACCCGTTATTGTTCTCTACGGTGTTCACTAATGAAGACACTGACACTGTGTTCGACTGGAGTTTTTGTTTCTTCCTAACAATGACGATTTCACGTCTAACATTGTCGTTGTTTGTTATGTTCACTGAATTGTTCACAGATTCTTGTAGCACTTGCGGCTTGAGCGGCGAATTGCGGAAGACAACGACCCCGATGGAACTCATGTTGGGAAACTATTTTCACATATTATTACTGTTCTTCCTTGTTAGTTCCGGTTGTGGATAGAATTAAAGTACTGTTATTACTGGGTTGGAGTTATTTGTGTGGCGTCAGAGCGCCGTCCGTCGCGGGAATGGCGCGTGCCGTTCGTCCGCACCTGGGGTGGCTCGCGGCTCACGGGGGGATCAATAGGGGTAGGTACTTACGTTTGCTAGTTGCACACATGCTTTTTAAAAGGGCGGCTTGGGGAATCGTTTCGGCTCATATTTTTATTAATTTCTACTTTGACCTAAATGTACGACATTAAAGTTGCGATTTTTAGAATTAAAGCACTTAATTTTAGTTCTTATACATAGTTCGCGTCCAATAAACTCGGTGACGCCCCGTGTCTTCTTCGTTTGCATAAAAAATTGTTTTAAATTGAGGTTTAAATTTTACAATCTTGTTTTTGATTTGATTCTTATTTTTCACTAAATGAACTATGCAACATACGTGATACTGGGAGATAGATAAGCATATATCAAATGTACCAGTTTTCAATCGTGTTATACAATAATATTTTATACAATCAAAACTGGTTAAGTTGCATGAACCACAACGATTCCCCAAACGTATTTCTCGTATTCGATACTTTTCATGGGGTGTCGCACCCAACTACGACTGTGAAAGTGTGGGTAGCACACACATGTAAACAATCAAATGAATTACACGTAATAATATGATTGTGAGTAACAGGGATAAACCGTTCGCGTGTTTCATCGCCGCCTGCGCAGGGTAAGTTTGCAAGCTGTTTTAATTTATAAGATTAAAATTACATACAATAAATACCTTAACATATTATAATACGTTCGAAGCCATGTAAGCCATGAAATAAATAAATGAACTATCTATATTGTTATTAAAATATCTCAAAAAATACTTATAAAGTAAATACTACATGAAATCAAAGTCTAGAACGGTGATTACCATTTTATCAAAACTATAATACAAACCAGTTTAATTAAAAAAATGTATAAAGCTAATGACAGCGTTTCCCGCCAAATCATATTTTTTACCATAGATTATTGTCTATGTGTGCCACGTGTCTATTATAGCCGTGTGTGTACGCCTACGCCAGCTGCACTGCTTGTATCGGCACGCGCTAGTTTATTGTTCAGCTTCTATAGAAATGATAGAAGTTAATCACAGATAAAGTTGAGTAACGGATATTTTTTTAATTTACGGAAATATAAAACCTCCTTATTTATAAACTAAATCACTTTTACGCTTTTTAACTAAGTACTCATACGTCTGTCAGATTCTGTTTACGCGGTAAAAAAGAGAGTTGTCAATATGAATTTATTTTAAGATATACCATGAAATCGTCAACATATTTGACTCAAATGGACAACTCAAAATACTTATAAATAATACCGGCTTTTTAAAAGTAATTTTTGTTTGGAATAATCGTAGGAAGAAACATCCAATGTATCTTACTAGACGTAGAATTTACAGTCTGTAAATATTTTTTCAATTACAACAGTTTTATTAAATTAAATTATAAAACCATGAATGTTGTTAGTTGTTACCTTGAAACATATTAAACATATGTTGAGGGAGCGTTTAGCGTGAATAATTAGCATAGTCCTTAATAAATACATTTGGGATTTGGTGTTGAGGTCATGTTGTGGTTGCAAATCCATACAAGAATCTAGTTAATAAATCTAGAAAATAGTGACGGAGTGTTTTTTACCAGTTCTTCCCGTTCATCCTACACCCTCGATTACGTTACGTTCTCCCAATAGACCGTATTCAATGAAGAGCGTTTTGATTCCTCGACGACCAGTCATTTTCCGAGCGGCTTGATCCTTTGCCGTGCATCTGCATCTTCTACCGCATTTACCATGAAGAAAAATCAGAGTTGTTCGGATTAATGCCTGCAGCTGAGTTTCATTACCGGACGTCAAGTCAGAATACCTAATATCCATTTCACCTCAACGTCCAACGTTCCAAAACTAAGCGTTTCTCAAGACAGACTTTGTCGCGCACCACCACTATGTGGAACCATCTGCCGACTAAAGGTGTTAATTCGACTTAAGGTGCTTCAATCAAAGAGCATACTAAATCTTAAAAGGCCGACGATGAGGCCATCAGATGAGTATCCTGCCAGTTTGCTATTAAATAAAACAGAAGAGTAATTTAATTTATTTTTGACGTTGATATCTAATTGTTAAATATTTTACTTTGATAATTTTTAAACAATATGGCAAATTTTAAGGACAAATGAAAGGCAATGTACTTAGTAACACGTACTTTACACGTAGATATTATTTTCATACCTTCACATTATACAAAAATCTATAGACATATTCTAAAGCGCCTGCATTTTTTGTGCAGCAAAATGAATGATAGAAAACTTAAAGACGAAAATCTGAGGAGGCTTTCAATATGTGTATACAACTATGTCTCAAACACTACTATGTGGCATGGAACAGATGTTTCTGCGTACCACACGTGATCGATTTTCTGGTCTAATATAGCGATTACGTTTGTTTTTGAAATCAGCAACTATACTATTGGTTACAACCGGGGTTTGCACTCATGACAAACTTAATCATTAGGCTAAACTTATATATTAGTGTACATTTACTAATGCGATAAAATTTCTAAAGAAAATATACTTAAAATTTAAGCAGCCCTAAATGTATAAATTTTAAAACCTAATTTCAAGAAATCGCTTTTAGTATCCAAATTTAATCCCTCCAAAAGACAAAAATAACAGCAATGAGTTAAGTCTTCCTAATGCAGCAAAATGCATCCTGTAACTCAAGATGAGTTTTTTCGCCGACAATCCGATCAGTAAGGTGAGTGCCGCCATCTTGCGAACATGTGGGAGACGCACCCCATGACCTAATGAGAGCTATATTTAGTTCACCATATGTTAATAGGGTTCTTAGAGGTGTAGCAGATTTAAAAGTCACTGTCAAAACATTCGAACCCTTTCTAGAATATTGCAAGTTTTCATCGAATCTCAGATTTATAAATTACTAGCTGAACCGGCAAACATTTGTTTGGTTCAATAAAAATAACTACATACATATCTACAATAATAAAAATAGTGGTTGATCGTAGAGGGTTGATTATTAGGAGTTGTATGTAATAAATGTCATAAAAAAATAAACCCAAAGACAGATCGAAAAAATAAAATAAAAAAATTTGGGGTGGACACCCCTTATCACTTAAAGATAGAAAGTAGCCGATTCTCAGACTTACTGAATAATGAAAAATTTCATAAGAATCGATCGAGCCGTTTCGGAGGAGTACACGAGAATTTTATATATATAGACATAATTTGTACACTCACCTAAAACATAAGATTATATCCCTTATTTCGTGCACAGTCGACGTGTCATTAATTCTCGGGTAGTAACTGCGGTGATTTCAATAGCAAAAAATGCTAATAAAACTATGCACTGCCTGTGTACACAAATTTACTATGTATTTATACCGTAGTAACTATGATGAAACAAAAATGTTTCTTATTAAAGTGAGGATTTTAAATAGGTTTTTATGGAGCGTAAGATAAAAGTAACAGTTTGCCATTGTTTAATATTTTACTAAAAGTTACATAGTTTTAATGTAATTTCGTCGCTGTAGAATGATAACCTCGTATGTCCAAAGAATCAAACATTACAGGAAACGAAAAAAATGTTTCATTTCGTTAAAATATTATTATGTGTTTTTTGTCCATAGTTTTGAATGGTAAAAAGGAACTATTTATTAATAACATAAACCACCAGTAAAATGACATAAGAGTCTAAGAATACAAAAAAAATGGTTTTTGACATACGAGGTTATCATTCTACTGTGACGATTTATGATAACGAATAAAACTCCTTAGATTTCAATGAGTTCTTATACATTTTCTAACGCAATAGAACTAAACAAAGGAGTCTGCTAACCTGTGCATTTTCATTCAACCAGTTCCAGCTGTGTTTTGAATAGATTCCGCCGGCGATTACCTTCAACTATAACCTATCTCAATACAGGTTGCCTTGAATTTGAGATTTGAACCCCATCCAGACGCATTGTACCTTATAAGAATACAAATAAAAGGGAGCAACTTGTAAATTAGAGCTAAGGTCATCTAATAAAGGGGTTGCATCTAGACTAGAGTGCGCGCTATTTCGTCATGGGGGAATAATTCTAAAGGGCATCCGGTGAATATTGTGCTGATTGTCAATTCATTTTAGGCATTTCAAAGTTGTATAATGTTCGACGATATAACAAAAAATTTAGTTAATAAAATTTTTAATCAAACTGAAAAAAATACTAAAAAATATTGTTGCGTATGTGTATAAAAAGAACTTCTTTGAACGCATGTTTATAATCATAATTTTATGTATTGCCAAAAACAGCTTTCATAACGTATTCCAGGCTCCCGATGTACTGAAAATTGTATCAGGAACCAGTTACATATATTTTGTAGAAATATCGAGAATTAATTACAATAATTTAAATAAATTATGAAACTTATTAAATTAATTTATTATTAGGTAAGGTAAGTATAAATTTATAATATTTTATTGTACTTATGCCACACAATTTAGAATACATTCCACTTCGTGACATTTAGGTGTCAACCAGAAAGAGGCATTTTTTTTAAAAAGGGTGCGTGTACTTATGTACGCGCGTAAGAAGTTCTTTGGCATTATTAAAAATAGTTTTTGATAGCATGCAAATAATTAATTACAATTAAATAATTAAAGACTGGAAAAGGAGTCATTATAGTCAATAAAGTTCAGTTTACATATGAAAAATTAAATGAATAAATATTTATTATTATTCTCTTACATTACGTGTAACATAAATTCTATTATTATTCGAATGTTGTTTTTAAATTATGTCCAATGCCGTAGCATCTTCCGTGGGCAACTTCATTCTGTTAATTTTGTGTCACGGTGCGCACGCATCGTAAAATTTTTCTTTCATAACGCGCCTAAAGAAGTATACTACTACTACTTCAACAATGTGTATTGTAATAAACTTAAATCTATCTGGTTTATACCTGCTCAAAACAATATTTTAATACAAAGTTATTTTAAAAATATTCGATTCGAATTTGTATACAAAACCTGATTTAGTAATATTAAAAATACATAAGTCTTAAGACGTATATTTAAACCTTTATTTGAATTCCTTTTCAATAAAATATCTGGAGCAAAAATAACAAGCATCCAGTGTGCTTTCAATTTGTGGTCCAGACATAAAATGCTTTTCAAATCCATTGTTTCTCTCTAGACGGGACGCAACTTGCCCCCTTCCTTTGGGACCTTCGGAGCTGCATTCGTTTTCAATATAGTGACGAAATACAAACTTGTTTTTTCTGTGAGTATATAAATGCCAGAGCGTTTTATGATTTATACCATTGGAATAAGGATCGATAATTTTGAGTGTTGGTACGGTCTGAGGACGGGTTCCATTCAATTATTTAGCACTTCTCAATAGTAAAACCGTTACTCGCAAAGATTTCGCTATGGGAATACTTTTGAATATTGTGTGAGAAAGCGAGTATTATTTTAAGACAATTTATATTGAACGTAAACTTGATTGGATAAACGATTTGTGAGATTTTTTAAGACTAGTTTTTGTATCCAATTGATTTTTATTTTGATCAATGGTTTGTTCGATAAAAACCATAGAGGCAGCTGTTCATACGTATACATTGCTTCTCTTTCTAACAGTGCATTTTGAGTATAATGGAAAGAGAGGCAAGAATATGTAGGGATGAAGTGAGGGTGCCACGTGAACACGAATAATGGCAATATGAACGCACACATAGATATTACAATCCCCTTTTATTTTATCGATTGAAAAGGGAAATCTTTTAAATTTTCGAATGATTCTTACTTTTATTTTCATTTTCCAATTAATTATTGTTATTAATATAAAGAAGGCTATACTTTCAGACAGAGCAAATATTGCTGTATGTTTCTGCGATAAGTGAGTTTCTGTTAATTTTGGGCGTTTGATCTGCTATCTATTTTTTTACTAAATAAATTACAAATAATCAACGTATCAAATCAATGAAGACTTCAACTCACCGTTTAACTCTCACAATGTATTTATTAACATTAATGAAAATAATTATTATTCTACAACAATCTTCTTACTTATTGTAATTTTGTTTATTACTTTTCAGAGGTTTCCGTTTTTATTTAGTTTTAGTTCTGTTTGCCGTAGCTGTGTTTCGTTTCCTTGTTTGTAATTTTTATGTTCTAACTAGCAAACCCGGCGAACTCCGTTTCGCCACCAGATGGCTTCGTTTTATGTAACATTTCGTTTGGTGATCCCGCTTTTCTGTTGGAATTTTTCCTACATTTTCTTTGCTATAATCCTCACGGAGCCCGAGACCTTTCCAACGAATGCAAAACCGTGGAAATCGGTTGGTGCGTTCTGTAGTTATAGCGTCAGGAAAGAAAACCCGACTTATTTTTATATAGTAGATTTAATATATGTGTGTAAAATTTGTAACGTCATATTTTCTTGTATTTTTAAGTATGCATGTTATTCTAAAACTTTTTTTTATAGAATAGGGTGCAAAGGGACAGGAGGGTCACCATGATGCTAGGTGATACTGCCGCCCATGGACACTCTTAATGCCAGAAGGCTTGCGAATGCGTTGCCGGCCTTTTAAGAATTTGTACGCTCTATTCTTGAAGGATGATAAGTTGAATTGGTTCGGAAATACTTCAGTGGGCAGCTGGTTCCAACTTATAAATATCTATCGAAGAAATTCTGTAGCAATGCAAACCCATACAAACCTAAAATTAAGCAATTCGCTTAACAATTTGGTTAGTTGCACAAAATGAGGACCATTAACTAATATCATCAACTTCCGATTTAGAAAAACAAATAACATCTCGTATTACACTACTTAAACTGTCGTCAGCCGCCACCCACGGTTTTTTGGTTTTTTAAACAACTAAATAGATTTCCTGTTACAAAAACATTTATTGACTCCAGAATTTAGTTCCCGAATGTCTTGTTCGAGATGAATGATGGATTTCGAATGACTCTTGATCTCTTGACAGAATGACGCTTCCGATTTTGATGGGAATAATGATGATAAAGAAATATATTCAAATTCTTTGAGGATACAAGAACCGCTTAAAGAATTTTTAATATTTATTGTAATGATATTTAAGAGTTTGAACGTAAATCAAAAGTAGATAGACCTTAATAATTATATCACAGTACTAAATCAATAGACATTTGAATTTAGAATACAATCGACAGTGTTTCATTGGGGATTAAACACCTACAGTAGTTTATAAATTTGATAGTCTTGAATTTGGACGATAAAGAAAACGTAATATTAAATTATACGTAGTGCGAGAAATCAGGACCCAATTGTTTTTATGAATTTTTTAAAACGGTTGAAGGACTGGCTTCTAAACACATCTTATGCAGAGTTGGAGATGCTTTTGAGATCTATCATATCACTCATTCACACATGCGTGTTACGCGTATTCTGTTAAATTTTAATTTTTTTTAATTAGAAAAATTAATTGTGTATAGTGTTAAACTAATATGTGTGTATGTACTCATATGTATTTATCACACATTTTCATTTTATTTTATTTATAAAAACTTTAATTTATTAATTAACAACTTATTTATTACCTCTGAATAATCATAGGTTTACTTCTTTACACCTCGTTGATTTTGTTAAAAGTTAATCTATGAAGTACGACTTTGCGGCTTATATTTGCAGCATATCCGTCCTAATCTATTTATACAGACTATATTCGTAATAGATACTTTAATCAATAGAATTAAGACCTACCTCATAGATATTCCCACATAAATTTACGCTACTTGATTTTTGTGCTTATCTGTTCATCAATGTAAGTTTTATACCCAATATATCAAATTTACAAGAATTTAGAATCGAGCTGATGGTGCGTGGGCAGCGATGTTAATCGGCGATCTTTTGTACGAATCGGTTAAACGGTTCACCGGTTATATCATATTAATCATATCAAGTTCATTATTTGGTGTTGGTTGATGTTTCATTTAGGTAGAAACTTTGACGTTTTGACGACTTTTTTATCAACCATTTTTTTATAAAACAAAATATTCACTATCGATACTTCATACTTTTACTTACAATTTTAAAAATTTGTAACCTGTTTATTAATAAAGTTTGATCAATAATCTGTTAATTGAATATGCATAAGTCAAGTAAAAGAGACAAGCTGTCCACGGCATTCCCGTGAATATAAAGCCCCCACCAGGATTCCCTAAGTTTTTTATTTATGAAATAGGAGGCAAACGGCAAAGGCTCATATTATGTTAAGTGATATCGCCGCCCATGGACACTCACATACCCAGAAGGCTCGCAAGTGCGATGCTGGCCTTTTAAGAATTGGTATGCTATTTTCTTGAAGGACCGCTTTCTAATTCAATACTATACGAGGAAGTTCCATACTCCTTAGTCACACAAAACCTTTGTAAAATACTAATAATAACTGCCTTTGAAAATGTCTGATATACGTTTCTAAAGTATGTTGTGTGAGTGTGTATATATATAATGTACATTATGCAAGCTATTGGCAAAAGTAAAATTATCTTATCGCTTTAAGAAGCAACTAAAAGGTCTGCAAAGTTTACAGTTCTTGTGAAATGTACAAACATAATAAAATCAAATAAGCACAGTTTTTTTTTTAAACTAAAATGGTGTAAATTTATTTGAAAGCACTTTGATCTACAGAGTTAAAATACGTCACGTTCCCTGTCAAAAATAGTGTTAAGGTAAATTTCATAGTTTAGTGCTTGAAATTTCCCCAGGTACAGAAGATCTCGATCTCCAACAAAGATGTTATCGTTTTCGTAAATTATTAAAAGGATAGATACTAGGACTACCGTGGACACAGCTTTGATTTACGGGAAATAAAATTTGGGTTGTCCCTGCGCAATTAAAATATTTAAAGAAGCTCCCCACAGTGGGTGGTGGGCGACAGTTCTCACAAACCTATTAAATATAATTCTATTTGTTTTTTTACGCCGTGTTGATTTACTGTTGCGGACATTCGGTGTCTTTTGACGTTCGAGTGATTGGCGGCGCCTGTATTGTTTATAATAGATTGCATAGATGGTAAATGAAAGTTTTCGTTTGTTTTTGTGTATTTATACAAGATCCACAGTGTAAGTGTCATCTAAAATATAGGTTTAGATCAGTGTTTCATAATGTTTTTGGCCCACCTTAGTCTTTCTAAACACATTTTTTTATATTAAAAAAAATTGTTGACTAAAGAAACTTTAATGATAGGTTGGAAGAAATCACTAGGAAGTTGTTATCGAAACACAGTTAGTAAATGTTCAAAACAAATAATGTAACGCCGAAATTCGAATTCCAAATAACTTTAATAAGTTTTGAAATAACCTTAACAATCAAATTGCCCCCTTGTGGGCGTTCGCCCAACGTTGGAAAACACTGGTTTAGATTATAGTTTGCAAGTTCCAGCTAATTTGTTAAATTCTTGTAAAATAATATTACATTATGATTTATTAGATGAACAATTGTTAGATGAAATATTGGTATAAGGTGGTAGGGTGTGAACCAGTTATAAACAGAGCTAAATACGAGTAGATGCAATTGTAGGAAAAAAACAAGTGACGCTACAACTCTTGATTTTGACGTCTGATTTCTTGATTTTTGTTCAAAATAGGTGATCAGCCTTCTGGCTGGCATACGAGAGAGACGTCGTGTCTTATTATTTATATAAACCTTAGATATATTAAAGGCTGAGCAGTGCTGGCCTAGTGACTTCAGCGTGCGACTCTCATCCCTGAGGTGGTTGGTTCGATCCCCGGCTGTGCACCAATGGACTTTCTTTCTATGTGTGCATCTAAAATTCGCTCGAACGGTGAAATAAAACATCGTGAGGAAACCGGCTTCCCTTAGAACCAAAAAGTCGACGGCGTGCGTCAGGCACAGAAGGCTGTTCACCCACTTGCCTATTAGATTACCAAATTATCATGAAACAGATACAGAAATCTGAGGCCCAGACCTAAAAAGGTTGTAGCGCCATTGTTTTTTTTATATTTAAGATTAGGATAGTTAGTTAAGGATTTTGTTTGTGTCCTTTACACCACTAATTAAATTCGTTTAATACGTTTGTAACGTAAAACTTATTACACAGATGCATTTTATTGTACAACAGATAATATTCTCATGTCTAAAGTATTGGAGAAATCCTCTGTAATTCACATTCACAAATACATGTTTAAGCCTTTGTTTCTAGCAAACAGCTATAACTTACAAGCTGTGCCGATAACAGGCAAGTTATGATATCATGACAATTAATTGCCGGTCCTCGTCATTCAAAGAAAACATATAAAGACAGCCGTCCAAATGTCAACATTCATAACCGATCTTATCAAACAGTACACAATAACCATTAAAAAAAATCCTATTATAAACGATATGTGAAATGCATTGTCAGCATGACGCGAACTTCAAATTAATCCAAGGGTTATAATAGTTTTGTCTCAGTGTTGTGACGAACATTTTGTGAGCCCAGCATGTGGTTCGCTAACAGTTCACCGTTTGGAAGCCGCAGTATTGAAGCATTGAATTAGCATAATATTACGATCGTTATTAACCCTTGAGAGCATAAAAGTTTATAGCTCGAATGCGCATGTCATCGATCGGGATAAATTTGCATTAGTGTTTTAAATCATTGCGAACATGCCTCGCTACTTTATCTATTGCAATAACTCGGGGCGTTAAAAAGCCGTGCATCGTAATTGAATAAAATTAGCCAATAAAGCTCGCTTGTCGAACTACAATGGGACACCGCTTTCAATGCTCGTAAAACAGTGTTATTTAGTGGTGTATTCGAGAATCTGCATTTAGAAGTCTCAATACGCCTGGTACATTAACATGTGTTCATAGAAACGCGGGCCGACGATTATTTTACAGATGTGACAACTTACTTGTGGTAACAATGCTTGAAGGAGGCAATGGGCTTGTTTATAGTTTTCGCTGTTTTATTTATGTGTATTTGTTATGGTTACTACAACTATTTTTTCGTAGGATTATATTAAATTACTGATATATCCAAAGTATATCATTACAATTGGATTAAATCCTTTTATTTATAAATATAACTTAAAGTCGTAAAGCAAGCTATTCTACACTTTCTGTCACATTGTATAGTGTTCTTGTTGAAACAGTGTAATTCAAATGATTTAGCTAAGTATAAGAATATATACAAAATCTATAGCTATAAGTTGTTAATAACAATAGTGAAAATTATATATATGGATATGTATATATTTTTATATGTTGTCTCTTCACAGAGACATCATGTAACATTGCGATCTAGCCTAACTTAAGACTAATAAGTAATTTAAGTCTAACCTAATTTACTTACATATATTTAACATAAGAAACTGCAAGTAGTGTTCAATAACACTAATTTTTTTTTTTTTCGTTCGTTAAGGGGAATTCACTCTGTTCTTGTGTTCTATATTTTAACTTACCACTGTTTAGCAATTAAGACTAACCTGCACTAACACTAATTCAGACATTCAAATAGTTTTGTCCTTTTCAATCTTCTCACTAGGCCCGTAGTGTCAATTGAAATAACCATAGACCATTATATTTAATATACGGCAATCATTTTCATTACTAGATTTGACTATAAAATCATAGATTGGGAACAAACAGCGACGCAAGATTCCTTCGGAAACAGATTATAATAATTGCATGGCGAATATAACAAAGTGTATTATTAAAGGCATTTTTCTCATCACATACGTCATTTCAATATTACACTTAAGTACACTGAATTATAAATACACTCATAATTTACGTACAATTGTATCAAATTAGCTATTAAGTGCAGTCGTCGATGACACGCGCGTATCCGCGGGGCATCTCGAAAACAAGAAGTCTTCATCAAGAACCAGTTTGTTTGTTCTCTTTTGTGTGATCGATAAATAACACAATTGGAAGTCGAGAATTTATAATTATAGATACAATAAAACAAAATTTCAAAACGAATGTCTTTTAACACCGCTGGCTATTTCTACTAATTATCTGTTTAGAATTTACATGTTAATAAAAAAATCAATGGCGCTACAACCTTTTTAGGTCTGGGCCTCATTTCTCTATCTGTTTCATGATCATTTGTGAATCTAATAGGCAAGTCATCACCATTCTGTGCCTGACGCACGCCGTCGACTTTTTGGGTCTAAGGCAAGCCGGTTTCCTCACGATGTTTTCGTTCACCGTTCGAGCGAATGTTAAATGCGCACATAGAAAGAAAATCCATTGGTGCACAGCTGGGGATCGAACCTACGACCTCAGGTCTAAGGGTCGCACACTGAAGCCACTTGGCAACGCTGCTCTATTACTATTATACATTTTAATAAAGGGATTACTATAATACCTAGTCAGTGTTTAACAATAGTATTTGGGTATTTTTTTTAATCTAACAAGAGGCAGGAAGCTCACCTGAAGTTAAGTGATACCGCCCATAGACTCTCACATTGCCAGAAGGCTCGCAAGTGCTTTGCCTTCCTTTTAAGAATTGGTACGCTCTTTTCTTGAAGGAACCTAAGTCGAATTGGTTCGGAAATACTTCAATGGGCAGCTGGTTCCACATAGTGGTTTGTGCTCGGCAAAACTGCCTTTAGAAACTGTGGAACGGACGGAGGACGGACGTCGAGGTAATGGGTCCACTGGCGAAATTAAGTGTGTTTAATTCAAAGTCACAGAACTCTAAACAACTTTTAATTGGAAACATAGTTTCTGATATAATAATTAAGTTTATTTGCCTATTCACAATATTGCATGTTACAGGTGTATATGCAGGTATTTACCATCTTTGTGAGAGGGTGGTGCCTATAATAGGACTATGAAAGTCCTGTGTTCACCAGCCTTCCATCGCGGATAGAAAATATACAAAGAGATGAATACTATTACTAGACTAAAGTAACAAACAAAACGATATATACAAATTTTATGCGTACACTACAAGTGTTACGTGTGAAACCACATGCAAAGCCGTAGTTCGATATAAAAGACCTAATTAGACTGCCGCGACATGTCTCTCCTTTGAATAAAACATGTAATAAAGAGGAGAATGAATTATCGATATTGAGTGCACTAAATTAAACATGCAGATGGAGACATCACTAAGATAATTTATGTTGTAAATTTGTCGTTGCCAATTGCCGACAAAGAATAACTTATACGACAACTTAATTGTAACATACTCGTCATATGGGTTCGATATCCTCTGATACAGGTAGGCTGATCCTGGATGGGACAGCTGGAGTCTATGGTGAGCCTCCATTACGTTCAGTCTTGAGCTTCGCATTTTACCTCGTTCCAAGTCCTTCCAGGTCTATTTGACAAATTATAACTTAATTGTAACATACTCGTCACATGGGTTCGATATCCTCTGATACAGGTAGGCTGATCCTTGACTTAATGTAAAATTTAACCTATGTACCCTGGATGGGACAGCTGGAGTCTATGGTGAGCCTCCATTACGTTCAGTCTTGAGCTTCGCATTTTACCTCGTTCCAAGTCCTTCCAGGTCTATTTGGCAAATTATAACTTAATTGTAACATACTCGGCGTATGGGTTCGATATCCGATGATACAGTTGTTGATTGGCTGATCCTGGACTTAATGTGAAATTAAACCTATGACCCCGGGACAGAGGGCATCCACAGTGGGCTTCCATTTGGTCTTGAGCTTCGCATTTCACCTCGCTCCAAGTCCTTCTTTGCCTCATCCGCAACAGTACGTCGCCAGGTTTGCTTGGGACGGCCACTCGTCCGCATTCCTTGCGGTTTCCAACCAAGTGCTGGCTTGGGGATATGATTGGAATCTCTTCGGAGTATGGCCTAACCGGTTCCACTTGCGTCGCTTCTGCGAGCTAATAGTAGCCAGCAGACCAAGCGACGCCTATGGGTTTCTCGTTAGCGCTCCCAAAGTTGCTCGTTGGAGATGTTCTCGGGCCAGTAGATACCTAGCTGATCTATGAGCTATGCTGATCTGATATATGTAAAATTATTAGTCTTAATTAATTAGAATAGCGAAAGCCAGCCTATTTACACAAAACCAAAGCTAATTTATAGAAATAAATGTTTCCTGGAATATTGTGTGTGCCTAGAAAATTTTATTTGACAAGTTTTATCATTCCCGCTTTATATTCTGAAAGTTAAACTACCTCTTCCAGCGAAATTTTTGAAGATACATTGTAACAAGACAAACAATTCACTTTAAGAAATTATTTAAAACTCATATTTATTACGAACGTCCAGTTTGAATTATAATGACGTACCGCGGCTGTAATCATGTCGTTTGGTTTACACATTGCTTCTGCATTTGAGGAATTATGTCCTTACCTTAAACTTGTTCAAATTCCCCTATTCCCGTCTCTCTCAGACATACGAAATAAAAGGAGACAGATTTAACACTTTTGTTGTAAATTTTTATTTCGTACAGTGAAAGATGCTCGCCCGTGGGCTTACTTATAAACGATGATTCCTGAAACCTCAATTTGCAATCTTACATTGGGTTTTGGTACCACACGCCGCGGTATGCATATTTCAATGCTCGATATCTTGTGTGATGTTCATCATTCTTTGGGCCCGGCATTTTGGCATTTCTTAGCCTATGCTTGTTTATTTTATTAAGAATTAAAATATTGAATCTAAATATTTGTTATGAAGTGTATTAAGGAAGCGTTAGGATAACATAAATCTATATATAAAATTTTTTTATGTTGGTTTGTGTACCTACGCTTCAAAAACTCAAAAAGTTCTGCACCGATCGAGCTGAAATTGTATCATAATATAAAATCCGCATCAAGGATTGTTTTTATCTACATTGTTTGTTTTTTTTCCACAAGTATTGCAAAATTAAACTTATATGAAATGTATTATTTGTTTTGTTTCTCATTTCTCAACCATTCAATCACAATGTATCATTGCGAAGCGTGGCGGGGTTAAGTATAAAAATAATAATCACAAAATAATAGCTAATCAAACAGTATTCCGCGTAAAAGAATTATTAAACGTCAAAGATCATAAACTCTCATGTTCGTTACGTATAATTTATGTTTTAAACTAAAACCTTTGTGCTACAGTAATTAATTGACATCCCGATCGTTATTTACTAAACAAACAGGCTGGACTAGGTTTTTTCGCAAATGACATGAGTTTTTGTGTTTCACCTGTTGCGATATTTTCGTTTGTAGTTCTAATCATTTATCAGCACGATCTTAAGAAGAGAATTATGGCATATTTAAACAATTTATTGCTGCCGCAAAACAAGGGATATCCTGATAACTCTGTTCGTTTCCGATAAGGACCTTTAGTTCGCTTGCCGAAAACATTGTTTTTATGACATTTTACGATGTCGCTCTAAATGTTAAAATATCATTTGTACCCATTTTTAAATGAAGTAGGTTTTAATTTGCTAAGTTTTGCGAAGACATAATTGAGTAATGACAGATGCATCGCTGTTTTAAATATATAATGAGGTTTAATGATTAATATTTTATTGTAAATTGTAATATTAACGATATTAGTTGCATACGAATTGTTTAGTTAAGTTGTCTTGTTTTTGTGCAAAATTGCGTTTGACGAATAATTATGAATGGAAATTGTGTAAGGTCAGCATGAAATATAATTCACATTTATCATCACATATATCACAAAGCTATGAATTTATACATTGACTAGAGTCTAGTCAATTTATTTCTAATAAAAATACTTTGAACAGAAGCCTTTGTGGGACGGTCGGCTTATTAAAATAAAAAATCTGTAATTTGATAGTTTTTGCTGACCATGATTATCGCACGCTTTGACGTCTTAATCCAATCAGGAAAATAAGTGATTAAGTTTCAAATAAGGTCGTTTGTAAATGATCCTATGGATAGCTCTCAGTCCGATTAACATTTGACAAATTGAGGTAGGTCCAGGGAATTTTAATTATGGCAATTTGTGTATATTTAATAGCCGTTTATATGAAAACAAAATGATCCAAATACCGTAATGTTTTTAGCTTTATTTTACTAAGTATAAAAATATGCAATCTTTTGTAAAGAAAAGCAGCATTTTATAAGGGATTATAACTTTGAACTGAAAATAATAATAAGTAATGAAAATAGCATTTCGCGTCGCGTATAAATAATAACATTATTATTAAGATGTACATAGGCTAAGCTTTTTTGAAGTAATAACTAATAAAGACAAACTTTCATTTATTAACGGGCTACAGAATCTAGCAATTTATAACTTTAATAAACCATAGACTTTTAACGACATTTCACTTAATATCCTGAAAACTATGCGACCTCTTCTATGGTGCCAATGCGATGCAAATGTCAATTTGACACCTCGATTCAGTTAGGTGCAGGGACGATCTATTCTTGACTTGGAGAATACGAAACTTACTTCTTCAGGTTAAAAAAGGCAATCGCAATTAATTATCAATTAATAATCTGTTTCGTCTATACTAATATTATAAGAAGATTATTTCACTATTAGAACCCTACGTTATTAATAATGAACATAGGTTAGGTTATACAATAACTTCAAAAAAGTATGGGTACGTCTAAAAAATTCAACAATCCATATATGCTGCGGAAACTATTGACAATAGAGGAAAGTACAGTACGAAAAAGTCCGCGATACCATGTCTTACAAAAAAAAATGCGTTTAACAGTCTATTTACAAACAAGAGCTTTATAGAACATACTACAACCGAATTAATAAAAAAATAAACAACGTTCCGTAACTTAACCGTAATTGATACACGCGTAAATAAAAATACAATTACGACTTTATTAAATCTCATATCATAAAACAACTTACACGTTATCGCTTCTTAGATATATAGTAATAACATCCAATAAAAATAGATTGGGATTTCAACATCTTAGGTAAAAAAGATGACATTATTGTTATTAATACGTTTAGAGATATCAACACCCTTTTCCAATCCGTAGTACCACAATGACCACCACAGCTATAAAGAATGACTTATTCTATTGGAGACCGTCATAATGATATCGAAATGGATGCAGCCACTAAACCATTATTAATACATAGCTTTAACCGGCTCGTTATCTTCATTGGAATCCTTTCTATCCTATTGTTTTTGAACCACTTTTTATATTGATATCAATTTTTTTCGATGAGAGCAGAGATAACAAGTGATTTGTTCAAAAAATATCCTGCCTTGAGGCCGCATGATCAGTTTATTTTCGTCGGCAATATGCCTTTGTAGCTTTCTTAGGTTTAAGGTTTTCGAGAAACTTCACACAATTAGTTTGATTGAAATTTAAAGCCACTAATGTTGGAGCATAATAGAAGTCCAATTAATTAAGCTTATTCCGATCTTCATCTGACGTTGATTACATTTTAATGGCGGCTAAGTCACATTAAGAAGTTAACGTTTTTATTTGTAATTTGAATTCGATACACAGGATTTGCCCTAAGTAGAAGGTGAAATATCATCGTTTTTATTGCGGCAGCTTAGTTCTTGCGGAATATATTTTTCTTTAAAGAAATAGCGCAGCTTCCAAGCGACAAATTAGGCATTTTATGTACGCAACTCCCACTTTATTGAGACATATTTAACTTGAATAGATAGTACTTTTACTAACACTGTCGTATTTTCAATGTAAGTTACTATGTAAAATATTACACGAAATAAACATTATTTAATGGAGCGTATAGCATGAATGTAAAGGAATATTTTAACGTTTGAATATCAAAAGATGTAAATTGATTTCAAAGTAATTGAAATATCGATTATAATCGTTTAAAATTGTAGCGTCATGATTGACATGACCTCAGATATAATGAAACTCGATCGAATCTTAATATAAACATGAGTTGGATTCTACGATTATGGACGGTACTTTCCTAGTTATTTCTGAGTCCTTACATGGTTTGAGAAATTAATAGAGCTGTTTGTTTTAGAGGTAGATTGCCGCGGGCGCCTGGATATATACAATTTAATGAAGTGTCTGAGTGTTGATTTGTGTATTGGGAGGATGCGGTATGTCGAAATGTTGATACCAAAATGTAATTATCAGGTAGTGATGAGTAAGATAAGACAATAAATAATGTGAGTGTTTCTACATTTCAAATCAAACAATGAAAATGCTTGCAACCAATCAATCGTCGTAATCCTAAACGGGACAGATATTTTGCGTTTATTTGTAAAACGGTTTCTTCAAAACAGAATCTTTGAATATACGCCACCCTAAAGCCATTGGGGTAGTAATAAAAAACATAGATTTGCAAACTTGCTTTTTTTTTAAAGACAATTCACACCAATTGACCTAGTCCCATGCTAAGCTGGTGAAGCTTGTGGTATCGGTACTAGGCAACGGATTCGTCTCAGCCGGGGATCGAACCCGGGACCCATGGATTCGTAGTCAGGGGTACTAACCACTAGACCAATGAGTTGTCAAACTTACTTTAGCGTAAAATTTTAGACCTAAAACTTTGCTTTTGTATCGTGTTTACTATTAAAACCTTATACCAATTTCAATTATCACTTTTTCATTATAGAATTTAATACAAAACCAATTTAAAGATCGTAGGAATAGACGTCCAGCGAAGATTAACGTGAATATTAAAATTTCCATAACACGGCCTCCAACCATGAATTAATCTAAGTACGCTTCAAGTTATCTTGCGTGCATCACTATCTGCTAAAACTGTAGCCGTGAAAAAAAGTTTAATAATTCCAATTAACCCTAATAATAGGCTCCGGGCTAGGCTAGGATTAAAAAGACAAATTCCTTCAGTACAATAGCAGGTTGCGAGCGTTCAAAGTACGCTTATATTAATAGACCGTCGACCGGTAGCCGAGATATATGATTAACGTATACACGATATATAATTGGAAAGTATGGATTATGAAACTCGAATAGGCGACATACGCACGCGTCCGTGAAGAACTGCCTTTGTGATGGCAATGTGATTATTAAAGGTGTTGAAAGTGATAGCTTGTATTAGTACGACAAAAATATTGTAAAGACGCGGCACTTTATGTATATTTATAGTGGCTCTCATCTCTGAGGTCGTAACTTCGATTCCGGTCTGTGCACCAATGGACTTTCTTTCTATGTGCGCATAACATTCGCTCGACCGGTGAAGGCAAACATCGTAACAGGCTGTTAATCTACTTACCTATTATATTGATAAATGATCATGAAACATACAGAAATCTGAGACACATACCAAAAAGCTTGTAGCGCCACTGATATTTTGTGTGTTGCAATGTTATATTTATTTTTGAACCAATTGTGACACCTCATCGATTTTTGAGAATAACAAATGAAAGTTTAATCATAATCTTATCCTATACTGTATAAATACTTTACGCGTATAATATTTAGTTATAGTATAGTATTAGTATTACTATGTCCAACGGTGGACAAACCAAAACCTGACAAGCAAATGATTATTCCTAAATGTTAAAGTGTATTATTATTATTATTATTACGTAATGTTAAAAGTTAATTTTTCAATTCAAAATGAATGAAAGTTCTAATCTATTATAGTTAAGTTTTGGAAATAAAGGCTATTATTATTATAGTATTAGTATAGTATAGTTTTGGTTTTATATGCAAAACTGTTCGTACTTACAATAGACGAATAAACTATGAGAAAGTAGTTATTTTGGCAAAACTTTTGGGCAATATTGTTCTAACGTGAGAACGAAGTTGCAATAACTTTTATATTTTATAATATGCCTTTTATATGTAAAAATTTCCAATATGAAACAGTGGTTCATAATCATAGATCAGTTTTTAATCTTCCATTTATCTCTTAGAGAAACGAAGGTTCTATTAAGGCTTTTCGAATAATTTAAGTAATAACAACTGTGGAACAAACGAATAATTTATTATTGTCTCACGATAAATACACAGAGGCGATTGTAAATATTCCCCCAATGACAAGCAATGTAATTGGTTGTGTCTGTGTTCATCAGATTTAAGCTCATACATAAAATTAAAAGAGTTCAGCATGGGCACTAATAGTGACGTCATGATAAGGTTTAGTTGTTAAGAAACGTTTATTTCTTATTTTTAATTAAGTCTACTTATAAAATAAATATAAATAAACAAAAAAATCAGTGGCGCTACAACCTTTTTTATGTCCAGGCCTCAGTATCTGTTTAATCTGTGTCTAAAAGGCAAGTGGAGGATGAGATTCTTGTGCCTTATACAATACGTCCACTTTTTAGGTCTAAGGCAAGCTGGTTTTCTGACGATGTTTTCATTCAGCGTTCTAGCGAAAGTTAATGCGCACATAGAATGAAAGTCCATTGGTGCACAGCCGTGGATCGAACCTACGACCTCAGGAATGAGAGTCGCACGCTTAAGCCCCTAGGCCAACACTACTCTATAAAATAAATATAACTTCATTGAATTAAAGCTAGTTACATTAACATATTACACTACAATTATTTTGGAATAAAATAATATTACTGCAGCCAATGAAAAATGATGACTATTACAAATAACCAAAAGTCCATTGGTGCACTGCCAGGGATCGAACCTACGACCTCAGGGATGAGAATCGCACGCTTAAGCCCCTAGGCCAACACTGCTCTATAAAATAAATATACCTTATTGAATTAAAGCTAGTTTCATTACATATTACACTACAATTATTCAGGAATAAAATTAAAAAAATAAGATGAAAAGTGTTGACTATTACAAATAACCAAAAGTGCATTGTGATAAATAAACGAACATTAGTATGTATTTTTAATGCGTAATTAAATAATTTTTTTAATTTTCTAAATACGTAATTTAAGTTTGATTTTGAATTTAAAATTCGAATTCATAATATTGCAAAAATTACTGCCTCGTATGAACATAACTAATGACGAGTATCCGCCAATTATGCTACGTCTGCATTTCAAGGCGTGACAAAAACTTGCCTGAGTACCTTCAGAGGCGCTACCGAACTTAATTGGGCTCAATACTACTGGTTATTGACAATTGACTACTGGTTATTGTAGTGTGGCAGTGGATCGAAGGTCGCGTGGCTGGATTCCTAGAGTTTATGCACCGACTTAAGCCATTTCTGTACGTTATCTAGATAAAAACACGACATAAAATGCGATAGACAGAAAGAGGAATTTGAACGATGCGAACGATTCTTGGAATTGTATCTAATAAGACATTTTTGTGAAGCTAATATACAAATTTGAGGCAGCTGCGTTCCAAAACGTGTATTGGCCTCGGAAATGAAAATCTTCCAGCGCTCTGCCACCGCCAATTGTTGGCTTTCTGCACCAGGTCCTTCTCTACTGTGTTTATCCAGTGGTACGTTGAATGACCTACTGGTCTCCATCCACCAGCCTAAGCTTACCTGAGTAAGCTTCCTTCTCTGCCCGATCTTGGCCCATGCATTGAAGGTGCCCCTGCAGTCTATAGGCCTTGTGTTCGCCGATAATGTTGGGTAGGGTACCAACTCGTCAATTTGAGGTTTTTGAGTATCCATACGTAATTATGAAACGATTTAATCCAATGCAATTCAGACAAGTGTCTTTCAGTTGGCCGCCTATTGTCTAGACTTAATAGTAAACTAATGTGTAGTATTCACATTACATTATGAAAATCAATGTTTCGGGTATCCACAAAACTCTACTGACATATCAATGGAGATCATTGAAACAGATGCATACATATGCCTGTGTAGTTAGTTATACGAAAATGTAAGCCTAAATATTTGCAGGGAGAAAAAAAGAACATAGGAAAATGAAGGTATTTTCTTCTTCGTCGGGATTTTAAGCCTTTGAATTGTTTTTAGTGGGTTCTCATCTGGTTCTTTAATTTAAAAAATGACTGGATTGGGTTGAATTAACCACGGCTATCTTTGATGCGCAAATGGATTATCATTTCGATATAACAAAGGTAAGACTGATTAGAATAACTTAAGTGCAAATTTGAGTCTCAGAGTAAGTCTATGAATAAGGTAGATATAAGCTGCCACGCGTCATGCGGTTTAACTAGTTACCTCTCGTCTTTTACTTTTAAGTGAAAAATAAACTCTTGATGGTTTATTTTACATCGATTATATTTAAAAGCCTATAATACTTTACATCATAAAATAATAAAATTGTTATTTTATTAGTAAATAAAAGAAGTCTTATAAAATATTTTTATTGAATAATAAATTCAAGCAGTATCTAAACAGGATAAGAAGTAATGAAAAATCATGATAAAATACGACTCAGGAATCATATCTTAAATTAGTTCTAAAAATAGTAACAAAAGCTTGAATAAATATATATAAAAATTGTGATAAGGTAATATAAGAGTTGGCTTTAATGATATTATGGATAATGTAATGTAATATGTAAAACCTTTTAATTTTATAAGACAAATTTGAACGCCATTATGTGTTACCACTATAATATTTTCGTATCGTATAAAATTGCAAATAAATTATTAGTATACAAAAACCCGTCATTTTGATAACAAACTTTCCATTACTATGGTAAAAATCATTACATATACGCAAGCCAATGGTTACCGATTTATTTACGCCGCATAAATCCATTCAGTAACATTTTTCTGTGAAGTGGATACCGCAATCTTCTTGATATTTAAAAAGGCGTGTACTTCATTTATTTCTTAATAAGCAATGCGAGTGTCCATTGCCTTAATTAACCACTATAGAAGCCCATTCATTTTGCAGAAAATCTGCATAGGTATTTGTATTTTAATAGCCAATATTTATAGTAGGCTTTCTATTTTGACAGCCGTTTTATTAGTAATCAGAAGCTATTTTTGTACGTGAAGACAAATTGCTGCATCTGGGAGAAATTGCCGTTCTTTTTTAATACCTACTGAAGGGTTCTAGTTTTTGTTTCTTATTTCATTTTATGTCTTAAAAAGGCTCCCAGATATACGAAAAATAATTAAGGCGCAATTACGTGCCTCAACGGTGCAAACATCTTGGCACTGCAAAGATTGACAATCCAGTAGGGTTAACACAGAAAATATATATTTTGCCGAGTTGTAATCCTAGTCGTTAAAACCATTAACCAGGAGGTCTAATCCAACATGTCTAGAACCGGTCCGTTTCAATATATTTTTTAGTACCTTCAAAATGTCAAACATAATATGCGCATTCTATGTTTAACATATTCCAAGGCTTAATTGAAAAACTGCCTGTATTTTGCCGAATAAAAACAAAGAATGCAACTGGTTTGTTAAGTTTGTTGACAAGTCATTTAGGCAATTTAAGCGCATATCATGTGACAAGAAATAAAAATTATCGATCTTATTAATAGGTAATGTTCAATGGTCAATGTTTTTTACGTGTCCAGTAGCATTTAAAAAGTTGTTTAAGAGTATGGTATATATATCAACCTATAGACTTAGTATAAAATATAAACAATATAGATTGTTAAATTTTGGTAAATGATGTCCAAAACCTCGGATATAACATTCGATTCAAATTGTAATTGTAAATTGTAAAATTGTACCATGGCGTGTTATTCGGTTTAAAAAGTAAAACTATTATTCGTACTACAAAACATCCATAATTAATAATATGTGGAAGTGGTATTAATACGTATATATGTATGTATTCTGTTCAAAAAATTTTAATGGTTTACGGAAAAGTTTGACTAAATTTTATTATGGCTTAGATATTACACATGTATATCTCAAAGATGTATTGGATTGCCGGCGAAAAGGCGATCGTGCTTCGAAGTGTGACTGGAATATATATTTAAGTAATCCTTATAAAAATACCAGTGTTTAAAACTGGGTGTGTTAACTGCATATATTGTGATCACGTTGAAGACGGCCATTTAATTAATTTTCTTATTAGTTCGCTAGAGGGAAGACATGTTGTTAATGAGATGAAAGTGAGAGTAATGCTACCTTGTGCCAAACAAGTTTTTATTATTTTTATTAAAATATAGCACCTTCAATTATAAACATCTCAAAATGCGTGACATGTACACGAGTTCTTTATTTAACAAACTCATCAGAAATGAAAAATACTAGCTGACCCGGCAAACGTTGTTTTGCCATGTATATTACTTCTAGGAAACATTTTTAAGTTCAATAAAAATAACCATCTACTATACTAAAAATAGGGGTTGATCGTAGAGGGGTGACAATTGAGGGTTGTGTGTATTTTTTAATGCTACATAATAAAAAAATATCCAAAACTTCTTTTTTTGGAGTGGATACCCCTTAGCACTTAGGGGTTTGAAATATAGATATCCGATTCTCAGACTTACTGGAAATGCATAAAAAATTTCATAAGAATAGGTCGAGCCGTTTCGGAGAAGGATGGGAACGAACATTGTGACACGAGAATGTTACATATTAGATTGTACATAGTCAATCCATATTAGTAGAGTTACAGTCAATGTTATGGCAAGATGACCAGCGCCGTGGAACTTTTTGCTCCTAAGCATAATGCTGAGCCAGGGCCAATTATAACCACAATACACACACATTTCACACTTGAAGCGAACAGAATGGCAAAAGGGAATTTTTAATTTTAATTTTTATTGTTTTTGATATGTCTTATTTTATTTTTTCTTTGATTAATGTTATTTTGTGTGTGTGATTTCGTATGTAATATATGTTATGTCAATGTCTATTATAATTACTTTCTGTCAATTTTAACTGTTAAATTTCATTAAACTAAACTAAAATAATAACATGGAGATATTCACTTGTTTAGGTAATATACATAAAAATAATATATATATTATTATGGAACATAAGATACATGTATTATTTAATTGAATTTGAATTTGTCCTCTGCTTCTCCGTGAAGGAAAGTTTTTACCTTATGTTTACCATCCCAAAGAAATTATTTTACCGAGAATCATACCCTGTTCCAGGCAATGCGCCAAGTTTACGACCTAGTCACGGAGGCGGCAGCTTCTATAGACTATGGATGTAAAGCATCAGACGAAATGAAAACTCCCGAACATCCCAAACATATATTATGATACTTGTTACACATTAAACACTGAAAGCTTTATTATTATCGCTTGGATTACGAATTCAAGACATCGTAAAGTATAATTTTGAAAACCCGCTCTTGTACAAAGGCTTTTACAAGAGCGGCAACAGTATTCCGCTAGTGATCATCGTTAATTTTGACGGGAGCTTTGTCTTCAGTACATAAGCATAATTTTTAAGGCTTTGTACTGTGAATAGCTTGGAATATTCGTAGTATAAAGCTTAAATAAAACAGAACTAATATAGACAGTCTCGCAAATACCACTTTTAAAATATATTATGAGAAATGTTCGAACCAATTCGACTTAGGGTCCTTCAAGAAAAGAGCGTAACAATTATTCTTAAGAGCCGGCAACGCACTTGCGACTTCTGGCAACCTCCGACAGTCAGATGAACCTTTTTTTATATATAATAGGGGGCAAATGAGCTTGCGGTACGACCAAAAAGGGCAGTCTTCGCAGCCCATAGCCCATTTTTAGTGGGTGCGTTGCCGGCCTTTGAGGGAGCAGTACACTCGATTTTTAAACATTAAGAGGTCTTCTCTGAGGGAAGACCCCCACCGGGAGTCGATCCACAGTTCGCTAGTTCACAAACGAAAATGCCTTGTGAAACGGACCGTGGAAGACCTCCAACCATCAAGATGATGTTGGTGAAATTTAAAGAACCTCCTGCCCGTTTACCTCGTATTACAAAAAAAACTTATTAGAATTTGATAGATTTTTGAAGTTATACTTCTTTAGGCGCGTTTTAAAAAAATTGATGAGAGTGAAATTTTACGATGGGCGCGCACCGTGACACAAATATTAACAGAATGAAGTTGCCCACTAACGAATTCTTTTTAAACCAGCCGGGCGCCGAGCGTGCGCGATCGAAATGGGAATAAGACAATCTACAAGTAAAAAGAAATAGAATATGCGTGAAGTTAGCAACTATGCCAAGAATTTTGAATGACCATAATGACATTTACCTTTTAAACAAATAAAGGAGTTTTAATTATTTTTTCAAAGAAATTTAACAATGCTTTTTCACAAAGACCTATTGTTACTTAGTTAAAAGGTTATGAAACATACCAAGTTATTAAATTGAATGAATAATAAAATAAAATAATAAATAATAATAATAATTGTTATTAATATTAATTAATAATTGAATTTAAAAAAATAAAGAAAGCCAAAGAAGTATAACTTCTTACGCTCGTACATAAGTACACGCACCCTTTTTTTTATTTATTCGATTTAAAAAGCGTCAAGCGGAATTTTCTTTATTTCATCAAATAAACAACTATTGAAACATCTACATTTACTCAAAGCGTTTTACTACCACTCAATAAAAATGTCAAAACATGACGTGACATGAAGATTGGTTGTAAAATGTCAATAAATCGTAGATGTTATTGGCCTACACTCATCAATCTGTAATTCATTAGGACGTGAAGTATTGATTGCATAGTACGATTTCAGTCTCCGCCCACAATTCGCACGAATCCGCGAAATGTGTTTATAACGACCCCATAGCTACACCCACCAGGCTTGAACTTTTTCAACGGCTACTCATTTCCTTGTTAACTAATAGACAATAATGATTGATGAATTTAAAAATTATTCCCGAACAATGCGAAACGTGTAATTATTGTGAGATAGTCTTAATGTGATATTAATTTAATTCCTTGTTCTACGAATCGCATTTCAATACCAACGGAAATGACAGCAGTCAGATTGAAGATATTGCATTTCCGCTATTTATCATGGAAAACAATTGGAACAACATGGCAACTTCCCACGCTCAAACTCATTGCTGTAATAGGCCTTATTATGAAACGTGGACTAAAGTATCGTCTTTGTTACCATGGTTACGGTGTGTATTCTATTAAATAATGGTAATAGACACGGTACTATTTAGTATACGTTCAAAAATATGGTCAAAGAATTGTTAGGAGTCGTTCGAAAATCGAAAGTTCGGTAAGTCAAGCTTTTATTGTCTCTGATATGGTTACTTTCAACACGATTACTATTAGCAAGTAAAGTAATGGAAGTTAGTGATCCCTCCCGCCGCCAGTTGTGTGATTTGCTCAAAAACAAAAAGTGTTATAGTGCATTATATAAATACGTTAAAAATACCGTAGGGAAGATTTAAGAAAACAAGTGGAACGTTGGAATAAGAATAACATGTGAAATTAAATGAAGAAAAATAAGTGAAATTTAGTGACCGAAAATAAGACTTGGCTTAAAGGTCTCGTTACCAGGCCATAAAATTAAAAAAAAAAAATTTGAACACGATTTTACTAATCTGTGAAATAATATGAAAATGTAATACAGTATTAATTGCATAACCATATTTAAATATATAATTAATTTCTAACAAAAACCTTACTTTTTATAAGTTGAAATGTAGTTAAAAGTATTTATTTTAATCCAATAAAATACCATTTGCGTAATTTTATTTTTAAACTAATAAGTAACTTAATTAATTTAGCGTAGTAAAGTATTTTATATTTGTGTAATGATACAGATAATACTAAATGATCATGATTGGTTGATTATCTGTATTTTTAATTACATGGTAGGTACAATATCATGCATTTAAAGAAAATAGCTTCTTTCTTTAAATGTGTAAAGGTTATGTTAATCAAAGACAATACTATGACATGCATTATCTGGCTTCAAATATTAGTAAAAAAGTTTTCTGTGCAAAAACAATAAATCGAGACTTATCGAAGTTTGACAAAAACAATGAACAAAAAATATTAAATGTTCTTATATATTTGTCTACCATTACTCATATTTTATACATAAATAAATAAGGTTATAGACACGCCCTTCGACTTCTTTTCAAATAACAGTTCCCAGATTACAAAAGCCTTTTTCATTTCTTTTTAATATTCATTTTTTACTTAAGATTGTTATTAAAGTTGACAGTCTTATAAGAAATACAAATGGAGAGGTCAAACAATTATAATCTGTTAAAAATAAATGTCAACGAAACGTGATTATTTCAAACCTTAAATTATTTATGACACAAATATTTACATAAACGTGCTATAAAAATTTTAATTAAACATTCACACCTACATTTAACAATGTGACGTTTTTGATCACATTATCTATTTTATTCTTTCAAATGACTATCTGTAAACTGTTAGAAAGTCGTTTAAATACTTTTGTTCGATTTTTTAAAATAGTCAATCAACGTTCTTAATTTATTAAAAAAATTACTTGTTGAATCAAACGGTTGTTTAGCTATTTTTTACGAATAAAAATTGACATTTAGTTTTGTATATAAATAGTGAGTCAAAGTGTATTTGGCGACTTAATTATCATAAACGTTGTTTAGTTAAAATATTAACTTACAGTTAAAGTGAATAATCAAAAATGTTTGCTGTGCATCGTGTCAACAACTACCCTCAAATTAAAAATAAAAACAAATAAATTAAATTTACAAATCACACATCATTTATCATCGATATTGTGCAATTGATATCAAAGTTGTCGTCTCCAGAGTGTTGATTGTGCAGTGTAACGGTAAAACTCCGTCATCAGAGTAAGTAGAAATACCTGGGCTCTCATCAGAAACCTTAAACAATGTTACCAAAAATCCCTGTACTTAATCAAATCAAATCAAATCAAAATACGTTTATTCAATTTAGATGCTTCTTAGAGCATGCTTATGAATGTCAACAACGTTTACAAAATTCACGAAGGAGCAGGACTACGCCATCCGTTCGCAAAACTACCAGGAGGCCTTGTTCTGAGAAGAACGGGCAAGAAACTCAGCAAGTTTTGCCCTCCCTTTACATTACAATTATTCAAAGGAAAATGTCATAAACCACAACGTCATTAAAGTTACATAAGTAAAAAAAAATAAAAATCTGTTCTGTGATTTACCACATTCACCATTACACACATATTCATACATAATTAGAACTATTGCCAAGCATTTTTATCTCCCAGGTAGTCATTAACTGTGTAGTAACATTTACACATTAAGGTTTTTTTGATATGTGTTTTGAATCTGTTTAAAGGCAGTTCCAATATTTCACTAGGAATCATGTTATAGAAGCGTATACTTAGGCCCATAAATGAAGTATTTATTTTCTGCAACCTGTAAGACGGCTGGAAAAGTTTTCCCTTATTTCTTGTATTCTATTGTGAATGTCGCTGTTCTTTAAAAGAGAACTAATATTACTACGCACAAAAATGATACAGTTGTAAATATATTGGGAAGGTACCGTCAAAATATCGATTTTCTTGAACAAATTTCTAAGTGAAGTGCCTGGTTTCAAGCAATAAATTGACCTAATAGCACCATTTTGCAAGATAAAATAGATTGTATATCTGCTGCTTTGCCCCATAAAAGAATTCCATACGACATAACGCTGTGAAAGTAACTAAAATATACTATTCTGGCAGTTTCCTCGTCTGTGAGTTGCCTAATTTTACTAATAGCGTATGCCGCAGAACTAAGCTTTCAGAAAGTTTAGTGATATGCTGACTCCATTGAAGTTTTTGGTCTATTGTAATGCCCAGAAATACCGTAGAATCAACTAAATTTAGTTTTTCATTGTTCAATAATAATAACAATAATAATCCAGTAGTGCTTCAATACCATATGTGTCTTGGTCTCCTTTATTATTTTTATCATCTCTTTTTCATGTCTATGTAAAAGAGGTGAGGAGAATTAGGTGATCAGCCTTCTGTCTGACACATGTCACTCTTTTGGGTCTAAGTCCTAAGGCATGCCGGTTTCCTCACGATGTTTTCTTTTACATTACGAGATGCGCTCATGGGCATACGAGTGAGTCGTAAGTCTATTGGTGCACGGGGAAGGAACCTACGAGCTTAGGAATGTCGCTCACTATCAACATCTAAAGATATTACACTGCCTCGTTCCAAATTTAGTTCTGATGAGATAGCCATTTTTCGCCAGCAAGACAATAGACACAATTTAAAATAGCTAGGTTATATTTGTTCGAAAAACTTTCATTTCTGATTAATATCGTAATAGTAAATCCGAAAGATGTAATAGCAGTATTCAAATAGAATTAATTCCAGTAACTTTATATAAAAATACCTGTATACGCACTTTTACATGTTTATTTGGATAAAACTACAAGTATATTGTGTCTTGTACAATTCCATTGCTACATACTTGCAGATAATTAATAAAATGTATTCGACATTTACAGGGTATGCAGTACAAATCCTTCGCCCCGAGTGTTCCGTTGGATCAGAAACGGATGCATAAACAGCTTTTTGTTAAGTCGGTAAGTCACTGATATACCTTTAATGAGCGGATAGAAAGGCCTTCGTTCCCAAGACCTACATTTCATACATATTCTTATATATATTTCCTGTCAAAATGTGCAATAAAATTTTCATTGTTTTGTAGAAAAAGATAAAAATTATCTATCTAATATACGGATCGTCGTTTTTAATTTGTGATTGTTAGTGGATGTTTTAAATTCAAAATTCTTGCAAGTTCAATGCTATAGTCCGCGCCACTACTTTTTGCCGACGGGAACCCTGGAAAAATTTGTCATTACAGTGAAATATTATTTTATTCGTTTTAAGGTAAAACATTAGAAGCAAATCTTGGAGACTAATATATGTTACGTTGGGCTAAATTAGCCTTGCACCTAGCACTAGCAACATATTACTACGCCGCGCTACTCGCTAGCGCCGCGTCTTAGATCGGCATTAGGATTGCCTGAATTATAACCTGAATTGGTAGTTAATTTTATGTAAAGCGAAGTGAAGATTTCCAGGCAAAATTGATATTTCTATTGATGAAATGTTTCGTTTCACCATAGAAGTTAAAAGACTAATCTTAGACAGTATTGTCTTTAATATTAGACTTACATCTAAACAGTGAAATACTTAATTAAAAAAAAAAAATTATTTGAAATTTAATGAAGTTTTTATTATTAATATTGAATATATTTCTTGTCACAAAATAATAATAGACGTAGCTATGTGATGTTTTAGGTCGCGATTTTCACTTGTAAAAGTAAAAAACGTCATTTGATGTCATGAGCGCAAACCAATTATGACGTCTAATGATATTAAAAATGTCACTTGTTGATGTATCATGTTCGGGCTCATAGATTAATGAGATTCTAAGCGATTTTAGACCAAGCACTGCACGAACTACCGTCTAAAATCGCTTTTTTTTAATTTAATCTAAATCTAAGTGTTAGTTTAGGATTTTTTTATTGCTTGTTATAAATAGCTTTATTATGATTAAAGTTTTACCTTGAAATAACCCCACATTTTTGGTACAATTAAACTGATATTGTTGTCAATTCAAAGGGAGGCAGTCGCGTGGCAGCAGACAGGTGTGAGTAGAGGGATATTTGCGGAGGGAGTGGTCAAATTACTACTTTTATTTTTGGTATTATTATTAGTATCATATTTGGTATTATTAATAGTTATATTGGAAATTAATATGACCATTTAAGTGATGAAGATTCTATGTCTACAAATATCGGAGTATGTATGACTAGTGTTTGTGTGTATGTGTGTCGGGTTCTTGTTGCATTTTCGTATGATCGTGTAACTGCGTTTCGTTTAGCGGCCGGTACTGGGTTGGAATATTATATTATCGGCAGTGACTACGTTAAATGTACATATACAAAATGTATATGTATTTTAATGACCGTTATGTAATATTGCGATGACAAACACTTGAACCTTGCACTCTCAAAAGGTCCGTTGCGTAGTCCTTAACGCACATATATATACTTAACAAAGATCTACTGAGTTTGATTATCTGCAAAATAATAACTGTTTTATATTGGTAAACATATGAACACATTTTTGTCTTTGAAAATTATAAAAAATATGGCAAAATGGTCTGTCCCGTGAGATATTAAGTTGTTCAAACACACACAACACAAAAACATATAACACATACATGTTTTATTATTCGTTTTTGTATCGTATTACTGAGTTATATAATAAATACCTAAGAGATATATTATCTTCAAATATAAGAATAATAGTACAAAAATCGTTCCATTAAACTAAACGCATAATAAACAATGAAAATCAGTCACCATAGAGATTTGGGACTTGTTCTATACAACAGGCACCCTAATATAAAGTAACCAATATAAAATGAACCCCTAATGTAATATATTTCAGGTGGAACGAGAGAGTGTGGAGATCAAGTAACGCTGGTTGTCGTGCATTGCTATGCAACGTGTCGCGTGTCGAGGGCGCAGGACAGGTGTGACGCACCCCTTATATAAGGGAATTTCAGGCAAGTATAGTTATGCTTTGATTATTGTGACCATAATGTACCCAAGTTGAAAAAAAAATTACGCTTGATTTATATCAAATACAAAAAAAAAAAAACTTTTAACGCATTAATTTTAATTATTTTTGAGGACATATTTTCTATAAATGTATTGGAAAACTTCTAATACGGTATTATACTTAATGAAATTCTTAATAAAGTACTAAACAATTTAATGTATTACACAACAATTAATTCATTTATATGTGGGATATGTCTTTGTGCTATTTATACTATTTGAAAACTGAACAATTAATATATATATATATATTAAAATATATAAAAAGTTAAATAATGAATGCCATTAATTTGTTCGCATTCATTAAAATAGTGAGTATCATTAAGTCATACCATATTCGCTGTTTGTTCGTTAATATGACAATCAATCAGATATTTTTGGCATGGAATTGTCAATTAAAATTATGGACGAACACTTTATTTGGGTAAAACAGATGTAATATATGGTCACCCTTAAGAACGTTACACTTTATCGTATGCAAATAAACGTGTTTCGAATTTAACCCCAACACATGCTCATACTCGTACTCTATGGATATCTAAGCAATTAAAAACACCCCTAAACATTGTACAAATTTTTATTATTCACATACGTATCATACGAGCAGTTGAAACCACTATCTTCAGCGTGCAACACCCTTCTCTGAGGTTGTAGGTTCGAACCCTGGCTTGGTACGCATGTAACACTCACTCGTGCGGTGGAGGAAACATCGTAAGGAAACCGACATGCCTTACCGAAAAAGGTGATAGAAGGATGATCACCTACTTGCCCATTGAAAAAATAAAATCATAAAATATCTTACAGAAATCTTAGACCCAGACCTTAAAATGTTGTAACGTCATTGTTTTATCATACACAGTTTTATAAGACATTTATAAGAATACTAGCTGACCGGGCAAACGTCGTTTTGCCATGTAGGTATATCATTTATAATAAAAAATAGGGGTTGATCGTAGAGGGGTGAAAATTAGGGGTTGTATGTATTTTTTAATGTTGTATTATAAAAAAATAAAAACAAAAAAAATATCTAAAAATTAAAACAAAATAATTTAGGGGTAGTCCACCCTTAACATTTAGGGGGATGAAAAATAGATGTTGTCCGATTCTCAGACATACCCAATAAGCACACAAAATTTCATGTGAATCGGTCGAGCGGTTTCGGAGGAGTATGGCAACGAAAACTGTGACACGAGAATTTTATATATTAGATTATTACATATTATATGTTCATCGATCCCAGAGTATGAAATGTATAAAATGATAATTAGTTAAGATATATATATATGAAGAGAAGAAGGCTACAAGAACTTTATATTATTATTTAAGAAGTTGAATTTTACACCTTGACCTCCAGATCGGTCCACGAACGGAGGAGCTATTATATGTATTATGCGTATTAATAATTAAATGGAAGAATGTGCGATGCATGCTTTCGAATAGAATACGTGTAAACTATTCAAAATGTCGAACCTTCAAGCTGTCAAATGCTGGCATTTAAGAATACTTGACTGATTTATCGTAACGTTTGCGTAAACGTTTTTTTAAATTACAATGACTTTCATATTTAAGACAAATTTAAATAAGCTACTCAAATGTTCCTCATTTTACTGATTATAACAATATTGTACATATAAGTGTAAATATAAATTGATAACCTCCTCCTTCGGTTTTTTGAAGTCGTTTAAAGCTACGTAAATTTTAAAGCATAAGTCAAGGTAGTGATTAGAATCTAAAAACGATTAATCTTCACATGTTTGGATACTTTGACCACAATTTCATAACCTAAACATTTCTTTCATCAAAGATTTATTAACAAAGGAGCTTTTTGTGAATTTTATGTCAAACATTTAAGTAAATCCGCGATAGACGTATTTCACTATTGTAAAAAATTTCTTTGAAATCGGTGCTCTATTGAAACTAGTACTGTGATGGGATTCTTATCAAAAAATCACTATTGTTGTTCAAGTCGATGATAAATATTGTTCTATTATGCTGAGTATAAAAAGTTAATGTAGGTACGTAAAAATTAATGCATTAATTGAAATGCAAAATATATTTCAAGAGCTTCTGGTCTATTACAAAATTTAATGTCGTATTTTTCTGTATTGCAGCATCTCTGCTGAATCTAGTATTTCGGCTTTGGCTAATTTAGCCTTGCCTTCCAAATGAACGCAAAACTAAAGATCATTATATCAACACCCAGTATTATAATGCTGTCTTAGGCTTTAAGTGTCTTATAGGAGTAGCCAAAGGTAGCCAAATAGGATAAACCAAATTATTGATAATAATATATAAATGTAATTGTTTTTTAAAGACATAACAAAAAGGTTAATCGACATCACAGGAGACCGAAGATCTGGCAACTACCTCGGACAAAGAATTAGTCTAGCAATTCAAAGGGGGAACGCTGCCAGTATCTTCTTGCCTAAAGGTTGCCTTTTAATGATATATTTTAGTTTATGTTAATTTTAGTTATTTATTTTTCAATGTATTATTTTAGTTATTATATTTTAAACTAAATTATATATATATATATATATTTTTATAGTTCGACATATTTTACCAAAATTAAATTCAGAATTTGAACCTGTACAGTTAGGCTTCGGTGTGAAAGGAGGGTGTGAGGCAGCCGTCCATGCCCTACGCTCTTTCCTAAGTCACGGACAGCCAGACGTGTTGCTCAAAATTGATGTGAAAATGCATTTAATTCGGTAAATAGGGATACCCTGCTGACTGAAATAAAACAACATATACCGGAAATATACAATTATCTTCTTCTCAGTTACGCTGATCCAACTAAATTGTTATATCGTTCTAATGAACTTTCCTCGGAAGTAGGTTGTCAACAGGGTGATCCCCTTGGGCCTGCAATTTTTAGTTTGGCTATAAATCCGATAATCAAAAATTTAAATTCTAATTTCAATGTTTGGTATTTGGACGACGGAACCCTAGGAGGTGATGTGGATACTGTGTTTTCGGACCTTCTTTTAATCAAAAATAAATTTGAAGCCATTGGTTTGGAGCTTAATTTTAACAAATACGAACTTTTAATAAATAACTGCGACTTAAATTTAAATGATGTAAAAAAAAATTTCAAATTTTGGCTCCAAATATTAAAATAGTTAACAGGAATTCCCTTTACCTTTTAGGTTCTCCAATTTTTAATGAATCTATTTCTGATTATATTCATTCTTCAATTACTAAATTTCAAAATTCTGCTGACCGTCTCCTTGAAATTAGTCCACATTATGCACTTTGCATCTTAAAATTCTGTCTTTTCCTCCCAAAATTTACATATGTGCTCCGTTGCTGCTCCTTTTGGAATCACCCAGATCTTTTAACACCATTAGACGACTTAATCAAAATTAGCTTAGAATCACTTCTTAATATGCAGCTGAACGAGCAATCTTGGACCCAAGCTTCCCTACCCATCCGTTATGGTGGTTTAGGGATTCGCAAAATTTCCAGTGTCGCTTTGCCAGCTTTTCTATCTTCTGTCCATAGTTCAGCAAATCTCATAAGTAAAATTTTAAGGGCTTCCCCTTCAAACTTTGAGACTGCTGGCTTGGAAGAAGCTAGAAACGCTTTCTTGATTGCATGCCCAGGTCAAAATTTTCCATTATCTCTAAATTCACAGAGGAGCTGGGATGACATACACTGCAAACTGACTTTTGACGATCTTTTGAGTTGTAGTACAGGTTCGGCGCGTGCTAGGCTTTTGGCCGTGGGTACGCATGAGGCCGGCTACTGGCTTCACGCTTACCCATCGTCAAATACAGGAACTTTTCTTGAGCCTGACACGCTTCGAATCGCAACCTGTCTACGGCTTGGGGTTCCGGTCTGCGCTCCTCATATATGTCCATGTGGCAGTGATGTCGACAAGTTAGGACATCACGGCCTGTCATGCCAAAAAAGTGCAGGCCGCTTCTCGAGACATGCCGCACTTAACGATATCATACGCCGATCCCTTGCCACCGTCAACGTGCCAAGTCTACTTGAGCCGAGTGGTATTGCAAGAGACGATGGCAAGAGACCGGACGGTATGAGTTTGATTCCATGGAAGATGGGTCGGGTACTGGTATGGGATGCAACCTGTTCAGACACGCTGGCCCCTTCCCATCTACATGGAACCAACTACAGAGCTGGTGCGGCTTGTGAAGCGGCTGAAAAAAATAAAGCATGCAAATACAGGGGTCTGGGCTCAGAATATGATTTTGTCCCATTCGGTGTCGAGACCCTTGGTCCGTGGGGTCCTAGCGCTTTAAGGCTTTTTAAAGAAATTTCAAAAAGGTTAGTCGACATCACAGGAGACCGAAGATCTGGCAGCTACCTCGGACAAAGAATTAGTCTAGCAATTCAAAGGGGGAACGCTGCCAGTATCTTCGGAACCTTGCCTAAAGGGACTCCTTTTAATGATATATTTTAGTTTATGTTAAGTTTAGTTATTTATTTCAATGTATATTATTTTATTATTAGTTTTATGTATCTAATATCATGTTGTATTATAAATTTTAAACTTATATCGCATTGTTTTATCTATATAAGCATTGCCATAAATAAACTAAATTTTATTCTATATTCATTAGCTTTTAATATAATATTTTAACCGATGCTACTCCAAACTTCAGAATAACAGATGAAGTGATGAACTGATGAAGTTGATTGTTTTACGAAGTCTTAATCACTCTTTTAGTAAGTAGTTAACGCAGAAAACGTATATTCTTTTGTCTTCATGCGATCGAAATCTCGACATCATTAAGCGAATACCCATTTAGTAAATACCATAAGTAATAGACAGTAGTATTTTCCTGTATAATTGACATAGGGTCGCTATTAACTTATGATATAGTTAAACGATTAATCTGTCCCAGTTGGTGGTAACTGGTAACATTGTGGGAATAATGAGACGAAACGTGTGTTTCTTGCGTGCCAATTATTGACGATATTATATTGAAAATATTATCTTTGTGATATTTACCGCGGTTATGTTGCAATATATTATTGGTTCCTGCTGTCTGCGCTTATTGAATTCCAGATCGTTTATGAAATTCAATAACTATACTTTATTGGAGGAAGTTATTATATATATTTTATGATTGTAAGCTTATTATATTGTCGAATGCAATAATAGGGTATTATTTTTAATGTAAAATAATTTATATATTGCATGTTATCTACATTATAGATGTGCCTTTACGTAAATTAAAGCTTTGGGTATATACTCATATTACCTAACACTTTTTTGCATACATAACCAGACCTCATCAGTCGCTTCTTTTATGGACACACGCTTATTCTAGAAAGTTATGATTTCATAATTTCAGGATTTGGTTAGAATACTATTTTTAAAAATCGAAAATAATTGTTATTTTTTTCAGTTTTTATGGAAATTTAACAATATTTTTAAAAATTTATTTATTAACACTTCGTTACAGAAACATAATACAATTGACATAATTAAATGAAAAGTAGGACAACTGGCAGCCTTATCGCTTTCGAGCGATCTCTTCCAGGCAACCACTATTCTCCTTATCGCTAAAAAGCGATGTCTTGTAAGCGAGGGTGCTAATAAAAAGTAAGAAAAAAATGCGACGTAGTAAAGAATGGACGAAACTTGTACTTTAACAATATATATAATATTGATTATGCCATAATTTATTATTTATTCAATATTAGTAGTATTTGCTTCTAGTAGGCATCGGAGTGATAAGGAATCATTCAAATGCCTTTTAAAGCCCATCAATTTATGAATAAGACCGAAAGCTGTTCATATAAAACTCAAACTCTCTATCTTAATAAATTACACTACGGGTTATTTAATTCTAATAGTTTTATTATTGAAATATATAACAAGCCTGCATAAATAATAAACAATTTAAATGACTCGTATCTATAAAGTTTATTAATAACCTCAATCACAATCCAGGTAGCTATGCAGTTGAACTTATCGAAGCGACTGACACTTAAAAATGGACCACAGATTGTACCACGTTCACACTGAGACAGCCTATTAACAGTACAAAAAGAACATTTATTATCAATTAATTAGTTTACACCCGAGCCGATAAGACGGTATTTCTCAAGTGAAGTTTAATTAAGAGTGAATTAAAATGAGAAATATCATCGTCACGGAGTTTTAATGAATCGCAGATTTCCTTTTTAGGAATTCGCCACCTGAGGGCAATGGGAATATCTCGATTTTAGCTCTATGCGGTGCCTGCATTAAACTGTCCTCTAGTAATGGATTGGGAATTTCACGCACTAAAGGTCGATTCAAATTAATTTATACATTAAAGTAGCGAGCAAAGGTCCGAGTAAATAGTGTTAATCCCTTCTCAGCTTGAACGAGCTTTGTGAATGTTTTACCTACATGAGATAAATGAGACCAGTGTACGTAATGACTCTTAGTCTAATATAACCGATGAAATTAATTGTTTTCTATTAGGTTCCTTAGCGTGGAATGGCAACTTAATGACAGTGCATTTAGTGAATGTTCAATGAATTTAAATCTCGATATTACCTTATATGATGTACTTATTTGAGCTCAGATTTTATACGAGTTTAAACACTTTGCAGACAATCGACTTTAGGATTTTTTAAGGTTATACTAATCATTTAAACGAGACTATTAGTTATCTCCAATAGTAAAGCCATATAAAACAAGGTTAACTATTTTCAAATGCATATGCTATTGTTACATTACTAAACAGTGGTTTTGCAATATTATGATTTAAATTGTGTAAAACCTAATTATTCATTAATTATTGGATATTGCCTGGAAGATATCGCTCGAAAGCGATAAGGCCAGTTGCCCTCCTTTTCATTTGTGTCAACTGTATAATATTTCAGTATGCAACGAAGTGTTAATTAATAAATAATTATTTGACTTTAGTCCCATTTAAGGGACCTTTAAACTACCAGTGGAAAATATGATACTGTGTTAATATTGCACCAAAAACGCAGAAGAATTTGTATCAGCTTATCTGTGATGGAATAGTAAAAGGGTTTTAAAGTGAAAAGTATTAAAATACGTTAAGTCTTAAGATTTAAGCCGCGATTAATAGGATTCGAATGTATAAAGGACAAGACGTAATGTAAGCACATCACTCGAAGTTAGAATTATCTCTGAGCGAAACTAGTTAGAACAGAAGTGCGTAACTAATAAAATATTAATTTTAAGATCAAGCGTAAAACGACAGACCGAGATGCGGTCATAAAATCAATTTACTTCTAGACTGGACATCTATCGGATTAGTGTCTGGCAATTCTAAGATCGCGAATCCCTGAGTGACACATATGTTTTTTTTTTATTATGGCTCTAGCACGGTTTGTGCATTAGCCAGCGTCAAGTATAAGATTTTTATAATTCGTGCTTTTTGCCTTAGAAATTCGACCAAGTCCTCCATGTACGGTTTAGGCACTCGCCCGGTACCGCACAACCGTCCCAAAGGCCGAGAACAAATTTAAATTAAATTAAAACTTGCCCTCGAACCGGGAATCGAACCCGGTACCCCTCACCTAGCTGCCACTTAATAAGACCGCTAGGCTATGAGGCCCCTGAGTCCTGACTGATACGTTTACAGACAAAATAAGAAATAAAATGAACGGAAGCCAGTATGGATATTGACCCTTACCCAAATACAATGAAGGACGAAGAAAAATAGAGAGTTGAGCGCACGCCGATACATCTGTCGGCCACTATCGAATAAATCTACTAAAATAATATTTTTATTTTGATTACGATGCACGGGTTAGGCAGATGTTAGATGATACACACGTGTAAAACTAAAGCTATAGGAAAATTTAAACTCTTTTTGAATAGGTAAAAAATTGGGTTTAAACTTTAATGGAAAAAGTGTACGAAAGGAGAAAAAAACTAAGTATTTATAGGAAAACATTACCAAAATTCCCTTCTCTTCTTTTTTGAAACTTTATATTTAGATAATAAAAAAAAAATTATTTAATTTAAAGAGACTGATTTAAAGAAGGTATTGCAGCTTTATGAACTTATTAAAATATAAAAAAAACAAATGATGCACTATTTTGAGTTATATCGTAAAACAACAAATTAAAGCAAATATACTAGGTTGTATACCTAAATTAATATTTATATATTAATAATAATATATATATATATATCATACTTCTACTATGTAGTTTGGAATCAATGTAGTTTGGAATCAACGTAGTTTATTGATAAATTTCTACCGATCTCATCAAAAAAAAAAAAAATATTATTAAAATTTTTGTAACTTAGTTACTTATATAACTAAATCCTTAAGCATATAAGCAATAATAATAATAATTTAATTATATGTAGCACATGTAACTTGACCAATAAATACACAGTAAAGTTTTCCATTGGCTATGTCTGTGTGTCAGAGGTGCTAAGGGTATCAGGCCTGTAACGAGTATTAGAAGTAATAGGGTAGGTACATTATCAACTTATTGACCCAGTGCAAGGTGAGATTCTTTGTACCCCAAGGTGAATATTGTAAGATAACGCTCTTACTTGGGAGTTATGTTTTGTGTTTTTCACGCGTATGAAATCAAATACTTGGGTCCTAATATTTAGGTATTAGGTCTTTACATATGAAATTTGTGTTTTGTCGTACTGGCCCTGGTTTCTCTAGACTTTGACCTCGAAGATCTCCTCTTTGGTTAGGAATTCCAAACTCAATTTTTTACATGAAATGAAATATCGCGTTATGTACTACTACGAGTTCCACCGTGGCATCAGTGATGTAGGAACAGCTCGACGGATTAATGATGTGTATGGCGGCGCGGCGGTGGCGCAAAAGAAAACGCAGTGCGCTCTTGGTTCCAACGTTTTCGTTCTGGAAATTTCGACCTGCAGAACAAGCCTCCTGGACGGTCATGTGATAGAAGCATATTAAAATTAATTGTTTAAATTGATAACTTAGTACGATTATGAAAGTTGTGGATCACTCTTTCCGATCCCATATTAGGTGAATGAAGTTTATCATATATATCATTAAATAAAGAAATGATCAGATATATTTTTAAGTAAGAGGAACTTCTACAAGGAAAGTTCAAATGAGAATCTATTATTATAATAAAATAAGTAAGCGAATAAACTATAAAGATATGCTGTGAGCTTAATCGATATATACAGGTTGTCAGTGTAATAGATTCAGAGGTTCTATTATTCAATTATTCGGGAAACGAAGCTAGGACAAGCGTGTATACATCTTCAGAATATTTCAGTGCTTTTCTTTCAATAGCATTTTTATATTATCTATAAAGTAATTTTACGCAACATTAATTTGAATGAAATTTTACACACAATATATTTTAAAGGAATCCGACACTGTCAAATAAAAGGTACCATCACGCAATAAAGGTGACTAATAAATAAAATTAGAGTCGTTGCGGTGACAATAATAGGCGAAATACCGCAAGGACCGCGGTTGGGCGGGTTTCGTCTCAAAGAAAATATTAAACAGTACCTGCCTGTGTAGTCTGTGCTTTCTCATCTTATTATTTTTTATGGCTCTGGCACGATTTGTGCAATAGCCAGCGTCAAGTATAGGACTTTTTATAATTCGTGCTTGTCTTTAGAAATTCGACCGTGTCCTCCATGTACGGTTTAGGCACGCCCGGTACCGCACAACCCTCCCAAAGGCCGAGAACAAATTTAAATTAAATTAAAACTTGCCCTCTAACCGGGAATCGAACCCGGTACCCCTCACCTACCTGCCACTTAATAAGACCGCTAGGCTATGAGGCCCCCTATCTTATTATTTACTACATAGTTTAAAATAAAGAAAGTTTATATTTGTATGGTAACACAAGCATTGTTTTTCTGTCCACCAGAACGTTGAACAAATTTATTTACTATCAATGTTGTTCTTGCAACAGAAAATTAAAAATGTGGGCACTACGAATGTATATGAATCAGTGGCGCTACAACCTCGTTAGGTCTAGGCCTCAGATTTCTAAATCTGTTTCATGAATTTCAATCTAATAGGCAAGTAGGTGATCAACCTTCAGCGCCTGACTCACGCCAGACATGTCGGTTTCCTCACGATGTTATCCTTCACCGTTCGAGCGAATGTTATATGGGCACATAGAAATAAAGTCTATTGGTGCACAGCTGGGGATCGAACCTACAACCTTAGGGATGAGTGTCGCACGCTGAAGCTACTAGGCCAACACTGCTCTTGAATGTATATAACAAAGTCATTAAGAAAACATTCCAATGATCTAAATATCTCAATATCATAAAAGCACGTAGATTTTTTAAGAATCTTGAACTATAAACACGAGAGTGATAAGCATTTAACAGTTATTTAAAGCTTGGCGTACGTATAAGACTATTACCTAGTCCAAATTTTATGGGGTTTACTTTTCTATATTGATATCGTAACCACGTAGAATATAGTATATCTGTGTTGAATCTAATATATAAAATTCTTGTGTCACGGTTTTGTAATTGAACTTCTCCGAAATGGCTCGACCGATTTTCGTGAAATTTTGTACGCATATCGGTTAGGTCTGCGAATCGGACAACATCTATTTTTCATCCCCCTATATTTTATTTTTTCACACAATTTTTTTTGATACAGCATCCAAAAATTCATACAACCCTTAATTTACACCCATCTACGATCACCCCCTATTTTTATTTGTTAATTAAAAACTAATGTCTTGAACTCTGAGGTTTATATAGAAAAAAAAACAGAAAAACCTAAAAAAAATTAATTTCGGAATACCGAACGGTCTTTGGGGTAGCATAGCAAAATGTTCCATGTTGGTATGCACTAAAAAGGTAGGCTAAGTAATAAGTAAGCAACATGAAGGAGAAACGAAGTTCGCGGGGGCAGCTAGTATTACCATAAGAATTACTTGCGAGGTGTATGTTATGCGCACGCGACAAACATTTTTATCGGCACATATCTAATTGCACAAGTTTAACAGAACTCTTCGAAGGTATTTCAGATGAGATTTTTCATAGGTTTTATTCATTCATTTGTTATACAATGTTCGTAGTCTACTTAATTATCGCTAATAGGAAATTATTAATATACTAGCTAGCCCGTAGGTTTTTTTGTACATTGGCAAGATTGTTTGCGACCGTTCTGACAATAATCGTTTTATTTCGGTATCGGTATCTATTGGGGAACATACAAAAATTTGTTATCAAGAAATACAGACTCGGCCGGGTCTAGACTCGTCGATATGTACTCTAGAACGAAACTATGAAATTTATTAGTTACCTATGTATGCTTCTATTTTGCCCGCTGATGCTTAGTATATTTATTTACATTTAGTTGCAATATGTCAAGTGCAGCATGGTGTAATGGTTGCAGTAGGTACCTTACTATTATCTTTGTACACCTAAACTTGACAAAAAAAAAAATTAGATTTTGATCCATTTTTTTAATATTGACGTAGGTGTACTCATATCATATCAATATGATTAATACATTTTGATTTAATTTAAGAAAACTAGAGCATTTAAAGACCTTTTTAGTCCGATGAAATCAGTTCAATGAGTTCGTTCGTTTCAGCCTGTTGGCGTTCACGGCTGGACATCATCAGGCATCTCCCCTCAATTTCCAGTACAGCCGGTTCCCCGCACTTTACATCCATCACCTTCCCTCCACCCTCTTCAAGTCATCTGTCCTTCTACGCTTCGCTGACTGGTCCTTGATCTCCATTCAGAGGTGAGATGTGATAATGCTAATTAAATGTGCTACTAAACTTCTGCTGTTTTCGGTTGCTATTTACATATACGCTATATTTCTCCATCATTCACACTATTCACATTAAATTACTGATTATACTGTAAATGTTATAAATTTAATAGGAAACTTCATTGACACAAAAATACGAGCTCCCGTCCGGCATAATGATATAAATCTTAAATGCTTCGACACTTTTTGACCACACGTCAAGTTATGATCGGTATAAGGTTCTCGCTTTGTAGTTTTGCCTTTTACGCCATTGTACAATGGACGGACGTCTAACTTATAACTTTTTGTACTGACAAAGGTGCTATAACGACAATGTCTCTGAATATAATATCGATAAATGGACGGCCGGACTGTGATATTAAAATATATCGCCCGTAAGATCGAAGTAAATCAATAATGTTGATCGCTTAAATCATCGCTGGAATTTCGTTTAGACCGAAGATGGAATACAGAAGGGGCTGGTTAGGACGTGTGTAACATTAAATTATTTAAGAAATTCCCTACTTAGTATAAATATTGTCGTTTTGTGTATATATTGTATGCGGTCTTGGTTAAAAGACAGTTTTTCAATATTAATGTCACCAAAGACTTATAATCTCTACTTTAATATGATAATTGGTAAATGGACCTGAGTTCTTGACATAAACATAACGCGATACTCGGTGCATAATGTATTATGTATTCCATCTTTGGCTATATTTTTAGAGTAATTGTTTGTTTATATATTATATTTCTTTTATTAGGATTATGAAATATATAAATAATTAAAAAGAATTTGAATTTTATAATAAAGAATGTGAATTTAATGTATAGTTATTAAAAAAAAAAAAATTATAACTATACAACAGCTACTCTAACATGCTGGCTAATAGCCAATGCGATAGTTGTGTAACTTAATAACCGTAACATTTAATGTCACTTTTGGGATTTCGCTCGGAGAACATATAGTATTATATAAATAAGTATCTATCTCATTTATAAATTTGTATGGAAAGTTGCAAGCCTGTATCTGCATTAAACAAGTATCGTTTTATCTAGAATTAAACCTGGAACATCCGGTAGACTGTAGAACCTCAAGGATTTTATCTCTTCATATATACAAATTTGGTATACCAATATTTTTATCCTTCTTCGTAAACTACTTGTATATTTAAGAGTGCGCTCCGGTGGCATTTCACGTCTACGTCACGTGTAAGTCAATTGTCACACGACAAAACAACAAAACATCATCCGCTCAATTTACCGGAACGTCAACAGTTTCGAACAGATTTTAAAATTCAACAATTTTTTATACACAGAGCATCGCGTTATGCAAAGTTTATGTCAAGAACTCAGCTCCATTTAAGCTCGATGCATCGAATTTTCATTCGACTTTCTAAGCTCCATCAATCCAATCGATTCAGTTAGTTACAATGGGTACTATTTGATTGCTTCATTATGCGAAATGGGATCTCATTGTATATCATTTTGCATGTTATATTTGTTTGTATCCTAATTTAATCATACTGAAAATTGGACCACCGGGCTAAAAATCAATGGGTGGCATCAAGATTTTGTTTTGATTGGACATAGATGACGATTTATGTTACATTATAATTCCTAAGGAATCATTGGTTTATCAAGTTATGTAATTTATTCCCACAGCTAACATGTTCTATTTGGCATATTCCGCGATAGCTTAAACAAGTCAAGTTGAATGTGTTGTGTTTAATAATTGTTATAGTAATAATTGTTTTTATAGGCACTTATCAATTTTGCTCTTCATACTACTTTCATAACAGTTAACTAAATACTACTTAACAATTAAATTACGCTTACCCATAGATCATACAGACTACAGACTCGCATATTATATAGATTTACGATTCAAATATGTGTTAATAAACACATACAGAGCTGCGTTGGCCTAGTGACTTCAGCGTGCGACTCTCATGCCTGAGGTCGTAGGTTCGAAACCTGGCTGTGCATCAATGGACTTTATTTCTATGTGTGTGTATGTATTCGCTCGAACGGTGAAGGAAAATATGGTAAGGAAACCAGCTGTCGCCGGTCGACGGCGTGTAAGGCACAGGAGGCTGATCATCTACTTACCTATTATCATGACACAGATACAGAAATCTGAGGTCCAGACCCAAAAAAGGTTGTAGCGCCACTGATTTCTTTAATTAATACATACAAATGAAGCTTTTTGTAGAATAAGGAATATTTTCTTGTGCCTACATATATCGCTATCAAAATAAACTATTTCAGTGTGTGTGTGTGTGTAAAGTATTGTATAATACTCGTAAATGTCCAAAAATGACAGACTATAAGTCTAAATTTTTTGACATTACGAATGTGTTATATGTGTACCAAAACGGCACAGGTAAGGATAATTTATACACACAGTTATATGTATCATGTCATATTTGTATAATTAAGCTTCCACGAATACGATTAATGTATAATTTAAGCTTTATGGTTTTACGCATATGTTAATATGAATAAATTATGGTAACCAATTAATAGCTAATTTATTATGGTTAAAGTTAAAAACATTTTATAACTGTATCTTACGTTTTGAATATGCTAATTGAATGTGGAAACGCTTTAATTATAAAATTAAATCACATAATAGATGACGTGACCTAGCTTAATGAGAATTAGTGTTTAAACTAGTTTATAATAGTTTTACTTTCTATATAGTTTTGTAAAACATTGTTGGCATGATATCGTGTGTTCAAACCTCTGTACACTGAGGATTATTATTATTAATATCTCTGTTACTATGACAATACAATTCTACTACTAATCAAGTAGGTACTTAATAATAATTTAATTGAATTTTATAATTAATATAACTAAGTATTTACAATACTCTTAGCATATCTACCTAAAAATAATTAACAAATAGAAAATTAAAAAAGCTTGTCCCTGTGGCAGTGTACCTTTAACGCTAGCAGCATTTCCTTGCTATATTGGGATACTAATTCGTTGAGCGAGGAACGTACCAGCTCTGGGGTCACCGGTACTATCTACCAGGCGCCAACTTAAATCTTTAATTAGCCTATGCACTTGAACCTCGGAAATATTTGAGCTGTTTATTATTTTCCGCCTAGTCTCCCCCCCCCCCCCTAGCTTTTTTGTTTGTCCGAAAGAAGTGAGACAGGGCTAACGCGATTTTAATTCTTGGTAAAATAAAATAATACAAATAAGAAAGGCTCGGGAAAACAAAGTTAAACGGTCTTGGTAAAGGTAACATTACTTCAATCGACGGAATCGAAATCGAAGCTTAGCGGTAGATATGTCAAAAACATAATTGGGTAGCTGTGTTAAAAATCCCATAGATTTTGCTATACTTTAATCGCAATAAAAAAAATTACTTATTTATACCAATAATACTTATGGCTCAATAGCATATGTTCTTAGAGTTTGACTTATGCTTGTAATTTCGCACGGGTACTTGAACACCAAAAACCCTAACAAAGGAAACATTTATAGTAACACGGCATGAAGTGTAAAGAAAGTGTAACAGTATCCACCTTAACAGGCATGACAATGGGGTATCGGTTCGCTGAGGCTGGTCGAGTAGAGTCGCCGCCTGTCTCAAGTTAAATTTAGCGTTAGTGATCCCATTTGCATTGTAACCTTTGAAAGTAAAAGCGAAAATAGAATGAATACTGTTAAAAGCCGCATTGTCCTTGGAAAGGGATTTTTCCTATTTTGAATTTGGAACACATTTGTATCTGTATTAGCTGTATTTTGTAGTTTTTGATTGTATTGTAATAAAATGTTTACAGATAAACGCAAGTATTAACATAAACCAAAGAGGTTTTTGATGGTAATATTTTATGCGAAATAGCACATGTCTACAATTATGACACTTATAAGTGGCTATAAAACTCTATTTATTTTTACGGTAAATTATTACGCCCTTAAGCGACAATTTATAGCATTCAGAACTTGTTTACGAGAAAAATATTTGATACAACTTGAATGGCGAATACAATCGCGAGTTGAAGTATTTATATGTACGATTATTGTAAAATGTGCGACTACATCCTGACTATGCTTACAAGTGGGTCTCCGGTTTTTTGATACGTTAATTTGTCACCGTTCGATGGAACATGTTTCAATAAAAATTGATGGCCGAGTAAGTAGGATGGGTAATAATAACAGTTTTCGTGATTAATACACCAATTCCCCGTTACTTTTGAGTACAATACGTTAATACTGCAAAAAGACTACTACATTCATTGATCTTAAATGAATTACAATGATAAATTGATTGCCTCTACTTTAAATACAATAAAATTTAATGATCGAAAGGTATGAAACTGTTTGTCTCTCGTCAACCAGGAACAGATTCCTGCGATAGCAAAAAATAAGTTCAGGCCCTGAGACCGTCTGGAAAATCTTTGAATGACATTGCATTGGGCTGGGAATCTTTCTTAAGAATCTATAGACTGTTCAAGTCATGTACAGAATACATTTATGTTTTTAAAACATATTAAATATGTGAAAGGATAATGTAATATATGATTCAGTGGTGGCCTAATGGCTTCAAGGACTGCTCCTGTGTTCGTAGGTTCGAACCTCGGCTGTGCCAACCAATTGACTTTTTGTATGCACGTGCATGCACACGGCATGCCTTAAACCCAAGATGGCATGTGTCAGGCACAGATGGTGGATCAGCTACTTCATTATTAGAAAAACTAATGATCACGAAATAGTTACAAAAATCTGAGGCCCCGCCCGGCTTGTAGCGCCACAGTTTTGATCCACGATAGTTTGTATTTTAAAACTACTTTAACTGATGTAAATAAGATTATATTACATTATCTACTCGAATGGTTTTCAGTGGAACTACACACCTTGGCTGATGACATCTCATGAATTATGAAAATACTTTTAATATGTTAATTCTGTTCAAATAATTTTATTTGTGTTATTAGCGTATTAACTATTTCGTAAATTATTAAGATAGTAAGATATATGATTACTTTTAAGGTTGAAAGGAATTACTTGAAAGGGTCATTTTGTTCGCATTGTACATAATGTTGTGGAATTTAAAATAATACAAAGATTTAAAAGTGAATTTGAAAATAATATAAATAATATTTTTCCTTCTGAATTTTCCCAACTCTGCATCCACATACGTCATAAATATGACATATGATATAAGAACAGTAAAAAGCGGGGTAAAAAGTGGTATGTCACCTAGTTCAGTATCGCCGTTGTTCAATCAGATAGTGCTCTCACGCTATTGATTATAGTTATCACGAGGCGGATGCTGTACGCAACTTGGAACAATCTTAGCCTGTAATGCGCATCCGTTTGCATTATATTAAATTAAACTAAATATTTCGTTATTAAATCTATGGTAGGAAATTATTTATCATATTTGTGACTTAGGGAAATAGCAGAGCTGTTGTAGTAACGTTTACATAATTCACTGAATAGGAACTCTGTAAATTCTATATAGCGATAGCAATCGTGACATAGGAATCAACGTTAATAATTTTGCTATAGGCAAGTAGATGGTAGACGCAAGTATGGGTATAAAATGTATCAGCTCTTTTACCAAGGGGCACCAACCAACGACCTCAGATGAGATTTGCGACAATCTAACATAGTTCTCTATAGTATAATTCTTATGTATTTCATTATTAATAAATCAAAAACTAAATTCATACGTAAGGTGTTTTTGCATACAAAAGAAAAAAAAACGTGTTTTTAATTTTCGTTTAAACAATAATATATACTTTGTACTTGTTTGTTTGTTTGTGTTGCCTGGATTATATACGTTTCTTTACTTATAATTAGAATTTTAAGGATGTCAACATTTTTTTTAAATAAATAAATAGCGCAATTTTTATATGAGTTATTTCATAATTTTATAATATTATAACAATGAATTTCAATGTGTAAGATTTGGGAACCCTATTAAGTAATAATTACCTGTGTAATTACCTGGGTGCCCAGCTCCACAATAACAAACATAGTTAATACCATAACAAATTGTTTTTATCAAAGATGTTGCAATCTTTTTCAATAATTTTTAGTAAACAAAACAGGTCCAGGATAAAAAGACCGACCACTAATCAACACCATCATGTCTTCATAGATAGTTTATCTTGGTACATGTATTTTAAGATAAAAGTTAAATTTAAGATTATGAAGTAATAATGTTGTTGTAAAAAGGTGACTTTATTATGTCATCAATCTTGTAGGTCCCGGTGTCGGGGTTTTTAAATCAATATTTTCATATAAGATATTTCAAGTTATGGGTAATTGAAATTGCGATTGAAATAAAAACTGAACGTGGGGTGTTCTTATTTAATGTTTTTATAAAAATAACACGACTTTGCTAAGATCTATTCGTTAATGATATTCTACTAAACTAGTAATACATATATAAAATTCTCGTGTCGCGGTGTTTGTAGTTAAACTCCTCCGAATCGGCTTGACCGATTCTCATGAAATTTTGTGTGCATATTGGGTATATTTTTCATACCCCTACGTGATAAGGGTTGTACACCCCTAACATTTTATTTTTATTTTTTAGAAAAAAAAATTGTTATTAGTTTTTTATGATACATACAAAAATACATACAACCACTAATTTTCACCCCTCTACGTTCAACCCCAATTTTTATTATATAGTTAGTACGCTCTTTTATTGACCTAAAAAATGTTTCCTAGAAATAATATACATGGCAAAACAACGTTTGCCGGGTCAGCTAGTTTGCTATATAAACGCTAAAATATGTTTGGAAGGTTAAATTTATAGTTAATTAAGAAACGAGATTTCAGTACTAATAACTTTAATATCAGAAAGGCCCTACGCTGCAGGTATCCCAAATTGAAACTGCGTTCAGTTTAGTATAGCATGTACCTATACATCTTGTGAGGAATTTGCATGGATCTGATTAGCACTACGCCTTCATAAGTTCTCATGTCATTTTCACACAGATACATCCTTTCTATATTTTCATAAGTATTTGATTGTGCTTGTAACATGTGCGATATGTGACAGCAAAAATAAAATAAAATATGTATGTGAATAATATTAAGTCTCATAATATTTCGTAGAACCATCTGAACTGTGGCATTCTTACTCATCTGAACCGTACACATATTTCTTGCTATTAATTGTCCAACAATGACAATGTGAATCACTCGACCATAAATATTTTGACATGTCAATTTTATAATATCCGCTCTTATCTGCCGCGTTTCCTTTGAACAGAGTTATCTATGGACTTATCTCCAAATCTTGTCTGTGGTCTTGTCTATGGTATTATCTCAGATTCTGTCATAAATGACCCCTATCAGACGATCCCTAATTGGTACATTTATATGGATATCAATTAACTATTTCATATTCATTTTACTTTTTCCGTGTTGTCTATTGTAGGTTAATTAGGAACAGAAATTTATAACACTACTGTTTTATTGTTTTATTCTAATGAAGCACAAATTGGAGGACTAAATCACCACTATCTTTTGAAGTGAAACTTCTTTGGGCGCACGAGGGTAAATTTTTTACGGAACGTCACAAAGATGTGCAGCGTTTTTGTCGAAGAAAAGGGAGAGAGCGATTCAGTCAGATTGAGAGAGAGTGATAAGGGTGAATTACCTTATAGAAATTCTATTTTTAAAATTTAAATTTCGTAAAGAGAATTTATAAACTATTAGTATTTTATATTTTATGCAAAATAATTTATTGAAATCTCAAATGACGAATTTGAATAATTAAATTTATTATTTGTATTAATGTTCGACACTAAATATTTTAATGATAATGAAATTCATTAAATTCCTAACATATCTTCCTTTTTCCCTCCCTCTAAGTCTTGGAAATCTAAAGTTTTAGATTTATATAATATGAACAAGAGTTAAAAATTAGTTTTATTAGCCAAAGAAGTTTCACTTCAGACATTTGTACCATGTACGCACGCACTTTTTAAAATTTTACTTAGTATAACGCTGCTTTAAATAACCTATAGATGTACTAAGCTGTATATTACAACAACCATTATAGTAGTAGTTAGTTCTTGTTCTCTATATAGAAAACTACTTGTTCTGACTGATTCATCAACTAAGTGCCTATTGACTGCACAGTTTAGAAGACTTTTGGTCGAGCATATTTTTTCATTAAATAATGAAAAGAGCGGGAAAGGCGCAGTAAATAGTTTTTTCATAAATAATTTAACGTACTTTGTTTAAACACTTTCACCCGTAATTGTATATTGGTTTTAAAAAGGTTAAACGTTTCTGTTTGTCAATTTAATATTTGCTTTCTTAGAAAAGGGTGGTGATGTAATAATACCCGAAATTTCCGGGGACGTAGGGGTCGAAAGTCAGGTTAGTGTTGACATCCGTTCAAATACTATTTGTTTTTTGACTACCGGAATTTTGGGAAATAATTATACGTTTTTGTGTTCTTCAATTATCGCTTTTTGTTGCTTTCGCAAGACTACAAGTAAGACTGAATGTTGTGATTGCGAGTACTCAACGTTCCATTTCCAAATATAGTACCGAATAATAAAGCTCATTCAAGCCCGTGGGAGCTTTCGAATACCTCCGTCGATGCCACGCGACCAGCTACGGCAAAAACGGTCCTGTCATTGCGCAAACCTATAATAAGGTCCATTCACATGAATTGGTGGATATTTTTTTAATGTCGATCCGGGACAGCCATGCAATTTTGTTGAAAAAACGGCAAAATCAATAATGGCCCTGTGCACGTGTTGCCGATGGATTATAGATTATGTTCACGAAGATTTTCTCAGCATACCGTGCCGGGGTCAGGTATACCTTGCGAAAAAGGTATGGAGTCGCTGTTGGTATTAGGTTTATTGGCCTGTTTAATCTTACTTTTAGCTCGAAATCACAACGTAATGTACGGATATAAATTAAGTCTTGTTCTTCTTCAGGTGTTTGATGCTTAAAGAACTTTATTTATTATTACAAAAAATGTGTTTTCATTTACATGAGAAACTTAATAAATACGAACGAGATACACGTCGCCATCAGCCGTCCCAATTTTTGTTTACTAAGCTCATTCTGATATATATATTTAATGCCCTTTTGTATTGGTTAAACGCGCTAATATCACGAATTTTAGACGGTAATTGATTAAATAATTGCCAGGTGCCACTAATACTAAAGGTTGGCTGTTAACTGAATTAACAGGTATCTTGGTCAAAACAGCTCCTCGGCGGATGTGATGCCGGTCCACTCCCGTCCACATTCCCAACCATGACATCATCATCTTCTACCAGCCCGTCTCTTGCTTTGAATTTTTCCCATCTTAATAAGCCAAATTATAAGTATTTGCCTTGCCAAAACAGCCCGAGCTGTACTGTAAAGGCCTTTAAGGCCAACAGCGAGATTCCATAAACAAAATGAAATTAAATATTTATGGACTAAATTGGCCTAAAGATTCGGAAGTTCCGTCCCTAAAAACGGAAATAACATCTAAGCAGTAATAATAGTAGTAGTACCTATTTAAATTAACTCTAACACGAGTGAAACCAGATTCTAGAATGTAATACTTTAAAAAAAAATTATAATGGTATCTACGGCTTTTTCTGTTCCTTTTAAAGAATTGCGCTTCACAAAGAAATTCTATACAATTATAACGGCCAAAATCGTAACTGTCTCTTAACAAAACTTTGATGTTATACTACAACAAAAGCAGGTAATTTTATAGGAACTCTGTCTTTTTTGTATAAAATTACCCGAAGATATAAAGCATTGATAGCGAAGTTAATAAATAGGTCAGCAAGAAAATTCATATAATTAAGTTTTCGGCACAAACTACTTAGGCCTAAAATATCGCTTTTTAATCAATAGATTAGGCGCCAATCGGCGAAATGCGGAATTATCGAATAATGATTTATTGACTGAAAAATACCAATATTATGGATCGTAACATTTTTTAAGCTATCTATGATTCAAATTAGACACATTATCTGATTAATATCTTATAATGTGATATTTTTGACATGACATTATTTCTTTTGAAATTTGGGATTTTTTAGTATAGTTTGTCAGTCGTATTTTTTGTTGTTGATTTTTTTTATTCCTTAAACATTATAAATAAGAGTAAGAGTACAAAAACATTACTAAGGGGTTTAACTTTGATGCCTGAAGGGCCATGTTACAAATACCTTTACTTAGAGACGACAAAAAAATACGGAAAAAATGTTTTAAAACGCAAAATATAGTTTTACTTTAATATACTTAGAATTAATTTGATACTGTCCATCCCTTCCTGGTTCGACTTGAAAAAATGTACCAAAAAAAATAACGATTTACATTACTTTTAATGATGGAAATTATCATTGCTGTGTGATACGGGAATATGATAAGTCGTAATTTCATATCACATTAAATTTTTCGAAATAAATGATGTTTTACCGAGTCCACACTTGGAGCCGTAGTTGTACGCTAGAAGAACCTTTAAATAGAGAATACAAGTAATCTTTACATTTTTTTTATTCTCATTGAGATTCCCAAGAGGGTCATCGACATAAGAAAGAAAAAACTTTTTTGGGAGACGTCATACGAAACGAGTAATGTCAGTTGCGTGTGACGCGGGCGCATCACTGAATAACAATAATCGTGAATGAATTGTAATGGCGGGTGGTTTAATTGATTCGGCGACCTGCCAGACCTGTCTCTCCCGTAGGGAGGGCTCCTGTCGATATCTAGACGTCAATCGCAATCGAAATATTGTCTTTGGTGCTACCTGGGTAGGTACTACAAATTGTTAGCAGATAAAAGCGATTTCAAGTACCATTCCTTCATTTGTTTCTCTATTCTGCGTATGTGTGTGTGTGTCTTATTTGTAAAATATATTGTCCTGATCACTGTTTACATATGTTTTAATTGCTTTGTTTTGTTCCATTAGTTTTCTCTAAATAACTATATGTCTACCTAGTGCCTTCAGCGTGGGCCGTGCATCCTTGAGGCCGTAGGTTCAAGCCCCGGCTGTGCACCAATGGACTTTTTGTATGTGCGCATTTAACATTAGCTTGAATGGTGAAGGAAAATATCGTGAGAAAACCGACATATCTTAGACCCAAAAAGTCGACGGCGTTCGTCAGGCACTGGAGGCTGATCTCCTACTTGCCTATTAGATTAATTAATGATCATGAAACATATACAGAAATTGGAGGCCCAGACCAAAAAGGTTATAGCGCTACTGTTTTTTCTTTTCTTTTTTTATATAGCTACGGTTAGTTCAGTAAATTATTACAATTTTAATAAAACAATTGAGTAAAACTTTTATTTTCCGTTCATCGTCTCAAGCACAACACTACACGCAAAAAAGACGTCTCATTCAAGCCGTCATTCTAGCGTTCATACTCGAAGGTATGTAATTCATCGTCATTTAACAATTGAGGAGCAGTCTTCCAAGATGACTGGACTAGTTCAAATCTATTGACATTTACACTACCCTTGACACCTAATCGGAAGTCGCATCAATTGTCGCAATTCCTGGATGAGACTTGCATCATCGAATGCGTCAAGTCATCGGCCTACCACTTATCGGGCGGATGTTGTTAACCGTGCCTTGATTAGCCGAGACGATGTTAAACGGGCAAGTTCAAACAATTAACTGTATAGAAGTGTCCGACTCTAATGAATGATGCAGACTTGGTCCATTTCATTACACAAACACCGTGACAAGACGCGGCTTACAAATTGAGATTAATTCAAGACTATTATGAACAATAGCTGGATATCATTTTGAGCTCTATCCAGCGGTCTATTTGGCTGAATATCGAATACCTTTTGGATTAAGTAATAATTAAAGGAGCAGAAATGTTAAGCGAAACTATTTAACCTTACCAATTCCTCAAGCTATTTTTAACAATGAAAGCTTTCGTTTTAGAAACTGTTTACTGTCAACGGTTTTGTTATTTTATTTTTTGTAGCCGTATTGTAACAAAATCACCGCGTTGTTGAATTCGCAAGTATATAAACATTGCCTTTGATAAAATCTCTTCTATTCTTTAGCCGCCGGCAGATCAGTTTTGTTTGATCCTGTGTCTATTAAATACTGTAAACTTAAATCAAGATAGAATCATAAAAAAATAAAAATATAATATGTTTATTCTGGAACATATGATACAGGTATCACTTATTCCACGTCATTAAATTGGAATCGGTAGACCTCCCTATTCATCGGCAAGAAGACAGAGGGTGTAGGCCGAGAGAAAAGCCGGCGTAAACTACTCTTTTAAAATAGCAAATCAACAAACAACACTTATTTTAAAACAGATATCGCAAATTAATTAGAAGTAGCCTGTCCAGCACTAGTCCCAGGCCCTTTATCAACTAGATAATCGTAAACTTTATAGTAAGCCTTTTTACACAGTTTTTCTTTAATACATTTCTTAAATTTATTAAAAGGCAGAGATAAAAGAGCCTCTGGGATTTTATTTAAACGGAGTGTCCCTTTTCCCAGAAAAGGAATTACTAACTTTAGATAGTCTAGTGCGGGGAAATTACAGCCTGCGTTTGTTCCGAGTATTAACATTGTGTGTATGTTATATTCTAGTAAACTAATCACTATAACATACACATAATAATGTTAAAACGGGCATTAAATTAGGTTATTTGAGAAAATAAGTAGGTTAAATCAGTAATGAAATCTTGACCACAAGTCGTGATAAGTGATACCACACAAACCTCACGATCGTACGTTATTTTTAAATCATAAGTGGAAGTAAATTATACAATTTGTCATGATAACCGTAATATAAGCACTTTAGGTGCCGCAGTGTATCGATTGTGATTACGATACACCCACGCTTCGTAAATATTTGAACTAGATAATCTACACGAGCCGCGACGCCAAGGAAGTAATACTTAGAAATTATGTACTGATAACTCTTTACATTTTATTATACTCAAATTGGACCGGACAAATAGGGAAACGAGGTATAACCCAACAGGGAAAAGAAAGAGTGGTCGCCCTCTTCCTATTTCACCATGCCTCCGGCTGATAGAGGAAAAATCTTTGTTTTTAAGTTTCAAGGAATAAATGAGGCTAAGTTATTATTATTAGATCAGTGTTGGCCTAGAGGTCGTAGGTTCGATCCCCGGCTGTGCACTAATGGACCTTTTTCTTTTTTTCTATGTGCGCATTTAAGATTTGCTCAAACGGTGAAGAAAAATATCGTGAGGAAACCGACATGTCTTAGACCCAAAAAGTCGACGGCGTGTGTCAGGCACTGGAGGCCTACTTGCCTATTAGATTTAAAAATAATCATGAAACAGATTCAGAAATCTGAGGCCAAAATTTAAAGAGGTTGTAGCGCCACTGATTTTTTCTTTCTTATTTTTTAGTTATTATTATTTATTCTTAAATTATGACAAGTATTGTGCGAATACAGCCGCTTTTCATTTCATTCTCTTGTCTCTTGTGATAAATCATTATCCCCGCTGATTAAACATTTATACAACAGAAATTGCTTTGAATGGGTGTACTCATGCACAATACACATGACAAAGCTTGTTACATATAATTTGTGATTTAAACCAATTGCGAAGTATGTTTGGAATTGTAAATTGCCATTCTTCACGCGTCTAAGTTGTGTCCATGGAAAGGCTGAAGGACGCTAAAGATAGCTTTATCTTAAATATTAATGAGAAATGAACAAAAGCGACATGTGAAGACGTGATAAACCGAAAAAAAACAATATATAAAGGACTTGGTTCTCTCTGAAGGTTGCGTAAAATAGTTTAAGATTTTAAGACAAAATATTAACGTGAATTATAAAAAAATTGAAATGCTGTCAACAGAATAAATTGCTCTTGAATGGCTAAACCATTTATTTGTCATGCGACAAAGCCTGTTCATTCATAATTTGTTCTCATTTTAATGTTATTACACATTTGTAGCTAGGGGAATATGAACGTTCAATACATACAATAGGGTTTAAATTTGGTTGCATTCATGTTATACTTTAAGTACGACAGAACAAATATAACGCCTCCAAGTGCTACTCCCTAAAGAGACAATAATGAAGAATAAATGGTCAAGTTTGCACCACAATAGTTACAAAAGATAAAAGGAAGAATTACACGGAAATTTTGAGGCGTGAACAATGATTTAGGCGCCCTTTACAAGACAATAATTTGCACTTCGAGTGCCGTCTATTGTGTTAGAATCGTTATAAATATACATTACAAAGACTACCAGATGTGTTAGAGGCACTGGACACGAGCGCGGTACAAGCCTTTGAAATAAGGTGCTCCGAACAGCTGATTCTTTGTTTGACGTTGATATATAGGATTTTATTAAATAAATTATTTGGGCTTTGTATGGAAAATAAACTTCTATTGAGTTAGTAGTTATTGAAAAAAAAACATGTAAATAATAATTAATTAATCTAAAATCCATAATTTAAATTATCGGTCAGTCATAATAAAAAAAAAACACTTCTCAAAAAAAAAACTATCTTTTTAATGAACTTCTCGAATTGAAACTCTCGTGTCGCGGTGTTAGTGGTTAAACTCCTCCGAAACGGCTTGACCGATTCTCATAAAATTGTATGTGCATGATTCTCAGTTATACCCAAACTGAGAATCGGACAACATCTATTTTTCATCCCCCTAAATGTTAAGGGTAGTCCACCCCCAATTTTTTGTTTTATAATTTTTTGATAAAAAATTTTTTTTTACTTTTTATGATACAGCATTAAAAAATACACACAACCCCTAATTTTCACCCTTTACGATCAACTATATATTCAGTTATATATTTAGGTAGTACCTACCTACATGTTTAAAAAATATCCAATACAATAAGCACGTGAGTAAGAAATCATTTTTCATATTTCCATATGAACACAAAAATATAATTGACGACATTAAGTTACTAATACATATTTATAAGCCACAGATTTCACTTTCAATATAAAATTACTATAATAAATCAAAATATGTATCAATCAAATTTCAAATAGTGCACGCATCATGAATTTAAAAACCATTCAACTACCCATTATAAACCGGTTTAAAATTTACTACACAGAAGTTAGATAAAAACAATAAAAGGTCCGAACTTAATAATAACTCGCATGAAGATTGAGATGCTTCTCATTAACCTGGAGCAATCATGGACTTAAAGCTTTTGTTATTAATTTATAGAAAGTCATCGTGAGGCTATTAGTTGGATAACCATATCGATCTTTGGCTTACTGATGCTTGCTTTTGTGTGTGATTGGCCTAATGACCACGTGCTTGTTAGCGATGATCAGCAGCTATTATTACCATTGATTCTTCACAGACGCCGCTAAGATTTATGATTTTCACAGGTTCTGCTATAACCACTTCACTGACTTGTTAGCGAGCTGTGTTATAAAATAGCATCGTTAATTCTATCTCAAAACTGTGTGAACACATAAAAATAATGGGTAAACCAAATCGGAAGCCCCTTAATGTCCTTAACAGTTAGGTCCGCGTTTATCACCGTAATCTCTTTTATCAGCTCAAAGATCTAACGAATTAATTCTTTTACACCCCATTAATGTCAAACGTGATTCATTAACAATAGAAATGCAAATCGCTGAGCATTCTGGTTCCGAGCGTTTCACTTCTCCCAATTAAGTCTAGCGTAATATTGTTCGATACGTTTCTAACTAAATTGGAAGGGATGTGTTACGTATAACTCATCGTGGATGAAAGGTCGTACGCTGGACAGAACGTCTTAATTAACGTATAAATGTTTCTAGTATAATATATTGCTTTGAATTTTTGGTTCAACATTTATGCCGTTTTAATTAGAATTGCTTGAAATTGATTACGTTGAAAATATTGTTGGGAATTCAACCTTTATCGAGCTATGAAAATAAACACTGCGTTCTGCGCATTATTGCGCATTTTATAATAGGGTTTCAGTTTTAAATTATTTCAGATGGTATTCTGTGTGTGTGTTGATAAGCGCTTCGTTATGGACAGAATTAAAATTAACGAGACTATTAACAAATCAATGATGAATCCAATTAAGTAACTCGGTGTATTACGCCGTACGCGGTGGTTTGCAGTTCTCGCGTCTTCGATAATTATCATAAATGAAATCTTGAACGGAGCACATCTCCGCAATATTATATAGGTACGTAAATTTCAACTCCTCACATATATTTACCATAATCTTGATTAGAGCTGGTTGTTATTCGTAAATTACATTTAATATACATCTTGATCTTAGGAAAATACTTGTGTTTTATTTTACTAGATGTTCATTTATTTATACACTTCGTTGCCGTTAGAGACACAGTAAAATTAAAATAGTTAAATAAAAAGGACGGCAAGTGGCGGCCTTATCGCTTTTTAGATCTCTTCCAGGCAACAACAAGACGTTTAGCTATTATACCTTTAATACCTAGAGCCCTTTATGTTATGCTTGATACAATCACTTTTTATTTGGCACTTAATTTGATAATGATTAATCAACAATAAAAATTGTTTCCACTGCTCAAAATAAAGTGAGCATCCATCTCTTTTCAATACACCGTAAAACAAATTTGACAGAAGGAAAGGAAAAAGTTAAGTTAGACTTAGTTGTAGGTTTATTTTATATTCGTGTAAATAAGGAAAACACCTTTAGATCATTAGTTGTCAACCCTTAGTTGTAAGGACTTAGGATTGACAAGAATTAAGTTATTTGTATGCCATAGTTGTTCAGAAATAAAAAGGGTTATTTATTTAAAAATAACGCTATGCTAGAAGTTGGATAGTACAAAGACTCAGCTCATTATTTCCAAGTTCATTTATATAAGAACAAACCTCTGTCTTGTAATATTTAAGGGTGATTAAATCACTTTATAGCAGATGTAGAGAGCTTGTTTGTGAATATAAAACAAAAGGTAATTACACTTTTCAAGTGGATTTAACAATAGCGAACATCGTTGTCGTAAAGTTTACTCCGATGTCATATTTTGAGCGTTTTTATACTCGTAAAATTTTACTCTTTAAACTGTATAATTTTGTTTTAATGATTGTATATATATGTAAAAATGTGTATCTATAGGTGTACCATCATGATTCTCTTTTTAAGGCTTCTTTAAATTGCCATTTTAAACCAGCAGATGAAACGCAACGAACTAATAAAATAATGTATAAATGAGTCATTTGTATATTTATTGACCTAGAATTTAAAAAAAGGGCGTGCGTACAAAGTACCTACACATGTTAGAAGTGAAACTTTTTTGGCAAACTAATTTTTTATTTTTTTTTCATATTTATAAAAATCTAACACCTTAGATTTCCGAAAGTTAGAGGAAGGGAAAAAGGAAGATATGATAGGAATTTAATGAATTTAATTGACATTAAAATATTAAGCGTCGAAAATTAATACAAATAAGAATTTTTTTAAATTTATTTTTTAAATATATTTATTTCTTCGACATTCGATAATAAAAACACGTGGAATTTTAATTTACAATTCGTCATTTGAGATTTCAATAAATTATTTTGCATAAATAAAAAATATTAATATTTCATAAATTCTCTTTAGCATATTTCAATTTTCAAAATATAATTTCTATTAATATAATCGCTCTCTCCCTTTTCTTCGACAAGAACGCTGCACATCTTCGTGACGGTTTCGTAAAAATTTACCCTTATGCGCCTAAAGAAGTTTCACTTCAAAACAATTGTTATCCAACGAGTTCGTTCCCAATTTGACGCTGGCAGATTCGATTCCAGGGATAACAATCACTATTTGTATTGAGATAAACGCCTATATAGTATATATGCCTGTATGTATGTAGTTACATACGTATAACTACAAATATAAAAATAACTACTTCCTTGATATTTTATTCCAAAAAATGAAACGGTCCAAATATGTCGGCCACAAAGACAGTATTTTTTTAATGTATTAATTTTGCCATAACCTGATATGGAGAAATTTTGGCCTGTTTAAAATATATTTTATGGGGAGCGGCATTTATCAAAGTTGGCACCTGTACCCCTAACCGTTAAACAAATAAAAAGCTTAACCGTTAAAATTTACCATAAATATTAATAACGCTAGTTTTGAGTGTTAAACGAAACTCGGATGACCATATTGCTGAATGATTGGGAATTTAAAAAAAATATTAAATAACATTTGGACTTGGTATTCGACAAGAACGCTGCACATCTTCGTGACGTTTTCGTAAAAATTTATCCTTATGCGCCTAAAGAAGTTTCACTTTAAAACAATTGTAATCCAACGAGTTTGTTCCCAATTTGACGAAGGCAGATTCGATTCCAGGGATAACAATTACATCTCAATCAAACTCCAATATACGTGAGCCAAATACCTTATATACATGTTGTAGCGAGTCTGTCATGACATAAGTAATTTATTTGCGTTTTTTAACACGTTTTATTTAAGCTAAAAATTATTATCTAATATTACGCAAGTTTCTTTACTCATAATATAATCTGTATCTCATATTATACTGTTACAAAGAACCTTAAATAAAACTAAACAATTGAATGTTGGTGTTTGTCATTACCCAAATATCAATAGACAAGATTAGGAAGCTATGATAATGTTTAGAAAATTATAACATTCTAATACAATTTTCTATACTGTCCTTCATAATTTTAACTGTGGGGTTTTAATAATAGAACAAAGAAAAATATTGCCAAAAAATCCTTGTAAATAAAGGAGCCAAAAAGTCCCAATTTCTCTAACAACTGTTGGTGTTTCTATAAGCGTGGAATATTCGCGTCAATTTTGACGAAGCGCCCCACCGAATTCACAACGCCCAATCGCCCAAAAAATTAATCAAAACGCCTCTTTTTCTTACCTGTTTGTTTAAATAATAGTTTTGCCTTTATACTTGACCGCTGATTAAGATTTTATTCATTGTTCTATAATTTACTGGCATTTTTTAGCAGAATTCTTAAACGGTTTTATGATTTCACGCTATGAATGTATTAATTCAAAAATTAGTAGTTTTAATTCAAAAATAACATATTTAAGACAAGTCCCGAATGTAAAATTCCAAGGAATCAGATTATATGATAATATGATCAGAGACATTTGTTTATTATATACATATTATATAGGATTTTTACATATAATCTTTCTGGGAAATTAGTCTCTATGCTTGTTATAGTACTGCTGGTTCGACAGAGGTTGCAGGTGATCCTGGCTTTCACTTGGCGGAAGGTGACACAGGACCTCTAGGTGAGCCAACTGAGTAAGTGACTTGTTATAGTACGTATATATTAGTATATATCCGTATTATAATAAGGAATACTCGAGTCTTAACTTACCTCATATTATTTTCAAGCTTACTATAAAAAATAAGCAAGTTGAATGGATTTTTAAACACCATATTTACGCAACAATTAACCAGGCGCGTTGTTAGTATATAATTTTTAAAAGAATTGTAAAAATGTTTTGTACCAACTATTGTAAATACCAAAATGGTTTAAATAAATAAAATACATTCTAAAAATTACATAGTATAGTGAGTGTGCTGAGTTGTTTGGGTAGGTACTCCTGCCTCATTTTAACACGTTAATTACCCACAGAAACAATATTCCAAGAACATCTCGTGGTTTACGACATACAACACTTTATCAGTAGTGATTATAGATCAACATTGCAATGTATAGGCAAAAATAGTGCTATATGGGACAGCTGCTTCTGACCACAACAGCAAAAAATCCACAGATACGATCAGGTCAAATTACATTTGGCCAAGAGATGGCGGTACGAAAAAAATGCCCAAAAAAGCATCGTACCGCAAGGTAAACAATTTTTGTAACGGACATGGGTACTCGAGTATGAATATTTGCTTTGCCTTCAGGAGCTTATGCTACACTTTGTTACACTGCTTGTTTTAGATTAAGCTAAGTCCATTTTAGCTTTTACAAAAAACAACGACTTTTATAAGACGTGAAAAATTTCTACGTAGTCTTCTATTACTAAACTGAAACATTATGTGACTGTCCAACCTAGGCAGATAAATTTGTTTGTTCCCGCATTGTAAAATTTAGTTTAACAAAATGCAATCGAACAAAAATAACTATCTACTGGTTTTCTTGTGGTCACGGTCCTGTTTCGGCGAGATTTAGGTAGTTTTATATAAAAAAAAAACATTACTGCCCTCGATAACACAATTCTATACGTATTTTCTTGTTACCTTGATAGGTGACCTTCTGTACTTAAGACACACGTCTGTTTTAAGTCTAAGATATTCTGGTTTCGTCACGTCTACACCGTTCGGGCACGTGTTTGTTGCGCACAAAGGAAGAAAAATCTATTAGCATTACTTGAACGCACCTCAAGGCTAGACACGCCTCTAGGCCAATAGAACACTGCCCAGAAATCAACAGTTTGACCATTAAACCAAGCGGCGATTTAAAAAGAAATATTCTAAGTACCATATAAAATTATGTTCTGTGACGAAAAATGTTTCATTCAACGGTTACCTATTCGTTTCTCGTTTCATAATACGATTCTAATTTCGCCACCGCATTGCCCCCGCGAACAAAGCACATTTTCTACGGCTTTTAAACGTCAATAGTGTGCTATTTAGATGATATTTTTTCATACGATTCAAGGTAATGTTCCCTTATTTGCCTTTTGTCGAGTTGTGGGCGCGACAAAGCCACAAACATACCCTGCTGCGAGCTTTACAGATTTTTTGCGTAAAATTCGTATTTTATTTCATTTATTGAACTTCGTACATACGTAGAATTTAGATATATCGTCTTGAGGTTATCTATTGAGTTGAGGTGGCATTGTGGTTGATTTCTTTTGCACACTGACCGTGTTCAATTAAATCAATCTTTTTAACATTAGAAATAGGGTACAAAGTTTCAAAAAAATAGTGCTTTTAAAAATATGTCTAACAAACATTTTAAGAATTTTAAAATGAAAAAATAAGCTTTATAAAAGCTTTACATTTCGAGGTTAATCTGTGGAACGAATAAAGTGATTTTTGTTAACTCTAGATAGAAATAGTATTGTTTAAAACGGACAAATATTACAGATTTGTTTAAACATATAAAAATGTTGTGATAAATTCCCCATCTTGCGTCAGCGCTTACTTAATCTTCAAACGCACTTTTAGTCCTAAATTGTTTCTGATTATACATCCACACACATTAGTCTCTGAAATTAGGCATAATTCGTAAGGCTTTCAATTCTTTTTAGTCACTTTGATTGCAGTACAAAAAGTACCGGAACACGTGCAAGTTCGCACAATGAGAGTTTGCATTTCCGCCCGCCATGCACTTCCTTTACGTCGATTTTACTTTTTATTAAGCTTTTATTGCGGCCTGGACGCTTTTGTGAGGCTGTATTGTGTTCAGGACATTCAGACATAACGCTCAGTAGGTTTCGATTTCGTTAATGATATCGGTACATATTTAACGTGATTGAAATCGAAAGGAAAGGAAATATACTTGGCGAAACTACTTCCGAGGTTTTTAGTGTTGGATATTTGGTATTAACGAAAAATTCCGACATCCCCTTTCAAATAACGCTCATCTAGAAGTACGCTGGAGTGTCACCCCTTGGTTGTTGACATCCCCAGGTGCCACGCTGCACTATTTCGATCGTCATTTCTTCTAAAAACAGCTGGAACTAAGTAGAACTCCATGCCTCCTTCCATTTAATATGAGTTAATTTAAGCAGCGGTTTAATACCCATCTCCTCGGCTGGCGTGACCTCCTATAGGCCACATCTCACACAACATCAGGTGGGCCATTGTGGCCTAACGTCGGTCCAGTTCTGTATAAAAAAAAAGATTTTGTTTTTAATTTTTCGCCGGATAATGACAATTTATTTACCAAGGATTTTTTTAAAGTCTCACATACCGAAGTTTTATTTAACATATTGTATATAACTAATAATAAATTGTATGTTATATACTCTTTCACGTAAAAATCTTAAATTAACTTCTGATAAAAATTTGCTTAGGTATTAGCAACGCACCATATACCAGTCGCCTATAATATGTAACATAACTTTTGTGCCATCCTTTTTGTTTACACATATTTCGCTATAGATTTATCATCATCAAAATATGTTTAGAAGTTAATTTAACACCTCTAATCTCCCCCAATCAACAACCCACGTCAAGATAAGCGGTAAACCACCAGCAGAGTCTTTTCTTGCTAAATTTATTTGCACAGAGGTATTTAAAACAAAAAGCGAACACCATTATTCTTCCACAGAAACAATGCGCAGCAAAAAATCGCACAAGTAAGTAGATCAGAGTACAACAAAAAGTTGTTTGGGTATTGGATGATAAAAGGTTTTTATTGTAAATATAATTTTCAGCGCCTCCGTTGTAATGTTAACCTTATATCAATGACAGAAAGTTCAAAATTGATTGCTCCTGTTGTCAGAGATTGTCAACGTAAAGAGTTTTGTTGTGGTCAAGCCCTGATTATTTTATCTCACTGTATCTTTAATGGCGTCAAAACTTATGTCCGGCCCGCTGCGTGTAACAGGAAGGTAGATGGCAGGAGGTCGCTGCCACACAAGGTGATGTCTTACTTTCCGAAATAAAGTTATAAAATATAAGTCAGTAGGTGACAAATTGTCATTATTATGCGGGAGGTCCAGAATTCAATAACCCCCAACAAGGTTTAATAATTTCAAATCAATGAATTCTTCCGTGATCGGAAGCAATTTCAAAGGTGTCATGTGGGATGACATAAATAGAAATAACTACTATTGTGCACGTGGCTTGTGGTCAATTGATTACGCATGTTCAACCTTATTTTTTAGTTGGCATCATTTCCGTAAGTAATTAGGAATGATATTTGTGAAATATCTTTATTATATTTGGGTGTATCTACCCCATTCAAAGACAGTTTCTCTAATAAAATAGAATTTAATTTGTGAACATGAAACAATTAATATTAAATAAAAATCACTTTCAGTTTTTAATATCTACAACGTAATAAACTTAACTTCTCATAAATATTAAGTTCGATTTCCTTAGTTCTCGGCGAAAACAATTTGGATCTTTGGTCTTTGTATCACCTTATACGATCTTGCGTTAAACATGATAAACACGAATTACTTGCCTAATTCACCAATGTTTCGGGCTTTAGCTAACTATGACACTTATTATGAAAATATTAATATTATCCACGTCACCAAAGAGGATGTGAGGAAATATTTGAAGAGACGGGAAGACTTTGACTTTGTTAATAGTAACAATTTAATTTTCCTTTAAAATATTAAGTATTAATTGTCGTTTGTTTAATGTAAAATTTCAATTTTCATTTATTTTTTTCTTTTTGTCTATGAACTTACTTATGTTTACTGATTCATAATATATTTTGTTTTTTAATGTAGTCTGTGTTGGCTTTATATTGTTTAAGTGTTTTGTTTTATAATATGTATGTATGTAGCTGTAAGATTACTAATAAATAAATAAATAAAAAAGGTTTTTGCCAGTACTTTACATAAAACTAGTACGTACGTAACGTACACTGATAATTAGGAAAAACCAATCTAATAACCATTTTTGTTATTTGATACTAATCCTCACACAAAAATGCGAATACCTAGTAACTACTCGGATCCATAGATAGTTATCACGTAATCATTTGTAGAAACGGTTGTCAATTTTAACGGTTAGTTTTATAACGGACAGGTGGACAGTCCGAAAAATTTAAATGCGGTTAAATGTTGTCAGTCTAGTTATATCGATTTTAATTGGAACGGATATTACTCGGATATTTTTCTATTGAGTCAAAGACGCCGCTTTTGGAAATAAATAAAAATGGCAAAAGATTAACTCAAGTTCCCAGAACTAATCAATGTTTTTAATTATGAACAATGTTAGCCTAATAAATGTGCGCTGGCTGTACAGATTTCTATGTTATAATTACTATAATTAATAAAATAAATCAGTGGCGCTACTACGTCTTCTAGAATTATGAATCTATTTCATGATCACTTTTTAACCTAATAGATAAGTAGGTGATCAGCCTCCTGTGCGTGACACACGCCGTCGACTTTTGGGGTCCAAGACTTAACGGTTTCCTCACGATGTTTTCATTCACCGTTCGAGCGAATGTTAAATGCGCACATAGAAAGAAAGTCACAGCCGGGGATCGAACCTATGACCCAAGGGATGAGAGTCGCACGTTAAAACCAATAGGCCAACACTGCACTGCAATTTGACAAATTTGTCCCGGCAATGAAGTTGACTAAAGGCGTATCAGAATAATATGCAAAAGTTGTTTACCCTTAAATCTTTGTCTTACACATGAGATATATTCATTAGATTATCACATGAGAAGTGTTTCATATATTATATTGATTTTATATTATATATTAATATTGATTGTATGTTATATTGATATTATGATATTTGATGATATAATCTTACGTAAGATTAAGATCTTACGATCTAATAACACGCCTTTACTAAAAAGATGGTTATGCACTTAAATCTTGTTTACACATTTTTGACTACATTTGGGGTTAATTAAAACCAAGTTTATCTACATATATGAAAGAGTAAAAGCGTGCACTTTTAAATAATTTTCCACTTTATGTTAGTAATTTTAGTAGTAAAACTTGATAAAAAGAATAAACATATAAATTTGAATCGTTTCGTGACATATTTCTTTTCGTCTAATTACAACTTACAATATCGAAGTTTTATGCTTTAACGTCAAAGTCAAACTTAGTTGCGTGTTTTTTTGCACTACTTTTTTTAATGGCTCTGGCATGATTTGTGCATTAGCCAGCGTCAAGTACCTATAGGATTTTTTTTATAATTTGTGCTTGTCTTTACAAATTCGACCGTGCCCTTCATGTACGGTTTAAGCACTCGCCCGGTACCGCACAACCCTCCAAAAGGCCGAGAACAAATTTAAATTAAATTAAAACTTGCCCTCGAACCGGGAATCGAACCTAGTACCCCTCACCTAGCTGCCACTTAAAAAGACCGCTAGGCTATGAGGTCCTTTTTCGTCTAATTACGACTTACAATATGCTTTAAGTTTTATGCTTTAACGTCAATGTCAAATTTTTAGTTGCGTGTTGGTTTTTGCACCATTTATGAACACATTATTTCTTTAAGTAACTATAGGAGGTACCTACATTTATAAACATTTATACCACAATTTATAGTTACAATAAGCATTGCAGAATTTATTACAAGATTACATTATGAAAAATAAACAGTAAAATTGCGCAATGAATAGCAAAATAATGTTGTATGTAAATTCTCATAAAATAATTTATATTCATGATCGGTGGAAAAGGTTTAAAAATCTCCTCGGCTCCCGAACGTAAATTAAGTAAATGTATATTCCCGTGGATGAGAGATAAATTACTCTCATTTTTCACAAACAATTATGATAATTAATTGTCTTGCACTTAAGGCGGTTCTCACGTTGCGACTTTATGGCTCAGATACTTTTTAATTTTATTAACTTATCCTGCCATGTTCTAAGTACGTTATTGTATATTCTGTATAGCTTTTAGAAATATATCTATATATATAAAAATGAAACCCGTTTTCCATTGTCACGACATAACATGAAAACGGCTTGACCGATTTGTCTGATTTTTTTTCAAAATATTCCTTGAAGTACGAGGATGGTTTTTACGGAGAGAAAAATTAAAAAAAATCTAGTGAAAAAGTCTAAAAACAACACTTTTCTATATTCCCATACAAAATATTCGTAATAATACTTAAAAGTCAATTTGAACTTTAATACCATAGCATAAAGTTTCAAGTGTTAGTGGAGGGGTTCCGGGAAGGTAAATTTTTATTTTTTGACATAATGTATTTGTTGTCTTATCAACTTTCTTTTTTTTATCTTACAAGCTAGACCGGTGTCCCGAATAGCAGAATAAGTATTTAAAAAAAATAAAGAATCGACTGTTAGGCGGTACGATGTTCGCCAGGCCAGCTAGTAACTTATAAAATGCTAAAAAAGTGTTTAGCCTATGAGTAGCTATAATAAATTATTGTTATATCTTTTTAATTTTATGTAAATTGGTTTAGTTTGGGTAAAAAAATGTGTTCGCAAAAAGCCTCGACTTGTGTTGTGTGTTAATCATAATTCTTGCTAATTTATGTATATCCAATGTTTGAGTCAAATTTTCATTAAAAGGATGTCAAGTAATTGTTCTAGTGTACACTGTTAACAAATTCTAGTCCTTTTTGCAACCAAAAAATTTTGAGAACCATAGTAAAAATTTGTTGTCTTATATTTCATAGTAGATAAACATTAATTATACATACTAAACATATATAATACAGTTAAGAGGTTTTCTTAATAGAAATATATATCTAGCTGACCCGGCAAAAGTTGTTTTGCCATGTACTTATACATATTATTTCTAGGCAAATTTTTTTTGGTTCAATAAAAATAACTATCTACAATAATAAAAAATAGGGTTGATCGTAGAGAGGTGAAAATTAGGGGTTGTATGTATTTTTGTATGCTGTATCATAAAACAATAAAAACAAATTTTTTTTTTTTTGGGTGGACAACATCACTTACTTTGAAATATAGATAAAAATCAAATATTTCACAACATAAAAAATTTCATAAGAATCGGTCGAGCCGTTTCGGAGGAGTATGGGAACGAACATTGTCACACCAGAATTTTACCTTAATAGAAATAACGATATATACGATATGATGAAATTTAAATAGTTAAAGTCATATGTTCAGGCAATTATTTCAATCATAACTCGTAATTAGGTCATAAGGAATTGAAATGCTCTTTAAAGGCCACAAAAGGAACAGAGCAAGGATTGTTTGTGTGAGTATCAGCGTATTACAGCTTCCGTGGCGCGATACTATCTACAACATAATGTGTTCAATAGCACAATAAAGATGTCCAAAGCGATAGCCATAAGTAAATGTAACAAGTTCGTTAGCGAGCTGACTTTACATAGTAACTAGAGTATTAACTTGTTTGGTACGCCTTTTTTTATTTAGACGTAGACTCGATGTATCCACATAAAAAATCAATTAATTTGTTGTTTTTTGCGTACATTTTATTTAAATTTCGAATTATACGAACACGTCGAAACGTCTAAATGATTTCAAGAATGGAACTTAATTTTCGTAAGCATTTTTACGCTAAGCACTTCAGTTGATAATTACGTTCAATTATGTTTAAGCGTCTAAACACGGCCCAAAAATCAGTGGCGATATCGAGACTATGGTGGTGGGGATGAAATCGGCTCGTGGTTCGAATGGGCAGTAGCATACTCTACACACGTATATTATTACGTCCTTCAAGAAAAGAGCGTATCAATTATTAAAAGGCCGGCAACGCACTTGCTAACCATCTGGCAATGTGAGTGTCCATGAGCGGAGGTATAAGACGGTGTAACATCCTGCCCATTTAGCTATTTGTAAACGATTTGCCTACACAAACACGTGACTTCTTGATTCCTTTTTCAAAAATTACGTAGATTAGAATAAAAATCATACTTCCCTACAAATGGCTCTACCACTATTCACAGCAATTCCCTTAAGGCTTTAAGGATAGCACTTACGTCATTAAGCTCACTGGAGTGACATTGCATAATACGCTACTTGAATCGCACTAACTCAGCAAGACTTCGCGGCTCTAGATATCATCATTATGTTATACCGTTTAAAGAACACAAAGGCTGCAGCCATTACTTTGTGGGTCCGTAATGCGTGTAATCAGCTCCTGATTGGCTTGAATTAATCGTGCGCATGCGTGACCGCTACGAAGTCACTCCATGATACTGTATGATATACCGTCCGAGCTGCAAGAGAATTAAAAATAATGGCATAATTAAATGTTGCTTTGCTCTTGTATTTAAATGTACTGATAGCAAATACCAAGTTTCTTATGGATTGATATGAATTCAGATTCAAATTAAAAGCTTTTGCTTATAAAATTGAGATTATATGCTAGCCAGACCCTTCATATTACTTTTCATAACAAAACAATAAAAAACCATAAATAAGTTTAAATTATTTATTTTGCTGACACTACTCGCAATTTTTTTCTTAATTATACTCATTTATTTTCTTCTGAAGCTTCATAACTCTTGCGACGTTCGCCTTCAATTAGCAATGATATTGCTCGTTGCTGCTTGCTTGCAATTAAAGTGGTACATTTTGTATTAAACGCTCCAAATATGCGTGTGTAATAGACGATCTTAAATCATAAAAGTCGATCAACAACACTATTAAAGCTAAATACGGTAACATCGGGCTCCGTTAACACCGCTTAATGGCGGTAGTTAATTCAAATTCTAATATTTTTAATATTCAACCCATTTGTGTTATAGCGGTAGGCGGGTGCGCATGATTCGTCACCGCTATTACATCGAGCTGCTGTGCGACCACCTTCGAAAGTTAGAACTAATCTGATATCTTGGCTATTAATATTTATGTCTTTTTAATCGTTGTACATTTATTATCGAATAGTTTTGCTAGTTAAGCAATTATTCAATAACGCAACATGTATCGTTTATAAAGTGGCTTAAACATCTGCATATATTACTAAATTGCTTTTTTACATCAAAATCTAGATACATATGTCAAAGATTAGCATAATTTCTTAGAATATTTTACAGCCCTCTGCTGCATTCTAATGCTTGCATCGCTGTTGGTAATGCACAGTTCAACAGCCGTAGATTTCTTCGTATCACCTCGACGTCCGTCGGTCCACAACTGAGCGTTCTAAAATCATTCGTATAGCAGTCATTTTATGATTTGGCATTCTGATAAGGAGCTTGTAGTTTATTGTTTATCAGAATGCCAAACCGTAAAATGACTGCTTTAGGTCTGATTTGAGCGCGACCGCCGCTGTAAAAACCGCTGTGTGAATTCGAAAAGTGAGTTACAGAATTGCAAGGCACCAGTGCCCATTGAAAAATATCCGAAAAAATTCGACTAAGAGTCCTTCAAGAAAAGAGCGAATCACGCGCTTGCTAGCAATAACAGTGTCCATGGGCGACGGCATTACTTAAAATCAGATGAGCCTTCTGCTCGTTTGCTCTGTTATATAAAAATATATTTTAGACAGTATGAACTCATTTGGGGCTAAGGGAATTAAAAAAGTTCTACACCGATTCATTCTTTACGTAAATTGCTACTGTTCATGATTACCTATACTCTAAATTAGTTATGGGTTACCTTACAGAATTACACTAACGACAATTATAATCTACGATTCGTTCCACCTCATTCAGTAATAAAGACGTCGCGGTAAGATTTTATTATACTTTTACTATCACAAAAAGCGCCGAGAATTCTTCACCAAATTGTTGACAATCTCATTACGTTTTTATATGGAAAAGGTTTTAGATTAGATTAATACCTACATAAATAAATAAAACTAAAAATCTGTGGCGCTACAACCTCTTTAGGTCTTGGCCTCAGATTTCTGAATCTGTTTCATGATCATTTTTAAATCTAATAGGCAAGTAGGTGATCAGCCTCCAGTCGACTTTTTGGGTCTAAGACATGTCGGTTTCCTCACGATGTTTTCCTTCACCGTTCGAGCGAATGTTAAATGCGTACATACAAAAGAAAGTCCATTGGTGCACAGCCGGGGATTGAACCTACTTGCCAACGAAGCCACTAGGCCAACACTGCTCTTATATATATATATAATTATATATATCAAATAGAGATTCACAAATTTTTCTAAACTTTCGGGCTTTGTGAATTATGCACATGAGAGACCTGCCCTGCGATTCTGTAACTCACTTTTCGAACTCACGCAGAGGTTAATTATGTTCAATTTTTATATTGTAATGCAACGAAGTTATAACAAATAAATACTCTTTCCCAGAACTATATATAGACCTACTCAATTATTCTACAAACTAAAGCTTTAGGTCAGTGGTACAGCAAAATATATGCCTCGTGTCGTGGGATTTGAAGCTGAGTACTAAACTACCCTTTTCCTTGTGTTGTTTTTTTACGTCATTATAGTTCGACAGTTACTTGATACTTATTATGAAATAATTAAGGGTATATATATCTCTCGAACCTAATTCGCTGTTTTGCTGATAATGATCTTTATTTTTTTTCTGCTTTAAGTGCCAACAAATATCTGTTTTTTTTATTTTTTTATTGTGTGCTTGTATTATCTTGTATATGTTTAAATTGTATTTTTTAACTTCTATTTTTTTGTGAAACTTATGTTTACTTTAATTGTCACACATTTTAGATGTAAGATTTTGTAAAATAATTAGCAGATTTAGCACAGCCCTGCGATTCTGTAACTCACTTTTCGAACTCACACAGCGGTTTTCGCATCGGCGGTCGCTCTCAAATCAGTCGTGAAGCAGTCATTTTATGATTTTGCATTCTGATAAACAATAAACTACAAGCTCCCACCTCTTCAATGCGCTGCGAAAACCGCTGTGTGAGTTCGAAAAGTTAGTTACAGAATCGCAGGGCTGTGTGTGATGTTGTAAGCTTAATAACTAAATATGTGTGGACTCGTAGTAAATATGAATAATTTTAGTTCGCATGCCACGCCGGTTTTTCCACACTGGCTCATTTTAGTTGTAACTGAATCAAAATACTGCTTTTATGCATGCCCTCTGGTTCTGAATATAAAATTACTTGTAATTAATTTTAAACAATTCTAGTAATCTACTGTTTCATTGGTTGCGTGAGATGTAGTCGTAAATTAGATTTCTTTTATGCATAAATGTGAATCAGCACAAATCTTCACCGGAACCACGCAGTTACTCGCTTTTACCCAATTGTTGGGTATAGGCTAAACAACCCTTTAGGGTTTTTTAACACTATGTAACTTTTGTTTCGGCTTGTGGTTCTGGAAGATCGCGTTTTTCAACAAATTTTTAATACGCATAAAGTTTTGGTAATTTAATTAATTCTTCCTTAATTTAATTAAAAAGATAATGGCATAGTAAATAAACCTAAACTATACATAATACTTAGTTTATTGTATTATAAAAAAAATTAAGAATAATAAGTACCTATAATTTGCTACAAAGGAAATCAATGATAAAATTATCTCCAATTACTTATAATATTCTACAGTCTAGCAATTTTTGACTCGTGCTTTACCTTGATTTGTGCATTGGAACAGAAAATTGTGGTCAATTTTATGCGGTTTCGATCTTAAAACGTTGACCTGATGATTTTGATTGATTTAATGTCAATGACTTCAGATCCATGAACAGTCTGCAACATTATTACTCTCGTAAGTACTGATTATGTCTGCGATCTGTATAGCGACTAAAAAACTTAATTAATTACAATTTCTTTGAATGTATAAAGAAGTCTTAGGCCTTGGCCCTTTAATAAACTTATAGCGCATGCGTACAAAATTCAGTCATCCGTATATAAAATAATTATTAAAAATATAAGTTCTTTCGCGCTGTATGAAATAGACTTAAATGACAATACTTTGATAAAATCCTAAGTTTAAATGAGTATCTACTAGTAGTCTAAAAGTATAAGTATTTCAAAGATTAAGTGTCTATAACAAAGAAAGTTAAATAAGTTAGAATAAAGATGAAAAAGCTTTGCCCATCCAAAGCCCATACAAATTTACTACACTATACGAACACATTTTAAACAAATTATGAAGGTATGCTACATTTTGATGGCAACAAATTAGTATAACTCTGATATTTTAGTAATTTCTGTTACATCGGTTCATTAGCGGCGTATAAATGAGCTCTGATTCTATGATTATAAAGCTATTTGTATAACGATAGCCATTAATACAATTGGAATATTAAATCCATCAGATGTCAGCGGTTTCTTTACATGGTTGCGTTATTACGAAATTACTAACTGTACTTCCTGTTTATGCGTTAGTGTAATCGAAGATTTTATCGCAACACCGGGTTTTGTGGCATAATAACCGATCGCTGATACATTAGCGTTGTACGCTCCTTAAAAGGTAGTATGGTATTGAGTATATGGCCTGATATTAGTGAATTTCGGAAATCAGAAGCGTGGAAATTACTCGGATGCTGCGTGCTAACGTTCGATTGTATATAATTATCCAAAAGCGTGTATGACACGATTTAAAATAAGTGTGGGTTGCCGGAAATCGGTCGTTCACCTAAAATAATTTTTAATATGATTTCTTATGTTAATTAATTTTATTTAAAAGCGGACAGAAGATCCAACGCGACATTATCGGACCACCGGAGACGTGGTTTTTTGACCGAACCTTCATTAGAGCGAAACAAGTGACTGACGTACCGGACAAGCCTTTTATTGCGTCCTCCAAGATTAGTTTATAGTCATCTTTTAATTAGATTACAAATTAGAGAAAACAGATCATTTCAATTTCGATTAATTAAATACTATTAAGACTTAGATAAGAATGGGTAGTAAATGTTTTATGTTACCTAATCAGTTTTTTTAATTACGAGAAGAGCTAAGTTTGTTTCAATTCTTCAGGAAATTTATTTTCGTAACATACAAATATTATGATATAACCTAAATGAATCTTTGTTATCTTTAATTAAATAATTATCTTACAAATGTATATAAATTTCATTAAAAATATAAGAATCCTTTCATTCACATCGATATAATTACCATAAAACTTTGCTTTGTTGTTTAAACCATTAATTATTAAAGTAATGACTTATTTAGTTACATTAATATTTTAGATTATTGAGTTAATAACGAGTAGAGTAGAGAATTTTAAGCGGTATATCAAACTACATATTAAATAAGTACCTACATAATCATTTTGGTGTGATTATTATTATTTATTTTATTATTATTATTATTTTAGTAATTGTTTTTTATAATGTATTAATTAATGCACATATTATCGTCATCATTGGTTATGTTCCATTCTGTTTATACATATAGGTAATAGAATCTACGATATTTAATGGTCAAACGCTTTAGTAATTTAAGACGCACATATGAAGTTGCTTTTAACTAATTATTACTAATAGTATAAAACAACACAGATTTGTATATTTGTAACGAATAAACTAAAATCTACTGAAGCCATTTAAAAATCCTCCATTAGAATGCATGATCCCTGAGTAAGGCAGACTAGGTTTATTTATTTATATTTCTTTTTTCTTTTAAGTGAAACGGCTTTATATGAATTACAATGTATTCAATAATTATGGCTATTAAGTAATATTATATTGACTTAATTTTATACAACACTAGTATATGTACTACTAAGCTATGGCTTAAACTAACATAATGTTCACTAACCGACATAGTGTTCTATATTTTGGCACTATGATAGTGTATTACACTGGCACTTATATCACAAATATTTTGAAAAAAAAAACATTCCATATTTGACAACTCACACAAACTGTAATAAATATTTTACGTACATGTATCAAGTTCATACAGAGCACTTTTAATGATCTGATCTACTTTAATAAAGTTATAAGATGACAACCTTAGATAATGTCTTATGTATAAAGTTATTTAATTTGGTTCATGTATGGGCAATCACTGTGACAGCTGCTATTGTATGTGATATTGAATTAACGTTATTGTAGCTTCGGTATACTTTAATCTGGATCGTATTATGTTAGGTCAGTTCGTATCGCTATCACCAATGGAACGTAATTTCTTCCGTTATCTATATTTACTCATACCACCTGGACGGGTCAGTGACCTAATCATTGTTTAAGACACAACTGCCAAAATCGTTTCTAGTGTATATTGTTTTAAATTTTCCGCAATTCAAATGTTTTTAAGAAATTTCAAACGAGTTTTGTGTATTTTTTTTTGGTGGTTGCCTCCCTCTGTTAATTGATTAAAATGATTGGAATTTGCAGCGAATAGGTCCGATATCATAATTACTATTTTAGATTTGCCAAACATTTGTGACAATGTAAAGTAATGACTGCAATCGTCAACCAATCAACGAAATAATCGATGTCTATTCGTAACCGCAAGGATCGTCTTACGAAATATATGAAGATACTTGATTATTATGGCCTTAGCTCCGACTTCCATAACTAGCCTGATATGATATATATAAAAAATAAATTACTTATCGTGTAGTACATTTAATTCTCTTGGTAACAATATCTATCAAAATATAAAATCTTTAGACCATTTTAATGTCGTTTTAGGTGAGGGGTACCGGGTTCGATTCCCGGTTCGAGGGCAAGTTTTAATTTAATTTAAATTTGTTCTCGGCCTTTGGGAGAGTTGTGCTTAAACCGTACATGGAGGACTTGGTCGAATTTCTAAGGCAAAAAGCACGAATTATAAAAATCTTTTACTTGACGCTGGCTAATTCACAAACCGTGCCAGAGCCATAAAGGAAAAAAAAAGTCGTTTTAATATTTTTAAAATGTATATTTTTTTTTTGTTTATGCAGGTCTTTAATTATCTAATTCACCTGAAGAGGTATCTTTGGTTTTCATAAACGAAGTGGAACTGCATTTGCGCATACTTCCAAAAGTTGCTCAACCCACACCAGAATCTCTGCTATTCAGAGAATAACCACTCCTACCTCGAATAATTCCTGTATAGCCTAGTTAGAGAGGCTCCGGGGTTACTCTCGCATTCTACAGGGGCACCTAAAGAGGTACCTAGGTCCTTAAATATAAAACCTTTTTCCTTGTTTATTTAATAATATTCCATTCCTCACTGTTATACCTGATCCTGGCAATCCGCACGAGTTTATGTGGTTTAATTCGATCTATAGCGGTTCGATCGGCCCTAATTATTTGAATAATGCGACACGAATCCCTTTGAGCAAAGCCGATAAGTTGCGTGAGGGTATATTAAAGATATTGATAAGATTATTCGTTGGTTTATTTCTTTCACTAGAATATTTTGCTACTAATAGTAAGGGCAGGCTAATAAAAACGATTTCAATTTTCAATGTAAGAAAAATTTATGCAAACGGCAAATCAAAAAAAATATACCGTCACCCGACGTGGGTTCGGTTACCGGCGAAATTTACTTGTTTTAACATTTGGTCACGCTGTGTGCGATCATTTTTATGCTTAATATAAAGTTTTTTTTGTATGTTTATCATGACAGAAAGTTTAAACTATCTTCGTCTTTAAATGAGTAGGTACTACACATTGAAATAAACAATAATAATAAAATAAATTCTTTATCAGATATTATTTATTTATATTGTCACGCCTTTTCCCGAAGGGGCAGAGACAACAGATCTCCAGTAGCTACGGTCCCCACATTCTTGCTTCAACCAATATCATGACATTCATCATGCATGCATCGTCGGGTACCTTTAACTTGTCCCTTCTCTAGTACCTCCAGGATTTGGTCCACGTAAGTACGACATGGCCTACCCACTTCTCATTCACCCGTTCCGTACCGATACTTTGTCATTACGTCCTCTTTTAAATACACTTATAACATATATTAGGGCGAATTTATTCCATTATAGCGCGGCGTTTTGAGAGCTTTTCAGCAATCGTGGACAGCATTCTTGTTTACTGAAAATACTCACTCTTCTTGGAACGTGTTATACGTTACGTTACGATATCGTACCTTCTAAACAAAATTCAGATTTTTTCAGAAATTTTGATTCAGAAACCTGAAAATTTTCAAGGGCTATTTAACTATTACATATAGTACCTAACGTTGTACTAACTAGATTACAGATTTTTCTTAACAGTTCTCATATCTGTTTGTATGTTCCTATGCTACATCTTCAATGGGTGCAATATCAGTGCTGTGTTCACAAGGATTGCCCGAGTGTGTGTGTGAGGCCAAATTAACCCTGTGCAATAATTTTTTTACCTATATTTTATCCTTTATTGTAAGTTATGTGTGCGTGTAATGAATGTTAATTACTTTGAAAATGTGTCCATCGCTTATTGCAAGTGTTATATAAATAAGTATGACTTGACCTTTTAAATCGAACCACTGTTAGCATTATTCACATATTTCTTAGAAGCAAGGAAATTCTTGCCCGCAAAAAAAGCTATAAAAATTCGTAAGTTCGGCAATATCGGTAATTAAGTTAGGGTTTTAGGGATGCTGTCATGTTAACGTTCCCTTAAGGAGCAGAATGTCCAAAGTTATTCAAAGCATGTTAGACCACTACCTGCAACCCATCCCAATTCATTAACGGTCATTAATGACATTTATTACGGCTCGATAATTTAATGTGGGATTCGTTTAATTAAATGGAGCAAGGTCAATGATCAAATGACAAAACCCCGCAGAATACCTAATACGAGTAACTGTATTCTTACTATGTTTCTTTAATAGTAAAAAATTCAACGAAAAAGTAGACGAAAAAATCGCTGACTTCGTTAAAATCTGTAACTGAAATTCTTAAATTATATACGAAATAAATGTGGTATATTTGTATTTGCACGCAACACTCATGTTGTAACGGCCGGCAACGCACTTGCGAGTCCTCTGGCAATGTTAGTGTCTATGGGCGGCGGCATCAATATCAGGTGGGCCTGTTTGCTCCTTGTTACATTAAAACAAATTCAATACCCTCTTAAAGACCGGAGACAGCCTTTTTTTTTGACAATTCACACCAATTGACCTAGTCCTATGCTAAGCTGGTGAAGCTTGTGTTATGGGTACTAGGCAACGGATATACATACACATTATAGATAGATAGACATATAAATACATATTTAAACATCCAAGACCTAAGCACAACACCAAATGCTCATCACATCGATGTTTGTCTCAGCCGGGGATCGAACCCGGGACCCATGGATTTGCAGTCAGGGGTACTAACCACTAGACCAATGAGCCGTCAAGCCGACTTGCGGTTAAATTAGGTTCATTACTAAAAAAAGTATTTGTTGTTGGATAATAGTTTTAACTATTTATTTTATTAAAATTAAAATTAAAAATAAACAAAAGAAGTAAGAAATTTGCAAATATGCGTTTGTTACATTACATACGTTCAGTGCGTACTAGTAAAGTTTGTTTAACGTACACATCCCGAATATGATTTTCTATTCTAAAAAAATAAAGTAAGCCTTTATTGCAGAAATTTCGTCTGCAATATTTTGTTTCATTTTTGAAGTTATACTTCATTAGGCGCGTTATGAAAAATTGATAAGAGTGAAATTTTACGATGCGCGCGCACCGTGACACAAAATTAGAATGAAGTTGCCCACGGAAGATACTACGGCATTGGACATAATTTAAAAACAACATTCGAATAATAATAGAATATATGTTACACTTAATGTAAGAGAATAATAATAAATATTTATTTATTTAATTTTCAAATGTAAACTGAACTTTATTGACTCCTTTTCCAGTATTTGATTATTTAATTGTAAATAATTATATGCATGCAATCAAAAACTATTTTTAATAATGCCAAAGAAGTAAAACTTCTTATGCGCGTACATAAGTACACGCACCCTTTTTTTATACATTATTTACTACTATTACCTCTAATCATAATACCCTTGTCTCTCAAAAAATACCTCCTCCAACTGTCGCCATGTTGATCTGTCCTTCTTTTATGTACCTCTTCTACCACATATACCCTTCTTTTGTCATCCTCCCAACGTCTCACCTGAAATAAATAAATAAATAATTATATACAAATGATGTCACCATCTTAACAAGAACATGTCATTTTAGATACTTAATTTACTTGTACCTAACTTTAGTTGTGAAGCGTATAAAAACCGGATAAAAACTCGATACAGAATTGGAACAAAACATACACACATCAAGCCAGAATGTCTATATCAGTAAACTTAAAGCAATCGTCGCTAGAGTTTAACTAATTGCATTATTCATGCGATCTACAAAGTTGGAATTTGTGTTTTTCCATCCAGTTTTAGTGGCACTTGAACTTGTTCATGATTTAAAAATAACTGCGCGTTGTGACGCCAGAATTGGGTCATACGATTTATGGTTGCGACTGTACACTTTCAAGGTCATCGCTCTATTGGAGTAAATTGGTTTCATGTTTGTTTTCGATAAGGTTTACAGAAAAAACGTTCTTAATTTAAAAATTCAAAAGAATCTGGTATAAATTGGCTAAAATAATAATAATAAATAATCTTTATTTCTTTTCTCACATATACGTACAAGGTTATTATAATTAAACTAAGATGATAACATTAGGAAGTGTATGTGAGAGACTGGTCTCTGTAACAGGAGACCTGAGTGACAGATTGCCAGCATCTCCACCACCGGACCGGAACACGTACCATCAGGTCATTGTCATAAGATACAATAGAAGAAAATAATGTATAATGTATGTACTAAAAGAAAATATTGCAAACGGAGTCGTAAAAATTTGGTATGTGTGTGTGTGTGTACGTGCGTGTGTTTGTGTGTGTGAGTGTGTGTGTGCGAGTGGGTATTATGTATTTGTATCCGTAAATATAATATAAAATAGTCTCATTAAAACACTCTAAAACCAACTCGTGTCAAACAACAATTTTCTTGATATTTTTGTTTATAGACAAATGATTTGCAAAACGACATGACAAATGATTCTGTATAATGTAGATAAAACATAATAAGTTTAAGTGACCTTTGGGATACTGTAGTTCGTGTCATACAAAAGTTTACACCATAAAGGCAACATATAAATATTATAAACAAACCTGAATGTTTTCGTAAACTAAGTAAATAAAACCCAAGTTCTAAAATTACAGCCAACCCAAGTTAATTACATGCGCATTTCGAAAAGCAATCGGTTCTGCGCAAGCGGTCAGCGCTCAGCAGCTGCGAAGCTTGCGCGCGCCCGTCGCGTGCCGGCTACGCACGAGCGAGCCGAGCGATTGCCGAACGCTTCCGAATTCAAAGCTCGCGCGCGACATGCAGCTTATTGCCAGCCTTCATACTTCGCGAACTTACTGTAGGTTTTTGCAATGTCTAATACAGTGATATCAGATTAGGCTTTGTAATGTATAAAAAATAATTATCTATAGATTGAACTTTATGTATTTTTTTAATTACGACTTTAATAACCTAAGTTTAGACGGACATCTAAAAATAAACTGAATGAAAATATGATTATCTCTTTTTAACCGACTTCAAAAACCGAAGATCAATTTTGAATACAATCAAGCAGCCTCGGTCTATGGAGTAATCTCAATTTTGGAGTATGTTTTCAGTAAGGAATTTATTACAGAACCTTTATACAATCACGTTTAATCAATTCTCGTATGATTTAAGTCTTAAAACAACAGTGACGAAACGTTTTCCAGCTTTTAGCTGAGTTCCTAAATTATTTTCAACCGATCCGTGTGAAATATATGTCGATATATGTATTATAATATAAAAAGAAACATGAAATATAAAGGCGTTTAACACATGATCGTAAATCAAAAGTCAAATCAATAAATCAAAAATAAATGAAACTTAAAATAATTATCCAACAAAAACTGGGCTGCGGTATGCACAACATGCCCGTCAAAACTCGTCAATTATAAATAGCACTGAAGAATAATTGTCTACATATTTAATCGTAAAAACTTGATCCAAACGGATGCATTAACGCATAGTAAACAATTAATAAGAAGAATTAATGAAGGGCATGTTCTGACAAACTATTCGCAAATATCACAGGTGTTCCAAGCTCACTAGAATTTCCCGTTCTTAAACAATTAGTACCAACGGAAATATCAACCCATAATCGCGTTCTTCCCTTCCATTATCAAAAATTACTATTGCAATTCGACGTCGATGGGCGTGACGAAACTTCAAATTAAATGTTATATCAAATATTATTTGCGAGCGAAATCTGAGTAGCACGTGTACAATTTAGTTTTGGAATATAAAAATTTGTTTCTTATGCATTTACGTTTGAGTATAAAATACGTGTCATAAAACATCACATAATTTTCTATAGATAATAGGTCCTTAAATAAAGATAATAGAGGAAGCTAGTCGTATTCCACATATATAGCGGAATACTAAAGGAAAATATAGTGAAGAAACCAGGACCTAAAACAATCGTAAACAAAACAACGGGAGCCGATTGTGTTCCAATTTCAAACCGAAAAATTACTTGTACCCATTTTTGTGCCGCTCTAATAAAGTATTTATTAAAATTTCTATTCTAATTTATTATTCTAGTTAGTTATAATTAGATGGGCGGCAGTGAGCGATTTTCTATTGGAAAAATTATGACTGTTTAATAGGGATATTTATAACACACTAATGGCCTAACCGGAAATTATCTAATGTCTAAAACTTTCAGTTTAACATTTAAGTATGTAGATTGTAAATGTATGTAAAATCATAATAATGAAAAAAAATTTAATTGATATTTATTAAATTATTCGATACAAACAATGATTATTACATGTATTTTTGTTATTTAATGCTGAGCCAGTGCCAATTACAACCACAGCACACATGCATTATACACTCGAAACGAATGGGAAAAAGGATTTTTTTGTCATTTTTGTCATTATATCTTTTATTTTATTTTTTTGCTTTGATTATTGTTATTTTGTGTGTTTTGTTAGTAATAAATATTAGGTTAGGTTAGATTAGATAGACTCTTCAAATTTCAAACAAAAATAATCAGAGATTTTGGTATATAATACTGTGAAATTCAATCACTTATATCATAAATCCATTTGCGTCACAGAAATACTTGACAAAATCCAATCACAAAACTTATGAAATTTATTTAGTTTCTTGCTTTTAAAGCAATCAATTGTTTTTATATTTGTTGATATTGACCTTCGGATCCGTCAACTTTAATCATAAGGTTTCTCTGAAACCGAGTGAAGAATGCATTTATGAATGAAATCGCCTTTTTAAAAGTTGTGTCTGCAACAAATGCTAACGTCAACCACTTATTTAAGTTGAAATAGCGATAGAAAAAGATCTTTTGAACATCTATCATTCTAAGTAAAATATTCGAATTAATGATAAAACTATGCTTTTTCCACATTAATTAATATATTCTTTTATTGCAGTTATTACTAAATCACTTCTTTAAAGTAACACATTTAAAATATGCATTTTAATATTAGGTACTTCAATTTTAAAGCTGGCTTTAATCCTTTGTAGTTGAAAACAATAAAACACAAAAGTTTGAAATATAAAATTTATTTTTTCCGACGGAAATACTTTTTACAGCTTTATATTATTAGGAATCTTTTCCTTAGGTGCTAGAGAACTACAATTTATATTTACAAATCTACTATAACTATACCTTATCCAGGCGTGTAACGAAAACTTTGAAATCATGTCAGCCAAAAAGGCACAATGTTTATTTAAACAATGTCTTATACAACGTACAATATACTTAAAACTAATGACTAGATAAAATATTAAAACGTAACATTAAAGTAATTCTTATTGGAAGTAATCCTAAGGCTAGCTAAAGGCACAGCGTTTAATAAGTCTTTACAATTAAACTAAATGCTTCTATGGAACAAGGAATATTTCAGTCTTAATGCTGCGATTCCATACATGTATGAAATGTAAGCGGAGTCTTCAGTCGTTCGTTCGCTCGGCGGAATGCATCGATGGGGTCGTTATAGTCTACCATTATCCCCTCTCATTAGGAATACACTGATTGCGCTTAATTAGAGGTTCACTCGGAGTCCCTTGCGCTCCGACGCTCAGTTTCTTCTTAAATCGTCATTTTTTCACAACCAATAGCGGCTCATTGCCTTCACTTTGATCACCGGCAACATGAGTATCTGAAAAAAGGAGAAAGAACGTTAATAAATTGAAGAGGAAAAAGCAGAAATGCACATTTTATTGTCGCTATAAAATCCACATAAGTTCCACTCAACTGGTTTATCACCAGATGTTTGCTCGGGATTTAGCAAATATTGTAACACGTGTGCTTCCCTATCGTATATTTCCTCTTAAGATTTCGTCTTCCGGTACACGAAATTAATGGGCTACAAGAGGTGCTGACTTTTTGCGGGACGCAATTTCGCGAAGCCCCTATATTTTGTGAGTGGACCGGGTCATGTGCCGGAGTAAGTCGCTGACCGGATGCACCTTATTGATTTAAGATAAATCAGCAAAGATGAGGTGCACATAACCTGTTTCCACTTGTAGCAAATCAGAGCAATCATATGCGACCACTTGTTATTAGAATACACCACTTTTTATGTGCAATTTTCCCACTATATGCGGGGCGAACCACAACGTTGTTAGATGTAATTGCTGTTTGGTCATTGAAATTATGAAGACATGCGGGTTTTGTCTAGCCTATTAAGTTTAATTTTAAACAAGATAATAGTCTAAACTTTACTACCAATAATATGCGGCAGTAAATTCCGGAGCGATATTTTTAATTCTTTGTCAGAGACACCCTATTGTGTATAATATGTGATCGTGACAATGAATAGATAAAGGTCTATGGCGATGGTTCAATGCGTTAGCATAATAGATACCTATATGTGTTTACTTTTTGGCTCGCAAGGTACACGGTCCCAAATCTATTGAATTTGTGCAATATAAAGGAACAAACCTGACCCGGTAGGCAACCGTGACTAACGCTACAGCAAAAAGCTTAGTCGGCAACTTTATTGGCAATAAAAAATTGAGATACCTGCGGGACTTTTTGAATTTATAAGGACACCGCGTTTTAGAGCGCTTAGTTGAAATCACTGATAACAAATGTAAACATAGTCGGGACAAAAACTGATAACAATTTCAGTACTGATGTCAAGGTTAAGCTATCGAAAAATATTATATCATGCTTAAAATTTTAATGTTATTATTAATAAAATTCTTACCTTAGTTCACTGTTGTTGCCACCACGATATAACATCAAGAAGCTCTTCATCTTCAGGGCTCATGGGTTCGTAGGAATCATAGGTCTCATGACAATTGGCACTAGCTGAACTTTCTGATATTAGGGATGGTGCTGGAGACAGAGACTCTTCAGAGGAAGGTGGTGTTTGAGGTCCACTATTATTTAATCCTATGCTCATTTGTGTTTCTGTGCAGCCTTCGTCGCTATCGTCCAGTAACTTTTTCAAGCTTCTGATGTATTCAACTGCAAGCCGAAGGGTGTCAACTTTGCTCAGTTTTCGGGAAGATCCTCTGCCGCCAGCTAGAGCTGCTGAAACAGCTGATGGTATGTGTTGACGAAGTGCCGCAAATCCATTGTTAACTTGCTTAACTCTATTCCGCTCTCTTGCGTTGCGCCGTGCTACCGAGGCAGGTGGAGCAGGGTATGTCTGTTGAAGATAGGTTTTCTTCTTACATCTTCCTGCGTCGGGAGCTGGGGCAAGTCGTCTTTGCGCCGAGTTTTGAAGCTGAGAAAGTTTCTGATTAACACCGAGATTTTGGTAAGCGTGTATCGTCGCCATGGGCATCGCGTATATATCGAAGTGTAGAGAGTATCGAGCGCACGTGTGCGTGCCGCGGTGGTCGTCAGTGGATTGGCGGAGGTGGCGTGCACCCCCGACTCTAAGTAGCGCACGCGGCGGTGGGGCGCGGGCCGCCGCACGCGCAGCGCACGGGCCGACCCTCCCCGCACGTTGCAGACCCTGTTTCATAAACTGATCGTTAACGTCAAAAAAAGTTTGCTAAGTTCGTGTTCTAATGATTGTATTGATTTTTTAGTTAAAGGTTTTAAAATAATATTATTTTAACAAATTATGTAGGTACTTGATAGTAATTTTAGCCATTCTTAGGTTGTTTATGTTTTAATTGAAAATCTCATCAATACGGTAATACATAGAATATTACTCATGTAACAATTATTTTAATTTTATTTTTGGGTAGAGATAGTTTCAGTAATTTTTTACAATACAAAAAAAGCTATAATTAAATTAAGGTTTTGTTTAAGTCCTATTATAATCATGTTCTCAGAATAAGAACAACTTATTATAATTGATCTAAATCAAGAATTAATTTCTCTTATAACCCTTAATCGCTAGTCGACTTATGAAATATATCTATCGGATCAGCTACTTGTTGCGCACAGATCAAAATACGCCGACACTTATTATGCCATAGAGTAGAGACGCACTGCGCGCGCGCCGCTATTGTTGCACGTTGTTACGCATAATTATCCTGTCCATTGCCTTGTTCGGAAGACAAGATCTCCTCAGATCTATTTAGAAGTCGTTAGGCAGAATGGTGGCTGTAAACGCGTTGGCGCTATACGGCCCCATTAAACTTTTGGAAATTTTATTTCATTAATGAGTAATATAAACTTTTATATCTAGTATGTGCTTGGTGTAATTGGTTGCTACATATCGTAATACATTTATTCCCATAAGAAGGGTTAATTATAAGGGATGCGCCTACGCATGGACAGGTGCGTAGAAGTTGTCTTTAGTCATGCCGCGCCTTTATTACAGTAGGTACAATTATCTAAATCTATAGAAAATAGTAAAACGCTTCTGTATTATATGTATTATATATTCGTCCTTGGGATATAATTTATTTGCTAGGAAACATCTATTTGACTCAAATTAAGTTCTTCGATACTATTTATCATTATAAAATAAATCAGTGACGCTACAACCTTTTTAAGTTTAGACGACAGATTTTTGTTTTTATGATCATCTGTCAATCTAATAGGCAAGTAAGTTCCTGTGTCAAACATGCCGTCGACTTTTTGGGTATCCTCACGGTGATTTCCTTCACCCTTCGAGCGAATGTTAAATGCACTTAGTAAGAAATTCCATTGACACAGCCGGGGATTGAAACTACGACCTCAGGGATGAAAATTGTACACTGAAACCACTAAGCCAATACAGCTCATCTATAGATATCTATTTATCATTATAGTAATAAAATCAGCGGCGCTAAACCCTTTTAAGTTAGGGCTTGGGTTTCTGTATCCGTTTGATAATTTATACTATATATTTACGTTTTCTAATAATATATATTATCTGTTATATATATATATGAAAACGTTTATAAATTTCTATGTTATACGAGCAGATCCGGCAGACGTTGTCCTGTACCGTGTTCATACAAAAAAAATCAACTCATCACTTAAACACACAAAAATTCTGCTTGTGTATCTAAACCATCATTCAACGCCTAAAAAAATTCCCAAATATTTAAGAAGAGTTCAGTAACATACACACGAACAGTAGAATTATATATATAAAGATATCTCTGGCTTCGATTTTATATTTTACCAACTGACCCGTTGTTTTTCCATATAAATTATTTATATCGAGTTGAAGATTATAACAGTACTAATATAGCTATAAATGGTGTTTGATGGAAGAAGACTAGAAATTAAGGTTTATATATATTTTTTTTTAAGACAATTCACACCAATTGACCTAGTCCCATGCTAAGCTGGTGAAGCTTGTGTTATGGGTACTAGGCAACGGATACACATACATATTATAGATAGATAGACATATAAATACATATTTAAACACCCAAGACCTAAGCACAACACCAAATGCTCATCACATCGATGTTCGTCTCAGCCGGGGATCGAACCCGTGACCCATGGATTCGCAGTCAGGGGTACTAACCACTAGACCAATGAGGTGTCTATGTATTTATTATTTATATAAATTATTTTTAAAAATTTAAAAACGCTCAAAACTTAATATACACACAATTCATAAACGGCCAACCGTTTCGGACTAGTTTAATGTATAACCTTTAAATAATCTAAATAAAATTTTAACGACGCAACATTTCTTTATTCCGAAACTAAAACTATAAAATGACGTAATACCGAAACTTAGATCTATAATAATTAATTGTGAATAATGTATTCCGTCCCTTGGTCCGTTGTCACACTGACCTCTATATTAAGGTTACTCTGATTGCCTCAAAATGGCAGGTGTATAGCATGCGACACAACACCTTGCTATTTTATCTCGTAATTTGCAAAAATTAAATCACTATAAATATTTATATGCGATAGTAAATTGAAAAATTATCTGTGAATGACAACTCTTTATTTAAAAATATTCCTGTTATTACAATTATTTATTTATTTATTTCGTAATGCTACAGCTAATATATATAATAGCTACATATAATCACAAACAGTTAAAAATATAGCCAGAGATGGAATACATAATATTTAACTACAAAAAAAATCAAAATTTACATAAGTTAACCAACAATAAAAATTATTCAATACATTTAACTAAGTGGTACCTAATTTGGCTGATGAGATGAAGTATGTGAAGGTGTGTATTTAATTACAATATTGTAGATCTACATTCATATTGACATATATTTCAATTCCTTTTTCAAAATAATGACATAAAATTCACAAAATCTAAAATTAATACAATTAAAAATAACCTATGATTCAGGATTCATGTCTGGTCTAAGTATGGATCTTAATGTATTTGAAAACTGGAATCTCCTGGCGTCAGGTTATAGGCAGGTGTGTTGGCATGCGTCGTAGAATGTGCCACCGTGACGTCACAAGTGCGATTAATATGGCATAGAGCATAGAAACAAACTCGTACATTTTTAATAAATGGAAACATTCAATTTATATTTATAAGATTCAACATATTTTAGTTAACAATAACAATAATTGAACATGATATGTGGAGGGCTAAAATAAAATCAATAACTTATATATACTTTTACGAAATTTAATTAAATTTATATTTGTAAAATATTAAATTAAATTAATAGTTAAATAGAAATACTAACTCTCCACTCGCCATTCTAACGCCATCTATAAACTACCCTTAACAGAGCGGAACTAATATCGATAAAATGTAACAACCCCGTCAAATGTTTCCCTATAAATCACCTAGATGGCGTTACCCTTTTAGCTTTGAATTCCTAGAAAATGCCATATTATTATGATATAGTTTTAGTAATATAGTACTTCTGTATGTTTCTAAATTATACCTACTATAATTCTAAAGATTGGCTTTTGCTAAAAAAGCATTCATGCATGAAATATTCTACGAAAGGCTAGGCTGTATGGTCGAAAGACTATAGCCTGCGCCATGGGCGAAAAAAAAAAGTTTTAGTAAAGTCATGTGAATTGTGAATAATATGATAATCGAATCATAACATGAAAGACAAACGGCCAAGTAACCACTCTGTTATCGAACCTCTTTCATTAAAATGCGCCTTCGATGCAATTACGTTGTCTTTGCTAAATTTATCGACATACTCAATAACCATACAACTTTGTCATTCGTCACGGACCTTTACCTGCAAAAATTTTATCAACGTCAAGATAATAAAAACTATAAAGGTTATGTCGTGTGCGCAGTGATATCAAAAATATTTTGTTTAAGTCACGAGATACGAGCTTTACAAATGATATAAGCGCGTCAACCGACGCAGACGGATTCCGATTGTCACGGAAACAAACGGTTTACGACGTTTCGCCCTCTAAATTACGGATAGCAACGGCCATAACTTGTCTAGGGTCCGCAACGTATCATTTGCGGAATAAAAATAAAGACTTCTTTATCTATACGGGTATTAGCGTAGATTGGCGTAAAGTTTAAGCTGTAATTTCGCGTTTGCTGACACGGACTACATAATTGCAATTCCACATATATCACGCTTGCGTAGTTAAAGAGTATAATTCGCGTAATTTATAGGATGCGGTGAGAGTAGCAGTAGTTAATAGCTATGGACCACGCGACTCAAAGTCTATGTAGACATTCAATGGGAGCATCGATGGACAGTCGGGAGCACAAAGCCTGAGGCGAACCTCGCTCTCTGCAGTCAAATCAACGACAAATTGATGCTATCATTATCTGCATATTTACATACAATTATAGTAGTGCTTTACAAGATTGTACTGTATCATTTCAATGTCACAATTTTTGATTCCTTGCGGCGTTTTAGTGTTTGCACAAGTTGATACGAATTCGGTCTTGAGTCCAACAGTTCGTGCTCGTCTTCTATAATTAGCGCATGCGCACAAAACTTTCTCTGGCTCATTATTGTTTTTTTATGCTAATTAATGCAATAAATTTCAATAGGACTGTACTTCAAATAGTTGGGTAGTGAACACTGTGGCAATTTTATTTATTGGCTGTACGAACTTGCGAGATAATCCTCGCTGCTTTTATTTTAATTCCTCATTATTCATTTATCAAACAAATAGCATTCCTGCATCGGGAAAGTATCTTTGAAATCCACAAACAAGTCCTATTTCGTATAATTAATTGAATACTTCTTTATAAAGCTGTTAATTTATTATCATTGCACGTTAACATTTTTATCCATTTCTTTAATTTACAATGCTATGCGAATACGACGGTATGGACAATCCTAGGATATTTTAAAATCGCTGGATTTTTAAGTCTGAACGATTTTATTTCAATTAAGTCTTAATAATACAAAATACTGTAGGCACAGAGTAATAAATGTCAAAGTCAAAATCATTTATTCATATAGGCAACACAATGGATGAACGTCAAAACAGAAATATACGTTATACATTTACTGCGAGTTCTCAAATCAAGGGCGTAGAACGGAAGAGAAGAACTGGCAATAACTCTCCGCCACTATTTTTTGTGTAACCAATGTGACCTGTCATTAACATCTTTAATTGGTTTACGACGTCCTCTTTAATCCAAATCGATTTCTTGTACGCAACACTCGGCTTAATTTAAGTAACTTAAATTAGAGGACATAAAAATTAATCTTACTTAAGGTGCAACTAATTGACATTAAATGCTATAAAAAGTTTAATACTCACCCGAATCGGCAAGGTTTGATTTAAAAACTCGAAAGCGGAATCTTCAGTTTTAAATTAATCTTATTTGTTATAATTAGTAGGGCTTTAAACCAGGTGTGTGAAATTTACCAACTTTCTATGATGGACCAGTTTGAGACTGTCACAGGTCCGCTTTGAGTTGCTACTGATTATAAACAACGTAATAAATTAATTCCACCAAACCTATACGATTACGAAAATGAATTTTTAGTTAATTACATAAACGCCTCGAAGAATTTATCGGTTTAGCAATAATAAGGGAAGTATAATTTTTAGGAATTTTAGAAATCCAATCGATGTATCGATCTCATCTGATTATTAATTAATAAGCTGATAACACGTAGGTGGTCCAAATAAAATCGTATTTATGAGATAAACAAAAACCTTACGAAACATTATACATATTTGACTTAATTTGATTGCGCAATTTCCGAGAACGTATTAGTTTTAAATTAATTTTCGCACATCGCTTTCTAATGCCATCCTATCAGAGAAAGTTCTTATGGGAAAAAACACGCAACATAATACGAAATATGTGTTAGACGTACATATCATAGCACACTTTCACTGTTCTAAACTTGCCTATTGTTGTACAAGAGTCTGTGATTGGTGCCAGGAAGTCTGTGTGCCTACTCGCCGCTCCAATCACAGCTGGAGGTTCTAGTTAGACGCGCATAGATATTTGCAAGCATTCATAGACCGGTTGTGGTTGGTGCGCTTGGATTTTCAATTGATTACAATTTCGCACGCGTTCTAAGCTTTATATGTTTTCAAGTATTGGCTGTAATAGTGACTTTAAAAAACATAAAGTGTTATTGAATGACCTATGTTCTTATTGGGACATGTTATGTGTCTTATTAGAAACTGGGTTATGAAGTAGTAATCATTTTAAACGCTCTTACCATCGCAGCCTAGTTACGTGTAGAGCATACACTCTTAACGTAAGACACTCCTTTTGTAAAACGTTACGATGCGGGGCGGGGATTGAATTACGCGTTATTGTTAATATTATTTTCGATTTTCCAGTAGGTACTTTACACCACATAATGGTAACTTTTAGGTATATATAAAGAGTCACTGGATGGTCACGAAACGTTTTACTATTGGGTACAGAAAAACGTTACGGTGAGTTACATGGGGGGGGGGGGGGTTTAATAATCTCCAAAAATTGCGTGACGTAATACTTGAACGCTCCCTTTGAGGAAAACAACTGTACTTTAATTTGAGCTTGGTTTAAGCCGCGCCTATAAATACTACATACTTACCAGTTAATTATAATAAATAGTCAAATCGGACACCTTTTTACGACGTCTAGACAACGTACAGGACACACCCACTTCGTTTCCAATCAACCAAGTGTTAATAGTATAATTATTCATTTCGTATTGGAGGTAATTATTGGAATTAATGGATTTTGATTTCGAAATATGTTTCCTCCTACTAATCGTAACTTTATCTTGCGAAAGTGTTTGTACATGAGTAGGTACATACACTTATGATAAAACTTACCATTTTGCTGAAAATCGCGAAAAACCCGAACATCTTTGACCCGGAGTAAATTTTTTTGCACGTGCCGGATCGATGAGGACTTTTCACATTTCCTTCATAATAGAGTATTGAGCAATCCTACCAATATTCAGCCAAGTGGGAATTTTTGTACCTTGAATGTCTAAATTGACCGGACTATAATCCTTTACTATTTCACGAACCGTACAGTAACATTAGTTTTTGAATTTTCAAGTCTATCTATTAATTTTGGAAATCACTGTTTCATTGCTAAAGGATGTGTTAGAAAATACAAACATAACAATTAACAACATATATTTTTACTATTCAAAATAAAGATTGGATCCTACCGAGTCTACCGGATACTGGGCATTCCCGAAGGTCGAGGTCGTGGGTCGTTAGAACATATTCTCTAAACGAGTTTCCTCATCGGTATTTTTGCTATCATGTTTAGAATGCTGTAGCTACTACCGCGCACGCTACCAGCGAAGTACCTACTGTTTTTTGCACCATAGGTACACCGCAGGAACAGCATAGACGGAACATATCTATTATGCATGACTTTAACCGAAATACGAGTCAATTGCGTATAAATCATACGGATGTTCGATTTGTAGCGTATCAATATTACTAAATAGTAATAGTAAGTTTTATTTAATCCAATAAGTTGCCATTACCTCATTACTTTATCACCCCATTGTAGCAAGTTCTCACACTTATATTACATTAAAAATAATACTGCTATGAAGCTGTAGGCAATGAAACAGACGTTGAAATATATATTAAGCGAATAAGAATATATGATCATCGGAATCTTAGTAGATTTTATATTCTGGTGTATAATTCCGACAAGATAAAACTAATAAGAACTGTTATATATGAATACTACCTATTGAAATATATATCTTATTAGTTCTACTACTCTATTTATGACTTTAAGAACTTCGATGTATTTGCTTTTTCTTATAGGATAGATCAAATTTAAATCTTGTCAATTCATATAAGAAAATGGCCAACAAATTTCAAAATTATTTACGACTATTCATAATCAAAAATTGTGCAAGAAATGCAAGCAGCTCTCGAGATGAATTTATCTATATATAAGAGTTTTGCCGAGAACAGAAGGCATTCCTGAAAATATGAAACTCTTTACAGGTTTTGCAATCACAGAAAAAGGTCCTCCGTAGGAGATATGGTTCATATTCCAAATTCCCGAAAGCATATCTCACAAGCATTGCCATTGTGAAATTCTCTCGTTCTTTTCCAGGGTTAGTGACTCTCTCTCCTAATTCATAGGTAGCCCTTAAACCCCTACTCCGCCATCTTGCGGGCCACCTTCGGCCCAATTACCGCGCGACTGCTAGTTCTTCTACAAAGGCAAGAAGGTGAGTGGCAAACGTACTAGCGATAACACAGTGACCCATGTAAAATTATATTGGACTATGAGAATCCTTGTTTACCTACACCGTCCACCCATTAATTATTTATAAAATAATAGTTGAAATTGAAGGTTGTTACGTAGTAAGACATAACTTAATAAATCCAATCTTAGAGATACTTTAAAGACTAGCAGAAAAAGTTAATTTACAATGTCTCAAAAAGATAATCCTCTTGTTTTGTATTCAGAACGCACGATGTTTGTGCTTCCGAATTGTTCCAGGAGGGTCGGAACTTTTACTTTTTAAATAAAAAACAAAAGCTATGGAATTGTCACGTAGCGATAATTTTGGTGTCATTATGTTGAACGTGTGATAATCTGTGTTAAGTTGGCGCCGGATTTTTATTGTTCGCCACTGTCGGTAGCATCTTCATATTTACGTGATTTGTTTTTAAAAAACTCTTTGTTTTTTATACTTTTGAGGTTTTATATTTATAGCAAATTTATTTAAATTTAACGTATTTTTTTCTGCTAAATCCAATAAAATGTTCATTAAGTTTCTTAAAGACCTATTTTAACATGTATTTGTATAATATGTAATAAAAACTGTATTATTAAAAATGAAAAAAGATTTTACTTTTGATTGAGTGGTACCTACCCGTTCTTTATTTCATTAATGCATTATGATAAACAGATTTGTGGTTTACATGTTGACAAGTAATGAGTACATTAACTGTCTATGGTTAACCATAGACATGGTCAGATAGATATTTGATAACATAACAACATTGCATATTTAATATATCAAGACTCATTTTATTCTGGAGCGTTGCTTTAAATTTCATTATCTTAACAAGATTTTTTACTTTGTATGGTAATAAAGAAACACTTTAGTATGTGATGGGCCATAGACAAGATCAAATATCTTATACTAGGTACTAACACTAATGAACGTAGATATGTTGCCTGTATCATGATTTTTCTTTTGTCAAAATCGACACATGATTTTTAGTGCAAAAAGTACCAACCTTATTAAGTATGGTAGATAATAACATTGACAAGCTTGGATCAAATTATAAAGGAGTACATCGGTATTCGGGGTCTTAAGCCAATTCGACTTATGGTCCTTCAAGAAAAGTGCGTACAAATTCTCACTTTTCGCAATGTGAGAGTCCACTTAACATCAGGTGAGCGTCCTGGCCCTTTGCCTCTTATTACATACAAATAATGTTTGCGTGTACTAGGTGTACACACGTAAGAACTTAAACTTCTTTATGACCTTATTTTTCGAAAAATGATCTGCTATATGCAACTTTACAGAAATTGGTTAAATAAAGTTTAACAAAAGGCTTTTATTATCATAGACATGAATACAAATACAATTATTTCATTTTACCTTATTACTACTAAGATTATTACACAATTTTATTAATTCTAATAGAATTAATACTATCATTGTTATCATTATTATATATTTTTGTTATTAATGGCTTCGATCTCTTCGGATTAACCGTGGTAGGGACAAGAAAAAGATGGCGCGTAGCCGAAAAATGTGACGGTAAATGTTTTTCCAACGCCGATAAAGAAGTTTGACTTCAAAAAGCAACGTGGCGCATAACCGAAAAACGTGACGATTTGCTACAAAATTTCGCCCATATTATGTCGATAAAGAAGTTTCACTTCAAAAAAACGTACTCTTAAGCATTTCAAAAGAAGAACTACTATATATTTTAGTTATTTAAGGACAATTAATTAACATAGTAACTGTGGTGTGGATAAGATAAAATCATCATGCAACATTCCATGTCACAATTTAGCCCTTAAGACCGTAGCTTATTATTTCCAATAGCTATTCAGAAATCTCTTTTAAGAATCAAACCTTTCCTTTATTTATCGCTTTTGAAATTTGATATTACTTCGATCGGTAATTAGTTGTCTACTTAGCTGTTAAATTTATGTTCACCACATTTTAATAGTTTCTCAATTGATGCCTTCTATCGCTCAATCAGATGTTACTAGTAGCCATAACCGTTAATAATTAATAAATCCCTTCAAATCTATGTATCGGCTTCATTAGTGAGCAAGAAAGTTAAATACTGATTAAAATTAGTTCCCGGAAATTAGAATTATAACCGGTTGTGTGGATGAATTATCGATGTAAAAGATTCGATTTCATATGCAGTGGCGCTATCATCCTACATGGATTTTGACAAATAGTTTTCTAGATACCTTGCTGCAGTGGCGGATTTATAGATTTGCCGCCCGTAGGCTATTCAATTTTTGCCGCCTCTAAATTTTGATATCTTAGTCCACAATCATATCAATTTTCTATCAATAAAATTCCAACTTTATAATTTGTGCTCCATCATCCTCGTTACATCAACTTTTCCCATATAGTTATTATTACACTCACTAGATATTGAACTAGTTTTTTATTTAATAAAAATTAGTCAATTTTAGTCAGTATTTTTATTAGACCATCGATATTATATCGATTGAATCGGGTATCTCATAATTATTAGGTACACGGAGAAAAAATTATAGCAGTTATCAGTGAATATATGTAAAAATTACTAAATTTCGATTACAATATCGAATCGCGATATTCTAAAAGTTCATAATCATTAATGTATAATTAGTAAAGCGTTTAGGAATTGTTCATGCAGAGATGTTGAAATATTTATTAATTAGCACTGTATATGAGAATATTTCTCTCCAATTTTCGAAATTCGTACTATGCGTGTATACTATTTTTTTTAAATTTGTAAACCGTAATAAAAAATTTGTGAACTAAATTTGCCGCCCCTTAAAATTTGCCGCCCTAGGCTCCAGCCTACTCAGCCTGCTGGTAAATCCGCCACTGCCTTGCTGCGCATGACACATTTCGCATGCAAAAGCTTTAAGCAAACACTTCTTTGTATATACTATATACTTTTATATCCCAGAACCAACATTGCGTTCCGTGAGCCCCTTCACAGGATGTGTTCTACCTAGGATTCCAAGCTACTCAAAGCCACATTCGCCACTAATATCGACCCTTTTGCGCACTACTCTACTGCTTAATTTAAGAATAAGTTAAAACTATTAATGTCCTCAGTATCTTCCTTGTTTAATATAGCTACTAGTTGGTTTGTCGTTCTCCTAATTTATAAATTTTGTGCTGTCATGTTTTGTCTTGTTTTGCTTTGTATTATATTTTTTACCAGCGAAACTTTGTGGATATGTCCAATGTATTTATTATATGTTTTACTTTTATTTATTTTTTCACTGTATAGATTTGTATCTATTTAGTTTCCTTAATAAATAAATATGTATATTTTCTTTGGCTAATTCACCGACTAAATTATCGTAGGAGATAAGTTACTTATGTGCGTAAAGATATTATTAATAGCATTTGTAACAAGTATAATTAAATACTACTTATTTCAGATCACAACTTTTTAAATAATAAATTTTTAGAAAGATGTCTTTGAGCTTTTGTTCAATATTATTTCTTTGAAGTTTGTCTGTGTTATGTTCATTCCTATGATTTGTTCAGTGCAGTACCTGTCGTGGCCATACCTCGGAGAGTCGGTCGGGACATTTAATTCCGTCTTCAGCTGTATTGTAAGAACAGCCCTGCGATTCTGTAACTCACTTTTCGAACTCACACAGCGGTTTTCGCATCGGCGGTCGCTCTCAAATCAGTCGTGAAGCAGTCATTTTATGATTTGGCATTCTAATAAACAATAAACTACAAGCTCCCACCTTTTCAGAATGCCAAATCATAAAATGACTGCTTCACGACTGATTTGAGAGCGACCGCCGATGCGAAAACCGCTGTGTGAGTTCGAAAAGTGAGTTACAGAATCGCAGGGCAGGTTGCATTTTGCTTAACTCTAAATCTGTGAAGATAAGTTTAAAATCCACCGTGACCTGTCAACACCTGTGTGATCAGTCCCGTAGTTTTTATTTCGTTAACTATTGAATAGGCGGATGAGGCCGCGTTTTAAAACCTAATTGTGTATGTAAGTCACTAAAGTTTCGTCTAAAGTTCTCTGCCCACTATCCCGTAGCATACCATGACCGTACTAGGACCGTTTCAGACAAAAAACTATTCTTTGTATGGAGAAGTATGAGACCATGCCCACTAGACCGTTCCGTCACCGGCCGACACCGTAGCGTGCCATGCATGGGCCGTCAACTATTCGTCGGAGGGAATATTTTGCCGGTGCGGACACGCTACGTGCATGGCACGCGACGTTGCCAGACCGGTGACTGAGCGGGGAGTATAACCGTTACAAACCCGTTTTAAATGCGCTAAATTTGAATGTACACATTCGGAAGTACTGAAAAAACTTTTCTCCGTCATCAACTAAGTGCCTGAATAATGTCCAATATTAACACTGATATTTGTACGAGAATGAACCGATGCCTTACGAGTGTATTGAAAACATTTCTGCCGTGTCACATACGGGCATCATACGGATTAAATACGGGTTACATACGGGTTGTAAACGGGTTCATAACGTTGTCGGCCCGCTTCAGTGGGCGAAATAGAGCGTACCGGATTGCTTTCCGTGCCTGATACGTTCCTAGCACGGTCATGGTATGCTACGGGATAGTGGGCAGACACCTTTATCGTAATTGATAAATCGTGAAACAAAAAGTCACTGAATTATCAAAGTAACAATTGCAAACCTATATTTTTTGTTACATTTGTATCACGTATTTATAATTGCCACAATCAATATGCGATTGACAATAGTTAATTTGAAGATAATGTGCCACGTGATTTCATTCACCGAGGCTATAGTAAGTCCTAAGCCGTCGGTCATTGAACTGTCCCGATAAATTCCGTATGAATTAATCAGTCAGCAAGAAACATTTAGGGTCTGTTTCACAATGTACGGATAAGTTCTACATGAGTTCCAAATTCGCTATTTATTACTTATTGGTAGGATAAACACTATTGTTGTGTTTCACGACAGTCAGATAGCGCTATTGTTCACATAAAGTCCATCATAAGCTATGAGTCCGATGAATGTCAAATAGCACAATTTATCTTCCAAATAATTTATGTGTTGCATAGCTATTTGGTACTTTATCCATACATTGTGAAACAGACCCTAAATCGATCGGGCTAAATTTGATTTGGCAAATAAATATGTACGAAAAAGTTTTAGAATTACACAGTGTTTCAGTATCTATAGTTTTTAATATTAAGTGTTTGTTAGTCTATGGAAAAAGACGCGAAGGCTTGTTTATCATTTGAATTTTTACAAGATGAATATTCGTTAGAACATATTTTTATTAGGAATTAGATTAATGAATTGTGTTGAAGTGTTGTTTCTATAATTATTTCATGTAATTTATTAATTATTCATTACTTTACTTGTTCTCACAAATAGTTTTTAGTAAATAAATAAGAATAGATATATAGTTATTTTAGCAACACATTCGAGTTTCATTTATCATATATATTATAATTTTCTTTGCTTAATTTAATTTATCTTACAACGCGTTTAATAACGAAACTAATAGGTAGATACGAATTATTGGTATTTTTGCCGTCCAACAATCAATATTTTATTTATTTCAAAAATAAATATTATCAAAAGATAAAATAATTAAAGGTACTTAAGCTGAACAATAACCCTTCAAAAATATTGTTAATAAATTATCGAGCCAGAATAATTGCGAGATTAAACATTTACTTAGACATTGTTGAGAAAAACTTGACTACTCCGAATCCTATAGGACAAAATGAAGTTTAAATAATCATGAACCTAATTAGCAATCTTACGTTTTACGATACAATAAATAAATAAAATCGGGATCTATTTTCCGTTCGCTTCAGAACTGTCTCGCCGGTTTTTGTTTGATGTGATGAAGACATCCTGGCTAATTAAAGCGTACCTTCAAACTTTTTTTTTTTTTTTTTTTTTTTTTTTTTTAGACAATTCACACCAATTGACCCAGTCCCATGCTAAGCTGGTGAAGCTTGTGTTATGGGTACTAGGCAACGGATATACATACATATTATAGATAGATAGACATATAAATACATATTTAAACACCCAAGACCTAAGCACAACACCAAATGCTCATCACATCGATGTTCGTCTCAGCCGGGGATCGAACCCGGGACCCATGGACTCGCAGTCAGGGGTACTAACCACTAGACCAATGAGTCGTCAAACATTAATATGTATGAGTAAGTCCATGCCGTACTTAGAGTCTTTTATTAAGAGTTAACGATTGCTTAAGCCTAAGTTTAGTAAAAATTAATAATTGAGTTTTGTACATGTACACGTGTATAGACGCGAAACGCAAACGAATAAACTCGTTTATCGAAATCATATCTAAAAAATGTAATTACGTATCTATTTTCTCGATATTTTTAAGTGAACTAATCAAGTTGAGTTGAACGTTACTTTATATTGAATTCTCGTATCTCCTGATAAGACATACGATTTGCTGACTATTTTAATCCAAGCTTGAAGTATTAGTAGTGCGTAATTCTCACAAACGAAATTTGAGGCAAGTTTTGTCACACACCACCAACCAGCTGCTCACTGAAGTATTTCCGAATCAATCCGACCGAATTGAAGGAATCTGGAAATAAACGTACCGATTCTTCTTTCCGGCAATGCACTCGCGAGCCCTATGGCTTTGAGTGTCCATCGCCAGTGGTATCACTTGAGCCTCCAGCCCGTTTTTTATAGAATAGGGGTCAAACGAGACACTAAAAAACGATAGTAATCGCAGCGCATCGATACCCATTTTAGTGGGTGCGTTGCTGGCCATTGAGGGAGCTTGACCCTGTTCTATAAACAAAATAAAGTAATCATAATTTAATTGAGCATCGAACCAATTCTTAAGTTGTGCGTTATGTGCGTTGATGTCTAGTCCCTAGAGGAAGTGGTTAGATTTTATAATGTTCCAGAAAATCTAAATTCAGTACCATCTCATTATGGTCATTACTTAAAAATTCGATTTAAGTATGTTACAATATCATTAATCATTCCAATAAAATATTAATACAAAAGCGTTGAAATTAATCCGTATAATGCACATTGATCCAGCAAAAAAATTCAAATGCTTCGAAATCGATAAAATGGCAGTCAATTAAAGTGATCTGACCACAGGAGGCCTATCTATTAGGGATATGAGTCTCTTTTTAAATAATGTGAATTATACTTTATCGTATATCGAAATACTAAAATCACATTCAAAGCTTTTTAACATTGTTTTGATGTATTTATTAAAGTACCTACTAAGAACAATTCATGAAATAACAATCAATTTTCATCTAAGTAAATACGTCATATTGTTTCGTATAATTAATGTAAATTTAATTATTTCTAGCAAGATAACATTCAACCCAATTTAATTAGGTAAAATTTCGCTGGAAATCCAACGTCCGTGGAAACGAAACTGAAGTCCTTTACCCCAGAGGTTATTGCTTTGCCTTAACTAAGAAGGCAACTTTAATACCTTTTTGTAATGTAATCTTGAAAAATAACTTTATTCTCGAAGATATAAGTAATAATTATGTGACAATAGTTATCCCCGGCGTAAAATACGAAAAGTGAGCCGTTTCACAAAGTTACTTAATCTGTATATTTCTACTTTATAATACCCGGCTTATTCGTTTACTACATGCAAATAAGCACTCAAACAAGATATTACACTTTTTTCAATCATAAGAAACCGGGGTTATTATAGAAACGAATAAATGCAACAAAATAAGTTGATCGCTTAGCTTATTTGAGAATAAAAATTCTTTACTTCGTAAACAAGTAGGTTTTATACTTGAGATAAGTACATCAATTCAGCTCGGAAATACCGGTAGGAATTAACATAAGATCCTAATTATAAGATGCTTATGAAGTTATTTAATAATTTTTTATCGCTTTAAAATGTTCAGTCATAAAAACTTTTTGAAACTTAAACTTTTGATATTTATTTACGCACTAAGAATATTATAATCAGTTGATTATATTAGTTTATTGATGATGTTGCGGGCTCCTTATCGGTAGTATAAATAAGGAATGACGCGAACATGTAGCGAAAGAATAGGCTGAAAAAGTATGTAATAAGCTGAGCAGGCTTTAACATATGCAAATGTCAACTACAAACCAACACTGCGTGTGGCTCGAGACAAAAACGAACTTTTGAAACATGAAACGATAAATCAAAGCGCAAAAAATACGTGTTACCTTGGTCCGTTGTTTACACGTACAAACCACATTGTAGCAACGCCTAAAATCATTACAAAACGCAAGGAAACGACCCCATATTGCAATATTAATCTTACTTGTGTTATTTGTTAAGCTATTTATATCTAATAGCGTTTTATGTTTGTTTTATTAGCTTTTAAAGCACATTTAATTTGAGTAAATCTTAAAACCCATTTAATGGTGGTAAAATCGCACTGCCGCTAAGAGCTTCGCGGTAATAAATACTCTGCTTTCCTCATTACCCTACCGCCCAAAACGACTCAACAAAAAAGCAAATGACATACGTTGATATGAGAATAAATTCACTTAGTAAATTGAGAAAACCACTTTTTACCTAACAAAAATGCTCTAATTGATATTTTGATCGCTCGTTGGGTGGCGAGGTATAATATCAGTGACGAAAATGATTGCAATGGTGCGATGGGACTTTTGTTTATGAGCTTTTGTATTTACGACACTATACTGGTATCTCGGTTTAATTAATAGCATACACTTTAATGCGCAATTTAATTAATGTCTCGGTCACTGAAATTGCAATGTTCACACTGGCTTTTTGATTTGTATGTAATGTACAGGTGTATTATACTAAACACACGCACCTGCTATTACATGCTCAATTAAAACTAACGATATGATTGAATCATACAAAAACGAACCCTTTCAAAACAATTGATTTGATATCTTACTTGTATTTAAAATTATATGTTATTATTTAATTTAAGATATTGGTTTAGTTAAAAATGATAGGAATTAAAGGTTCGTGTCATTTTTTATAAGGCATGTCTTTAATGAAATTCGTTATTCGGGTATCTTATTTCGTTTTTTCATAGTTTTTATAGTGTAGCGATTGAATCAGTTTAACAGTGACAAAATACTTGAGACAGTATTCCTTTGTCGTCAACCTGGGAATGAGATGAACCTCTCGATATTTACCTTATGTCATTATTAAGACATCACTTGCACGGTGGCTTCGGAGATCTTTTTGCTGATAATATTTCGATTTATTCGGTATGACGAGAATTTTGTAGATATTCATTTGAGACATCCTTTGGTCGATCTGGAACCTAGTCGGTAGTTTTTTTACACAATTGTCTATATATGTTCTCTTATTATTGAATACTAAAAATGTTTTTCTAAACACTGTATAGTTTGTAACGAGTTAAACTCGGTACTATATTTTTATTATTATATGTTACTACTAGCAGACTAGCCAAGCGTTGCTGTGGCTAAGGTTTTTGTTATATTACGTAGTAGTAAACTATTCAAGGGAAACGGTAGGAGAACACCAGTCATAGGGACCACCATGCTTTATTGGTGGGTATGCCATTAAATTGTAGCTTATGTGAAACGTTGGTTCTTTCAACACAGCGCCATCTGTTAGAATTGTGACTATCAAATAATAAACAAATATTTTGCAATAAAATGATATTGCGGATATAAATTGAGATGTAAGCTATCCTATTTTTTAAGTTAGATCAAACTGCACATGGTGTGCAAATTTGATTGATATCGGTTCGGTAGTTTAGGAGTCCATAGCGGACAAACAACGTCACACGTAATTTATATATACATATTAAGATTTATTTACAAGAATCTTTTCTCCAACTTTGCTCCATTTGGAGTAGAGATGTTTGGGCCGTGGGGTTGACAACTGGTACATAGTACAAGTGACTTCATAGCTGGTGCTCTCCTCACTCTACGTATAAGCATCTTAATACAGCAAGGGTCTGCCAGTATTGAGGGGGAGACGAACCAAACGTCTTAATATTATTTTAGATTAACTGTTATATGTAATTAATTATTGTATCCAAGTTACAGTTTCATTATATGAACCCTTTAAACCTAAATTAATACTATGTTTATTCAATTATGTATGACTACACAAAAAAATTACTCGAATATCGGTCACGAACCCCTCCCTTATTATTAAATTATTAATTATAAATAATAAACCAAACTGTATTTTTCCAAGCAAAGCCACATTCAACGGATTGTTTTAAATGACGTAAATCAGTAGTACTTTCACTTAAGAGTTCATTATGCGTAATATACTTTCAATCTCAATATAAACATGTTTGTTTTTGTAAATTTTTTGTTCGCTAATTATCAAGATTCAAAACCATAGTCGAATCGGACAGGCATACAGGCTATACAAAAACGTTTTCACCTTATAACTTGTCAATACTAATTCGTCAACGCAAAGCCTGAATAATTACCACGTAAGTCCAACGTCATCTATACAAAATTTCGATTGAGTTCTTTGAATATCCGTAGCGGCGCCAAGAATTGCGTAATTGCCACTATTAATAATACTTTTTTACTTAAACCTCTTCCCTAACATACAGGATACATACGTGAAGAGACTATTATAGACTGAATTATTACGTAGTATGAAAAAGCTTTTTGAATCTCGTACACATATAATATGTAATAATGATATAATAATTCATTATTCATGATTTAAATATGTAGGTAAATTAAAATTAAATAGTATTTTTTTTAAATACATGTGCCTTCACTGAGACAATATGGAACATTACGATCTAGCCTAATTTAAGACTTAAAATTAACCTATTTATTTGCTCAACGGTATTCCTACAGCTACTTATTAAACAATATTCAAACAATTACACTGTACACAAGAGCCAAAAACGAATACTCATTTAAACATACACAAAGCTCAGTTTCACCTATACAAATACAAAAAATACAAAAAAATCAACAAAACAAGTTCTATGATTTTCATTGTTCATTATAATATATATTTAATACAAAGGAAGAATTTTTAAATTATTTATGTTTTATTAAATTATTTTTTAAACATTTTTTAGTTACAATAAATATATCTAACTATATAACCTAATATACTAAAAGGACATTTAACAAAGGGGAAAACACCCTGTTCTTGTGTTCTATTTTATTCACTTACCACTGTTTAGCACTAAGGACTGCACACAAAGGTAATGAAATGAAACTATAGTACATAAATAATAATATTCTACTATAGCAGCCAAATTTGGTTTGTCTCATTAAAAATTTCTCCGCGTAAACGAGGACTCAATCAATTCAAGCGTTTATGCCCTGACACCTCTTTCCAATTGATTTGTCCAACAAATTGTTGTTCGTTCGCACGTAAATATACACAGACCGGGAAAGGAAACATTAATTAGAATCCTGCCCTTAATTAAATTGTAACGTCTCAGCGAATTTCCTCAAGACCCGGTGGTCTTATAGTTAATCTACATCACTCGATTGCTTTATGATGAACAATAAAACCTTTTGATTTTCGGTTTCTCTTGTTTCCTGTATCGGGCAATGTGCACCTATATTCTATATTGCTGTGAGAATAATTGATAGCATTCTGAGAGTATTGTTAATGTTTATTAACCATCTGAAATGTCCTTTGTAATGTAGGCAATTAAAATCTAATGGATATAGCTAATATTGTTTGTCTTTATGCTGCTTACATAAGCGTTTCTTTTTTTAAATGAGATATTTCTATGATTTAAAACTATATTCATTACTAGTGAATAAAGTTGTTATTATAAAACGAAATTCTTGTTAAAAAAATGTATCTACATTGTAAATTGTTCCCATACGAAATATAAATCCACAACGAATTAAAGTAAAAATAGTTTATAAAGTCGATTTTGTTTGTGTCTATGTCCAGTAATAAAAACTAATTAACTACCGAAGACTATAAAAAAATAGATTATTGTAGACTAAAATGAAGTTATTAAATTGATGAGCGGCCATATCCTTTAACAAAAAGGCGTTAACCACGAAGAATAGTTTTATATTTGAGTTTAATTAAGGATTTTCATGCTATAAAACCACCGTTAATTACTTGAGTAAAAAATGGATCAATTTAATAAGGAAGACTCTGACTACAAATAGGGCCTTGGAGAATGGATATTCTTTGGTAAGCGTTGTTTGTATATTGCATATAAAAATAAGTCTAGAACGAGACCATTTTATATAAATGACTAGCTGACCCGGCAATCGTTGTTTTGCCTTGTATATTCTCTTCTAGGATTTTTTTTTTAGTTCAATAAAAATGATTATCTACTATAATAAGAAAATAGGGGTTTATCGTAGAGGGTAGATAAAAATTAAGAGTTGTATGTATTTTTGTATGCTGTAGCATAAAAAAATAAAAACTAAAAGAATTGTCTAAAAATATATGCATAAAAAATTTCATAACAATCGCTCGAGCCGTTTCGGAGGAGTATGGGAACGATCATTGTGACACGAGAATTTTATATATAAAGAGATAATGTAGCTTCTAGTAGAATTGTGGCTCATCAGATATATAATGACGTCATTTTTCACGGTAGCTAATATTAAATTACTAAATCCTTCTTTATATCGAACAATACAAAATGCTGATGACATAGTATCATATAATAAAATGCCTCCACTTTCAAGCAGGTCTTAAAAGTTGGAACACTTCACAAAGAAGTTAAAATAAAACTGTAGGTAAAACTTCAATCAAAGTAAATTAAATTCTTGAAACTAGACTAGGTATATAAAGTATAGATTTCTTACGCCACACCATTGTACATAATAGACTCTTCAAATATACTCTATAAATATACGTAACACGCGTTATCAAAATGTTCGACATTGAAAACATTAAATCTGTTCGTCGCATATCTTACACCAATCATAGCTCAAACTCTATAATTTCAGTGTAATTATTTCAATTACAATACTGTATACATTTTTATATTTAAGTATATCCATTAAACGTTGTTGACAACTACTATTCTCTGCTACTCAATACGGTATTGAACTGGTTCCACATATCAAGGCTCCCGTTAACTCGACGGTATGTCTAATTTTCACAGCAAGAGACATCCCATGCTGTGCCTTTGTCAATACTGAAGTCATTAATCAACTTCTAATCATTCTCTTCAAATGTTTTGTAATCAGCTCATCCCCGTGAGATAATTTGCTAAGGTTTTTAATTTATCGGACCTCACTGAGCCGAATTAATAATAGTTTTGGGTAAATAGGAGTTGTGTAATGAAGATACTTTAAGCTTAAACATCTTTATATAGAACATTTTAATAACAGTAACATAAAATGTTTTCTTAGAATGATTTTTAAACACGATTTAAGAATTTATTTATTTTATTAACGGTGCCTTGACCTTTAACCTACTAATCGTTAATAAATCACATAATAATAAATTGATCTAAATATTGGTGTATTATACCTAAGTATTTTTTTGAAGTGATACCTATGTTTGAGTACTCATTATCATTAGGTATTATAAAATTATTAGTGGCGCTACAACCTCTTTAGGTTTTGGCCTCAGATTTCTAAAACTGTTTCATGATCATTTTTAAATCTAATAGACAAGTAGGTGATCAGCCTCCAGTGCCTGACACACGCCGTCGACTTTTTTGGTCGATGTTTTCCTTCACCGTTCGAGCAAATGTTAAATGCGCACATATAAAGAAAGTCCATTGATGCACAGCCGGGATCGAACTTATGACCTCAGGTATGAGAATCGCACGCTGAAGCCACAAGGCCAATACTGCTCTGTTTGGGTAATTACTAAATATTTTAAAACTACTATTTACAACGCTAAAAAAACAAATGAATAACCGCTTTAATGCAAGACTATCATCAGACAAAATAACTTAAGTTATACCTGTATCGCCATTTAAATAAACACAAGAATTGGAAACCACTACCAAAAATGGCTAACGTTTTTGCATCGTATTCAACCGTGAAATAAAACTGAATGGATGACAATCTCTAAATGATGATAGGACAAATAATGCAGCTCCAAGTATAGTTATAGCCTAGAACAAGTACCCAAACACGTCAGCGCCTGCACATTAAACATTACCATAGACTGCAGGGAACTTCGCGCCAGGAATACTAATGAACACAACGAACTATTTTAGAACATATCATTAAAAAACAGGTCGCATATCATTGAAGGTATTCGTTACAACCTCCAACTGTGTAAAAAAGAGCATATTCCTCCCTCAAAGGCCGGCAACGCAACGGCAACAGCGACGAATGCCCTTTTTAGGCGTCCCGTTTCTATAAAAAATAAATAATTATTAAAATTATGTAAGTAATTAATTGTTATCAATTTCACCCGATGGTGAAATTGCAAATTAAATAGTGAATATTGATAGTGTGTTTTGATTAGACTAGATAATGTCATCTGATAAGAAATTGTAACGTTAATATGCCTATGAAATATCAGAAATGTCATATTCTTCGATTTGCTTTCAACATACAATTCGAGAATAAGGAAAGAGATGGAAATATTGATATTGGCCGGTAAGAAAAGAGACTAAAGACGTAAAAGCAGGTGTCGCTACACATCTGCGCTCAAAGCACGGCACGTGCGACCCGAAGCCTTCAGCCGATACATTCTTGCTAAACTAGTCGGATTTCTAATGACAAATCTTGAGCAGAGCTGATGGCTATACATATGTAACACGTGCTACGTAATAATTCGGTCAAATTTTAGGCCTACTTTTAAAGGTGTTTACGATAATGAGCTTTGCGATATTGAACTCTATGAACAAGTCTTTAGCGGGGTTTTGTAAATGATGAGGTCAAATATCTTTTTGTCTATCTAGATTAAGCCTTTGATGTTTTTAGATTTTTCTTTGCTAATCCCGCAGGTGGAACAAGTATTTATAATTAAATAAAAATAAATTAATCAGTAGCGCTTTTCTAAGATTGGGCCTCAGATTTATGTATGTATGTGTTTCATTCATTTGTCAATCTAATAGGCAATTAGGGGATCAGCCTCCTGTGTCTAAAACACGCCGTCAACTTTTTTGGTCTAAGGCAAACCGGTTTCACGATGTTTTCATTCACTGTTCGAGCGAATGCTAAATGCGCATATATAAAAAAAGTTCATTGATCGGGGATCGAACCTACGACCTCAGGGATTAGAATCATACGCTGAAGCTAGCCAACACTGCTATTTAGAATTAATTACTCTTACTAAATACTATTCATAAAATTAAATGTTCTCGTATTTAGCGTATATCGGACGTTGTGTGGTCCTAAGACTAAGTACTAAAAATAAGCTAAATAAAATAAAGCACATAAAACTAACATAACCAACACATGCAATTACGTTGAAATACTTAATCGAAGTGCATAAGATAATAGCTCTTAAACGATGCTTCCCGCAACTGCTATAAAAATCCATCAGGAACCGTTGCTCCCCGCCCAGAGACCTTTTGAGGCAGCATTGAATATCAGGCTAGCGCCAAACAAACGCTTGCAATGATTTTAGGCGATGTGTACACCTTGACACTGTGGTTACGACACGCCCATGACTTCAAATTCAAGTTGGATACGACTATTGTTCTCTTGTTTGTACTATGTATACTTCACTTCCAGTCCCTATTCGCTTAGCTCCTTCTCTATCTTCCTTTAAATTTCTTCTGTACAAACATTACCTGTCCATATCGTATCCCTAACTTTAATAATACCTAACTGACGTGAGACTGATCTTAAATTAAATTATAATGATTCATATGCACTTTTTTTTTCATGTACCCTTTATTAGTTTAGTTTGTTTTTTGTTCCTGTTTAGTTTCTTTTTTCTGAACAACTATTTGTAACACATATATTTTTTCACTTCTTGTCTACCTTATGTAATTTAATAATATTTTTTTCTTTTCTCACAGTGGTTGCCTGGAAGAGATCGCTCGAAAGCGATAAGGCCGCCAGTTGCCTTTCCTTTACATGTAATTTTGTTAAATTTTTATATCATAAAGCAACAAAGTGTAATAAAAAGTGTGTAGTGTTGTAGTGTGTTTTAGTGTGTAGCGTGTGTGTGTTAGGGTGTGTGTGTAGTGTGAAGTGTTTTTTTTTTAATAAAAAAATAATAAATATTGATGGTCCAATGTTGATGTAACTTTCATGTAGGTATGTGTACTTCCAACGCGATGGCCCGACTCGGAAAGTTTCGAGAAATCTTCCGTTATGTTTTTGTCACAGATTGTCAATAAAGTTGTTTAACGAAAAATATTCTCAATTATTTTAAAAATGGAATTTTAAAAATCTCATAAAATAAATCCTCACATTTGTAAAGAAAACAAAAAGACGTTTCTGATAAAACGGACATTCACTGCAATCAGTTTCTTGCAAATGGTGGTCGCGCAAAAAGTCCCGCCGTATGTGTAGCACCTAAAGTAATCGATTTATTATTAAAATCAGCTTGTCGCGGCTTCCTGCTCGCAAAATTACTTATGAAATTGGCAACCACTCGTGCCGGGCATGCGACGTCGTTAATGACGCATAAAAAGGGACAGCGCGTTTTTCAATTATTATTGAGGTGTATGAAGACGCAATTTACTTGGTTTACGAAAATGTACGAATTGCGCGTTAACAAATAACGGTGCTTGACGGTTTCCATGCGTGACCTTACACGCGAACTTTGTTTAATATATAATTACTGGCTGCCCCCGCGAACTTCGTGTCTCCTACCTTTTTAGTACATACCAACATGGAACATTTTGCTATGCTACCTCAGACAGTTCGGTTGATGAGAACTTTTTAGGTTTTCCTGTGAATTTTTCTCTATATAAACCTTAGAGTTGAAGACATAAGACTTAAATTAACAAATAAAAAATATGGGTTGATCATATTGGTTTCATAAGGGTGAAAATTAAAGGTTGTATATATTTTTTAATGCTGTTTCATAAAAAAATAAAATCAATTATTTTTATCTAAAAATAAAGATAATGTCCATTAACAGTCTTAGTGTTATTTTCTTCAAATAAAAAGAATATGCAAATGTATTGATAATATAATAACTGGATTTCAAACTAGAAAACTAAGCTATAACATGTTTTCTATATAATTTCCTAACACCTATGTTATGTTATTATGTGATTGACTAAAATAAAAAAAATCAAACGAGCCGTCGTCGCCTTGTTAAAAAGCTATTAATTTAATTTTTGACGCATTTCAATAAACGCTTCACACCTTTTCCCTTAAGCTATTATTAGGCTTATTATTGTTTGATGGATCAGAAATGCGACTTGAAACAGAACTGGTCCAATCACATTGATAACATCAAGATTAGATTAACAAAATCCCGCAAGAGAGAATTTAAATTTGGTGAACTTTCTATTGGTTTTTTGATCTGGAATAATAACGAAATATTTTACGATTATTTATAGAAATTGGCGTCAGTTAAACGTTGAGAGCTTACTTCATTTGTGATCAAAAGCTAACTTTGTCTTATTCGCAGGCTCTATTGTGTTAAAGCATAGAAGTAGAAGGTTGTGGTAAAAAGTAGTCCCTGAAGTGTATAGACCACAACAATGAACCTTATACAACACACCTTTAGTTTATTTCTCCCAAAGGCTCCGAATTCACTTCCTATTAAACACAGTACTTTACCCCGTGCCACCGCTTACAACTCTATAAAGCACAAATTCGGCCCCACATGGAGTACTGTTCTCACCTCTGGGCGGGAGCTCCCCAGTACCAGCTCCTTCCAATTCCCCGTATTCAACGAAGAGCAATTCGAATCGTCGACGACCAGTCACTTTCCCCAGTGCGAGTGGACATGGGCAGTGCGAATGTCCATCAGCGGCGATATCACTTAATATCAGATGAGCCTCCTGCCCGTTTTCCTCCTGTAATATAAAAAAACAAAACGTGTTTCCTAGTCAAATAATTGGAGAATTATCTCGCAACTCGTGGTATATCTGAGTTTCATCATCGGACGTCGAGGCAGAATACTAAATTCCACCCGTATCACCTCGACGTCCGCGATTCCACAACTGAGCGTTTTTCAAGGCAGTTTTTGCCGCGCACCACCACTTTGTGGAATCAGCTGCCCACTGAAGTATTTCCGAACTAATTCGACTTTGGGTCCTTCATGAAAAGAGCGTACCAATTCATAAAAGGCCGGCAACGCGCTCGCGAGCCCTTTGGCATTGAGAGTGTCCATGGGCGGCGGTATCACTTAACATCAGGTGAGCCTCCTGCCCGTTTGCCTCCTATTACATTAAAAAAAAACATTACTCTCTTATATATTTATTTCTACGTAAATAATGCACATAAGGCGACATGCAATTATAATAATTTACTTTTTTTAGCAAAAAAAATTCGTTACACGCGACCAACAACGGTATGTAGAAAAAAGATTCTTACTTTCGTGGATAGTCAATTCTACCTTTATAAGGTATTCTTGGAACAGACATTCTCACCGAAAACGGAGCGTTTACAATTTATAATTCTCGTTAGTTCATTAAAAGGTTTGAATTTTATCTTTGCGATTTATGTTAACCACCGAGCTCGTATCCGATACGGTATACTAATTGGAAATGTACCGACTAATTAGAATAATCCAGACCATATGTAGCTTATAATGAAATGATATTGTTCAATTGTAATATGTTCTATTGAATATGGATTGTAATTATTGGTTCGATTGCCTATCTTGTTTGTAAGTATTGGTTTTGTGTTCTGCGATGTTTTTATAATAGCTTTTTCGCACTAATACTATGCCATATGTCTGTCGTTTTAACCAACAATTTCATTTATATGACCGTTTCAGCGCAAAACTCGGAGACGACTGGACAAATTCGAGTATTTTTATATTTATTTCTTGAACTCTGAGGTGCTTAAACTAATAAAAACATATATAGGCGAATAGTTCGCGGGGGCAGCTAGTACATTGTATTAAACTTATATGAGATTTTTTTTGTAATTACTAAATCAACAATGAAAAAAAAATACTTAGCGACGATTCTCACTCTCATTCTGTGGATTAACTTAATAATAAATATTGAGTTAAATTAGATATATGTAAAAATATAATCAACAAACCAAAATAAATGTTAAAAGCAATGGTTTATTTTAATTACATTTATTGTGTTACTAATAGGAATTGATATAACCGTTTGGTCAAAGGGCCAAATCATTGCCCAGAAGCGCGGCATCCAAAATCAGTGTGGCCATGAGATGGTCAATCTACGAAAGGAGATGGCACTTTAATCAGATATGAATATGATAATTTTAATTTTTAACGACAAATGATACTACGTCCGAGAGACATTAAAATCACTGTAAACTCATAAATCATTGAACATTGACCCAACCGATTACTATAGGATTTTGTAACGGATACGTAGTTCCTGCAATAACAGCATTTGCTATCATTACCCTTTTACACCTTGTTTTTTTCCCACACCACAGTAATTATAAATGTATTAACTTGTAATATTCAGGATGTCCAATTTCTGAGCTGTTTACACAATTTCTCAGTTTATTAACAAACTTAACAATAAATCTCACTCTCAATTTGATTTCTGCTTTCTACTCTGTGACATTACGACTTACTAATACTCTTAGTTGTATTATTTTGTATTTAAATAAATTATATTTCTCTACGTGAATCAACTTCCATAATTTGTGAAATTAATATCTTAATTTAAATAGTTGGCTAGCATTTTATCATTATTTATATAATTTTAGAACATAATATAACTAATAAATATCTGTTTTATAACTACGATATTTTGCACAGCGAAGCTATTAATTATAAAAATAATTAATAATAGGAGACAGAACTTCAATAAGTTAACAAAAAATTGGCATTCTAAAATATAATACTCTTGTAGGTATTTACCTTAAGTATAATACCTACATGAGTATATACCTAAATAATTATATAATAAATGCATTCATATAAAATATTTTTTTATTCTAAATTTAAATTAGTTTTTGATTTATAAGATGCATGTAAGGAGTTCTAACAATGCTCCATATTCCATTGAAGCAATTACTTAAAACGATAAAATAAAATTGATTATAAATAAATCACACAATACTATAATTAAAAACGCATCTTATAGTACAATGACATAGTCATAGTTTAGGGAAATTTAAACGGGGTGTCATAAAATCACGGTACCCCTCATTACTAAATGCTTGTAAACAAATATAATAATAAATTCCCACACACTGACCCTAATTTCAAAGGCTTCCGGATATTTGACTGGGGTTGACTAATATTCACTTCCGCAAAACATCCCTGGGTGACAACTATTTATGATCATTTATATTTTCTTAAATCATTAAGGTTTTTAATTCAAATTTCGTATTTGCAAATCTTTATTTGGAGTGAATTTATAAAAAGGTTTTATGTACAAAAAGAACAAACTGTAAACTAGTCTATCACTGGCTATTTTATAGTTTACATATTATATAACAAAAAACTAAGACAATTTACAAAGCCAAAATATAAAATATATTTGAAACAAAAAACAAGCATATTAAATAAAAAATAAACGAAAATATTAAAAGAAATTTAGCATTAAACAAACGACAATTACTTAATATTTCAAAGAAAAAACTAAATTGCTAAACAAAGTCTAGTATACCCACCTCTTCCTCATCCTTTTTGGTGAGATAGAAAATATCAACATATTCATCTACTTATCCTGACACAATTAATACTAAGTAACAAAATAATAATAATAATAATCAGTGGCGCTACAACCTCGTTAGGTCTTGGCCTCAGATTTCTGAATCTGTTTCATGATCATTTTTAAATCTGATAGGCAAGTAGGTGATCAGCCTCCAGTGCCTGTCACACGCCTTCGTCTTTTTGAGTGGATCGGTTTCCTCACGATGTTTTCCTTCACCGTTCGAGCGAAAGTTAAATGCGCATATAGAAAGAAAGTCCATTGGTGCACAGCCGGGGATCGAACTTACGACCTCAGGTTTGAGAGTCGCACGCTGAAGCCACTAGGCCAACACAGCTCACTAAGTAACAAAATATTAGTATTTTGTTACTTAGTGAGCTGTGTTGTTTAATAATATACACCTCTTATTAATGCAATAATATGTAGTTAAATAAATTTTAAAATCACAAGACTCTTCCGAGCAACTGGAGTGATAAGAGCCAGTCGTATAAAAGAATAATTAAAAACCAACAAATTACTTAGTAAATGCCGATACCACCTTGTTTGACAAGAGTTACGAATAAGTACAAGCCCTTTTTATCCTTATCTATTCCTTAGCCTGTATCAGCGGAGGACCACCGTATTGCACTATCACCGCTGTCTGCAATTTGCCTTTGAAACTGCCGGCGATCAACCTCTTATCAGCATAGAAATGATAAAATCTACAGCGACGACAAGTTCATTATTGTTCCGCCCATTTACGCCCATTAAAATTGCAATCAGTACTCACTTATTCACATGTCGAAGAAGCTACGTCACGTCGGGTGTCGCATCTTAACCGATCCTTAATTATAGGAATCCATCTTGTGTCCAATGGCCTTCTGATACATAATTAAACATGAAATTACCATTCGATAAGTCCAGGCGGTGCCTCTGTTAACCAATAAACCCCAATGGCTGTGTCTAATTCTGTTTGCTTTAAGATGAGCTTCGGCGCCGTCTTCGATAAAAAATCTAAACAAACATTCTGTAGAACTAATTAGTGTGTGATTTTTGTTTTACATTTGTTTATAGAGGGTGAACAGAACAATGGAGAAGTTAATTTCTTTTTCGTAGGATTATATTATAAACGCGAGTTCTAGTTCAGTTGTAACATAGTAATTAAAATTTAAAAGAAAACTTACCTGTTAGTGGTTTAAGAACTTCTTGTATTTTTATTGCTTATGTGCTTTATATATGTATACCTGATTGGCTTAACATGTTACAGAGGAGCAGCGTGAACCGGCGTAACATACCACTGTGCCTGTGGTAATAATACCTGAGCTTAATTTTATTCTAATGGTATAAATATTTCATTTGCTTTTTTAGTTAATTGGCACTTTCTAATAAATAATGGCCAGATGTTGACGTTAAATAAAGTTTTGGTTGATAAGTAAAATATTTTTTTAACATTTGGTATATTTAATAAAATCGGAATTTTTTAACTTCAGTGTTGGCCTACTGGCTTCTGCGTTTAAATCTTACACCTGAGATCGTAGGTTCGTGGAAGGAAAACATCGTGAGAAAACCGCCTTGCCTTAACTAAGCCGACGTGTGTCAGCCACAGAAGGCTCACCTATTTCCCTGTAAGAAAAAATAAATAATCACGAAACAGATATGAAAGACCAGACTAGATCTAAAATGTTGTATCGCCACTGTTTTTTAAATTAATTAATGAATAAAAAGTTTAGGTTAAATAAGAAAAAATATATCCCCATTTCGTGATAAAATAATTCATGCAATTTTGGTCAACCTACAAGATGCGCAATTCTAATTTAGAGCATTGTTACTTTGAGTTTAAAAGCCGATCGAATTGGACAATAAAAACTACATTAACCTTTACCTTCATTTACCGAAACGAATAATTGATTTGCTTCTTTGACGTTTTGGCGACACTCTTGCGATTAAACGTACTTAAAACACGTTTGAAAGGTGCTGTATGTACTAAATTATCAATTAAAATAATTAATAAACCTTGAAAAACATAAAAGGCCGGAAGTGTTACAAGGATAGATCCGGGCTTAGATATTATAAAACTTCTTTAGTTAAAAACCTATGGTGTAAATTTTATTTATTGGTAAGTATAAAATTAATTATTATGACGAAATAAATTTTCTTAATATCTTTTTTTAATCTTTGCTGTTATTATTTATTTGTTGCATAATCAAATGTAAAGGAGGGCAATAAGCGGCCTTATCGCTTTCGAGCGATCTCTTCCAGAGATCACTGTGAGAATAAAAAAATACAAAAAAAAATACTTAAACAAAGCAATGTACTATTAAGCGACTAAACATTATACAAAAATGTACCTGTTTGTTACATATTTTTCTTTTGTGCTTATTATATTTGTGTGTGTTTCGTAAGTAATAAATTTTATCTATGACTTTGTGACTGTCATTATTATTATGGTAATACTTATAACTTTCCTGCACTAATTTTCATTTGTTTATTTACTATTTTTAAGACAACTTATAAAACATTCTTAGAATTTGCGGCGCAATTATTTCGCCCATTAATCCCAGGACGTCCAGATCGTATCCAAGCCTTAGTCATAATAAGTGAGCGACAGTGAAAAGCTACTCATCACCCAGTTCAGCAGACAATTGATAAGCAATTCGAAAAACATTCTAGAAATCACATCCAGGAATTGCAATGAAATGTTTATTGAGCGACGCCCAGACAGCTTCGCGCCACAAGCGAGGATAACGAGTCGTAAATGACATTACATTCAATCAAACCCGATTGCCAGATCGATACTATCGGAATGAAAACTACTCGAACGAATTGAAAATCGATTTGATACGCATTACGATAGCACCAATTAAACTCACTGCGAAACTTTCCGCTTCTGCCTTTGATTGATTTATTTACAATCTTATTTATTATCTATAAATGACAGGTGGAATCACGTAATTATTATGGAAATCGTTTATATTAAGACTAAATGATCTTAAACGTTTGCCCATGGCGAAGTATTGTGACATAGATACTTCATTACATATTAGTATCTCCATTAAACGGTACCATTAGAACTTGTAACATTTTTAATGACTATGCCAAGTAGCAACGGTATGTAAGAGTTATTTAATGTCTTAAACTAGAAGCGTTATTGCGTAACTAATGCTCATTATTTGTAGTACAATTCTCAATTTGAATGTTTAATTCGATATATTCGATATATGTAGAAATATGAATGAGTAATCCGCATTTACTAATACAATACTTTAAAGTATATATTCTATTACCGAGTATATGTAAATTAAAACATGTTTTATTATTACAATTGTAATAATAAAACATGTTTTAATATTTAATGTTTAAAATTTAAAATTTACTTAAAATAACAATAAATGAACCCAACAAAAGTGCTTTTTGCCGCGCCTTACAGCAAAAAACATAATTTAGTTAAAAATGTCCTAAAAGTAAGTAAAGATTTGATTTAAATTTAGAAGCTAAAAAAGGGTCGTGATATTTCATTTTATATCCAGATTTCAACGCCAGTATACAAAGAATTTTGAGTGGTAATAGAAATAAAAAATATAGAAATCAAACCTAAAAACATAAAATTTACTAAAGAAATTACCAGTTGCAAAATGAACATAAAATGTTGCACTTTAAAATGGGTGCTTTAGCTAGTTCATGAATAATTGCAAAGTTAACACGTACAGTGAAACAAACACCTTATTAGCGTACGGAAACGCTTCAATCATTCTTGACAGTGGCAACTCTATTTGCATTCACACTTTGAATCCTAGAAATTCAGAAAACTTAAGAGAAATACTTGGGTACACTGTCCACTATTGATTTAGAAGTAAACTTCGTACAAAAGCGACAGGCTATATAGTTATCTATTATATATATAAAATTCTAGTGTCATAATGTTCGTTCCCATACTCTTCCGAAACGGCTCGACCGATTCTTATGAAACTTTATATTTTCAGTAAGTCTGCGAATTGGCTACCTATATTTCAAACCCCTAAGCAGTAAGGGGTGTCCACCCCAATTTTTTTTTAATTTTAACTTTTTTTTTATTTTTTATGATACAGCAGTGTCCCATACAAATACCACGCAACTTCAAAAGTGATTCTCATTTCAATGTTAACTTTCGTACCGCGTTTAAAAATACCTCAAATTGGCTTTCGTCGTTATGTGACGCGATATCTATATTATTGTTAGTTAAATTATTGACATAGGTACTAAATGGAAAGAGGAATCAGTTGTACTAGAAAATATTGTAGATACGGCTTAAATAAATATACAAGTAAAAAGCGACTGAGTCAATAATTTTACATTATACACCATGCCAATGTGGCCCTACCCTTAATAATTATTCAATTCACAGAAATGCTACGCTTTCCATCTACGTATCGCGTAGACTGACAGCCTTTCAATGTGTCATTCGAATTGCGTTAACGAGTGCATGCAAATTTTGTGGCACTAACAACCTAGATATGCGGACAGTGTAGGGTTTTTAAGGTTTAAAACTTTTTTTCTTTAATAATAATAATATTTATTGATTTTCTCACAAAAGCTTCATTCATAGAGCGTAAAATAAAGCAACACTTATTTATTACTATTATAAATAATAATAATAATAATCATGTTTATTTTCTTCTCTCACATATACATACAAGGTTATATAATTAAACTAAGATGATAATAGGAAGTGTATGTGAAAGACTGGTCTCTGTAACAGGAGACCTGAGTGATAGATAACCAGCCTCTCCACCACCGGACCGGAACACGTACAATCAGGTCATTGTCATAAGATACAATAGAAGAAAATAAGTTTTTATTTTCAACACGCAAAAATATAATATAAAACTAATGTGTGATTTTTATCTATACTCCAGTTATTATTGTTCACAATTGTTATCACAGCTCCAGTTGAACCAAATATATTATACTACAATATATTTAAATTTACGAACACGAATATCCTAAATGTAAATCAAATGTCAGTTCTCAGTTGACAAGTAGCAAATTGGGCATACAAACAGATAAGCTTAAAAGGCGAAATTGTTTCAGAGCCTACTTTATTTAAATCGAGCCTTATTTCTTTCGTTCGTAAAGTTTGATGTCAGAAATAATTTAAATGTGAATTGTTATAGAGTTTATGTAATTTACTATTAGCTATAGCAAATATTTGGAAATTTCAAATATTTTCGATGTTATAACTACGATCAAATTCTCGACATCAAAGCGATTTTGCTGTAGATATAGACTTTGCCAATATTAATAAATTGTTACTAAAAAATTAATTAAGTGGTAAAGTAGATTATAGGTTGTTAGAAAGTATAATTATAGGTTTTTCTATATAATTAAAAAAAAAAATCAGGATTGAGTTTAATACATTTAAAATACTCAGGCCGAGCGTAATTTTCACAATAATTAAATTAATAATTTTTAAATTGCCCCTACTCGCGGTTCAAGTATTTCTTGCTATGGTTCTTTACGGGTAAAAATATTATAGACAAATAGTCTAGCTATATTCTATCAACGTGTTTTAAATAGTGATTTTGTGATGTTAAAAGCATATGAATATTTTATTGCCTAGTTAACAAATATTAGTTGTAAATAAAATTATTATAGAGTGATTCCGTTTTGGTTATGTCTCGTGTTAACAATGGGTGGGCGGACCGTCTACAAAACACAGTTGAAATTTAAACAGTTGAGTATAAGAGGAAATACTTGAAACTGTTTATGGTAAAATTACATAAGTATCTATAAGACTAAACGTTGAATGACTGTTTAACAACCACAGGCTTAATCTCCTAGGGCAAATATATTTATATTATACCTACGTATTATGTTCATATATTAAGATTATTTTTCTTTTGAAAATAATAATAAAATATGAACATGCAAAAAGATGAAATAGCTAATACAATTTCGCTTGAAGACAGGAAAACGTAAGTCTAGTAAGTCATACGTTGTAATCTAATATATAAAATTCTCGTGTCACAGTCTTCGTTGCCATACTCCTCCAAAACGGCTTGACCGATTTTGATTAAATTTTTTGTGCTTATCCGGTATCTATGAGAATCGGCCAACATCTATTTTTCATCCCCCTAAATGTTAGGGGTAGTCCACCCCTAAATTTTTTTTATTATTTTTAGACAAGATTTTTAATTTCTATTTTTTTATGATATTGCATTAAAAATACATACTAATTTTCACCCCTCTACGATCAACCCCTATTTTTTATTATAAATGATAAACATGGCAAAACGACGTTTGCCGGATCAGCTAGTTGTATATAATAATATGTTCTAAATGGAGACCAGACGAAAAAATTAAAAAGACCTAAGTGTGTAATTATAAAACTAACTTCCATTTAATATATAAGTATCCATATACTATATATATACGTATGCATAGTTTATAAGATAGGAATTAAGAGCGGAAACTAGACATTTTTTTATCAAGCAAAACGTAGATACAAAACGACATACTACCAATATTTTAACTGTGAATATCCTAGATTGCGTGGGATTTAAGCATCAATTAATCGGCGCTTGTTCAATCAATTCAAATATATTACGTGAAGAATGCTATATGGCTATATGTTAACATTGTTTATCGTGGGATCTTTGGTATTGTATGAACATATATTATCTATTTATTAAGAATTTTGTTCGTATAAATCCTATTAACACGCAATTCGGCTTAGATACATATTTTATTACAAGAAGATACTTCCCAGTTAATTGAGGTGGTTATAATATTCCACGGATTGTGATCCTTCTCTTTCAGGTTTTTGAGAATTAACATCTTAATAGGATATATTATTTGAGGTCTCTAAGCTCCGAGAGAATATATTATGGCATCTCTAACAAAGACGCACGCATTTCATACGGTCTCCGAAAAAATCGATGTTTTTATATGTTTTTAGAACGAATTCGCAAAAGCCACATTGAATGCGCCATGTTATGGTATGTTAATTATGTATAATTTGGTTGTTAATTTGTAGAACATGCCTATTACTTTTCTAATGATTTTTTTTGTTGTTCAAATAATTGTTAAGATAGTTGTATAAATAAATTAAATATTTATTTCTACAGAAGTTTATCTAAAATTACTTCTGATTTAATAAACAATAAAATAAATGGGGTTGTACCTTTTTAGGTCTGGGCCTCAGATTTATGTATCTGTTTCATGATAATTTGTCAATCTAATAGGCAAGTAGCTGATCAGCCTTCTGCCATGCGATCCTGTTAATCCGTGAGTGCACCTCGCACTAACAACGCTCCCTTCGTCACTCACGTCATTTTTGGAATCTCATGGTATTCTGTTAATCAATTTCACATTACGTCGTGACAAATGGAGGTAGCTTGTAGTTTATTATTTATCAGAATGCCAAATCGTTAAATGACTGCTTCACGACTGATTTGAGCGTGACCGCCGCTGCGAAAACCGCTGTGAGAGTTCGAAAACTGAGTAAGGCTGCTGCCTCGAATTTCGCGGGCAGCGGGGCGGCAGCGGCTGCGGCGCGGGAGCGAGGCGGCCAACGCATACCTGTTCTCCAAACCAGCGGGCAGATCGCGCGGCACTATAGCGGTGTAGTGTTGTGTTCGTGGTTGTGTAGTCGAGATATTTGTTTTTATTCGCGAACGAAATGTCTAAAAAAACGGCGACAACATCTTTTGATTCAAATTTATTCCTAACGCTCGATTTATTGTGGGCAAAAAATATGTTATATGCAAAAATATAGTTCCATATGGGTCTCCTTTCAAAAGATTTCTGAAATAATTTGCTCTTGCACGTCGAGGTCATTTTGATACGTCACAAAAATATGTACAGCACTATACTACAATGCATACGCGCAACGCGGGCGGTCACCGCTTGACTGGACCACGCCGCTGTTTTCGAGAACCGGTCCATTTGATTGTACGCATAATATCCTGCCGCTCCCGCGCCGCGGCCGCCGCCGCCCCGCTGCCCGCGAAATTCGAGGCAGCAGCCTTACAGAGTCGCAAGGCAGTGCCTGATACACGCCGTTGAATTTTTGGGTCTAAAGCAAGCCGGTTTTCTCACGATGTTTTCCTTCACTGTTGGAGCGAATGTTAAATGCGCACATAGAAAGAATATCCATTGCTGCTCAGCCAGGGATCAAACCTACAACCTCAGGGATGAGCGTAGCATGCTGAAGCCATTAGGAAGAACACTGCACTTCTAATTTAATGCATTTATGTAAACTTTGCCCACGACAAAACCCCATACTATATTCATATCTCTATAAAATCTTTCATCTCTTATAGGAAACAGTTCCTCTGACTTTTCATATTTAACAAAAAACGTTTAAAACTTGTAACAAACTTTCCTGTCAATTTACAACCAAGATGTGCTATGAAGATATGTGAGTCGCAGTATAATTTGGTCCAGAATAACGAACAATAAATATTTATACAACCACTTTTCCATCTCAGGTAAATTGCGGTATAATCGGGCTCAAATTCACAACATTGTTTTTTTATCAATTGTTTTGAACAGTGGCGTATTAAAACTACTGGGCCCCAGAATTTAGGGCAATATGAGGCCCTTTAATTTCACTAGAGCCCGTAGGAAGCTACTTACTTGATACCCTGTAATGTCTCGCGTCTGACGGGTCGTTAGAAATTTTTGCAGGTTTATAAATCTACATAAGAGCTTTTTTATGTTATTAAATTACATAAAAAAAGTGGAGTTTATTACTTAACTTTATATGATAAATTAAGCACCGTGATTTATACTAAAATGAAAACATTTATATTTTGCCTACGTATGTATATTAATGCGTAAAGGAATGATTTTTGAAGGTTTTATTAAAATTGAAATATTATACATTAGTTAATTTAATATCTTATAAATAGTGGGCTTAGTTGGGCTTTCGTCCTGCTTTTACCATGCCACTGATTATAATTACATTCTACTGTACAAAGTACAAAGTTCCGTGACGGCAAAATGGCCAATTAAATGGATATAAATTGTTTTATTATTGCACTTGCATCGCTCATAAAGTTTAGACCAGAAGCAATTTCTCCGAAACGTCTTGTTTGAGAATTACCCATTGTTAAAGATTAATATTGAACCATTTAGTAAGTTAACTTTTTAATTCTGGCTTGCATTTTACATGAAGCAAGTAAATAAAGATTTTAATTTATATAATAGATATGGGAGTCTTATAGCAGGTTTTCAGACAATACAGAAATCCCTCCTATAACACGGTAAATTGGTTCCGGGTTATAGGAAACGCGTTGTAGGAGAATTTTCGCATAGCGCGCTTGTTGCCCCATTACGCACAAGGGGATTTAAATCGAATATGTTATGAACTAAACATGTACGTATTTGTATTATCAATTTCACAGTACACTAATATCACATGTGAAATCCCCGCGTTATATGTGGGAATATCCGTGTTAACCCAGGGACTGAAATCGCGTAATATGAAATTGCGCTATAAGAGTATATTTTAAAACTATAAATCATGATGATCTAACGTTTATAATAACGATTTGTCAACGCGGCGATTAACTTTATGATAAAACGCAATAATGTGCGACCAACAAAGTTGAAGCAATTCGTCAAAAGTGTATCGATGACGCGTCAACAAGATGAACGATGACATCGATCTTGAGATAATGTTAGAATGTTTCCTGGTCGGCCCTTAAATATAGAATAATATTAATACAAAAACGTTTAAAGCTTTGAATTTAGGATACAAATCCCTACTGTTATTCGTTCGACATCATTTAGTTACACGCAGAAGCTTGTGATTGGCAACACAGAAGGCAAAATATCTCGTGCACGTTCGCCAACGAAATCAAAGTCAAAGAAATCGTCGTCAAAATTATACACTGCTGTCCAAGCTCAAGACTGATATTGGTCGGAGAAATTTTTTAGAGCCAGATCATACCTATAATACTCAGACATGAGTTTCCGGTCCAGAGAGAAAGAGTTTTTCGTTAATAGATTCTACTCCCTAGAAGTAAGCAAAGATCTATGGAAACCCACCTTTCAAGATTTGTTTCATTGTTTTAGCAAATATTTGAGTTTCGTGACCCTAATAAAATATTATTTTATATTGGGATTAAATTATTTTTTTTTATTTCAGTTCAATTGTAAAGTTGTTAAAGCATACTCTTCCCTGGTTGTGCGTTGGACTATTGTTATTTTAAAAGAGTTTTTTACGCTTTTTCTCGCGGCCTACAGACTCTGTCTTCTTTGCCAATGAGTAGCGATGTCTACCGAGAAGAATTTAATAACGTGGAATAAGTGATATCTGTATATTATATTCCATAATAAACTTAATTTTTTTTACTATGCAATATATGTATACATACTTTTTAATTTTATCTGTACCTGCCATAATTGTCATGTATTTTGTAGTAACACATTGTAGATATAGCATTATATATGATGATGAACTTTAATAAATAATATATACGACGAAAGTCGTGACAAAACTGTCACATATACGACCCTCAAATATCAATTTTAAAGAATGATTAATAGAATTCTGGCTCACATCCCATTATAAAGGCTTTTTACCATCATAGAAAGCGCGTGGCTTGCTAACCACTTCCCATGTGGATATCTGTAACACGTTCCATCAATGCAAGATTATCTCGCGAAAATCACTATGTCCTGCCCAATGGAGTGAACACTGCTATATGACACGGACGCCTGTTATTTTAAACGCCATCAATAAACAGCTATCATGTTATCGGGACGTTGAGGCATTACAACCCTTTAACGAATTTCACTTTGCAAACACTTTGTCATTGTAAAGTCATGCAATCTTGGTTACATAATTCCTCTTTTAATTAATAACGTTAATTAATTGACTAGTATTAGAACGCAGATGTATTCTATAATAAGCAGTCTTCTTTGTCTTACTAATATTTATTAATACAAGATTTATAATGCTTGTAAATAAGGATTCTATAAGGTCTTTTGTTGCGTAAAACTTGCGACAAATTCGTTGATAATCTCCACTATTGAGAGAGGAAATATTGATTGTTTGTTTGTGTTGAATAGACTCCAAAAATACAGGATTGATTTGAATAATTATTTCACCATAAGTACCGTACATTTTCCCTGATGAAAATATGCTACATTATAGTTTTAAAGAAGTTATGGGTATGTATGAAAACTTCGATGATGGAGGTCTATAATAATCTGCATATGCTGCGGAAACTATTGACAATAGAGCAAAATGATGTACTACAGTTTAAGAAGACATCAATAGTCTGCGATACCATATGTCCAGGAAAAAATATTATTTTTGCATTTAACACTATATTTACCGAAGAAAAGCTTTAGGCTATCTAGGCTAATATCGAGCTACGACCAAATTAATGCGGGTGAAACCGCAGAGCACAGCTAGATAGATAAAGCTTAAGATAAACAATTAATATTCAACGTACAAATGCTAGAGTTATACACACTATTACAACAATTATAATTACTAAATGAATGGTATAATAGTAAGAATTAAGTGTACAAGAATCATTGTACTCGCAGTGGACTTGTAATCCATTGATTTTCAGTAGAAGAGTAAATTGGAACCTATAAAACTAATAGGGTTATAATCTCCATAGGGCTAATGGCCCTAATGTTATATGTCAGTGATAGTACTCGTAGACACATTTTCGCTGTTATCAGCCTTCTGTACTTTCAACAGCAATTGAAATTTGACATAATCTACGCATTATTCTATTTAGCCACGAAACTGTGTATGTACCTATTGTTACGCTACACACGTTTTTATTTAGATTTAGATGATTATCTAATTGAATTATATATATCACATATCTTTATCTAATTTAAAAGATTAACAAGAGATTTATTGCAACACGTTGATTATTTTTTGCAGTTTTTTAGTATTGAATAGAATGGTTCTTGTTTTAACAAGTTGAGTTAATTTTTTGCCAGCGCATTGCGCCAAATTATGTTTTCGAATTGACGAATTCATCACGATGACAGATAGCGCATTACAGTTCAAAGGAGCGAATTTGAAAGTCCAATAAAAACGTTGCTAACAACATCATCACAAGCGTCACTAACACTGACAAACTCATATTGGATTGAAAGCATACGAAATCAATAATTGGGCCTTCACAAAGAGATCCGATATATTTTGACCAAATTTTTGACACCTGCACCATATCCGATCCGGTTCAGTACGATTCCAACGTCGTTTAGAATTTCAAATAATCTAATCTACATATTTCCCAAAGAGTGCTATATATCGACGTATCGCTCTATTTAGATTAGTATCAGAGCTTCAATGTCAAGTGTTTGCCTACTTTGCACCTTAAAGGTTAATAAATTATGTGCGTTATTAATTTTAGAATTAGCTTCATCGTTATAGCATTCTGATAAGATTTCTAAATCTGTTATATATGTTGAATTTTGACTTTTCTTTCATAAATTAATGATATTTATTATATTATTATTACATTTAAATTCTTTATCTAGGCTTACACTTTAACATAATTTAAGCATACTCATAAAATCCATGATTCATGCATTTCTTAACAGATACCTTCGTCTATTACATACATGATAATTTAACAAGAATGCCTGGTCACCATAGGATTCCAGTCTCTGAATTAATACAATAAATTAATATTAGTACTAAATATAATTAGTACTTGTTCGTAAGGTGAAAAAAGAACATCGTAAGGAAACTGGCATGTTTAGAACCATTAGCAATTTGTGTCAGACACAGAAGGCTCGTCGGTCATCTTCTATACAAAATATATAAAATGATAAATAGCCTTTCTGGCTGCTTGTGGCTATTATGGTAGAAATAACTTTAAAATATAAATATATCGTATAAAAACAAAATAATATCCTCTTTGATTATTGAAGTGAAACTTCTATAGGCGCATGAGGGTGAAATTTTTACGGAACGTCAAGAAGATGCAGCGTTTTTGTCAAAGAAAACGGAGAAACCGATTGAGAGAGAGTGAGAAGGGTGAATTAATAATAATAATAATAATAATAATAAAGCCATTTATTCCAAAACTTGCTTATGTTTTACAATGTTGTTAGTACTTAATTGCTTAAATTTAAAATGTTTACTTATAATTACCGTTAGTATTATTATTTATGTACAAGGTTTGGATCCCTGTTGGGTAAAGGCCTCCTCCATCCTTTTCCATGACTCCCTGTCTCTGCCTATTTGTATCCAGTCGTTTCCTGCGACGTGTGTTATATCATCAGCCCACCGTCTTAATTGTCGACCAACATTTCTCTTCCCCATGGGTCCTTTCCATCGTGTGGTTTCAATGGTCCATCTTCTGTCTCGGTATCGTGAGATGTGTCCAGCCCATCTCCATTTGAGTAAGAGTGCGTGCCTGAGAGCATCAGTTAATTTGGTTTTTTGACGAATTTCTTCGCTCCTAATTTTGTGTATTCTCCTAATTTTCAGCATACTCCTTTCCATTGCTGTTTGGTTACTTTTAATTTTTTGTTTTATTTTATTTGTAAAGGTCCAAGTTTGGCAGCCATACAGCAAGCAAGGTAACAGGCATGTATCAAATATTGTCCTTTTCATGTGTGAGCTGTAATTGCCTTTTAAGATTTCTTTTAATGCCCAGAATTTCTTCCAAGTTGTGTTGATTCTCCTTGTCACTTCTTCTTCGTTATTTGAAGTTTTGAAGGAAATTTGTTTGCCCAAGTATATGTATTGCCTGACGTATTCTATATTATTACCTTTTATCACTATCTGGCGCTCCCGATTGTTCGTTAGTATCTTCGTTTTATTTACATTCATTTCAAGGCCGATTTTGGAACTTTCGCAGTCCAGTGATCTCATCATTTCGTCTAAGTCTTTTGCAGTCTCAGCAATAACAGCAATATCATCTGCGAACCTCAGATTGTTTAAGTATTGTCCGTTTATGTACACTCCGCTGTTCTTCCAGTCTAGTTTTTGGAAGATAGTTTCAAGGACTGCTATAAACAGCTTCGGGGAAAGAGGATCACCTTGTCTAACTCCGCGTTCTATGTTTATTTCGTCACCTCTAGTTTCTAATTTAACTCTGCTCGTGCTTTTTGTATAGATATATTTCAAAACATTGATGTATTTCTGGTTGATATTTGAATATTGTAAAGCGTTCCAGATTGCACAGTGACTAATGCTATCAAAAGCTTTGCTATAGTCAATGAACGCCACATACAGAGGTCTATTGTATTCTCTGTATTTTTCTATGACTTGTTCTAATGTCTGTATGTGGTCCATTGTGCTGAAGCTTGATCTGAATCCTGCCTGTTCTTTTGGTTGCTGCTTATCAATATCGTCAGATATTCTCTTTAAGATTATGGATGAAAATAGTTTATAAATACTTGCCAGCAGACTTATGGGCCTGTAATTCCCTATATCTAAGGGATTTCCTTTCTTGAAGAGAAGGATTATATCCGATGTACACCACTGTTTTGGTACCTTTTCTTCATCTAGTATCTTATTGAACAATCGCGTAAAATGATATGTTAAAATGGGTGCTCCTATTTTAAGTGCCTCATTGCATATTCCGTCTGGTCCGGGACTCTTCTCGGCTTTCAGCTTTTTCATATGATCATAAACTTCGGAGTATTCAATTTGTCTGATGTGATCTGTCGTGTTCGTATGGGTTGTTTGCGATATGATTTCGGGGTTATTTTGTTTACTATATAAGTTTTTGTAGAAGTTAGTAGCGTGATTTATTACATCTTTTCTGGATTTTGTTTTTAGTGAGTTATTTTCAAGTTTTTGAATCCAGGACTTGTGTGTAGTTAATTCTTTGTATGCTTTTTTGGCACTTCTAAAATGTTTAATGTTCCTTGTAATAATCTCGTATCTGTGGTTGTTGTAGTCCTTACGGATTGATCTATTAGTCTCTTTGTATATTCTGCTTAGTTCTGTTTTCATATCTTTAGTTTTGTTCTTTGTGTGTAGTAGTTCCGTGCGCCTTTTTAAAAGTTCCATTGTGTCTTTTGAGAAGATATTGTGTTGGTGGGGATACCTATTGGTTTTGTATTTTAAGCTCTCTGTTATGCCTTTTTCCAGGATATTGTAGTATGTTTGGATATCAATGCTGTCTGTTTTTATATTTTCTGTATGTTTTTGTAGATTTCCGATGTAGCACTTTATTTCTGTTTCTGTCTTGGGGATATTAGCTGGTGTTGTATAGGTTTTTCTGCTCTTTACTGGACTACTCAAAAGTAATGTTGCTCTCACTAATCTATGATCGGAAGAGAATTCAACTTTGTTAAGTACCTCAATATTAGTTATAAGTTTGTTGTGGGTTATCATAATAAAATCTATTTCATTTTTATTTTTGTGGTCGGGTGATAACCATGTCCATCTAGAGCTTGCTTTCTTTTTGAAAAATGAGTTCATTATGGATAGTTTGTATTGATGAGCATAAATTAAGAGCCGTTCCCCTCTATCATTCCGCACTCCGTAACCATATTTTCCCATTACTGGATAGTAGTTTGTTTTTGGACATCCTATTTTCGCGTTGAAATCTCCCATGACAATGACCTTCCCTTCTGTCTTTGTGTGAGCAAATTCAATGTCTTTGTAAAAATTTTCAATGTCTTCTTCTGTTGATCTCTCTGTCGGTGCATATGCTTGGATTATTGAAAAAGAGAAGCAATCAAACTTCATTTGTAGAAGTGCTACTCTTTCAGAGATTCCTATAAAGTTGATGATGTTATTTTTATACATTTTCTTGATAAGGAATCCCACTCCATATAGTCCTTTAGTTTCGCCAATATAGCAAAATATAAGGTCGCTGTGCTCTTCTATCTTACATCCCATTTTTCGGACTTCTGCAAGGCCTATAATGTCCCAGTTAATATTTTTTAGAGCATTAGTCAATTCAAGGAATCGTTCTATTGATCCTAGCGATTTTACATTATAATTGCAGATTTTTAGTGTTTGTTTCATACCATGATCTATTTCTCTATTTGGTGGAGGGTTGTAGTCTGATTCCCCACGATGACAAGTCGGATTGGGGAATGTTTTGTTTCTTTTATCTATTAGTTCTCGTCTGTTTAATGTTTTGTTCCGGTGGCTGATGGCAATATCCTATAGATTCTGAACGGTTGGCACATTGGCAGAAGGTAAGGAATTACTTCTATTCCTCATTATGTCGAATGCATTTAACCGAGCTGTTTTTGTTGACAGTTGTTGTTTGTGAGGGTGCTCTATTGCGTTAGGCGAGGTTGATGTTTCCCTTTTGCGTTTTTCGTTACCTGGTTTGCCCTGTTTAATAATTAGCTTGTCGTAGTTTATGTATGCATAATTGCCCTTCTTCCTTTCCTCTTCCAATTTTGGTTGTAGTTTCTTTCTCATGTCCAATATTTCTTTCGGGTAGTCTTCAGATAAATACAAGTTTTTCAATTTCTTTTTATTTACCACTATCTCGTTTTTCTTCCAGGCGTTCACGAATGTTAGGAGGATAGGCCTTTCTTTTCCGTTTTTTGTGTTATTTTTGCCAATTCTATAGATCGTGTTCACATCCCTATCTTCAAAAGTAATGTTTAAATCATGTTCAAATTTCTTTTTGATTATTTCGATTAGGTCGATAGTCGATGTTTCGGTTTCTTTTACTCCATATAAAATTAGGTTGTTGTATCTTCTATATTTTTCAAGATTGTTTATTTTTTCCTTTAATTTCTCGTTTTCTGATTTTAATTCCTGCATTTCAAGTCTAAAAGGCACTAGTTTTTCATCAATCCGTGCCATAATGTCATCGGTTTGTTTTGACATTTCTATTTTCATTTGTTCAAAAAAAGATTGAAGGTTATCCATTTTTGCCGCTGTCGCTTACGTGAAATGAAACGTATTATTGTGAACGCAGCTTAATAGGACTATTATGTTGGTAGTACTGACCCGCCTTAGTTTTGTTGAAATTGTGTCTATAGTCTATACTCGGTTTGTTTGGCAGGTAACCTCAAAAGTTTTTTCCACTTTTTAACCACTGAATAATTATCTTGATAACACAGTTTGCACTTGGATGTTTTAGTTGCAGTATAGTTTATCACAATATGTATGAAATTTAAATGTTTTTACACCGGAGTTCACAGTATATTCACAGTTTATTCGTAGAAATACGGAGCTTCGTTACACTATGTATTTACGTCTAGACAGCCGGAACCGGAAAGCCCCTTGGGTGAAGGGTGAATTACCTTATAGAAATTATATTATCAAAATTAAAATATCGTACTATCGTAGCACTTTATTATTTTAATCCGTGTATTGTCATATAATTTTCGTTTGATCCATTAAATTTGAAGAATCACGCAGAATAATTTACAGAAATTAAATCCATTACAGAGTCATGTCTTAATAACTGGATAATAACGACACCGTGAGCTTCAATTTAGATCAATCACTTATAATTTGCCATCACGATACCATTTATTTTAAGCCAACTTGATTGCTTAAGAGACAATTAAAATGCGCTATATCTCGTACGAGGGTCAGTCATTCCGAAAATTGGTATAAAGTTAACGGTTGGACCTCGTTATGACGAAGTATAAAACACTAATTAAACCCTTTTGTTTTAGTAAGATTGAGTTATTTAATTGATAATTGTTTGGAATATTCAACATTGTTTAAATTAAAGCATACACAAAATAAAACTATTATAAAATAAAAAAAGGGTGCGTGTACTTAAGTACGCGCGTAAGAAGTTATACTTCTTTGGCATTATTAAAAATAGTTTTTGATTGCATGCAAATAATTTATTACATTTAAATAATCAAAGACTGGAAAAGGAGTCATTATAGTCAATTGAGTTCAGTTTCATTTGAAAAATTAAATAAATAATTATTTATTATTATTCTCTTACATTAAGTGTAACATAAATTCTATTATTAATCGAATGTTGTAAATTATGTCCAATGCCGTAGCATCTTCCGTGGGCAACTTCATTCTGTTAATTTTGTGTCACGGTGCGCGCGCATCGTAAAATTTCACTCTCATCATTTTTTCATAACGCGCCTAAAGAAGCATAACTTCAAAAAATCGTAGACATTTTATAAAAGTTGTAGTGATTGCGTTGTTGACAGTGTATGTTAAAATCGTCTGTACTTAAACAGAGAAAGTCATCCGGAAAATAATAATTTCAAATTTCAAATTCAATAAATATTCAATGAAACTCACGCAGAAATGTACGTGTTATTTTTTATATATAACACAGGCAGGAGGCTAACCCGATGTTAAGTGATAACGTCCATGGACACTCACATTGCCAGAAGGCTGGATGGGTCGGACTTTTAAGAGATACGCTCTTTTGTTGAAGGACCCTAAGTCGAATTGGGTCGGAAATACTTCAGTGGGCACCTGGAAAATCAAGGTAAAAGGAGTTCTAACAATAATTTAACATAAATTGAAAAATATTAAATTAGCTTCCCTGCCTACCTTTTCAAGTACATTTATCCTGATAATGTCGATGTTCAGCTAATTCCAACAAAATAATAACAGGAAGTTGTATAATAATTAATGACTGAATAAGCTTTATTTCTTAATCGCGTATGCCAAAATTACGGTAAAAAATACCAAATTAAATAGCAGCATATGTCATATTAATGTTTTTCTCGCTAAAGAGCCTGGACGTCAAAGGCTTATACACGCATCTTACTTTAATTGAAGCCCGTTTTTGAGTCCACCAATACACCGCCCGCGTCATTACAGCACCTCTGAATGTGAAATGTATGGAATTCGTATTCAATAATTTACAGGTGCGTGCGTGATTCAGATGTTTATTTAGATCGGTATAATTGATGTTCGAAATTTAAAATTTAAAAAACGAACGAGATCTTATAGGTTTTATTAGGTTCTTATTGGTTGTGTGAAATAGCAATTCCTTGCTACTAAGATTGGGTTGACTCGGGATGCGGGGATTCATACAAAAACGCGTATGAGAAAGTCATAAACAGCCTTCTAACTGATTGTAAAAAAATAAATTCTACTTAAGTAGAAATTATTTAAAAAAATAATTTCTACTTAAGAAATGGTATGGTTGTATGCATGAATAAACGTCTGAAATATACCACACAAAATGTTCGCATTTTGTATATTAATAATATTTTAATTTTAAGTAATAAAATTAATCCATAGTATAATTAGAACCTAACAGTGTCCTAAAATTTTCCAAACCATTATTTTCCATTTTACGTAATTCACGGCCACAGAATTCTTGATGTGAAATTCTAATAAAAAGTTCGAATTTTATTCTGTTCTAATTTAACCCCGTTAAGCCTTCTGATAAAATAACTATACCTATCCTCTTTTATTACATAGATAAAGAACAAGATGTGTAGAAAAGCTGGTCTAACGTTAGTCCAAAGTTCGTTCAGTTCTACATTAAAATTGCGCCGTTACAACTAAAATCTAGCTTATATATGGCAATTTCATTCCCCGTTTGCATAAATCTGGCGTTGTCAGTACCGTCGACGGATACAGGTGTTCTTGAAAACAATCAGGGGTTCGTTTGGTCTGAACAAAATCTGCGAATAAAAATAGAGCATTCATTTAAAAGTAAATATTAATCGGATTGCACTTATACGATTGGGGCATATATTTAGTTTTTTGAGGAACTATTTTCCGTTGAATATTGCGTATCTTTCATAAAACTTTCTGCTATTTTTAATCTACTATCTTGGAGTTTAGATTTAAATACAGGGATTGATCAAAACATATATTTTTATATATAATCAATAATTTATTTTATTTAAACGGCTAGTGAGACATTTTAAATGAATAGTTTCAACTTTTTTTTTAAATACGAACCTTGATTCTAACTGGTCAGATTATTCATACAAATTGAATAATTATTGTGAAGAATAATATATTCTTGCCGTAGATATTCAAAACTAATAAAAACAAATTCAGAACTAATTCTTTAACACATGGTAGAAGAAATAATAATTTGTCACCATTTTAATCATAAAATACTGTTTGGTCTACAGGATTTATTGTAGAAACTTCAGATACAAATTAACGATTCTCCGAATGTGTTTTCAATGAGTCCAAAATTAATATACGCGAAATAATTGTTATAACAAGGCATTATTTATTATACAGAGTGGTCCAAAACATCGCCGGACGCAGGTGTATTGTAAATACGTATGTTACACCCCATCCTATTTACAAAACATAAAAAAACTTGTTGACCAAAAATTAATTCTCGTTCTTAATAAAGAAAACAATGGCTTTCGTAAAAAAGCTAACAAGAAACTGGTGAGATTTTTTCATCTATTTACTGTATAGTTTTTCTAATTGAAATGAATTTCGGGATATAGTTATAATAGAGCAGTGTTGGCCTAGTGGCTTCAGCGTGCGACTCTGATCCCTAAGACATCCATTGGTGCACAAAGAGCCTCTGCTCGCTATCTGTAAGACATCATAAAACCGTCATGCAGAAATATTTTTGATTTCTATGAAGTAAAAAAAAAACGATTCCCAAATGCCGCTCTCTTCTAATAAGTTAAGTTTCTTGGTTATTATAAATAGGATTTTAAATGTGTTTTGTTGTATGTTTCTTGAATAAAGCTAAAAAGTATGTAATGTAAAACGTTCTATGAGTTTTTGCTCATGTCATGGTTGCTCATTTCACTGTTTGTATGCTTGTAATAACAGTATATTTAAAGGCTATTAGATTATTATTCATAAAGGAATAATGTGTCTGCGTAGTACATAGACTTTTATACGAGTACCTACAGCTCGTGTATCCGCTACATTCAATAGTACTATGAAATGTTGTTATACGATATAATTATAATCACTTATTATAAAAAAAAATCTTTGAGAGATTTAGCGCTAAGTCAGACTTCCATAATGTATTGGAATTTTAAAAAAAGGACATAGTTCGCGCTTAGTCTGTTTCTAAGATCCATCCTAATATGATGTGTATATGTGAAAAGTATTTTTTTAAATAGCCTTTATTCGAGTACTACACCAAACTACACTAAGTCCATGTTATTTATGTTCTACACAAGCACTTGACCTCCGACGGAGTGAACTCCTCCAAATACATCCACTTATCTTATTCCTCGCGACAATATTCTAATTCTGCCCCGCTATTCATTTTATTCCATCTTCCCAAGTTTCTGGGGAGCGTCTCTTTCTTCTTCCCTAACGGGGCCATTCCAAGTAAGAGTCTTCTTGAGCCATCACAAATGTGTAAAGTATACGACAAAATAATAATTACAATAAATATTTTTTCTAATTAGTATTTTTAATCATGCGTGGTATTTTAGAAGTTATAAATCAACTAAAAGTCTATCTACTACTACTATCCATAGCCAAGTATTCGAAAAGGAAGTATTTTAATTGTTTGAAATGATAGTTTGAAGTGATTTCATTAAAAATTAATTCGGCTCCATTTTTTGCCCACGTCTCCGGCGACAAAAACTTAGACTGTGCCCTAATCCGAAACTAATAGCAATAATTTGAGAAGGATAACGGTTGTATACATTTTGAGCAATTTACATTTTTATCACACGTGGAATTTTTAAATTTATCGCGGCCATATTAAATTAAAATAATTTAATAAATTTAACCAAATCCACATATTAGGCAACATCACATATGTAAAAATGGACTATTCCAAAGGTTTCGTTTTAAATTGGAATACATGAGATTTTATCGTTCGTGACGTGAAAAATCATACATACAAGCTCATGCTTTTTGAAGTCTAAGGGTCTGTTTAAATCTCAAAGTACGGATAAGTTCTACATAAGTTCCAAATTAGCTTTTTATTACTTATTGGTAGGATAAACACTATTGCTGCGTTTCACGACTGTCAGATAGCGCTATTCGTCACATAAAGTCCATCATAAGTTATCAGTCCGATGAATGTCAAATAGCACAATTTATCTTCCAAATAATTAATGTGCTGCATAGCTATTTGGTACTTTATCCATACATTGTGAAACAGACCCTAAATAGTTTATATTCGAATTTCATAAAGAAATCGAATTCAATCAAATCATTAAAATAATCATAAAATAAATATTTATCTATCCTCCGACGTTTGATGACTAGAAATAAGAACCATGTGGATAATGTCAGCTAACTATCAAAACCCGTATCACACAATTTTTTAACTTCACTTATTTCAACTCTTTACTAATTGCATATTCACTGTAATGAACAGAGATAGATGACTAAATAAAACGGTGTTATAATTTTTAGGTTTTCTTAATAATTTATACATATAGTCCGCGCGTTCATTTTAAATCCGTTATACAATCACAACAACATAAATCAAATTCCCAAAGTAAACAGAATTATTACTAATGATGAATAGATGAGTCTGTTTGTGAAAATTAATTTAACCGGAACTTTTTACTTTGTTTCTCGTATTCATCAATCAAATAGACTTACATACGTCTATCTCTCTTTAAATGTATACAACAGTAAGGGAGACTAAAGATTTGTCGTGATACCAACCCCTTATGTTTGGCCTTAGGGTAACTACGTAAAGTAATAAATTTAGATCACAGGTCCATTATTCTAAGATTAAAAACATTCAATCAAGTATTATTTTGACATTCGAATTTTAAATCCATTTCAATTCAGGAGTGATGTTGCTTCCTCCGATCTAAAGAAAGGATCCTTGACTAGTCTAATTACTGACTCCAGTGGCTATAGTCGATAAGTTGTATTTGTCCATGGAGGTCGGAATAACTATATTAACGCGCTCAGGATTCCGTCATGTAATCAATTTTAGGTGTCGCTACAAAGATAATCCAAAATAGATAGGTACGTATTAATATAAGCTATGCCGAACCTCCTTCTTATCCATTAAATAAGTAGTAGTGAGTACAAAAAACGTATATTGTACACTTGATTGAGGTATTCGATTTTAAATAGACCTAGGTCAACGATTGAGGTACTTGGTTTTAAAAAGACATAGGTCAATGATTGAGGTACTTGATTTTAAAAAGACCAAGTTTGATGATTGTGGTAGGTACTTAGTTTTAAAACTACATACAAAGTTATTTTAGAAAACTGAGTACGATCACACAAAGCATTTTGAACAAGTACCTACTTTTAACAGTATTATTTAAAAAAAACTCATACAGGGGATGTATGTATGGATGTATTTAAGTAAACTTGTTATTTTAAAATATTGCTATTATACTATATATTTAATGATGTTAACATAGTTTTTGTGCCAAAGAATGGCGATGAACTTCCCATTTCCTTCCATCTTAATTTCTATATTATCGTGTAACAGTATTCGTGTATCTATGAAAAAATAATGTTCAATATGGGTTTTTTAAAAAATGATTTATATGGACTCCCGCTATTTTGTTTACGAAGTGATCGCCATACACAAAGCATAGATCGATATCATTTCACACAAAGTGTTCGGCATGATGCGGGAATTTTGACACCAAACAGTGAACGATAACATCTTAAAACATCCTAATGTTTTAAACAAACTCTTTTATATGGGTTAACTTAATTTTGTGAGTATAAAAGAAGTTTCTTTGAATATTTTTTACATTTAATATTGATTGCTCCACTTTTTCTCCCGAAGAAGCACTGTTTATCAAGATCAATTTGAGAGTGTTCCGTTTTAATCGAGTCTATTTAAAACAAAGAATTCTTATGCCTCTTCAGTAGCTTAGTGAACGAAGTGTTCTCGGAGCTAGTTTGACTCTTAGTAAAATATTAATTATTTTGGATTCGCACAGACCACTTTGTAGGAACTTTAACATTGAAACATGCAAAATTGATTACGGGACTTTGGTGAGACATTCTTCTTAGTTTCATGTTTATTACAACTAAGTCACGGAAATGGTAGCAATAAGCAATATGGACATATTTCCAAATAGTATTTTTAATTAATTGCATAAAATGTTGCAATTATAGATGCTTTGCATAATATTAGGCTCAATGAGCTATAACCTCACAGGTGGCAGCGATTAAGCCTTGGTAACCACCTGTATGTTTTAAATTCACGACGATAGAAATTACACAAAGAAATAGTCGAAACTATATTTTTTATCAATTTTTATTTTCATATAAATTATGAAATGATACCATACCATATTACATTCACGGTTATTTACATCGAATGGTTAGTAACTTAGTAGATTATAGTATAGTACATTTGACTTTTTATTTATTTTTTACCTTATTTATTTTATAAGCCGTCTAGTGATCAAGGTAGCAATGTTGCTTAAACTTTAAATATTACTTTAACAGTTTACTACTTAATGAGTATTTTTATAATATTCAGAGTCAATTCTATTCAATGAGTCTATAATGTAACTTACAAAATATCTATAATTATATTCTTAGCATCGGAACTTTAATATATCACTTTATGTACGTTAATACCAGCTGTGGTATTCTTAAGTCAAAACGGTTTGTAACTTCCAAAAGGCCTATGTGGTCTCACACGGGTCAATAGAAGCTGATAATTGAAATGTTATCTATGTTAACGTAAAATTGTAAACACCGTTAGATTGTAATCTATCTCGCGAGATTATAAACTGTCGAAAGATTGTTAACCTCAGCGTACTGCTTACAATTTAACGTATTATTATTCGGTAGATTGTACTACACTAACTTAGTTAACATTCAAACTTCTTTGGTCAATTTCAGATTAATTTTACTTCCCAACAATTTCATATAACTACCGAATAATAATATCTTAAATTGTAAGCAGCTCGTTGAGGTTCACAATCTTTCGACAGTTTACAATCTCGCGAGATATATTACAATCTAACGGTGTTTACAATTTTACGGTGACATCTATATCGAGAACTTACAAGCACGTCAACGAATCACAGGTCAGTAGATAAGTGTCTGCCAAAAGAAATGAAGTGAAATTTCGACGCAGTTGACATGGCATGACCAAAATTTGGCATGTCTTGACAAAGTTAAGCCCCCAGGCCGACAGTCAATCATCATAAAGCATCATTTATACAACAAATGTATTCATCGATAGTAAAAGTACAAGACGCAATTAATTAGAGTGAAGTATGTCAAATGTCAATGTTACACAATTTTAGCATGAATATATTTCGTATACAATTCATTAACACGCAATTACAGTTTAGTTCTTAATAAAATGCCTAAATTTTGAAAGTATAAATATAGTATGATTATAGCTAAATCAGTATAAAGCATAGGTCTGTGGAAGTATCTCATTTCGTAGGACAAGGTACATTTTGGGTCGCAGAGCCAGTAGCCTCGGAGAATAAAGCTTAATCATCTTCTGCGATAATAATTCAATTATTATAAAAAATGAAGCATAATCAACATAACAAGTGACTTTATGATCTCAGGCCCTTTTCTAAAAATTCTTATTAGTTCTATAAATCTTCATCTTTTTTATTATTAGCAAGCTAATTTTTAAACAGTTTATTCTAATAATAGCACATTATAAACATAGTGGTAATCAGTGAAAAAGAATTTAAAAAGTGTGGCGGAGAGATTCTTGCCAGTTGTTCTTGCCCGCCCTTGACTTGCGAACTGGTAGTAAATCTAAATTAACCATCTTTCCTGTTGACGTTCATAAGTGTACTTGGTTACCTATACAAATAAAGTTGTTTTTAATTTGAGTTTGAGTGAAAGCACGCATTAAAAAGGCCCTTTTATAATTCTTAAGAAATATTATATGCGATATGGTATTAAAACACCTACCTATGTAAATTAATATATAATTTAAATTGGCAAAATATTAATGAACCCACTTAAGTATTGTGTAGTGGCACTTCACTATAAGAATACTATTCAAATTAATGAAGATCGATGTCAAATTAATTCCATTCTAATTTAAAAGCTTTTACGCTAGTATAATACAGGGTTTATAGATCGCAATATAAGTTTCTAAGTTTTTAACTATAATATATAATACTCCCTATAAAGGATAATGATTTTATAAAAATAAAATAGTATTTAGAATATTTATTTCGTAATCCTACAGCTAACAAAAAATATATACTATAAACACAAACAATTATCCTAAAAATAAAGCCAAAGATGGAATACATCATATTTATAAAAAGGTTCAAATATTTACAAAAGGAAAAAAAATAAAAATTATTCAATACATTTTAAATAATACCAAATTTGGCTGTGATGTGTGATGGTGTAAAAGTGAAGGTATGTACGTGAATGTGTGTATGTGGGGTATGCTCATGATGCAAGGGATATTCTTAATACTTATTATAACCATATTCCGTGATAGCTTAAACAAGTCAAGGCTTAAATATTGGTCGTAGTATGTCGACCTGCGCGATACAGATTTTTGAAGTTAGTGTTGATTATATCAAAAGAAACTGTAATTTGTTTAAGTTACTTATGTTTTTTTCATACAAGTCTTACTTACATTACTTCTATATTCTTATCAGGAAAGTTATCTATTGGAATATTACTTTTATGAATAAAGTATTTAGATTAAAAGTGTATTGTTTTTACAAAAAAGATAACCTATTTTAAAGTAAGATACAGCAAACAAGTGAAACCAGTATAGTTACAATTATCACGGTAAGACCTACTTCCATGACTTATAAAGGTCGGTAAATAGTTAACTAAAGAACATATGAGTACATAAACACAGTGTTATAAACAAAAGTTAAAATACATTCAAATATTTTGTTTAAAAGGAAATAAAAAGCACTAAATTCTGTACGTGTTATGATACTAGACAATTTTTTTCTAAATGCAAAAGAGTCAGGAGGACGTCAAAAAAAGGCAGTCATCACATATGGATACCCATTTAAGTGGGTGCGTTGCCGGCCTTTGCCGGTGTATTTTTTTTAATAAAAAAAATAACTGAAACTGAAAAAAATGCTTCCAAATATATTAGTTATTCCGAACGATTTTTGAAATAAAAAAAACCTTGTAACCGCACTCCTCAATTTGTGTATATTAGCCAATTCATAGGAAAGAATGCGGGCTGGTCTAGTGTGTTTAACTACCTGCATATACCATTAAGACAGCTCCACCTCTACTCACCTACAGACCCGTATTCGCACTATAAAAAATAGATTCTACGAGTTAGCTAGTTTCATCGGACTAGCGACGAACATGGAGCTTCTGTAATTAGTCGTATAATCATGTTTAGAATTAATGACATAAATTTCCTATTAATAAATTAAAATAATTATGCCGATTGCTATTTTTGATCTTATCTTTGTCTTTAGGGTTTTTCAATCGCGTTTTGCAAGCACCAACACATAAAAAAACAGATTTTTCGTTTTTGTTGTAAAAAAAAGCGTATCAATTCTTAAAAGGCCGGCACCGCATTCGCGAGCCCTCTGGCATTGAAAGTGTCCATGGGCGGCGTTATCACTTAACATAAGGTTCCCGTTTGCCCCCTGTTGTATAAAAGAAATAATAATAAAATTACAAAGTGGTTACTTATTATGTTTAAGTTTTCGTAGTAATAAAAGTTAATATAAAAAATACTTTGACTATAATGAATAATGAAAAAAACAACAAACATTTGTATTTTGTTTTTTATTATAATCAGTGTTAATGTTGTTTGTTCAAACTTGAACAACATTGTTATTGAGACCTAACGTGGTAATTCACATGCGTTTTACAACTAAATTTCATTTAAAAGGTCTTTGGTGTAAAATAAAGCGATATTAAAAATATTGAAGTGAAACTTTAGGCGCATGAGGGTAAAATTTTTACGGAAGAATCGCGATAATAATAATATTAGTCACGAAGATGTGCAGCGTTTTTGTCGAAGAAAAGGGAGAGAGCGATTGAGATAGATTGAGAGAGAGAAAGAGAAGGGCGAATTACCTTATAGAAATTCTATTTTTAGTTAAAATTAAAATTTCGTAAAATTAGAATTTATAAAATATTAGTATTTTATATTTTTTGCAAAATAATTCACTGAAATCTCAAATGACGAATTGTAAATTAAAATGCCACGTGTTTTTGTTATCGACGAAATAATTAATTTTTTTTTTAAATAATTTGTATTAATTGTTGACACTTAATATTGTAATGACAATTAAATTCCTAACATATCTTATTCCCTTCCTCTTAGTCTCGGAAATTAAAATTTTAGATTTGTATAAATATGAACACCACTTAAAAATTAGTTTCTTTAGTAAAAATCACTTTTCTTTTTAGCTTTGTGATGCCAATCAAGCTTCTTTCGTTGAAATTCTCTAAGATTTTTCTGTTATAGACGAAACATTAAAATAGCCATTAGTGGTCTGTGGTCGGACATATTATGCAAAAGCAACCAGTACCTACGCAGGTGACGCTAGACATCTATTACCTGGCGTCATCTACATACAAATTGTTTTTCATACTTTTATTTTCACAGTAAAAAAGTACTAACTAACTTCTTAGAATCATTTATTTATAATTACTTGAGATACAGTAGTAATTATATTAGATGCATCTGTTGTTTGGTCTTGTAAATATATAATTATATGTTGCCTAAGGCATTTTTATTTTTCAATACATTTTATTGAATGACGAATGTTTGAGATAATATGTGTATAAATGAATACCACCTGATTTGTTAAGCAATAATGACATATTATTTGAAGATGTTTAAAAACTTTGTAATTTATAGCCTACCAATTAGGCTTTATTAGCTTGAATAGGCTCTAAAACAAGATATATATGTGATTGGGTCAATTTAATAAACACTTTCACTGTCTATTATAATATATTATTGTTTTGGCATATTATGTAACATCCGAACCAGTATTATGCGAAAGTGTTTTTGATTTGTGTACGCTCAAATAGATAAGATTTTTTTTTTTTAAACTATCAACACATAAATGGCAAATTAACTAAGACAAAATGACACTGACAAGTAATTCCGAATTTTAAGCAACAAATATTTTCTCTCATAAACGAAGTATAAAACCGTAGTAATTTATTCATAAATAAAAATATTCAATTAATACTACGAGTGAAAATTATAGGCACGCCACACGCGCCAATATTAAAAATGCTCATCCCTTAAAAAGAATAATAAACTCTATCGAGTCACGGTATTAATACTCGAAACAATGTAGTTTTATTTTAATTATGCTAATTATTATGATAAAAGCCGGTGCCATGTATCAAACGGGCGTCCTTCGCGAAGGCCGCGTGTCCACTCGCCCGGTGTGAGTGACCTGTCAAGCGACGTGCGCTCGCGCCGCTTGCTGCCGTCCGCGCGTCGTGCGCCATGTTAATTACTACTACCAATAAGGCGCCCCGTCAACATATTTATTTTTTTAATTTATGAATCGCAAACCCACTTCATTAAGCTCCTATCTGTATTGCATCCAACTAACCTGGCCTTGATCAAAATGCCAAGATTAATACCGAGTTTGGATCATCAGCACGAGTCGACAATCCCATTTATGGAACGATACGTATTGGTATTCGAGAAAAATAAAAATCCTAGAGCTGCTACCGAATTCCCCGCCATATACTGCGCACAACATTTATGACGATAACGAAAAAACTGCCCGGCTATTATTAGTAAAGTATCGACTCGTCGTGCCTCTTTGTTTGCCGTCTAGGCCTTAAAATTTTTCGCATTGACATCTAGCGAGTTGCCGATAAATAAACAAGCCATTACGCTTATCTTTTTTGTGAACGTCGCGCTGAGTAAATGCTGGAAGGAATGCGAATTGAGTTTAATTTCACACGTAGGAAAAAATTCATTCCCACCGATATTTTGATTGGTCGACAAGCTCGTCAATACGGGAGATCAAAGCCGGCCGCTCGTCGCGGCTCGTATCGGCACTTGAATCTTTGTCATTCGCGCTCGAGCTGGCTGAAGTCGGCGGACACAAGCGCCGCCGTTGGCAATTAATGTAGCCGAAGATCATCAATAAACATCTTTATCACTTCATCGCCTCTGACACCGGGAGTGCTTAAACATCTAGGCACCAACGTTATAAGTTTTGAATATGTACAAAGTACAGTCACGCACGGCTTTCAACGGCTCCGTGCTAAGACAGGTTGCTTGCATTTTTATTTACATTGCAGCTATTGTGCTAAATATATAGCCCTCGTTAAATTAATGTTTGTAATTTTTAAGAAAGGATTTTCTCTGTATTTGTAGGCGTGCTTATTGTTAATTGTACAAGCTCTAGTGACCAATTATGACCATTAAAACGAATGGCCTAGGCGATAAGCCGCTTGGACTAGCTGTCACTCCATCTACGGTATCTGATGTTCCATCAACGCCGGCCCTTTGATATAGGTTTTTCTCGTAATTTAGATGCTACTTATTGCATCCAAATGCCGCAAAGCAACCCAAATGCCAAGATAAAAGTCGTATGGGTCGCTAAACTGTTTTATCGGTAGTCAATGTATGGAATATACAGTAGAATAATTTCAGTACTTACTTCTTATAAAACTAGAATACCTATAAAGAATTGTTGTACCCTAATTTTATTTTATATAAATACACAGTGGCGGTAAAAGCTGTTTAAACTTTAAATAACCTTGGTCATCCAATACGTTTTTGATTAAAATTTAAATAATAAATTCTTTGAATAATACAGAATGTAATCAAAACAATTAAAGTTTGTAATCTATAGGTCGTATCGTGTGTAATTCAAAGTTGGTTGCGTGATGCATTTGCGCGATGCAATGATAAGCAAAGACGGGCTGATATAGCAAATATAGTAGTGTATCAGTTACAGGGATAGCGTGAAAGTTTGTTGAGTTATTAGAGCACGATACACTTCATACGATACTAGATGCATTTATTTGTATTTTCCACAAACACTCGCGTGTTTATTGCGTAAGACAGGCGCTAATTAACATTATATCAATTTAAAGGTGTAATGTGTCCTTTGTATCACTTCTAAACGAGTGAAAACTTATATTCAATACTAGCTGACCGGGCAAACGTCGTTTTGCCATGTATATCATGTATAATAAAAGAATAGGGGTTGATTGTAGAGGAGTGAAATTTAGGGGTTGTATGTATTTTTTAATGTTGTATCATAAAAAAATAAAAACAGAAAAAAATATCTAAAAATAAAAAAAAATATTTAAGGGTGGACTACCCTTAACATTTAGGGGGAAGAAAAAAAAGATGTTGTCCGATTCTCAATAATACCCAATAAGCACACAAAATTTCATGAGAATCGGTCGAGCCGTTTCGGAGGAGTATGGCAACGAAAACTTTGACACGAGAATTTTATATATTAGATACACATTTATCAATAATTACTAGGATTAATTGAGTAAACATTTAACAGCTATTTTTAATAAAATAACTCTTAGCACACTTAAGGGGGTTATAAGGGACAGAACTTATCAAGTTTTACTAAAACCCAGAGCCGGGTAAGAGAAACTCACAGAGGGTAAGGTTCAGAGTCGAGATTTACCGCTAAATACCACTCCAGAATTCACTATATTGGATTTTGTATTTTAATATGAACCTCAAATTACTTCAGCTTCTTCTTTTGCCTTGAGGATACCAGTCGAGAGTGGGTGAATTCAATACAGTTACCCTATGGCATATTGAAGAACATATTTTGAAGTATTTCCGAACCAATTTGACTTATGGTTCTTGAGGAAAAAGCGTACCAGTCCTTAAAGGGCAACGAACTTGCGAGCTTTTTAGCAAAGTGAGCCATGGGTTATCTTTAACATCAGGTAAGCCTGCTACCCGTTTGCACGCTGTAATACAGAATCAAGACATTAATATGTAGGTATATTTAGATTTCTTCTCAAAAGATATCTTTTATATATTTTAGGTAAGCGGGTATATCATTTCAATACTGTTTGTGTCTGATATGACATATGCAATAACAAGATACAAGCCACGAGGCCGCCAGCAGCATAGCTCCTCCTTCCATTGTATAAAACAATGCGTTGTAACTCCTTCCTAACAAGCTTTATTGATGGTCTAATTCACAAGTGACTGTACAAAAATATTATATTAGAAAACTAAATGATTCGATACGTCTGCTATGAATAACATATTCTAATGAATTTATTATAAAAAAAGGTTTCAAGTACTTATTTATGTACGCGCGTAAGAAGTTATACTTCTTTGGCATTATTAAAAATACTTTTTGATTGCATGCAAATAATTAAATACAATTAAATAATCAAAGACCGGCAAAAGAATTACTAGACAATAAGTTCAGTTTACATTTGAAAAATGAAATAAAAAAATATTGATTATAATTCTCTTACATTAAGTGTAACATAAATTCTATTATTATTTGAATGTTGTTTTTAAATTATGTCAAATGCTGTAGCATATTCCGTGGGCAACTTCATTCTGTTAATTTTGTGTCACGGTGCGCGAATCGTAAAATTTCACTCTCATCAATTTTTCATAACGCGGCTAAAGAAGTATAACTTCAAAAAAATCACTGTTGTCATACGTTTCTATATCCATAAAATATAATCGTCTATTTTATATAATTAATCGTTGGAAAAAATTAACTAAATGCATGATTTGGCTATTTAAAGTTTTTTCTTATCATTTTCCCTATACTTTGTCTTCAGCCTAAAGATTTAGACCACCTTTATATAAAAGTGTCAAAATTAAATTCACTAATATTGAGTTCGTTCACTTTTTATAATACAGTAATAACATATTTGGCCGACAAATCTGCTCTGTTTATAGTATAAAGGGAAAACGACATCTTATTAATATTCACAAAGTATTAGGAATATAGAAACAGTACAGTATAAAAGTCGAATTACTTTTTCGTTGTACACTCGAAAAATACACCACACAAATGGCCCAAAGCGTGCTCACATTTTGTTTAAAGCATAATAAGCGTTCCCATTTGGCATATTGCATTGACACGCCATAAATATTTGCAAGATTACAACACGCTCAGATTGCGCCTGCGATGTATCCAATCGCTTTAGGGTAGCCGTTCCTGGGAACCTAGACTTTAGCCCGGCCTAACCAGTTGCAACGAACATTTTATTGATGCACAATAAAATTCATAGCTAGACGCATTGTGAAAGATAAAACAAATGCATTAAGATAAAGAGCTTGATACTTACTTATATAATTATTATCTATACATTATACTCATAAAAACTAAAAGTATTTTTAAAACGCCGTGATTTGTAATTTAGTATTGGGAATAATCGCATAGAAATTTTACTTTTTAGTAATATCAGGGCTTTTATAGTACATACTTTTTTAAATAGTTTTTTTTAAACTTTGGTTTTAATGGTTTTACATAACTCATACTTAGCCTATTTCTTTCCTAATTTCATAAGAGAAGGGTTTCTCGTCATGTAAATAAATCGTCTTGGGTTAGCGAAGAAGTGTGGGGTATCTCTGTATCTTCTACCGCATTTACTATGGAGTGTGCACAAAGGAGTTGTTCGGATTATTATCTGCAGCTGAGCTTCATCATTGGTCGTTGAGGTAAAATACGAAATTCCACCCGTATCACCTCGACATTCGTCGTTCTACAACTGAGAGTTTATATGGCAGTTCTTGCCACGCACCACCACTATGTGGTTAAAGCTACGAAGCTCTGAACCAATTTGACTTAGGGTCCTTGAAGAAAAGAGCGTAACAATTCTTAAACGGCCGGCAACGCACTTGCGAGCCTTTGCTCGAGTGCATACCACTTTACATTAGGTTAACCTCCTGCATGTTACTATACTCGTATAAATATCTTATACAATTTCTTTCTAAATAGTCCGTTATCAAAAGTTAATTAAAAAGTACATAATTTTCGTGCGGATTTAATTTATACAAAGTCAAAAGCCGCCATCAATGATTTAAATTATTTAATCACGTAGCTCACTGCATATTCAATTCTGTTCGAGCTATCACATTCATGTTATCACTATCAGAGCTTAGTGTAAAATACACTGAAACACCTCTCTGAATACTAAAATTAATGAATCTTGGCGTAGCAAAAAACGAGCAATAACAAAAACCATTAACACGTGTGATTTTTAATACCGTCCGTAAATTAATGTTCATTTTTTATTTTTTTTTATATAGCGGAATGCTTCGAGCGCCACCCTTAAAATCCTAATTTAATTTAAGAGGTAGGCAGCACTTTAATCATAGGCTTACTTTTAAATTATATAGCGGGGTAAAAGCTCCCGAGCAATCAGCAATTCCTTATATTTGCTACTGTTTTTTGTTGCAATAAAAAATGGGTTCAGTTTGCGGTAAACGTGATGAATATTGGGTGTAATAAAAAACAATTGATTTACATTCTAACATGCATGTTTTAAATGAGAATAAGAATAGAAAAGAAACCAAACCTATTCCTATGTAAAGTAGTTATTTATTTCGTACACGTCGTTAACAAAAAATATAAAAACAAACAATTACACTAAAAATATGGAAAACATAATATTTACAAAAAGGTTCAATCATTTACAAAAGGGAAGAAACAATACAAATTATTTAATACTTTAACTAAGTTATACCTATTTTTATCATACTATTTATATATAATTATAATATAATATAATTTTATTATACTAGGAAACAAATATTATTTACTACTTTATTAAGAAAGCACAAAAATATCTAAAATACGCCATTATCCGCATATTGAGGATATACGAGTACCTTGTCGATTCAAAACCGTTATTTACATACTTTCTTAAATTAAGGGGAGAGTTTACCGTATTAACGGGATAAGCATTAAATGTTGGATAGGTACGAAACTCATGAATATTTTTTATTGGATTTTTCCCATTTAATAGTTATTCGGGACAGAAACAAATTCAACAAATCAAAACCCAGGAAAATCGGTCCAGCCGTTGTTGAGTTATTAGTGTTCGAACAAACCCGACTTTGTTTCATAAATTGAGATTACATAAATTGACTCTCATCTCAATTTAAAAAGTAAAAATGAATGTCATTCTAAACCTGTTTATTAGATTAGTTTTTCGAAATCTCCAATATTACGTTAATTCGATAGTTTTTCTCCCGCTATTGCACCCCTGATCGAAACACCATATTACCAAAATCACATAGCGCTAGATCAGTAAAATCCGATAGGATATCTCATTAAAACGGAATGACTGCGCAGAAGCAAGAGATATTATAAAACATGAGATTGCTATGGTTTACCGTTCAGTACATCACGTTCACCAAATTACAAGGAACAGAACGTACCACACTTGAGGTGTCAAAATTGCCACAATTTTCAAAAACGGGTGTCCACCACGCCTCTTAAAACGAACCGACTTTTTGCTCATTTCAAAATTTCGATGTCGATTTTTTCAATGATTTGTGGCAACCGATCGAAATTGGACGATCGGCCGTGAGAAAGTAATTTTTGACCAACTTAAAAATAGGAGGTTAAATCTCAACGCATACGGAATCCACAAATCGTAGGATTATCAGGGATATATACGAATTTTCCTATTAACAAGCTATATTACTAGTATTTTAATATATGTATATGCTATCTTAAAAATCATATGCTAAATAAAGTCAGAATAAGACAATCACGTTATTATCTCTTAAGAGATTTTATTTTTTAAAAAGGCTATATTAGCAATTGTTATTTAACACTTTAAGTCCGTTATAATAAAAAAGTAAGTTTTTAAACAGCGTTTAGCGACGTATCTGTAGTTCGGTTTATGTCGCATTTATTTATTCAATGATTGCAGAAAATAGATTTTGAAATTTTCTTTGAATGTGCTAGCACCGGCCCTTTGAATTTTATGTATGTTAAAAACTATAAACTTAATAAAGAAGTGCAATTAGTTACTTACAAAAATGGTCAAAATTGACAGGAAACAAAGGGGTACATATTAAGCAATGCGCTAATAACAGAAGTATTATTGATTTTGCAATTTCAAAATAATATATACTAGTACAACCTTACCAAATATCCATATAATCTATTATGTGTAACCCCATTGTAAGCTTGATTGTGGTATTTAAATAAGAAGAGTTTAAATGACATGTATTTTAACAATGATGATCAAAGCTATTTAAGAATATTACAGAATAATTTACGATCATTGTAATTCGATTAGTCTCGCTCTGTTATCGAATAGGCCTTTATAATCGGACAATCGAGTTATTAACACTTGACATCATAAATCTTGTCTTTATTTACGTTATTGATGGGTCTAACAAATATGTGTCTCATCGCTCAAAAAGTATTTTTAGTTAATTAGTTAAAAATCTTTAAAAAGGATTTATAAAAATTTCGTCAAACTAGGAGCTGTAGTCTGTGGCAGAATGACCAGCACTGTGGAACATTCTGCTCTTCAGCATAATGCTAAGCCAGGGCTAATTACAACCACAACACACACTTCTTTAATTATTGTTATTTTGCGTGTTTGTGTGTGTTTTTTGTCAGACATAAATGTTATGTCTATGAAATTCTAAGTCAAAACATTTTAAAAAATCCTGCAAAAGTAAGTTGTGCTAGATGCTACTGTAACATAATGTGCTATTTCACGGTAAAATGAAATTGTATAATATTTCATCCTTTGAGTAGCCCTAACATATTGGCAGACAAAATTAATTGCATGTTTTGAACCTCAAACCAGACGTGAAATTGGACAAGTGTGGCGACAACAAGAGAATTTAGTTTTGCTCCGAATTGTGCAAAGGGGCTTACCTGAGACGTGTAAGGTCGCCACAATAAGTTTTTATAAAAGACTAGGTAGGTCTGCCTTGTGACGGAACTTGTGTTGCTTAGGATACGTCTGTCGTCTCGGTACATTACACAACGTTTACAATAGGCCAGTCGTTCAATCTTCTTAAGGACCTTTCGATTTTTTTTCAATGTTTAATTTCGAAGTCAACAAGGTGGACTTAGAGACTCTCGAAATCTGCTAAACAATTGTTGCGTCACGGTCAATAGAGCACGGTCGGTTTTTGTACAATTTTTTTTTCACTACCCTTTGGCAACACCGTTATCGATTCTCCAAATTATGCGGTTTTCGGAAAGGATTGAATGTGACCTGAGTCGACTAAGCTGGTATTGTTAAATCCAATAATAGCTTTAGATTACGTAAAGCCCAAAAATACTCAAGTTTAGAAATTACACAACTGTTATATTTATTGTAATTAAAACGAGGATATAATTTCATCTGGCCAGGCTAGCTCAGTTTAACATGTTGTCACTGGAGAATCTCAGAAAATTAATTGATATATCACTTGCAATTAACATATTTAACAATAACGTTGAATGTCCCAACCTTTTGACTAAATTTCAATTTCTTGTACCTTCTAATTCTCACCATCGCATTTGTCACTCCTTTCAGAAGAACGCGTTTTGTCCACAACTCAGCGATATCCAGATTGAGCATTCTGATAAACGAGCTAGGTCTGGATATCCATAGTTGCTCTCCTTACACTTTGAAATCGATTTTCCTTTAGATTTATTATTAAACTTTTTTTTATCGCTTGTCAGATTAAATATTTCATTTTATTTTTCTTGTATCAGTGTGCCGAGCGTTGGCAAGCTTTTAAAAATAAATATGTAATCTAATTTAATTTAAACCTAAAAACTCCTTTAATTTGTAACATAATAACAATCCGTATGATTTGCAGATAAACCGAGAACAAAACAGTGTGAAATTAACACAATGCATTTTTGATAGCCATTTTGTTATAAATTGTTTTCAACAAAAGATCGTTATCACGGATGTTCTTTTCATTAGTGAAGAATAGAACAGTTGCGAAAACATAATAAAAATCTGGCTTTACACAAAAACTTACGCTTTTGCGACTTCCGCTAGTGAAATCGTTAAGTGGAAGTAAACGTTCATTATATTTTGAAGTTACATATTTATTGCTTACTAAATTACATCACAAAGTACTTCAGTATCTATTGACCGAATAATTGGTGACATTATGTCAATGATACAATATCTAACATCCACACTGTGTCACGCCTATATCATAATAGGAACTCGTGCCATTTCGAAGATTTATGCGTTAATACAATACAGCACATAAATTTTTATCCCACTATAGAAATGCACACAATTCGACCACATTCGGGGGAAGGAAATAAATGTAGTTCCAATTATTCAAAATGCATTCGGCCGGAAGTTTTCGAGTATTTTAACTTTATCTATTGAACGCTGCACTTATTTTAAACAAATACGGAATATACGAAGTGTTTTCGTCGACGCCTAAGCTGCGGAGAATAGAAGATTACTCCGAAATCCTGTTTTTGTTTGTTTTCTTTGCTGTAATTCAATTGTGTGCCGGGACTTTAGGGCCTACGTGCTAATAAATTCGAAAATGTTTTTTCTAACGCTTGTAAATTTTGTAAGATTAGCTTAAGTCTTGTATGGTTTAGTAATCAGACATTTGGTTGATAATAGGATTAAAAATGAATAAATTTAATATGCGATACATAATTTATATATGTTATATGAATTAATTAATCTTGCTACGTTTTTATGTTTCGTTACCATCTAAGTCTACCACGTACCAGATTTTTTTATTAATAATTAAATTATATGAATACTGATTATACTGCGCATATATATACTGCGTTTCCTGTATACTTAGAAAGGATTGAAATCACGTTCTTCATTCTCTCGTTTATCGATTGCTATCGTTTGGAAGTCTTCGTAAAAAATTGACCGCAAACACATTTTGGTGTGAAATATAACGGGCCAATTTAGTTTTTTGTTTTAAACTATTCCTAAAAATTGGAAACCAGTTCGAACGCTAAATTGGATCAGTGTTTGATACTTATCGTGTTTACAACACATGAATTTACTAAAAAAAATGAACAAGATTGTTTTAAAAAGATATAATTATTTATTAGTATAGCTTACTTGTTCTATGTGATCGCGGGTAAAATATATTTTAATTCAAAAATATATTAAATCAGGGGCGCTACAACCTCTTTTTAGGTCTTGGCCTCAGATTTCTGAATCTGTTTCATGATCATTTTTAAATCTCATAGGCAAGTCATCAGCCTCCAGTGCCTGACACACGCACTGACACGCGTCGACTTTTTGGGTGTAAGACATATCGGTTTCCCCACGATGTTTTCCTTCACCGTTCGAGCAAATGTTAAATGCGCACATAGAAAGAAAGTTGGTGAACAGCCGGTGATCGAACCTACGACCTCAGGTATGAGAGTCGCACGCCGAAGCCACTAGGCCAACACTACTGTTTCTCTCAACACTTTTAATTCAAAACCGAGTGCAATTTATCTTTATAATATTTACAATTTTACGATTTAATTATAAATTTATGAAATCATAACAAATTAATTTTTGGCTTAAGTCTTATTGTTTTTTTTAAAGTTAAGTTTAGTCTCAATCTTAGGTTTAAATAATCTAAGTGATCCATTTCAGCCTACGTAAATTAAACTATCAAAAGATAGTAACTAAAAGCATTGGCTCCTGTATCAGGTCGGAGGCGTCATACTTATCGAAATTAATTATAGGAATTGATATGAATGATTGCTATTGAAAAAGCCAAGGGATAAGATACGTTCACGGCTTGGGAAAGTTCTATTTTATTTTTTCCTGTCACAAACATTCCTACTCCATTTACGTTCTTATTACCAATGTAATTTATGTTTTAAAATCTTAAGTATCAATGTTACTCTATACGCGCGATAGTCTCTGTTTATTTTATGAGATCAGCCGAAGTTTTACAAGAAGTGTTCATATTATCGACGACATTAATTCAACGACTTCTTATCAGTCACATGTTAAGTAACATAGCCGACACTTACACCGAACAAACTTGTTTTAATTGGGATCTTCTTGAGTACAATCTTAAACGCAATTAAGAAGATGAAAGTAATTGGAGCAAAGATTTAGAAGTTCATACTGATGGATTGTATCAATTTCGTTACGCTCTCTACTAATTAGTTATCTTAGCCATTTGTTTAGTTGCTTTTATGTAAATCAGATTCGATAAGTTTCTAATGAGCACCTTAAGCCGGGTACAAACATGGCGGATTTACACTTCATTTGGGTTAGGGCATTGTCCAAGCGTCTTTTTCAGCCACAAACATCTCCCGACAATGCGCCCGGATCTGAGCTTTGCTTGAATCAACGCGTGCCTCTAATCTCTATTGATATAACGGAACGAAACATTGTCAGAGCACCTTACACATTTTTTACAGAGTTCTCAAATCTTTATAAAACGGTAAAGATATTTTTTGTATCGATTTGAATGTTAGGGGTGTACGGTGCCGTTATAGCAAACAATGGTACTTTCAAGTGTTACAGTTTTTCGGTATAACTGTATCACCTAAACGCTTCCGAGACGCGAGGGTCATGATTTACTTCAAGGTGGAAGGAAGCAATACATTTTACTGCGATCGACATTATGTTATTGAATTACTTTTAAAAATCATTCGGGTTTCAATGTTTGCAATATTGCATCTGCTGGGATCGTTTTTTCTCAATATGTGGGCGCTTAATTACGGTGCCTAAAGATAATGTAATATAATCCGCTTTCAAACAATTGTGACACAGCAAGGTGATGCGTAGACGATCATACGAAATATAATCTTCAATTTATTTGTTACTCCAGGTGATTTGGCACGTTCCTTGATAACTCATCAAACACCTTGTATGGTGGTGTATTATGGTGTGTTAGGCGCTGCAGATGTCGAAGGGTTTTGTGGATAGTTAGATGATTGTTGAGATTTCAAAAGATCGATAGAGCAAGGTGCGTTTTCAATAGAAGCATGCGCTATATTACAATAATAAGTAGCAATATTCATCTTTGCGTTTATTGAAATTATTTAATATGTGTGTGTGTGACTGAGTGAGAGATATGAGTGTAAAGTTATGTATGCAGCTTTAGTTCAACACATTTTAACTAAACCATAAATGTATGTGAATAATAATAGTGAATGACCCTAATGAGAGTATGAAGAAGAACTCTCTTAGTATGAAGATGTTAATGAAAATATTGATATATTTTCCAACAATCTTCCTAGTTACCGTAATTTTGTGCATCACTTAATGAAGTTTATAATTAGTTTTTGTATGTTTGCCCTTTGATGGTTAATTTTTTCCTTACTAGTTTGAAATTTTTATCTTCTAATACGTGTATGTGTGTCCAATTTGTGAAATGATATTTTGTTGTATATTTTAAGCATACGTGTTGTTTTAGGACTTATAAATAAATATATTTAGGCCCTAAAATTATTGCAATTGAAGCCTGTTTAAAAATCTTTTTGTATTAACTTTGTAATGTTATTGAAACTGGTGCAAACCTTGTTTTTTTATCTTGCCACAGTGAAGATGGTAAATTTAAACCTATTAAGTAATTTATATAATGAAATGAGAAAACGTATGTACTTAACTTTAATTAGGTTTATTGGACTAAAAGATGTACACATTAAAATTAATTTTACCTCGTCCAATGTTCGAGATGTTTTCTGGTTTTCGAACTTGTTTCTTACGGAATCCGATACTTTTTGTTGTACTTGATACTCTACGCGAATTAACATTTAAAACCAATACTTTTTTAATCTCCTATATGAGCAAGTAATCAAGGATTTTACTATCTGACATTTATATATTTTATGGTAAATACAGTCACTTAAGATTTCTTCAAAATTTACTTGTTAATTACAGAAGCTTTTAAGCGCCTTTGCTATTATAATAACTTTATTCAAAGATTGAAACATCACAGATAAGGTTGCATACTAGCCGACTAGCATTTATTTGTGCATTTTAAATAAGGTACAATAACCATTCATATAAAAACATTTACTTTTTTTATGAACATTATAACATTATCTTTATCAATAAGTTTATAATATTTTCTTTTCTTTTCTTTTAGTATAAACCTTTCTGGCGAATCCTTTAAGGTCTCTGCAGTGAAATGGAATTCACTTCCCGTCTCTATTCTCTTTGGTACTTCTCTGTTTTGTTTATTCGTTTCTATCTAAATAATTATATGCCTTATATATTTTTGCACTTTTTGCTTACCTTATATAATTTAATTGCCGTTTTTCTCACAGTGGTTGCCTGGAAGAGATCGCTCGAAAGCGATAAGTCGGCCAGTTTTCATTTAATTATGTCAATTGTATTATATTTCGGTATGCAACGAAGTGTTAATAAATAATTAAATTAAATAATCTACGATAATAAAGATTCGTTTTGACTTACGTAATTTATAGAATACGAGATAAAATAAGGTTTTTAAAAATGTCTTAAAATTATGACGAGGCCGAAGCACCCAGCACAGACATATGATTAAAGGCTCTTTTTTGTGTATTAACGATAATTATTTGCAATTATCTCACTACCTCAATTATTAATCATATATTTTATTAATGCGAGCTCACTGTGTTTCGCTAGTTTTGTCTCCGTTTTTCTTTCTCTTTTATTTACGAAAGTGCAATAAACTTTTGGTTGAATATATATTACCAGAATTATGAATAGATGGCAATGGTACATCTGCCCAAAGGCATCGATTTGTCGGCAAATACTCAAAGAAATGCGTCGACAGATGACGTATCACTTGCACAATAGAATAAAGGGGTTAAGTGCATACCGATGCAATAAGGGCACTTTACGGTCAATTCGTAATTTAACACTTAGCAAAAACCCTTCTCAATATCAGCACGTGTGCGAACATTAGTAGTTAATGATTGATGAAAAGATTTGTGCAACTTTTTTTTTTATAGGTCGAGTCTACGGGACGCCCAGTTATCGCAGTCCAAGTTTTAGGGTGGGTGTCGGCCTTTGAGGGAGAAGTATACTCTTTCTTTAAACAATTGGAGGTTGTGTCTCCCGGGGAATCTCCATCGGGTCAATTCCGCAGTTCTCGAAACTTTGTTGAAATAGTAAGAGAAACCTTAAAGATAGAGCGATTGATAATATACTTATCACCTTTATAAATATTTAAAGCATAATGCCGTGTAGCTTTAAGATAAAATTTAATTAAGAAATTATATGTATCTGTGTACCTACTCTTAATTAAAAAGACTAGGAGTAACTATATTTATAAATACGCGCACAAAGATTCCTCATTCAGATACTCATTATATTTAATTATTTTTAAAAACAAAACTAGTTAATATCAAGATTACATACATGTACTTTTACGTATTATAGAGTAGTTAGTAGTACACGAATAACCACTAAATCTGCAGAGTTACAGTCAAAGCTTGAGGCGTAAGCAAATATTGCAGTTTGCCCACTGGCGCCTGTAATATGATATTGTTTGACTAACATTGCCAAAGTTATTGAGAGTACTATCCAAATATACATTAGAATATTTTTTTATAATGCCACTGGGGTATTGACTGTAAGTGTATCTACCATTAGATTTTTACTCGAACGTACGATAACGCTATCGGAATGTTAGACGTAAATAAATAATAGTTAAAAAAACTAAAAAACACGCTTTTAAAGCACATCAAACTAAAAAGTGAAAAATAATTCCTAATTTAGGCTGAAAATGGTAATGAACAAAAAATACTGGTATTATTGTGAAAAAGCGTGGGTTGCTCGATAGACGAAAAATATGGCACAGAGCATTATTTTTTAGTTAATTTTTTTTTATTCTTTTCATTTTTTTTCTGATTATTGCAATGTCATCGATCTTTGACAGGTGCGCAAAGTTTGAATTAAATCTGTCCGTTAAAAGTGGGTCAAAATCGAGTCCGAAGGAGTCGGTTACATACATACATACATACAGGTAAAAAAGACAGCTTTTAGTGAAAGTACCCACTGAAATATTTTCGAACTAATTTGACTTAGGACCTTAGACCAATTACCCCTTCAAGAAAAGAGCGTACCAATTCTTAAAAATTAACAGTTTAGAAATCACTCCAAAGACAAAATGAACATAAACTATAAATCTGTTCTGAGTAAATTGTTGTAAATCAGAAGTTCAATCATCAAATACGCAGGTACAAATTAATGATCGGGTCTCCATCAATCTAGATGGTGATCGTCGATACCAGAACCTCTATAAAGACATAATTTTGTCAACATACAAAAAGTCCCAGTAGATGAACGATTTAGGCTCCGCATTTTAATTAACGATGTCAGCTCACGAGGGTTACATGTTGAATTTGTTTATACAAGATGTAGAATTCGGATTGATTTATTTAGCAAAAATATTTAGGATGTCACCAACTTTTTATTATTATTCCGTACTCCTATAGCTAACTTAACGTATATAAGACAAAAAACAAGTTTTGTATTGTATCCCTAACTTACGTACTAACTGATCTAAAATTACTGTGATTCATGTGTCCTTATTTTTTTTTAATATTGTGTATTGTTTATATATGTTTTAATTGCTTTGTTTTGTTTCATTAGTTTTTGTATAAATAACTGGAATTCTTATATATTTTTAAGAAAGACTTACCTTATCTAATATAATTGCCTATTATTCTCACAGTGGTTGCTTGGAAGAGATCGCTCGAAAGCGATAAGCGGCCAGTTGCCCTCCTTTTCATTTCATTATGTCAAATGTATTATATTTATGTATGAAACGAAGTATTAATAAAACAAATAAATAATAATATATACAAAAAGGTTCAAACACTTACTAAACTTAGAAAGGATTAAAAAATAAATACAATTAATACCTAATTCAATTGTGTTGTGTGATGGCGTGTAAGGGTGTGTGTGCGTGGGATGTACTCATGATGCAGGTTATTTAGCGCGAGGCTTCAATAGTGTTGTATGTTTATCTATTGATGTATTTTCAACTACTATAAATACTAATATTTATATATTTGGACCCGGATTCGTTTAAAAATACATGACACAGATATATGCCTAATATAAATTTCTACGTATCGAATAATATAATATATTACATTATATTAAGAAACAAGTGTTCAAATTTCAAAAACATCTCTTGACAACTTCACACTTCAAATTTAAATTTAGAACGTCTTTGAACACATCAAGTTTTCATAAAAGCGAAAAGTACAATTCAACCGGTCATTGTCGGTATAGCAAAAGGCTTAGTATGCACTACGTGTATTATGCAGGGCTAATGAAGCATTCCAGCTTCCTGTGCGAATTGATTGAGCTGTATTCGCAACCCGGAAATGGCTTTGTTAAACTTGATGGCAAGACGAAAGGGTGAACTCCGAACTCCATAGAATATGTAAATTCACGCTTTATTAAGCTGTTTTCAATCATTCCATATTCATGTCTTCGAACACTAAAAAGACGAAAATGTTTTAATGAAATAAATATTTATAGAGTGGCGATAAGTGAGATGGATTATACAGTAGTATACGCGTTTATATATGTATTGTATTACAAACACAATTTATATTTGAATCGTAATAAAGAAAGCTCCGAGAAAGCTGATATTAAGTAATTTTAAATGAAAAATAAGTAACGACAAAAATGAAATTATTAATTTTTTCAATTACCATAAATAAAATATTTAAGATATATAAATCTAAAAAGTGTTTCTTAATAATTCCAAGGAAGTCAGCCACGCGTTCGCAATTAAACTAATGAATGCAAAAGACTCATTTCCATATTTATGGTACTAACGATTTATGACATCTATTCGCACGTAACTCTTACAAAAAATATCACAGTATAAAACTAGTTGTGATCTATATCCTAGCGGGAGACTGGCGCCCACCCATAGGTGAGGACAGCAAGACAAATAAAATACGCCGAAACTACTAAATCAACTATAATTATGTGTTATTTGTTTAGAATTAGAGAGCCGCCCAATGTTTATTCCCTAATTTAAAACGTATATGACAGGAATATATTTGATAGCTATGAGTTTGTTTTCTTGCGCTTGCGCATGTTGACTTATGTCTATCAATTTTCGAGAATAATATTCCTATATTTTAAATTTATTTGTTGTATTATTGATAATATATAATATGAAATTAAATATTATAAAAATTCAGAAATGGTGCTTTTCATATTAAGGTACATATTTTATAAACCAGAGGCTGATCGGAGGTTAAGTGATAACCATGGACACACATATTGCTAGAAGGCCCTTGGATGCATTGCCGGCCTTTTAAAACGCTTTTTTCTTAGGACCCTTAGTCGAATTAGTTCGTAAATACTTCAATGTATACCACAAATAACCCGTACGGTATTCTAGGATTCCATCTCTGAATACACAAACTATCACGCAGTATTGCCAAGTAACATGACTAAAACGTATCGTGTATTGTGGGATTATCTCGAAGAAATACAGTATTCGACTGCAATTCATTAAGTTCATTAAAAAAATCAACATCATAGCTTACAAGCTACAAGCACTACATTACAACGTATAACCGGTATTCGAAAACAAATTCGAGTCAATTGGAGGGGGATCTCTTAACGACAGCTCTTGTAAATCTATCTAAGATAGCAATCTTGATGTACGCACGGATGCAAACAGGTTGCCTGCGGACCTCAATTTGATTTAGGGTAAGGTCCAGACTCGTAGTGGACATCTTATCAGCACATCTCAATTGTTTAGATCTTAGATTGATGGGATCAAATTTGAATCAACGTGATTGCTTAGAATATTTGTGTTTGTATTTGAGGAGTTCGACACAAATGGATATTAATATGATTTGGTTTAGTGTCAGAATGTTCTTGTTCAACTGTAGTAATAGTAAAGAATGTCATATAGACGACGATTCTCTTTTTAAAAATATAACCTAATTAAAGTTCATATTAAAAAAAAAAACTTTCTACAACAATGTTATTCTTTTTTCTACTACATATATAATATATATCCTTGAAATTAATTTGGAATCTAATATAGGCCTCTTTTTTAAAAGTATAATTTAATTAAAGTTCCTATTTAAAAAATTGCTTTCTTCAACAATTAAATTATTTTTTCTGCTACATATATATCATTGACATTCCTTTGGAATCTAAATTAGACACGATCTTATTTTTTACAAATGTAATCTAAAGTTCATATTAAAAAAAAACTTTCTACACAAATGTTACTCTTTTTTCAGCTACAAATGTAAGAAACATAATTCCTATTGGATTTTGAATCTACAGAATCTATATTGGCATGACTTTGAGGTTTCAAAAACAAACCTGGCACAGCGCGTGATAATAACAACTACACTACACTCTCAAATACATGCATGTTTGTTATTCAGTTACCCACAAAACAGGAACTCCCTAGTGATATATGAACTTTGTCACAACCCTTTTGTTTTTATAATTTATTTATTTAGTTACTATCTCTATATATATATAAAATTCTCGTGTCACTATGATCGTTCCCATACTCCTCCGAAACGGCAAGACCGATTCTTATGAAATTTTTTATGCATATTCAGTAAGTCTAAGAATCGAATACTATCAATCTTTCAAAGCCCTAAGTGATAAGGGGTGTCCACCTCAATTTGAATTTTTAGACAATTTCTTTGTTTTTATTTTTTATGATACAGCATACAAAAATAAATACAACCCCTAATTTTCACCCCTCTACGATCAATCCTATTTTTTATTTGTTAATTAAAATCTTATGACTTGAACTCTGAGGTTTATATAGGGAAAAATTCACAGAAAACCCTAAAAAGTTGTCATTATAGCAGTTCATAGTAGCATATCAAAATGTTCCATGTTGGAATGTACTAAAAAGGTAGGTAAAATCACATTAAGGAGAAACGAAGTTCGCGAGGGCAGCTAGTATATATAGGATTATATTCCTTTCGTATTCGTGAATCGTTCCTTGCGACGCTAAGCGGTAAAGCTTCGCAGACATTTAAGGCACAAATTAATAACCCTCAACCCAATTAAAACTAGACAACAATAAATAACATTCTGTTTCTAATGCCGTTAAGTAATTGTAACTAATCTAATTTTCAAAGACCCATAAACATACATCATATTAAAAACGTTCTCGCTTCATAAATATACTACGCGGGGAGCCCAAAACTAACAAATAAAATTTATAGATAACTAATACAAACAAGGGCAATGTCCCACTGTGCACCCAGTAAGATCTATCTGCCGATGCAAATTCATTTATTACTTGACTTATATTTATAGGCCAACTTGATATAAATAAAAATTATCGGCTCATCGTAATCGTCTTATTGATTTATGCTATTTGAACTGTTTAATCTACAACGTATAATAACGCGTAAATTTCTCAGTAGTTAACAAAGTATACAACGCTCACAGCTAAAGTATACTATACTGTTATTGGTTTTGGTCGAAATTTGTTTGTACAAATCTCGTTATTAATAAAAACTAAAACAGTTGAATAACATTCTTCGCAAGTACTCTCGCTGCGACTAGATCTTTATTTTATTGTGATTTTTTGCTGTTAGATAATTGATATGTCATCTGTCATTTGCCACTAATGAATCGTGTCGTGTGATCTGTGCAATCCTAGAGTCGGAATATTAAAAGTAAATTTAAAAACAGAATATGAAAAGTTACGTTCAATATAAAACCTTGTTTACCAAAACAATTGGTAGAATATACACTTTGAACAGTTACTCCTCTTAAGTTGGTGTTCAAAGACAATACCTTTTATGCTCTCTAGGCTCTTAGATCTATTAAGACACTTTGGTAAGATCAAATAACTTTTTGACATTGCACAGTTTTCATATAAAAAGTGTGTACCTTAGAATAAAAAAAACGGAAATTAGATAACAAAAATATTTCCCAATGAAAAAAACAATTACCTACGTCGTTTCACGAAATTCCGTTACCTTAATATAGTAATAGAACTAACATAAAACATAGATTTGTAATCATTAACTACAATTACACAATATTTCCCCCGCCCCCACCCCCTTCTACTTATATAGAAAATAAAAAACCACGAAAGATGGCACGCGTTGCGATGGAGGTGCATATTTTCAATCCAAAAAGCTAGCTTTGGCAGGTCCGCTAACGACCGTACATTTGGCAGATGTTGTTTTTGGTCATTAGACGTGAAAAAAAATCAATTAATAACCACCGTTTGTGTATAAAATTGATTACTGCTTCTGAAGTCAGCCGTCTGCGTGTGAACCCTGAAAATTGTATATAGTCTAAGTCGAATTGATTCTATCTCCCGTTTTCGCTTAAAGAAGATACTTTAAGTATAAAAGAGAGGGATGTTAGGAAGTAAAATATGGCGCTTCTCGACTACATTTTGATTGATGAACAGAGAAAACGCCTCAAGTGAGTTCATCACGCCCAAATTTAATTTAGAAGATATGAAAATATGCAGGCTATTTATTACATTTTGTTTGTTTTGGGCAAGTTTTTTCACGTATTCAATAACACTCTTCGCTTCGATCGTACTGGCCGCAAATAAGCTCTGTCAAAAAAAAGTACTTTTAACCAGATAAGAACACCTTATTAAAAAAGAAAATAATTTAAAATTGGAACTGTAATAGAAAATTAGTAACTATCAAACCTCTTTTACGACAGTTTTTTGTTTTAAACGTGTGGGATGGCATCGTAATGGCCGCCAAACGTTTTGTGGAAACTAAAATTAAGATAAACGTCGCCTATTATGTCCACTTAATACTGGATCGTTCGAAGCTATAAACATAATGCATTTAATCATAGGAGATTGGGGAATAGGCCGTAATGTTTGTTAAATGGGGAAAAGAGACATAAAATTGTTATCGCACTTTAAAATAATATGTGATTTTGACGAACCGAAACTAAGAACCTATAATATCCGCAATATTTTGTAGTAAAGGTTTGCAAATAAATTATAAATTTTATAATGTAAAGTTATACAATTTAAGGCTTCATTTGCTATCTGTACTTTAATGCCAAAAACTTTGCAAGCTACCACTTTTTATAAGGAATATTAATTTCAAATTTCAACACATTCTAATAGAACTAAATCATAATATTTGTTACTTTTTGCCAACGTCATTTAAGTTAGGTCGGACTCTTTAGCTCTATGGTTTTTCCTGTTCCACAGAGTAAATCTTAATAATAGACGAAATTTAATGATAAGCAAATAGAATATAAATTGATAATCTCCTCAGAGAACGCCCGCAAGCGTATTTAGATAATGACACCGGTTTTCCTTGGCGCTTTAATAATGAATAAAGGCAAAACCGAGGAATTCAATTTTAGTCTGATCTTACTTCCGGTTTTAAATATAGTCTATGATATTAATATTTTTGTCAAACGAAGTTACTACTAGATTCGTCCTTCCTTTCAAACTGTGATTACGATAAAAAGAAAGAAAAATCGGACAGATTTAGTTTTTATTAATAAAGGGGTAGACTCAAAACAAAATTCTAAACCGTATAAACACTTTCTTGGTATTATTATACTATATATGAGTTGTAGTTTTTCTATTATTCACAATATCACATATAGTCTAACTGATAACCTCCTTCTTTAAAGTCGGTTAAAAATGTAACATACATCTTTTTTAGAATAAAAGCAGTAGATTTTAAATTAACTCTCCGTTATAAAGTAGGCGTAAAACTAACTTGCATACCAAAATAATAAACAATACTTATCAAACATTCTAACACATCACAGAACACAACGAAAAATTCCATTTTCAAAAACTCGAAGAATTTTTCCGGTAGAATTAACATTACACAACAGTAAAACTATTTATAACCTGTTCTATCGGATTCCCTTCAATTTTGTCACTTGTCATGCCATACATTTCAATAGGATCTTGTATCAGATATAATACGATTGATATATTGATATAAAATCTTCAAGCAGGCCAGCCATGTTGAAAATCATCAATGTAAGGTGGGTCCAGGTCTTCACATCAAGAGACATGTTTTTGAGATCTGATGGAAGTTTGAATTTCGAACTAATAGTCTAATTATAAACTCTTTTGTCTGCTTCTGTCAAATGAAGTTTATTTTATTCTAAAAAAAAATGAGTTGAAACGGTGCAAATAGATTTTATTTTATATATAAAAGGAATTTTGGAGACATTTCCACTGACTTTATATATATATATATATATATACATATATACCTTGCTAATTAAAAATTTGTCAACATAGGACAGAAAAATAATTCAGAATATATTGTTTGTTTTGATTATTATTATTCTTATATTGTTATATTTGTTCCATTACATTAATTTTTGATTATAACTTTGACTTCTAACACAACGCTTATAACTCTCAAATCCTCGATCCGTTTGTTAATAGGGAAATAATTCAAATCATTGTTTCAAGTTTCTAGGCATATAACAAAAAAACAAGCGCCGTTCGGTCATCTCAGACACTTAAAATCTCAGCAATTCTTTTAAATCACACTAATACACGTTATAGTGACCTGCGTCCATTAAATCGGTGTTATCTAGAAAATTCGATCAACCGCTATCGGACAGATGTAGCCAGTTATCTCGTGCGTGGGCGTACAGCACGCGACCCTGTTGGTTAATCAATGCAACCCATTGTTACGACCCCTGCAATGAATTGGCACGCTCCTGAAACTTCCTTATTTGCACATCTATAGTGAATTGTGTCAACAGAAGATGTTGTAACTGATATAGTTACTATAACAAGTATATAAAACCGATAAAATGTATGTGAATTTATAACCTGATTCGTAAATTAGGGGAATATTTTTGCCGCGTTTCGTGGCTGGTAAATGTATGACGTTGGAGTTTGAGGTTTGGACGTACTTCCTTTAAAAAATATAGAACCATACAGCTTGTATTTTGTGTGTTTTCTAAGAAGCAAATAGGTGATCGACCTTCTGTGCCTGACACACATCGTCGACTTTTTTAGGTCTAAGGCATGCCGGTTCTCTCACGATGTTTTCCTTCGCCGTGCGAGGGAGTGTTAAATGGGCCCAGAATGTACATTGGTGCACAGCCGGGGATCGAACCTAGGACCCCAGGGATGACGTCGCAAGCTGAAACTACTAGGCCAAAATTGCTTATTTTATTAAAATTATCAAATTCAATACCTTGTCGATTATGATAAGATGAGATTATTATTATGTATATTAAAAAAACCATGAAAATAAAATATAAATATTCAGAAAACGTAAAATTGTGATAGTTTAAAAAATATATTTATTTCAAAACTATTTTAAAAACATCCAGCCCCAGAAAGCTGGGACAGGCAACTAAGAAAAAAGTGTATTTTCTGTATATTTTTAGCAGTATGATATATATTCTACATAAATGACTTGTAAGATATACATGTTTCTGAAATACCAGCGTTATCTTAGAAGAGAAGTAGCGTCACAGTCAAAGTAGACAGCTTGTCGCAGTCGTGATGTTTATCGTGTTAAATACTTTGTGACAGACATTGGTGCTCATTTACATAATTATGCTTTCAAATTTCGATGATCGATCTGGTAGCTCTCATGTAGGCCCTTATGCGAAAGTTGTATAACGTTATCAAATAACTGGAATACTGTTTTGTTCATTTACGAAAGGATAGAACCGTAGTGGAATTTGAGGTAGATGTACTGCTAAATTACCTGGTTTCCTATTATAATTGTTACGTTATTATAGTTCGACATTATTGATACTTAATATGATTGATTTTTAACGCAAATATCCAGAAAATTTAGAAAAGCTCAACGGGGCTGGCAGGCCAAACTTCGCCTAGTCTTGGACCGATCAAGCAAAGGCCCTTGCAGGCCTTACTATCACCCAGAGAGTGGAGGATGTTGTAAAATCGATCTCCAGAAATGAAAAGTGTGACTGATGAAGAAGATTGGTTTTTTATATATATAACAGAGGGCATAATAGCTCTTCTAATGTTAAGTGATACCGCCCATGGACACTCACATTACCAGAGGGCACACCGTGCGTTGGCGGCCTTTTAAGAATTGGTGCTCTCTTTGAAGGATTCTAAGTCGAATTGGTTCGGAAATACTTCAGTGTGCTACTAGTTCCACATAGTAGCGGTGAGGAAAAGGAACTACTTTAAGAAACGCTCAGTTGTCGAACGTCGAGGTGATACGGGTGGTATTTCGTATTCTGCCTTGACGTCCGATGATGAAACTCATGATGCGTATAATTTTTGTGAATAAATGAATGTATTCGAAATAAGAATAACAATATTCTATAAGCATTACTTCCGACATAACTAAAGACTAGTTACGGAATTTCAAAATAACCTATAATTTCTTCATCAAAATCACTTTTAAATTGGTAATTATGTGTTTTTGTACACAAGTATAATCACGGAATATGAAGCTGATATTTAACTTTTGTCAACTAGACTTAAATAAACAATTTCCAAGTCCACAAATTACGCGTTTTTTGACATTTTACATTATGTTAAACAAGGGTGACCAACTATTTTTTTGTTCAAAAAGAGTACACTTTGCAAGAATTTCATAGGTGAAAAAAGAAGAAGAAAAAACAACAAATAACATATTTTCTTAGGAGTGGATTTTTTTGCTAAATGAGGATGTTTGTCTAATAATGTCCGATCCGAATAACTTTCATTTTGCATATTAAATTTGACCGTTAATACGGCAGATAGGTAATGTATTTACAGAAACTTGCGATTTCTCACTGCTCCACTAATCATTCCCTAGTGAAAATACCCTTTCAACAGAAGCATTAATGCCTGGACAACTAAAATAATATAAAAAATGTTTTAGAAATACAAGTGAGTACTTTCAGAGTACAGGATTTGATAAGAGTACGGTTTGTGAAAAACTAGTACAAAACTCAATAAATGAGTATAGTTAGTCATCTTAGTTCAACAGTTATATTGATGTGTAAAGAATTGATATCAGCACACACTATACAGTATACAGCTCAGCTAGATGCAATAGATACACATTGACCGGCTCATCAGTAATTAATCGACATTCAATCATCGAAGGGAAATCACGCATGAATCACAACCCCTATAAATGGGGTTAAAAATACTTAGTAATGACTATACTAATTTTGTTTACATGTCAGAGGGTGTTAAAATAATATTAAAATATACAATTTATTGTCTTCTACCAGCTGCGTTCTGAATAAATAAATAAAATAGAACGGGTGAACACCCCAAGATGAATATAGGTTATAATAATAAGGAAGAAATTCGTCATAAATTACATAAGTTATTTATTTATTTATTCCATATCATTATTCTATCTTTACAGTAATTACTAATTCGATAGAACGACACAATATTTTTACCCACACCAATTAACCTAAATAAAAAACATTTAAAAAAATATATTTATGTACCTAAATCTTATAACTAATAATATAGGAAGCAACTCTTGTGAACTCAGCCAGTGTACAGACAAATAAGTCTACCTTAACAGAAATCTTATTTATTATGTGTATTGCTCGCGTGAGTGGTGCTTCGCTAAGCAAGTTGGAATGTGCGCGCGGTACATCCAAAAGTTGAGACTTCCGCCTCAGGTTTCTACTTGGTACCCGTAGACTCAGTCTCTCCATTATGTCCGGATTATGAACCCGACCCGTAAGTATCTTAAATATATACACCGACAAGGCTAGCTCTCTTCTGAGGCGTAGCTGGTCATATCCCACCATACCCAGAACAAACAGGGTCGGGTACATAAGCGGATACAAAGGATACACTCCATACAGTCTCATGTAGAGGTACCGGGTGAATTTATTTTGTATTCGCTCTAGCATGAGACTGTATTTAGCCTCATATGGGGCCCACACCATTGCATTGTTGGCGAAACTCAAACTACACTTTTCACTATGCGTCGATAGCTCAGCCGGGATAAATCAAATACGATGAAATACAAAATTGTATGGTCTAAAAGATAATTTCAGATGTTTTATTTTTAAATATTGCTTTAATGTTTTTATTAAATTCCGTTTCTAAATCATATCAACCATCAAAAAATTTCGCTAACAATTTTATTAAATCTTTTGTCCTTGCGCCGACTGTGTGGCGCAAGATAATGATAATTATTACAATAATTGAATCACAAACTAATGATATTTGCCTTTGATTGATGCCGGTAAGTTAATGATCTTCCAGGTAAGGGTTGACCGCCGGGAGAGAACAACCCTCCGAGTCTCACGAAATTACATACTATTCCAAATTTTTATTAGGGTCTCCGAAACACTTGGACGATGTATATATGAGAAGAAAGAGTGACTTCTTCTATTACTATCATGGGAAAAAAAATGTGTATGTTTTAGACTATAACACCTTCAAAATTTCTTTATTCGAATTTTTTATTGGCATAAGCTTTATATACTGCTTAATAGAACAACAGCAAACAGGCAGGAGGCTTATCTAATGTTAAGTGATTCCCCGCCCATAGACACTATCAATGCTCACGAGTGCGGCCTTTTCTAAATTGTTACTCTCTCCTTGAAGAAATCTAAACAACGTCATTTAAAAAAAATGAATATTTATCCTATACCATATCGTACTTGAAAACGCTCATAGCGTGATATTGAGTGAAAATAAACTTGATTTCTAATAATTTTATAGATAATATATAAAAAATTCTATGACAATTTTCCGAACATATGTTGCAATTTCGATGCTTTATAACCCATAGTTGTAATACAACTTTATGATATTGTAATTTGAACTTGTTAGAGACATGGAGGGCTTGTACCTAAAGACATATAATACTAATCATAATCAATCTATGTCGCCCTAATGACAAACGCGTGGTACACGTCAAGCATGTGCTTATCTAATTAATTTGCATTTTTAATTAGTATTATAACATCTGATGAATAAAGTATGGTTTATTTGCTTGAGTAGTCCAGATAAATGCTTAGAAATTGTAACTCATAAAAATTGGTCTTAGATTCGAAAAACAGTAATTGTTTTTTATAAAGAGGGGGGAAAGTGGGCAAAAGGCTTACCTGATGTTAAGTGATTTATGGACACTCTCAATGCCAGAGGGTCGCGAGTGTGTTGCTGGTCTTTTAAGTGTTCTACTAATCTACATGAACTCCCTTAGTCATAAAGCATATTACATCAGTCTAATAAATAAAATAAAATATGTAATTAAATTATATATAAAAAAAAAATATAAGGAATATTTTAAGGAATTTATACTTAAGCTGATTATAGAAGAGCTGGGAACCCTGACATAGGTATTTCTTACTTAAAAGGGTTCCCAAATCTTACACATTGTAAAAAAAATCTTAGCAAAATAAGTATATAAAATAAAGTCCCGCACCACAAGAGTCGGTAAGATTAAGAAATTTACAAAAATAAACGTCAGTAAAAAAACAAAGCAGCTAAAATTTATAATGTTATACACATCAGTTAAATATATGTATTGCATATCCCATAATCCAATAAGTTACACTCATTTAAATGTCGTAAATACTGTAATGCGAGCGAATACATCGAAGAGAATAAAACAAATCAAAAATCACTTATGGTATTAATTTATTGCATCCGAGCCTTGAGCCGTATTTAATTTTGGCGGCTGGACCTCTGACCTGTATATGTATTAATATTATTTCTCAATTGCATTTAAATATGTGTAATAAAACCAATAAAATAATGGCAAATTAAAATAAAATAATGCTCGTTTTACTGAGAGGACAAATGATTGGACGAAATAATGTTTAAGATGTCATTGATACTTCAAACTCTATGCAAAGATAACGAATATATCTAGGTAAATGTTAATAAAAGATTACATTACTAATATCGCTAAAAAATAGGGGTTGGTCGTAGAAGGGTGTAAAGTATCTGTTTTTGAATGCCACAGAAAGAAACATAAAAAATAGTTTTGGACTTACGGGTATAAAAAGTATCTCAAAAATACACATAGGTACATAGAATTTTGTATCTAGAAATATATGTTTTGCACTAATGTAATTGTACATAAACATTTATTTTTAAATTACCAACCGTTAAAATTTTAACGTGTTTTAATTTTCTTTTTAATTAATTTTATTGTTCTTGTAGATTAAGAAAATTGTAAATATATATTATATAATCTAATTTTTTTAAATAAATCAATGGCACTACAACCTTTTTAAATCTGGGTCTCAGATTTCTGTATCTGTTTCATGATCATTTGTTAATCTAATAGGCAAGTAGGTGATGAGCCTTCTGTTCCTGACGCACGCCCTCTTCTTTTTGGGTCTAAGGCCGGTTTCCTCACAATGTTTCCTTTACGGTTCGAGCGAATGTTCAATGTGCATATCGAAAGAAAGTCCATTGGGATCGAACCAACGACCTTAGGGATAAGACCGCAGACACTGCTTTTTCGCTTCTTCTTTGCTTTTACGTTTTTTTTAAAATTTTTAAATGAGGTCAAATATTTAAATGGTTGTGCAACATTTCGTGGTGATAATTAAGTGACCTCCTCTAGTTTATAGAAAGCTAAAACTAAGATAAGGCCTACGATTGTCATAGTAAATTGCCTCTTTTATTGGTTCTCAATACAAATTAAGTTATGTAAGCCGTGACTTGAATTTTAATGGACGGAGAAACAAGTTGATTGAAGAAAAATTGAGTTTTCCTAACTTTTATGTTTGTGTTTTAACATTTTGACACAATTTTGACATGTTTATTACTATTGGCTCTAGATAAAAGAAGGCGCAATTAATTTTATTCATCTTGAGCCGTTGCGACGTTATTTAGTATACCATTCTCTATTTAAGCACTAAACTTTTTAGTCCTTTTTTTAAAAAAGGAATCATATTTAAAAAGAGAGTACGTATATCCGTTTCAAATAGTTAATTTATTCATGATAAGAATTAATAAGCACATACTTGTTCGTGATCACCGAAGGGTGTCGTGACCGCGGCGTCTCTGACCCAACTCAGATTGAGATATCAAATTTGCGATTTCGTCCCACGGTGAGAGTTCATTTGTATTGATATAATACCTTCAAGGGCAATATATGATTTGTAAATATTCTACATTTAAAATGGACACGATTTCAATTGGTTTTAGACATTCTAAATTCAAATTTTAATATTTTAATGGGTAGGAATCTATAGAGTCGAATTATTTCAAAAGGAGTGTTCTATATTCAAACAGTGTTTAATAACATTCTTAATTCATGTATAGAGTATAGAAACGTAAATGTTCTTTTAAGACAAGATTCCTTATCTGTGATGATATAATGAATCAATCTGCCAAGCTTTATGTACTGTAGAATATTTAAATTTCTCAACACTAAAAATGTGCGTAAAGAATGTATTAAGCAATAGCCAACGGAATTTTACTTTGAATAAATAAGTAGACATTTAAAATATGTCAACTATCAAAAATAGAAACACTACATAGCCATTAAACTAAATGTGCTGTTGTGCACTTGTAAAGAAATTCTTTTACATAATTTTGATACTATCAAACGTTGTAACCTGTTCCATGCGTCTTCACTATGCGATTTAAGTTTAGAAGGATTTCTTTTTTAAATCAAATTTTTAGTTTGTTTAATAGTAAGGATTTGCAACCATATGTAAATTTATTGATAGATTAATTTAATGCAACTCAGCTACGTAATTTAATTAGTAAATGGCTGATTAAGATTACTTAAATACATTTATAATAATGTTTAATGAACGACTCTAAATGTGTAACTACTTCCTTTATAAGACATAATGTGTATATCTTTTTTTTATAGAATAGGGGGTGAACGGGCAGGCGGCTCATCTGATGTTAAGTGATATACTCGTATATGCCCATGGCATACTCTTAACGCGAGAATAGGAGTATACTGAATGAGAAGTCTAAGACTAGGGAATACTTGTTAAACGTGTACACGCGTTTTTGATGATGATTTCAGAATGATTGCAGAATGATTATTTCTTACATGGCATCACTCTTATATAACCGAACGAAAAACGGTCCTATCCAGGTGTAAATTTTCCTGTGGCATATTATTAAATGATTTTTTATTTAGCTTACAGTTAGACGGAGGCATTTAATACTTATATACATTTATGACTTAGTTTCGTTGTTTCGACGTTAGTTTTTGTTGTCTGTTCTTACTGACAAAACAAATGTTAAATAAGCGAGTGTACTCCTCCCTCAAAGGTCGGCAACGCACCCACTAAAAATGGGTGTCTATGGGCTGCGAAGACTGCACTTTGCTTTCAGGCTCGTTTGCCCCCCTATTATATATATAAAAAAAAACCGTAACAGTTTTTAACCGTTCCCGTTATTTCATGTTCTGCATAAGTTTTTTTGACATTCCAACTTGATTAAGAAACTCTCGTTAGCCGTTACTTTCTGGATCCGGCATTTGTTTTTTTAATATTACATATACTAAACGATAAATAACAAATGCTGGTTCCAGAAGGTAAAGAGTTAATTTTGCTATGTGAATAAAATACTGCAATTGTTTTCTCTATTTCAACTATATATCAGCTATCTGCAATCTACGTAATGGTTAAGAGCAGCAACTAATTGTTTTATTTGAACCCTACAAATTGCTATATCCGCCGCGTAAAGCTCACGAGTGCGATGAAATCTGCCCTGATTTATATTTTATAGCCATCTAACAGATTAATTCGATAGCTTTATTTTATTGTTAAATACATCTGTAGAAGAGTTGAGAAGCGACTAAAATTAAAGCTGAAGGTAAAATTGGTTCACACTGGTTCACATCAAGCAACGTCTTGTACCTGGGTCATGTGTTGCGCCATGACCGCTACCACCTCCTACAATAAATGATGATGGGAAAAACCTATGCCAAATGGCGTGTTGGTAGAAAGAAAATATGGCTTCGTAACGTCAGGGAGTGGGCAGGTATTGCAAGTTTGGAAAAGTTCCTGCATCTGGCACAAGACAAGATACGCTTCACGAGACTGACGGTTAACCTCCTGTAATCCAACAAAAGAAGAAAGAAGAAGGCCATTAATTAAGAAACAAATGACGCACTCCAAAGACGTAACTCATTTTAATGGAGTTCTTTCAAAGTGCAAACTGGGAAATGCGTTGTAAGTAGATGAGTATTGCGGAAGATTTACTGCATCTGGCACAGGACAAGATCCACTTATGAGACTGATGACCGGAATAGAGACCCATCAGAAGAAGAAAGAAGAACGTACTCATTAATAAAGAATAATATTAAATGCATTTAAGTTTGTGCTAAGCTTACAGATTTGATTTTAGTATTTAGTATTAAAAGAATCTCACGAACAGATTTTGGTTAAGATTTTGTTTGACTTCAAGTTTTAAAAGCTCCATAACTTCGTTAAAAAAGGGGATTTCTTTTGATTAAAAATTTCCATCAACTTTAATATTAAGAAGCAAGTGTGAATATTCAATAGCCAATTTCAAGAGAATAAAAAGTTTTTTGTAATTAATTTTTCATCTTAGATTGAAATCGGTAGAATGAAGACTTAATATTTATTTTACCCCGAAGCACCCGACAACCATTTAATTTTACGACTCGAATCTAGATAAAACTTACAATTTCAACGCCTCTCAATGCCTTATGGGTTAATCCCATAGTTGATGTTATATTTCGTATCATATATCTTTGTTAGAACTTTGTATTATACTATAACTGGAAATGGGCTGGTCACGTTTTTTTTTTTTTATAGAACAGGGGGCAAACGGGCAGGAGGCTCACCTGATGTTAAGTGATACCGCCGCCCATGGACACTCTTAATGCCAGAGGGCTCGCGAGTGCGTTGCCGACCTTTCAAGAATCGGTACGCTCTTTTCTTGAAGGACCCTAAGTCGAATTGGTTCGGAAATACCTCAGTGGGCAGCTGGTTCCACAAAGTGGTGGTGCGCGGTAAAAACTGCCTTGTTAAACGCTCAGTTGTGGAACGGCGGACGTCGAGGTTATACGGGTGGAATTTCGTACTCTGCCTCGACGTCCGATGACGAAACTCAGCTGCAGGTATTATTCCGAACAACTCCTGTGAACACTCTCCATGGTAAATGCGGTAGAAAATGCAGAGTGACCCCACATCTCTACGCAACGCCAAAGGATCAAGCCGATCGGAAAGGGATTGGTCATCGACGATTCGAACCGGTCTGCATTGAATACGGTCAAGTGGAAGGAGCTGGTACTGGGGATAAGGAGCTGGTACTGGGGACGTAGTAAGAGGTATAGAAAAGTGGAACAAAAAGATCATATATTGGTACCCAAGAAATAATAAAAGAAAACGAGGTAGACAGTTTCGAAGGTGGGAAGACGAAATAAAATTTGTAACTGGGAAAATTTGGACCAGGAAAGCTCAGAACAGATAAGAGCAGAGTGGAGAGAAATGGAGGAGGCCTTTGCCAAAGTTGGGCAAACTGATGCATTGTCGGTGTCACCGACTCACTAGTGTTAATAGTTTAAGTTAAAAATTATGTAAAAAATTTCTATCCGATTAAAGGCTTTATTATTATTATTATAGACTGTGTTATTTTACGAAGTAATTCTTGGTAGTCAAAATTTGTGTACAACAAATCCAACAGTTCTCAGTACTCAGACATTATATTTCGGACTTCCGAATCGAATACGTTATTTTTATTTAAATCGTAAAATTCTTATAAACTTCACGATGGTTTATCATTGTTATTCAAAAAACACCTCTATATGTAAATACTATGTTTATTTGACGCCTTAGTGCGATTTATTGAACAAAATAATAAATGTATCAATCAATCAAAATGTAAACAAAAAAGAGCCTTGGAATCGGCAGCTGCATGTTAACGAATGTAAGTTACTTTTAAACTTAAAATCACGTATTATTTGACCCGTTACTGAAGTCATCATATATTGCGTGAACTAAACTTATCTAGAAATTATTTAATAACATAACATACAAAGATGTATGCACCGCAAGCCACAAATGTCAAACCCGCGGTATAATTAAATCTATACTAATAATGAAAAACTCAGGAATTCATTTGTTTATTAACCACTGGTTCGAATTGATTCCTCTTCGTTGGATATTCCATTTATTGAGGATATTACATTGAAATATTTATAAATTGTTGCATGAAAAATTTGAACTATACAGACTTTTAATCGAATATTATTCAAAGTTCCGTTCATATCTCATACACTGTACGTATACGACAACTTGACCAATAAAAAGTTTTTTTTTGAGTTGTTAAATGTGATGAATACATTATAAATGGGGAATTATTTATCCACCAGCTTATTAAAGTTGAAAATGATCGAACCTAACGTCCACAAAAGCCGAAGAGAACGCAGTAGTTTTAGTACTGTTAAATGCATTCATACAAATCGTGCAATGACGTTAAGATTGACGTTAAGTATTCGGCACACCTAAAAATCACAGAAATATATTCAGATTAGATAAAAGCTACTTGCTTATTTTACTTAAACCAGAAAGATCATATCTCGTTCACACATTACAATAATTGTATTTAATTCCTACAAATTGAAATTGATCTTTATTTTAAAGGCAACAGAATTCATTTTGTGTTTATCCACAATTTTACATTAGCTGTTGTGAATTTTATGTATTATCTTCATAGAATCTGCTGCCTGGGTTTACAAACATCTCCGACGTGTTTATAGCAATCGTTACTTTTAGAAGTAGCTTTAATTTTTCTGTGTTGATAAGTACAAGGAAATATTTTCACTTTATTATATTTTCTCTTACGAATTACCGCGAAGCTGGGCGGATGTTCTCGTGGATTTGGCTGGCAGAAAAAATGCACCAAAAACTGAAAATTTGCAGGAAATATAGGAGGCACTTATCTAAAGTGGGATTGATTTTAAGGCACTTATCTAATACATATCAATTATAACTAGCATTAACCTAATCAAATCAGTTTCTAATACTACTAACTCATAAATAGTGAACCTTAAATAATTCATTTTAAATAAAATGCTTTTTATTATTATTATCTTAGTCGCGACAGCATATAGTGTAAAGTTTAAATTCAATCATAGCGTCTAAGCCTTTTCTTGGTTATACGGTACGGTTCTTGATTTGCCTTCTATTTTTTCTAAATATTGATGTTCCCAATATGAATAACTGAATTATTTGATTTGTATATGAAAAGTACAAGATTTAGTTCTTAATATTGCGCATTACAGCGTAACAAACTAAATTAAAATACTTTAATAAGCCTATATAGTAAGCATATAAGTCGGAGATTTCTCAAGTTATATTTCTGTGGTGTGAAATTCATAACGATTTGTCAAGTCCATTATTAGGTTTACAATAATTAAATATTAATTATTTATTAATTAAATATTAACAAAATAATTTGTTTCCCTTATCTGTTTTATAAATTGGACATATTAAAAACAAAAATGTCCACAAACTGCGATCTCATACAATTTAAATGCATCACAAAAATGGTCCCAAATATTCAAGTTAACAAGTGATATAACCATACAACGGTGCCTCATCTCCATTATCATATAACAGGCGTATCGAATCAGAAATTACTCTAATTTTCACATATGTAATTAGTAAAATTCATGCAAGTACGCAAACCGTTGTCTCCGCCCAAAGGCAGCTGGTACAGGACCCACTAAGCCTCTATTATCGTACTCTCGCATAAACACGTCCATAAAAGCCGATTGGACGAGCGTCAATTTATTTTTGAAATTAACCTGTCGCATGCACTTAGGGCACCAGTAAGTAAGAATGCGTTTAATGAATCGGTGCAATTTTCATACGTCGACGGTAATTTTTATGAATTAATAATAGGCTTCATTAATTCTTTGACCTCCTTTCTCGAATCTTTTTAAAGTTAGCTAAACTTTTTTTATATTTTCTTTTTTTTTTTATAGAAAAGGGGCAAATGGGCAGGAGGCTCACCTGATGTTAAGTGATACTGCTGCCCATGGACACTCAATGCCAGAGGGCTCGCGAGTGCGTTGCCGGCCTTTTAAGAATTGTGAATCATAATATTAAATTAATTAAATATATTAACTAGATAATGATGATTGATATGAATTTTTAAAAACTGATTTGTTTTTGTGAAATAATATATTATTTGAACGCACGAAATATTCTAAAAGTAAAGCATACAAATACAGGAATAACATAACAGTGTTAATGGCATCACACAGTGACCACTCGGACATAGCACTGATGAGTGTATATCCGACATCGTTTCATTCCTAAGTCCTAGAATTTCTAAGTTCCTAAGAATGTAGAATCCTCAGAAAAAACGCAATGAATATACCACGAATGGTCACGTCACAAAGCCACACCGATCATTACTAAGTAATAGTTACTTTATAACCTTTGCCAGGGAACTCCTAGTAGGGGGGAGCAAAGTTCGCAGCTAGGGCAGATGTACACTGACACCTGCCCCTTATTATATCTCTTTCACTCCTGAAGATTACTATAAATCCCTCTCTATCCAGTAGCTATTTTATGAATAATTAATTAATCTAATCAAGCGCATAAATTCAGATATTATAATAATTTAAATCAAAAATGACATTGACATTATATAAGCCTATTTATGGGCTTGTGGAAAAAATATTTTGCGATTTTTGATCGTTGTTGACCTTAGGAAAAGAAAAATAAACAAAAGATTGTATCTTTTTCATATCATTTTATACTATATTGAAATTAGGCAAACACGTGATTGATTCACTTGGGTCTCACCACCTAAGTATAAAAATAATATTTCCTAGCCTTGTTCATATTTTAAATAAAGAATGTAAAGAAAATCTGCAAGTGAAATGTACCGGTACACAGGTGTATTTTTTTTTCGTTTATAATTACAAAAATTTAAACTTTCAAAACGTTTATTCATAATTGACTTCTCGACGCGTGTGTCAAATACTAATTATATTAAAATACAGCTTGAACGAGAAATGCTAATATTTGTGTAATTTTTGACGCAACCACAATTAGCCACCTGTATCAAGGACCGGGAAGGATTTGTTATATTTTTATGAATCGATCCAAAACGTAAGTCATAAAGAAACTATTGTTTGATTCCTCAAGTTTATACCTATGATTGCGATTAACCTATAAAGAATCCCGCGTTTACTTTCCCCAGATTTCTCCAGGAATCAATCTCAGATAAACACATTAAATAAACCAAACACTTGACCTTTTAAGACAGAAGGGATAATAGTTCCTTCAGAAAAATTATTAGATTTTTTATTGCGACTAATAATAATTATTCATTTTGATTCATTTTAAAATACTACATATATACAATTGCCTTGCTCTAAAAAGGTTAACTATAAGAAAAAGTGAAAAGTATTTATTTCCCACAGCTATTAATAGAAAAGTTGTTAATACTAAAGATATTTTAAGAGATAGACTTTAAATGATGTGAATGCAAAACGTTGTAGACACAGCAATTTAATAGTCTCGCGAGCTACGTGCGCCTGAGAGCCGAACATGACTATAAATAAATTGTACAATAGTTATGCTTTATTTGAATTAAGTGTATTTATTACAAACCTTATTAAACCCAAAGATAAAAACGCCGTTTAAATTTCGAATTTGGAATCTGGAATCTTTTATTTCTATTTAACACCACAAAAAAGTTTCTTCAAGCGGAATTATCGACAATATAAAAAAAACAATTTACAAGTTCTTAAAGTAAACAAATATACTTCGAAGCAAAGACAAAGGGTTCTTGTGATTAATATGATAGGCAGGACGTTAAACTTCAACAAGTTTACGAGTGGTTTACGTCGCACGCGGTTTTCCGACCGGGCAGGTGCCGCCGCACACTTCTTTCATTAAAATTAATACCAATGTCGCGTGTGCACATTCTTACTCGATAACGCCTCGTCGTAATTAAGGTATGGTTTAAAACGAGCAAACTCGTCTTCCAGTCGCGCGCCCGCCACGCGACTCGACGTTTAACAAGAATTCTACGCTCTCATATCATATCAAGATTATATGACACAAAATATCGAGTTTGTTTATTGGCAATCAGCGTTCGACGTTTTATTTATGCTGCCAGTTTTTCACCTGTTCGAATTCGGAGCCATTGGATGCACTTTAATGTTGAAGGATATATGATTCTAACAAAGCTAATTATCTAATTAGGTCTATCGTTAACGAGGTATCGTAAAACTACACTGCTTGTCGGCGAATGTGATTTTTAACGTATCGAAGTTTTTTTTTAAATGTCATTGATCGTTTTGAACAACAGTTCGAATTCGTTTGTTGAGTCTATGTGTGAATCGATTCTCTTATCTTGAGCAAGATCAATGTGGAAGTGTCAACAAGCCGCTGTTGTAGTCACATTGTCCTCACGTCCCACTGTCCTCCCTTCAATCCAGGACAATCCGATACAATTGGCTGATATCCCTCGTTCAATAAAACACAACGACATTTGCATTATGTCCTATAGCGTGTGAAAATGTCACGTCAGGATGTACACAGCTAAATACATATATACATTTTATACATATATTTTTAGGTTGGCGTGAGTGTCATCATGCCACTATAATATATAAGATAACCTTTCCTTACATTTTTAAAAATAACAAAGCCAGTTTATATACACAAAGATTATTTATATATTATATCAAAGGAACACAATTTTTAACATTTAAAAATACATTTTTTTAACTTCACCACAGCATATATAATGCTATATCTGCTACAAGCTATCATTTCTAAAATAATGTTACAAAAGAGTTTAAAAATACAATAAAAATATTACCCTTCCAATTTTAGATTTTACTTGCTTAACAATAAGCAAAAAAATACTAGCAAAACAGCGGATTAGGTATCAGATAGACACTTAATAAAGCTTTTTTTTAATTGATCAGCCCACTACAGAATATGTCAAGCTCTGGGTAAGTAGTGTTTATTCTGTTATATTCGCGAAGAATTCGAATGTTGGTTTTTGCAGACGGAATTTCGAAAACTCTACTAATTTTGAACTTTGGGAATAAGGGACGACAATGTTAATGTTCTGAACAGTAACCTCATAACTGTAAGGTTCTATATTTGAACTTTTAACAATTTGCAAAAGTTTTAGATTTACATTTATCATTTTGAAAACATAAATAAAAATCTAATATATAAAATTCTCGTGTCGCGGTGTTTGTGGTTAAACTCCTCCGAAACGGATTGACCGATTCTCATGAAATTTTGAGGGCATAATGGGTATAACTGAGAATCGGACAACATCTATTTTTCATCCCCCTAAATTTTTTTATGATACAGCATTAAAAAATACATACAACCCCTAATTTCCCCTCTACGATCAACCCCTATTTTTTATTATAAATAATAAACATGGCAAAACGACGTTTGCCGGATCAGCTAGTTGTAGTATACATTCCTCTTTTTAAATAAAAACCTTTATTTACAACAGTGCTTTGATCAATCAATTAAAACCGCGTTTAAACGCAAATCATGCTTAGTATTTGGCGTTTGATATGGCCAAGCTTTGTTATGAGGGGAAATGTACATTCCATATTACTTTTCACCCTTTGACGTTGAATAGGAGTCACTCAACAAATCGTTAATCAATGGATCAGGTAGTTCTTTTGTATGCGGCAACCTTTATACATGATTTATAGATGTGCATAATTTTCAAATGTGAGGTCAAAATAGAATTTAACAGGCTACTGATATCAAATGAGTATTGAATTATGTGGATATAGTGCGTCATTGTAAATTCTTAAAGGTTTCACTACTGTGTGAAATACTTTTGTTAGAAATGCAAATGCCAAAAAAGAAAAAGTTTTTATTTAATTTCATATATTTTATTAATACGTATTTTTATTTTGATTTAATTAGATTTAATTTATTTTAAAAATTAATATTCATTTTCAAATAGTCTATAACTACCTAACTTCAGATGTTTACAAGTTGATTGTAATACTAAGAATTTTTTATGTCCTAGGGCCCCAAAATAAACTAAGTTTTTTAACATTTTATCGCTCCATCTTGCGCTATTTCCCCCCAGTTACCTACAGTTGCAGCATTTGACAATCAAACCTTAAACGTATATTTACACAAATTAAAATACTAATAATTGTTTATTTTAGTCCCACACTGTTGAAGCGTAACTTTGACAGATGACACTATTCCCATAATCATCACCCCAATCCCATGTACATCTCGTAATTTGTTAAACATAATTGTTTTATTTATAACAACCGGCGCGTAATTGTTTGAGAAATTAGGGAATGTCACAACATTATTATAACATCCCTCTAGAATGCAATGTATTCAGCAACTACAACTCTCTCAACGTGCACTCCTCATCCCTGACAATGAGCGCTCGTACCCAAACCGTGCATCAGAGCACTTTTTATTTGCGCAAGTACATATTAGCAAATCGTAGGCACAATGATGTGTCAGCATAGAAGAATGATTCTCTAAGTAAAACCTTAAAAAGGGGGGTTAAGAAACTTCATAAACTAGGTGATATCAGTTTTGTATATAAACTAGCCGAAATAATGCTGTTTGTATTGATTGGCATTTAAAAACAACTTGAGAACATTTAGGAAGTTTCAGTATCAAAATTCGTCTTTGCGTTACCTAGCATTTATCAATTATCCTCGACACTTTGTAATATTAATAATAATATAATATAATTGAAATTGAATTGACTTTGTAATAATCAAACTTATAAATAGTTACCGATATTTTATACATAAGTTTATATATATACAAAAATGTTTAATTAAGGGAAATACCCACAGATAATATGACAAATAATGCAGAATATATATTCAGTTACTAGAAGCACTGTTTATTCACAATAATCAGGCAAATATATTTTAAAAAATATCAGCAAGGAAACGGAAATATAGTTATGTGCTTCCATTGAACATTTACTCCCCAGTATATGAATCCAGGACCTCGATAAACGCATCAAACAAACCAATTGCGTGCATGGTGGAATATAACGTAACCCTAAAATAGGTACAAAACCTATTATGGCCTTCCCACACGTCATGTCCGGTAAATATTGGGTGTGATTACATCAAGGGTAAAACGTGTATTAATCGTTTTACGATAGATAAAATCTACCAAACTAAGTATTTTTTTACAATATTTGCTTGCTAACCACGTTTTTAGTTCTCTATACACTAGTTTTGATACTCGGAGAAAGTCATTAAAAGTGTTTCACTCAGAATGAGAAGAATTCAAGTGGTAAATGACGGTAGGTACTTATAACAGTTACATACTTTTTTATAAAAAGCCTTTTTATACAAAACGATCGTATTCATTTTTATAATTTATAATCTGTGGTGTACACGAGTACCGTAATTTTAGTAAAACTTCTTTAATTCTACATAATATTAAACATTAGTTTGTGCGAAAATGGTGTAGGTACTATATAGATAGAATATAATTTTATTCAATTACTCGGCCAGTCACAATTGAGTATTTATGGACGCTTTAAAATCAAATAGACAATAAGGAAAACACTTGGTCTTAACCTTATATTATTCTCGTACTAGATAATCTAGTGAAGATTTTAATCCTGTTTAATTGTACTTAAGTCCCGAAAAGAAAAAGAAAACCTTGGTCTCAGATTTCTGTATATGTTTCGTAGTCATTTGTTTTTTTCTAATACTTAGTTGAGACTCCTCACGATGTTTTACTTCACCGTACGAGCGAGTGTTAATTGCGCATGAAAACAGAAAAGTCCATTGGTGCACAGCCAGGATTCGAACCTATGGACACACGGTGATACACACCCATTTGAAATTTCATTACGCGTGAAATTTAACCCGATTGACATAGATTGTTTCTTAACAAGGTAAGTGGGTGTGTTATGTTTTGACATTTAATTGGCCATTCGTTTCAAATTACTGAACATAAAGACCAAAGAGCCGACTAATTTAATTAGTACTAAGTGACATACTACGTTCGTTTTGGTTGTGAATAAACAATTAATTGTGACAGCTTTGCAAACATTAGAAATCGGAGTATATATTTAATAATTTCCATAGGCCATAGATTGATTAATATATTTATTGTAAAAAATAACCCTTAAATAATTATATTAAAAGTATTTTTTTCCAATAGGAACCCACTCAGCAAAACATGGGACTATAAGCCATAAGCCAATAAAGATTTTAGTTGAGTTGAACCCTATACTAATTATGTATTAGTAGTAACATTACATAACATACATATATGGAAACATCTTCCATGAGATCTTTTAATAGGTACTCTACATATAGGCGCATGACGGTTGTCAAGAGAAGTGTTTTTTAAATTTATTCCAACAGCGAGCCGATGTCCATAACTCAATAATTTTTTCCTAAAAAAACAAATAATTTTTTTTTTTTCATAGTCGATTATATTTAATATTAGGTTTATTTATTATTAGTTTTTTCCACGACTGAGCTTTTTTAAGACAGTTTCATCCGTGCACCATCACAATGTGGAACCAGCTGCCCACTGAAGTATTTCTGAACCAATTCGACTTAGGGTCAATCAAGAAAAGATCTTACCAGTTGTTTAAAGGCCGGCAACGCACTTGTGAGCCTTCTGACAATGCGGTATCGCTTAAAATCAGGTGAGCCTCCTGTACGTTTCCCCCAATTAGAAAAAGAAAGAAAATATCATGACGCATGTGTACATACATATCAATTCACCTCTTCATTAATAAAATCTAATTTATCTCTCACTAGTGGCAAAAAAAATATATGATATAAGAAATGGACCGATTTTTAGGTCCGATAATGACGAATTAAAATATTACTAAGAGATTTGATGAAACAAGTTCGTTATATTAAATTTTTTAACCGCTATATTAACAAATTGATAAATTCCTAAGTATACAAATTAAATTAGTGGGTTATTTAAATGAAAAACTAATCAATTTTCTAAATACACTATCACCGTGTGAAAGGTAAGAGACGAGGTGTACTAATTGACTTTAAATCAATGAATTATACAGGCGATAATATCTCGGCATAATCAATATAAGAAACCATCTTAACTCTAATTAATATGATGCAGTAAATTTACTTGGAAAAATTATTTTCGATAACTTGCTTTGATAAAAGGTTGTTAGACTATTTTGTCGGCAACAGATTAACAATCTCTTAAGTCTTTGATATTTATTATCGGGAAATATTTAATATCATCCCGTATTAAGATATATAAGTGTCGATAAAGTTCTTAAACGATTGATTTATTTAAATACTACCGAAATTGGTTAGATTGTTATGAGATATGTTCGGGTTTTTTGAAAAAACAACGCAGTGTTACTTTATCTCTGTCAAGTATATGAACGCGTCTGCAGTTTAATTTTTTCATGTCTTTATAGGATTATATTGTGTTATATTGTGATTATTACACGTATGACGTTACAATATCCATAAATTTCATTAGTTATGTTAGTATAAACGGTACAGGGTTAAATTTTTCAAATATAGATGAAAGCAAAGCTATCGTAAATAATATTTTATAGTACTGTTTAATGGTCATCAATAAAAAACTGGGCACGCGTTAGCCTTTCCCTGCCCGCGCCGGCCAGTCCCCTATCCACCTCGCCAGGTACGGACCCGTACAAAGGGAAGGGATGATGGAAAATAATAGGGGAAGAGAATTTTAAAATTTATTTTTTGCAGCCGGCGCAGGTGATATAACGCGTGCGCGTGCGCCGCCGTCTCACTTGTGCGTGAAGCTCCGTTGCCGCCGCTCGCTACGAAAGCTCCCACAAAGCCTCCCCTTAATCGCGATCGCCAGTGCTTATTTGAACGTCGCGCGGATCGGTTGTCTACTATCCGCAGTGGCCCGCGTAAACACGTAATATGTTGCAAGAAATACAACTCGTCCAAGGTCAAACAAACTACGTCGTGGTCTCGTCTGGTTACCCATCAGCGACAGTAACAAAGACCGCAATGGAGAAGAGGGTCGTACCTATCGCTCCAGCTCCAGAAAAAAACTACGTCACACACGACACCCCCCCAAACTTGCAGTACAGGAAGAAAGTACATTTTAGAACAAATCCATACACCGGTCCTCAGGCCGCATCTATCGCAAGACGAAATGCAAGGGAACGGAATCGTGTGAAGCAAGTAAACGATGGTTTTAATGCCCTTCGCCGTCATTTGCCGGCTTCTGTCGTGGCCGCGCTATCAGGTGGCGCCCGGCGCGGATCAGGCAAGAAGCTAAGCAAAGTGGACACTTTAAGAATGGTGGTTGAATATATAAGATATCTTCAGCAATTATTAGATGAAAGTGATGCAGCTCTAGGAATAACTCGGGATCAGGAGAATAGAGAAAATATACCAAACGCCCAACTAATGACATCTATGGACATGGATGACAGTTTTTTTTATGGTAGTGGTTCACCCTGTTCTGAGAAACCTGATTCACCAGCGCCCTCGGAGTGTTCTTCGGGAGTTTCATCAGCGTATTCTCCGGTGGATACGAATCGATATGAGGTGTCAACGCAGCAGAACCTCGGACCTATGGATGAAGATGAGCTCCTCGATGTAATTTCCTGGTGGCAGCAGAAATAGCAATATCATAGGTAAATATTCAATATTAAATTGATGATAAACTTTGATTATTAATCGAAACTTATTTATAAAAAAATACTTTAACTTTAATTTTATAAAAAAATATTAACATTTTCCAATTTAATTAATTTTAATTAAAAGGCTTTTTACTTATAAAAATTATGTTTGTTCACAGGTAATCAAGTTCAAACAGGACGAATCCCTCCGACTCACTATATGTCAATAGTGCAGACAAAAATACTCTTAATATATCTAGTCAAACAACAGTGCCTTTATAGTGTAAGATGTGTAACAGGTGTTTGTGAACAATTGTTTGTTACCGAACCGACAAGATTGAGGCTAAGCGCATTGTAAATATTAGCTGTAAGAATTAAATTATTTATTATATTTCTGGTGTTTGAATTATCCATAAATTTTGTATCAGCCGATAACGTTAAAATGATAATTGGAATTAGTCTTTTTGAGTTTTTAGTTACAAATATACACACATACAAATCATCCCTCTTTTAAGTATTTTATGATAATTTTCAATTTTAAGAGAATTCACCAATGAAAATTTTTTTTAATTTTACCCATCACGCTTTATAATTTTAGCAAAATTATGAAATTGATAAAAAAATCTTCCTTTAATGTTATTAGTTTTTCTTTAAAACAATATGTAATTTTATTGATTTCATAACTATATTTTATAACATATTTTCATTCACCTAGAATTAAGAAAAAATTCAAGAGTAATAACAAACTTTTGCATCTTTTTTTAAAATAAAATCCAGAAATCAAACCTTTAAAAAGTCATATTTATTAAGGGTAATTCTGAGTCTTGGATCAATTAAGTATTTATTTATAAATAAGACTATAAAGTAACAAACTATGACTCCCACGAATTTAAAAATACCATATGTTTTTGATATACTCCTACTGTCATACTTGGCGCTACGTCCTAACTCCAAATCTTACCAGTGGACAACAAAACATAACCACAAAAAATGTATAGTACATATAAGCAAGTATACAAGAAAATTATATTATTAATTAAAAATAATAAATACTCTTTTTAATTTAAAAATAAAAGTTTAAGTAAAAAGTTATCGATCACTGGGATTTTTTATTAGTAAATAAAAATACATAATAGTGCATTATGTATTTTTATTTACTAGTATGCAGCCTAGTTTCACTTCCACACTACTTGTAGTTAAGATAGATAAGAAGTTAGGAAAGTTTTTGTAGCTATGGGCGTAAGTTTAAAAAAGGTTAGTAGGTTTAATACCTAAGAAATCATAGACAATTTAGATCACCGAATATGGTTAATCTAGCGAAGGAATTAACATTAATTTTGTAATTGTACATAGTTAGAATAAAACTATTTCAATTCATTTTTTTTTCTATTAAAATCGGACAGAACTAGAACTAAAAACAGTGGATTTCGAAATTCTTTTTATCATTCATTTATCCCCATTATCTTTTGATGTACTGTATAGTATATGTACCTAGATTTTGGTCAATATCTATGAACAAGTGATTATTCAGAGCCATCATAGTGAGTATTTTCAAAAAAATGTGTTAAGCATGTAATTAGTACAATGTTATATCGGTGCACGTAATTTGGAAAAAAATAACGTTTAGGTGTCAAATAAACTTTAAGTAAGAAGTTTAATTTAACAACAACATTTGCAATTGGGAAACGCCCTATTCCGCCAACTTTCATGGCGTACTTTCATAGCCTTGAACTATACTATCAACTATCAATATTTAAATTTCACAGAAACAGAAAATATAAGTCAAGTAATCTCGCTATAGTTATGTAAGTTAAAATTTAAAAGAAAAATCTACAAAAAAACAGATGCAAATAGGCTGAGATCTATATAGCCCCTTATTTTTGTATATTTAAAAGTAGTTTTAAGTTACAAAAATCTTTCTCTGTAGAAGTTGAGATAAAAATTGTCTTGCCTCGAGTCTACCCTTTCCAACAATAAATCATCGCCCACATATTTAGCAGGACTAGATGATATCTCCAAGGTATTTCCTAAAAAAATACCTCACATGAAACCAATCAACTATCATTAAATGACATCACATGAGGGACTATTAATTTATATCCAATGTGGGTGGATAAACTGATATTATTTTTTTGTGTCGCAGATTCTAATAACTATTATTTTTATGACATTTTTATTATCTATGAGAGACATAAAAAGTTCTGTTTGTAAATCAAATATAGAATTACGTTTTGTCCACTGGAGGTCCCTATTCCAGCAAAATGTATACAATATACATAATAGTATTCTTCTAGAAATAATGTATTAAATACAGAAAGGTCTAGAAAGTTCTAGACGTGGAAATAGCATTGGCTCTAAACCATCATTAGCGGGGTTGCATTTAGTAATGAACTTAGTTTTATGTGTGTTAGAGCATATCATTAACATATGTTTCCATTTTCTTTTACAGACAAGTAAGCGGTCAGGTAACTGAGTACTTTTCGAGTACCTACTAGTACGTACGTACGACTTATATACTCGTCAAATATTAGCATGACATATATATTTTGTTATGTATGGACCATTTAACCAGAAGTAATATATTTATTTTTTTGCCTGAAATGGAACAAAGGAACACATAGAATGAACAAAACGAAATGCGTTCCAAATTCAAACCATTCACTTCGAATACATTTAAAATATAGTTCAAGGAACCAAATTAATCCATCAAAAGAATAAATAAGATTATCTTCATGTTGTCTTTGTGTTTTGGTTACTAGACGTGTTACAAGAAATTAATTGTGAGTTGCGTGAGACCAAAATTTTACTATAAAAACGTCATTGTTTTGATAAAAAATGACACGGCTAAGAATTATCTGATAATAAGCGTGGGCGGGGTAACAACAAAAGAAAAATTGGTTAACACCAAACCAACACAATACGGGTTGAAGTTTTGATTCGGGTGTAAAATTGAGGTTTTCTAACATTCTTTTGTTCGATCTTTTTTAGCCTGTTTTGAATGGACACTATATGTTTAACAGACAATGGTTAATTGCTGTGTTGATGTTTTTCAAACATGAATTTAGCGAACAATTTTGGCGCCAGCAAGGTGTCATTAATTCAACCTTTTTTGCCAGACACGAATCTCCACTTGAACTTAAATATCTCATCTAGAGACTGCATTTAGGAACTTTATCTTGCTAATGATGTTTAACGACGCAGCCTCGCTGTGTTATCACTAGCTGTCGCCTACGGTAGCTATTCAACACTGATCACCCGCTCAAGGATTTTACACTGTATGCCTTTCATGTAAATGCGCTATTCCCTTATATAGACGCATGTAGCAAAATAGTAGTAGCATTTTCTCATCGGCCGTCCCTTTGTCGCCTCTGATATCTCAAAAGTAAATTAATTGACGGATTGCGGTAGCTGTATCGATTACTCTTTTTTCTGGCATTCATTGGCTTTTGTCACTAATTTTATCTCACTGATACAAGGAGGACGGACTATTTTAAGTAGATTATGAATTATCCGTTCGATCACGCTTGATTTATGGTCTGTTAGATCAACCCTAAGGCGCTGATATCTTGTTAATAAACTGTGTACTGTTACTGTAATTGAATTTGGGCTACGAGAACAAAAGACGGCAACACGGTTGTCGGCCGTATTAACGCCCTACTATAAATCCAGGAGATCCGTCGCCATGGGCCTAATTACTCTGGATAGGGGGTGATATACTGTCTACTTAGGAGCCGTGATGTATGACCATACTCAAAGGAATCGACGCCGAAAGCCTCGGGCGCGGACTATATACCTACCAGGATTATAATTATGCACGTTTAGGATAATGCCCATCAACGAAACATACCGCGGAAGCTTGAGGAACGAATTTCTTCGTGGTTCAATACGTGTATTTTATGTAGTTTATGTAGGGGTCATGTTAACATGACCTCTTCATAAATAAGGTGGACAAAAAATTACATACAAGTCTGTACAGTTCATTCATAAAACATAAGTACCATTAAGCGACAAGCAGGCTTTAAGGCTGTTTTTATCGACGTCGAATGAGATATCCAGATTGAATAGGTGAACAATAAGATCTAGATTAGTTATGCGTATTGTGTCGCCAACGGTTTACTCCTTTGTATATGAACGGTGAATAATCCCAGTGAAATTTTTAATCATTGATTCATGCGATGTGGTCAAATAGGTCTTCTACGTTCTATTTTTATTGTTTGTGACTCCTGTGGTGTAATAGCTTATATTTAATAAAAATATTATATTTTACGCAAAAATGATCCTTAATAATAACCAGTATGGTGAAACAAGTAAAAACAGTGTTGGCTCTCATCTCTGATATCGTCGGTTTGAACACTGGCTTGTACAGTAAGGGAAACATCGTGAGAAAACTGGTATGCAGGCTTATTTATTTATTTACCAGCAAGATTACCTATCAGTCTAAGAAAAAAATTTATCAAATAAACGTATGCAACCTGAGGGCAAGTATCATATACGTCATTGGATTATTATTATTATTGTGATCTAGCGGCTTATACAGGCTTTTTATGAATTGGTTATAGTAGTTTTTGAGTTTGTTTAATAATAATGAAATTGTCAATCTTCAAAAATCGGTTAATTATTTTAATGAATCGCTAGTATTATTTCATAACTATTTACGTAGTGTTAATTGTATAGTCCAGTCGCTTATAACACAGCATTCGCGTTAAGCATTACGACGTAAAATTCAGCCTACAATAGGCTGATAAGATCAAAACTTGGGCTTCAGTTGACAAATTGTTTGCATACAAAATGTTTACAAAACACGTCATTCTGAATATTAATGCTTTGTACTGTGAAATTGATTCTTGGATTTTTATTAGAAGGGTGTGAGAAATTACACGGTGGCTGATTCTTATCTGGAAACAAACATTGTTACAATTGAATATTCTGTAGTGACAATAGTATAAAAGATGTGTAAAGTCGTGGTTGTTTTGCCTGTTTACTAGATTTTTTGCTACCATTAAAAATAAGATCATCTTTGTCAAACGTTGTTCGCCTATTGAACTAGAATTCCTGGCGAAACAATACTTTATTTATTTATTAAAGTACACCACATCATTATTTACCTACGTATATATATGAATTTATAATATAATGCATTTTGTACAGTATATGTTAAAAGCTATTTCATTTCTGTTCTAAAAGAGATAACAATTATGGTGAACATAAATTTTACTAAAAATACAATAAACTGTAATGACTTAGGTACATAACGGGAATCAATTACTACAAATAAGAGATATTGGGATGGCTAAAATACTAGTGTAGTTTTTATAATAGTTTCAATTAAAAAGTAAAAGTAAATACATATTTATTTTCCTGAAAATTTATACAACTATCTTTGTATATTAAATTATAGTAATAGGTCTTTGATAAATTTTCCTGAATTGAATTCAAGAATAGTTTAATCCGCAATTAATAATTTTCTTTTGAGAGGGTTAAACTGCCAGTCCAATAATAAAAGAAAATAACACAGTTCAACAATTATTATATTGAGTAAATGTTTACATTTAATAGTAAGGCGATGAAGCCTTTCTCTCCATCCTAATTTCCCCTAAAGTCACGATACCTAATATATAATATAAAATCCGTCCCGGGCAGATGTTAAATGATTTCGGGTAAGCAAGGTGTCAACGCTCAGGTGGTGAGGCACAAGCCATCAACTTGTCTCGACACGGTGTACAGACGCGACAAACATCACAACTTTTAATACATATTATAATTGTTAAAGATTTTAAACTCTTGTAGCCACCGTTTTATTATATAGACAAAAATATATACATTTTATAGTCAGTATATTTATTCATAACTGCGTTGATGAAATCAAAACAGTGGTAAAAATTATTTATTTGAATAACTAAGAGGCTAACTAAGGGTGCTTGATAATTCAAGTGAATTTTTTTTAAAGCTGCATTTTCATATTGCTAATTCTAATAGCATATATAGACAATTTAATTACAAAAAACATATCATAGAGAAAAGGCAAATCAATCTGTAATCATTTATTTGAAGAATTAATAATTTAATTTAATTGTTATAAGATCAGTTTTCACAAAATTCAGTATTGGTAATAAATTTGGTTCATATAAATACAATTTTATATAACTAATTAAATTCTAAAAAAGTATAACTGTCTCCCTTTCATTTTTAAATATCTTTTTAAAATACGGAAACTGCGGCTTACGAGATTTACATCGAAACATTAATTTTTATTTACAAAAAATTAAAATTTTCCTACTGAAGTGTCCTTCGAGACATTTTTGTACATGTACATGTATGTTTTGTTAAAGTGGGTCAATCCGAACTCATCGATTAAATTCCGGGTGTTTTTGGCAATTATTTTATAACATTTTATATTCCGTATTTTATTATCTTTAATTGCTTTCTGATGTGCCGACAATATTCAATAGCCCTTTCTCTTGTAAGAATAATACATAAATTACGGTAGCTAATATTAATCTTCACCTGTATTATCATACTTATATTATTGCTTGATAATTGCTAAGACGATGTCTACGTTAGGAAATAGGAAATTCGAAATCGCACATAGGGAAAACTGATAAAGTAGTTAGCCAGTAGTGGTAATATTTTTCAAAGCTTGAAATTCACTGATCACCAGAAGGGAGGACTATCAGGAAAATCTTAAATGGATCAGCAATTTTTTATTCATATTTTTTAACGATTATTGGAATATTTTGTACTCAGACAAAACGTACCCCTTTCGCTCCTTGGAATATAAGGATTTGATTTCTATTTCATTGTTATAATTATTATTAATTTTAATATACGTCGCTCTTAATTTGTAAAATAAATAGTCTAGCTTCCCTCAAGATTTTCGTCGACCGCTACGCTAAGAACGCGTTGATATCTTTAATATGATCAATAAAATTGTTTGCCTCATCTTACTACTATCGTATTTAAGTACTCTCATTAACTTTAATAAAAATCAATAACATAAACGTTACTTAAGATAAAAATCATTTCAATTGAACCGCGTAACATTTTTTTTTATTTTAGTAAAGAAATTTCACAAATATACACGTTTCATTGAAGCGTAGTAAAGTTTAGAATGCCACTATAAGTATTTTGGTTGACTAAGAGATCCTTTAAAACCTTTTTAGGCTCAATGTATGAAGTTAAATAATGCACTTATAAAAGGTGCATTAATATAAATAAAATATATCAAACTCGTGCGATGGGCAGATGACAAAATCAAAAGTTTGCGTAACAATAAACGAAAGGTGTGTATTTAAATAGAATATTGAATCAAACGGATGCTTCACGGTCAAACGAATATGCGAAAGGATTTGCGCAAAAACTATTTTTGAACCCTTTACGCAACCCGAAACTTTCTTACATTTTGAAAATGGCACATGCTACTCCAGGTGCGATTACACATTGATAGGTTATGATTGATTTTGGTTTGAAAGTACCCTTAAAATTATTGTAAGTTTAAAGCAATAATCATTTTTATACAGATGGCCTGTAGTACAGTGAGAACAGCCTTGCGATGCTGTAACTCACTTTTCGAACTCTCACAGCGGTTTTCGCAGCGGCGGTCGCGCTCAAATCAGTTGTGAATCAGTATTTTACGATTTGGCATTCTGATAAACAATAAACTACAATCCCTCCTTATCCCTTAACCATAACCGTTGTGAGAGTTCGAAAAGTGAGTTACAGAATCGCAAGGCAGTACTCTGTTACCTACCATTTATAAAAACCAAATAACGTTAATCACGCTATTATAACTACTGTTTAGTACCTCTCCAAAATGTATTCACTATTAAAAGATACATGATATTTCAGTTAAACCAGTGCAATTAAAACGATACATTTCTTATGATTAATATATGTGTATGTTAGTTAGAAATAAATCTAAAACACGCAAGCCTCAAAAGTACAAAAAAATATGACATTACAAATTTTACACACACCCAATTCTATTAGTACATAGAAATTATGAACTAACAAAGAAAAAAAACACAGGCAAACAGTAAAAACTAAAATGAAATCGGAACTTAAGCTTCATTAAGAGCGTAATAAACAAAATTACGATTAGTAGGAAGATTGTTGTATAATATATCAATAATGTTTGTAATTACATGGTACGCTATAGCCTATCATAGGAGCATTAAACGTAGCTGATATGAAAGCAGTAGGTAGGTTCGTATAAAAGATTTATTGCTAGTATTAAATGAATAAACCAAATCAATGAAGTCACATCGTCACATCGGTTTAGGGTAACTCGAAACAGTCTAAATGAGCCTTGTACGTTTGCAATGGACTACGCTAGTGTAGACTAATGCAAAGTTTTCTAAGAAAACCTTCTTGAACTGTCTCAATGGTATTTATGTGCTGTTTTAATGTTGTATTTTTAACTGGTTTTTTGAAAATATATTCTTAAGTTTTACAATTATTAATTCTAAATAGTTGATTTAGTTTTTCTGTAAGTCATTTAATTAATCTTGTTTTTATTATAGTAACTTAATAACATTAGAGCAGAGTATTTAGTTAATATTTAAAACACAGATATATAGTAATATATTAATTAATAAAAGCGTAATATGCGTAGCGCATGCTGTGAAGAAAAAAGTTTTTATTATATATTAAATCCTAATTAATGAATAAATAATCCAATTAAATACAGCTATTAAAAGTTATAATTACAGGTTTAATTAACTATACGAGTTGCTACATTACATAAATAACACCAAACAATGAGCGGTCAAAACATTTTTTTATACTTACTGCCCATAAATATTAAGAAATACTGAATGACGAGTAGAAATATTTTAGTTCGAGACATTAACATTGGTGTTAACGATCGCTTCTTTATAAAACTTTTGTATTCGGACATAAATCTCTAAACTGCAGTTAGAATAAGATATAAATAAAATAGCTTTTTATAGCACTGTTAATATAATATTCTAATACATTAAGGTTTCATAGATAAGATTCGTCTAGTTGTTATCTAAAGGGCTTAGAATTTATCTCTTGTGGTTAATGCGTTAATGTCATTTCTCTGTTTAGCAGGATAGAACTAATGCAATCTTGCAAAAAATCTTTACAAGACAGAATTAATTATTAGAATGCAATTTATAAGTAGTTTTGCGTATGAGCTTGTTTTTATCCAAGTTCTATTATGCTAATTTAAAATATATTTTTTATATATCTGACGCTTTTTACACTATATAGAATTTATCCCATATGTTCAGTCCAGTAGTATTTGGTAAACTTGTAACGAATTCAATTCAAACATATCTCCACATATAAATCTTTCCTGTTCATAAAACTCTTAAAAATTTTAACATTTGCGTAAATATTCGCCCGGTCCATAGGTTTTATTAAGTTGTTAGCACTACTCCAGTAATGTCATATTAATCGAGATTTTTATAAGATCATAAGTGAAGTTTAAATTATAGTATAGATAAAGTTCACAAGTTCACTCCTTCAGACTATTACCACATGCGACTTGATCAGTTACTATTAGATTAACAAATGATCATGAAACAGATATAGAAATCTGAGTCCCAGATCTAAAAAGGTTGTAGCGCCACTGATAATTTTTTTTATAGATTTTTGAGTTAGTTACAAATTTTTAGATATTTTATGAATTGTCTTTATTTACATTTTCAAATCTAGGGTGCAGAATGGAGTTTTAATCGCCAACTTTATTCTTTTGAAGAAGAGAAGAAGAAGAGTCAGACATTTTTGTGTAAATAGAGGCCCTGATTTAACCCTCTAGATTTTTGCTGAATTTTTGTGTTGGTTTTTACAAATCCTAAAATTACATATATAAATTTTAAACAATCAAACTTTATCAGTAGATAAAATATTTAAAATAACGATTTCAAAGTGTTAAAAATTCGATAAAGTATACTCTATGCCTCTCTTAAGTGGCCGATAAGGTTAAAAGTTATTTTTTTAATTAACACATAAAGGTAAGATATCTTAATCTCCATGGCGCCAATTCTTGAAAGAGCTTACCCTTTGATAACGTCTCGACATCTTTATCAAGTATAACCGGAGGGCATTCCTATAGAACGGGATATATGCAAAAAATTCATTGGTTCCCTTAATTAATGGTTTTGGAGATTTTAGTAGACCACCCTGGAAATGAAAAAAAAACCCCCTTGTTTATTCCCTATTTCATCTAAAAGTTGGTCAAGGTACTCATAAATTAAGTCTAAAAAAGAGGGAAGAAGACATAGTCCTAAATTGTGTTTTATTTGAATAATTATAACAACTGAATCCGTTTAAGAACAGGTTCAATTCCCGGCCAAATGTGTACTGTTTTCAGAAATCTAAACTTTTTTCAAAAATGTCAAAAACAGCTGTTAAATTTTGTATAGTATTTTCATTAAGTTTAAGCGAAAATATCACTTTTACAAAGAACGTATACCGTAGTACAAAATGTTTTTTAAATATCTAATACACTCTAGCGCACTGAAAATACAGTTAAATATAGTAAATAAATCTTATACAACGTAATGTAAGCTTTTCAATACTGTTATTTGAATTTTATATTTTAAGTTAGCGGCATAATCCATGACATACGTGGGAATACGTTCCTACGGCTGCAGCCACTTGGGATATAAATCACTGTATAACAAGTGGAGATTTATACCACTTGTTGTAATTATGTACGAATGAATATTCTGTTCTTATTTTGAATAAATTTCAATGTTATTTAGGGTGTACTACATTATAACTAAGTGATGTTGTAAGGATTAGTATTTAATCATTGCTAAAACGATCAATTACAAATAAAAAACTAAACTAATTGCCTCATGTTAGTCTTCTTAAATAAGCCTTTGTGTCTTGTTAAATAATTATTTTCGATGAAGCCTCTTCAGGTTATATGTAAAATACTAATATTAATTCAAAAAAATATTCAGCTGTATACAGTAGTATGTAATACAATACAATTTGCTTTTATAAACTTCGATCCTATTGCTACAAGGTACAAAATATATTAGAACAAAGCAATCATTAAATTATATAAATGTGTCACTGATAGTTATATTCTCGTTTCCTTTTTGGATAACTTACACTTATACTTTTTTTATGTAAAAAACGGGCAGGAGGCTCGCAAGGGTGTTTCCGGCTTATGTATAAAATAATATATATATCATTTTATTCATTAAAATATAACAAAACATTAAAACACTAAAAATATAATTATCGTATATTTTACAATGCTTTTCTTTTCAAGTTAGTAAAGTTTTAAAGGTATAAGAACTTTACGCGTTGCAAATCATGTATGGACAGCAGGTGACCAATTCTTGTGAGAAAGAGTTGTGGCCATATTTCACACAAACGGCTCAGATATTAGACCAATTATAGAAAGGCAATAAGACGATGTCTAAAACTGAGCCCCAAGCCAAAAGGGCCACTGTTTAGGCCATATTTTTGATACGTTATGAAAAATCGCTATCCATACGATCTTGTGATTTATGATTCGAAGCGATCTAAGCCAGTTGTTAGTATGCAGATAAAACATGGATTTCGGCTTAATTAAATTAGTTACGATGTTATTTATAGATTATAAATACAATTTCTTATAATAAGTATTACTTTATTATCCATTTCCATAAGTTCTTTGAACAATTGCAGGAAGAATTATGATTGGTTATTTTCTAGCAAAAATTTTTTTCAATCGATAGTACGATTTTATAATCGGTAGATGTACCGGTGATCCCAAAGTTGGTGCTTTCCTTGTTCAAAAAATAAGTATCAATACATTAAAGGTACACTGACGACAGATTCAGAAATCTGAGGCCAAGACCTAAAGAGGTTGTAGCGCCACTGATTTTTTTTTTGTGTGTAAGAAATAAAAAATTAAACTAATTATTCGAAATAATTTGAGTCAATATGTATTTGGTTGATCTATCTATCATCTTATTGGGGCGTTTACCAGTCGCCTACGTATATCGTATATATTAAACCCAAATTAGCAAGTAGGATTTCAAAAAAGGAAAACCAATTTCGTTATTTCGCAAAGGAGATGACGTTGTGAACCGCCGTCGGCTGCCGCCCAGGAAGCGCGAGTCAACGCGAATAAGAAATAAATTCCCTGGCAAGCGTAACAAAGGTAAAGAAAAAGGAAGCGTTTTGGCCCCAGGCTGTAGCGTACTGAATATTCTCCTGTACTTTACAGAAATGTCGGGTGTAATAATAAATAAACAACGATTTGCTTTCTCATACTATTGCACAGTCCAAAGGAAAAGTGCCAAACATTTCAGATATATTTTAAACACAGGTGAATCTATAACTATACGTAGTTGGTCCCAAAGTTCTGTTATAAATAATGATAAAAACAAAAGTACTTATCAGTTATTATTCAGTGATATATCAAATTATAGTACATTAATTAAGGAATAGAAATAGCATAAAATTATTCGAAATGACCTCCCTTATTTTTAATACAGGCCCTTAAGCGCCGCGGCCAGTCGTCTATCGCAGTAGGTACGCACCATATTCATGTCGATTTCAGTGACTGATTTATTTAAATATGACGTCAGACTCACCAAATTTTTCCACCAGACCTTCCTGTCTAAGACATGCCAAATTTTATAGTCCAAAGGATCCAGGTCCGGACTGGAGGAAGGCCAATCCACATGTCTAATTAAGGCTAGGTTCTTAAAACGGCAATGCACTAACGTTCTGGCATTGAGAGTGTCCATATCACTTAACATCAGGTGAGCCTCCTGTCCGTTTTCCCACTGTTCCAAACCTACGATCTCTGTGTTTTACGCTATATGACTTCACGAAGCCACGGAGGCTTAAAATCATATGACAGCAGACATCAACTACAACTTAAACGCATTTTAGAACTTTTGTAAATAAAAAGCCGCAAAATTAAAAGTCTTTTAACAAGGTGGATTTTTTACACATCCCAATTAACTAATATTGGTTAGTTATAAATCAGTTTGAAGGAGGCGATGTTCAGTGACTACGCCAAAGGTGGAAGCGATTTGTCTTACATCAACTGATAAAATCGGTACACACTCTATCACGAATCTATTGGCTTTGGAGTGACCACAGACATATAATGAAGCCGAGTCTTAAATATCTTGTTTCCTTATTCAAATTTTATTAATACTGTGCTTTCCAACGTTATATATCTATGGCCATAGGTCAGAATATGATTAATGCAATTTCATTACTTTACAGGACAAGCAATTAAATTATTAAGAAATCTTGAAGGCGCTATTAAAATATGAAACACTCGATATATGAATGAATGTACTTATTATTGCCTGATCTATGACCATAATTATATACATCGGAATGATCATATAATGTACATTTTGTTATGTTTACAGGAAAATATATTAATTATTTAAATCATATTACATCTCATACATCATGAGATGTAATATGATGATGTGGTCATGTACACACGTTTTAAATACAAAAATTTCAAATCAATAAAAATGCACAAACACATTGTAAATCTAAAAAAAACAAACTCAAATCCACAAACAATATCATCAGAATCGGTTCAGCCCTTTAAGAAGTGTTATAACATAGAAGATTTATAGGTACATAAAAACATTTTGGTTATTTTTAACGAACAAGCAACCTCAACCGAACAACACATACGAAGTTGTGATTTTGATTCTGATCATTATGCTGAGTCGCGAATCAAATCAAATCGCGAAGTTGTTCATATTGCTATTTAGATAGCTACTATAACATATGTTATGTATGTAAAATATCCAACTAATGACATAGAAAGAATATATTTAATTACTACGCACTTATTAAGTCGTTTAAGGCATGATTTTTGGGCTGTATATATATCTGTGTGTTTCTAGCTCTTAAGAGGAATTATAAGCAGTGGTATTATTCTGTATATACGATAAAGACGCTCTCTACCACGTTTTTTTACATATGTAGACAATGTACGCATACCTTGTATTAGTTCAGATAAAACAAGATAAGCTAAGCATCATTGTGAGGACAATACAAGGCAAGCACACGTTTTTATGTTCATTCATTCTATACGGAGGTGTTAAATTGTTTCCAAGATTAAAATCAACGATACAATATGGACGTCTTGCTTTACTTTTTATAACTCTTTCTCTGTGAGACAGCTGTATTTACGTAGTGCTCAGTTGCATACGTATCTTGGCGGTAGTCCTGGGTTCAATTTCTGGTGTAACGACAATGTTTTGCACTTCGGTATGTTCAATTAAAGTGACCAAAATTATCATATTTCTTACATTACAGTCAAAGTTTTTCAACCTCAATTAGTTAATAGTTTCATCAGATTTGAAGGAAGACAGTATAAAGCATGTTATTCTTTATTTTTTAAATTACTAATTACCATCGTTGCCAACTTAACAAAAAAATATCAGGCATTAAAGAAAAACACGGGATCTTCATTAAATAATTAATCATATATAATTTACTGTTACTAAAACCTGTAGTTATAAGGAAGTTGAAATTATACATTGCATCGTAATTCTTTTGGCTCCGTTGACATACAATATGTTTTAAGTCGCTATGAATTCAGTCTGGGTGGTAAATGGTTTTTAATCTTAATTTTAGGTAGTACTTTAATTAGTCTTTGCTACATAGAAGTTCTGGGTTCCATTCTCGGTCAGTGTGGCAGGCACAGAAGACTGACATAACCATCTAAATAAATGTAACACTATTGTAGGTGTTTATCAATTTTATTCCTCATAGAAAAACTTCACAAATAACATTATAGGTTCAAGTTCAAGTTAAACGATAGTCACAGAGATCTAACAATTCTACGAGAATATATTAACTTAAAAAATGCTCACTCAATATATCTTAGTTAAGAGGGGAGTACAACACATAAACACAAGTAAAAAAGTCTGATCTTCAATTAAATAATTAAATTCATGTATTCACGAATCCGAATTTCACCGTTAGTTGACGCCAGCGGGTACAAAATAATGTAACCAAATGTACACCAGTATTTCAGCATAATTGTATTGTATCTTAATAACAACTTTAATGCCGAAATCTACAACCAAAAACAGCTTCACAACGGAAGCTCACAAATGAAACATTGTATGAAATATTAGGAAGTAGAGAAATAATATTTTCGTTTCCTGTTTGGTAAGTGAAATTTTATGTTTTTGCATCCGTGGGAGTAGCTACCTGAACCCCGCTGCGCAGTAATTTCTTATAAATCGACATTGAGTGAGACATCCAGTATTTTCCCGCTGCGGGGGAGGGGGAAGGGGACGATAACAATGACACAATAGTGCACTGATCTAGATTAGTGACGCGCATTGTGTCGCCAAAGGGTTGAATGCTTTGTGCTCACAAACGATGCGGCTGTGCATAATGCGAATAACCCGCAAACATCTCGATATTCAATTCGCATGGATTCTATGAATTTCTAAAGAAAATAAATATAACTTTTGACAGCGGTCCATGAATCGATATTATCTTTGTCATATTGAATTCGAAGTAATTCTGATATGTTTTTACCCGAGTATCACAAGCTTAATATGCTTTTTCCAGTGCACATACAAATATAATAATTCTGATTCATTTATAATTTCACATATTTAACTCAGGGTACCCTTCACCAGGCAATTTGTACAGCATACAACACTGGAACAGTAGTATTCTTTAATTTAATATATATTATATAAAATTGAATCGCAAAAACGGGTATGTTGCTCAGCACAAAACTCGAAGACGGCTGGAACAAATCGAATTACTATTTTTTTGTGTATGAAGATAAATTAAAAAAAAATAGTCTTATTTAGTACTTAGGTTTTTATTCCGGTTAAACGAAGAGTCTCTTAAATAGTTGAATTTTTCATATGTTACCAACATGTAGCTACTAAAAAGGTAGGCTAAGTAAAACAAACTATTAATGCGAAAAGAAGTTCACTTGGGCATCTAGTATGAAAAAAAAATGTCTACAGAATTTAATACTTAGGCCGATATAAGTACCAAATTTTAATATGTCAAAACAATAATATTTTAGTCATTTAAATCTCTTAAAGCAAACTGTAATTAATTTTTAATTACACTTGAAAGTAGTAATCATACTTTTAACTAAATTAAAGCTTGTGACGTGACGTGAAAAATATTAATCTACGTTTGAAATATTGTAATAGTTCATAATGAATAAGTTTTTATTAATATTAGACAACCTTCAATTAAGCAATTTTATCCAGCTTAAGGGATGTTATAATTATTGAGTAAAGGGTAAAAGGTTTTTAAGAAAGGGTTGCTGGAGTCTCTGAATACTGAGGCCAACTTTATTTCATATTTGCTTTACGCTTAGGATTTATTCTGGTTAATTCGATTGTTTCATACTTAAAGTTATTTAAATGATTTTCTCCACTAGAATGCCACATTGTAGCTCAATAACAAAGGTTATATTATTCCCAAAATATAAAAAAAAACTTTTGTACGAAGCCGAGATTGCTAGTGTTATATATTCCACTAAATATACTATCAACGAGAAGTTGATATTACAGATATATATTATTATAATTCAAATTGGTAGTTCCTAAAAGTATTTTCATTTTTGTCTCGATTTGTCGTTTGGCTCGAAGAGTAAGTAAGATAAGCGCGTTCAGCTAAACAAAAAATCTAAATCTTATAATATTAAGTAGTATGTATTTGTGACCATAATGTATGTTGAACAACCTATCGTCCAGTATTCTAATAGAGACGTCAAAATATTTTACGGCTATAAATGTTAACACTTTTGTCAAACGAGATCACCCACACTTAACACAATAGAGCCCGATTCCTTAACTTTTATGCCGCTTAGAACATTTACATGTCCCATAAAATATAAATATGACCGCTAAATGCAATAAAACATCCATTCATAGTTTCAAATGTAAAAAATATACCCTAATTTCGTAAAAATCTTCTAAGAGATTTTTTATATCATAGTTTATGGTCGTTTAAAAAATCTTCCCTTAAGGGTTGACAAAATCTTAACATTTGAGGACACATTAGGCATCTTAATTGGTAATGTTGACAATTGTGGGATACGATTTACAATCGTAGTTTTGTCGGTTCACAAAGTTAAACCATTCATCACATTGACACTTTTATCGAGAGTTACAGTTCTATTAAACGTGAGCTTTAGCGGCTGATTTAAATTTCGTTATAGATAAATTTACCATAAATACATTCTTATCGCATATGAATACTAAACAAACCTTTTTATACATTACATTAAGTGAAGATACTAAAAGCAGAACAAATAAAGTAGCTTTTTCATATTTTGAGCAAAAAAGCGGAAGAGGATGCCTCCAATATTAGTTTTATATCTGACAGAAAAAAGCCTGACACTTGAGAACGATTGACGATCGGAATAATAATAATGGGAACCCTTTGAGAATTATTTACGAACCCTTTCGACGAGCTGCGCACCTGATGCGGAAGGGATTCGCGTATTTCGTGAGAAAATAGATTTCCATTGCACGTACATTTGATACTTTACTGCATTGAGATTTTAAGTGTTTTAAAACCTTTATAAAATTACTTAAGACTTAAAAATGATACAGATAAAGACGGCATTCATTAAAGCCGGACTTCCAGTTTCAAAATCTGTTGTCAGCAAAATTTTGTTTTGAGTATATTATATATAATATATATGTAGTAATTTTGTTTGTGTCCTTATTAAATAAATTCTACTATTATTACTATAGTATGTGTATATATATGTATGTATTTTGTGTGTGTGTGTGTATATTTTGTAACTTTTTGTAAATTTTATTTTGTAAATTTTTCAAGGAATAAATGAGGCTTAATTATTATTATTATTGTTATTATTAGTATTAAGCGACCAACTGGCTTATTTTCGTACATAAAATACTTACATTTTGATAAGTAATGTGATTTCTTATAAACAAAAATAAGGTTTGATAAGGAGCATTGTATAATTGCAGCACCTTACAAAGATTTTGTAAAACAAATAACACGGGGTTTAAAAAGTATGGCAGGGAGTTTATTCCCAGTTCTTTTTATCAGTTCTCAGTGTTTTACTAAATATAATGAACGTATATTTCCTTGGAAACAAATGCAAAAATATAAAATCAAATTATAATACCTTATAGATTGTTAAACCTACATTTACGATTACAATTTAAGATGTTATCTGTATATAAATGGGACTATATCTTATCGTTTCATAAAAGCCCTCTCAGCGTACATTCCTTAAAATTTAAATACGAAATATCTTAATTAAAGTTTATAGGAACGCACTCGATTGCACACGAAGAAACGGTCACGTACTGAATATTACTGATAAGAATATCTTGATAAGACTATTATAGACTTTATAGCTTTGGAATAAGGGTTTTTTTATTATCTCAGTATCGCTACACCCGCATACTACCTTACTATACGGCTACGCATCATAGCATAGATAGTGTTATCTGAAATACACTTGACTCTTAATGTATCTAAGCTAGACTTAAGTTCTTCCCAGACAAAGCATACCTATAATATACGAGTATAAGATCGTGTGCATTTCGATTAATATTTAAGTATCTTCGAACTATTGAATCTCGCTCGCGGATTTGGAGGACGTTTTTCGTCAATAAATATATTGTGTTATACTGTGGGATATTTTAACATACTAATAAACAAATCGATTAGGTTGTTTTTGAGTATTAGTTTTAAATAAACAAAATTATTCCTCTTTTTAATATTAGTATAAATACTAAATAAACAGCTTTGCGATAATTTATTATAAGTTAATGTAAAGCCACAATCTCTGCTCACGTGTCGCTATTTCATGAAAATCTATAACAATATAGTTTTTGAAGTTATACTTCTTTAGGCGCGTTATGAAAAATTTATGAGAGTGAAATTTTACGATGCGCGCGCACCGTGACACAAAATTCAGTATGGGCGCCGAGCGTGCGCGAGCGAGATGGGAATAAGACGTATGACCATAATGACATTTGTAGTACCTTTTAAACAAAGACCTATTGTTACTTAGTTAAAAGGTTATGAAACATACCTAGTTATTAAATTAAATTAATAATATAATAAATAATAATTGTTATTAATATTAATTAATAATTGAATAATATACTAAATATTAAATATTGTTAAATTATTAACGCTAAATATTATTATTAATTATTTAATATTTCAAAAAAAATAAAGAAAGCCAAAGAAGTATAACTTCTTACGCGCGTACATAAGTACACGCAGCATTTTTTTTTTATAGATTAAACAAAAATGAGGCTAGATGCGAGACTCTCAACTAAGGTTGTACGTTCCAAACCGGGCTGGGCACCAATGCAATTTACCACATACGTAGTTAATAAATGTTTGTAGAGTGATGGATAACATCTGGAAATCAGGTCATCATGTGATGATAGCCATACGTGCTACAGCACCAATTAATAATAATAATAGCCTTTATTCAGATACATTTACATTGAAACAAATTTCCTTTTTAATCCTCTTCTAGTGGATCTGTGTGCCCTGTTTTGGCAAAGGCCTCCTCCAAATCTCGGCATTCCTCTCTGCACTCTGCCACTATCTGCCATGTACCACCTGCTGTTTCTTTAATGTGGTCTAGCCAGAGAGTTGTCTCCCTCTTTTACCTTGGGTACCAGTTTATAAATAAAGCGTTTAAATTATAAATAAAGCGTAAACAACAAGCTTGCAGCATTAATATACGTCTAATTATTATTATTAACATTTTAATAACAAAAGAAAAATCGGCTGTTAAGTTTATTTACTTTTATGTATTATTTTTACTACAAATTTGAATGTTTTATTCAACATCAGTTAATTAGGATTTTATAAAGTGCACTAGGCAATTCCCAGTAAATAATTAGTTTAAATTACCTGAAAGTACCTACTAAGAAAAAATAATGAATTCGTATAAGATTTTTACTTTTATTTAAAAAGCTTCGATTGTATAATATCTGAATGCTGGAGAGAAATTTAAATAAAATACATAAAATATTCCAATTTCCCATGCCTAAAAAACCGACAGATAACTATGTGATTTAAAATAATGATTTTGTCACCCTCATAATGCGACTAATGTCACGGAAGCCGAGTGCTCGATAATTTGACTGCTGTCATAACAGCGGATACTGGCCATTTAAGCTTATTTCACCTAATTGAATCCTAGAGTATTAAAGCCCTCTAACCCATAATCCCTTTTATGAGGTTCCGACACTTTGGGCACTCAACTGTCTCCTTAACTATTGTGTTTTTTATCTAAGAATCTGATCCAGAAATTAATAGTTTTTAACGTTCTTCAACTTAATTTTTTGTATGAAATTATACATTGCTCAGCTGTTAAATTTTGTATTAAGATCTTTTATCGAATATGTTTGGTTTCATCATATAGTCGTATTATTGATATTTTTACTAAGTATCAATAAATAAATATTTTTGGAATGGAATCTCGCTATTGACCTGAAGGACTTTGACAGGTCAGCTCGGGCTATTTTGATGAGCAAACATTGGCCGGACTGGGGAAATTCATCATAATGATATTTCAAATTTTTTAAGTGATCGCATCGTATAGTCACTTATAATTTCAGAAACGCGATTGTTGTTGTTGATGTTTCGTTGTTTGTTTTATACGATATGTAGGTATTGATAAATATCTAGCTTTGTGGACTCAATTCCCGGACTTCGACGACCATTTGGTCCAAGCCTAGCTCCTTCCAAAGCTAGGCTAGGCCAATCAACGAGATCGAATTTTTAACTAACGCTTTCTCAAATAAACCGAGACTATTTATTAAATAAAACAATATGAATATTCATATCCACGGAACACCAACAGAGTATATTGGCGTATCGCAATTAAAATTTACGACGTTCAGATAAAAGTTAAAGTTGCAATATTTGTGTATTAACGTGTTCTATCAAAGATATAAAAACGATCTAATGGAGTATAAAAACCAATGTCGGTTTACCTTTGATGATATTTAATAAAACTCAAGTACCCGCATGTGGTTAAATAATTTCTAATCTAACTAGTTGAAGCTGAATAGCAACGTTAAATATCGAGAAACCGACAATTTTAAAGCATAAAAAGCTTTAAAGGAAATAGAAAAAAATGTTGCAAACTGAGATAAGTGTTAAGTATTTGATGTTGTTCGTGCGGAAATCGTTCTCGAATTGCATCAAAAAGCGCTATCCGATTTTTTTGCAAGAACATTTTGCTTAAAATATTATAACTAGCTTCCGAAATTTGTATCAGATATCAATATTTAATGGCTATCGTAAGACGATACTTTATGAATTTGCGGTCAAGTGAATCTTTTAGTAGTAATCAAAAATTATAATTGCAAGTATTTGTTCATGGCAGCTGCTAACATTCTTAGAAACAATTCATTCAACAGATTCACATAATGATGTTAGGTTTAAGAAGCAAATGGCTTATGTTTTTTTCACCAACTTACAAAATCGAGTAAGAAAATAGGTTTTTTATCATATTTCTAACAACATTTAGTTTCTAAAGAGAGAAACAAAAGATAAAAAAAATATACTTGAATTGCAAGAAACAATAATAATTTAAACAAACCAAAATACCTTTCAGCATTTTAAGAAAAAAGAACCTTGATCGTGCACGATTAGTCGTGTATTCACAAGTTAGTAAGTCCCATAAATTAAATTATTAGAATTAAAACATTTTACGTTCTCATACTCTAGGACATTTGATATAATGTAAAACCTTTGTACTATGTTGTAAGATCTCACCCGCATCTCAGAGCTGCCGGCGAAGGAAGCCGATATCCGACAATTATTTATGTTAGCAGGCCTGCTTCAATAAAGTTGCATCAATTGTTTGCACTAACTAGAACAGGCAACTACAAGCTATATACAGCGAACTGTGCGATTTCTCATACAAAAGAGTTCAACGCGAGCGCCGCTGCTTTTTTTTTATTCGTATTGAGCAAAGATTTATTAGTATCACAGTTAAGTATATATAAATTGTATCAATGAAAACTTTATTGAAATATTTTATATTACTTTTGTTGAACTGGTTTTCTAGAGCATTCTATCAAAATGACAAGTTAGTAAAACCCAAATCTAAAATAGAATTTACGAAATTATTAATTAAAAATTTGATTTTAAACATTAATTTAAATCGTTCCATTATCGCTCCCATCTAACAAAACACGATTCTAAGTGAAAGTAAGAAATTAATTAAAATTTTACAAATGAATAAACCTATTGAACGCGATAAGGCAGTTAATAGAATTAAAATAGGCCAGGTAACAGATATAAACAATAGAGAAAGCCGAACGATATTAGTTAACGTTTCGAGAATGTTTTTGGGAACATTTCACATGTTCGTGATAATCTGTAGCGAGTATTGCCTTGAATGAAAACTAATTTGTATCAATAACCTTATGTCTTCAACATCATAGACAATATTAGAAATAATGAACCTGTCTTTGTCATGATGTATGTATGAATCTATAATCTTAATATAATATAATAATAATAAAAAGTTTATTTATGACAAAAGGGTTGTGGCAGTTTTCATATAGTTCCCGTCCCCACACTATGGAGGCCCTGTTTTGAGAGTAACTAGAAAGCAATTATAACGTGGTACATGTTTGAAACAGTTGAAAAAAGATAATAATAAAATAAAAAAATTTAGTGTTACACATTAAGTGAATGAGTGAGTGTGTGAATGAGTGAGTGTGTGAATGAGTGAGTGTGTGAATGAGTGAGTGTGTGAATGAGTGAGTGTGTGAATGAGTGAGTGTGTGAATGGGTGTGTATGCGCATGTATTTGAGAGTGTGTTGTTATGATCGTGCACTGTGTCTGTGTTAGTTTTTGAAACCACAAAGTATGTAGTAATGCCTTTGTAGATTCGAAATCCAATTTGGCTATAACATTAATTTAAGAGAATAATATAAAATAATACATTAGTAGGTACTATGTTCGAAAAGGAGTCCCACACAGCGTTTTCTATATATCTACTACAACTTTTTTATCATTACAATTATTAATCATCGATAATTTATCAGCATTAGGACTTATTTGCAATCATGTATAACAACACATAGCAAAGAATTTAAGTATAACGTATAAATTTTAGTAACTTACTACTATTTATTAATTTAAACAATTATCAATGGTATTGAAACATCGCAATAAAACTTTATCGTTAAATTTTGCAGAAAATCACGAACGGAACAAAGCTCACGTGCGCCACAATAAGATTACGCCACAAAGCAAATCAAATTCGTTTCATTTTTAGTTTCCGGAATTTGGCAAACTACACGTTTTTGTTAACAAACAGGAAGCTCGAAGGAGGAAATAAGTGTTATTTGATTGAACCAATGTAATCTCAGGCTTACGTAGATGATCACGATTTTGGAGAAATCAAAAGTGATACTTTTAGATAAGGTTTTTTCTAGATACATTTTTTTTTATTATCTACTATTTATTTATTAAACTTTACCATATCATACATAGTACTAAATCTACGGCATATTTCACAAAATCTTCCATCTAAAATGTATGACAATTGAAGTAAACATAATTGTAACAAAAAAATATTTAAAAAAAAATTTCACCAGAAGTTGGTAAAGCAGAAAAAAAATCATCAGCAAAACAGCGAATTAGGTTCGAGATAGGCACCCAACAATGCTTTCTCTACAACCGATCATAACATCATACATTTGATAAGCAATGCCAATGAGATGAAAAATTGATATTTTATAGCGTATATAAGTTCTAAATTAAAATTATCCTTTAATATCTGTTTTGGGGTAGATAGTGACCACATTGCTTCCCCATCGAGTTCTTTCTTATCTTCAAGCCACGTCCAATAGCTTGTGCTTCACCCACAACTGAGTCTCACCAGGATTGTTTAGAGCGGTCACGTATTCTTTTTCCTGAGGAATCCAATTTAGTACATCTAAAATAGGATATCAGAACATAATAATAGTCTATGTACCTATTGCTCTTCTTTATTTAATTAATTCCAATTATGCGATAGTAAACTGGACTACAAAAACCCAGCTAATTGCACTCTTTTAACTAAATAACTCTTTTGTTTCTTTCTCTCAAATTGAGTTTATGCTCTGATGAAAAATGACAAATTAGTAGTTAAAACAGTGCAATGAGACTGATTTATTTATTATGAATAAGGAACGTGGTATTTCGTTTCGCAACCTATTTGATATATTCTAAGGTATATAAAATTACCATACGAGATAGTAAAAAAAATCTTGATAATACGCAATAATTAGGCGCTTGAAGCTATGTTGTCACATCACGCTAATTCCTAATGTGTGCTGTCAAAATAATCAAAATCTAGTAGGCCAGATTTATGCCTAGAGCTTTCGATAAGCCGAAAACTTGAATCTATAACTAAGTGTCGAGTACAAGGTGACTCATTTTTAGTCTATTAAAAATGTCCAGCTTTGCCAATATTCATATGCTGTAATATTTATTACAAAATTTTAAGGCATTTTTATTTATTACTATTACAATAATCTACATTTTTCTTAGGTTTAAGTAGAAGGATTTTATTTTTGATAAAATTACAAAGTATCACTTATGTGAAAAAACTTATTACATACTATATCGATACAATTTTATCCGACCAAGTTACTAACATTTATCTAAACTTAACTAAAAATACTAGAGCTGGGATCGAAACTACGGTCTCGAGGATAAAGGTGAAAACTCTGTTATTTAATATAGTAATCAAAATTTTCTAACTCTTTATATCCCGTAATTAAGATTAGGTATATTTATTGTCTTTATTCAAACCATAACTTTAAGTGCTTATTTTTCTTATACAGTTTCCGTAAACAAACAATATTATTAGGGCAGGTTTCGTAAAGAATTTTACTGTAACATTGAGCAATTTCTTTGTTTATTTCTATTATTGCTACATCGCTTTCTTCATCTTGGTGCATGAAATCTTGGCGCTCGTATTTCGTAGTAATCAAGCCCATCGTTATCACTGACCGTTCTCACTCGATGCGAACTCCTTTGTCGCTTATCTGAACCTTTTATTCGCACATGTAAATGCATTTAGCTCCCACCTCTTATCTCAGTCGACACCATTAATCTTGTATAACAATGCATCCGCGGTGTGACCACGTCTTAATCAACCGCCACGTGATTACGTTTGCATATAAACCGATAATTCGATTGTCGTATAGGACACAGTTTCGTAGATCGAATCGAAATTTAAAATAAAGGTCCGTAGATTAAGATTAAAGATCAATAACAGATTCGCTTTGTTTCCTTTTAATTAAGATTTCGAATCTCAGGTTATCATTTATTTTAATGGTATATGTAGTGTGTACTTTAAAGTTATAAATTCAAAACTTTATACATCCACTAATAATCATAAATACTATCTCAACCTGTCCTATGCTGAAACGGAAAGTATTCTTATTATACAACAGTAGTTTAGTAAAATTGTAAGTGTTAAGTAGAAATTATTATATCAAGTACCGTTAATATGTCAAATGGGAGAAACTAGTAGCCCACGACACAAGAACGATCTGTTTGAACTAAACATTATTTTTTATTATGTAAAATAAAGTTAATTTCTTATTAAATAAAAGTAAGCAAATAAATTTTATATTATTTATTTAATTCAGTTCATTCACCATAAATTATATTTACATAAGTTTTATACATTTGTTTACAGAATATATTACTCTTTTTTACAATATTAATATGACTAGATAACAATATATAATAGTTTATCTTCACTTCGCTTGCCACCACATTTCATCTATCATCCCACTGTCGTTCATAACATATTCATTTTGATATGTCATTGGTGGAGCGTAGTATTCATTATTAATTGAATACGCCGACGAAACACCTGATGAACACTCCGAATTCACTGGTGATGGGATGGAGTCTGAATAGGGCGAGGTTCTTCCAGCGAAACCTTCATCAACATCACTCGAGATGGCGGCGTCCATCGGCGTATTCGCAATCCCGAGCGAAGCATCGCTATCTTCAATTAGGGTTTCTAGGTACCTGATGTATTCCACCACCATACGTAAGGTGTCAACTTTGCTAAGCTTCTTGCCGGTTCCACGCCGAGCGCCACCAGCTAGGGCGTTGATGACAGCAGCGGGTAATCTCTTTCTCAAAGCGTTGAATCCGTCGTTCACTTGTTTCACTCTATTGCGTTCGCGAGCGTTTCTTCTAGCGATAGAAACCGCTTGGGGACCGGTGTACGGGTTGTTTTTATAGTTATATTTCTTTGGAACGCGATCTTCCATTGCGTCTAGGTCTTCTGAAGGCGCGATCGGAACGTATTTGGGGAAATCGTTCTTATAAGACACGTATGACATATTGGAATTGTTAGTGAGGTAATGTTATTCGTTTGAAGCAACGTTGTGAATGAAATCCCTTGGAGAGAGCGCAGTTATATAAGGGTGCAATCTTCGAAAAAAATGAATAGATTCCCACCCCTATACCTTTTTTCTTATAAATTTACCTGGGATGGTAACAAAAAATGGTTCGATATGTTCAGAAATGTGCGCGTGCCCATTTATGACAGTGACCAGTACTTGAGATTTCAAAGGAAAAAATGTTGTGTGATTTGAATAATTATTATTGTTAATAATGTAGGAAAGTATTATGTGAGACTTCGTATACGTTAAATTGAAAGAAAATAAGTTTGTGTGCAATCAATTTTTCTTTATCACATTCCATGATTGGAACTTTTAGATTACCGTAACTGAAAAATCAAGTTTATATCTATAACGGTGATGTTTATTTATTCACTTTGTTGCTTTATAACATAAAAATTTAACATAATTACATGTAAAGGAAAGGCAACTGGCGGCCTTATCGATCTCCGCTTTTATTCGCTATCGGTTTACTAAGTTATTAATGTTCTTTTTGTTTCTCTCTCAATGCTAACCACTAGAGAATTTCATTTTGTGCCCGTAGCATTTAAAATCTCAGTCTACTAAATAATCTATTTAGAGGGTATAGTCTAAAGGAGCTATGATCCTTGTGCTAAATATATATACATATATTGAGGACATATATTAAACGTCACAATTGATAAAGCAAAACGTTAGTCTTACTCATAGGCTTTTCGATCAAATTTTATAAAATTAATAAATAAAACCATTCGTTGATTGACTTTATCACACAGGTATATCTAAGATACTACCAACTGAGAATTCTGATCATATGAGCTATTAAATGGCTGTTTAAAGTATAAAATATTATTTAATATTACATTTATTTAAATATTACGTTTATTTCCTAATCTATCACGTGCGCCTTGCCTCCAAATTCGAACACCTATTGTTTCGTGGTGTTGACAGCTCCATCCCACCAACGCAGCCTCGGTCTACCGGGTTGTGAGTTCAGTAAGAACCTTGGGGTTCTGTCGTCCGCCATTTGGTGCACATGTCTCAACCACTTTGTATTTCATGAAGACAATATTGGCGGCAAGGAATACGCCAAACACCGTCATGTGTTTCTATCCACCCAAAATAATTATCATGCATGTCATTTACATATTATGAAAAATTACATGAAGATTCATAAAGTACACATTAAAATCAGCTGTTAAAGAACAGCTGACTGCACCTGACCAGAACTTTTTTCTATTCCAGGACCGTTTTCTTTTAGTAAAACAAGTGAAACCTTGCACAACACATCCTTATTTATTACGGTCAACTTAGAATTAGACAAAGTATTTTTATTGTATTTTTACTTTGAACAAAAACCATAGCAAATTTTAGTAAATATTTGAAAATTTAACTTTATACATAAGTGAATAAGGTTTACATTATAATTTCGTGAATAAGGTTAACATTATTTCAGACGCGATGGGCGGCAGAGACTTCAGTGAATTTGAAGCGGTTACATTAATTTAGAACTGAGAGTATCGCACTTCAATGGTAAGGGCCTACTATTGTCATATCCCTCGTGACAATAGGACTATGGGCCGTGCCATTGAGACAGAAGAATGAATTGTTTAGAAGCCTTCAATCATTCCATTGACGGAGGCGCTAAACTCATTTTAATAGACTTCGTGTCGCCCTCAAGAAGCAATTCATATTTAATTTTGTCCCATTGATTCTCTTCGGTCTACCTGACATTGAATTTAAAAACCTTTAATAGTTTTAATAGTGCGTGTGCCGAATTGATTTTTAAGATAATTCTGTGGGGAATAAGAGGTTTACATACATAGTATAGTGAATATTATTAAAAAAAACATTTTAAATTTGGAATTTATGAAAATCAATACAAAACAAAATATTAAAAACAAACAAGGTTAAGTTTTGAGATCAATAGATGTTGCTATTTATACATAATAATTAATACTGTATATATTTCATTTTTGTAGGTCGAAGATAAAATTACTCCACAGTCCACAGTTTTATCTTCGACCTGCGTAGTGTAATAAAATATAAATATTCTTCCATCCATTATGATATTATATTATATATTATGATATCCAAGGCTAGACCTATATTGTTTTAGAAAAGCTTGGTACATAAAGAACATATGAGAACAGTGTTATGGCAAAAGTACGTACAAGTATGTAAATATAGCAGAGTGCGAAATTATTTTTTTTTAAGACTAATGAGGTTTCAAACGTGTCCAAGCAATCGTTTTGTGTTTATACTAGTATGATATCATGTGTATTAGAATATACTAAATCAGTCCGACGGCTAGTTACGAGTTTACTTTTAACGACCCTTCACACACACACATATTCATAAAAAACAGTTGAAAACATATCATAAGTTTTATAAATAACGCTAAATCTTCCTTTTAATTCTATGAATGTTCGTAATCTAAAAACATAAATTAATTCGGACTAAATTAAGGCAAAACACAAGCGTACACCTGCTACCACATAACTGTCGTTTGGTAATAGCTTTCGCCATCATTAATATGTTATGTTAAAGTTCGCGTTTAACATCCTAATCCTAATGTTATTAATGTCACGTTGATAAATTGTGCAAATTTTAAATCACTAATCCAAGTTACCAATTTTGGTTTAGAATTATTTATTTACAGATATTTAAAAAAAACAACCCTTTAGGAGGCTAAGTCGCAGCGTTAGTACTCTGTAACTACCAATATTTATTAGCGATGTCTTTATATACAATTGCGATATAGTTGTCACAATATTCGTAACACTGATGTCGTAATTTTGGAATCGCACGGGCCAAAACATCAACATTGATTGATTGCAATCGCTTTATTGAAATACAGAGTACCTAGGCATATTTTTGCATCTGTGTCATGTTCTTTATTAAAAAGTAAGAGCAGCTTGTGCCACACCTTGTCAATTTGAACCGGTGGTATGCCAATTTCAGAATTGGTGTCGGGAATACCATGATTAGTATTGTAGATCATAAATTTAACCATATGGCTAACACATAAAATACATACGTATATTAACCTGTGTGATATACAAAGGACTCTAAACTGTGACCGTTAATACTGTTTATAACGTATACGTCAAATAAGTTGACAATAATTCTTATAAAAAATAAGTATTTTAAATATAGTAGAAATTAGTTTATCCACTTTCCGAGCGGCTTGATCCATTGACGTTGCGTGAGATGTGGGATCTGTCTTCTAAATCTTTAAAGGCCGGCAACGCGCTTGCAAGCCTTCTGGCAATTTGAGTGCCCATGGGTGGCGGAATCATTATGATTTAACATCAGGTGAGCCTCCTGCCCATTTGCCTACTGTAACATAAAAATTCTACATCATGCCAGATAAAATTTTTCATATCAATACAAAATAATATCTCCCTAGAGCCGTATAAATTCTCACATGTTCCATATTCAATACCATCCATCATTTTAGCGTCTTCCTGCAAGTGAATTCACAAAATGTAACAAAATTGTGGGAGTGATATGTCAGGACAATGAATGGAATAAAAGCGCCACGGGAGTGCTCACAATAGTATCGTCAAATAACATTTAGCCCACACCTTAGAAAATCGCAAAATAGAGACATCTCAGACGTACAATGGGATATAAAAGACCAACCTATAACCGAACGATAATTACAACCTTTGTAGCGATATTCAAAACCAACACAAAGAATAGGCGTTTTCAGTTTTAGTATCTAATTACCTGTTGCTTACAGTATTATAGAAACGTTAGAGAAATCTTATATGAATAGTTTACTTTAAATTAATTAATAAACTTATAGCACATTCATTATCGGGAATAGCTGGGTGGTTAGTTACATCATAATAAATACTAACCAATGCAACCTTATCTGAAATCGATTTATATTACATTTTAACATAATTATACAAACGTAAAGAATCTTTGCAAGTGTAACAGAACAATAACTATTTATCCAGAGTGCGCTGATTAAATAATTTAAGCGCCCATATACCTACTCCGCATTGTTAAACAAAAATTACTAGTAAAAACTACAATTCGATGTATAATATTTTTATTGTTAGTAAAATTTATGTACACCATAAGTGTCACGTATTTTAGAATATATAGCTTGTTACATACTGTAGAAAATGCATAATATATTTAGTGTACTTTAAAAAATAAAAAAGGGACATTAGCAATGAGTTTTAGTATTGCCCGACGCACACAGATCCAATCTGCATATGGGCAGTGAACTCGTAATAAACTCATACGCAGGATTATAGACAAGAAGCGATCGCTTGACAGTTCCATTACTGGATCGATGTGTAGCTAATATTTATACACGACACACGATCCAGCAAATACTCAGCCTGGTGGTCCTTCAAGTACTGGAAATGTCTTTGATCGATAAAGATGTAGGCTTAATTACTAAACTGGAATTGTAACGAGTTACAAAAGACACCGCGAAAGGATTATGGCTACGTATCTAGCGCTGGCTTTGGAGTTTTTATGAGGGACGATGTTTATAAAGAAATTTTATTGATGTTTTATAGAACACCTTTCTACATAGAAACTAAAATGTTTCTATTAAAGAATTTGACTCAGACTGATTGCATATTGTTTAACATTGTATTATTTTCCAAATAGATTATTTTATACATATATAATTTTTTGACACAGCCGACCGTAGCATTTGATTTCTTATTTTAGTTGTGGTTTTGATAAAACTAGATTAGAATTTAAAATTATATTTGCGAATTAGACGTGTTTAACTACGACCTCATATTTATGAGTGTGTTGAACTATTTAATTTAAAGTCAAAGTAGTTGCCGTTGCAGCCTAACCTCCTTTTCCTTACTAGGATTTTCTTAAAGAGATCGCGTGTTAGCGATAAGGGTTTTTAATTTCTGGTACTTAATGTATATGTACCAAATATGGATTGCAACCAAGTTTAAAAAAACCTCTCTCATTCTTAATACTCTAATTCTTTATTTATTCTACGATTGACAATTGTGTGCCTTTCTTCGAGTCAAGAATCGAGATATGTACTCAGGGCTTACAATTTATTGTTAAATAGTAGTGTACCAGTGTCAACGGCTACCGAATCGTTGCCTCTGGTACAATAAATTATATTAGTAGAAAATCTTTGACTTAATATGCATCACACAGTAATGACATACACGAACCAAAAATGTTGTGTCTAGCTTATTAAAAACTTACTATACAGAAATGTTCTAGAAATTGTAACTATATTAAATAAACGTACACACATCTAAGGGTGAAGAGCATAAAACCTATTTGGCACAAGCCATCCATGTATACGAAAGAATACACACCTTGCCGACATGTGTGCAATCCTTTCGCATCTGCCGATCTTGCACTGATTTTTATTTATGAATAATATGACGAATTATGGCTACGCTTTTATCTACTACCACCTTTCCGGATGTAGATTGACATCCGACGTTTTTACTTACAAATTCAAATTGCTGAGTCAACATATTATAAACATTTGTGTCGCTACCTTTTAAAGTCTGGATCTCAGATTTATGTATGTTGCGTGATTATTTTATTTTCTTGTGATTGTTTAATTTACATGAATAAGTACTGCTACAATATATCATATTTAAAAAGTAACACAAACACAAGGACCTTATTAATAAGTCTTCCAAACCCTAAAGTCATGCGTGCGAACCCTGACTATAAAAATACTAGTGCTTAAAAGGTGCGCTACAACCTTTTAAGATCTGGGCCTTTCTGTATCTGTTTTTCTAAGGCAAGGCATGTAGGTGTTAAGTCTTCTGTGACCGTCAATGTTTTGTGTCTAAGACATGCCGGTTTCCGAATGATATTTTCCTTCACTGCACGAGTGTGTACAAAGAAAGTCCATTGGTCAAAGCCAGGGTTTGAATCTACGACATCAAGGATGAGAGTCGCCTGCAAGTCACTAAGCCAAAGCTCCAAAGTGTATAATGGCAACGTATTGTTACCTAAGTAAATATTTGAATGCCATTTCGACTACTTTAGTAATGTGATTTAATATGCTTTGAAACCGCATAATGGCCGCACGCCACCTATCAATCCTCCGCGGGGATACCTTAATAAGGTTACACGCATGACATTGCCCACATAATAACACATTGTTGTGCAACATTATGTCTCTATTGAGATGTACCATCGTTCATAGTGGCTATATTCTTGTCACTAATACATTTTTTTTGACGACCCAAGTGGTATTAGAAAGTTGTAACAAAATGCCGGTTAATGAGAATTACTGATTAGGCAATAAATTGATTTTAAGTGTTAATTTTGTGCAGTTAACCTGCGTATCGCTCCCTGTAGTGAGGAGCAAATTTGATTCCAATTAAACACGACTATAAAATCGAGTAACAAAATAAGGCACGAAACATGAGAAGTGGTAATTATGTCTTAGTTCCTCGTTTAGAGTTTGATTTGTTACGATTTTTTAAAACATGCAAGTTTTGTATTAATATAAAATTTGTTAAATAACAGGTAGTTCCCAAAATTATAAGTACAATGTACAGTACTTTAAAAGCTTTTAGGGTTTTCTGAGTTAATCTTCGCTTTATAAGTCTGTTTTTGCGCTTACAGCCTTTTGATACTATAGCTATGAATGAGATTTACCTAAAAGCTCGCTATCGCCTTCAGGTCCGACCGTAAGTTCAATTATCGGCCAAATTCAAGTTCAACGCAGACGCTGATCACCTTCTGTCCGAAAAATATATAACCTAAGTCATTCATATATATATATATATTAAATCACATCTAAATTTTTAAAAAGTCTTAGCAAGAAAAGCATATTAAAATCGATAAATTTATTAAACACGAATGCATGGTCATTAAAAAATTATTTACAGGTGTCTCGGTGGTAGGTTCTACACATTACAACGGAATTAACTACAAAATCAAGATATTAATATGTACAAATGTATTGACCGCTATGCGTTATTAATTCAAATTTTATGGGCACCAAATAGAATTGTGCTACCTGCAGGGTGGCCAAGCAATTTATAAATGTCGTTAAGAAAACTTACTATAGTTGCCACTAATGAAAAATGATAATTAACATGAGAAACGGTAGAAGTTTCTCAACCTTTTTCAATCTTTCTCCTATTCATGGTAATAACATCATAATTATAGAAATGGTACTCTAACGAATTTAACGTAATGAAATTACAATATTTTTAATATTAATTCGTTTCTTTTTTGATGTTAGAGTAATATTATGTGAGTTTGCGTATTATTGGGATTTGCATCTGTGACTAAGGTAATTCACTCGTACTGGGTTTTTTTTTAATTTTATTTTTGAAGTTATACTTCTTTTGGCGCGTTAGATCATGATGAAAGTAAATTTTTACGATGCGCGCGCACACCGTCACAAAAAACCGACACCCTGAAGTTAGTATAGTCAACATTTTAAAATAAAAATGTTTTTTTAATTATGTAGAATATTTCTTTTTGTGATATTTAAATAAACTTTATTTAACTAGATAGTGCATTATAATAAAACTTTCAATGTATTAATTTAAATACGTTTTTTCTATTGTTACACACTAACAATAGTTAACACTAACAATAGCTTCTTTCTTCAAAATAATATCTCCGTTACAAATAAAAACAAGTAACCAATTATTAGGTATGCAACTGGTGGCTTTATCGGTAACGCTTGATCTCTCCCATGCAACCCTAGTAAGGAAAAATACTAAAAAAATAAATATAATGGGTAAAGTGCAAGAATTGCATTACCAAATCGACAAAAGTAAATTTACAAGAAACACTGAAAATGTGTGTGTTATACACTAAGTAGTAGGTTTTTCCTGTAAAGGTCAGGAACTTTATTTTTTATTTCACCTATGATTTGACATCTCAATCTTGCACGTCGTCAATTGTCTACCGACGCCGAACATACACAAAATAGAAAAAAGGTTACACGTTAAAAAACCTCTTTCGAGGGAATCATAAATAATAATGCATTGCTTATAATTGATCTAAAATCTCTGCAAACTTCTCAATTTATTACACACAGGAACAATAATTCACGTCAAGCAATTAAACAAACAAAATTACTCGGTAAGTGTTGAGTCGCAATCAGTGCCGAAGTTTTCACACCAATACGTGTTAACGATATTATAATTAGCACCTACGCCTCGTGTTGATTTAGACAATTTACGAAGCCTTTAAAAACGAATGGTAATTACTCAAACTGAATAAAGACTTTAAGTTAACAATGTTCTTGTCCGTTTCGAAATGCAATTACTATGGAGCTGCTAAAATTTATTTTCAAAATAACGAAAAGTGAATATTCTTTATAGGATTGTACAGGAACGCTTTTGATACGATTCAAGCTAAGACAAATGTATGCGTTTCGACACGAACGGTACCGACTTCTTCAAGTAATCATGATGGGCAAGGTCGAGGGGAAAAGACGCGCTGGCAGAAGGAGGAAGTCGTGGCTCCGCAATATTAGAGAATGGACGGGAGTGGCCAGCGTAGAAAAGCTGTTGCGCCTGGCGAAAAATAAGAAGGAGTATGACGAGCTGACCGCCAACCTCCAGTAGTGGAGAGGCACTTCAAGAAGAAGAAGCTAAGACTCAGAGTGATTTGGCGATAACTGTATTTAAAAAATACAATAACATATGACACTGGAACATAGAAATTAAAAAGAAAAAAAATACATAAAAGCATGAAACAGAACCGTAGGCAAAACAGTAAAAATACAACGTAAATTTAAAGTAAAACGAAAAAAAAGTATACATCAATATTGGTTATACTTTAATCTATATATGTATATAAAAATGAAACCCGTTTTCCATTGTCGAGACATAGCATGAAAACGGCTTGACCGATTTGTCTGATTCTTTTTTTATAATATTCCTTGAAGTACGATGATGGTTCTTACGGAGAGAAAAATTTAAAAAAATTGAGTGAACAAGCACTAAAAACAACGCTTTTCTATATTCCCATACAAAAGATTCGTAATAATACTTTGAAATCAATTTGAACTTTAATACCATACCATAAAGTTCAATTGTTAGTGGAGGGGTTCCGGAAACGTAAATTTTTATTTTTTGACATAATGTATTTGTTGTCTTATTAACTTTCTTTCTTTTATCTTACTAGCTAGACCGGTGTCCCGAATAGCAGAATAGGTGATTAAAAAAAAATAAGAATCGACTGTTAGGCGGTACGATGTTCGCCAGGCCAGCTAGTTCAATATATTTTTCTCTCGTATGCTTAGCTGCTTTCGCCCTTAACCTTAGCGTACAGACTTGGCGCAACTATGATTACTGTATGTTAAAAAAAACGTTATTCGTAATAAATTTTGATTAGTTCCATTTACAAACAGCTATCCTTGAAAGTTTCCAATTTGACGACTCATTGGTCTAGTGCTTAGTTCCCCTGACTGCGAATCCATGTGTCCCGGGTTCGATCCCCGGCTGAGACGAACATCGATGTGATGAGCATTTGGTGTTGTGCTTAGGTCTTGGGTGTTTAACTATGTATTTATATGTCTATCTATCTATAATATGTATGTATCCGTTGCCTAGTACCCATAACACAAGCTTCACCAGCTTAGCATGGGACTAGGTCAATTGGTGTGAATTGTCTTTAAAAAAAAAAGCATCGTCCAATAAACGAAGATGAGCTCATCAACCGACGGAACTTTTCCTAGATTCTCTTCTGTCTTAGACCCGCCATGGTTATTATCGCGAAGTTTTCCTTCATCGTACGAACTATGTTAATTGCACATATTAAATAACTTTAAAGCAGTAAATGCTCGAAAGAACGCAACTAGACGTGTGTGCAATTGTATAATAAAATCGCTGTAAAAACTACTTTAAAATAAAATAATGATTATTGCAGTGTTATAGGTGTTCCTCGAAGATTGATTCAACAAAAGTCATTCATAAAATGTCAAAGTAACTTCACGCGTTCAATATTCATGTTCATGTAATGTGATTCTGATGAGCAAGAAATGTTAAGGGCACATAAGAAGACATGACACTCCATCTGTAACAAAACTTTGGGCGATCAAACAATGGCTCGAGCCAACCCTAGTTTTTGCTCTCCATTGAAGATATGTCGGTCAGGTAATGTAGGTATTTTAATGAAACGGTTAATGAAACATATTGATTGGAATGTTATTGTATACATCTAAAATTTAAAAGCATACATGAGACGATTTTAAATTTGGAATTTATCATAAATATACCGATAAATCTGTTTGATAAATAATTTTTACAGCGTCTACACGATATTTCATAGATAAGTATAGAACATCCAGCCCTTATTGCGTCGCTTAATCTATGAATAAGAAAAGAATATATCTCTCTCTCTCTTTTTAATTGGTAGCTCGTGTCTGAGCGTCGTGGTCAGCAAGGAAGCATTTGGAGCGGATTATCTGTTTCTACCAGTTTCCGTCCAGCGCCTCTCTTATGATAGTGTACAGTTTTGAGGACGATTAGTAAAGACTCAAGTGAAAGCATTTAATCGGTCCATTTGGTTGGTGAACCACGTGATCTTTTGCCGTCTGTGTTACTAACCAGTTCTAACGATCAGTTTTTTAAGTTCTCATTGCCTCTGCGCATTTTATAAATAAAAGAATATGTAAGAGTAAAAAAAAAATCTTTTGCGCATAATACAAACTGACCAGGTATGATAATCATCGGCGGCTATTGTACAAGCCTGGTGTGCACCCGCTATTTGGCCTACAGACGTTAATGAAGCAGCTAGTCGTCTTCGTCATGCGGCAAAGGCAATATCAAACGCTTCCATGTCAAAATGGAGGTGCCAGCCACCACGTAGAATGGTTCATTGGTGGAACGAGAATATTGCTAATTTACGTGAAATGTGCAACAGTGCTAGAAGAGCATATCTTCGCAATCGCCGAAGACATCGGCGTGATGTTGCTCAAGAACAACGACTTCACTCTCAATTTGTAGAATATAAGAAGGCCCTACAACTGGCTATTAGTCAGGCTAAGGATAAGGCACATAGTGAGTTTCTTGAAAGTCTCAATCAGGACCCATGGGGGCGCCCATACCGTCTTGTACGAAATAAATTGCAGGCAGGAGGTCCTTCACTAACTGAGACACTCCGGTCAGACTTTGTCGCCAGAATTGTATCTGAACTATTCCCCGCTGACCCCAACATTGTTCCTCCACGGATGACATCTGATATAAGACCAGAAATAGAAGGCGAGATTCCCTTGGTTAGTGATGTGGAATTCGCAAACGTAGTGGATCGTCTAAAAAAGCGTATTAGAGCCCCAGGTCCAGACGGTATACACGGCCGTGTATTGGCAATTGCTGTTGAATATCTAGAGGGAGAAATGCGGGAATCATTTAATTTTTGTTTTCGTACTGGACAATTTCCGCAACTATGGAAGGAGGGGCGTCTATGCTTATTGCGAAAGCCTGGTCGCCCGCAAGACACTTCATCAGCATACCGCCCAATAGTTTTACTTAATGAGGTGGGTAAGCTTTTAGAAAGGATAATAGTTTGGCGCTTAAGTCAACATATATCTGTTGTTGGTCCAGATTTAGCCGACGCTCAGTACGGATTTAGAGTTGGGCGATCAACATTAGAAGCGATTGGCGCCTTGAAACATTTTACTATGGAGGCTGTCCGTAGTGGAGGTAAGGCCTTGGCAGTTTCCTTGGATATTTCCAATGCTTTCAATAGCTTGCCGTTTACAGTCATAATGGAGGCTCTCCGTTTCCACGGTGTGCCCTTATATCTTCAGAATCTTGTAAGAAGCTATTTAGAAGATCGTAAAATTCTGTATGTAAATGACTCAGGCGAGCTGGTTCGGTGGCCAATGAAGTGCGGGGTTCCTCAGGGCTCGGTACTGGGCCCCCTTTTATGGAACATTGGATACGATTGGGTGCTTAGGGGTACGTTGCTTCCTAAGTTAAAAATGTTTTGCTATGCAGATGATACCCTTATTGTAGCGCAAGGTAGAGACTTCCAAGAAGTGGTACGTCTAGTAGAAGTTGGGACCTCTTTAGTAGTTGATAGGATTGGCCTACTAGGACTTAAGGTTGCTCTTGAAAAGACTAGTGCGCTCTTGTTTCACGGGCCAAGAGGTGGCCCGCCTTCTAGGGCATCAATTATTGTTAATGAAGTTAGAGTGTCGATTGGTCGTAATATGAAGTATTTAGGGCTAATTCTTGATGGAAGGTGGAAGTTTGAGGATCATTTTAAAGCTCTTGGTTCGAGACTAGTTGGTGCAGCAGGGGCACTGAGTCGTCTGCTTCCAAATATAGGTGGACCTGACGAACGGTGTCGGAGGCTTTACTGTGGGGTCATTCGAAGCATGGCACTTTACGGAGCCCCAGTGTGGCAAGACTCACTCACTTTAACCAATAAAATCCTTCTACGGAGGCCGCAAAGGGTTGTGGCAAGAAGAATAGTCCGTTGTTACCGAACGGTGTCTTTTACCGCTTGCTGTATATTGGCTGGCACTCCACCTTGGGAGTTAGAGGCTGAGGCTCTCACTTTAGTATACAATCACCGGATGGAGTCGAGGGCTGAAGGTATTTACCCTGGTGTTGAGGAAGTCGAGAATTTAAGACGTTTGGCGCGATCAGCTACAATGCAAAAATGGTACCAAGACTTAGCTAACCCATCAGCGGGGCATAGAACGGTGGAGGCTATTCGTCCAGTACTTAGTGACTGGGCAAATAGAAAAAGTGGTGCCCTTACCTTTCGTCTTGTGCAGGTGTTGACAGGACATGGATGTTTTGGGCGATACTTGCATGACATCGTGCAGCGGGAACCAACACCAAGCTGCTTGGAGTGTGGCGCAAATGATGATACTGCACAGCATACGTTGGAGGATTGTCCGCAGTGGTCTGAGCTACGTCACAATCTTATTTCTGTGGTGGGTAATAACCTTGCTTTGCCCTGTGTTGTACAAAAAATGGTCGGCAGTGACGAGGTATGGAATGCAGTGGTATCCTTCTGTGAGCAGGTCATGCTACAGAAGGAGACAGCAGAGCGAGAGAGGGAGCGCTTTAGGACGAATCCTAGGGGTAGAAGACGGGGAGTAAATAGGAGAAGATATGCCCATCTCCTACCTCCTATGTAGTGTATACTGCACCGGAGGTTTTTGAGTGTAACATGCCGTTGAGGTCCCGGTAGAATGCGACAGCGACCCCGGAGCCTCTGTAACGCGGCTTTGTCGGAACTAGTCGAGGTGGTTTTAGTGGGTATTGCTCACCCAGTCTCTGAGTAGCAGAGATTTTGGCGTGGGTCGAGTCCCACATACCCCTGTTCAGGGGATGCGCAAATGCATTTCCACCTCGGATATCAAAAAAAAAAAAAAAAAAAGGTATGATAATCATAATATGAAGTTTTTGACTATGTACTATTAGTATTTAAAGTCTCCTACTTCACAATACTAATAAATATATTTTTTAAGGTATCAACCTTCTTTGTCTATCGCATATAGCTTTTGACAATCTGTCCCTCAGAGTACGCCATAAACAAAACAAAGCTGAATTTTATATATATGAGAGAAATGTGGGCTATAAATTGAATAACGATTTCACTGATATTACTTCCATTCTTCTATTACAATATACTTCAACAATCATAACTCAATTATCCCCAAGCAAGTAAAAAATCACTTTTACTAGCGATGTAATTAGTTTCAGTAGAGTTCGTGTTTACATCTCATAACAAGCAAGAAGCTATTAACCTAAAGTATAGCAGGTACATTATTTACGCTTATACCTCGCGGCTGTTTGGATAGTAAATGATGTATCCATTTCAGTTCGGATCATCTCTCAGATATCAGATACGAAATTAGTGCTTTTAAAACAAACAGCTATTTGCATATCTGGATCAGTGCCGTTTCTTGATTTTAAAGGTGTGATACAATCTATTAGTTTTGATACTAGGCAACAAAGATTTGTTAAAATCACATTATATACTATATGTAATTGTTAGTATTCGGTAAACCAGCACTGAAGATTCCACTAAAATGCTGTGTACAGATCTAATTGGACTTCAGGTTTACAAATAATGTTTGGTGTGTAATAACTGTGTGTATTTAACCAATCTGATGTCTGTTTGTGTACCTTAAATGTAAAAATAAAAAAATATAGAATATGTATGTAGATTAGTACTTTTATAGCTAAAGGTTTATTATATTTTATTATATTTTAGTATATTTTAGTAATTTTATATAGAAAGGTTAATACGGGTGTACGAATAGCTCAGTTGTTCCGGAGTAAAGAATCATCATAGATTGGTAATCAAAGATGTACTTAAGCAAGTAAGTCGTAAGATTAAAAATATTAGTTTATTTTGTTGAGATTGAAGCTATATATATATTTAAAATTACATTAAATTATATTTGTAAAATGTGTTTCAAAAGCCTAAACACGGATTAAGATAGAACGGTCGCGCAACACTGTTATTGTTTGCCAAAACAAGTAAGCTGGCAGGATAAATAATAGCTTAATTCTACGTTTCTCAGCTGAGGTGGCTGCTTTCTCAGCTTAATACACAAGGTAAGGTGGTTTTAAATGCGTGGTAATAACCACTTGTAATACAATAGCTCTTTACGTTCGATATTCAAATTTGTTGAATATACAATTTGAATTTCAATTAAAATGCACGAATAAGGTTGTATCGCTTTAAAAATATTAAGATCTTGAAAAAATCTCTTGAATAGTTTTATGTTGAAAAAAGTTATGTCATGTACACAGCGGCTAGAAATACCTGAAACAACTGCATTCAAACAGGCAATAATCACAGTACTTTTGCAAAACAAAAGAATAATTATTCCTAAGCCGCGATGTATCAAATTAATAAAATTCAAATGTATCAAAAAAACATATTTGTCATAAATTTAACATTAAAATGAATACCTAAAACTCTTATCCTAAATCATGTCCTAAATATATCTTGCCGTTAGGGAACCAGACACGAAATATGCACTAGTTTTTGGAATCAGTATTAGATTAAAATGTGCTTTTAGGGAAAATACAAAATATATAAAACTCTCATACATAATCGTTATATAAACATTCAATAGCTACTGAAGCTTTGTTCTTATATTGTGGTATGCATGTATATGCTTTGCCATGTTATTAAATGACAAAACATTATGTATTTAAAGTTGTGTAATTTATAATCAGACCTTGACTCTGGGAATATATATTGTTCTTTTATTTATTATATGTATATATGTAAGTTGCTTCGTGTAACGCTCTCCAGTAACACTTTATAGTGTAATGAAGACAGGGCCAAAATATAAAATATATAAAACTCTCATACATAATCGTTATATAAACATTCAATAGCTACTGAAGCTTTATTCTTATGTCGTGCTATGCATGTATATGCTTTGTCATGTTATTAAATGACAAAACATTATGTATTTTAAGCTGTGTAATTTATAATCAGACCTTGACTCTGGGAATATATATTGTTCTTTTATTTATTATGTGTATATATGTAAGTTGCTTCGTGTAACGCTCTCCAGTAACACTTTATAGTGTAGTGAAGACAGGGCCACCCATATAGCACCCCACGCGGTGGCCTCCTGGCCACTGTGACGGATTCCCGACACGCCCCTCATTTGTTATACAAATTTTATACTAACCTCCGAGCTAAAGACCGCGCAAACTGAATGTTTCAAAGAAACAATCGGTATTTCTCCGTTTTTTTGAGTTAAGATGAGCGATAAAGGCTGTTAATCAGTTTACGTATTCATCTCATCCTATACGGTTGACCTATATTTTTAATTCGAACACTTATTTCATATAAAAATAAATCAGTGGCGCTACAACCTCTTTTAGTCTTGGCCTCAGATTTCTGACTCTGTTTCATGATCACTTTTAATCTAATAGGCAAGTAGGTGATCAGCCTCCATTGCCTGACAATCGCCGTCGACTTTTTTTTTGGGTCTAAGACATGTCGGTTTCCTCACGTTTTCCTTCACCGTTCGAGCAAATGTTAAATGCGCACATAGAAAGAAAGTCCATTGGTGCACAGCCGGGAATCGAAGCTTCGACCTCAGGTATGAGAGTCGCACGCTGAAGCCACTAGGCCAACACTGCTTTTGTTTTCTGCTGTGAACTTTATACAATACAATCCATGCTTCGAGAGGTTTCTTTACTATCTAACAGTTTTTAACTAAGTAACTAACTAAGTAGCCTTTATGGGTAATTAGTTGAAATATTCATCAAATTGCAATTAGTCTAAACAGACATTTTAGCTGTACGGCCTAGTCTCCAGTCAGCTCCAGTTGCAATACGGTGCATGACACACGTTAATGTATGGCAAAAAGATTGCCAATTCTACTCTTTAATCCAGCAAATCTATGCCTTTGGTTGGATCACATGGATACTAAGCACACAGTTGAAATATTGAATCCAGCAAATTATTAGGAGTCAAGTGAAGAATTTCCATTTAATTTACTATCACCCGAGGACAATAAGCAATTGTTTGGCGGCGACCAAGATTAAGACGCGAATGGATTGTATACTCCCTCAGGGTTTTGGCTACAGTCCTTGATTAAATAAACCTTCAAGTGAACGTCAGCCCGCCGGCTCAGTGCGTCACTCTGTGGCATATAGCACTTGTTCCACACTTTTATTTTATTCAATTTGTATGATATGAACTTCTGATTTCGTTGTTTTTCATTACGATGTTTGTTTTTAAGTACTGTAATATATCTTGTCGCCTACAAAATATAATACCCTAAGAAATAAATTGTGAGTTTATCAATATAGAGATCGTAACAGCATGCACCTAATGAGTTACTTAATGTATTTATAGGAGTCCTACGTTCTGGCGTGGTAGTTCAAGGTGGTGGGATGTTCTAAAAGTTATTGGGATCTCACCACCATAATTTGGGGCTTGACGGAATCTCCATGTGAGAAATTAACAAAGCAATATTCAAATCTGATTTATTACATTTTTTTTAAAGGACAATTCACACCAATTGACCTAGTCCCATGCTAAGCTGATGAAGCTTGTGTTATGGGTACTAGGCAACGGATATACATACATATTATAGATAGATAGACATTTAAATACATATTTAAACACCCAAGACCTAAGCACAACACCAAATGCTCATAACATCGATGTTCGTCTCAGCCGGGGATCGAACCTGGGACCCATGGATTCGCAGTCAGGGGTACTAACCACTAGACCAATGAGTCGTCAAATTTGTATTACAAACACTATTTTTACATATTCATACTGTAATGTACTTTATCACGTCAGCAGTGTCAGCGGTTGATCAATGTTCAATTACGTATAAACACAATTATTAGTTTTGTGTTCTCAGTAATAAACCCACTCAAGCCACATAAACGTGAACAGTCAGTAAATAGCTGATTATATTTAGACATTGAAACAAAAATAATTCTCCACTTCGAAATACTTAGCAATTTGTAAGGCAGCAAGAGCTATTTGTCTATAAAGATCCACATTTATCAGCGAAGCCGGTGCGCTTGATTCTTCCTTCATTACAATTTACGATCCGATTGTTAAATGACCATTTTTATACAATTTATAAATTATTTCATATACGTACCTGGAATATCAATAAGCGTTAACTATTTTCAAATATCGTAAGAAAATGAAGCTCATATTAGTTGCCTAGAACCACTTGTTGCAGACAATCTTTATATATATAATTCTTCTGTGAGTGTGTATGTCACTGAACTCCTCTTAAACGGCTGGACCGATATGAATGGTTTTTTTTTGTATACGTTTGGGTGGAGCCGTGGATGGTTTAGATTCACAAAACAGCCCGGCAGATGGCACTGCAGTCTGTACTTGCATGCTTTGTTTAATATCGCTTGAAATATCATGCAGGACAACGTCTGTTGGGTCCACTAGTCTAATATATAAAATTCTCGTGTCACAGTTTTCGTTGCCATACTCCTCCGAAACGGCTTGACCGATTTTGATGAAATTTTTTGTGCTTATCCAGTATCTATGAGAATCGGCCTACATCTATTTTTCATCCCCCTAAATGTTAGGGGATGTCCACCCCTAAATTTTTTATTTTATTTTTTAGACAAAATTAATTTCTATTTTTTTATGATACAGCATTAAAAAATACATACAACCCCTAATATTCACCTCTACGATCAACCCCTATTTTTTATTATACACACATGGCAATACGACGTTTCCCCGGTCAGCTAGTTCTATTTTTAAAATTCTAAATTTAAAAAAATTATTGGAATAAATAGTACGTTTAAAAAAGGAATATCTCGCATTCGTTATATTAAGGTCCGATTTCGTTCCACTAAAATTATGACTTAATAAAATGCAGCGTGCACCGTATTTCATTTAATTATAAAAGATTCAGTGACATCTAACCACCATTATATTTAAAACGCGACGTTATTAAAACTATTAAATGCTTTTAAAACTGGTCGTATCTGGTGAATAAAATTAATTACCTAACCGTTTTCCTAATCAAGTTTTAATTTCAATTAGTTTAGATAAAATTGATTTTATATGCACTTAGGAGAGCGTTTGAGGTAGCAACCTGTGATGAGCTTTAAGTAAAAAGCGTTTAGAATAGAGATAACTGTACATTAACGTGACCATAGTATGTATTTAAAGTGGTTAATATCTCAAATTAGCTATTTTATCTCATATCAAAGTTCCCACAGCGTAAAAAGGTCAAACACGTTAAATCCAAAATGAATAAAAAATATGTACATTTTTATATATTACGCAGTGTTGCCCGCCACTTAAGTATACATTTATAACATGTAGGAATTAATAAGCAGTAGATGACCCTTAATTATTTAAATCACTTAATGGCATATATTACGTTAGTGCACTTCTGCGCCTTGCTCATGTCTACAATTGTGGGTCTGTCACACCTGTTCCATCACGACATATTTCTTAAAGGAAAACTAAACAAGAAAGTTGTAATAGGGAACATAGCTTAACACTGGAACATAGCAGTGTTGGCCTAGTGGCTTCAGCGTGCGACTTTCATCCGTGAGGTTGTAGGTTCGAATCCCGGTATTATCTTGTGGAAGCCGGCATGCTAGATCGAGAAACTTGACGGCGTGTCAGGCACAGAAAGCTATTAGAAAAAAACAAATGAACACGAAACAAATACACAAAACTGAGGCCAAAAGCTTAAAAGGTAGTAGCGCCACTAGATTTTTTATAGTCGAGCTCGGATGCATAACTTAGGGTTTGAATCACTCACTTAATTAATAAGCTTTCACAGCTTGTGTTACAATATATATTGTAACTACCTACTCATATTTTTTAAGAATCATATTACTGGTACAAAACTACTTCTATATGCGCAAGTATTAAATAATATCATTTTAATTTAACGGTTATTCGAATACATGATGGTATGTTCCATAGAAGCTGAACATCATAAATCTAATCGAAGTGTCGTTCGACAGAGTTGGAGACCATGAATGGGAAGCGGTATGAGAGATGACCATACGCATGTCCAACCCTAACAGGACACATTGACAACCCATATATAAAATGATATATGGAAGCCAGAACTGAAATTGAATTGACTTTGAGCTTTGAATATGAAATGCGGTAACATAAATTTTGTCTCGTAATAAATCTGCTTATAGACAAGAACAATTATGATACATTATTTGATTCACTGGTTTGGAATGATTTGTTTACATGACATTATTGGAAGAAAGAGAACTACTGGTTTTTTTTAATGGTATATCTCGCTTCTGTCCCGTTCTAAAATTTTAAATGAGATTTGCAGGATTACTAATACATTAATAATAAACATTTATTTGATATACTAGTGAAATAGAAATACATTTATTATTTTATCATATGTCCTTGGTATCTGCGTGCTATTTTTGGCTCCTTCAAACCTATCTGTCATGTGCCGACAGAGTTTTATAAAATATAATTGACTGAACTGAAGAATACCAACTTTTAACATAGATCAATGGTTAGTCAGGTTCATGAAATAAATTAAAAAACAGTATATGTTAAATTAGTATTTATTTCGGAACGTAAATATTTGTCTAATGATAGGGACAATTACGGGCCATTGTTAATAAACATCTTTTTATCCTAGGCACGACTGACAGCACCATGCGAAGCGGCTGGAATGCGAGGCTGTGGCTAAACAACGTGCAGAAATCCTCGGAGCAGTGAAGCCTGAGAAGTGCCCAGGAGACTTCTGTGCTTCTGGAAGGAGCTAGGCTGGATAAATTAGCCAGGACTTTACGCACAACGGACCGATTGTAAGTCGAACTGCGGAAACTGAGTCCATCAACCATAACCATAACCATAACCATAGTTGTCCAAAGCTGTTACAACCTCTTACTCTTACTTACTTAGTATATTTCGGAGCTATAAAAAACAGAAATTAGATAACAATATAACGATCAGTTGCGAAATACTCTTTGCGGTTTAAATGACATCGTCAAATATTCTGAACATACAGCAAATAACAAAATTCTTTTGTTTGGTATTTTCCCGAGCGATGACAAAAATTAGGAATTCAATATTTTGAGTTGTCTTCGCACGGATCATTCAACGTCAATTTGAGAGTTTTAAAATCGATCTCCAGCTTTAAGGAAAAAATGACAATGGCATTAGGAAACTCTAATGATCTCCGAACATGGGCATTTTAATCTCGTCATACAATATTGATGTTTTTAGAATTTATAGCCGGGGCTTAGATGAATCTCAAAGTCGAAAGTTTATTAATGTGTGAAGTCACCTCGACATTCCCTCGTGCCATATTTTTATGTACCTTGTGTTCGTTAGCAAAATACTTTAGATTTCAACTTCAGAATACAATTGAATGATCCTCAATCTACTGATATTTGAAATAATGAATTCCTTTGAAATACACCTTAGCTCCATAAATTGGTGAGACAATTTGATAAACAGTGCATTGTTCCGTATACATTTATTAACGTAATTCAATAGTAATAGAAGAAAATAATACTGTAAAGCTTGACTAATATATTCAAATTAAAGTTTCACATTGTACTCAAAAAGGAGTCGACTCCTGTCAATGGTTTGTCTTTAACGTCAGCTAAAAAAGGCGCCATTCACAAACGGTTTCCAGACTTTAAAAAAATACTTTAAATATAAATGAGTCAGACTCAATAGTAGACACGTCCAAAATGACTTTAATCTGAGTAACGTCGTGCATTGGGTCCCAAGGCACGTTTTAGTTCGAATAAGATTTAATCTTAAGACTTAAGAATAGAATCTTCAATGTCTCGATAGCTGAATAATATACTGAAGTGTGTTCATTGTTACTTATGATCGCATGCTAAGAATATTTTGAAATCCCGCTGCGTTTTGTAAATGTTCCTAATTGTAATAAATCAACATACAAATTATTCGATTGATTTAAACTTCCATAATGCGTAACAATAATAATCGGCGTATTTGATACATAAATAATTATAGCAAGCTATTAAAATAACAAAGTATTGATTGAATATTTGTGGTGTATTTGCAAATTCAATAAAGATGCCGTGCAACTTAAACGTTTACGATACTTTAAGAGGCTGTTTTGCACCCGACCATTGTTTCTCATGAATCTCGAGAAAATTGGGCGTTTGCTACAGTTCCTTTCATTACAATTTACGAGTGTATTTCTTTTAATAAATGTATTTAGCGAATAACACGTGACGACAGCCGCTGCGGGGATGTTTCAGATGCAAATTATGGCAATCTTGACACCTACGAGGTGCTAACGGAGGTACAACCTACAATTTGCGAAACGTGTGTTAGCACCAAAGGGCGCTGCCGGCGAATATTCCGACACTTATTTAATACACACTGTACTTATATACTTTTTCTTATTGCCCTTTCGTCGATCTCATTATACATGATAGCCTCTAATTTCCATTACGACTAAAAGGACTCAAAAATTTGATGGGATCAAAAAAGATTTTATCACAACGATATCTATTTGAAAGCGGCCGATCAAGGGTCCGGGACGATGATACGCAACTGTGTGTAATACAGTCGAACGTAGACTGGTACGCAAAACAATGGCCATAACAAAGGGAAACGATTGATCGATTTCGAAATCAGCCCCGCAATCTCGGCTCGGCGTAATCTTGCAAATATTTATTATATGTCAAAACAATATGCCGAAATGGAGGGCTTATTGTAGTTTTTACAAATGTGTCTGGTTCGCTCGGAGCGCTCGTTAGTGTGAAGTACGAGGCATTGTGGGGGGACAATGGGGGGCGGAGAGAGCCCGCGGCGGCCAGCGCCTGCGCACCGCGTACTCGACTGTATATCCTATACGGTCTAAGAATCGCAATAACGCTATTTTATTGAACATCAATATACAGCTATAAACACACGTTTAAAAAATCATTTTACGCAAAAAATTTGCGAACACATACAATACAATGTAATATTGGGAATCCCGAACGTATGTTTTGATAAACTTTTTCGTAATAGGATTTTTGTCAACATAATTAATAATGACATGAATCGCATACTATGACGTCACGAGTACATTGCTGGGAACTTTATATAAAGGTTTTAGTTTGACAAAATTCGAGGTATTTATTATTTTTCTTAATAGTTGAAAATTCGTTATAAAGCGGTTGTTCGGAAAAAATGGTCGTAATGTAAAGGTATATTTTACGTTGACTCTTATGGACAATTAAAGGGGATTACAAAAAATTTGTTAAATGGAGAAAGTCGATATATTTAGGCACATTATATTAAGGTTACACTGTATTAATATGTAAGCGTTTATACCACCATTTTCGTGTCACTGAATGTTGCATTTTACCAGTATCAAAATTATTAAAACGTTGTTAATAATATTAAATATTTGTTCAATTACACATAACAAGATTCGATCGAGAACTAATTGAACTGGAATGAATAAAACTTTTAATACCCAACGTAATCGTCGGCGAGGCACCGGTTAAATGGATAATATAAGGGACATACCTCGATTCGTTTTAATCGCAAGCGCATGTCGAGGGTGGATAAAGATATAATCATAATATTCAGGTACCGTTGGTTCCGATGGTAATAAAGACCACGCGTACAACCAGGATTTTACGACAAAATAATATTCTTTAATTATAATGGAGCTTCTTAAGACGTCACACGCGAGGACTGTATTAAATTTTAATGGATTATATGTTGCACCTGCGCTTATCGGCTGCTTAGCCGATCACAGCGTTTGTGGAATCCGCAATCTTTCTAATTAAGGCATGATTACTTCTAAGAGAAGCTTACATTTGGTAGACACTTTAAATTTCGAAATGACAGTGTGAAATTAACTTATTACTAAACGGAAAAGGGTGCATTTGTAACATTCGTAATTCATAATTGCAACTTAAGAATCTTAACTCCAAGGGTACTGCAAATACAGTAGAACCTCGATAAGATAAAGTCCAAGGGAAGCACAAAATATTTTATGTTATAGAGGTTTTAAGTTATCAAGGTTATATGTCAGGTAAAGGTTAATATAGAGGTATGTACATGTTTCTATGTACCCTTCCTCCCATTTTTACTTGAATGCATCAGAAGGATGGAAAATTAAATATGTAATCATATTTATTCACATTACTTACATTACATAAAAATAAAACAACAACTAAAGGTTTAGTCTACTTAAAAAAATCTGTGATTTTCTTTTGTTTTAAAAAATTCACTGTTTCTAAATCGATTTGATTTTCAATGACAAATAGAGAGGAGAATACATTAACACATTAACTTATGATGCAAGTAAGTCGTTGTCACAAAGCTAACCGCCGCAAAGCTTTGAAGAATTTAGATAAAGCAAACAATAGGTAATATTGTATTGTTTACGTTAACAATACATTAGTAAACACGTGCAAGCAATAAATACCGAAACCATTTGTTTTGACACTCTTATAAAATGACTCATTCACAAACAATTTTATGTTATAGAGGTTGTGGAAACATTTCTTTTAGTTACTGAGGGCCTATACAGGGATTATTTATTTACGTTATAGAGGTTGCGTATTTTAAGTTATAGAGGTTTTGGGCTCTGATGGGAAGGGAACATAGTATTTTTTGAAGTAACTGAGGTTTTTATGTTACCGAGGTTTACGTTATCGAGGTTCTACTGTATTAATGTTTATAATTGATGTAATACAGAAAAGCTTTCGTATTAACTACGGTAAGGAATTATGGTTTTTTTTTTCACACTAATTGACCTAGGCAACGGATATACATACATATTATAGATAGACATATAAATACATATTTAAACACCCAAGACCTAAGCACAACACCAAATGCTCATCACATCGATGTTCGTCTCAGCCGGGGATCGAACCCGGGACCCATGGATTCGCAGTCAGGGGTACTAACCACTAGACCAATGAGTCGTCAAGCTTGTTTGTGACCTATGAAAATATGATAACATTTTCATTACCACCTAGGAATATTTGTAATTCCTCAAATGAGGATATATTTCTGTATTTTTTGTTATGACAAAGAATTAGTCTAACCAACGGTAACGCTGCCAGTATCTTCATAACGTTACCTAAAGAAACTCCTTTCAATATATATTTTAGTTATTATATTATATTTTTTATTGTTGATAAGAAATGTACATAACTATTTAAGTTAGTTTAGTTAATTAAATTAAATAATAAAGCGTTAATTTCTGTATCTTTTGAAGTAATCAGTCTTCTTGATTCATATATGCTTTTTCGTTGACATTATTGCTCCATCGGAAATCAAAGCCTCGTCCCTGGGTTTTTCATTATTAATATTAATTATTGCTATACATATAGTAAAAGTACAGAAAACACCAAAAATCTCACTAAAGGTGCCTGAAGTGCTACACCACAGTACAAATATAAAATTCCTTATAAAAAGTTAAAAAGAAATATAATTAATACAAAAAAATTGGGTTACACACCGTGTATAACTCACGGTTATTAGCTTATAAACTTATAGCACAGGTGTCTAATAAATTCGAAAAGTTTTGTCGATTTGTCGACAGGCAAATAAAAATGTAAATACTGTCACTGATTTGATTGAAATTCATATCTTCTTTTTTTTAAAGAACAAACGGGCAAAGGGGGCAAACGGGCAGGAGGCTCAAATGATGTTAAGTGATACCGCCACCCATGGACACTCTCAATGCCAGAGGGCTCGCGAGTTCGTTGCCGGCCTTTTAAGAATTGGTACGCTCTTTTCTTGAACGACCCTAAGTCGAATTGGTTCGGAAATACTTCTATTAATATCATAAACAAAGTTACACACATTACGAGTCTATTTCTAGTCCTGATATTGTTTTTTTTTAAAGTCACGACAGGTAGTTGCGCAATAAAAACGGTCATTATAACCGCCGCGAGGTCCATCTAGTTACCATCACTGTGTATAAATTATATAAAAATAAGCACGTCACGAAAAGGACAGTTATATCATAGTTATTGGGTATTAGAAAGTGATGGGTGTAGTGGCAAAGGCAGGTGTCACGATACATCTGCTGGTCGTCGAAGCACGTGTCTTAACCCTCTAAGCCCTCTCCTACTCTTAGACTTGAGGAAAACGTAGCGAAAACGCAGTAATTAGCTAATTTTCGATCGAACTTTCTAGATAATCACAATATGTGAGTAAAATTACATACTTTTCAGGCTAGGTTAAAATCATACGACTTTGAATGGCAGTCACAATTAAGTAACGAAAAATTATATAGCAAAACTTATTTCGACATTTACAGAAAACACTTTTTTTAACAATGCTATGTATTATAAACTTATAATTATTTTACAAAATTTTAAATTTTTCCCGACGTTTCGCGGTAGTATAGCTTCACATACATAGCTTCAATCCGTTAAAAAAAGTGTTTTCTTTAAATGTGTAAAAGTTATGTTAATAAAAGACAATATTATTTTGACATATTTTTTATTAATTAGATAAAATAACCTTGTAATATAACGTATTTATATAAAAATATTATTTAACAGCGGTTTAAATTAAATACACTATAATCCTTAATTAGCTATTGAATGTTTAAATCACTTTTGTGTCACTTTGGAAGTAAAGTGAGATTAACTTACTAAAACGTTTGTAATTCCATAAAACTATATTTATTACATATTAGGGTTTTTTCCTTATGAGCAATGATAGTCTCTTGACCATCGTAAGGAACCCAAATGAGTGTGTAAAAGTATACAATAGACCCTACACAATTGTATCTATACACAAAAATAATACTTGCATAAACACCATTAAAAATATTGCAAGGAAATCAGTACGTCTAAGATCCAAATTTCAAAGTTTGTCAGGTTAATAAAAATGTTTAATAACATAGAAATCTGATATATTGACAGTCCACATTTACTAATTACATATAGTTACGATAAATTCAAATACGTAATGACCCTTGGTCCGTGGGGTCCTAGCGCTTTAAGGCTTTTTAAAGAAATTTCAAAAAGGTTAGTCGACATCACAGGAGACCGAAGATCTGGCAGCTACCTCGGACAAAGAATTAGTCTAGCAATTCAAAGGGGAGCGCTGCCAGTATCTTCGGAACCTTGCCTAAAGGGACTCCTTTTAATGATATATTTTAGTTTATGTTAAGTTTAGTTATTTATTTCAATGTACATTATTTTATTATTAGTTTTATGTGTCTATAGTTGCTGATAGCAATACATAATTAAAATATCTTTGTTTTTACACAATCATTAACTGGCAGGTTAGTTAAATATTCTTCTTTAGGAGATAACAGTGGGATCCAAGTATATATGACGTCAAAATACGTCTCATTAATAAATAAGCCTTATAAAGCCACTGTTAAATGGTAGTCACTATAAATTTATACTCTGATCAATATCTAGAATCTTCGGTTAAAGTTGGCTTTTTGTTGCAATTCCATATAAGTACTAAAATGGTCATTATAAGCATCATCATTCGTGTTTATATTATTGTGGTATCTGCACCTCTACCTTACTAAGGTAAGGTATCAATCAATAATAATGTATTAGATTTTGTCATACAGCCCTGCGATTCTGTAACTCACACAGCGGTTTTCGCATCGGCGGTCGCTCTCAAATCAGTCGTGAAGCAGTCATTTTATGATTTGGCATTCTGAAAAGGTGGGAGCTTGTAGTTTATTGTTTATCAGAATGCCAAATCATAAAATGACTTAGGTTTAAAGACATTTATTTTCTCATTACAGACAATGGTCAAACGACGATGGTCAAAGACTTCACGACTGATTTGAGAGCGACGCGAAAACCGCTGTGTGAGTTCGAAAAGTGAGTTACAGAATCGCAGGGCAGAAGTCGTAGTTTACACTACATACAATGTCTAGTTATGAGCATCTGGTTCACCAGTATAATACTCGAAACATAACTAATTTAAGCGTACGACCAACCAGGCTAGAGAAGATAAACCACTCCTTATATGGAAATTGTATTCGTTTTTACAACAAACTCCCAAGCGAAATTAGAGAATTAGCACTGAATAAATTCAAAGCTCTCGTTAAACGTAAATTAATTAATAAAGCCTTTTATAAATTTGACGAATATTTATATGATCCTAATCCTTGGGAGTGATTTGCTCCAGTTCAAACAATTTGAATGACTCAAAAATTAGCGATTAAAAAGAGTGGCGGAGAGTTTCTTGACAGTTCTTCATGCCCGCACTACGTCCTTGACTTGGGAACTGGTAGTGAATGTAAACTTAGAGTCAATTTAGGTTTAAAGACTTTATTTCTCAAAAAGACAAAAAATGTCACTTACATGAGAATAATACTCTAGGTTAACATAACATTGTAGTCGTTCTTAAAATAATCATAATAAAATATAGCCGTACATGCAACAAATTCAAAAATAAAAGTAAACAACATCATTCCTGTTGACATTAATAAGTGTACTTATCTATATGAATAAAGTTATTTTGAGTTTGAGTTTGAGGCCGGTATGTCAGGGGTTGGTGATGAATCGTTGCTCACTCCGCTGGCTTTGCGATCTTAATTGTATTGTGGCATCCAAAATAAGAGAATTGCACCACTCCCAGTTTCGCCAAATACTGGTTTACAGCTACAGGTCCTCTTCATCTCGTCAACAATCATCCTCTCGTTAAAAGCCAATAGAGCATTACAATAGCGTCTTCTGTGTGCACCTATCATAAGTTTTCTGTAGGAATACATTTTTCATATTAGCAAACTTTTAATAATATTTAGAGAAACAAACAGCTCAAACAATTAACTCGAAATTATGATAATTATTTAGTATATGTATAAAATAATGCCTAATATTTTTGTTAAGGCAAATGTGTGATAGTTAAATTTTAATAAAATTTTATATCAGGCGTTTTTTGTTATAGAAATATTTTCCTACTAAGAATTATTACAAAGCAATTTTTTTAATAGTTAAATATTTTCTTCCATGCATTTGTTGCTCATGCATTTAAACGTAAAAGTAAGGATACTATTATCATAAGTAATCTAATAACGAACAGTATTATTGGCATAATCTACTAAAAAAATTAAACATATTTCATATCTACAATCAAGAGTACAGTATTTACAATTTTCTTAACCTATAAAGTAATAAAATAATTAATTAATAGTAGTAATTTTGTTCCCTTTGGAGAAGAGACTCTTGGGGACCCGTGGGGTTCAAGTGTACAGGCGCTTATTAAAGATTTAAATTGACACCAAGTAGATAGTACCGGTGACCCCAGAGCTAGTACGTTCCTGGCTCAACAAATAAGTATCGCAATACAGCAAGGAAATGCTGCCAGCGTTAAAAGTACACTGCCAAAGGGACCAAATTTTTAAATTTTGATTTGATTTTTCTTTTTAATTATTTGTACATATGTTTATAGTTTAAACATCGAATAAGAAAATATTAAATTTTCATGTGTTTCCGGTTTGAATTCCCTAAAGTTCTTGCGTGTCAGGCACGCGTCTACAACATTCCAATCACGACAGGTTTCCGACTAAGGTTGTATTATTGAAAACAAGCTTTAATATAATTCACAAATTCAATATCATTAAACTGAAAAAGGACATTGCTATAATTTAAATATGAGAATAAGTAAAAGTGCATCCTGTTTACGTTATTTTTTGAGGTCGTCGTACAGATAACATATGAGTAAAACTTATACTTCTTTTCTTATATTCTTTTTCTGACGTAATTGTATTTACAGTCATAGCGAAAGAGACGAATTTTAGCAAGGTTAGTTAAAACTATGCAAAGTGAAATTGGTATGGTGTAACCTTAAATAAATTATTGATGTCATATATGAACCTGCCTGCGATTCTGTAACTCACTTTTCGAACTCACACAGCGGTTTTCGCATCGGCGGTCGCTCTCGAATCAGTTATGAAGCAGTAATTTTATGATTTGGCATTTTGATAAACAATAAACTACAAGCTCCCAGCTTTTCAGAATGCCAACTCATAAAATGACTGCTTCACAACTGATTTGAGAGCGACCGCCGATGCGAAAACCGCTGTGTGAGTTCGAAAAGTGAGTTACAGAATCGCAGGGCACGTCTTGTTGCAGTTGGCCGACGGCACACGGACACGGCAAGCCCATGCAAGGGACCTTTGAAAAGGCTTATCATGGGGTTCTCAAACTTAAAAACTAGCGTCAAGAATTTGTATTATAATTATTAGCAGTGTTGTCCTAGTGGCTTCAGCGTACGACTCTCATTCCTGATATCGTGGGATTCGATCCCCGGCAGTGTACCAATGATCTTAATTATAGTATAGATTAAATTATTTTTAAATTTGTTGACATTATATTAATTGTCTTTTAATTTACATTTACTGTTTTCACATCAAGGACGTAGAACGGACTAGAAGAACTGACAATTAACTGCCTGCAATTCCTTTTAATCATCCACGTTATTGTGTTACATAATGATTGTAAGGCAAAGCAGTATTGGCCTAGTGGCTTTAGCATGGGACTGAGGGATGACCCTGAGGTAGTGGGTTCGTCCACAAATGGACTTTTTGTATGTGCGCATTCAACATTCGCTGAAACGGTGAAGGAAAACATCGTGAGGAAACTTGTTTGTCTTAGACCAAAATTCCACAGCGTTTGTCAGTCACAGGAGGATGATCACCTATATGCCTTTTAGTTGATCATGAAACAGATACAAAATTCTGAGGCCCGATCTAAAAAAGGTTGTAGTGACATTGATTTATTTTTTTATTTATTGTTATTATTATTATTAGATGTATTTAGCCTGTTTGTACCGACCTCAGTGGTTAAATTCTTGATTTGGTAATTTCTTAATCCCGACACCTTGGGAGTAACAAATAAATAACAAACAAAATATTATATAAAATGATTATTACTTGTACGATATAAGCTGATTAATCATACTTTCGGGTTAAATGTCCAGTTATTGAGATCAATAACTAAATACTAATATCTTAACCTATACTAGGCATCTATAATGTGAATTGTTAAAGCAACTTTACGGAAAATCTGTGTTCTTCGCAAGTTCAACATTGCTTGTAAAAATATTCCGTTATGACTTAATTAATTGTGCAAAGGATATATATGTCAATTATATTTCGAGTAAGTGTATTTTTGACATTCTATAAATAAATATTTTACGCAATTAATTATGTTAACAATTACGCGATAGTGGAACGGCTTAAATTAAAATATGCAATTTTATCTTCGGTAATCGATGATTACTGTCGAAAGCCTTTAAGGTAAATTTGATGTGAAGAAACAATTACGTCAGAATATATTTCACAATCGAAAAATTAATTCCAATTTTTATACAATATATGAAACCCAAACATTTTAATTTATTTATTTAACTACATACAACGGCAACTATTTACATTTACATGAAACACAAAACAATACATACACATAGAAAAAAAGAACAGTAATAGATTAAGATTTTTACTAAAAGACTACCTATTTCTTACAATATGGGAACTGACATAAAGCAGTCCTTTTGTCAGTTCACTAAACAGACAATTAAAAATGTCTGTTAATATGTGCAGTTCATTAATTATTTCCATATATTGTGTCATGTGTGCCCTTTTCGAGAGGTTAGTTTTTGTTGAACGAATAGTATCGGCTGTCGATGTCGCATCCTAACGTAACCACTCAACGTAACGTAAACGTAACGTAACACTCTGAATCAGGTACTGGAGTACTGCCGGATTGTTTGTAGGTAATACAAGAGATAAAAAAATTGTCAGTTAAGTCGGTTTACGGATGATAGTTTAACGTGACAACAATTTTATTGAATTATCGGTATTTTGAATGAATACCAAGAAGGAGTGAATCCTCAGATGCAAAGGCCAATCGAGTGGAAGAGAGATAGATGCGACGCGATCGTACAATGTTACGGGACAATGAGCGTAACGGGACAGTGAATCATGCTTTTTCGTGCGTGCAGTCATACGATTTATTAGACGTCACGTCAATAATCATCGAATCACCTACCTTATTTGAATAAATTATTGCATAAAATATTTTGCAATATTTATCTGGAATTATTTATAACGCTATCGATAAAATTCATTTATATTGTCCTAATAAGGCTAATCATACTCCGCGTAAAGGACTGTATGCTAATTTTGCATTTATGGTGCATCCAAATATGCAGCGTCATTTAATTGACATAATTTGCATTGACTGTGCGCCACTTTGTTTGCCAGTGAGTGAAAAGTTATCGGTTACAAAGATCTTTTCGTAGTTGAAAGACAGTGCGTAGATGTACTGTATGCGTTACTAAGCGACCAATAATAAACCATAACGTTCACTAAATAGGGTCTAAATTTAAAAACCCTTTCAGCAAGGACGAATTAGTTCCAATTTCTACCACCTGCCAAAACAAATTTGTCACGCTGTATTTATATTGATGGCTTGTCATCACTCAGTGCTAGGTGCCATACAAATGGGAATTTGCTCGCATTTTCAGCGACACTGTTTATTTTAACTTCTTTATGAGAATTCGAAACAATGGTGAGAGACCCTACATGGTATTGAATACTGCCTATTTTGTTGGAAATTGATGGTCGTATTCAAAGGCTGAAGATTTATTATGTGTTCTTGAATCTATCTATCTGTTTTAAATTATTTATGCTTGTTAGACTAATAGTTAATTGTGGGGTTAAACACCGAAGTTCTATCTCGGCCGGGTTAGCTTTAGCAAAAATATATAATACTGGCTGTCAGCAATAAAGGTTTAATGAATAATTATAGTATAAAATAAAATCCATTACAATTCATTTTCTCATCAAGTCTAGGAAATATCGAACCCCGCGGCCCGCATATCTTAGCGTAATATTCTGAGTCGAATACACTAAGGGTGACTGCTATTTGTAAAAAAACATGTCATAATTCGTGTTAAGTTTCGTTCCTGAAGTGCCTACTCTGCCACCTTTTAACCCAATATATCAATCACTATTCATGAAGTCCCTATGTGCCATTTGTGTATTAGGGACCGCAATGTACATTATATTAAAACGAAACCTATATACCAAATATATATAAAATTCACAATGTCACGATTTGGCATTCTGATAAGGAGGGAGCTTGTAGTGTATTGTTTATCAGAATGCCAAATCGTAAAATGACTGCTTCACGACGGATTTGAGCGCGACCGCCGCTGTGAAAACCGCTGTGAGAGTTCGAAAAGTGAGTTACAGAATCGAAAGGCTGTTGATGCTGTTCATGTCTTTGTGATATGTAATTATGCTATCTCGAAATGTCCTATTAAGTTTTAAATATTAAAATGGTGAATTTTACAACCGGAAATCACTTCAAAAAAACCAGTGGCGCTACAACCTTTGGTCTTGCACAGATTCCTGTAAGTAGTCTGGCCATAAATACTGTTACATAAAAACTTTTTAAATAATTTAAATTATTATTATTGTTTTTTTATTATGGCTCTGGCACGATTTGTGCATTAGCCAGCGTATAGGTATATATATAGCCAGTATAGGATTTTTTATAATTCGTGCTTGTCTTTAGAAATTTGACCGTGTCCTCCATATACGGTTTAGGCACTCGCCCGGTACCGCACAACCCTCCCAAGGGCCGAGAACAAATTTAAATTGAATTAAAACTTGCCCTCGAACCGTGAATCGAACCCGGTACCCCTCACCTAGCTGCCACTTAATAAAACCGCTAGGCTATGAGGCCCCTAAATATTTTGAATTGTTAAAACGTATATTATTTTAAAAACTTCTCTCGATTTTGCGCCATTTCACATACATATTCGTGTGCATTATCAAATTACAATATGGAATGGGGTGTTAAAGAAAATAGGATTGCAGTGGTCGACTTGCACAAAGTGGCTATGGAGCCATCGGTCATATACCAGACACTTTAAAAGCTTGGTATTAGCCGTATGTTCGTATATCGTACTATCAACAGATACAACAACCCTTCGACTGTCGAAGACCAGAAAAGATCGGTCGATCGATCGACTACAAAGACTGTTAATGCTGTTAAAACTAGAATTCGTCGAAACCCTATTAGGAAGCCAAAAATCTTATCGCGAGAAATAAAGATTCCCACTAGGACTCAGTTGCGTGTTATACAACAAGACTTAAAGCTCGGTGCTTATCGTCGATATAAAGGACATGCTCTAAATCAATCTTCACAATTAAAGAGAGTTGATCGGTTAAAACGCCTTCTGACGTGGTACGCAGATGAAAAGCATAGAAATATCCTTTTTACTGATGAACAAATTTTCCCGATTGAAGAACACTACAATAAGCAAAATGATAAAGTGTACGCTCACAGTTCTAAAGAAGCTGCTCAAGTGGTCGGATAAGTTCAACATGGTCACCTTCCTGCGTCAGTGATGGTTTGGTGAATGGTGGTGGGGCGTGTCTTATCAAGCAGTCACAAAAATGTTGTTTTGTGAAATATATTGGTTGTTTGTAAAGTAGGTTTACGATCGAGATGTTTACGTGATAACGTCTTATTGGTGATATAAGTTTTGGGAAGTAAGGAATTAATGAAGATAACAATTTTTTCAAATTTTAAATTACATCTATCGTTTTATTCACACTTTTGATGATAAATTTCGGGTGTAAAATGACAAGTTTACTTATTCGACTATGATATACATTTTTCTTCATACATACATTCATACAAATCTCCATTCGTTTGTATGCCGCTAGAGTGAGAGAGACGGGAGATCGGTCCGTCTCTCTCTCGTTATACCTGCGATCGCGCTCGTGAGGTTTTGGTGTTACACAAGTTTCTGAACATGTCACCCGACTAAAACGATTTTAAAGACGTTATCACGTCAAAAGGAGTGAAAACAAATGTGTATCAAAATACGGTCTCATATCATGTTGTGAAATGCAATGCTCCCTGCAATGCACTTTTTAAAAATATACCGTTTACTTTCCACCAGGATTTCGCACCTGGTCAAGGCACGAGCTACCCAAGCATGGCTCGAAGCCAACGTTACAAGAGCAACGCAAAAAGAGACTGGCCCTCATCAAGCCCAGACTTCAACCCTCTAGACTTCAAACTATAGTCAGTTTTAGAGGACATGACTATTTCCCTTGGAAAGTGCGTAAATTCATAGATTCGTGGCCAAACAGATTAACAGCCAAAGGTGGCCATTTCAAATTGAGTATTTTTATTTTTTGCTGAGACTAATAAATATGTAGGTATACATTTTAATATTGCATTACTTCAATAAAAAAAAATCATTTTATTTTCTTTGTAGCTGTCTAGGTATATGTTTCGTGATCTTTTGTATTTTCTAATAGGCAAGCACACTTCTGTGCTTGACACACGCCTTTAACTTTTTGGCTCTAAGGCATGCCGGTTTCCTCAGTATGATTTCTTTTACAAACTCACTTACTCCGCTCCGGTTCAGCGACCCAAAAAGTGTATTATCCTCAGAAACGAGGACTTTCACCGCTTCCTGTCCTGTTCCACCTCCCGTATGGGCCTTGAAGCTGCAGCAGGTACTTCTCTACTCTCCACACATAGATAGAAAAAAAATGGTGCGTCTACTTATGTACGCGCGTAAGAAGTTATACTTCTTTGGCTTTCTTTATTTTTTTAAAATATGAAATAATTAATAATCAATATTAAGCGTTAATAATTTAACAATATTTAATATTTAGTATATTATTCAATTATTAATTAATATTAATAATAATTATTATTATATTATATAATTAATTCAATTTAATAACTAGGTATGTTTCATAACCTTTTAACTAAGTATAAATAGGTCTTTGTGAAAAAGTATTGCTAAATTTCTTTGAAAAAATAATTAAAACTGCTTTATTTGTTTAAAAGGTACTACAAGTAGATTGTCTTATTCCCATCTCGCGCACGCTCGGCGCCCATACTGAATTTTGTGTCACGGTGCGCGCGCATCGTAAAATTTCACTCTCATAAATTTTTCATAACGCGCCTAAAGCAGTATAACTACAAAAATCTATCAGTGCACTGTTGGGGTCCGATCCTGCGACCTCAAAGATCGCGTCACCACTGCTCACCAGAACAAACCATATTATTTTTAGTCCACATTCCAAAATGGCCGTATTTGATTTACAATATCACTAATTGGACATTTATTTCTTATATTAAAACATTAGAACTCAATGAAACGTCTGAATGGCACGCGTACGTTTTTTAAATTTCAATTTCAAATAAGCACATATTATACGGTATGTGAATCCGCAAAGTTTAGGTTATAAAAACCGTTAATTGGTGTTTCGAGACTTCAAATGGACATTTTTTGGTGTCCCTAATCGTAAATTTAATCAAGGGCAAAACATTATGCTCTTGATTAGAAAGCAGGTGTTTGAACTAATGAGGAGGTTTTAAAATTGCAGAAAATTAGGCTTTTAAACCAGCAGACGTAAGCAAAAGCTGCTTTTTCCTTGTAAAAGAATAGTATTCTACGTATACAAGTAGAAAATTCTTTGCTACCTTCATTTTTACGCTTTTGATACTACCAAAAGGGTATGCCTTTAGAAGGCCAACGTAGGGACACTTTGAACTGTTGATACGAAACGGGTTTTATTAAACTAACATATTTTTAATTTAATCACGGATCTTTTTTAGAAGCCTAGCTAAATGGAAGATCTTAGCTTAAATGTTATGAAAGAAACAGAAAGAAGTGTTATGCCCAGTCCCTATCAGCATGATTTAATTGGGCAGCTACACTAATAGTTTTTTTGTATAAAGGTGAAAATGCGCTGACGCGGGGACTGTGGGAATGGGTCTACACTCAAAGCGCTCCGCTATTTAGAGGGGTAGCGTGACCCCACTAAAAACACCTCAGCCCTTCACATGCCTTTAAGATGGTCCCTCGGGGTTCGCCAGGCATTCTACCCATGGGACCTGGGCTTATATATAACTATTGTTACTAACGTACTCATCAATCAATGGACTGTATTTGTCTGATTAATCAAAATTATTATTATCATTATTATATCACCGGTCAGTCTACCGTCAACCCGAGACCTCTCCCTCAATGGCTCAGCAGCCTCCTTCAGTATTACATGCTCACATAAGGAAACCATTGCACTCTAGGAGCTTCACTAGACTAATATAGTTCTACGTAACATTGTTTATACAGTAATAAGGTAAAATATGAATGAATCCATTAAACCGCAAATTTCACTTTACCAACAAAATTACTTCCACATTAGCTCTGATTAGTTTTACCAATTGATTTAACTGCACATTCAAATAAAACAGTTATCGCTAACCAGATTCTGAGCCTAATAATAATGATAATAATAATAATTTTTATTAATCAGACAAATACAGTCCATTGATTGATTAGTGAGTTAGTAACAATAGTTTCTTAAGATCTATGTTAGTATAGGGTCGATTCGACCAAAGTTCAATTTATACTCGAGTAACTATACCAAGAATAATCTAGTCCATGATTTTAATCTCGAGTAAATCCGTAGTCGTTTGTCCACGTAATCGATAGTAAAATTGCGCTAGGAATAACAATACGCGAATAGCAAGAGAATGGTGAACGAAAATAAAACTCGGGAAATAAATGTTGTTCTACAACGGGACAGTGTAAGAGCATACATCATGTCAACTCGATTTTGCCGTATTATAGTGTGAAAAACTAGCTTTTAACAGGTGTCAAACGACAACAAAAAGTTTTTATTTGTTGTTTGTTTGAGGCTTTCGTATAAAAAGGAACTTCTGTTGAGCCTAGTTGAATTTCATTCTAATATTATAGAAAATAAAAAATCTAAAAATAAATAAATAAATAATAAATTGTTTAAACGTTTCATTTTACAATGCCAGACTATTAATTTAGTGCGTTGCGTTGACTTGAAATTAAAACACAGAATACATATTTGTGAAATGACAGAAATCAGCTGATTGGACTGACTGACGCCATTAAATTATTCTAGGAATAGCTGTTATTCCGTGCGAAACGGCGGTATAGTAGCAATTCCCGAATAAGCCCACTAGTCTTAGAATTTGTAGTTGCTAAAACGTAAAATTGATTTACTCTCGATTAACACGTTCACTGCGTAACAGGCCGATATCAGCCTGCCGCGGTATTTCCGCTGGTGCGGACGAAGAAATCTATGTCCCTCTCGCTGGTGCGTAACGATTATCTCAGGTGTTTGTAAAAATTCAACAGGGACAAATATATATTTCATCTTGCGGTCAAAATTGTAGGTTTTCCCCATCAAAACATAACGGCAGGCTTTTATCGACCTACCACGCACTGACGCTGCTTTGCATCAGCTGAGTGCGGCAGTGGGCCTATTTCAGCCCGCCCTCCCAACAGGCAGCTAGCGACCCGATACCGCACAGAGCGCGCGCCCGGCCATTTAGTGTTGTGCTATCTAACTGATCTAACATAGCGTTCGATATTATCAACGATGGCAAGCAATACAAGAAAAATACAAATTTTGGAAAATAGAGAAATTCGCCTTGCAGTTATTGACTGTGATAGTGACAGCAGTGAAGAAATATTTTCCACTAAGAAAAATAAAAAGTATTTCTGTTTCCAAGACAGGCATACGTCATAAGTAAATAAATACATTTTTCAGTTCCTTTACGATAATTCTGTTTTATTTTCGATATTTCTCTGTCCCATCACTACTAAAAATATATTCTAGTGCGGTTCAGGTCGATATCGGCCTGCCGATTTTCCTGCTTTATTTCTCATTTCCTGTTTGCCAGATCCCGGGGCGAATCAAACCTAAGGAAGTTGGGTTCATGGTCATTTTAACAATATAAAAAAAAGTGTATACATTTTGTTTCCACAAAGTTATAGCAATTTAATCTATCCTAGTGCTGTTGGGTCTAGAAAGACCTGCCACGCACTGGCGGAAATATCATTGGGGGCACATTTTGGCCCGCCGCCGCACCTGAGAAAAATTATTATTTTACTTGCCGCAGTGAACGTGTTAACTGACGATTTATTCTAAGATTAAGATTTACTCTTGTTTGGTCGAATCGACCCTTAGAGAATTAGTAAAAATAAGGAAAAAGTAGTTACATAAAAACTATCAGGTACAAAGCCCTGCGGAGATGTCGTAGCAGTGTCGTAAATAGAGGCACTCGATTCTTTCGACTTTCATCCGTAAGATGTTGCTGGAGCTGCCTGAATGAAGTGTCTCTTTATCCAACATCTAGATAAATCAGTGTGAACTTATGGATTATGCTTACTATACACACTATGTGGAACCAGCCCACTGAAGAATATCCGTTCAAGAAAAGAGCGTACCAATTCTTAAAAGGCCGGTAACGCACTTGCGAGCCTTCTGGCAATGTGAGTGTCCATGGGCGGCGGTATGTATTAATGCCTTCTTAAGTTTAATTAAATGTAATTTAAATAAAGTCTGAGAAATGTTCGGACAATTCCATATTGTTGAATAAATTCGACAATTAAAATAAAAATGTTTGTAGTTTATAACCTCTTGTCAATGTTATATTTTCCGTTTTTCGCGTGGTATTGCATTTTTTAATTTAATTATTTGTAATAATTGCACTACCGCACGTAGGCGAGGCGTTCGATATTAATTAATAAAAATCGGTAGCATGAGAAAAAACGCAAGTGATTACCATAAACCCGTCTTGTGGAACATGACCTCCGATACAATTGTAATGAAACTCGTTTCACCGCAAAGGCAACGTTCGATAAGGTGCCACGCCCTGAAGATGTAATCAAGTAGTATAATTACAACACTTTGGCCAGGCAACAAAATTAGTAATAATTAGAGCGCCACACGCCTGAATTACGTAAATAGAAGATTTTACAGTTTCAGGTGAACAACAATTTTTATCACCATTGTCCAATGATAGGGACAATTACGGGCCATTGTCTCCTTAACATATATTTTTTTTGTCCTAGGCGCGACAGACAGCCCCATTTGCAGAGGCTGTTTCAGCGCAGAGGAATCAGTCACCCACGTGGTTCTGGAATGCGACGCTGTGGCTAAACAACGTGCAGAAATCCTCGGAGCAGTGAGGTCGCTCCGTGAAGCATGCGAAGTGCCCAGGAGACTTCTGTGCTTCTGGAAGGAGCTAGGCTGGATAAATTATCAAGACGCACAACGGACCAATTATGAGTGCGGAAACTGAGTCGACCAACCTTAAACCTTATCACCATTGTCTTAAACAATTGCCATTCAATTATCGCTATAAGCTAGAAACGGGTGTAGGTTAGATCAGGGATTAAGTTAGTCGCTGACCTGAGCAGTGTTGGCCAAGTGGCTTCAGCGTGCGACTCTCATACCTGAGGTCGTAGGTTTGATGCATGGCTCTGTGCATGAATGGATTCTCTTTCTATGTGCGTATTTAACATTTGCTCGAACGGTGAAGGAAAACATCGTGAGGAAACCGACATGTCTTAGATCCAAAAAGTCGACGGCGTGTGTCAGGTACTGGAGGCTGATCTCCTACTTGCCTATTAAATTTAAAAATGATCATAAAACAGATTCAGAAATCTGAGGCCAAGACCTAAAGAAGTTGTAGCGCCACTGATTTATTTTTATTTAAGTCGCTGACTAGATATATTCGACAACAGTTGAAAACCTGACCATTAAAAGTAACTCCGTTAATCTTCCATAAAAATATATCTTAACAATGGTGCATATATATGTATAATATCTTTTTAAATACTACTTTAGGGGTATACACATAAATCTAAAGTAATCTTAAACTAATGTTTAACCTTTATAATTTTTAATGGGTGACCCTGAGTATTAGTGGCTTTTCACAATGTAGATGATATTCTTGAGGAAACAATAGAATTTTCAGCCTTCAATGTTAGTGTAAATTTGTCATTTATTTATATAGGTAACGCAATGTAAAGTTATGAACGTCAAAATAATAATATATATGTATATGAAATTTTACATTTACCGTCAGTTCTCAAATCAAGGGCGTAGAACGGAAGAGAAGAACTGGCAATAAACTCTCCACCACTTTTTGCATTGATATATCGATACATGTCGATAAATAAGATTTGTTTCGAGGTAGACCTGTTTGTACTCTGGCAGAGTTCACAAGAGGTGCTAGTTACATTAGCATTAGTTATAAGATCGAAATTTCTTTTTAATTGTAGAATTATCGGTGTAGCGATTCTGGTGTAATTCTATCGCATTAGAAATAACTGAATAGATAGAATAAACATGGAAAATAAATAAATATGGTAGATTTATTTTCTCATCGGAAATCAAAGGCCCAGGTCCTTTTTACTAAAAACGGGATTATTTGAATCATTTCTGATATAGTGCTTATGCAACGAAGTAATAAATAAAATAAATTAACATTGTATGCGAAATTACGTATAATCGATCGATCGATTTTCTGAAAAACAACAGATGCTATTGCGTTTATAATATTTAATTGACAGTCGAAGGTTTGCAAGTTCTTGATTGACATTTCAATATAAGTTATTTCGACAAAAACAAAAAAAAATGTTAACTTTCATTTAACTAGATAAATATCCAATTGCCGAATAGAATAAATTTGAATCATTGCCTATTAATTTCTGATTTCACCAGTAGTATTTTTGAAATAAATAAACGTAACAAAACATTCTCTAAGGAATATCTTAAATTTGAGAATACTTGGAAAATTAATAACAAATAAAAGTTTATAAAAACATGGTTTAATAGAATACATCTCTTTTCATGTTAAAGCTTCGAAGCTCACTCTTATAAGTAATAAGAATATGTTATAATAATTTAAAGTATTTTTTTAATCAAATCAAATCAAAATCATTTATTTATAGGTAACACAATGTACACTTATGAACGTCAAGAAGAAACACATATTAAATGCTTCTTATTTTACATTTGCTGCCAGTTCTCAAATCAAGGGCGTAGAACGAAAGAGAAGAACTGGAAATAAACTCTCCGCCACTCTTTTCTTTCGCCAAGTTCTTTGTTTTACACAATGTTTGTAAGGAGCTGCAACCATTACACCATGTTCCACGTGACATATTAAGTAATTAATAATAATAAAATAAATTAAAAACAAAAAATGTCCTCTATCGTATTATAAAGAATAAACTTTGAATTGCTTACCATTTTAAATTAAGTTAAATGTTGGAGAAAAATATTAAACTATATAATGATCGTATAAATAACCGTTACTCATTCAATTAAGAAATAACAAAAAATTAATTTCGTTTGTCGAAATTTCGCATAATAAATACCATTATTTAATTTTTTTCCTCGATTTTTATTTTTTCACCTTGGCGAATAGCCCTGAACTGAACAAATAGTGGGATAATTTCTGATAATAAGAGAGCGTGAGAATTGACCTAAATAACTTAACAGAATGTTTTTATTTTCTTTAACAATAAATTGGTCTGTCAAAAGTAAAGTCTGAAAATAGTATATATTACTAACTGACCCGGAAAACGTTTGTATTGCCATGTCTATTTTTTTTTTAAAGACAATTCACACTAATTGACCTAGTCCCATGCTAAGCTGGTGAAGCTTGTGTTAGGTACTAGGCAACGGATATACATACATTTTATAGATAGATAGACATATAAATACATATTTAAATACTCAAGACCTAAAGCACATCATCAATTGTTAGGGGTGGACAACCCTTATCACTTAGGGGTATGAAAAATAAGATAGTAGCCGATTCTCAGACCTACAGCATATAAAATTTGATAAAAATCGGTCAAGCTGTTTCGAAGGAGTATGGTAACTAACATTGTGACACGAGAATTTTATATATAAGATGATATTGTGTCTGTGATTTCTAAAATACGGAAAGGCGTATATCTCCGACACGTTTTGTTCGTGAAACAGATACAGAAATTTGACGTTATTGTTTGATAAGGTACTCCTATCCTACTTGCCTTCAAAAATCAATAAATATACACAATATTGTATTATTTCCCACTAATTTACAGAAATTAACAACTGAGATTCATATACTAGTGGTCATATACTAGTGGCCAAAATCCTTGGTCAAGAAACACAGCCTTCTGTCGCGTCGTGGACTGCTGCGCATGCGCATACGGCATTCCTATTAGTAGTTTTAATAAATGATATAGTAATAATCATTGATTTGCAAGAATATGGAACAAACATGTTATAGTGGTATCTCAAGTTTTCATATTCTGCCAAACATTAAGCGTTTTAGTCATTAATCATGGTTTACTCAAAAACAATGATTATTTTTAATGTATTATCAAATACCAAGCTCATGACGTCCCACAGTTGGACAATTCATTTTCATTCGTAAACAAAGGTAATTAGATATGTCAACAAGTCTCAAAGCACTAACTGACCTTGTATTTTAAGTGGTCCACGCAGTTTTCTACTACCGTGTGATATTGTGAAACTTTCTAGGCATTGCAATAATTAGAAAATAGTTGATGTAACATGTCAACATGCGAAGGAATTTTTAAAACTTGCTAAAATGGAGAACGGAGGTGACAGCCCTGGTACTCTGAACTCCCAATAGAATTATTACAAACTAAAACTCAAACTCAAAATATATTTATTCAAGTGGGTAACCAAGTACACTTTTGAATCGTCAAGTTAAATTAATCGTAAATTTACATTTACTACCAGTTCGCAAGTCAAGGGCGTAGAGCGGGTAAGACTTCACATCACTCGTCTCGCGAAATACGCCCCGGCTACATCGGTAATATTTTTGTTTACAATATTCATGGGCGAGCCGGGGCGCAATTCCTCGCGAGACCCGTTATTTCAGTTTTGTTTATAACAATTTTATCGCAGAACCGTTCCAGGCACGATCTGTGGTTTATTAACATGTCCTGTAGGCCGTTACGGTCTAAAGTCATCTGCATTTCTTGCTCCAGGTCGTACCTGGATGATGCGAATATAGGGCAATGTAGGAGTGTGTTTGATCTTCATTACTACAGGCACATGTTGGACTTGTCCAAATTTTAAACCTATGCAGTTAACGTGCAAAGGCTCCGTGCCCTGTAAGAATTTGCGCCACAGTCCCGATTTTGTACCGCTACAAAGTGCGTATCTCATATTTTTCTAAAGTAAAGCGGTCAATGAAAAATACAACATAAATTCACGTCGAAAATATTTTTTGTACACAAGTGAAGTGAATTTCCAAACGTTAATTAGAATAAAATGAAGAGCTCGTTACGTCACACGACTTAATTATTCATTTCATAGATAAAAATATAAAATATTTCGTGAATTATAATTAGACTTTGATAAGCTAATTGAATTGTTATGTCATCAAGCTGTTGTTTAAACAGATTTTGGTATCACGTTCGGGTGTGTTAAATATAATTTATTTAATAATAACCGTTAGTACATAACAGTCTTTGAACTCTCTCTTTTAAAAACAATACAGAACAAAAAAATTATTATAAAATTGTCCCTACGTTGTCCTTGCGAATAGAATTCCTTTTTAATAGAAGCGTCTTTAGCACTCAAACTCAAACTCAAAATATCTTTATTCATATAGGTACACTTATGAACGTCAAAAAAAAGTTAAATTAATTGTAAATTTACATTTAGTACGCGCGGATTTTCTTTAATGACATTTATATAAGTGAGAAATATTTTAATAATGTACCAGCAACTTAAGGCAAAACTAGTGCATAGTTCGATTATGATAAATCATCCATCATAACTGATTATGTATCCTATTTATTTACATATTCAATTAGGAAAGTATTACGAAAATTGACAAATTACAACCTCAACGGACCATGATGTATTACTATTAACTTGATAGATTAAACTCACGAATATTTTAGTTAATTGAGGAAGAATGTTTACAACAAGGATACGAATGATCGCAAAATAACTTAAGGTTTAATTTCTTTAATAATTACATTTATACTATTTATGTAGGTATAGTACATATTTTACATTGAGTAAATTCACGTTTCTAGTAAAGAAACATTATTTAAATGTATTCGTTAATCAAAGGTAAGCTACAGTCTTATAAATATAAGTATAGTGTGTGTAGTGTGTGTATGTAGTGTGTAATGGTGAATGTGGTAAACACAGAACAGATTTTTTATTTATTTTTTTACTTATGTAACTTTAATGACGTTGTGGTTTATGACATTTTCCTTTAAATAATTGAATAGTAAAGGGAGGGCAAAACTTGCTGAGTTTATTGCCCGTTCTTCTCAGAACAAGGCCTCCTGGTAGTTTTGCGAACGGATGGCGTAGTCTTGCTCTTTCGTGAATTTTGTAAACGTTGTTGACATTCATAAGCATGCTCTAAGAAGCATCTAAATTTAATAAACGTATTTTGATTTGATTATAAGCCTATATATTTTTTTAGGACTATTTTTTTATACAGACTGATCAGACGTTTATAAACAATCCCACGAGTTGTTAAGTGAGATGCGGCCTATTGGAGGGCATGCGTGTCCAGGAGATATTTAGCCACGGCTTGGATGAACCTATGGTATTCTTTCTGTAGGAAAGATTGAATGGCCCATCCTTTGCTGTTCCACAAGAAACGACGATCCAAATCGTGATCTGTTTATACGCTGATTGAAAATTCATCATAGTAAAATTGTTTTTTTTTGTGTCGTTTTAAATGTAAAAAAATATCAAAAAGAAAAATGAACTTACGAAGAATTAGAAAATCCACTGGCACATTAAGGTTTTAGTCAACGGATAATGAAACCTCTGTGTTGCTATTAAAATGTAATTACAATTTGCACTTCAATTAATTAGTCATTAATATTGCCCTTTCAGTATAATGTATTTTTTCTGTCCCCAAAGTATTACAAATAAAATTTAATAATGCTAAGTAGCTAATTAATAAAGGCACAATTTAAGGTTTTATTCAACGGATAATGCAACCTCTGTATTGCTTTTAAAATGTAATTACAATTTTCACTTCAATTAAATAGTATTTAATTATTAACTTTATTCATATAGGTAAACAAGTACACTTATGAATTTCAAAAAAGAAGTATTAGTGATATTTAATGTAGTTACAATCAAGGATATAGTATTTACAATTTTCTAAACCTACAAAGTAATAATAAAAATAATTAAATATTGAAAAGAAAACCAAAACAAATTTAAAAAGTTTGGTTCTTGTGTGTACCTTTAACGCTGGCAACATTTCCTCGCTGTATTGCGATGAAATGTTGCCAGCGTTAAAGAGCGTTTCGTTGAGTCAGAAAAGTACCAGCTCTGTAAAGGTTGTAGTTTATTGTATATCAGAATGCCAAATCATAAAATGACTGCTTCACGACTGATTAGGGAGCGACCGCCGATGCGAAAACCGCTGTATGAGTTCGAAAAGTGAGTTACAGAATCGCAGAGCTGAGGTCACCGGTAACACCTACTAGTAATTAATTAGTATTAATTAGTAATTATATTACCCTTTCAGGCTTATCCAAAGTATTTAAATATAATTGATAAAGGCACAATTTAACCTCGATTGTGAGCTTCGACCTTTGCCGCAATTGTAAAAGCTGTTTTCTGCAATTGATCACTTATGGTAGAAGATTGGAAGGTATAGGGGGGTCATTGACTTGTAGATCCATTGACGATCCGGGAAGTCCCTGTAGCCCTAAGTGGCTGAAGTTAAGGAGTTTATACTCGGCGGGATAACAATCAAAGAATAGAAGAACTATAAAAGATCTGTACTGCAGAATAAAGTGTGTTAATCAACTTCCTTAGCAATATAAATGTCGATCGGACGTCTTCCACGTTCCGCTTCACTAGTGAACTATGAGATCGACTCCCAGCAGGGGTCTTCCCTTGGAAATACGACGTCCAACTGTTTAAAAAGAGAGCATACTCCTCGCTTTAAGGCCGGAAACGCATCCACTAATATAGGTCTCTATGGGCTGTGGATCACCGTGGAATGACACTGAACACATACATGCCAATATTTTTTTTTTGAATCAATGCAATCTGTGGCCAAGACTCATACGGTGGTAGTGCCACTGGTTAATGTATTAGGAATTTAATTGTCATTAAAATTTTAAAATTGTCGAAAATTAATACAAATTATATTTTTTTTTATTATTTATTTCTTCGATTTCGTAAACAACTTGGCTATACGAAATTTCAATTTTAAAAATAGAATGTCTATAAGGTAATTCGTCTCAGTCGCCCTCTCCCTTTTCTTCGACAACGCTGCACATCTTCGTGACGCTAATATTATTATTATTGCGTTTCATCCGTAAAATTTATCCTCATGCGCCCAAAGAAGTTTAACTCCAAAAATCTTTCAAATTATTCAATCAAACAATTTTATATATGAGCAAACATATAACCATTACAACGATACATTTTAAACATTTGATTGGACACAAAACCGCAAAATTAATGTTCTAAGGTCTCCAAAAATTCTGTATTACCACATATGTATTCGCAAATTTATTTTCCCAAACAATCTACAGGAAACCACTGAAATTAGATCTGCGTAAGTAAGCATTTTAGCAATATGGTGCAATTAAATGAAATACCAATATTATGTGCTTAAATATTAATGAATTCCGAATGTCCAACAAACTGCTCATGAAAATGGGTCAATTATATGTATGGAATGATATCAGTCGATTTTATAAACTTGTTATTGATCTGTTTACCATTTACCACATTAGAAATACTTATATATATTGAACAGGGCTATACGCTCTCTTCTGGACTGTTGGTGTCCATTCAAAAACGATTTAGCGAAAATAATTACTTCCGTGTGTCAATATTTAATGCATTTTTCAAGTCAATTCAGGCTTAGTGATTGTATCTTACATTTAGACTTAAATCAGGTGAGAATGCTGTCTATACTACTACTACTTGTCTAGCATAAAATTACCAAAAAACGAATCTATTGTACTAGTTAATAAAGTTTTTAACCAATTCATTAGGACACATTTCACTAATTTGTGAGCTTTCCTTCAGATGCTTGGATGGGTATTGAATTCCTTAATTGTTTCCTAAAACAGTTTTTCAATAAAGGCTCTTAGTTTTCCAAAATTTATTGCTATAAGAGAAATTTACAAAAGATTTTCTTACAGATTACTTCTTAGAACAAACAAACATATTTAATCAAAATAAATGAACATGACACATTCGGAATTGTACTCGTACTAAACTTTTAATATAAGAGCGTACCAATTCCTAAAAGGCCGGCAACGCGCTTGTGAGCCTTATAGGTTTTTTGCGATCGTCATTTGTCATGCGATGTGACCTTGTTTGCCTGTCCTGTCATGTTGTCCATAGTGCTTTACTCGACTACCTTGCAGATAATACACTTCCTTCGCCATATCCCATATCCTTGACAAAGTTTCATAAAGTTTTTAATTCACTTCAATTAAATCCAAACGAATATATTTACATATCAGCCTACGCAATTCGCTACATTAATAAATATTTCACGACATTTCCGTTTTAATTATTAAAACTTTTAAGGATTAGAGATAAATAAGTGTAACGCTTACCTAAGCGTGAGATTCTATAAGAAGGTCGTACTTTCGAATCCCGGCTATACATTTGAATATGCGTAATTAACACTTGAAAGGTTTTTGAGGAGAAATGGATAGAGGAAGCAAATAATAGGTCCATGTAGAAATATCTGGAGGAGGTCTTTACACAAAAGAGGTTCATACTGCGGAACACTAATGCAAATAATAATAACTAACCTAGACTAACAGCCATTTGATTTGGAATTTTTATAGTATAGAATTAAAGTAGCTTTCTTATATCAATAAACAGATTCTCGCGTTACGTACATATTTTAACTTACTACATAGTTAATTACATAAGATAGAAACAATACCTATTTTTATTTCAGTAAATAGTTATCTTACTTTTCTTACAGAATACAATCTAAATCATGGTACATTTGAACCACTGTGGTTTGTATTAATCTAACAATAGCAGTCATGTGAGGAGCCCGACCAATACATATAAAAATAATTCTTCAACTTGTTTTTTATGTTACTAAACGTTAATGGTAGCAAGTTACCGGTGTTATGCGAATATTTAGTACCTATACCATGTCTCCTAAATATTATTAGGTAACAAGTAAGTACCTGTAAAATGTCTAGCTAATGTAGCTTTAATATTGCAACATTAAATGATAGCGCGATTTCTAAATATTACTCCATATTTCTTTATACTGTTTAAACTAGTGCTTATATTTATATTCGCACCATCCAGGCACGATCTGGATCAACAAACACAGATAATAGTAGACCGTAATGATCTACAGAACATCTTAACAAATCACAGATCACACCTGGAACGGTTCTGCGACAAAAGTATGAAGTATGTGAAGGAGGCAAACAAAAATGTAACGCCGGATCTTGCAATTACGCCCCGGCTCGCCCATGAATATTGTAAATGTAATAATATTACCGATGTAGCTCAGGCGTATCTTGAGAGACACGCAACACGAAGTATGGTTTTAATTTATGTATCTTTTTAGTAACAACATGGAAAAAGTCCCTGGACACAATAGCAAGGTAACGAAAAATAAACTGTTTATACGAAATATGCAGTGTTGGCCTAGTGGCTTCAGTGTGCGACTCTCATACCTGAGGTTATAGGTTCGATCCCGGCTGTGCACCAATAGACTTCCTCTCTATGTGCGCATTTAACATATGCTCGAACGGTAAAGAAAAACATCGTGAGGAAACCGACATGTCTTAGACCCACAAAATCGACGGCGTGTTTCAGGCACTGGAGGCTGATGAACCTACCTGCCTATTAGATTTAAAAATGATCATGAAACAGATTCAGAAATCTGGGCCCAAGACCTAAAGAGGGTCCACTGATTTATTTTTATTTTATTTTATACGAAATATGATAATCGACTATAAAATACCTCAATATATAATATAACCATTGTAGCGGTATTGTCAAATATGATTATTTTATATGTCAACGAATTTGTTCGACATATTAAAACCTTAGATATTAATGACTCAAATCCACACTGAATTTATAATATATGTAAATAAAATCAACGAACTTAATATTCCAATAATTGATCTAAATACTGCATAATGATATATTTTCATAATGTATATTTGAACAAGTTCTGTATAAATCGATCAGTTTTGCGCACGATTATACGGTATTTCCGCTCTATTTCACCTACTTTGCGAAGGTCGCAGGAGTTTGACACATTCAGGTGACAAGGCGAGTTTCCTGTGAATAAAACATAGCAATCCTATCATAATACACTTATAGTATTAATTCAATGGTGGTTCTATCCTTTATAGTTCTTGGACTCATATTTCTCCATAGGTATGGCGCTATCGATGTTAGCTGTTAGCGTTAATTTGTGTAACTGTAGCGCCACTACAATATTATGTTTTCGCTTCCAAGTTTGCGACATCAGCATTTGCGAGAACTTGAAAATTGGTTTCCTTCAGGTATGGAAGAAGACAGTCCAAACCTTCTGGCAGTGTGAGGGCATTGGGCGGTATCACGTTCAGATGATCCTCCTGTCCGTCAAACGAAGATAAGAAAAAAATGTGTGCGTGTACTAGGTGTACACACGTAAGAAGTGACTTCTTTATGACCTTATTTTTCGAAAAATGATCTACTATATGCAACTTAACGAAATTGGTTAAATAAAGTTTAACAAAAGGCTTTTATTATCATAGACATGAATACAAATACAATTATTTCATTTTACCTTATTACTACTAAGATTATTACAGAATTTCATTAATTGTAATAGAATTATTACTATCATTGTTATCGTTATTATATATTTTTGTTATTAATGGCTTCGAATCTCTTCGGATCAACCGTGGTAGGGACAAGAAAAAGATGGCGCGTAACCGAAAAATGTGACGCGTAACGAAAAAATGTTACACTAAATTTTTTTCCAACCCCGATAAAGAAGTTTCACTTCAAAAAGTGTCCCACACACACGTAACTACTTCCTGGTTAGGCGCTGGTTCCCTCAATATTTATTACTTAGTGATAACTGCGCTTAATGAAAGAACTGCCTAATATTAATTACGTAAGTATAGTATTGTAAATATATGTATGCCTTTATACCTATAAATTAATTTATATATTCAGTATTTGAAAACATCTCAAATTTATTATAACGGAAAATGGAACAAACCTTTTTTTCCTCATGAGGAGGATGTGTTGTATCAACAAGAACGAAAATTACTTAAACAACGCAATTAAAATAGACAGATCAAACAAAATATATGGGAAAAACCCACCATAATTGCCGGTTTAACCATTTGTTAATTTGTGTGGATTAGGATTGGATCAAAGGAAACATTCGAACAATAAAACAGAATAAATTTTAAAGTTTTTTGGTATAATTGAAAAACGTTGTATGGAAACTTTTTTTTGTAGAATAGTAGAGTAGAGTAGGCAAACGGGCAGGGGGCTCCCCTGATGTTAAGTGATTCCGCCGCCTATGGACACTCAATGCCAGAGGGCTCGCCATTGCGTTGCCGGCCTTTTAATTTTTTTGCCATTTGTTTTTTAGTAGATAAAGAGTCTAAGAGTAAATAACCAATGTGCTTTATTGTCATGCAAATTGCTATTGTAGTTATACAAAAACACATACATAATAAAATACTTGAAAAACTTAGGGTCCTTAAAGAAAAGAGCGTACCAGTTCCTAAAAGGCCGGCAACACACTTGCGATCCCTCTGACAATGTAAGTGACTATGGGCGGCGGTATCGCTTAACATCAGATGAGCCTCCTACCCATTTAACCCGTTACATAAACGTCAGAATCAAATATAAGTTGCAATAAATGCCGAAAAACAATAAAAATATTAATAAAAAACAAACAAACATTCAAAACATCATGACATCAATCCGATACTGACGGAGCACTAACCACTTCACGAATACAGTTTTAAATAAAACTTGTGTGTTTAAAGTAAAACAAGACTTAGGGTAAGATTCAGAAACAAGATCTGCCCTGCGATTATGTAACTCACTTTTCGAACTCACACAGCGGATTTCGCATCGACGGTCGCTCTCAAATCAATCGTGAAGCAGTCATTTTATGATTTGGCATATTGATTATTCTCGTCTCGTAGTTCGAAAAGTGAGTTACAGAATCGCAGGGCTGATCAGTCTGACTCCCATATTTGACATAAGAGCTCCGTCCAGTGCCTTTTCTAAATCTCACTCTCAGCTTTTACGTATTTATTAAGGTATCAATTTACAAAATTATGCTGTTGCCATATCTTTTAGTATAGTAGTTTTATTCTAAGAGTACATTGTCTTCACTTGTAATTATTTAATGTAAACAAAATATTGTAAATCTATTTTAAAAGAGTAAGTGTGGAGTGGAGTTTCTTGCATATTCTTCTCCTCACGAAACTACCTTTTGGGGCAACTAGAATCTTCTTTGTAATTTGTTTAACGTTCAAAAGTGCCATTTTAGGTGGTCTAATTGAAATAAATGATTTGACTTTCAACGACATCTTAAGAGCAACTTCCCACTTTCATAAAGTCAGAATTGTCACCACCGCTAGAAATGCATGAAGATCAAGGTCCACTAGGCGCAAGATATCTTAATGACATTAAGAACTAGATAAAACGTTATGAATTAATGTTCTCTGTTCATCAATTAGTCAATGTAGGGAAGCGAAACCCTAGTGTTCAACAGTATATCACTAAGCAAGTGATTTAACGTCTGGTGCGATTGGAGCGTGTTTGTAACACGTGGGTTCAAACAGTGAATGGCCAACCAGAGAGCTATGAATGCAAAAGACTCCTAATTAATGATAATAGAAAAAAGTTGCCAGTGTATTATTAATTCTCAAATCCAAGTTTAAAATACAAAAAAATTAAATAAATAAATCAGTGGCGCTACAACCTCTTTAGGTCTGGGCCTCAGATTTTTGAATCTGTTTCATGATCATTTTTCAATCCAATAGGCAAGTAGGTGATCAGCCTCCAGTGTCTGATACACGCCGTCGACTTTTGGGTCTAAGACATGTCGGTTTCCTCACGATTTTTTCCTTCACCGTTCGAGCAAATGTTAAACGCGCACATAGAAAGAAAGTCCATTGGTGCACAGCCGGGGATCGAACCTACGACATCACGCTGAAGCCACTAGGCCATCACTGCTCCCTGCAAATTTACATACGCCTAACATATAATTTATAAAAAATATTTCTATCCTTATTCCTTACCTTGGAAAGAAAGTTATGTTTAAAGGGACCTATCTAGTTAGAAATAAACGTAAAAGTAATCAATTAATGCTTTGATTTATGAATGTTATTAGTTACCTAAGTGGTAGAAATCTACTCATCAAATTTGCACAACACAAAATCCTTTTTGCCAACGACAATATTGCTTTATTTCAAAACTCTCAACTCCATTATAAATTATTAAATGTCACAAGTATCAGGGATGCTGATGATCAGTTCTAATGATGTGTAATCAATTTAATATCATATCTGTAATGTTCAATGTAATTAAATATATCTGCAAAATTCCGAGCGTAAATATTTTTATTATATTATTGCCGATTGCGTAATAGGCTCTGTGGATATTTCCTCGGCATTTCTACGCGCTGGTAGGAGAATTAACTTTTATAAAGCGGGGCTAATTCGTAGCGCTTTAGTTCATTTTAAACAGCTGAACCTATTCGAGCTGTATATATTGTACGTATTACAAAGTGCGTTTTCATAAGCGTAGTATTAGCCGTTTTTACAGTAAAACCTTGTTTACAGAAATATGTTGGCGCGTTTTCTTATACTCGGCTGCCTATTGGCCACAATTTCTGCTACTGTAAAACTGCGTGAACTGTACTCCTGGAATGTTTTGGACTGGAATTACCCTGATCCGTACTCGAAGCAGAGGGACCTTGAAAGTGGGGCCCTGAATCCTAAAAATGCCCTTCCAGTTGGTATCGAGAGATGGAGGAACAAGCTTTTCGTCAGTGTACCTAGATGGTTTCCAGGTATGTATTTACTGTGTTTCCTCCGTACCTGTCTGACGGGTTTATGACCTGTCAAGAGACCAAACATTTTTGATTGATAAAAATTTAATAAATAATAGAATTCTTACTTAAATAACTGGTTTCATGTTAAGTAATACTGTCTATGTACAAAATGCCTGCATTTTAGTAGTTAGTTTAAAATCCCTAATCAACAAAAATATAACTGACTCCAAAATTCACTAAAAATTATAAGAATATTATTTGATTTAATAAGCTTTATTACTAATAGAATTATATGTCCAGTGCCGTTTATTTATATAAATGGGGTATGATTAATAATTATTAATTACTTTATTACTCATAATCGGTAGCGCGAGACGTCTAAATTAATATCTAGAATCTATTAATCTCAGTACAAACCCTTTCTATAAAATCATGTCGCTGCAAATCCAGATCATTATCACCTCGTTCAACACCACAGCAGAACTGTTCACGAAAGGAACCTCGTCCTTTCGTGTATTTTTAATTTCATTAAAAAGTATTTCGTAAATATTTTATTCTCTCTCTCAATTATTATTTAAAAAAATTAGTAAATTAAATGTTGATGGATATCGTGGCCATGTTTTGAAATAAAAACAAAAATCCTGTTCCATATTATTAAATATTAGAATTAAGATCTTATTAAAATAATATAAACTTGAAGTTTAAAAGGCAATTATAATAAATTTCTGTACTTATTTTTGCCTAATTTGCGTAAAAAAAATAATTTAAATGTATTTATATATTATTTATGCAAATTATTATTCGCATGGATAAGTATGATAACCCTCTAATGGGCCTTGGGCAGACACATTTCTAATTCTCAGGGTTTTTTACCCTTAATATCTTTATTGAATGTAACAATAAATGTTATTTAATTATATACAAGTTATATAAAAGATAACTAAATATTTTTAGGCCTAAACAGTTGAGGTATGGACTGAAAACAAATGCAAGACAAGCCATATGCGCTGACCCTGCCAATAGTTCATGGCAAGCTCTCTTTGAATTGCCTATTACTCTTTAGTAATAACTCAATAGAATATATTTCTACTTTAATAATTTAATTTATCGAAACAATTAATACATTGCAAAAGAATCAAACCTCCAAGTTCGCTCGAAAAACCAGGCGTGGACCTGATTTTAATTATTAATTAGTTACGCGTTCACAACCTCAGAAACAAATTATATATTTATTAAATACGGACTTAAAATACTGATATGTATTATTTAATAACGAGATAACATCTATGTAGGTGTTTAATAATTAATGTAAATAAGTGAATTATACGTATAAGGTAAAATAAGTTATTACGTACTGGACGAAAAAATTCATTCTTTTTTCGCGTTTAAATTTCTCTTATAAAAAACATTGTTAACGCCTGTATCCATTAAAGAAATTAATAATATTAAAATAACGCCGCTCACTTAAGTACCAGGAACAAAACTATGATGTAATAGGGTGTATCCCTATAAAATAATTAAAAATTAATGTTTTTAAATCTAATCAAAACTTTTCTAGAAAAATGTATATGAAACTGGTACAAAATTACACTTGGTGCTGCTTTTTTAGTTTTTGTTTCTTATTTAAATTTAATAAAATGCGGTGGGAGTCGATTGTGTATTGTAGCATTTTGCAAGGATTATTTTAAGACTGTAAAATTTTATTAAAAATTAAAAATTAATCGCGGAATATGATTAAAAGGAGTATTAAGAATATCCATAGCGCAAAATCACCTGCATCATAAGCATACCCCACATACACACCTTCACGTACTTACCCTCACTTTTACACCATCATACAACACAACCAAATTAGGTACCACTTAGATAAACGTATTGAATAATTTTATTTGTTTGTTTCCTTTTATAAATTCTTGAACCATTTTGTAGTTAAATGTATTATTGTGTATTCCATATTTGGCTATATTTTTAATGTAACTGTTTGTTATTGTATATAATTTATGTTAGCTGTAGGTTTACAAAATAAATAAATAAATAAGTTCAAACAGTGCTGGCCTAGCGACTCTCATCCCTGAGGTCGTAGGTTCAATCCCCAGCTGCGCACTTTCTCTATATTGCACATTTAACAGTCGCTCGTACTGCAAAGGTAAATAATTTCTCTAACCGTAAAAATAAAAAATAAACTAATTTTACTTGATTTTTGTAGTTTTATATATTCTAAAACCATAAGTGATTATGCTATATATATATATATTTGTGTCACTTTGCGTAACTGACACACTAAATGAGTTAACTAGGTAATTAATTTACTCATTATACATAGTGATATATAAATTATGATTATAAAGTTCTAAAGTACTGTACTATTTCGTAAGATTCAAATCAAAATGTCTATTACGAACTTGTGACAAGCTTTCGACAAACACATGAGTCAGTAAATCTAGCGAACTGTTTAGAAAACCTTAACTATATAGCCCACTAACCGGTTTGATTTTCGGAATAATTGCTACAATTGTAAACAAAGGATAGTATATGAAAGATCAAATAGCTAATGTATAGAACGGTATTCATTATTTTTATATGTAAAATATGTTTGCACATTTGTAAAAAATATTGTACATATTGTTAGCAACTAATATTTTTATTTTAAATAGCTTATTTTAAATAATTGTAAAATGTACATTACTCTAAAATTTCTCACTAAGTGTACTTCTTTGAGAAATAAAGTATCTTTGAACCGAAAACTTAGGGCTCTGTGGGCCAAGCTGGAACTAAACATACTTGACGAAGCTAACCCTAATCTTATTTGATTAATGTTTGAATCACTTTTTGATAACTTAGCACAAGACGAGTATTCATGCGAAAATGTTTTTTCATTGCTTGCTTGTATCTAAAAGAGGTCTAGGGATAGTGCCTTAAACAGAATTCGGAGTAAGGAGCAATTGCCTAAAAGAACGGAACACAATCGTGATCCCTTGGATTCGGCAAGGTAAAAGGTAAAATGATATTACTAAAATCTAAAAACATAACTATGTAACAATATTATACAGATACTGTTTAGCATGTTTTAGGGTGTCTAAGTCCTTCCTTACCTGGTATAATAAATCCATTTTTTATGAATGTATACAGTGGTCTCCCGATAACTCGAATATCAAGGGAATGGCAAACAAAATCGAGTTAAAGAGTTTTTGACTTAACAAGAACTTCTAGACATATGATTTAACTGCTGAAATTTCGACTTACAGAGCCGCGATTCCTTAGTGTATTTTTCGATTTTTAGAATTGAATTTGAATAACAATTACATTTAAGTTTTGAAGTATATATTTTTTTATGAATATATTCACTCATTGGATGTGTACAAGACGAAAACAATATATTAGAAGCCAAAAACCCGAACATTCATTTTGGATTTTATTGCTATTATTTTGGGGAATTCCCAGTATGACGTCATGATATATTTTACTTACTACGACTTACAGTCTCCTTTTTGATATTCGAGTTATAGAGTATGTATAATATGTATTATTAATACTTCGTAGGAAAATAACGTTTTTTTCGAGTTACATAGTCTAAATAATTCGAGATATCGCGTATATCTAGGAGTTCAGCGGAAGGGAATGGCAATTTTTTTCGACTTACTGAGGATTTCCACTTAACGTGGTTCGAGTTATTGAGATTCCACATATGGAAAAAACCCACCATAACTGCTGGTGTTATGGTGGGTCTAATCTATACAATTTATTAATTTGTATAGATTAGAAATGCAACATTGGAACAATGAACAACGAACAACTTATCTCAACACTGTATGAACATAAAACAAAAAAAACATTAATTCAAAGTTATAGGTTTGCATTACTTACGTAGAACAAGAATTTGGAACAAGAACTACAAAACGAAAACTGAGTAATGGATGCAATAAATGTTAATATATATAAATTACGCGTCACGTTGTTTGTCCGCTATGGATTCCTAAACTACTTAACCGATTTCAATTAAATTTGCACACCGTGTGCAGTTTGATCCAACTTAAAAGATAGGATAACTTACATCTCTATTTATACCCGCAATGTAATTTTATTGCAAATTATTTATTTATTATTTGACACAATTCTAACAGATGGCGCTGTGTTGAAAGTACCAACGTTTCACATAAGCTACAATTAAATGGTTTAACCACCAAAAAAGCATGGTGGTCCCCATGACTGGTTCTCCTACTGTTTCCCTTTAATAGTTTACTATTATGTCATGTAACAATAACCTTAGCCACAGCAACGCTTGGCCGGGTCTGCTAGTATATATCTGCCAATAGGTTTTACAGTAATCTGTACATGCTTAAATATGATCGAAAAACGTTTATCACTCTTTAGCATAAGACACAGATCAAACATAAAATTAACATCTGTGTGTGTCTTTGAATTTCCAGAATATTAAAGTTAACAAAGCGTATACGTGATATAATGATTATGAAATCATTAGCGCTGAAGCTATTGTAATAAAAATACAGATTTTTGATGGAAATCTCGCCGTTTTTGGAAATAAATAAAACCGGGAACATGCATCGTTCGAATAAAATAGTTGCATGAAAAGACGATCTGTTCTAGCTGTCAAAAACTGAAATTATTGTATTGACGTATATGTACTTGTCTTCGTCATAAACGCCCACGATTCTAAACGACTGTCAAAAAAAATTGACACTTGCTAGTACTAACCTAAAGAATCTTTAAATGCAATATAAGATTGTATTCGCGAATCGCACGAACCTAATCACGATTTGCCCAACCCAATAATTATAATAAACACACGCAATGCATATTTGCTTTAGAAAATTGCTAGAAGTGTTACAAAGTGGGTATACTGTCGATACCGGTAAACGCAATTATTATGTATATACATCGTAAATTGCCCAATTATTTCATCTGTATTATATGGAAAAATTCTTTTTTTGTTTGAAGTAAACTCAAATATTTCACAAATTCTTTCATAATTAGAGTGGTACATTATCCCTGAGTAACTAGGTTATTTAAATTACAAAATATTTAAAAAATCCGGAAACTAGAACAGTTTCTTATACATTTTAAAAGTTCTCTAAGCTTTCGAGGATTTGCAGATAATAGTCGACAAGTTGAAAATGGTACAAAATAGAGATACTGCTCTTAAAATTATGTGCGATAGCTCATTGGATCCGGAATGACGTCTAGAAAAATGTGCCAAAAGCGTGTATTAGCACATAAAAAATTGCAAAAGTTATAAACAATTAAAGATGAAAAGAAAATGGCATTTCGTTTTACGCCAATATTTAATAAACTATTAATGTTTAAGAAATGAAATTATAAATAAATGGCAAATTAATGATTTATCGATTATTATTATCATGATAGAAAAATAGAATGTTTTAAATTAATTTATTTAATGCATAAATTTAATTCAAATACGACTTAATAAAGGCCGGCAACGTACCATTGGCGGCGGAATCACTTAACATTAAATGAGCCTCCTGCTCGTTTGTTTGTTCTATAAAAAAATAGTTTTCTTTAAAAACATTTAGAATGTAACATGATTGATCGTTTTTTTATCTGATTCCTAAACACAAAAAAAAAAAATTTCGTATTATACATTTATCGTATTAAACTGTATTCAAATATGTATTATAAAGTATCACTTTATGGTCCTTAAAATAAGGGTTTATAAATAATAATGATGTGGAATTCATTCATCACTATTATTTATAAAAAAAAATATTATTCATCACTAATACATATTTTTGTTCGTTGACAACAAATTCGTATTTTCTTTTTTTAGAATTTTACATAAGCGCGGAAAATGCGGTGCGATGACAAGTCAATTTCGTAATTATCTTAAGACAACCTTCACTTTATTCTAACTAACTCTTTTATCCATAAAAGTTCAGTTGAATTACACAATTTTAATTAAAATTTACAAAAACAGATAAATAATGCTAAAATAAAGTGAATAAAAATGTAAAAGTAAATGCAAATGCTGTAAGACTGTTTTTATCTTATATATAAAAATAAGTCGGGTTTTCCTTCCTGACGCTATAACTCCAGAACGCACCAACCGATTTCCACGGTTTTGCATTCGTTGGAAAGGTCTCGGGCTCCGTGAGGTTTATAACAAAGAAAATTCAGGAAAAATTTTAACAGAAAAGCGGGATCACCAAACGAAATGTTACATAAAACGAAGCCATCTGGTGGCGAAACGGAGTTCGCCGAGTTTGCTAGTGGTTTATAAAAGTGTTTATCATCAATGTCGATACGAAACAATATTTGTAAATAATTTTTATTTAATTTACAGGAATACCAGCCACATTGAATTACATATCTCTGGACGCACCATACGAACCGTCACCAAAGTTGACACCATACCCAAGTTTTAAGGAAAATGAGCTTGGAAACTGTGAAACTGGTCTGACCACTGTGTACAGAATCAAGGCGGATAAATGCGATCGTTTATGGGTTTTAGATGTCGGTACCTACGGCTATGGTAAGATTCTATGATTGCTATAATAATAAGCCTATTATTTACTCTAAAACTTCACAGTGGATTTACGTTTCACTGTTTATGAGTTTGTGCGAGCAGATTGGCCTATGCTAGCATGCGGCTCTCATCCCTGAGGTCGTACGCTCGGTCCCCGGCTGTGCACCCGACTTTCTTTCTATGTGCGCATTTAAAATTTGCTCGAACGGTGAAGGAAAACATCGTGAGGAAACCGTCTTGCCTTAGGCCCAAAAATTCGACGACGTTTGGCACAGGAGGCTGATCATCTACTTGCCTATGAGATTGACAAATGATCATACAGAAATCTAGCGCCACTTTCTTTCTTCTTTATGGGTTTGTAATATTAGAAACTGAGTTAAATTGAGTTAGATTAGAATAAATCCCATCGTGGGTAAATGCCTCTTTCATTTCCTTTCTATGTTGTCTGTTTTGGGTTTGGTGCAGCCACTTTCTGCCAGCAATACCTACGAGATGATTGCTGTACATTATTTAGTACTACAGTCAAAATCTATTATAATAACATCGAAGGGACTACTCATATTTGGTCGTAAAAACCGATAGTCGTAACAGCCGATGACGTTTTTATTAAGTACCTAATATGTACTTATTATTGAATCTGTGATTAATATACTCATGTATAAAATAAAACTACTTTTTATTTATTTCACATGAAAATTATAATAAAAAGATATTACGTACATATTATTATCATTTTTATGTAGTAACAAAATCTGATTTTTTTTAAGGCGGTCTATAGAATTCAGCCGGGATCTTTGATTTTGGTCAATATAACCGGTACGTTGTTGACGATGTCATCATAAACGGTTTTGACTGTAGTCTCAATTTGTGTTAAGTTTCTTTGTATAGGTTAATTATTGATGCTTGTTCGTTCTCATATTTAAGCCATAAATTATAGAATGTTGTGTCACGTATCTGTGAGACGTTTTAATGCTCATTTCTAGCATAATTAATATTTTAAATTTTGTTTCAGATCCGAATGTTACCAATGTCTGCCCGTATGCGCTTAGCGTTTACGACTTACACACAAACCAAAGACTAAGACGATACGTCTTCCGGCCTGAAGATATCGTACCAACAACCTTCATCGCCAACATAGCTTTAGACGAAGGTGACACCTGTGACGACTACTTCGCCTACTTTTCCGACGAACTGGGCTACGGTCTGATCACTTACTCTTGGGAACAAAACAAGTCGTGGCGATTTAGTCACGGATTTTTCCTGCCCGACCCCTTGGTTGGTGACTTCAATATCGCCGGCATGAACTTCCAATGGATCTCCGAAGGCATTTTCGGAATTTCCGCCTCACCAAAAGGACCCGATGGATTCAGAACTCTCTACTTCAGCCCGATAACGAGCAACACAGAATTTGCTGTATCAACGCGTATTCTTAGGGATGAAACTAAAGTGAAAGGCTCTTACAAAGATTTCAAAGTTATTGGATCAAGAGGTCCCGATACTCACACAACCGCTAAAGTAGTGGATGATACAGGTGTTCAGCTATACAATTTAATTGATCAAAATGCCATTGGGTGCTGGAACACGCAACTGCCAATGAAACCACAAAACACAGCTGTAGTTGATAGAGATGATGTTTCGATGATCTTCCCGTGTGATGTTAAAGTCGACGGAGGAAGAAACGTTTGGGTAATATCAGACCGAATGTCCATATTCTTAGAATCTGAATTGGACTACAGTGATATAAACTTCAGAATTTTCACTGCCAACTTCGATGATCTGGTTCGTGGAACTGTCTGTGACCCAAGTATTACAACATATCAACAACCAAACTATCCCAACACTATTCCTCTCTATAAAAACTTCCCTTCAAGTACACCACGAGTTAGAACAGGTTTTACATCTTCGCTAGGCTCAGTAGGTCCACAGAAGTTTATAAACGATGGCAATCCAACTTTTAATAACTATAATCCCCAACAAAACCAGCCCTATTTATTCCCTACTGGAAAATCCCTGTCTACAACAAGAAACCCCTGGTGGATCACAAACAATTATTCATATTAAATTAAGTTTGATTCAGGATTTTCATATAACGATGAAAATGAATGAATTACACCTATGAAATGTATGCGGGGTATGGAATTATAATTCATATGAAATGTCTTTAAATGTTTTAAAGGTGTCAATCATAATGACACTTCACATGTTACGATAAGCTTAGTACTAATGTTGTTTTGTTTTTAAATTAATCTTTAGTAGTCCTTACCATTTGGAGTAGAGACTCATAGGCCATGAGGTTCAAGTGCACAGGTGACCCCAGAGCTGGTACTTTCCTCGCTCAACGAATAAGTATCGCAATACAGCGAGGAAATGCTGCCAGCGTTATAGGTAGATACACTGCCACAGGGACCAAACTTTTTAAATTTGTTTTTATTATCTTTAGTTGAAATTGATGTAAATAGGTTAAACCAAAGACAGTAAAATGGGTTTTAAGTATCGCGAAGAGACCAGATATATAGGGTGTCTCAGTAAGAGTGCACTTTTTAAAATTTTAATATTTTTGTTTTCCTGCAAGTGGCAACTCTGAAACTTGACAGGTGTCACCTCTGTTTATTCCGATTATTAAAAATGGAGCACTTTTTGTAAGAACAACTCGTTATAATTGTGAAAACTCATCACAAAAGTAACGCTGAAAACGCTCGCAAACTTCACCAAATTTTCAACCGAGAAAGTGCACCAAATGTGTCAACCAATCGAAGAGTGGTCAAAAAATTTGAAGAAACTGGGTCAATTATGGATTATAAGAATCCTTTGCGTCAACCTAACGGTCGGTCCCTTGAACACATTGCTGCTGTAAACGAGAGTGTCACCGAATACCCGAAAACATCAATTCCACGCAGCAAATTTTGACTAAAGACCTCCACCTTCATGCGTACAAGATTCAGTTAACTCAGGAGCTCAAACCAGCAGACCAAGGAAAGCACCGGCAATTTGCGCAATGAGTAATGGCCAATTTTTCGAAAAAAGTCTTTTTCTCCGATGAACAGAACACATTATCTCACGAAATTTTGATGTCAACTAGCCACCAAGATCGTGCAATTTAACGCCGTGAGATTTTTTCTTTGGGGTTTTGTGAAATCTCGAGTTATTTGCGAATAAACCCGAAACCATTCCTTACCTCCAATCGGAAATCCAACGCGTCATCGGTGAGATACAGCCACATCTCTGTGCAAAAATCATGGAAAATTTCATGAAAAGTGTAATGGCCTGTCATCAGAGCCGTGGAGGTCATTTGCCGGATATTTTATTCCATACTTAATCGGAACATGTCTTCTTTACAATACAATAAAAATATCAGAAGTATTTCATAAAATACTTGTCTTTATTTAAAAATGAAAAAGTGCACTCTTACTGAGACACCCTATAGTATGAAAAAATTCAATTGACATTTTATATGAATTATAATTCCTTTTTGTTTGATTAAATATGATTTATTTGTAGTACATATGCTATAAGAATATAGCAACAAATGTTACTATAAAATCCAAAATGCTTTTTGTAGATAGCAATTTTTATACATAAGAAATTTGTATATTTAATTATGATTGTAAGAAATATATAATTTATAGTGCATCCTGTGTTTGAAATGTCCGATATTCCTCCACATTGGGTAGAAACAATAATGTGTTCATTCATTATTTAATTTGAACCCAGGAACAATTAACATTGACCAAGAAATATGAAATTTACTCTGATAATAAGATTCGGATACAATTTTCCTTGCCGCGCCAAGGTCATTAATGTTATCACTTGCAAACAAATTTTCGCTTCAGTCGATAAAATGTTATATTTATTATTTAAATTTCGACACTTTTAACGGTGTTAACATTTTTAAAAAACGCACCTTACTGGTTTTCAGGCACTGGAGCCCTCCTTAAAGAGTTGAAAGGGGCCTCATAGCCTAGCGGTCTTATTAAGTGGCAGCTAGGTGAGGGGTACCGGGTTCGATTCCCGGTTCGAGTTTTAATTTAATTTAATTTAAATTTAATTTAAATTTGTTCTCGGCCTTTGGGTTGAGGGTTGTGCGGTACCGGGCGAGTGATTAAACCGTACATGGAGGACACGTTCGAATTTCTAAAGACAAGCACGAATTATAAAAAATCCTATACTTGACGCTGGCTAATGCACAAATCAACCATTAAAAAAAAAAGAGTTGAAAACATACTTAAACGTTTAAAACGATCAGGTTTAAGATACGTCTCATATAAGTACACATACACATACACGAGAAAATATAGTGACTAGTAATACAATAATATATTGCTTATAAATTATTGTGTATTACGCTAGTTTAACCGTAGGCAAGAAACAGAAGACTTATTAGTTATTAGATAGAAACAATTAGTGTAGGTACTTAAATTTTAAATGAAGGCTATATAATCAGAGATGTGAACATATATAACAAAAACACGTATATTCGAAACCTTCAATCCTGCTATCTCGTAAAAACTTTATCAAAGCCATAATAACTTTATTGCCCCTTCTTAATATTTAATCCGCTGAATAAATCAAAACAACTTCAGCATACATTTCATAGATGTCATTGCTTGTTAAATAAGACGCAAACAGCGCTTGATAATTTGCTTGACGTTAGTCGCAGAATTTCTATACATACGTAGTGTCAAAGTTAGCACAGAAACAACGTATTCTGTCAGCATATTATTGTGTGAACACGTCAATTAACGTCGTTCCAAATTTAAATGAAATGATTATTACAATTAAAACCAAATCAGCCAAAGAGTTTTTAAATTAATTTACCATAGTGATTATTACGTGTCTAATCACGGCTGTGAGGCTACAGAAAAAGAAATGAGTGAAAAAGTTAATATGTCCGAAACGAAGGAAGGTGAATATAATCCCTATGAACACAGGAAAGTCCTCAAGCCCAGTTCGTAAGTAATTTTGATGTTAATTTAATAAGTAATGTTAACCCGTTTAATTTGAGGGTAGAAAAAAAAATTAATAAAATCTTAAAAATAGGGTATCCCCGTGTCGGAAAAAGTACATGAATTGCCGATGGCTCTTTCAAACGGGTAATAACTAGGGGCAGTCGTGGTTCCAATAGGCATAACTAAGATCAGGGCCTGGTCTTTGGTCTGTTTGCAGACACGCTTGTCCAGTTCGTCTCCTGTACGAAGTACTCGTAATCTTTGAAACCGGTTTTGAATATTTCACCAGTCCAAAGATAAATTTCATTCATATAAAATTCAATAATGTAAATTCATTTATATAAATTTCATTAATACTTTTCCGTTTACACGCGAAGGAAATCAACAAAAAATATGTGTTTGAAATGTTATGGAAATTGGATGACTAATTGTTGACCTCCATCAATGACATGAAACTCTTGAATATAATTTGTACATTTTATCAAAAAACTAATTGTGTCACCTAACCGTGAAATATTATACCTTAATTAAGAAGGTTTACACCATGGAGTATATATGCATGATATTCTAAAAAAATACAATTCCATAAACAATAAATTCGATTCCAAAGCTATGTCTAGTTCATGTTGCATTCAGACCTAAAATTATCATAACTATATAATCTATTAATGCATAACCTAAATACCTGTTAGGTACCCACTTATTTTTATCGAAGGCCTTGAAAGTAAGCCTTTAAATATGTACATTAATTAACCACAATATATAATAATAAATTTAAGGTTGCACTTTAACTATAACCACAACAGTATGAAATTAACTAGACTGCGCCAGCTAATTAGACAAAGCGATTTATTTTAAATTTCATTAAGACATCAGTTTAATCTAAATAAAATTACTCGTTATACAAAATCGATATGCATATATTTAAACGTGCTTTCGTATCACATTTGACAGTTAGAGGTCATTGACGTTACATATTAAGGCTGGCCCTCAGCTAGTAACTAAGTGATGATGGTATTGCGGTAAGGACTCAAAAGCAATCTTATTTTTTATTTATTTCGTAATCCTACAGATAACATAAATTATATAGGTATAACAAAAACCAATAATACGAAAGATTTAGCCAAATATGGAATACAATAAAAACAATTAAATAATTTAACTAAGTAATACCAAATTCGGCTATGTTGTGTGATAGCGTGAAAGTTAGGGTTTGTACGTGTGGGTGTGGGTGTGAAGTGGATGCAGGTTATTTAGCGCTTTGGATATTCTTAATACTCCTTTAAAGCATGTTCCGCGATAGCTTAAACAAATCAAGGCTTATATAGTGGTCGTTGTATAACCGAGCTGCGCGATACAAAACTCAGTTTTTATCGCTGCCTTGTAGGACAGATGATGCTTTACGACTGATTTGAGCACGAACGCCGTTTTGAAAACCGCTGTGTGAGTGCGAAAAGTGAGTTACAAAATAAGGTAGGACTAGAGTATAAGATTATTTTGTAAATATAATCAGTTTTTTTTTATTAACGCAGCATGTATGTAAGTAATGGCTATATGTATATGCAAATAAACCATAAAGATTACTATTATATTTTATATGTTAAGGTTACTTAAAGAATTATGTCCTAATGGTAATTAGATTAAATTGTTTATGTAGCAATTATGTAATAGATAAGTAGATCGTTTCTTTCATAGTTAGGTTAGGTTATAACTTTCTATCACTTTTACAAGATAAATATTGATAAAATAAACAGTGTTTTAAAACTTTTTTTTTTTTGGTTTGGGCATAATATTTCTGTATCTGTTTCATGATTTTTTTTTCTAATACGTATATTTTGTTCTAATTTCTAAACACCGTCATCTTTTTGGATAAGACAGTTTCCTCACGATAAGAAAGCTTGAAACATATCGCTTGAAAGATATAAACCGCCAGTTGTCCTTCTTTTCATTTATTTATTTTAATTTAACTGTATTCCTGTATTACTGCTACGAATAATAATGTCATATTTATGCGTGGGTACAAATAATCTAGGCTAAATTATTGCGTATCTGAAGTCAACTTATGCTCTCATGTCGATATGCGTGGACTAGCAAACTCTAAATATAATATTTTAACAAGTAATAGCTGTATTACACAAACTAGATAGATTAAATTGAGAATCTAACGTAGTATATATATTTTACTTATCAGATCGTCCCTAGTATGTTTCATTTATTAACACTATAAAGTAATAGTATGAATTATTTCAATATTGGAATTTAACTCTCACTTTACGTTGTTTTTTAATGGCTCTGGCACGATTTCTGCATTAGCTAGCGTCAAGTATAGGATTTTTTATAATTCGTTCTTGTCTTAAGAAATTCGACCGTGTCCTCCATGTACGGTAAAGGCACTCGCCCGGTACCGCACAACCCTCCCAAAGGCCGAGAACAAATTTAAATTAAATCAAAACCTGTCCTCGAACCGGGAATCGAACCCGGTACCCCTCACCTAGCTGCCACTTAATAAGACCGCTAGGCTAGGTTTTCCCTGGGCTACATGTCAAATTTATTTACTCGTTATACCTTAATATGTTGTTGAAGTACAGCAAATGCAGCTCCTAAGAAAAAGTTATTATTCTCTCAAATGTTTATCTTTTCTTTGTAGGGTTTTTTAGCACAATTGCTACTCGCTTATTATATTTTTTTGGCTTACTTATATTTTTATTGTTTACAATATAATTTGTCATTATTTCTTCTGTGTTTCAGAGATTTTAGGGCTACTGCAAACATCATTAAAGCATCTTTGGGTTCCGGCCTCTTAGCTGGTCCACTCGCGTTCTCCAACTCTGGGTGGGCAATTGGTATAGTAGGCACCATCCTTATTGGTATCATATGTGGGCATTGTATTCATATTCTCGTGAGTATATATATTTAATGATTAAAAACAATTCTACGTATGTTTATTTTAATTGTGATTCGATTTTATTTGAATTGAAATTATCTGTAAGACTAGCAATGTAAGATTTGCAACAAGATTTCTTATTTTTCTTCAAATTATGCTTGAATTCATACTTTATTACTGCATGATGTGTATCAAATGTCTAAGCCTGATTTTCACTTTAAAAATACTAAGAAATAAATTGTTAATTTAATTTACACAATAGAAAACTAAAACAAATTTAAAAAGTTTGTTCCTTGTGGCAGTGTATCTTTAATGATGGTAGCATTTCCTTGCTGTATTGCGATACTTTTTTGATAAAATATTAGTTTAAAACTACGATGAAAATATAACACTATTTCAAGTTTAAATAATGGATAAATAGATCATCATTTGAAATCGTAATTTAAAATAAATAAGTGGGTATTCCATAAAATATTTTGTATGTACCATACACTTTATTCGATTTCCATTCAAGGTGAAAACTTCAAGAGGCTGTTGTAAAATAGAAAAGAAACCTCAGTTAAACTATGCCGAGACTTGCGAGTCCGCCTTCGCAAATGGACCCAAATGTCTACGGCGTTATGCAAAAACTGCCAGGTAAAATACAATTTGAATAATCGATTTCGTAACAAATATCTTTACTTTATTTGGATGGCCAAATAGCCCTGATGGAGTTTGGGATCATAACTCACAGGCCTCATAATCTCCGACCATTTTATTGCTCTATCTTCTTCTTCTTAGTCTTCATTACTGAAGTCTTGCCTGCCTTGAAAAGCCCACTGATAACTCGACTTGGCCCTAACCTCATCTTATCTTCGGGCATTAGGAATTTTTAGACCCATATTTGGCTAGACCAACGGGTAGGCAATCCACTCCGACATCTCCTTCCATTCCCCCACTCTATTTGGTTCTCTCCTCAATATTGCCAAAATAGCTTATAGTTCCATAATTAAGTAAATGCTTTATTTCATACTGTACAGAGAACTCCTTTATAATTTTTCGGAATTTTATTTATTTATAAGTAATCCGACAGCTAAACCAAAACAGATTTTATTGCTAAACAAAATATAAAACATAAGTCAATTAAAACACATAGACATAAAGTACAAAGTACATAAGTACGTATTCGGATTAATACCTGCAGCTGAGATACCACCGGACATCGAGGCAGAAAACGAAATTCCACCCGTATCACCTCGACGTCCGCCTTTCCACAACTGAGCGTTTTTCATGGCAGTTTTTTCCGCGCAGCACCACTATGTGGAACCAGCTGCCCACTGAAGTATTTCTGCACCAATTCGACTTAGGATCCTTCAAGAAAAGAGCATTGAGAGTGTGCATACGCGGCGGTAGAACTTAACATCAGATGAGCCTCCTGCCCGTTTGCCCCCTGTTCTATAAAAAAAAATAACACATAAAAAACAAGAAAACTGAAATTAAACATTTTCCTACCTGTATCTAGATTGCTCTGATGGATTAGCTTAAGTAACATCAAAGAAACAAATGCAATCAGGGACAAGACCCACGCAAAGGGGTCCCCTGCATTATTATAATTAATTTGATACTTGGGAAGTAAATAAATAGATCTACACTTTTTTCATTACAGCATTATAGCGGAGTTTTCGCTATTATCAACTTATGTAGGCGTGTGTTGTATTTACACAGTACTTATATCGGATTCTATAAAACAGGTTAGTAATTACTATATTATTTCTACACATCTATATTTATTAAATTAAAGCGATCTTATATTTAGTTTAGAATTGCAACATAACTCAAAGACGGCTGGACCAATTCGAGCCTTTTTTTTAAATTTGTTTTTGAACTCTGAGGAAAAGTATCTATGGGGAGGAAAGTAAAATGTTCCATATGTAGCCACTAAAAAGGTAGTCTAATTAAAAAATCATATTAAGGCGTAACGAAGTTCCCGGGGATAGCTACGTGGAAATAAAATACAATCTTTGATCCCATTAGATATTTGCAATATGAACGACCTTATTATAAAACGTAAAGCAAGCTGTTTCCATGGTTACCAATATTTTTATGTGGAAAAAATATCGTAACCAAGGTAATTACACACTAACCTATCGACGTTTTATAATAAGGCCTTAAAGGTAGGTTTTTAAAAGGCCGTAAATCAGTGTCTATCTCGTTGTCTAGGTTACTCGTAGATAGGACGGATGATTCCGACATCACACTACGAAAGAGAAATCAGAAAAAATATTTATATTAAATTTACCCTTGAATTTGTACATACTCTTTTCGAACTAACTATTTCTAAAAGTTATACTCAACTCTTCTGCGGCACTTTAGGTCACAGGCGCGTATTAAATAATCAATCACAATAGAAATATGCAAGTAAATAATTAATTTATTAAAGTGTTTAGTAAAATGCTAATAAACTATCAAAAGGAAAAAATATGCGCTCGTCTTACAGAGTTTTACTGCCTTTCAAACGTAACTAATCTACTTCTAACATTAAAAATGCAATTATTTTCCATCCGGGATTTAGGGCTGAGATTCAGATATGTTATTGTAAGTCGAATCCGGGTAAAATCAGAGACACTTGTCAAACTTCGCGAAGTCTAGTTTCTTTTGTTTTTAGTAATACTTTATACTAATCTGTGAAGTTATATAAAAAGGTTGTAATTTTTTCATTGTGAAAATATTTTGAAACATTAATATGATCTGAGACTAGAACTGTAAGAAAAAAGTAAGTTACTAGTTAAAAGAATTATTAACAAATAAAGTAGAAATAACACAAATATTTAAAAGTTTTATTTGTGTAATTTGTTAATAAATTCATTATTATGTGTATTTTTAATTACACGAATATCCGTTTGGTGGCGCCAGTTTCGCATTAGTCTCGCTCTAGTCGCCGATTTCCATCACTTGGGTCAAATAAGCCCAAGTTTGACTTCAAACATTTCTGATTATTATGTAAAGATACCGGCAAACTTCTTGAGCATTAAACAACGGAGTGGAGGAAAGTTGCGCATCGCGGGACATTTAAAACGTCAACTCATTTTACCAAACACGCGATCGACACGCCACTCTCCCGTCGCCGCGCAGGCAGGACATTTATTCAAGATGTTTACCGGTATCTTTATACGATAGATTTTAATATACAAAAGTCATATTTAGTTTCTGAATCTCACCCTAAGAACCTTATGATTTTCAGTCGAATGTGCTAGCTGCTAACCCAATGGTCATTTTATCTTTTTTTTCAGTTAATAGATAGATACGTACCTGGCGTTGTTCTACCCGTAGAGTATTACTGCTTGATTATATTAGTGCCATTATGTTTACTATGCCAAGTGAAATACTTGAAATGGCTCGCGATATTCTCGTTGCTAGCAAATTTGTTCCTCGTCGCAACCTACGTGATTTGCCTCTACTATATATTTGGGGATGAGATAAATTTTACAGACAAGAAAATCGTCGGTGACCCGGCTAGACTCCCGGCTTTTATGTCGTAAGTACTTTAATACTAGAGATATGAGACTGCAGTAATCCGCTTCCTACAACCTAATATAAAGGGATCTTCCCTTCCCCTAGGACAGTCTAACCACTGACTGGCCCGAAAGCCCCATCCATATTGACTTATATGAATTTTTGTTATAAAGTTTACTTTTTTTGCTATTATGGTTGTTATGTACTCGTGTATTGCTTTTGTACTATGCTTTGCGTATTATCTAATTCTGTTGATCTTAAAAAAATAACCCAGAAATTCGGTTTCGTCGTTAGTTGTATTTCATACAGTAAAAGTACGTCATATTGATCCAAAGTCCATTTTTTTTTAATTGATCCTAAATTTTGTGTTTTAAACGTCAAATAAATAAAATTTTGAATAAAACGTCGATTAACTCATTTTTTTAATAGAACAGAGAGTGAATGAGCAGCCTTGCGATTCTGTAACCCACTTTTCGAACTCACACAGCGGTTTTCGCATCGGCGGTCGCTCTCAAATCAGTCGTGAAGCAGTCATTTTATGATTTGGCATTCTGATAAAGAATAAACTACAAGCTCCCACCTTTTCACGACTGAAGAGTGAGTTACAGAATCGCAGGGCAGAAGGCTGGAGGCTTATGTTAAGTGATACATTACTGTGGAAACTCACATTGCCAGAAGGTTCCCAAATGCGTTACCGACCTAACAACGAATAACTTAACACCTTTTTCAGAACTGTTATCTTCGCAATGGAAGGAATTGGACTAGTAATGCCCGTTGAGAATGCGATGAAGAAACCTCAGAACTTTCTTGGTTGCCCCAGTGTTCTTGTGGTGGCGATGTCAGCCATTGTCTTCTTTTACAGCACCCTTGGGCTCTTCGGTTACTTCCGATACGGGGACCTTGCAAGGGGATCCATCACTCTTAATCTTCCTATAGATGATTGGTGGGTTATTAATTTAAGTATTTAAAAAAGTAACAATTCAAATTGACTTACCAAGAATGAATCTCATTACTTAGAAGGAAGAACAAACATAACAGTCTTAAAATCCTTTTTTTTATATTTTTTAACTGTATTTATGTTTTTTTGTGTATTTGTTTTGATATTATTATAAATGCAGCTGTGGGAATACTGAAAATAAAAAAAAGTCACAAATTTCCCTGTTGAAGCGGACATATATATACACGTTGAATTTATTACTACACAAACCAGTGATCAAAAGTTTTTTTTTTTTCTTTTTGTTTTAATCTTTGGACACGATTTTTTGACAGACCCGGTAAAAAGTTTCAAATGTAGACATATAGCCGACCAACCATGGCTATTCAAAATAAAAGATTGATTATAATATTATGTTCAGGGCAATATAGTCTATATTAATAAACATATATAGTAGACTCCATCTTTAACGATCCTTACTTCATAAAAGTATACTTTTCTAAGAATTATAAGCAATATTAAGTGTTTACCTAATTCCATATCTAAATACAGATTAATCTGCTAAGCTTATACTTCAAGAACCACTCCGACATTATTATCAGATATGTATAAACATTCCACTTTTAATTATCACCAAGAGGCGTTAGTGTAATTCATGTTCAGTTACGTCCTTGATGAAAGAATATTTACACTAATTATTTAGATTATAAGTGTATACATTATTTATTCGTCGACTTAACACTAATTGAGGCATCGTCTTCGTGATTCAGAAAAGCCTATATCAAGGTCAAAAAAGGTCGTAATGGACAACTTTCGCATTCCGTTATAATGACATAATAATTTTTGACAAAAAAGGAACCAAATTCACAATAAAGTATGATCATGGTCATGACACCGAATAGCTTGGATTTAAATAGTTACCGGACGAAAACTCTGGTGACCTGGTGAGTGTGGAGGGAACGCATTGGATGCAAAGCGCGGAGAACCAGTCGTACTGGGTGTCGTAAATGTCGGGGAGAGGTCTATGTCCAGCAGTGAACGTTAGGCTGAAACGAACGAACGAATGATAACTAGTCTTCATTACTGAAAGTCGTGCCTGTCTAGAAAAGCTAACCGATACGTCGACTTACTGCCTTCACAACACTCTATCCTCAACTTGTCTCAGTGCATTAGGGATGAGACCTTTACCATAATGATGATAATTGCAACAAAGAGAGAATCCATAGATGCAGAGCCAGGACTTGAAGACATGGCTTCTGAGTCAGGAGTCGTTTTATTAAACCGAACATAATTTACAGGAACTATACATATATACAGGGACCCCTACATCCTAGCCTATCATTAGCAATAAGTTAATAGTTACATTTATTTACTTGTCCGGTTAAAGATTTTCACTTTAAATCTTTAAAAAAAAATAACGAGTTTTCCCGTAATTTTTTTCTTTATTTCCATCCAGGCCCGCGATCTGCGCCAAGGGTTTCATAGCTCTGTCGATTTTCTTCACTTATCCATTACAATTCTACGTTGTCTTCGACATATTTAAGAGATACACAGATCGCCACGTCAAAGACAATTGCAGAAGTTTTATTGATATCGGAGGCCGAGTTCTTGGTGTTTGTTTCTGTGGTATGTACTGCTAATGTTTTTTTAAATAATTGCTTATTATCTTTTGCGATTAAAAGTGGTTAATTGTGCCTTAGTTGTATAACAAGTTTTTAGATATTTTCTTACCGCGTAATAAATTTATTTATTATCAAAAAAATATATTTTTATATGATTAAATGATAATGACAGCACATAATAGTTATTGTATAAAATCTCGAACCACAAAAAAGTGTACACTTCTATCATTAAATAATGCTACGTTTAACTTCTTAGTTTCCCCTTTCGCCTTATTATTTTTGATTCCATCTATGAATTTGCATCACTATCAGATCGACATATTTAGTTGATCCACAAGTGAGCGCTTTACGGTATTTGTGCCTACTATCACTATGTGGAACATGACTGCCGAACCAATTTGTACTTCAGAAAAAGACCGTACTATTTCTTTAAAAGACACTAGTGTACATCACATCACATCAACGTTAGGTGACCTTTCTGCTCGTTTGCTGTTGTATATACTGTAATTTGTATTATTTTTGTACTTTTACATATCATGTTAATAATTTAAAAAAAAAGTGCGTGCGTACAAAGTACTCGTACACATGTCAGAAGTGAAACTTCTTTGGCAAACAAATTTTTAAGTCTTGTTCATATTTATTCAAATCTACAACTTCAGATTTCCGAGACTTAGAGGGAGGGAAAAAGGAAGGTATCTTAGGAATTTAGTTAATTTTATTGTCATGAAAATCTTAAGTGTCCAAAATTTATGCAAATTATGAATTTAATTTTTTAAATTTATTTCTTCGATAATAAAAACACGTGGCATTTTAATTTACAATTCGTCATTTTTGTTCACGAATGTTCATTTGTCACGAGATTTCAATATATATTTTGCATAAATATAAAATACTAATATTTTATAAATTCTTTTTACGAAATTTCTGTTTTAAAAATAGAATTTATATTAGGTAATTAATGCCCTTCTCGCTCTCACTCAATCGGTCTCAAACGCTGTACATCTTCGTGACGCTAATATTATTCATCCGTAAAAATGTTACCCTAAAGAAGTTTCACTTCAAAAAATTGGAATAGACAAATAGTGATGGTAATTTATATATTTTAATTGTCTCATCTTCAAACGTGCCTTAACCTCATAACAAGTATGTTATGAGGTCATCTTACTACATCTAATTATAATCATTCCATGAAACCTAACTCATTGGTTACATACAATGTTATTCCTCTTTAATCCATCTCCATTCAATTATACTCGTATAATACTTTGACATTTTAATAATACATTTCCAGTTGGAATCGGAGTAGCGCTACCGCTACTGGAACAGATTATAAATCTCGTCGGAGCCTGTTTTTATTCAATACTGGGACTGATTATTCCCGGAATAGTGGAAACCGTATTCCGCTGGAAGGATCTTGGATTCCTTAAATGGGTTTTGCTGAAGAATATTTTAATTGTCGCATTTGGTTTTACATGTTTGATATCTGGTTGTACAGTGACTATTATGGATATTATCGAAATACTGCACAACAAAACTGTGATGTAGATAAATTAATTAAAATTAAATGTTTTAAATAATTATTTATGTATGAGCATTTTATTTCAAACTAAATGTTCCCGCGAAATTCGTTTCGCCCTAATACGATTTTGTTACTTAGCCTACCTTTTTAGTAGCTGCTTCCCAACATTTTTTTTATATGAAATAAAATGTAAAATGGAACAGTATCTATGCTACGGCATAGAGACAGCTCGATTTTCCAGAATAAAAACTGGTTTACTCTTTAATTTTTCTCTCCATAAAAACCTCAGAGTTCAAGGAATAAATAAAAGAAATATGAAATTATTTTTTGACACGATCGATCACCCCTTCATACATTTTGGCGGTAATAAACCGTGGCTGATTTCAATAAATGCTATTCTTGAATATCTACTCTACAAAACAAATCAAATGTAAAACACCGGAAGACATCGGCAACTGTCTAAAGTCTAGACGAAGTTAATAAACTGTCTTTTTTGTTTACTTACTGTTAATGTTTTTTTTCTATAAATGTAATCATTTTATATTTACGTTTATCTCTGCATTTAAAAATTCGGCTTTCTAAAAATGTATTACACTTTATAACTATTCTTACGAAGTTTTAAATTAAATTGATTTTAAAATATTGAAGCGATCAGATCTGAAATAGACATTCTTTGGCATACTTACTTTGCGGATTTAAAAACTACATATTCCACTAAAAATCACGATTCCTACATTATATTAAAGTTCCACTCGTATACTAACGAATAAAATTTTAAAAGTGCGTCAATAAGAACATTACTAAAAATTATTTTTTTATATGCCGTCGTTCTACCATTTTGCGCCGTTGACTTTTTGGGTTTGGACTAAAGCAAGGTTTCCTTACGATGTTTTCCTTCACCGTACAATTTAATATTAAATGCGCATAAAGACCAAGGTGGTATAGAAACTCAGGGATGTAAATTAGCTGATAGCACTTCGGCAACACTGTGTGGCTGTTTTTCGTGTTTGAATGTACTTAAAATGTCATGTGTCAAACCTTGTGTAGAACAAAAAACTTGGCGATTAAAAAGAGTGGCGGAGAGTTTATTGCCAGTTCTTCTATTCCGGTCTACGCCCTCGATTTGAGAACTGGCAGTAAATGTGAAATTAGAAGCATTTTGACGTTCATAAGTGTACACTGTGTTACCTATATGAATAAATAATTTTGATTTGATTTGAATATATTTAACCGAAACCTTCTTGGTACAATATTTTAAGTGTCCGCAAATCATTTTCTCATTTGATAATCATCATATAATTATTAATTCAAGCACTGCGGTTTCGTTTATCTTACTCTTATCAACGTTTTAAATACTGAGATTATAACAATGAAACTCTTATGTTTAATCAAAGCTTGTCATTAACAGCCTTGTGACAGATAAAATATACTCAAATTGTGTATATGTAATAGTGGTATGGAAGTACAGAAAAGTGAGAATGGTGAAGTACAGGATGGGGAGTATAATCCATATGAGCATCGGCAAGTGAAGAAACCTAATTCGTGAGTTATTAGCGGTCCTGGCTGAGCATAGCTGGAACTTTATTAAATATAACGATCTTACCTAGACATTGAAGCGTTTAAATGGTGAAAGAATTTTTTAAATCGGTGCAGATATTTGTAACAAATAAATAGTTACAAACATGAAACACGATACTTCTTCTTTATACTACGTTAGTATAGATTTTAGAAATATTAATAGAAACGTTAACAAAAGGTTTAGGAAATAATTTTCAACTACTTCCAATCAATATAGTTGTTAGCACATTAGATACAAAGCTATGAGATTTCAGCTTCAAATGTTGGGTGGGCCTGAGTTATGTATGCCACAAGTACGATGACTTATACGTATAGTCTGTCATTTGCATTTTCTATATATTGATAATTCCATGCTAGATGTGAAGAACACACACATATACAACTAATGCCCACAAGACTAGAGCGTACCATTTCCAAAGGCCGGCAACGTATGCACTTTATTCAATTGCTTGCTCATTTGCCTCCAATCCCATAAAAGAGTTGGTCATGGAGGTTGAGATTTGTCAGAGGAGAGAATTTTCAAATCACGAATCAAATTCTAAATGTATTTTTTTTACCATTCCCTGAAAGATCGGCAACATACCCGCTAGTCCCCGACGTTGCAGGTGTCCATGGGCGGCGATTATCACGTTATTCAATGTGACATGCCTGACTCGTTTACCTCCTGGTCTCATTAAAAAATTTAGGTGATATGGAATGGCTATACTATACTTACTAACTTGCTGATTGCTAAACATCTGTTCACTTGTTTTGTTCTGTTCTGCTTCTGTACCTTCCCGTTTTTTATAAAAAAATAGCTGGAAATAGAACCCAGAACCTACGATTTCTACGCAGTGCAGTCCAAGCTTGATATAGTAATTTTATAATATCAAAAGCTTTGATAATACTTTTAGTAGATTAAAGCACAATTTATTTTTCAGTGATGTACGATCTTTAGCAAATTTACTTAAAGCCTCATTAGGCTCTGGTATTCTAGCTATGCCTCTAGCCTTCTCGAATGCTGGATGGGGCTTTGGCATTATCGGCACAATCATAGTAGCATTTGTATGTGGACACTGCGTGCATATATTTGTAAGCATACTTATTGTTTATTTATACGAACTTAGCTGAATACTTTACAATAACATACTAGGATTTGAATATATAAATACTCTTTGGGTTGTGTAGTTATTGGGTCAAAAGAAAAACATTGTAGTTACATATTGTTAACGGCTTACTACAGCGCGGGGGTTCTTAAGATAGATAGAAAAAGACAAAAAGATTACTCTTTACATACCTAAAAACGTTTTAATAGATTGGTGTCATAAGTGCAATTATAATTCTTTAATTTTAATGAACAAGACTTCAAATTAAATTACTTACCATACATTTTCGAAGACTATAAATATATCATTATAAGTTTAATCAATTTGATACGGTGTTTAGGACAAATGAGGTAGGCACTCCACATTTGTTGCGAGCGCCGATTTTTAGTTCTCTTCAATTTAGAAAACAATTTTTTTTTAAATTGTGGATTTTAATTATGAATCCGAAGTGAATAAATAAGTAAAGTATATAAGTGCTTTAACGCAGCTAATGTTTTACAGGTGACGGTATCTCGAGGTTGTTGTAAAGTGCTGAGAAAGCCTCTTTTAAACTACGCAGAGACGTGTGAAGCAGCGTTTTCCATTGGACCGAAGAAATTTCGACGCTTTGCGAGATTCGCTAGGTAACATTTGTTTATAAATAATAAAGCAAATAATTAATTGGTAATAAAAGCAATTGCTAGCTTTAACCAGCTTTATGGTCCGATTGTCTGTCCTCCCTTATTTTTTCCCATTCTGTCCTGGTCTTCATCTCGCAGACCATCTGCCCATCTTTTTACTTGATATCTTTAACATAACCTAAATAAATTATGTATGCGTATTTTTTTAGAGTTTTTGCTGAAGTGGCTCAGTTATTGACTTATCTCGGAGTGTGCTGCATTTTCACTGTTTTAATTGCAGATTCTATAAAACAGGTATGTCATATTATTACTATGTAACAAAAATTAAACTTAAGCAGTAGCTTTGTAATGTGGGTTCGATTCTTGGCGGAATAATATTTGTTTTGGTATGACACAGAAGGCTGAATATAACAATATCATAGTTCTTATTATATTAGGTTGGGAAAAAAGGCTTTTCGCATTATAGTACCTATGTATGAACTTGTAATAAAATATCTTTGGCTATACTATATGTATCTGGCTGGTTTTATTATCAAGGAAAGTTGAGATTTTAAAGAAGATAATTCCAAAATCAAATTAGCATAATGACTGTTTTTTATTTATTTTTCGTACCGTCAAGTTGAGTGAATCGAATGAAGAAATTCGATACATTTTAAAATTTTACTACAAAAAAGGTCAAAATGCAACACAAGCCGCGAAATTTTTTTGCGATGTTTATGGACCTAGTGCAGTGTCTGTGAGAGTAGGACAAATTTGGTTTAAGCGTTTTCAATCCGGAAATTTTGATGTCAAAGATCCAAGTCGCTCTGCTCGCCCTATGACAGATAAAATGGATGCAATTTTTGAAAAAGTGGAGCAAGATCGGCATATCAGTAGTTACGACGTAGCTGAAGAACGGGGAATTGACCACAAAACAGTTTTGGCGCATTTGAAAAAACTGGGTACACAAAAAAGCTCAATACTTGGGTACCTCACGAGCTCACTGTAAGAAACCTAATGAACTGTGTACTCATTTTAGATTCTTTATTACGACTTAATGAAACCAAACCATTTTAGAAGAAGCTGATAACTGATGATGAAAAGTGGATCACGTACGACAAGAACGTGCGAAAAAGTTCGTGTTCAAAGGCCGGTCAGGCTTCACAGACTGTGGCGAAACCCGGGATAACTCGCAACAAGGTGATGCTGTGTATGTGGTGGGGATTGGAAGGGCATTATTCATTATGAGCTGTTACCACCACCACCATCGATTCTGAACTCTACTGCTAACAACTGATGAGATTAAAGCAAGAAGTTGAGAGAAAGCGGCCGGAATTAATCACCAGAAGGGGTGTGGTTTTTCATCATGATAACGCTAGACCTCACACATCTTTGGCCACTCAGCAAAAACTGAGAGAGCTTGGCTGGGAGGTGATAATGCATCCGACGTATAGTCCTGACCTTGCACCTTCAGATTTCCACCTGTTTCAGTCTCTTCAGAATTCTTTAGGCAGTGTCAGGTTACCATCACGAGAGGACTGCCAAAACCAATTATCGCGGTATTTTGATCAGAAGCCCCAAAATTTCTATAGCAATGGGATCATGTCCCTACCTAAATAATGGCAAAAAGTTATCGAACAAAATGGTACCTACATACTTTAGTTAAATGTAAATAAAGTATATTAAAAAATGTTTTGAATTTTCTTAAAAAATGCGAAGAAACTTTTTCCCCAACCTATTATGCAATTTTTAACGTATAATATATTTGGCCATGGGGCTCAAGTTTACGCTAAATAAAGTTTTAAGTTGGCGCCTGATAGATAGTACCGGTGACCCCAGAGCTGGTGCTTTCTGTGGTAAACGAATTAGTATCGCAATACAGCGAGGAAATGCTGCCAGCATTAAATGTACTACCACAGGGACCATTTTATTTCAGGATCCATTTTTTATTATTTATAACCTACATATGTTAAAATAATATAAATTATGTGTACTGTATGTAGATTATAGATATGTTAATAATGTAATATTACTCTGTATTTCAAATTTCTGATGTTTTTCATAACGTATTCATAAGTTAATAGTTAGGCAATACGGCAGTCTGCACTCGAGTATACGAGTGTACAGTCTACTCTCGATAATTTGAAACTTAAGGGACCAGATAAAAGTACAAAGTATCAAGTGTTCAAAATAACAACTCAAGTAAATAGGAGTTTGATCAAAATTCGTGATTTATTATTTCGATATTATTATTATGTATTAACAATTATATACAATTATTCAAATATTTTTATTTCGATAAGAATCTGTCAAAAAATATTATTTTTTGAAAGAGAATTTAAAAAACAATTGACGGTCTGTGCATGATAAATACTTTAAATTATAAAGAGTAGGGAAGTCCGGTCTTTAAATTATGGCATAGTAGCGAACAGGATATTCCTTCAACTTCAAATTACCTAGGGGACGAATTAACATTGATTTTATACAATTTATCATATTGAGTATTTTTCAAGGGACCGGAAAAACTACTCAAATTATCGAGAGATTCATATTAACGAGTTGTTAATTATTAAGACTATATATATATATGTATTAACGAGAATAATAAATTCACGTTATTAATTAAAGAACTTTTTAAGTTCAATACTGTTATTCTACCTTTCAGCTTTTCGATCGCTACGTAACATCTGCAATAGTACCAGTTGAATATTATTGTCTAGCGATTCTAGTACCACTGTGTATAATGTGTCAAATAAGATACTTAAAATGGCTGGCCCCATTTTCATTGATCGCAAATGTTCTTCTAGTAGCCACATTTGCAATATGCATCTACTATATATTTAAGGATGAAATAACATTGAATGGTAGAAAGGTGATCGGACCAGCAGCTCGCTTGCCGGCTTTTCTTTCGTAAGTATTAAGACAATGTTCTATTATCTATATACCTAATATAAATGAATCAAATATTACTAAACGCAAAACTCGAAGACGGCTGGAACAATAAGAGAGATTTTTATTTATTCCTTGAACTCTGAGGATAAATGAAAAAAATCGTTTTATTTCGAACATAGGTTTTTATTCCGAAAACCTAAAAAGTCAACATGATAACATATAAAAATGTTTCAAATGGTATGTAGGTACTAAAAAGTAAGGCTAAGTAAAAACAATAGCAACAAGCGAAGTTCGCGGGGGCAGCTAGTTATTAATACAAATTAAATTCCATAAATTAGAATGTACAAATACCCCTTTTTTGGCACAAACCTCCAAAATGCACCCTAAATACAAATAAATAATTGTTATTTAATAAAATAACAATTATTTATTTGTATTCATGGGTCTATTACTAAGAGAATTGAATTAGTTAATTTATTTTTTGATAATTTATTATGGGACGTGATCCTGTTATGCAAATTTCCCAAGCCATTATAGACATATTTATCATTCTCGTGAGACAATCCTTGTGCTTTCGAATTATCATTAAACCAGATTTAATTATGTAAAAAAGTCGATGGTACTAATGCACACTTAAAGGAAGCTTGTCCCAAATTTATAATTACTCATTATTTCTGTCCAACCTCAGACTTGTCTTGAACACATCAACTTCATAGTTTCACAATTAGTTTGCTTGATTCGTTATTCGTTACAAACTTCTTATCTCCCCATAATATATTTTAAAAGAACAGTGATCTTCGCAATGGAAGGAATCGGCGTTGTGATGCCCGTAGAGAATGCTATGAAGAAACCGCAACACTTTCTGGGATGCCCCAGCGTTCTGGTGATAGCGATGACCTTTATCATGATGCTTTACACCATCCTAGGTGTGTTTGGATACTTCAGATATGGCGATGAGCTAAAGGGTTCCATCACTTTGAACCTGCCTATTGATGATTGGTAAGAACATCTTTGAGCTTAGCTAATTAAAAACTTTACAATTAATTATTTAATTTTTAATCAAATACACCAAAGCAAAAATAAAGTTTTTCCTTATAATTTATATAATTATCATTCGTTAACTCTAAGACAACTCGCTTGACTGTCCTGAATCGTCCACTTATAGGATAGACCTATTTAGCTTTCAATCACGTTCATGTTGCACCCCTCGCGAGGAGAGGTGTTTAGTGCCGTTCGGGGCATATGCCCCCTTCAGGTGTTGGCTCACCCTGCTAATACAGGGCGGTACGGATGCGGGTTTTTAAGCCCTAGATGAAGGCTGCAGCGCGCGAGGACACCGATGGCTCGACTCGCAGCGCGCCAAGGAGTATTCCCGACTTGGCCCTGGTGTCGAGATCGGAGGTTTAGGTCGGATTGGGGTCAGACCTATTTAGCAATTGTTTTATATTTATTTATAGAAACTATATTATAACTCTACAATAATTGGCAAAAAACCGAAAGCTCCCGAGGCCCTGTAATTTCCAATAGCTATAGCAATATACGTACAGCAACCCGATCACAATAATGATTTTGTTAAACGCAATCCCAAGTCTGCGACATCAGCACTACGGACATTGAGAGAACTATATAATGTCAAATCAATTATCCTTTAGTTTTATAATTTATAAATCGATGTATTTTCTTCGTTCATTATCTTCTTCACATAAAATTTTGTATTTAATTTTTCTTTATCTACCAACGTATCAGTGTGCCGAGCGTTGGCTAGCCATTGTAAATAAAAGCAATGTTGCTATTGGAATTTACAGAGAAATTGCGCTGTAACTACCATACCCATACACGTTGACACCTAAGTAAGGCTTTAGTTAAAAAATTGGTTGCAGAAAAACCTTTATAGGAATTATAAATACATTTTAAAGATTTTGTTACACTGTTAATATATTTTTTTAAACCTAGTGTATTGTATTTTTTTATTCTTTTTTTCAGGCCAGCCGTATGTGCGAAGGTTTTTATAGCCATTTCGATATTTCTCACGTATCCTTTACACTTTTACGTCGTTGTCGGAGTGCTCACAAGATTCTCAGAGCCCTATGTGAAGAAAGAATATAGGAATATGTCACAAATTATGGGAAGAACTGCTGTTGTATTGTTTTGCGGTAAGGATTCCTGTAGGCGTTATAAATAGAAAATTGTATGAATATTTTATTTATTTATATGGGATTTAAACCCACATCGACCATATGCTTTAATTACAATGTAGACGGTGTTAATGAATTTAAAAAAAGTGCGTGTGTACAAAGTAACACATGTCAGAAGTGAAACTTCTTCGGCAAACTAATTTTAAGGTGTAGCGTTTGTGTAGTACTTTCTTTCATATTTTGATGTATGTGGCAACACAAATACCGGCAGTTAATAAAAAGAAGAAAACGAATGTCACTCAAGACAGACTTCAGAGGAGTGAGATAATTTTTATTATTATTATTTTACTTTCCGTTTGCGCAGGGATGGTAAGCAGTAGTTCTTTTACGCCTTGTGGCAAACCTAAGCATCAGACGATGGAAAAGATCTGACTCGAACTGCGTGCCCTGGTCGGTTGTCAGAACAGCTGGGACACCAAAGCGTGGAATCCATTCACGGGTGAACGTTTCAGCTACTTCCTCAGCGGTGATAGATTGCATAGGCCAAGCTTCAGGCCACCTGGGTGACGCACATATTTTTGCGTGACGATACCGTCAGACGTCCTCTGCCGCCACCATACACGGGTCCATATAAAGTTTTAAAGCACGCCATTGATGGTAAAACCCTGAACATCGATTTAAAGGGGAAGGACGTAACTGTTAGTGTGGATCGCGTTAAACCAGCGTTCGTCGAGCAGTTTGTTTTTCCTTCAGCTCGCACAGCTAGCTTTGTACTCGCTGGTCCTGCTTTGCCGTCATTACTCTCGCCTACTGTGGAAAATATTCCTCCAGTTTCTGCCCCTAATCCTGTTGTTACCAGGTCAGGCAGAACGGTTAGATTTAAGACTAGGTTAGATTTGTAAATATTAAGTTTTCTTTGTAATGTCAAATATTTTAAGTTTTTTTTATTTTATTGTTATATACTTTAATTTTTCGCCTTAGTTTTTCTGTCTCCGTAGGGGGGTGGTGTAGCGTTTGTGTAGTACTTTCTTTCATATTTTGATGTATGTGGCAACACAAATACCGGCAGTTAATAAAAAGAAGAAAACGAATGTCACTCAAGACAGACTTCAGAGGAGTGAGATATGATAATTTTTCCATGGGCTTTTATATAAGAATATAAATTAATTACTCTTGTTTTGTGAATAAACCAATGAACAAAGTTAATTATGGGTTGTGATTTATTATAAGATAAAACATCCCATAAAGGTCTTGTTCATATTTACACAAAACTTTCGAGTCTTAGAGGGAGGGAAAAAGGAATATATTATGTTAGAAATTTAATGAATTTAATTGTCATTAAAATATTAAAAGTGGCGAAAACTCATACAATATAACAACAGTGTTATAATAAAAACACGTGGCATTTTAATTTACAATTCGTCATTTGAGATTTCAATAAATTAATTTGAATAAAATATAAAATACAAATATTTCATAAATTCTCTTCACAAAATTTTAATTTTAAAAATACAATTTATATCAGGTAATTCGCCCTTCTCACTCTCTCTCAATCGGTCTCAATCGCTCTCTCCCTTTTCTTCGACAAAAACGCTGCACATTTTCGTGACGCTTATATTATTATTATTGCCTGTCACTTCAAAAACTGTGGCGGTAAACCGTTTAGGTCTGGGATTCCGACTGTTGTATCTGTTTCGTAATATTTCCTTACAGGCAAATGTAATCAGTTTTCTATACCTGACACACCGTCAACTTTTTGGGTCTCGGGTATAGTGTCCTCGCGATGTTCTCCCTCACTGTATACTGTGTAAAATGCGCACATAAAAAGTCCACAGCCAGAGTTCGAACCCACAAGCTCAGGATCCACTGCAACATTTTGTTAATGTATTTAATTATTATTAAAATATATTTTTTACTCCTAGGAGGCATAGGAGTAGCACTGCCAATGCTGGAGTACATTACAAATATCGTTGGCGCCTTATTCTACTCAATTCTCGGTCTCGTGATACCAGGAATAGTAGAAACTATTTACAAATGGAACGATCTTGGAAAGTTCAACTGGATCATATGGAAGAACATCATAATAGTCTTATTTGGAATGTTTTGTGTTATCTCAGGATGTGCTGTTACTGTCGGTGATATTATTGAAAGACTTAACAATTCTTTAGTGTAATAAAAGTGTTCATCCTTATATTATAAGCTTTGTTATGCAAGACAAACTTCTTTTATAAATAAAGTGAGTAATACTTAACTAAAAATTATTTTCAGCCGAGTCCAACTTAGGGAACAGTCACAAGAATCGAGGGGAAATTTATAAGACCTTAGTTATATTTTTTTTCGTTTGAAAGACATTTGAGGATGGTTCAATTGTTTTATTACTTTATGTAATTAAATGTAGGCGTGTACTTCAAAAATCCTGAATCACAATCTAGCCCCGAGCGGTGTTATAAATGTGATACTTCAAAGTAATTCGACAGATTTGAGACTAGATACAAATTAAAAAAAAAATATGTTTAGTATGGAATATAAGATACAGGCATCACTTATTCCATGTCATTAAATTTGAATCTGTAGGAATCCCTACTTATCGGCAAAGAAGACACAGAGTGTAGGCCGAGATAAAAATCCGGCGTAAAAAATTCTCGGTACTCTTTTAAAATAGCAAATCATCAATCAACACTTATTTTAAAACAAATATCGCAAATTAATTAGAAGTAGCCTGTCTAGCACTAGTCTCAGGCCCTTTTATCAACTAGATAATCGTTGACTTTATAGTAAGCCTTTTAACACAGCTTTTCTTTAATACATTTCTTAAATTTATTGAAAGGCAGATATAAGAGAGAGATGGAGAGCCTCTAGGATTTTATTAAAGAAGAGTATCCCTTTCCCCAAAAAAGAATTACTAACTTTAGATAGTCTAGTACGGGGAAATTGCATCCTGCGTTTGTTCCGTGTATTAACATTGTGCGTATGTTCTATTCTAGTAAACTTATCACTATTTTTGTATACATACATAATATTTTCATAAATATATTGCGAGGGAAAGGTAAGTATATTTCCTTGAATTTATCTCTCAGAGATTCCCTACATTTTAAATTATAGATTGCACGAATAGCCCTCTTCTAAGTTAATATACGTTATCGAACGTATAAATATAAAATAAAAATAAATGCCTTTTTAAAGTAATATTAAAAATTAAATAAAGACTGGCTAATGGTTTTTATGCTAACCAACGCCTTAATGCCTAAAGGCTAGACTGCTAATTGAACGGCTTATTAAGATAGTTGGCTGCGATATAGAATTTATTTATTTATTTATTTATAAAAACTTGCCAACGCTCGGCACACTGATAGGTACATTGATAAAATAAAAACAAAATACAATTTTTAATGTGTCAAGCACTTACAGGCTAACATAGCATATAAGAAATAATAAAATTAATTAAGCAAAACAATAATATACTTTAAACGAAAATCGCTCTTAAAGTGTGAGGGGAGCAACTATGGATATCCAGATCCAGCTCGTTTAACAGAATGCTCAATCTTGTCATCGGTGAATTTTGGCCAAAACGCGTTCTCCGGAAAGGAGGGCTAAATGGAATGATGGGATGTCTGGGATATCTACTAGGTACACGAAATTTAAATTTTGTTAAAAGGTTGGGGCAATCTAGCTGATTGTTAAGTGTCTTAATGGCAAACGATTTACAATTTATTTTCTACGATTCTCCAGTGACAACATCTTGAAGTGCGCTAGCCTGGTTTCGTATGTAGGCAACTTTTTTTTCGAAGCAAGCACTCTGGCGACGAAGTGCATAGTGGTCTTAATGAAAGATAACACACTTTATTGACAGGAATATAACAATGAAGTGTTACGAGCTGCACGTGGTCATTTGCATTCTATTTAATCAATCACTCATTCATATTGTTATCATTACACAAAGAATTAGAAAAACATTCTTAAAGATATTCTAATAGATTCTAATTTCAATTCAAGAACTATTGTTTCTTTTTAATATTGACAAAACGAACTTGCTTTATATCTAAAAAATAATCGATACGTCAATTTTGAATAAAATTAGGAAATTACTATTTAAGCTTTTAAATCTATTGAACTATGCAGAAAGTGCCATTGTAGTCCGTTTAGTAAAAGTGAAATTATCAATGTGTAAATATTTAAAATGTTTACCATACATTTCTAATTCAAGTTTTAAATCAGTCTTTAGTCGAAGTCAATCCAGCATTTTTGTAGTTGTTTTGCGACGTTAATCAAACGATGACGACTGCGTACTGTGGCAATTTATTAACAATAATATTCACACCACAACAAAACAAAATAGGAGAAAATGGGAATAAAAGAGACAAGGGATGATACCCCCTATTATTGAAGTTATTCTTCTTTTGGCGCGTTAAGGAAAAATAATGAGAGTACATTTTTACGATGCGCGCGCACACCGTCACAAAAAATCGACACCCTGAAGTTAGCTATAGTCAACATTTTGGTTTTTTTTAAGTTATAATTCTTTTCGCGCGTTAGGGAAAAATGATGAGAGTAAATGTTTTCTATTGTTAGTGCCGTTTTTTCTACAAACGTAGAATAACACGAAAGATAAAATGTTTCAGAAGATTTTTATCTTGTACACAGTTTTTGTAGACGTAAAGAATATAATACAGAACTTATATTAACTTTGTATAATTGCATGCAAAGATAAAAATAACAAACGGGTCTATCGATACAATATTGTTATTTCATTCTTCAACGTATACTCTGCGAGGTCTGCACGGCTAAAGGCATAGCATTCCAGGATATTTCCATAGTTTTCCTAACGACCCGGGTATTTTTTTTATAAGTATATAATTATATATAATATATATATACAGAAACCTAGAACTATTCAATAATATAAACGAGAATTTCAGCTGACCTTTGCAGTTAATACGAAAATTTTCACGTCACGTAACTTTACAGTGTTAGGCTATGTTCACATGTAACGCGCGTTAACGCGCGCCAACGCGCGATCAAATTTGAAGAGCGTTCAGATGATGAGCGCTAACGCGCGTTGCGAGAGTGCTCGTCAGTCTAGTTCGGTAGAACGTAGAAAATGGACGTGGAAGAGGCTATTATTTTGTGGTTATATTATAAAGAAAAATATAGAAAAAGAAAACGTACACATTGGGTTCATCCAATTTTGAAAAAAAAAATATATTATATTTTTTATACAAATTTGCTATATTCCAACTTGCTGACCTTTTTTCTACTTCTTTGATTAGTAAGTCGATGTCAATATCTTCAATTTCACTCATTTTAAATGCGAGAACAAAATATAATTACGAAAATTAAAGCGGGCGCTCATCTGAACAGCAAACGGACATTACATTAATATCAAAGCGCGCGTCAACGCGCGATCACCTGCGTCTAGAGACTTTTTCTCTAAGCGCCGCGTTGATGCGCGTTGACACGCGTTAACGCGCGCTAATGTGAACAGTTGTATGAAAATATCACAATATCTAGTCGCGTGATTTGAAAACGCGCGTCAAGTTTTTGCCATCTGAACATAGCCTTAGAGCACGTTAGTCTTAAGTACTTAACAGTGGTAAGTGATAAAACACGAACAGAGTGTCTTCCCCTTAATAAAGACTGTAAGTAGTGTTATTGGGCACTTTCTCATGTTAAAAATCATTTTTAGTACGTAACCTTAGTATGTACTTTTAAAATACCTATTAGTCTTAACTTCGACTAGATAATGTTCAATGATGTGTCAGTGAAGAGACACTTAAAACATGACTAATTAACCAATTTTAATTAATCTAGAATGAAACAAATGAAGAACAGAAGCAGAACCCGGAGACATAAACTAGTGTTTTAAAAGTAGGTTATAACCAGAACCGTGTAATTCCTAGGCGTAAAAACATAACTCAAGCATAACTAATAGAGTATTAAGACACGATTGGAAAATAATTGGAAATAAATATTTGAACTAATGAAAATATGTATTATTTCGATTAATACGTTCATAGACCAATGCCATTCAGCTTAGAAGGAACGGAATAATAATGATCACTTACATTTGAAAAGAAAAGAAAAGTCCTTTATTTCAAACAATAAAAAAGTATGTATAGTAGCTAGCCCCTAGCCCCATACTAGGATTCCCTGCGTGGACCTAGTCTGTTCCATTTCTGCCCTGCGATTCTGTAACTCACTTTTCAAACTCACACAGCGGTTTTCGCATCGGCGGTCGCTCTCAAATCAGTCGTGAAGCAGTCATTTTATGATTTGGCATTCTGACAAGGTGGGAGCTTGTGGTTTATTGTTTATTAGAATGTAGTGTTAGTTAACGTGGGGTAGAAAAAAGACTATTAAAGATAAACATTTCCATCATACATTAAATACGAGTATGTGTAACTCTAGCGGTCTTGGCAGCGCAGGCCAGAATAGCTCGCAGATGATAAACTTTTCCTACTTACTTGATAATTTGGATAATTCACACAACATCTTTATAAATTGTTGCCTATATTGTGTTATTCTGATCTATAAGCTATATTAATGTAAAGTTTCATTAAAATCCATTCAGTAGTTTTTACGTGAAAGAGTAATAAACCTACGAATTTTCGTGTTAATAATATAAGGAGGATTTAAGGCACTTAAGTTCTACATAACACATGATAATCTGTGTAAGTACGCAGAAAAATATACATTCTGTGGTCATTCTTCGATACTCAAATTCCGACGGAACGGAGGTCAGACATGACACTGTAATATTTCTGGTTCAGGGGCCTTAGTCAAAATGCCTTAACAGTAGTGTATGTAGAAAGTCAAAAACTAAATTAGTATGGAAATGACAGTTCGTGTCGAAAAGTTTTCATACATAATTTAGTTTTTGACTGGGCTGTTTTTCCATGGAAAAATCGCAATACTATTATATTTTCCAGCTTTCATCCCTGATACCTCAACTTGATCTGCAGTCGAACATTGTAAGCAATTAAAGATAAATTTGATAGATATAATATATAGAATGTGTGGTATAAAGGTGCGATTTAAGCGGTGAGAGCTGAGTTGTTAAGGGTGACCTTCAACTGTGTCACTGCGGTCAAACCCAGTGCACCATGTGACCGACATCTGGTCGACTATGTAGGCAAAATATATAAAAGAAAATGATCTAAGAAAAAGATACAACCTGATATCGAGAGTTACAAAAGGTTGTTGCGCAACAGAATTATTCAGCTTTAATAATAGTATCCGGCGTTGTCCATGGGCGGCGTTTATCAGTTTATTCAAAGTAGGTCTCCTGTCCCATTAAAAAATATCAACACGTGCCACAGACCTTAAATGATTACTCTCAAAAACGTATTAACCTACAAATACAAAAGTGACTGTTATTACGGATCATAGCGATGTAAGTACATAATATGGCAGAGATTAGACAATTAACTTAATAGTTATACTAAAGCGATAGACAATTGCATAATTTACACAATGTAGTGCACGTGTAGCAGTCTATTTCCACTAAAATATCTCGTCCATTCCCTTAAGCCCTTGACACAGATTACTTTGTTACAATATAAATTTAGCTGTCACGTGAAATCTCAAAGCATTAACATCTTTCGATGTGGCAGTCTTTAAGCTGAACAAATTATGTAGATTATAAAAATAATTATGTAAGTTCATAGCTGATAATGCAGTACGTAGTGTAATTATAAAGAACATTTCTATGTCACATATATTATATATTATATCACATCACGTCACATATATTATATCACATATAATATATGTGACGTGGTTATTTTTGTACATAAAAATTGTATGCTATCGCTGTATAATGCGGTATTTTTACGACGTTTAGATGATAGGCTTTTTTTTAATTTTAATCTATTTTAAATATTTCGAGCAGTGTTGACCTAGTGGCTTCGGCGTGCGACTCTCATACCTTAGGTCGTAGGTTCGATCCCCGGCTTTGCACCAATGGACTTTCTTTCTTCGAGCGCATTTAACATTTGCTATAACGGTGAAAGGAAACATCGTGAGGAAACCGTAAGACGTGTGTCTTTGACCTAAAAAAGTCGACGGCGTGTGTCAGGCACTGGAGGCTGATCACCTATTTGCCTATTAGATTTAAAAATCATCATGAAACATATTCAGAAATTTTTAATATTTCGGGATCTCAAAATTAGATCGTACTAAAAAAATGTACTGTATCAAAATACTTTGCGACTGACGTGATACGTCCTCGCTAGTCGAATTTGTATGGAATTGTCACGTGACCATGTAAACTGGTTTATTGCGCGGCTCATCTGTACGGCAATGTACTTCTTACGTCTGAACACCCAGTTACCATATGTTTACCTATTTTCTAAGGAAACCCCCGACCTATAGTAAGAAACGTTGCAGACAGGGATTATTTTTGTGAACCTAAAAAGTTCCTGAAGGTTCCTGACACAAATGATAAAAATTATGATTTTTTTGTATAGAGATAATCTTTATAATAAACGCAGCGCTAACGCCAAGGAAGTTCTTAATTACCTGACTATAATCTACTAGATCAATAAGCACTCGTGCCAAATTACGATTTAAAATGAACCGTCAGCTTTCTTGTATTTATAAACATTATTGCAAACTCGGCGGGAATCGTTTAGTATCTTAAAACCGGCCACACGATATGCGCGTCTTTAGTCGTTACATTTTTTAATTAAATAAAATGAGATAATATTTCAATAGTATTAGATAGTATTAATGTTTAATTAATAGTGAGCAACAACTGTGATTATGTCTAATAGTTATATTATGAAGGAATTTAGCTCGACGTAAGTATCAATTGAATTGAAGTTTTTCGTTGTATGTTCTTGAGATTTTACATAAATGTCTTAAATGTATTTTTGTTAATAACGAATCTACTTGAATATGGTTTTCTTTTATTTATCCCATTAATTATATATTAATTATTAATAGTATTTTTTTATAAATTTCAAAACAGCAATTTACGATCTTAATGATATGGAACTAAATCTTCAGATGAGTCATTAACACACCTATTTAACAATTATTTCGATTATTTGACCTTTAAGCTTATCAAAAACAAGTTAACTAGGTTTTTATAATGGAATAGTTTGATAGGCAAATATTCGATCGTGAATGTTGTGTCAGAGACCTCATCTACCTATACTGGTTTAGGCGATGTAATAAAACTTCGTAATCATCTCATATTTTGTTTGGGTATTTATTTGCAAATCAGGACAAAAATTTCAACTATTTATATATAATTAATAATTAAATTTATATATCATACTGAAGTTCTATGATGTTAATTTCATAGATTTTAGTAAGGTAGGCTAACTTTGAACATTTGTTAAATAAAACACATGAACACAACAACATAGTAATCAAAAATTTACGTATATATTTTAATAGGATATAAAAATGGGGTTGGTATTATATATATGTATATATTTTTCAAACTCACACAGCGGTTTTCGCATCGGCGGTCGCTCTCAAATCAGTCGTGAAGCAGTCATTTTATGATTTGGCATTCTAATAAACAATAAACCACAAGCTCCCACCTTGTCAGAATGCCAAATCATAAAATGACTGCTTCACGACTGATTTGAGAGCGACCGCCGATGCGAAAACCGCTGTGTGAGTTTGAAAAGTGAGTTACAGAACCGCAGGGCAGTATTTCGAGTAGCTTATATTAACGTGGGGTAGAAAAAAGACTATTAAAGATAAACATTTCCATCATACATTAAATACGAGTATGTGTAACTCTAGCGGTTTTGGCAGCGCACGCCAGAATAGCTCGCAGATGATAGACTTTTCCTACTTACTTGATAATTTGGATAATTCACACAACATCTTTATAAATTGTTGCCTATATTGTGTTATTCTGATCTATAAGCTATATTAATGTAAAGTTTCATTAAAATCCATTCAGTAGTTTTTACGTGAAAGAGTAATAAACCTACGAATTTTCGTGTTAATAATATAAGGAGGATTTAAGGCACTTAAGTTCTACATAACACATGATAATCTGTGTAAGTACGCAGAAAAATATACATTCTGTGGTCATTCTTCGATACTCAAATTCCGACGGAACGGAGGTCAGACATGACACTGTAATATTTCTGGTTCAGGGGCCTTAGTCAAAATGCCTTAACAGTAGTGTATGTAGAAAGTCAAAAACTAAATTAGTATGGAAATGACAGTTCGTGTCGAAAAGTTTTCATACATAATTTAGTTTTTGACTGGGCTGTTTTTCCATGGAAAAATCGCAATACTATTATATTTTCCAGCTTTCATCCCTGATACCTCAACTTGATCTGCAGTCGAACATTGTAAGCAATTAAAGATAAATTTGATAGATATAATATATAGAATGTGTGGTATAAAGGTGCGATTTAAGCGGTGAGAGCTGAGTTGTTAAGGGTGACCTTCAACTGTGTCACTGCGGTCAAACCCAGTGCACCATGTGACCGACATCTGGTCGACTATGTAGGCAAAATATATAAAAGAAAATGATCTAAGAAAAAGATACAACCTGATATCGAGAGTTACAAAAGGTTGTTGCGCAACAGAATTATTCAGCTTTAATAATAGTATCCGGCGTTGTCCATGGGCGGCGTTTATCAGTTTATTCAAAGTAGGTCTCCTGTCCCATTAAAAAATATCAACACGTGCCACAGACCTTAAATGATTACTCTCAAAAACGTATTAACCTACAAATACAAAAGTGACTGTTATTACGGATCATAGCGATGTAAGTACATAATATGGCAGAGATTAGACAATTAACTTAATAGTTATACTAAAGCGATAGACAATTGCATAATTTACACAATGTAGTGCACGTGTAGCAGTCTATTTCCACTAAAATATCTCGTCCATTCCCTTAAGCCCTTGACACAGATTACTTTGTTACAATATAAATTTAGCTGTCACGTGAAATCTCAAAGCATTAACATCTTTCGATGTGGCAGTCTTTAAGCTGAACAAATTATGTAGATTATAAAAATAATTATGTAAGTTCATAGCTGATAATGCAGTACGTAGTGTAATTATAAAGAACATTTCTATGTCACATATATTATATATTATATCACATCACGTCACATATATTATATCACATATAATATATGTGACGTGGTTATTTTTGTACATAAAAATTGTATGCTATCGCTGTATAATGCGGTATTTTTACGACGTTTAGATGATAGGCTTTTTTTTAATTTTAATCTATTTTAAATATTTCGAGCAGTGTTGACCTAGTGGCTTCGGCGTGCGACTCTCATACCTTAGGTCGTAGGTTCGATCCCCGGCTTTGCACCAATGGACTTTCTTTCTTCGAGCGCATTTAACATTTGCTATAACGGTGAAAGGAAACATCGTGAGGAAACCGTAAGACGTGTGTCTTTGACCTAAAAAAGTCGACGGCGTGTGTCAGGCACTGGAGGCTGATCACCTATTTGCCTATTAGATTTAAAAATCATCATGAAACATATTCAGAAATTTTTAATATTTCGGGATCTCAAAATTAGATCGTACTAAAAAAATGTACTGTATCAAAATACTTTGCGACTGACGTGATACGTCCTCGCTAGTCGAATTTGTATGGAATTGTCACGTGACCATGTAAACTGGTTTATTGCGCGGCTCATCTGTACGGCAATGTACTTCTTACGTCTGAACACCCAGTTACCATATGTTTACCTATTTTCTAAGGAAACCCCCGACCTATAGTAAGAAACGTTGCAGACAGGGATTATTTTTGTGAACCTAAAAAGTTCCTGAAGGTTCCTGACACAAATGATAAAAATTATGATTTTTTTGTATAGAGATAATCTTTATAATAAACGCAGCGCTAACGCCAAGGAAGTTCTTAATTACCTGACTATAATCTACTAGATCAATAAGCACTCGTGCCAAATTACGATTTAAAATGAACCGTCAGCTTTCTTGTATTTATAAACATTATTGCAAACTCGGCGGGAATCGTTTAGTATCTTAAAACCGGCCACACGATATGCGCGTCTTTAGTCGTTACATTTTTTAATTAAATAAAATGAGATAATATTTCAATAGTATTAGATAGTATTAATGTTTAATTAATAGTGAGCAACAACTGTGATTATGTCTAATAGTTATATTATGAAGGAATTTAGCTCGACGTAAGTATCAATTGAATTGAAGTTTTTCGTTGTATGTTCTTGAGATTTTACATAAATGTCTTAAATGTATTTTTGTTAATAACGAATCTACTTGAATATGGTTTTCTTTTATTTATCCCATTAATTATATATTAATTATTAATAGTATTTTTTTATAAATTTCAAAACAGCAATTTACGATCTTAATGATATGGAACTAAATCTTCAGATGAGTCATTAACACACCTATTTAACAATTATTTCGATTATTTGACCTTTAAGCTTATCAAAAACAAGTTAACTAGGTTTTTATAATGGAATAGTTTGATAGGCAAATATTCGATCGTGAATGTTGTGTCAGAGACCTCATCTACCTATACTGGTTTAGGCGATGTAATAAAACTTCGTAATCATCTCATATTTTGTTTGGGTATTTATTTGCAAATCAGGACAAAAATTTCAACTATTTATATATAATTAATAATTAAATTTATATATCATACTGAAGTTCTATGATGTTAATTTCATAGATTTTAGTAAGGTAGGCTAACTTTGAACATTTGTTAAATAAAACACATGAACACAACAACATAGTAATCAAAAATTTACGTATATATTTTAATAGGATATAAAAATGGGGTTGGTATTATATATATGTATATATTTCGTAAAAATAATAATGCGTCTATTCTCTTAACATATTTGTAAGCGGTAAACATTAGTTTAATAATTCTCATTTAAAGTTCAATAGGAATTGGAAACTTGCTCTTCTGCCCTGTTATTGTTTGATCTAAATACTTTAACTGATTTAGAACTGGTAGGCGTATGCAATACGAAGCTTCAAAGAACCTAAGCCAAAGATGCTAAATTAAGAATAACTAACCCATGATATGAACCCATGATGGCGCTGGACCGGGCACATGACGAGAGATAACAAGAAATGGACAGAAATTATTACAGAATGGCAACCACGAGATGTAAAAAGGAAGACAGAGAAAGAGATGGGCATATAAAGGGAATAGGAGGCACAACTTGGACATGAAGAGCTAACATTAGAAAAAAATGGAAGCAGCTGTAATCACCAAAACTGGCACATCTGATTATTTAGATTAAGTTAGATTATGTAACTTTAAAAAGTGTTTATATATATTATACTGGGTGTCAGCTAAATAATAATAATAATAAACCTGTGTTAGGGACTAACGTGGGTTACTTCTGACACAGATATTTATTAGTACAAACAAACAATATACTTAATGTTGCGATCTTGACACTTTTCGCCAAAATATTATCTAAGTTATCCAATGAGAATTACATCTAACACAATTTTATTAAACAGCTTAGTGCCACGGTTTTAATAAGCGATGTTGCGCAGCAAAACAGCTAATATTCGTATGCAAACATGCAAGTTTTTTTAACTAAAGAAATTTACGGACCCGTTTTAAATAATAACCTTTTGAATACGTTAAAATTATTTAATTGGCACTTCGGTGCAATAAGCAGTACAATATATAATAATGAAATAATAAGAGGGCAAAGTAGATCAGGTATAATAACATTTTGATAATTTCGTCTTCCAAAACATACTTATGAGTTGTTAACCATACTCATTATATTGATATTGTCCAAAGAAATAATAAATATTTGTTTGGTGTTGAATTTCTCTTTCATCTAGGCACATACAATTTACATAAATAAAATAACATATCATTTATTCTCGAGTTCATGATTAGAATGATAGAGCAATTTACAATATTATCATAGATAGATCTTACCTTAGATAAATTATCATATAAGTCTTTTACAGCTTTGTAACTTGTATATAAGAGTATAATTATAAAATCGTTTTTGTCTATTTATATAAAAGGATTGCCTGAACTCGGGATTCAGCCAATCCTTGTTTTCCTTCAGCATTAAATGTTAGATGGTAGTGACCGTGAGCGACAGACCGCATGTTGCAGTCAAGACCGAATGCTGTAGAGCGGTCGCGTTGAGAACACGACTGCTTGGAGCAGTTGTGTTCGACCGCAAAATAATACTGATGCGAGTTCATTTACAAGATGGATTTCGATGAAGAAACACTGCTACTTGTACTTCTATTACGCAAACGCCTAATAGAAGACACATCAGAGCAGTCACCGCACGGTGAAACTCGACCGCAGAGCGACTACTCCGACCGTTCAGGAACTGCTCGAGCGGTCCGTGTATTGCGGATATGAATTTAGTATGGAAACTGCAGATCGCCGTGCGGCGACCGCTTAGAGCAGTCGGTATCGGCTGCAACATGCGGTTAGCGTTACTCTCAAAAATTCCCACAGATCTCCACTTGCAATGGTCCACTAAAGAAAGGGTCATGAGAAACGATTATGGGAACTTAATTTAGTAATAAAAATGACGTAATAAGAAAAACCGCTTTCATCAAACAAGCTTACATACTGACGGACAGAGAATGAGAACTCAATTAGGTTTCGGTCAATATATTTAAAATTAGAATGTTTTTAATTTTTTTATATTATGATCAGGAATAAAATATTATCTGTTATTTTTATATTTGTCTGAACAATTTTTATAGTCTGTGTTTGCCGACGGGCGATTGCCGTGACAGTGGGAAATTAGCTGAGCGAGATCCAGTCTCTCAAGGAAAATTAAACATATAATACGCTATACGAACGGTAAATAACAATTCCCCGAGCTATATCACAAAATCTTTGTGTAGGAGCGGAATATAATAAAGTGCTATTATATAATTTATTTAATTTTAAAATTAAATGCACAGAAATCCTTTTTTTCGACTTTATATTAATCCATTACACGAATTACAGTCTAGCCTATACAATAATTAGGGCTAATAAGTAATATTATGTTTACTTAATTTTCTACAAAATACTAGTGTATACATTAAGCTAATAATAATAATTTATTTATTGCAAGAATATGGTACAAAATTGTGTAAGGTACAATCGTAAGTTCCTATATTCTGCCACAAACAATGGCGCGCAAATTTGTCTTTAAAGGAATTTTACATTATTAGTCATATGATTTGGTCAATTCTTATATTATTTGTATTGTACATATCATACTTTATTAAATTTATATCAACTACAGTGTCTCACGCAAATAATCATTTATTGGACATTAGGTACATTTTTTCCAAAAGTAATACACCAAGTCACTTTATAAAGACTAGTCGGAAGATCTTTTAATTCTTTTTATAAATTACTAGCTGATCCGGCAAACGCCGTTTTGCCATGTCATTATATCATTTATGGTTATTGTGCCTCACTCGACATAGATAGGTATAGTGTGTTGCGGACTTTTTTGTAGATATTTATAAGATCTACAATTACTTAGAACATTTTATGGTTCTATCTTTAATAGTTTAGGCAGGGTACGCAAAATAAGTAACTTTTTTGGTTGATTTTTTACACCTTGTGTCCGAAAAACCCTAATATCTTACGGAACCCTATTTTTGTTCAAAATTAAATATAGCCTATATTACTCATGGATAATGTAGCTTTCGAATGGTGAAAGAATTTTTAAAATCGGTCCAGTAGTTTATGAGCCTATTCATTACAATCAAACAAACAAACAAACAAAGTTTTTCTCTTTATAATATTAGTGTAGATTGTTAACCTTAATAGCCATACAAAAGGTGTTTTTCCTAAACAGTTCCTGATTCCTGTCTCCTTCTTACTTCGACTTCTACATTCGACTTTAAAAAAAAGTATGTTTCTGTGTCCCTGTATTTATATTTCCAAAATATAAATACAGGGAAGAGATAATACTTAAACTAAGGTAATGTTCAGTAATAGTCTTAGTGTTCTATGATGTTTTGACATTATTAGCTGAACTTTTTTTTAAACCAACGTGGATAATGGATATGAATCTTAGCACTAAAAGCGACAGGAATATGTGGGATCTATACCACCTCGAGTACTACCAACATGTCTCGATCATAGAAGCACGTGGTTCTTTGCATTCTACCTACCAATTATTAGCTGCATTCAGAAACACTACAATATAATTTACTTTTTTACTCAACACACCACACTTGCATGATCCATGAAAGATAATGTTAATTTATACGCAAATAAGTGGTTATAAAGTAAACAAAATTAGTTAGTGCCTTAAAGCGACTCCAAATCCGATACTAAATTTAGTAAAATATTTACATTGAGATTGTCAAAAAAGGTAATTTGTATTTTAAAATTATTCTGCGAAAAGCAATAAAAACTATTAGTAGAGATATACAGTAAGCTTTCTTACCCTCTCTTTCTCTTCAGTTGGTAGCTCATGTCGTTGTGGTCAGCAAGGAAACATTTGGTGTGGACATTCTGTTTCCATCAGAAACCGGTCCAGCATCATAGATAGATAGACATATAAATACATATTTAAACACCGAAGACCTAAGCACAACACCAAATACTCATCACATCGATGTTCGTCTCAGCCGGGGATCGAACCCGGGACCCATGGATTCGCAGTCAGTGGTACTAACCACTAGACCAATGAGTCATCAATTGGATTAGATTGGAATGACAGCAGTTTTAAACGTATTAAACATATGTACCTAAATATAAAATAGTACCATTAACATTATTTCAATTATAGATAAAAATGTCTTTATTCTTACAAAAAACCTACATTAAAATGGTATTAATAATCGATTATTGTAAAAATTGGTTTATTTAAATGCTAACTATAAATTATAGTTAACTTAACCACCTGTATAATCACAGGTGTCTAATAAACAACTACTGAGGGAAATAATAAATACAAAAAAAAAATAACAATTATTATAAGTATTCAATAAATACGCCATTTTCAAATAGGCAAAATCTGTCAATATAATTTATAATCATGTCGGAATTTGCATATAAGATAATCTATTACCGGAAGCGTCTATTAATAATAAATTCTAAGATTTCTATTCCTTCCTACATAAGTCATGTATAGATAATTAAAGCTGAAAGGGGCTTAGGTCGAAGTTCATACTATTTCATTACGTAGTACATATACGTTTTATACTTGAGGCCCGCTTGCGCTGCCCGTCCATCTTTTATTTTAAAACCGTATATTTCGAATTGTATACGACGATACTCACTAATTGTATCAATATTAAGAAGACTTTGGTTCTATGCGAAAATCTAAAGAACTTCTAGTTCACATAAAACTCTTTCGTTGTTTGATAGTCAATTTATGTAGGAATTGTAGTCGCGCTCTAATGAATTGACGAGGGTTTAAATATTGCTTTCAAAATACCGGTTCTATTAAAATATGTAGAAAATAAAGTGTAGCATTCGTGTAGAAACGAGCAATAACTATTGGTATGCAATATTTGCGCTTTCAAGAAAACTAGTACTACTCGTATGATTGCTGTTTAAAATATTCTTGTGCGAAGTACTTTCGTACTTCTTAGTAAGTTCGTAAGTGCCCTATTCTTTTTCATGTGTCCTTTTTTTCGTAAGTTCTTAAGTAAGTTCGTTAGTAATGTGCCCTATTCTTTATCATGTGTCCTTTTTAATTTTAAATTATAATCCCTTTCACTGTTTACATATATTTTAATTAGTTTATTTTGTTCCATTAGTTTTGTCTAAGTAATTTTATATCTTATGTAGTTTTTCATTTCTTGCGCTCAAAATCTCTCAATAATTGCCTGGGAGAGATCGTCGCCAGTTGTCCTTTTTATGTAATTACTTTAATGTTACTGTATTTCTGTATTTCCCCCACTATGAGGTCCACAGTAAAGGCGTGCAAAATGTTGACACTTGTCTTTTAAAGACAACTTTGCAAAAATATTCCTATAGTGATCACAACACTACAACTTAAATACTTCAATGCCGTAGGGATCTGCTGGATGCTTATAAACTGTGCAACAATATGCTATACTCATCTCATGTCTTGTTTAAATTGAACATTTCTTAGAAGTCAAACGTGAAACGTTTCTCACGTTGCAAAAAAGCGGATACATTTTTTTATTCTCATTGCTCTTAGGGGTTTACGCTCCTCTAAACAGAATGGCTAGAATCTGCTGCAGGGCCCGAACAATCAATTTTTTTCGGCCCGTCCAATAATAGGCAGGGTTGGCTGTTATTATTATCTTAACCTGATAGAGTGATTGTTTTACTTTATTTTGTAACTTTCATCTATGTAAACTTGTTTATTACATATATTATAAGCATTATGTTTGTGCACGCCGTCTGAACCTATTATCGAGGCCACACATTTGTTTTAGTTTGTGTAACTTGTTTCTTTTTTTATTATGTGCGACTATTTATGATGCTTTAAATAAATAGATAACAATTTACAGCTTAAAATGAGAACACCTATAATAATTAACCTCATTAATTCCTTGAAACATTCATCGATCTGTACACTTATTAGATTTTATTTTTTTCCAAGGACCTCTATGGAGTATAGACCTACTCCAAAAGGCTCCATATTACTCTATCTTAAGCATTTTGCTCAAGCTCGTCAGAGGGCCACCTCTCTTTCCTTTCCCTGGTGGGCCTTTCCACCTTATTACCCCGTTTGTCCATCTGACTTTGTTCATGCGAGCGGTGTGGCCTGTCTATTTCCACTTTAGTTTATGCAATGGGATAGTGTATCTATAATTTTTGTTTTCTTTCTTATTCCTGCACTTATTATCTAGTCCTTTAATAATAAATTTGGTACAATACGTTACATTCCTCGTTCACAAATTGTCATATTTTGTTTGTATTCGAAACATATATCCATTATTGACTACCGTAAGAAAGACATGGCAATATAATTCTTTAAGTATATTGCATAGAGAGCAGATAATCCAACACCTATGAGCAGTGTTGGCCGAGTGGCTTCAGCGTGCGATTCTTATCCCTGAGGTCGTAGGTTCTATCCCCGGCTGTGTACCAATGGACTTTCTTTCTATGTGCGCATTTAACATTCGCTCGAACGGTGAAGGAAAACATCGTGAGGAAACTGACATGTCTTAGACCCAAAAAAGTCGACGGCGTGTGTCAGGCACTGGAGCTTAATCACCTACTTGCCTATTAGATTGAAAAATGATCATAAAACAGATTCAGAAATCTGAGGCCTAGACCTAAACAGGTTGTAGTGCCACTGATTTTATTCTTTTAATCCAACACCTATAATAGCCCTAAGGTTTTATTATTTATAAAAACTAATAGCATCTACTCCATCTCACGCCCATCACCTAGTCCTACCCACTGATCCAAAAAGATTTCTTTTTCAGGGCAGTCATAACGGAAAATGGAGATTTTCCGTCGACAATGTCAGTAAACACAATCAATACAAAATGCAAAGACACAAGTAACGAAGAAAAAGGGTATGACCCGTTTGAAAATCGTAATCTGGATCAGCCGAATTCGTAAGTACCCTCAAATTTTTAAATCGCAAAAATATTGAATTGTTTTGGGCCCTTTTTATTTTTTTCAAATTTGGAATTGTAAGTTAAAGGCGTGTTGGCTGCTTAGGGCAGATTTATTTTCTGGCAGAGGTTTATTATTACTATTTCCTTTATTTTCAAACATATGGTTTTACCTCATATTTGAAATACCCATGATACCACTGGTCTTTTCTAATAGCCGAGCCCCAAGATTGTCAAGTGTTAGGTACTCAAATTATATTATACTAGCTTACCCGGCAAACGTTGTTTTGCCATGTATATTATTTCTAGGTAACATTTTTTAGTTCAATAAAAATAACTATCTACTATAATAAAAAATAGGGGAGGGGTAAAAATTAGGGATTGTATGTATTTTTGTATGCTGTATCATAAAAAAAGAAAAACAAAAAAAAAATCCAAAAATAAAAAATAAATTTTTGGGATGGACAGTGGTCACCCCTTATCACTTAGGGATTTGAAAGATAGATAGTAGCCGATTCTCAGACTTACTGAATATGCATAAAAAATTTAATAAGAATCGTTGTAGCTGTTTCGGAGGAGTATTGTAAGTAAGTAGAGAGAGTAGAGAGTAAGTAGAGAACGAACATTGTGACACGAGAATATTATATACCCAGAGATTTTCGGACAATCATCATGTAGAAAGATGATCTTCAATTGGGTCGATTTTTAATCCAACTTTAGATCGTAAATGTTTCATGTAAAACAAATGATTATAAGAACTATTTTATAACCACACAGTATAAAACCGCAAATAAAACACATCCTTTTACCAAGACAAGGTCATGAATGGTGTCATACTAACAAGTTTTTCCGGTACTTATTGCAGAGAAGATATTCCATGTACCTACTTTTCAATATGAGTTCTAAAGGATATGACGAAATTTTAACTAATATATGTGCTTCATTATTCCATTTTATAAATAAAATAGGCAGAGTGTCATACATAATAATATCTAGGTACTTTGGACATAATCAAAGGGAGTTCAATGTAAAAAATATTCGAATATTTCACGGCCTTTTTAATTGAATACGCGTCAGTATGAGGAAAAGCCACCTCGGGGATGAATTCCGTTATAATTACAACTGATTCTCTAGTTGGTGATGGATGGTATATTTTAAAATATACTTTATTAAATTTACGTTACCCGTTCTGGTATAACTAAATAAAGCCTCTTTAATTATTATTTCTTAATTAAGGGTGGTAGTTTTGTAATACACTAAGTCTACGTTAGTTATTGTTATTTCCATTACTTCGAACCCTTTTGGGTAAAGGTTCCTCCTGAACTTTCCATATGGATCTGTTCTTTGCTCCCCAGAAACCTTAACTGTCGTCAGACCATCGCTTTTATGGTCTTTCCACGTTTCTTTTTCCATGTCCCCTCGGGCTTCGGTGGTCCATCTTTATTTGTGACTCTTGCAATCTGGAATTACTATTAAGGAGTGATTAAGGCCTACAACGCACTAGCGGCTGGCCGCAATGCGGTGTGCCGCTGCGGCGGGCCGCGGTATATACGGTCCGCCGTAGCGGCCTGCCGTATTCCGGCTAACCGTCCCTATTGCGGTCCTATTGCGGTCTGCCGCAATCGTCACTCGTCAGTGCTTCTTGAAATATTACAAATTGAAATTTAATGACGTGGAATAAGTGATACATGTATCTTATGTTCCATAATAAACATATTTTATTTTTTTATTTTTTACTCTTTTAAAATAGGTTTACAATATTTTGTTTACATTTGTTAAATAATTATATGTGATGACGTAGGTAGGACGGCTAACCGCGCCGAGTGCGTGGAGGGGACGCGGCGCGCCGCATCATTCAACCGGTGCGGCTCGCCGGAGCTCCAGATCAACCGGAGCGGTTGACGGTTGACCGCAAGTCAGTGCGTTGTTATCGTGCGGTTTCATATAATAATCGATGTGCGGCCCGCCGCAGCGGCACACCGCATTGCGGCCAGCCGCTAGTGCGTTGTAGGTCTAAGTGTTAAGCAAAAATCTTCATTATACACATTGAAATTTACTTTTTCAGAGATATAAGATCATTTGCCAATCTCCTCAAGTCGTCATTAGGATCCGGCATATTGGCTATGCCAGCTGCTTTTAAAAATGCTGGATCCATCGTCGGTATCTTTGGTACAATTATACTGGGATACATTTGCACACATTGCGTCTATTTACTAGTAAGTTTCGCTTAACTAAATCCACATCAATATTACATCAATTCCACTTTGTCACAAGTGCCCAAGAAACTTCAGAGCTTCTGGAAGGAGCTAGGCTGGCTTCCAACCATCAAGCATCACCTTGATGGCTGGAAGTCTTCCGCGTTGCACTTCACAAGACACTTTCTTTTGCGAACTAGCGACCTGTGAAATCGACTCATGGTCTTTCCATAAGGTAAGTCTTCCAGGCAACCCAGTAGTCCAAAGTTTATTTACTATTTGATATATGACTTTTCGAAAATTATTCCCACTAAGTACACAAAAGTCAAAGGCAATATTTCATTGTGTGTTAATGTTGTGTTAATTAAGGTTGACAGTTTCAAATTCATTTTGTTTTTTAAACTACTCTTTTGTCACTTTCTGTCAAATTATATTTACGCTGTGATGAAAAGAGTCAAAGACATTACACCGGTGCAATTGATTCTAGTTAGGTAGGTTTTTATGGATGAACTGGTTATGTTTACCTGACCTTTCGCTTTGGATGGCCCAGATGACAACGAAGATTGAAACTAATTGTAATTCCAAGTAAATACAAACTTATTTTGAAATTTTGAATATTTCGCACATCTTCGTAGTAGGATTCAGACGGGTTCAGTGACTTATATTAATGTTACTAATTACTAATTAGTGTGTCTTACATAATTCCTTAGGTAAAAACGTCACAAGATGTATCGAGGGTGTCAAAAGTACCTTCCCTGGGATATGCGGAAACAGTTGAAGCTGTGTTCGCTACGGGACCACGACCTTTGCGGAAATTCTCAACAGCGACCAGGTATAACATTTATTCACGATTCAACAATTATAAATTAATTCAATAAGCGGAAAATCACAAGGCAATATACAGTAAAATATTTTTATCGTTTTAAAGAAAAACGACTTTGTTAAGCCTAAAAGTATTGCTGATACGATAATTACCTTTTAATTACCCTTTAACAGTGATTATTTGTTGTTATATTATTAAACTGTAAAAAATAAATAATTGGTGCTACAACCTTTTTAGGTCTGGGCCTCAGATTTTTGTATATGTTTCATAATCATTTGTCAATCTAACTTGCACATGCCGTCGACTTTGTGGGTCTAAAGCAAGCCGGTTTCCTCACGTTGTTTTCCTTCACTGTTCAAGCGAATATTAAAAGCGCACATAGATAGTCCATTGGTGCACAGCCTGGGATCGAACCTACGACCTCAGGGATGAGTATCGCACGCTGAAGCCACTACGCCAAAACTGCTCATCAAACTATAAATTCTTATTTATAAATAAAACAACGAGTTAACACGAAATCAAAATCATTCTTGTTGTCAAAATTAGAACAAATCAATTATATATCAATATCGTGATAAAAATATCCGAATGACATCTACGGAAGTCGCAATAAATAAAAGATAGGTACCTAATAATATTGGTTACCAATGTCAAATTGATAAAATCGTTAATAAAGAACACGTTCTGAATGAAAACGAAAATTTCGTCTCCAGTGCAATTGTTTTAATAATTTTACTTATTTGATCTGTGAGCCTAGTAGGTGACACCTGTGTTCTCAAATCCCGGTAACTGGTTTCAAAGGATTTAACTTGTAAGCAATTTTATGGGGAAGGTAAACGTCGCGGGGAAACCGCCACTCAGACTAAACTTTATTACGACTATGCTGTTGTGTTCGCTAATAAACGCTTAAAAAACTCGAAATTACAATTTTTGGCAAGGCATACAAACTATATAGAACAATTTTATTTCAAAATTACTTTTAAAGTAAGAACAGTTATTCGAAAACAAATGAATATTATTGCAATTTAAATTTTTAGTTCACAATTCTTAAAAGTGCAATAAAATTAATTAGTGAAGAATTTTTGAAGTTAATATTATATTAAAGTCTATAAAATTGGTATATGTTCGCTAATTACTATAATATAATTCCAAGATTTTTGTAACATAACTTAACGGTTTCGTTTTAATAGATAAAACTGTATGTTTATTATTTCAGGATATTTATAGACTGGGCGATGGCTCTGACAATTCTTGGCGCTTGTGCAGTGTATGTTATATTACTCGTCGACTCAGTTCAACAGGTATTTTGGATGATAGACAACACTATTAAACTATACAGTGTGTATTAAAATCTTACCAAACATCAAGGTCATTGTGGATACGTTTTGAATATCGATAAAATCTATGGCCAAATATCCAAAATTTACGATAAAACTTTTGATAAAAACTTATGACTTAGGGTCCTTCAAGAAAAAAGCGTACCAATTCTTAGCCGGCAGCGCACTAGCGAGCCCTCTGGCATTGAGAGTATCCATGGACGGTATCACATAATATCAGGTTAGCTATCGGTAGCAGGTAGCAGGAATATAGCAATCGGTTTCGGCTTGGAATTTACAGAAATTCTTGCCTTTATCACATCAAGTAATAAATGTACAATCAAGTAGAATATGTAACTAATAATTAAAATTATTACACGGTACTTTGCGTAAATGTTATTAAAGTTTCCGCTTGATGAACGCAAAATATACCCATTTTGCTTGCAGCATATTCATGTAAGAACGCACCCTAATTCGTATTTATCGATTATTCATAGTCTATGAAATAGTTTATTTTACCATATAAAATCATATTTACTTTAATTTGAATTATTGAATTCCATATTTGTGTTATTTCTATAATTCTACCACAATAAATGAATATAAAAAATGCTTTGTGAAACTATTTAATAATTACATTTGTAATTTCAATAAACGGCAATAGCTATACCCTTAAAACTCAGCTACACGAGGCCCGCCTTGTAATTCAGTTTCAATTTAATGATAATCTTATACGTATATAAATTAACGTGTCACAATGTTAGTTATCATACTCCTCCGAAACGGCTTGACCGATTTTTATCAAATTTTATATGCATATTCAGTAGGTCTGAGAATCGGTTACTATCTATCTTTCAACCCCCTAAGTGAAAAGGAGTGTCCACCCAAAAAAAATTCTTAAGAATTGTTTTTTTTGTTTTTATTTTTATAGGATACAGCATACAAAAATACATATATCCCTAATTTTCACCCCTCTACAATCAACCCCTTTTTTATTATAGTACATGGTTATTTAAATTGAACTAAAAATATGTCCTAGAAATAATATACATGGCAAAACGACGTTTGCCCGGTCAGCTAGTATATAACATCATCCAGATCTCTTACAACCCTCTTACGATGTTTTTCAGGCACTGATTACTTTATAAATAAACATAATCCAAAGACTATATTGAATACATTTAACAAGCCCTGTATACGTTGAATATTTGTTTGCTTGGTTATAGGAAATAATCTGGCACATTAAATCGGGAAGCGTATAGAACTATTTATGTAATAATAAATAGTACTATACATTTAATTCGCTATATTCCATGTGTAAGATACTATATCTAGATTAGTTTTAAGGAAAAGAACATCGTTTATGTGTGAACACCGTACCTACTAAGAGTCGGCTGTAATTAATAATAATTACAATTAGTAGGTAATTATGTATCATATAAAAAAATGTGAGCCGTCACGGGACGCCTGGCAGATGTGAAACATGGACATTATTTTGTAAAAGTAATAATATGCAGAAAAGAACAGATTGTGATAGGAACTAAATATGTCATTATGATAAAATAAAATAGAATGATTTTTTTCCAGATAACGATGACTATTTATTGAATAAACATTTATTTTCATTAAATAAAAAATTTACGAATTTAATTCAAATCGTGACTACTTAATTCGTTTAATCACTGACTTCGAAATACACATACCGTACACACTACTGTATATAGACTGTATATATATGTCACCGTAAAATTGTAAACACCGTTAGATTGTAATCTATCTCGCGAGATTATAAACTGTCGAAAGATTGTGAACCTCAACGAACTGCTTACAATTTAACGTATTATTATTCGGTAGTTATATTATGAAATTGTTGGAAAGTAAAATTAATCTGTAATTGACCAAAGAAGTTTGAATGATAACTAAGTTAGTGTAGTACAATCTACCGAATAATAATACGTTAAATTGTAAGCAGTAAGCTGAGGTTCACAATCTTTCGACAGTTTATAATCTCGCGAGATAGATTACAATCTAACGGTGTTTACAATTTTACGTTAACATATATACCATATATATCTATATGTATATACCATAATATAGCGACGCGTCGCCACGCCAGAAATGTTTTACGTGCGGCTATAGATATTTCACATCAAAATATTATATTTAGAAATTAGTAAATATTATATATACTTCAGTAATTTTGTAGATTAACATAGAGATATCATCATCATATCTCACCCGTCAGGTTGAAACCCCGGTTATGGACCCATGGACTAAAATTTATATGTTCCGAAAATTTCGGGTGAAGGAAAACATCGTGAAGAAACCGACATGCCTTAAACAAAAAGTTGACGCCTGCCAGAGAGAGTCAGGCACTAAATATTTTAAATGGAAATATGGAAACTGTATTAAGTTGTAATTGCAAACGAAACTGAAAATGAAAATAACCTCAATAGTTCCTGTAATTTAATATACTAAAGGGAACAATACAATTTGAAACTTAATTTATTTGTGTTATTTTTTCAGATCGTCGACTTTTACTATGAAAACAACAGTTTGAACAAAGGGATGTACTGCCTTATGTTTTTAGTACCAATTCTTATTTTTACTCAAATCAAGAGTCTTAAATACATAGCGCCGTTCTCTGGATTTGCCAACATTTTGCTGGTGTTGACATTTTTAATTTGCCTGTATTATATCTGCGATGAATTCCCCCATTTTGATTCACAACCAAAATCTATTGATATTCAACGTTTGCCATTATTTATTGGGTAAGTGTTTTGAAATGTGTGCATTTTTGGTTAAAACAAATATAATGGGAATAGAGCGAATTAATATTGAATATATTCTCTAAATTGCTAAGGAAGTGTAGTAATTACTTCAAAAGGAATAACTGATAAATTTACACAAAGGAAACCAGTAATTTTTAGTTAAATATGTATCCTACTATCCTAAGGTTCTGATTAGACGTTTAAAACCTTTTGCGTTTATGAAATTCTTTCTTAATCTCAGCTGTAGTTAGCAGTTCATTTAGTGTCTTATTTATGTCTTCAGCAAACTTCCTTATCTCTGAGGTGATAGGTTCGAAACCCGGCTGTGTACCAATGGAGTGTTTACATAGAAACATTTGACACTCACGTGGAGGAAAACATGCAAGGTTCGGCATGACTTAGACCCAAAAAGTAAATTCGGATGATCACGAAACAGATTCAGAAATCTGAGGCCCAGACCTAAAAAGTTTGTACCGCCACTGGTCTCTTATTTTTAGGACATTAACAGAACGTACATAATCTTGTTTCTGAACTCTCCTACAGCGAAATCATCTCGTAGCGTGATGGATCACGAGACGAGAGAATTCTCCAGTGTCCCAAAAAATTAAAGTCTACTTAAAGTTATCTACCATTTACTAACCCAAACTATACGCTGTGTTGCTATTTTGCCGAACTTTTTTTAATAGGTTAATGTTTTAGGACTGTGATATTTGCAATGGAAGGTATCGGCGTAGTGTTGCCTGTGGAAAATACAATGGCTAAACCACAGCACTTTCTTGGATGCCCTGGAGTTTTAAATATAACCATGACGATTGTAGTTCTTCTATATATGATTATGGGCATTTTGGGTTATTTGAAATATGGAGAACATGCAGCCGGGAGCATAACATTGAACTTGCCAACAAAAGAAATGTAAGATTTTACGCATAACTCGAGAACAATAAAGTCCAGTCCTCTGAGGACTGTTTCAATGGCTAAAACTGGTTCTTTATTTACTATTTTGTTAAAATATATAATTAAAACTCAAATATAAAAAAACAGATAATATTTATTACTGTCTAATTATTAATTAATAATTGCATAGTCCATTTTGGAGGAAGTTTGTTTTGTCGTGAACGTATGAAATCACAGCTGCCCTGCGAATCTGTAACTCACTTTTCGAACTCACACAGCGGTTTTCGCATCGGCGGTCGCTTTGAAATCAGTCGTGAAGCAGTCATTTTATGATTTGGCATTCTGAAAAGGTGGTAGCTTGTAATTTATTGTTTATTGCACTAATGTACATTTACTATATTGATAATTTTAAATGTATAACTTTTTTTTATTACAGACCAGCTCTCATGGCAAAAGTATTTATAACGTTAGCGATATTCTTCACGTACATTTTGCAATTCTACGTACCGATGGAAATTGTATGGCGTAATATTAAACACAGAGTAACGCAAAAATACCATAATCCTGCACAAGCTATTATGAGAGCTGTATTTGCAGTATTGACGGGTAAATAGAAACTTATTATCTGTACTACTACTCTCAAGGCAAATGGCCTCCTGTGCCTGCACAGGAGGCTCACCTACTTGCGTATTAAATTGAAAAATTATCATGAAACAGATTCAGAAATCTGAGGCCCAAACCTAAACAGATTGTAGCGCCACTGATTATTATTATTATTTGTCGATTACTCTTAAATATAACTTAATGTCGTTTAGTTACTTTATTTACTTGTTATTGTATAGTCAAGTATACTTGTATAAAGCAAGTTTTCATTTGCTTTATACAAGTCATACTTCACCTATCCTATATATCTACTTCGACTGGCGCCCTGACCTTGAAAATCGCCTCGCGACGCCCTTGGTGACATTCAATTCCATCAATTTCCCTTGAGCAAAAGATGGTTTTACTCCATATACGGCATACATTTACAAAGTATTTCCGAACCAATACGACTTAGGGTCCTTCAAGAAAAGAGCGTACCATTTCTTAAAAGGCCGGCAACGCACCAGGCAATGTGAGTGTCCATGGGCGGCGGCGGTATCACTTAACATACGGTGAGCCTCCTGCCGTTTGCCTCCTGTTATATAAAAAAAGTGCAAATAGTTCTACAGAAAAGGAAACTTGAATATTTCGGACACGTCTTACATAACACCAAAAAAGTGCATGTGTAAGAAGTGAAACTTCTTTGGCAAACTAATTTTTAAGTCTTGTTCATATTTCGAGAACTCTAAAATTTTAGATTTCCGAGACTTAGAGGTAGGGAAAAAGGAAGATATGTTAGGATTTTAATGAATTTAATTGTCATTAAAATATTAAAAGTTACGAAAATTAATACAAATTATATATTTTTTTTTAATTTATTTCTTCGATAATAATAACACGTGGTATTTTAATTTACGATTCTTACATTAATAAAATACTAATATTTCATAAATTCTCTTTACGAAATATTAATTTTTAAAATAGAATTTCTATAAGGTAATTCGCCCTTCTCACTCTCTCTTAATCGGTCTCAATCGTTCTCTCCCTTTTCTTCGATAAAACCGCTGCACATCTTCGTTTTCATATTATTATTATTGCGTTTCATCCGTAAAAAAAATTACTTTATTTATTTTAATTTCATAAAGAACTTCTTCATACAAGGCAAAGTATTATTAAAAACTTCATAAATTTACAGTTGCCGCAGCAGCAACACTTCCTCGTTTGGAACAAGTGATAGGACTGGAAGGCGCATTTTTCTATTCCTTCCTAGGGCTGATCGCACCCTCACTTATAGACCTTATATTCCGATGGGAAAGGGGCCTTGGGTCATACAACTATGTCATGTATAAGGACGCATCCCTAATTATCTTTGGAATATTCGTTCTTGTAACGGGAGTGACACAGAGTATTAGAGAAATAATTAGGACACTTTAAATTAGTGTTTTAGTTACGTAATGTTTTAAATTTTGTAATAAGTGTTCATTGACTGAAGAGAGCAAAATATAATTTTGTATGGTTGTATTATGTACTTAATATAACATTTATCAAAACTTGAATGTATTTTATTACCATAAACAATTTATCTTTCCTAAAAAAATTATATATTTTTTTCTTAAATTAATTAAATTGTACTTATTGCTTATGCGCATTTAACATTCGCTCGAACGGTGAAGGTATTTAATATGTATGTAAGGTGAATAGTCTTTTCCATAGGAGCAGTGTTGGCCTAGAGGCTTCAGCGTGCGTCTCTCATCCCTGAAGTCGTAGGTTCGATCCCCGGCTGTGCACCAATGGACGTTATTTCTATGTGCGCATTTAACGTTCGTTCGATGAAGGAAAACATCTTAAAGAAACCGGCTTGCCTTAGACCTAAAAAGTAGACGGCGTGCGTCAGGCACAGCAGGCTGATCACCTACTTGCCTATTAGATTACTAAATGATCATGAAAGAGATACAGAAATCTGAGGCCGAGACCTAAAAAGGTTGTAGCGCCATTGATTTTTTTTTTATTTATTGTACAATGCACTAGAAAATAAATAGTTTTCATAATGATACCTAGTGTATTTTTCTCAATATCGAATTCGATTACAGTAAATTCAGTGAGGTTACCGATTAAAAATACGCCAACGATTTCCATATGAATTGGCACACTGCCACAGGAACCAAAATTATAAATTTGTTTTGGAACGAAGTTCCTTATCGCGCGTTGTGAAAGGGGGCTAGACGGAAAAAATTCTTACGAAAAGTTGTCACGACACTTTTTTGCTATTTGCTATTGTAATACACCGGTTCTCGTCCCATCATCGAAGTTAAGCAACGTCGGGCGTGGTCAGATTTTGGATGGGTGACCGCCTGGGAACACCTCGTGATGTTGGCTTTTTTTCGTAGCGATAAGAAATGAGAATTATTTTTGGAATCACTTAACTAAATTAGTCGTAGTAAACGTACACCAGAATCCCTGTACAATAATCATTGGGTCCCTAGCTTCCTTGAAAAATACAATACCTTTAAAAAATATCTAAACTACGAAATAGGAAATATGCTTATTAATTGTGCCACTTAATTTATATTTAGGTTATTCTACTATTTAGTCGCTGCGTAGCACAACGACATCATACTTGTTCCTCTTTTAGATTGCTGGTCTCTAAAAACTTTAATAGACGATGAAATATAAGATTGGTGTCGAGAAAATCTATCATACTGTTATGATACCACTTAACATATAAATTAATCGAAAGGAACTTCGTTCCATCCGGGTGTCCCTTGACACCTCTCAAGTTTTTTGTTTTCTATTTATCCATTTTTAATGATTATTATTATCTATTACTATGTAGGTTAAGAATATAGTAAATTGCTATGGAAAGTAAAGTATTAAATATATATATATATATATATATATATATTTACTGCTGTTTAGTACTGTATTTATTTATTTATTTAGGAAATAAAAACATTAAATTAACACATTGGATATATCCACAAAAAGTTTCACTGATAGGGGATAATAGACAATTGAAGAAAAAATTGTTTTTGTATTTTTAAAGTTCATATTTAGATATTAAAATTGGCATCATCAGACAAAATAATATATGTATTTAAGCAAACCACTTCACGCCTCGACTGTTGGGGTAGAGACGACGGAAGGCGCTACTCGGATGGTTATACGTTACTATGGTTACGCCTGAAACCATTGACCGTTTCCCTCTAATTCCAGAATTCGTTAATAGAAATTGAAGTATAGCACCATCTAGTGGCAAGCGCTAAGCACAATAGTAGTGTATGTTATAGAATTATAACTAAACACTACAAAGTTGAGTTCTTTAATACTATCTACCGATACTTATAAAATATTTTTATAAGTATTTTGTATAGTAAGAAATATGAAATCTTATTTACATTGTTTGATTGTTTATGTATTGAAGATGTGAAATATATTTTAGCATAACTTCCCAATTACTGAGAATTGAATTTTTTCTTTGTTTAAATGATATATGGATTTGTGTTTACCAGTGTCGCCATGCAACTAGAACCAAAAAATTCTGTATTTTTATAATTATTTAATCAATGCTTATAACTTGAATTGTCTTTGATATCCTTATGCAAAAGCTGAATATTTAAATTGTGTACATACATCTACATAATATATAATATCGGATATAGAGTCAACACTCGACATTGTAGCGCACTAGCGCTACCTGGAGATGGGTGTGCTAACTAATATACTACCAAAACGCATATGCATAGAATTTTGAAATACCATCGACCAATAATTCATAATGTTATTTGTCTTTCCTTTTTACTTCTGTTGTTCTTCATGCTGTTTTGACAATTTTTTATTCTATTTCTTAATTATTATGTCAATGCCCACGTATCGTAAACATAATATGCATATATACAAAACAAAGCATAAGAATTCAAATACATAATATATGTATGTAATAAACTGATAAATTTATGAGTATACTTACGAGAACTTAAATCTTCGTACACAAAAACTTTTTCACGTAGCCATTTTTAACAATTTCCAAATATGTAGTGCTAAAAACTCAAAGGTAAAACGTAAAAGAGAATCTCCAAAGTCCGGAAATGAAGCCAATTTGTAAGAAATAATAGGAAATTTTTGAAACGGTAAAAAAACACGGAAATTTAAGTTTAAAAAAAGGAAAATTGAAATCGTTAAAATAAATAAAAAAATTAACTGTATATCACTGCCATCTACTGCAAACGGTGCTTAATAACGCTAATAAAATTACACATGTATGAAATCTTAATACACTGCTTGAAATGTAATTGTGTAAAGAAATAAACTAAATTGTATGATATACAACGAACAAGTAAAACTGATAAATTCAAATAATAATTACTATTAATTTTAATAGGACTACTTACATATTATTATAATTATGTATGTATTTAAAATGACAAATTTCAATTTACTAGAGTAGTGACCCGCGAATTGCGAAATGTGTTGACTCAGTTATTCCACAACACAATGAGTTTGTTCTATTTATTAAAAATAAATATAGGAATAATTACACGTACAATAGCTTAATATTTCAGAACATTTTCTTTGCCAAACCTATAAATATACTTTTACTAATTACAGTTTCAATCTTACAAGTTAAGCATAACCTATTCAGTAGGTATTCGTATTCTTCAATCTTCACAAGATTCTTCGTGAGTTAGTTTCCTGATTCCGGGAATTAGGATTATATAATTCATGACATTGTGAAATCAGTATTTGAATCAAATATATTTTAAAGTATGAGATTACTCTGAAGGCATGAATAACCCTAAAATCGTAAGTTTTTACAATAATTATCATACATACTACTAATTAGCTCTATCGAATTAATTTAATTCCTGATTCGTGCTTTATTTAAAACGATTAACCAATCATTCTGATTAAACTATCCGTCTTATCGCTTTAAATTATCTTGATTGTATAAGGACAGGAAAGGTGTGAATTTTCAATTTATTATACATTTTCATTGTAAGTTATAAGATCCATAACGATGTCTGTGGTACGTGAATAACTAAATACTATTATGACATTTATCTCATTGCTTTAAGCTTGTAAAAGAATTCTTAAATAGTAAAACCTTTTAAATATGCCATTACACACATAAGTTAGCAATTAAGGCAAGATAACAAAAGTCAAGGTTCAGATTTCACTTGTGTTACTTTAAACTTCGTATTTCATAACCAATTATATCCTGGCTAAGTCAGAAGTGTTGTGTTTATTGTAGCAAAATGAGCAATTTAGAGGTTGCTCTGAATGATGTGTTTGAACATTCATCAGTGTGTAGTTATATTATTTATTTTTAATTGTTTGTTACTTAAACAAAATAGTAATAATTAATTATTTTATAGGTTCTTCCTATTATAGCTGGAGTAAGTGCTGTGGTTGTGTTAGTGACAGTTTTAGCTAACCTAATATGGGGAAGGAAAGCATCCACACCAACAAAGAAGATAAACCCTGTCACATTAGTTGACTCCAATGTAAAGTATCCCTTACCTCTAATTGAAAGGGAAGAAATTAGCCATGACACAAGGAGATTTAGATTTGGACTTCCCTCTCCAGATCATATTCTAGGTAAATTTATTTGGAATTTACATTTTTTCTGCTTGTGACCTTCTTTGAAAAATATAGGAAATTCATTTAATATTATGTTAATGAATTTTTTGTTTGTCCTTTGCATGACCTTACTTACTTTGTTATAGAGTAAGACATTATATTTGTTTCATAATTACTGATTTGGAACCATTAAATGTATCTGTTCCGTCTACTTTATAGGCTTATAGTCGTAATAGTTAATTCTTAGATGAATCAATGTTGATTGGAAGTCAGTTATTTGTATTTTTCATTTATAGCAAGTAGTAGAGAAAGACTAAAATATATTCCTCTTTATTTAAATACCATTTTTTTAAATATGGATATAAAATAGTAACCATGGCAACAAACCCACACTTTAATCCATTGTATCTAATAACACTGATTGTTTTTGGACTCATTCTTTAGTGTTTGGCTTACTTGAATTAAAACCAATAATGATTATTTTACCTTTTCTTTAATTAATATGAGTAAAATTTTAGGTTTGCCAATTGGCCAGCATATACACTTATCAGTAAAATTACAAGATGATCTTGTTATTAGAGCATACACACCTGTTACCAGTGATGAGGAAAAGGGATATGTTGATTTGGTTATAAAGGTTTGTAAATTTTTAAATACATGAAATGATTTTTAGAGAAGACAAACTAAGCAAGGACAAGTTTTAGACTTAGTCCAATCAAACTAAACTGATCTTTCGTCCATCTGAATGAACACCAATTTGAAATGAGGTACTTCTACCATATAATGTATATTTTTCTCAACTCTAACTAATTACTACTATAAATATTAATTATCTAATATGTTAGATATCATTGAAATGACATTGAAGCTGTCCTTTAAGACATAAAAAATTGAATATGAGAACAAAATTATTATAGGTTAAGATATTTTATTAATAAATTTTTTTTACAGGTTTACTTTAAGAATGTCCACCCAAAATTCCCCGATGGAGGTAAAATGTCTCAGCATTTGGAAAGTCTGAAAATTGGTGACACAATTGATGTCAGAGGTCCCTCGGGAAGGCTGCAGTATGTTGGTAAAGGAACATTCCAAATTAAGAAGCTAAGAAAGGACCCGCCTACTACAGTCACTATGAAGAAACTCAACATGATTGCAGGTATACTATCATCTTGAATATCAATCAGCCAATTAAAAAATGTTCTAATTTTAAATAATTATCTATTACTCTAAAGTGTCACATACTGTTACCGTGAAATACCATAGAGATTGAGAAAACTATAAGGGAATTGTATTATAGAAGCGTCGTCTTCACAAGACTTGATATACATATTGTCATATCTAGATAGTGTTATTTGATTTCATAATAATCAAACAGTTATGTAAGTCATACATGTTTCTCATAACGAGTAAGTTAAGTAAGAAAAATTGAAACCGCTCCCGGTTTAATATTTTTTATTCATACTTATATATTGTTATTTGTTTTAACTATCAAATAGTTATTTAGTTTCTTTAATAGAAAAGTACTGAAAGAATCATTAAAATTTGTAAAAAACTATCATTCTATGTTAGAGCTTGACATAGTATTTTTTGATTATATTACTAATTATTCCTAGCTATTTACTTGCTGATACACATTCTGCATTAAGTATATAATGTGATAAAAATTGATATGAAACATCTGTCACATCTTTTTATACCTAAAATCGTTACAATTTTTATATGAAATAAATAATAAATTCTACATTTAAATACAATTGAAAAAGTTATGCTTATATATATTAGCTTTTATCTTCTATGTAATGTATTGACATACACTATAGATTAGTGAATACCACAGTCCACTTAACATCAATATCACTAGTAAAAAAATGTTATCTCATCCTCAAAGCCATTGTTCAGAATTACAGATAAACTTTATCTATGGTCCCTTATCAGGAGTCCTTTGAATTTATTTATCTGTCCAGTTCAACAGACTTCAAAAATTTCTTTGTTAATTTTGAAAAGTTTAGCTTGAAATATTTTTACAATTTGATGTATAGGTGCGCGAGAGGCGTGCACCATATAATAATAGTTTATAGGCTAGGTAGTGGCCGCAGTGGGAAGACAAAGAAAACTTCTGCACGTCTAAAAGTATATAATAATGAATACAACATATACAGAAGGAATGAAGATGAATGATAAAAGTTGTAATACAATTAGAGAAAAGAAAGCACAAGAATAGATAAATAATACGTCACTAAGGGATAGTCCTAAATCGCGCACGGGTCTCGCCTTTGACAGTTGTAAACGCACTGCCCGCAGCCCGCTGGTCGCGCTGCCACTAGCTGCAGGCTCCACCCACCGCGCCCGTGTCGTCACACATAGCGGTAAAATCACCGACGCGGTGGAAAAGAGGAGTGATATTATTGTTCGCCACATCAGCCCCCCCGGAGACCGTTACGGTCGAAAATAATCCGGGAACCGAACACGACGCCCGCTCCGAGTACAGCGATCTACCACCACCGCTGGCTTCGACACTGGATCTGGTGATGAAAGTATGAATGCGGGCTTGACTCTGTCCACTGAAACAGTTACAACTTTACCGTTAAATTCAATGACAAAGGTTTTATCTCCTCGCTTTATCACTTTGCAAGGGCCCACATACGGTGCTTGCAGTGACTTTCGTACAGCGTCTTGGCGAAGAAAGACATGTGAAGCCGTCTGTAAATCTTTGCTGACGAAAACTGGAGTAGCACCATGGCGAACTACTGGTGTAGGCTTAAGTTCTTGCATTTTATTCCTGAGTCGTGACACGAAATCGGAATAGTCTACGACCTGTTTTGGAGAATGGTTGAAGAACATACCAGGCAGTCTCAATGTTTCTCCGTATACTAACTCTGCTGACGACGACCCAACGTCTTCTTTCCAAGCAGTCCGAATGCCAAGAAGAACCACCGGAAGTGCTTCAACCCAGTCGTCGTTAGCATGGCACATGATCGCTGCCTTGAGTTGCCGATGAAATCTCTCCACCATACCGTTCGCAGCCGGGTGATAAGCTGTGGTCTGTAAATGATTAAATCCCATTATTCGTGACAATTCCTTAAAGAGATATGCTTCGAACTGCCTGCCTCTATCAGTTGTTATCTTCTCAGGACAACCGAACCTTGAGATCCAACCATAAACAAAAGCATTGGCCACAGTGTCTGCTTTAATGTCCTGAAGCGGCATGACCTCCGGCCACCGCGTGAAACGATCAATAGCTGTTAAGCAATATTTAAATTCGTGACGCATTGGTAATGGGCCTATGAGGTCGATTTGGACGTGGCTGAATCTATCCGATGGAGGAACAAAATCACTGACAGGAGCACGGGTATGTCGAATAACCTTCGAGCGTTGACAAGCCAGGCAACTCCGTGTCCATAATCTGCAGTCCTTTTTAATATTGGGCCAAACATACCTCTCAGAGACCAGCCTAACGCTTGCTCTGATCCCTGGATGACTCAATCCGTGCAAGCAGTCGAAAGCTTGCCGTCGAAATTGAGGAGTCAAGTAAGATCTTGGTGTTGAGCATGTCATATCACAAATAACTGTCTTGCCAGAGCCAGAAATGTCTATCTTCTGCAGGTCCAAAGAACAGTTATTGCTGCGTAACAAGTGCTGTAGCTCGTTGTCTCCGATCTGTGCTGATGAGAGAGTATTTAAATTAATCACGCTAGTAATTGTTTCTACTCTGGATAGAGCGTCAGCTACTACGTTATTATCGCCTGAAACATGCTTTATGTTTGTAGTGAACTGCGACACAAAATCAAAATATCTAAATTGTCGAGGTGAGCAGTTCTCAGAAGCTTTTTGAAACGCAGAAACGATTGGCTTATGGTCGGTAAAAATTGAAAAATCCTTAGCTTCAACCATATGCCGAAAATATTTCACAGCTTCATAAATCGCCAAAAGCTCTCTATCAAAAGGACTATACTTCTTTTGAGCGGTATTTAATTTCCTCGAGAAGAAACAGAGTGGTTGCCATACAGAATTAATATTCTGCTGTAAGACAGCTCCGATTGCGTTGTCTGATGCATCCGTCCACAATGTCAGTTCTGCAGCTGGATCAGGATGCGCTAAAAGAGTAGCTTTAGCTAAACTAGCCTTACAAGACAAAAACGCCTTTTGCAGTTCATCAGTCCAAGTAATATTAGTACTGGGCTTAACAGCTGGACCAGAAAGAAGCTCGTGCAACGAGGCCTGCACTTTAGCTGCACTTGGAATAAATCGTCGATAAAAGTTAATCATACCCAGAAATCTCCGAAGCTCCTTGATCGTCTTGGGTGGAGGAAAATTCTGGATAGCTTCTACCTTTTGTGGAAGTGGTCTGGTACCTGCAGAGGAAACGATGTATCCGAGGAATTCCACTTGCGACTCACCAAACACGCATTTAGATGCGTTTATCATTATTCCATAGTCCTGGAGGCGCTGGAATACTTGATGCAGGTGGTCCAGATGTTGAGTTTCGTTCTGCGAAGCTACTAAAATGTCATCAATGTAGGGATAACAGTAAGGCAAATCTCGTAGTATTTCATCCATAAAGCGTTGAAATGTTTGAGCAGCATTGCGAAGACCAAAACTCATGAATGGAAACTCAAACATTCCAAATGGAGTTGTAATAGCTGTCTTCGGAATATCGTCCGGATGAACTGGAATTTGGTTGTATGCTCTAATTAAGTCTATTTTACTAAAGACTGAACATCCAGAAAGGTTATGAGCAAAGTCAGCTATGTGACGAACCGGATATCGGTCGGGTATTGTGCGTGCATTCAATGCACGATAATCGCCACATGGTCGCCATTCGTTGTTTTTCTTCGGAACTAAGTGTAATGGCGATGACCAAGGACTGTCAGATCTGCGAGCAATACCTGATCTTACCATATCCTCGAACTCTCTCACAGCAATACGGAGTCGATCCGGTGCCAACCGACGAGGACGACTGTAGACTGGAGGTCCAGAAGTAGTACGGATATGATGCAGTGTATTGTGCTTAACCTTGAGCATAGACAGGTCTCCAGCTGGACGAGTGATGTCGGGAAACCGTGACAAAATTTCGTGGTAACGTGAGGTACCTGTAAAAGATTTGATGCATAAAGCAAATGAAGCAGGTTTAGCTGAAGCACTAAGCGATGTAACATTGTCTATCAAGCGATTAAGCCTAGCATCAACAAGCAAATTGAAATGCGACAGAAAATCTATGCCTATAATAGGTTTGGTTACATCAGCTATCACAAACCGCCACGTAAAAGCTCGTCTGAGTCCAAAATCTAATATTAAATTAAACCATCCAAAAGTGTCTATCACTGAACCATTCGCTGCAAAAAGTTTATAGTCTGTTTTATTCAAGCGTCTATTATTAATCAATTTTTTTGGATAAACACACAAATCGGAACCGGTGTCAATTAAAAATTGTATTTTAGTCTTACGATCGGTTACAAACACACGGCCACCAGTCACACTATTGCAGTCACGCGTCGCCGCCTTCACTGACTGCGCCGCTCGTTTCCCGGCGGAAACGAACAGGGTGCGCTACACTTCGTTGCCTTACTGCCAAAACGTCGATGAAACCAACAATGCCCCGGGCCAGCATTAGAGCGGCTCCGAGACCGATGTCGCCAACGTGGTGATTGCCCTCGATATCTCGAGCGCGAACTTGATGTTGTTGACAACGCCGCTACCTGACGCGATAGGTCGTCAATGCGCCGGGTTAGCAAATCTATACTCGAAGTCGGTGTACCTGCTTGAGACGTCGCGGCAACTTGCCTATCCAGCTGCGGGGTGATCTCATAAATTTTATCAACAATTCGGGCTATAGATTCCAGAGGTAGGTCACCTTGAGCAGCCATAATTGCCTGAACATGTTCGGGTAACCTGCTCACCCAGATGGACCGTATGAATTCTTCTGGTACGTCTTCACCCGCCAGGCTTTGAAGGTGCCGTAAAAATTGGGAAGGTTTTCGGTCGCCCAATTCCTCGTGCGTCAGTAATTGTCTAACCCGTTGTTGCTGTGAAGTCGATAGGCGCGATATTAACTCAGTTTTAATTTTTTCATATTTTCCTTCCGACGGTGGTTTGGAAACCACATCTTTCACCTCACAAATGTATTTATAGTCCAAATTCGCGGTGACGTGGTAGAATTTTGTTGCATCCGCGGTAATGTTTGCCAACGCAAATTGACCCTCCAGTTGCGAAAACCAAAGTGCAGGTTCATTTGGCCAAAATGGCGGAACCTTTATGCCAACGCGGCACACTTCGTCTTTACCTGCCGTAGCCATGTTTCACAAATAAAATGTCAAATCACACAACTAATCACGTAACTGATCACGTCGGGGTCACCAATTTATAGGTGCGCGAGAGGCGTGCACCATATAATAATAGTTTATAGGCTAGGTAGTGGCCGCAGTGGGAAGACAAAGAAAACTTCTGCACGTCTAAAAGTATATAATAATGAATACAACATATACAGAAGGAATGAAGATGAATGATAAAAGTTGTAATACAATTAGAGAAAAGAAAGCACAAGAATAGATAAATAATACGTCACTAAGGGATAGTCCTAAATCGCGCACGGGTCTCGCCTTTGACAGTTGTAAACGCACTGCCCGCAGCCCGCTGGTCGCGCTGCCACTAGCTGCAGGCTCCACCCACCGCGCCCGTGTCGTCACACATAGCGGTAAAATCACCGACGCGGTGGAAAAGAGGAGTGATATTATTGTTCGCCACAGATGCATTTTTAATGCCTAAACGTGGAATGTTCAAGGATGAATATTATCACGTTTTTGTTGATAATTAATATTTGTAAACATTATTTTTAAATCGTCATCATTATTTAACACAAGTTATAATAACGTTAAGTCATCATGATGGCTATATTTTTTATCAATGTTAATATCGAATTATTTGATCAAATGGGTACATAATTACGCATGAAGTTATCGCTTTATTCGAATAATTAGGGTCAAAAATATTATCGAGAATTTTTTTTTTAATTCAAAAAAATTAATAGTGTAGTTTTCACCGACTTAAAAAACCAATTATGAATTCTTCATATTTATATTATACAATTTCTTGTGTAATAAAGAATTTAAGAGCAGTGGCTTAGTGGTTGAACGGTGAGCGGCGTCCATGCGTCGGGTTGTCTCTCTCTCTAAAATATGGCGAGGGGGCCGATGGCTGGCCATGCGTCATGCTCGTGAACGGATGCTGCTTGTGGTGACTGGTCGTACTTGAATTCGTGTATGCGGTGATGTTGGTTATTTCGACTATGTGTTTGCGTGTTGTTCCCACGAGAATGTAAGTGCGTGCTCCTATTTCACCATGCCTCCTGCTGATAGAGGACAAGTCTTTGTTTTTAATTTATGTTATTATTATTAATTACTTAAGATGTCATGTGGAACATGGTGTAATGGTTGCAGCTCCTTACAAACGTTGTGTAAAAAAAAAAACATGGCGATTAAAAAGAGTGGCGGAGAGTTTATTGCCAGTTCTTCTCTTCCGTTCTACGCCCTTGATTTGAGAACTGGCAGTAAATGTAAAATTAGAAGCATTAATATGTATTTCTTTAATGACGAATCACAAGTGTACATTGTGTTACCTACGTGAATAAATGATTTTTGAATTTGACTCTCATCCCTGAAGCCGTAGGAACGGACCCCGCCTGCATCAATGGACTTTTTATGTGCATTTATCACTCGCTTGTACGAAGATAAATATCATGAGGAAACCGGCATGACTTCCAGAATAGATGGATGTGTTTCTGGCACAGAGGCCTGATCACACTTGACTTTTAAAAAGATACAGAAATCTAAGGCTCTTAAAAGGTCATCAATAAAGGTTTTTTTTTTAAGTTTTTCTTACTTTCAAAGATATCGCTTTGAATTATTTAATTTATGCAAAAGTCTTTTATGTCGAATCTGCGTCATATGTAAAACTGTATGTTTTCCTCATAGTCCTCACATATTTGTTCGCTGAATAACCCAGTTTAGTCGTTATGTATGTTCAGTCCATCAAAAAGACATTTCTGAGTGCAGGAAATCGCGTAATTTAGTTCGTATTTAATATTTTATTATATATTATACAATATATATATATATAAGTTATATAATGATGTTATTCGTTTTTTCTAATGTCGGCTTATGGGAAATAAAAATAAATAAATCAGTGACGTTACAACCATATTAGGTCTGGGCCTCAGATTTCTGAATCGGTTTCATGGTCATTTGTCAATCAGGCAAGTAGGTGATCCGTTGACACACGCCACCGACTTTTTGGGTTTAAGGCAAGCCGGTTCCTTCAATGTTTCCCTTCACCTATCGAGCGAAAGTTAAATGCGCACATATAAAGTCAATTGGTCCAATCCACTGCCGGGGATCGAACCAACGACTTCAGAGATGAGAGTCGCAAACTGAAGCCTCTAGGCCAACACTCCTCTTATGCGAAATACCATTCAGATAACACTGAATTTGAAGAAAGAACTTCTCCCGATAAACGGCGATATAAATTACTCTAAATTAGTCAGTTGTTGGTGGGCTCATGATGCAGGAGATTTTGCGCTATGGATATTCTTAATACTTCTTTTTTTATGCATTTATGTGGAATTTAAAGTTTCCGGCTTTCACACTCGTCATTATTCATTAATTAGTATTATAAGGCCGTACATTTTCGTAGGATATTTAAAAGAAGCTATTTAACCTTAACCAATAAATCATTGTATTATAAATATTTAAGGATTTTTATTACATCATATTATTTTTTATCAAAAAGAGTTTTTTTTGAACTATCTTAAAAAACCAATCAATCATGTAAATACTTTCTATAATCAGCAGAAGGCAAGCATTTTACGATATCGTTATTATTATTATTTTATTTTTATCTGTGTAGTTCTAGTTTATTATTTTCAATTTTTAGTTTTTATTTTGTGTTTGTTTGTTATTTCTGATATTGATATATATAATAATTAAAATCAAGTATGTATACAATATTTAAAATTTTCTTAACCTACTAAATAATAATAAAATTAATAAAAAGAAAATCAAAACTTGAAAAAGTTTGGTCCCTGTGGCAGTGTACCTTTAACGCTAGCAGCATTTCCTAGCTGTACTGCGATACTTATTCGTTAAGCCAGAAAGGCACCAGCTCTGGGGTCACCGGTACTATCTACCAGGCGTCAACTTAAATCTTTAATAAGCGCCTGTGCACTTAAACCACACGGCCCAAGAGTCTCTACTCCAAAGGGACCAAAATCGAAGTTGGAGGAAAGACTCTTATATTTGTGCCGTTTATTATTTTCTGCCTGCTCTGCGGCCGCCCCTGCTGTTTTGCTTGTCCGAAGGAGGTGAGACGGGGCAAACATGTCCACACAAGCAGCATCCCATACTAAATCCCGTCCCATTTTCCATGGGATCAACGACATCCCATCCGGCCACTTGCCATCAACAACAATATTAAGATATTATGGTATTAAGAATTAGTACGTAAGGAGTGTGGGATAAAGAAAACGTAGTGACAGTGATACGAAAGGGAATGTTTAGGTGATTTGGCCATGTAGAAAGTATGAATAAGAAGCAAGGTGGATGGTGAATAGATGGCTCTAGTGTAGAGACAGGAGAAAAGTACCCATAAACGACGAGCATGCATGGTGAACGTCATGAAAGTGTTTGAAGGTTATGTTAGGACTATAGCAAGTGGAGATCCCTTCGGAAAAAGGTGTGGATTTATAAATAAAAATTTAGTACTTGAATACTAAACCATCAACAGTGTTACATATGTACCTACATGCTTTAGTTGCAGTGTAGTTCGATTGAGTTTGTTTCTATGACATTAATATATCAATAAAACTAAGTATTTTCTCGTATCACCTCGACGTCCGTCGTTCCACAACTGAGCGTTTCTTTAACCGATTCCACTTATGGTCCTTCTAGAAAAGAGCGTACCAATTCTTAAAAGGCTCGCAACGCACTCGCGAGCCCTCTGACATTGAGATTGTCCATGGGCGGCGGTATCACTTATCATCAGGTGTTCCTGCTGCCCGTTTGCCTCCTGTTTTATTAATAAATAGTTACCTTAAGCAAAGAACAACCAAATAATTTGAAAATATATTTATTTATAGAAAGTTACAATTCTATTCTAAAATACATGGCAATTACGGTGAACATATTAAAAAATATATAAACAATTAAAACATATATAAAGTCACATTAAATTAACACCAGACAAGAGTGGTTTACAAAAGAATTTGTAATTACGCCACTGGCCTAAATGTCTATTTCGTGTAAGCAGTTACACAATACAAAATAACTGGGTTTACAGGTGGTACGGGCATCGCGCCAATGTTGCAACTGATCCGTCATATATGTCAAGACCCGAATGATTCCACGGAAATGAGGCTATTGTTCGCAAATCAGACGGAAGAAGATATTTTACTTCGGAACGAGTTGGAGAATTACCAACGGGATCACCCTGAGCAGTTTTGTTTGTGGTACACCTTGGATAGACCTACTGAAGGTAATATTTTTTTATTTCTAATCTAATTCCCATCAAAAACTCAAAACTCAAAATATTTTTATTCAAGTGGGTAACCAAGTACACTTTTGAATTGTCAAGTTAAATTAATTGTAAATTAACATTGACTACCAGTTCGCAAGTCAAGGGCGTAGAGCGGGTAACAAGAACTTGCAAGAAACTTTCCGCCACTCTTTTTAATCGCCAAGTATTGTCATACAAATTGTTTGAACTGGAGCAAATCAATCCCAAGGATTAGGATCATTTAAGTATTCCTCAAATTTATAAAACGTTTTATTGATTTATCTCCGTTTAACGAGGGCTTCCGACTGATGATTTGAGCGAACCGGGCGAGCGAATCGTTTAGGACAAAATACCGGTTATATTGACCAAAATCAAAGGTCCCGGCTGAATTCTATTGTATTAGGTACTTAATAACAACGTCATCGGCTGTTACGACTATCGGTTATTACGATTAAATATGACTAGTCCTTTCGATGTTATAACAGATTTTGACTGTATTTATAATCACAGTATCCCCCCATTAACGTGTCTTCCGTCCCCCATATAACGCGGTATTCCCCCCTATAACGTGGAGTATACTCAAGTTATATTTCTGTAGTGTGAAATTTACAATGATTTGCCAAGTCCATAATTAGTTTTGCGTATCTTTGCAACTGTAGTGTGTTATAAAATTAAACTGAATAACTTAATAAAGTTCGTGGTCCTAGCTTTTTAATTGTTAAGCAAACGAGTTTACGATAATATTCCTACAACGCGGTCCGGATCTACCGCATTTAAGGGGAGATTATTCTACTGCGTTTAATTCGCTATATTCAACGTGTTAGATACTATATCGTATTCAACAAAGAGCGGTTCGTGTCGTCGACGATGAAACCCTTCCCAATCCGAGTGGCTTGATCCCTTGGCATAGAGATGTGTGTCACTCTGCATCTTCTACCACATTTACCACATAGGCGAAGACATTAAGATATTCGACTAATCTGTAATATATATATAATTCTTTTGTGAGTGTGTATGTCACTGAACTTCTCTCAAACGACTGGACCGATTTTGATGAAATTTTTTGTGTGTGTTCAAGGGGATCTGGGAATGGTTTAGATTCACAAATCAGCCCGGCAGATGGCACTGCAGTCGGTACTTTCATACTTTGCTTAATATCCTAATCGCTTTAAATATCATGCAGGACAACGTCTGTGGGGTCCACTAGTCTGTAATATAATTATTATTTACAAGCCATTTGACTCCATAACGCTTTTAACTCTCAATAACACGGTTTATCAAATTACATAATTAAAAATATTATTATTCTATTTTTTCGTGAATATAAAAAATATTAATAGATTTATTAAAGACGTAATCTATTTGATAACGGTATTACGTGACATGTCCAATGTAGAATGAATTTTTATGATTGAGATAAAATAACTTCGAACCAGAATTTAAAATATAAAAATCCGCGGATGAAAGTGGATTTTTGTCATGTGTAATAACTATATATAAACTGTAAACTAACTGTATATTTTATAAACTTTGTCCAAAAATAAAATAAAAATGGTTGACAACAATTTAGGGTTAAATTATTTACTCATAGTGCGTGCTAAGTTAAAATCCATCTATTAGGTATTCTAAAGTATTTCTTTATGAATTAATTAAAAAGACATTATTTTACTAAAGCAAAACAGGTTAAATTAATAAACTTAAATTATTCTCTATGATCATACCAAAAATTATAGAACTTACCAAAGTTTGTCTTGAACGTTTTTGAATACGATTATGAAAACATGGCCGCCATTCGGCTCAGACCCGACTTCGAACCTCACTTTGATCAATAATGACTATGTATAGCGCTTTGTCAGTGAACTTTACTTGAGGGTTTTCCCCCCAAATTTAGAGGGAGTCAAAATGTCCACCCAAGGAGTCTTTCTAAATTCGCTAGTCCGCTTTGAAGAGTGCATTCACCGTGATGGAAGACATCTTGACGCTATAATATTCCGTACATAAAATCCGCACTAATACATTATAATTTACTGCAACTATAATTGTATTACAAATACTATTTGTTTTTTTGAAGTGAAACTTCTTTATCGGGGTTGGAAAAAAATTTAGTGTAACATTTTTTCGTTACGCGGCACATTTTTCGGTTATGCGCCATGTTGCTTTATGAAGTCAAACTTCTTTATCGACGTATAGGAGAAATTTTGTAGCAAATCGTCACGGTTTTCAATGATAGTAATAATTTTATTACAATTAAAGAAATTCTATAATAATCTTCGTAGTAATATAATAATATAGTAGTAGATAATAAAAGCCTTTTGTTAAACTTTATCTAATTTAACGAATTTCTGTAAAGTTGTATATAGTAGATCATTTTTCGAAAAATAAGATCATAATGAAGTTTTACTACTTACGTGTATTATTTATTACAATTAATGAAATTCTATAATAATCTTCGTAGTAATATAATAATATAGTAGTAGATAATAAAAGCCTTTTGTTAAACTTTATCTAATTTAACGAATTTCTGTAAAGTTGTATATAGTAGATCATTTTTCGAAAAATAAGATCATAATGAACTTTTACTACTTACGTGTATTATTTATTACAATTAATGAAATTCTATAATAATCTTCGTAGAAATATAATAATATAGTAGTAGATAATAAAAGCCTTTTGTTAAACTTTATTTAATTTAACGAATTTCTGTAAAGTTGCATATAGTAGATCATTTTTCGAAAAATAAGATCATAAAGAAGTTTTACTACTTACGTGTGTACACCTAGTACACGCACAATTTTTTTTTATAAGTATTTCAAGCTGAGACACCCTTTTAAGCTGAAAGCTTTATTAAGCCTTAAAATAAACTCTAAGCAATCCACTGATCGCAAATTTTTAATATTATTCATTATATTTCCAGGCTGGAAGTACAGTACCGGTTTCATCAATGACGAGATGATTCGCGAGCACCTATTCCCTCCAGGCGATGACGTCATGGTACTGATGTGCGGGCCACCACCTATGATTAACTTCGCCTGCAACCCGGCCCTGGATAAACTAGAATATCCACCGGAAAAGCGATTCGCATACTAAAAGTGTATTTTATTCCATTCACCAGAGATGAAACTGACTGGTCTACGGGTTATCAAGAAATAAATGTGTGTACTTATGTACACGCGTTAGAAGTTATACTTCTTTGGCGTACAAAAAACAATCTAAAAAATTTATCTTTCGCCTTATTCTACGTTTGTAGAAAAAAATATACTAACAATAGAAAAAACTCTCATAATTTTGTGCCAAAAGAAGTATAACTTCAAAAAAACTAAAATGTTGACTATAGCTAACTGTAGGGTGTCGGTTTTTTGTGACGGTATGCGCGCGCATCGTTAAAATTTACTCTCATAATTTTTCCCTAACGCGCCAAAAGAAGTGTAACTTCAAAAATGCTAATTCAAAGCCGGTCAACAGCTGACCTGTTCCGTTTTATCACATAAAATAGTTATTTTCTTATGTAAACTTGCGTCATCCATAGTAATCGAGAGTTAGAGAATATAGTCGCTGCAATTAGATATAAATGGATTTGGTTATCTCTGGTCGAAAAAATGGGACGTTCAACATAATCGTTCAGAAATTTGTAATTTTTTTTATGCATACAAAACACGAACAGAATCAAATAATAAGACAATTATTGACCGCCGTTAAGATGTCATTTTGGCCCCAAAATCTGGTTCAAAATACAGATTAACAAAAAACTGTCTGAAGTTACCGGCCTTAATATATTTGACATAGTATTTTTATATTATATGTGCTTCTGTCGTATTTTTATTCGTATCTAGAACAATTATTAGCTAAGGAGATTAGTTCTAAGTGTTTCGAATGTTTTATAGACAATATAGATTTCTGTAATAAATTATGATATTACATACTGGCTTTTATTTCAATATTTTGCTTTATTTAATCTATGTGAACGGTACCTGAGATATTTTTTTTATATTCTAAAATTATTAAATATGCACAACAATACATACTAACAAATGAAGTTTGCCGCGCATAAAATATGACAGATATAAAATTTGACGTTTAATTCTAACAATTTTTTTCTTCGTGACAATTCAAGCTTCGTCATGCTCACAAAAATGTTATTGCTTGTGGTGGCACACATGGGCCGGGTTGCTCCTGTCCCTGCAATGTTACCAGTTACACGCATGGGGACCATGGCTCGTCGCGTGGTGATTATATTTATAAGGGGGGGCTCATAGCCTAGCGGTCTTATTAAGTGGCAGCTAGGTGAGGGGTACCAGGTTCGATTCCCGGTTCGAGGGCAAGTTTTAATTTAATTTAAATTTGTTCTCGGCCTTTGGGAGGGTTGTGCGGTACTGTGCGAGTGCTTAAACCGTACATAGAGGACGCTGTCGAATTTCTAAAAGACAAGCACGAATTATAAAAATGCCTATACTGGACGCTGGCTAATGCACAAATCGTGCCAGAGCCATAAATAAAAAATATATGATTTATAATTTCAATCAATCACATTACCGTTCTTTAACTTAATCGACTATATTTTTATATTTTGTTCTAAAGTGTAAGTGCTTGCTTCTATTGTTCCCGCTGATGCTATAATTATGTAAAATTTAATTTGGTTGACGAGTTTATTTTTTGCCCTTAAAAGAGTTTTTAAATAATTTTATATGTATTTTACCGATGTCAGTGTTTAGTGCATTTAAAAAAAGGTAGATTCATATTTTTAGTCAGCGCGATTGTATACAATAACAAGTCAAACGGCAAACCCTAGGCTCTGACTAGAAATAGCTATAGATAACAGAACTATTCAAAATACCATAGATCTTTTCGTAATTCAGTTTATGTGTGGAGACTAAAATATAAAGCAATTACGGAAATTGTCTTATGTAAAAGAATTCAAGGACTCTCACTTAAGGGCTCAATTTGAACTAAAAGCATTAGCTGATAACTTAACAAAAGTGTTTTCTTAATTATTTTAATGGACTTGTACAATTAATGTAACATTATGATATTTTATTCAAGTCATCAAAACATAACAAATGAGCGCGTTTTCTGAATTGTAGTTTGCGTCAAAATTGTTGAGTCGATATAAAAATACGCGTCCAAGTAAAATATGGCTAAACCTGAATTCCTCTCGAAAGATATTTTAGATGAGGAGTATATTAAATCCTTTGAGCCTTTCCATCATCTCCAAATGGCACTAGGATCGTGTCGTGTTAATATTCGTGACAGATTCGTAAGCTGCCCGACTACCGCGCAAAAGATTTTCTCTATCTGTTGTGTTATCATCACATTGGTCCTATACATATATACCACTACATCATACTTTATTCGATACTACGATTTCGCCGGCATCTACGTCACAAGTATCATTAGTATTGTCATGTATTACATAACATTTTTCCTTCACATAATTCATGTAAGATTTATCAATTGCAATAGCAACCCAAGATTTTACATTCAACTTCAAGAAATCGACCGTCTCATGAACGTAAACAAAAATGAAAAGTTAAACAGAGTTTTGTATTTGAATAACGCGGCATCCGCGGGCGTTTCAGTACTTGTATTACTGATGGCATTTTGTTTATCAATGTATGAGAACGCACATTTTTTTATGGGAATCGTTGGACTTCTATACAGTGTTTTAACATGCATTGTAGAATGGATGTACTGTGCAGATTTATTAGTGTATTTCTTTTTAAGAATACGGTTTATTAATGCAATTATTATAAATCATCTTCAGGGTACAGTCGGTCCTTTTAAATACAGGGCTATTAATTTACCTACATATTATTTTATACGTTGTTTAGCCTCTGAAACACATGATTTTCAGACTAATTGTGTTGACTTGTACCTTAAAGCTCTATTTGAAGGATTTACATCATTTCAAAACCATTACAGATTTCAAGTAAGTAAATAGGATATATTTTATTTATCTAGCAATTAATACAATATGGAGGGTCAGAATATAAAACGAAACCAAACGTGCGTTACGTGCGTGATGCCAACTCCCAATAGAATGATCCCCCTAAAACCAACATCAAATACCCATAAATATCGATTAAAAACCCGTTATGTATGTTGATAAGTAATTTTAAATATAGGTATAACAAACATGCATTTAAGTAGCTACTTTAAAATTTCGATCTTGGACTATTATACCTTTTTAATAGTTCAAATGTAACCACGCTTGGAGTTTATCTATATTTAGTTTGGTTGTTGTCTAGCCTTAATCTAAATTTTCTAGAATCGTGCGTTTTTTTAAAGAGAATCTTGTACAAAGTACCTCCTAACTCATCTTGATTACCCCTGCATCACATACGTCATTACGTTTATCCAATCACAATAAAAAGCACTGTGTCGTCATTTGTTTAAAATTCTAATGATTAGAATAATTCAACCCATGGTTATGTTTACAGATGCTTTTATTTTGTAACCAATTTGTACTACTATCTTTGCTGACATTTGAAATCGGATTGGGAGCACTTCAATATAATGTAAGTGAATTATGTTAAGGAAGCACTTTAAAAAGAAACGAGCTAAATATTCATCAAAAGTACTTCAAATGTATGTGTGTACATTCGTACATCATAATATTTATAAAAGTCACTATTGGGACCAGTTTTCCCTCCTTGCACTTCGATAACGATCCCCTTTCAGTACGACCAATTGGAATTATTTCCACAGCCTAGGTTTAAATACAATCTCCTAATTAACCTTTTTGCAGGCACTTCGCTGGTCGGAATTAATAACATTGCCAACAATTTTAATTTGTAATACGCTACTGGCTATATTCCTTTGCATTCGTTGCGAAGTATTTTACCGTGAAACGAAAAATACGAAACGCTTATGTATTACCATGATGTCTCGATATTGTGATGGTGAGTTGTTCGTTTGTATTGAGCTCGGTGTGGTGGTTACTTCCCCTTACGAACATTTTGTAAAACATAAAACAAAGCGATTAAAATAAGTGGGGGAGAGTTAATTACCAGGAACTTTACTCTGTAACTGTAAGAGAGCAGTGTTGGTCTAGTGTAAAACGTCGATGGCGTGTCAGGCACAGAAGGCCGATCGCCTACTTACCTATTAGATTGACAAATGATCATGAAACAGACACAGAAATCTGAAGCACTTTCAATGGCGATACCGATCTTAATTATATTTTCCTATCATCCCAAAGTTGCGACATCAGGGCTACGGTTATTTAGAGAACTACATCGAACTTGCATACAAAAAGGTCGAGCGTCGTGTCGCTGTCGCTATTGGAAGTTCTACGTCTCGTCTGTTCTACGCCCATGATTTAAGAATTGATAGTAAATGTAAATTCAGATAATTTTGTTCATTAGCGTTCATGTAAAAAACTTATATTTAGATTTTATTTTACAAAGAAGTTCATACTGCTGTGCTGTGCCAACATTTTTATCCACAGGTATACACAAGCAAGAAACACTAACACGCTGGTGTACATTGTTTCAGGACCTTTAAGAGATAAAGCTAAAAGGATCTTAAAAATCATTGAACAAAGACCGGTCAAATTCAACGTGTACAATATGTGGTCCATGAATGCGTTAACAGTTATTAGAATGCTTAATACCGTTACTACAATGATGGTGGTCTTACTCCAATTTACGTTTCTTTAAATTATGATGTTATGAAAAAATAGGAAACATTAGTTAAAAGGGTCACCAGATCTAGAAAATAGTAAAAAATATATTTTGGTCTTTGATTTACGAGCAGTAAACGTGGTAACGAAAAATTTTTTCTACAGAATGCGGAAATTTAGTGTTGCCATTAATATTTCTTCATTAATTTTTGTAGTCATGGGGAGACATTGTTCGGTGATAAATTGGGAAGCAAAATGTGGAAGCAGAGAATAAGTTGATTTTATTGTACACAGAATAAAAAATGTGGTATTCTGAAAATTAGTGTAAAGGCATTCTTCTGCAACTTGATTTTTAGTAGAATTTGGTGAAATTGTGTATTATATTAATATACATATTATCTTAATAAAAATTTCTTAAAAAATTAGGGGAATTCTAAAAAAAATCGATGAACTGGAACGGTCATGTGTTTTTTTATTGCTATTTTTGTTCCTTAGATATGTAAACTTTTTTATTAAACGCTAGAATTTAAAACGACAACAGCTACAGATCATTAAAAGTATAAAACAATAAAAAAAACCTTATTTTATGTTCCGATAAAACATGATATATGAGAGATTATGCAAGTTACTACTTAAATATTGCAAAAAATAATATTACTGAAGATACATACAATAAAAGTCTGGTAATATTTAAAATCTATATTTATTTTCTATACCAATAATGTTTGTACAAAAAGGACACTGATTGGACGGATTCAATTGTATATAATAACTACAATAGCTTACATTAAATTATTTATTAAAAGTATATTATACCTCCAAATTAAATGTAGTTTATAACATTAATATTAAACAGACTTCAGTAGAAATGGACTGGCCAGATTATTATGATTCAGGATCCTTACCGTCAACTTGCACAGCATTCATTTCTCCTTAGAAATGGACCAGAAAAGTACCAGAGTGGTGTTCAGGTTACAGAAAGCGTAGTAAAGAAGAACCAAATAAGTTATGGTCAGTTAGTTAGTCTGCTGAGTTTGGTCTTCACAAATGAAATGGAAAGTTGGTGGTGTCATACATAATCATTAGAATAAGATGATTATGTTAACACAACACATTTATATCTCTTTCCAAAAGGCATTTCATTTTTAAACATATACACAAAAAGAAATGTGTGTATAAAATCAATCCATTTTGCTTGGATAAAATAATTGTATTCTTATTTGGCAATGTAAGTTGTCTAATAAATGGATATTTCTAATCAACAAGAATTAAAAATGCATTCTGTACAAAAATATGTACAGAATGCATTTTGTTGATTTAAGAACCTATGCATTGTTACATTTGAAATTCAGTCAGATTCACAGTGTGAACAATGATCACAGTTGTGCATCACTGCACAATATTGTCTAGTCTATAGGCTGTTTTGCATGGCTAGGTCAGAACAATGCTTTGTATAGAAAATAAATAAATATTGTTGAAATGCTTGAATTCAACATAGTAGCACTATTGCATCTATGGTCCAGGAAACAGAAGCACCAAGTTGTTTCATCATACCATTCTCTGCAAGAATAAACACGAAAATTATAATAGATAAATATAGAAAATTATAATTTAGTTCCAATTCCTAAAATACTGGCAACATCTGGCTAAATGTCTTGTGTCTAGTAGGTCTAGTCCTAAATTGACTAGGCTATTCAGTTTTATAAAGAAAGTAACAAAACAATTGTTCTTAATCCTTAGTAGGAAGTTTTTGGTATCCTAAGGATATGATACAGACACATTTCTAGCTCAATGACCAGGTTTTTTTCATGAAGGTTGGCTCCTACATAAACAATTTAAGTGATAAATTAAAAGTATACATACATATATATTTAGTAGACATAAAATATAGATTTGTTTTGGAAACTACCCTTTTGTGCTTTCCATTTTTTACTGGGATCTTACCAAAACATGTTGAAAAAAAAAGTAGTATAAGCAAATGTATCAAAAATAATGAAATATTCTGAAATTATTATTCAGTAATGACATTTTGATAAATAAGTTAAAATTTCATTTAAAAAAAATTTCTTCAACTTGTCTGTCAAAATGTATAACAGCTAAGCAAGTAATGTAAAAGAGAGCAAAGGTATATTCCAGGTCGATAAGAAGATTTTTTTATGTAAAGTAAATCCCTAGAAACACAAATTAAAAAATATTTTACCTCTTAATATCCAGTTCTTTTATAGTGTTATTAACATAGTTTGCTAGGTTAACATCCTTTGCAGCCGCTCGACAGCCTTCATATGTATCAGCAGGGATGTCTGTTCGGAATGCTCTGAAGTTGCTTAAACAATCTCTAGTTATTGTTTTTTGAGCTGTAAATATAAGTTTTTTATTTAATAAAATAGCTTAAATTAATGATAACTGTACTTTAAAATCATATACTAATTAAACAACATTTTTTTTTAATTACCTCCTTTCCTTTCTATAAGTTTTACACAAATATCTTCACTATCAGGACATGGGTTGCCAAGGTAACCAATTCCCTTCCAATTGAAAGGCTCCATGCAGCCAGGTATTGCAGAATTACACTGATAGCACCATATTGCTGTGCCTAATATAATGTAAAGTTGAGACTGTTAGTCATTAAAATAAAACATTAAAAACCTAATATACTAAACATTGTATTCTTAAGAAATTTCATTAAAGAGAATAATAAATATTGTTAAAACCACACACTATAATGCAGCTTTTACTTCTACTAAATTTTACTTCCAAACACATTAGTTTAGCAGTTGAAATTCACCGATTATGAGTAAAAAATACTTTTTCTGGAAGTATTGGAATACAAAGTTCTATTAAAGAAATAAAGTTTGCCACACCCAAACTTTAAATAATAAATAACGTGTTTATGTTAACTCACATTCATGAAGACACAAGGCAAGTAGTAAACCAATCAATAAATGTACGACTTTCATCATTAGAGCGATTAAGTTTATAAGGATACTATATTATATATTAAAGTTGTTTGTGTACTTGAACTTTTTAAAACAATTATTCGAAACAATCGAAACAAACATAAAACAGTAGTTAGTGATGTGCCACTGCCAAATGACTATCCGAATCAGTGTTGCCAACGACACCGGGAGTCGGGACTGATATCGCCATTTTTCACAGCCTAATGTAGCCGAATTTCAAGATAGTGTAGCCTAAAAAGGAGCCGAAATATAAAAATAAAATGAAATTTTAGTGTATATTTATTTTTAACTTTATTTATACTTAATCCAGAACACTCGTAACAAATATCTGTAGATCGTACAAACATGATATTTTGTTCCGAGGCCGGAATCAAACCCGCAACCGCCACCGCCATCGAAAGAGTTCCTAGAGATTTCCTGCCTGCCTTACTGGAGGACAGGGCCCTCTTAAGCAGTAAAAAACATGGTTGCACTGGTTATGTTGAAGTTGAAGAACAAAGTGACAAAGCGAACGAAACGAAAGGCACAAAAACATTTTCCCGAATTTAGTCAGTATAATATAGATAATTGCGGTAGTCACTAACAGCAATATAGGTAGGTACATTTGAAAGTACTACCTCCTAAATTTTGTTTCTGGGTATTCTCCGCCCGGAAACTTACTACTTTAATATCTTATACAGATCTTAGAGTGACTATGATTTTTGATAAAAGTAGTTTATTTGCGATTCATGACATGTCCTTGAAGTAGCTTAATAGGCGACCAGTTGCCTTTCAGATATTTTCATCGCCAATTGTTGAGTAGCCTAAATGGTGATAAATCGCCAACGTTGACCACACTGATCCGCATCCCGAGTAACGTCGCCATACGATCGAAATTTGCATCGGATCGAATCCATAATCGCCGCTGACAGGTGGCTGCAATCAACTGTTCATATATGTACCGGATCGCGATTAGAAGTTAGACTTTAGAGATTTGTCAATATAGTATAGGTATATAAGAAATTTTCAAATTTAACCATTTTAAAATATATTGAAAATTGAAATTAATGCAAACGTAATAAGAAAGTTCGGTAAAATTAATTTGATTATTTTCCTCCAAGTTTCCTAGAGCAGCGGGCTCATTTCTGTGCTGCTACTTGCTAGTGTCAGGCCAGCAGCACCCAATGTGTTCCGATCTGCTTTCACATTCAGATTGACAATATCTAATAATTGGAATAACTTTTTATATGCCACGCTAACTTTGTTGTAGAATTTAGAGGCAGGCATCGCTTCAACTGTGCCACGATAAACTTGAGAAATTGATAACAAATCTTATATTTTATATGCAACGTCTCTAAATTAAAACTAATTGTTACCACACGGTACTTTTTTTCAAAAAGGTTACACAAAGCTAATTTCGAAAGTGTCTATAAATCAAAAAACTTTAAAATACGAAAGAGGTTGATAAAATTCGAAGTTGGTACAAAACTTTTTCTTTTCTTTTAATACATGAATATATTCAAATAATATCCTGCAAAAAAATATAAATTTACAACTTTCCAGAATTAGTGTGCTCTAAAAAAGTAGTGACAAAAAAGGCCTGGCTACACACATGAACTTTTAATAAAAAGTGTAGCCATGCATATTGATAAATTTGCTATGGTTCCTCAGCAGGCGCTTGATCTTCTGGTGGTTGTAATGATGCCATAAGCATTAACAAATCCTCTTTATTCAGATCTATGCACATAGTGCCAACAACATCTTCAATTCCTATTGTTCCATCATTGCTCATGTCTACTTCTTTAATTAAATTATCCAATTGTTTCTGAGGCATTTTGTAACCTAGCTTAGAAAGAGTCTCTTTTAAAAATTCCCTGTCAATAGTTCCGGTTCTGCCTGGATCCATAACTTGCAATGCCGTCCGTAATTCTTCTTCAACTGGGAAGTCTCTTTGCCGTATGGTTACCATCTTCAAAAACTGCTCAAATATTATATGACCTTGAGGATGGGGTGGTCTTACACAATAAACTATCAACTCTTGTAATTGCTCCGGCGTAACAGTCATCAGCATCAGACATTTTAGCATATAAACTAATTCTTTCTCAGTTATATATCCGTCAAGGTCGGCATAAGCAGGTGTACAGTTTTGATAAAAGTCCCAAAGTTGCTCGACTTCGGCCAACTGCTCGGGTCTCAATTCAAAAGGTGGTTTTAGAGCTTCCTTGGAGTCAGTTAAATCGAAAGGCGCAGTGGGGTCTGGAGGTGGCTCTTCAACATATCCCTCTTCTTCTTCTTCCACTGCCTCTTCGACAGGTGGAGGTGGTTCTTTTTTCTCAGTTTCTTCCCCTTCTACATGCTCTCCTTCCAATTCTTCACCCATCATTTCCTCCCCTTCACCCACAACAAGCTCTTTATGTTCCCCAAGTAATTCATCTTGCTCATCATGTTCGCCAACCACCGTTTCACCTTCAGTTCTCTCTGTAACCTCTCCCTCCAGTCCTTCCTGATCCTCAGTTTGTTCATCGATCCTAGTTTCAGTATCTGCCTGACCTTCGACATTATTGTCGCCTTCTTCAACTTCTTCGCCTTTTGGCTGTTCTTCGCTAGGTACATTTTCTTCTTCCATATTACTTCACAATAAATTTTATCGTAAAAACACTTTATATACTCACAGATTTACGATAACAGACTCATTCATACTAAAAATTTATCATTGCGTGGTGCTCTTCCAAATTTCTTACGAAGAATAATTGTTAAGTTATCAGTTATTTTATCATAGAGGCTTAAACTTACAATCGTAAAAAAATCTAGTATATTTATAAACTCTTCTAAAAGAACATATCGAATATTGTCAATGAAATCGAACATTTAAAAAAATCAATCTTGTATATTTCATAACAATCAACATAACAAAAAATTGACATCAGTCTTGGCCATGACTTTTTTATTTTTCATACAGAGATATAATATGTACACAGAAAACATTACTATTTACTATCATTAGTTCTCTCTACTCATCTACTATGACGCAACATTTTATCATAATCTAGGAAAATGCAAAGTTCGCATCCTCCCACGATACAACCGTTTACTTTCATAATAACATTGAGATGCATCACGTGCTTTTGCGAGAGAAAGAAGCTACGTTGGTGAGCGGAATGTCGTGCCCGTGGTTCGCTACCTTTGGATCCTACAGTCCACACGCCTCACTCCCATTAGTCTATACTCTATGCATAAGACGAAAATCGCGGTAGCGTACGCATGCGTTCTGTATTTAAATATTTTACGCGCTCTTAGCACTAAATGGTAGAAGCTCAAAGTTTTGAAAAGTGATTTTTTAAAATGGTAAGTTTCACACTTTTTTCAAGGAAACGTTTAAATCAAATTCAAAAATGTACAATATTGCATTATACATAATATATACATAATTTTAAAGGTTTTCATTTCACAAGAAATTTATGAATTATTTGTGAAGTACACTATATCTCATACATCTCTCATTACGCATTCTTCAAATAAACGTTCAAACAATCAACTGCCTACTACTGTATGACAATAATAATACGTTTTAATGCATTAAAGTAATTTTATTAAATCGATTCTTTCTGGATATATCTGAATCGTCTTTTATTAATATTATAATGCAAATAACAAGAAAACCTATCCATTATCCCGTAACTGATATGATAATTGCGGGCATTTTTGTATAATGGGTCGCGATTTTCCCATGGTCCGCACGCGGAATGCTTTGAAGTGGATTGATTTATTGAACACAATATTATTTTTTTATTAAACCAACCAAATAAGTGTATCTAACAATAATACTTCAGGTTAGTTTTTTCTTTCTCGGCAACTGCGTGTAGAATCCTGCTTTATAGCAGACTTTCTGCCTCAAGTTTAATTAAAAAAGTTTTGCAATTTCATCAAGTAGTGGTGCATTGCCGTTAGTCATTTAAGTGTTGCGGTATCTATGAATCAATTTTTCATTACCATTCTTCATGAATTACGTGTAGATAAGAACACTAGGGGTAATTTAGACTCGCGAGGTGTGGCTAAGTCTGACTCCGGTAAGTCATAAATGTATTTTGACGTTCGGGAGTCGCGGTTCTTGTCAGGAGTAACTTAAACGGAGGTCGATTCTCGAAATAATAGTTCTTTCGAGTTCAGAGGCACAGAACCACAGACACAAAATGTGTCTACCCAATGCCGAAGTACTAAAATAAACATCATGGGATATTATGAAACACAGTAGTGGCTATTTAAATATATGAGTAATGACAAACGATAAGTTATTAAGCATATGCCTAAACATTGGAAAGTTGGGTACTTAAGTGATCATAATACTAATATTTTCATTACGTGCGTGAGAAGTAGTCAAGAATAAAGTTACGTGCTAATATGTAACTTAGATTTATGGAAATTTATAATTATTGAGCAGTAAATTAATTTAATTCTAAATTTCGACCGCGTTTACAGTTTTTAAATGATCCATAATATCATTACCTTCATTGATTTAAAAATAATATTTAAGCTTGAAGAGTAATAATAATTATAGGCCGCTGTTTTTACCAGGATCATGAATCGATCCTGAGCTAAAGTAAACAGTTACCAAACATAAAAATAATGAGCCTTTATTTATCCACATCCTATTGACATACATAATATACAAAAATACATATATAAATATAACATTTTATTTTTTAAGATGAGACGGCACGGCATTTTCTGTACGGCAGAAGGCCTCCTCCAACTTATTCCACTTTTTTTTTTCTGTCATCCAATTTTGGCTACCCTTTCGACCTGGTCGGCCCATCGCTCTTTTGGTCTGCCCTTTTTTCTCTTTCTTTTTGGGCCGGTCCATTATATAACGCATTCTACAACACGTTAAAAGCATATAATCAAACGGTCAGTATTCGAAGATCCAGCTTTTCCAGGTGAAAGTGCATTGAATGCACTCGCTGTTTACCGACTTTGTATATGTGTGGCGATCGATTATGACACACTTCCGTGGTAAAAGCTTATAAAAATAATATTAATCATGATTATTTCACGTAAAATCATTATCGCCGTTCACTATATTTTTGTGAAGAACAAAACTAAAATGCTGTGTAACTCGAATTATAATCTTAATCTATATATGTATATCTATATATATAAAAGAAAGTCGTGTTTGTTACAACACTTATAACTCGAGAACGGCTGGACCGATTGCCATGGTTTTTGATTTGTTGGATTTGTTTCCGTCCCGAATAGCATAAGCAATAAAATATCGGATAAGAATAACAATAAATAATTAATTAATTTTACGAATGCAAAAACCATATGGTGCCATCTGTTGACAAAACTACGCATCATTTTACGTCGAATTCGTGTCAGTTCAAGAAATTCCAATCCTGAAGTGAATGAGGAGATGCATAACCATGCTTTGATCCTGATCAAAAGATGTTGGATATCAGAAAGTGCTTAACATGCAGTATCGCCATATTGACGCTAGAGAGAAGATGCCTAATGTGTAAAACTGCCATTATTCTTTCGCAATGGCAAGCAATAAAACATTTCTGTATTTGCAAAAAATTTCTGTATTATAAAAATTAATGTAATACTTAAGATAAATGAAATCCTAAAATAAGTTAAATTAAAGTAAAAACGATATTATAAGGTTGTAGGGCGGAACGAAGTTAGCCAGGTCAGCTAGTCTAAATATAATTCAATCGTAAACAACTCTTCTTACTTCGTACGTATATATGTATTACATTACTAACAGTCGTTTTTATTGTCCGTTGGGTGAACAAACAAAATACAGGACATACAACAAGGCTTCAAGAGTATATTGACCAGATAGTGTCATAATTTTTAATTCCTTCCTTATTCCGTCAGTTCCTATTTTGTAAGAAAAACTTTATTTTGTAAATAAGTCAAAAATAATATTTTACTGTTAATTTTTGTGTTATTTTTATCTGTGTATGTTTTGTTTTGTATGTGAATAAATAGCCAATTTCTTTTAAAAAATGTTAACATAAAGCTTAGAATCATGAAATAATTAAATAAATTCTCTAAATCGAATATTGATTTGAATAATTAGTTAGAGCATTGTTGGCCGAAGCGTGTCGGTCGTGCGTTCGAATCACGCCTGTGCACCAATGGTATTTTCTTTCTATGTGCTTCAATTAATACTGGAACGGTAAGGCAAACGTGAGCAATGTCTCAAAATTTAAGTACATTTAATGTACGGCACGTGCAGGCACAGAAGGCTGATCTACTTGTTCATAACAAAAATGCAATCTGTAGCCCAGACCCATATAGGGTTGTAACGTTACTGGATTACCACTATATAATTATTTAACCCCCAAAATGAGTAAAAAATGACGTATGATCACAAACAGTTTTAGAAGAACTGGGAACCCTGACACAGGACTCTTTTACTTAAAAGGGTATGTGCTATAACGAATTAACGCTTACATTAAATAATTTAAATAAATATATATACAAAAAACAATAGTTGTTTTAGTAACGTAATATGAATATAACATTTCGATCATATTTCAAATGCAGCGCCTGCTCCAATTGTCGTGTGAAAGGATCGGAAACCTTGCGAACCGTCTCAGACTGGCTCCATAAAACCACAGACTGAACTCCTTTTACTATTAAAAAATACTTATTACGGGTCCAAATACGTTTAATCATAATTTTGTAATATTTAGTTTATATTATCTAAATTTAAATAAACTATAATTTTACGTTAAAAATAAATAGTTGAGATATTGTCAAAATTGTCTAGTCTTCTAGTCACTTCTTATTAGTTTAGATATTTCAACGATCACCGCGGTCAAATATAGTAATTTCTTCCTTGAAGCCGCAGGGTACAGTTCGCTAAAAACATAAGCTTAGCACAGAAGCACTTAAACATAATATAGAATGATGCCAACAGGTCTTACCTGACCTGTTTGGGGTCACAAATTTTATTTAAATTACATGAAAACTCCTAGAGATTAAATGTATATAAAAATTATATCCGTATAATTATAATGCCTTAAAGTTAAAATCTGTGTGTTTGTTGTGTTTACATCCTATATATATTACACGAATTTAAATGGTGAAAGACCTTTATATATTACACGGAAATGTTTTTCGAAATTTAAAGTTCATTGTATTAAAGATAAAATACGCATTGTAACGTCATGCTTCCGCAATTTATATATTTTTGAAACATTTCATATAGATCGTATGTAGGTGTCACTACAAGTTCTTAATATTCTGACATTATGATAATTAATATGACATTAATCGCACTTAATATGTACAACAACCAAATTACGAAATATAAAAGTAATACTTAAAAATAAAATAAATCAGTGGCGCTACAACCTCCTTAGGTCTTGGCCTCAGATTTCTGAATCTGTTTCTTGATCATTTTTTAAATCTAATAGGCAAGTAAGTGATCAGCCTCAAGTACCTGACACACGCCGTCGACTTTTTGGGTCTAAGGCAAGCCGGTTTCCTCACGATGTTTTCCTTCACCGTTCGAGCAAATGTTAAATGCGCACATAGAAAGAAATTCCATTAGTGCACAGCCGGGGATCGAACCTACGACCTCAGGTATGAGAGTCGCACGCTGAAGCCACTAGGCTAACACTGCTCTTAAAAGTAATACTTAATAACCTTAAAAATATATAATAAATAAAATATATTATTAAAAGGAATAAAAAAAAATTACATAATATTTATTATATAGATTATATCAAATTCTTAATACAAATTATTTAGTAATCTGTGCAAATTTTTGCAATAGAAATACAAAAGAATTATTTTTATGTGTGTTATTTTGACCTGACGACGCAATATGCGATATAAAACTTGAAATGATGTCGTAAATTTATGAATAACATAAGTATAACTGGCTTTTATTGTAGGTACAGTTAACAATAGAAGTTATGAAAAGATCTAAAAAAAAACAATTACATGCTCGGACTACTAAAACTATTCATAATTTTTTTTATTTATTACTTTACTTTGAAGACAATTGCTATCTTTGTAATACACAGTAGGTACTAGCGACGGAGTGAAACAAAAATAAGTACCTAATTCTAATGGCGTAACTTTACCATCTGGGGCCCGTGACAAATTCTTTTGATGGGGCCCTAGCAGTAAAAATCGTCACGTTGTATCTACACAGTTTAATTTTAATAAACTTCGAGATTTTCAGTGTACTCAATTACACGTATATGTCCCAGTAATGGCCATAGGCCTCCTCTCTTAGGCGAGAGGGAATGGTCTGTGGTCCCCACGCTAGCCCAATGCGTATTAGAGACTTTACATTTATCCATAGAACATAATATCTCTTGGATCGGGGGCCCGTGGCATTTTGCCAGCCCTGCCACCCTATCTATTGTTATCTACTTCACTGCCTAATTCCCTTTTCCCACTTACACTCCACATTTCCTTTTAGCTTCCATTCCTATAGTTTTAACTTTTAATGGACCTTAAAAAATTAGGGATATATTCAATAACTTTTATTTGTGACAAATTAAAACAAGAAAATTTCTATGCAAAATAAAGTTTTTTACGTACCTATAAAATACTGAAATTTACTCATAATGTCCCATAACGAACATAAACTTCTTTTTAGAATATTTTTTTAAGTTTAAGCTTAGCTAATTTCCTGGATAATCGTTAATTCTTAATCAAATCAAAACTCATACCAGTAACTATGTACAGTTAAAAGAATCATTGAGATTTCGAAATTAGTCAAGTAATTAATCGATTTTAACATCCATTACAAAGTCCTTGATGTCCCGTGATAGTTTCGTGACGATTTGATCATGACAAATACAATTCGTGATGTGTAGAATTAAAAATACGCGCTAAAATCGTCTAGCTTTTAACCAAAAGCATTCCGTATCGAGAGCACGCTTGCGCAATAATAAATTATCGTAAATCGGTACATCGGTAATTATGGAAGCCTTGTCGACAGTCACGATTGGAATCCGTTTTGATAACTTGTCTGACACTAGGATTGTTAAACGTAATATCTAACTAGTACGTATTTAGGTTTGAAAATATATATGTCGCAGCCAACTAGCTTATTTAGCCGTTTAACTAAACAGCGCCGTTTAACTAGCGGCTTGAAAGATGTTCTTAAAAGCTCTTAAAAGGGTATAAAAGTTATAGATTACAGTTGCAACAAGATCATACAAAGAATACATAAGCCGTCAGCTTTTTTATGCTTAGCACTTTGTCACACTTTTTGAGCTGTATATATGATTTTGTCTCTTATTAGGACTATAGATTGTCTATGACATGTAAATTTGACAATCAATTTTGGTAGTCTATATTTGGGGACTTTATTCACTAAATTTTGGAAACATATGACTTTAATTTTATATTATGTATTCTTTAATAGTAAGTTTAATTTTAGGCACAATTAATTCATTAATATGTTATTATGATCGCGATAACGACTGTTCTGTAATGTTTTATATGCTCCATAATTAAATACCAATTATAGGCATTTATCGCGTTACGATCTATATTTACCAAACGAAGGTCACAATAATGGGATCATCATTTAATAAACCAATTTAATTACCTCGCTTAATTGAACAGCCTCTTTATAATAAAATCAAGGCTTCTGCGCAATTCAAATATGATCACGCGTTCAAAATTTCGTGATTAATTAATACAAATATTGATGTCTTATGTATGATATGTATAAAATGCTATATCAATTGCGAGCACCCCGATTTTAAGCTTCCCACGGTTCGAATAATATTAATATAAGTTGATTATTGAGTACTAATATATTTAATATGTTGTCATTAATATTTTTAGTTCTTCGTGGTTAAGTTATAGTCCACACAATAAAATAAAATAAAATAAAAAATAATTTAATCACATAGGTAACATAATGTACACTTATGACTTGTCAGTAAAGAAATACATATTTAAGCTTCTAATTTTACATTTACTGCCAGTTCTCGAATCAAGGGCGTAGAACAGGAGAGAAGAACTAGCAATAAACTCTCCGCCACTCTTTTTAATCGCAATTTTTTTGTTTTACAAAATGTTCGTAAGGAGCTGTAACCATTATACCATGTCCCATTGTCCCATGTGACATTTTAGGTAATTAATAAATATAAATAGATTAATAAAGCTTACAGAGTAATGAAGGCACTATGCCCTGCCGCCTAAAGATTTGTGCATTAAAAATATTTTTTTTATTGTCTGAGGCACTTGATACCTATTAGAAATGCTGTATTAAAAATTACGGGAGTCAGGTTCGACTAGTTCTGAAACAAAATTCCTCCAAAGGGACTTCCAACATCAGTTATTTAGTAAAAGTTACGTGAAAATTGTCTTCCTAACCTTATTCTTAATTTTATATTAACGCAACATTGAGTTGAACATCCATTGTAATGACCTAACCTTCGTTTAACGCGTTCAACAAATCATATGCTCCCATAATGAATTTTGTTGTGATGATAACAATTTATTTTAAAAGTAACATTGAACGTCATGTTAAATTAATGTTGTTTAGTGGCTTATCTTTTTTGTTATAAAGTTTTTTTTTTCAAATAAATAAAGTACTTTATAACATATAATTATTTGAATACGAATCGATTCTTGTTTTCGGAATAATTTAGCGGGTTGTCCGTTGTATAGGAAGACATAATCTCTGCATACTATGCTATATAGAGAAATAATCTTTTATAATAGAGAACCTCTTAATCTACTTCAACTAAATTATCCGTAGACAAGTGTTTAGATATTTTGTATAGAACGTCGAGTTCGTACACAATAAAAACTACATATCTACAAATAGTAGCAGGTTATACTACTATAAGTAATAAGAAACTTTAACTGCTGTGTGGTCAAGGTTTGACGGATATTGTTACGAAGACCTGATTCCCAATAGAATTACAATTCACATCTCTAGTCAAGACGTTTACAATACTGAACCACATTCTAAGTTCTTTGTGAAGTTCTATCGTCCACTGAACTCTGATAATACGTCATAGCCGCTGAATGAACATGAAAATAATTCATAAATACCTATGTCTGCCCCTTTTGATTGATACCAAAGTCGATAAGTGAGATGCGGCATAGGTACTTCAGGTAACCATTTATTCTTTGACTCAAAACGGGACATTGGTTTAAATTAGGTCAAATAATAATAAGTCAATGTAAGATTTTTTTTAAGTTATTTAAAAAAAAAATTATAATAATATAATTTATAACATAGAAGAAAGCCCATTGGTGTACAGCCGGGGATCGAACCTACGACCTCAGTCATGAGAGTCGCACGCTAGGCCATCACTGCTCATTAGAAGTGTTAATTGCGATTATAGAAAAAAAACAGCACATCCTAAGTTTGACATCGTGATGTAGTACACTTAGCATAAGGCTAACAAATGTTCCATCAGTTGGAAATTCTAATGATTTAATACATTATTTGTAAGGCATCATTAAAGTAACACGATCGTTTAAGATTTCGACATTTTGCAGATTCGATTGAAATGCATTTCCATTGTATCCCACGGAACTTACAAAACAATATGCGAAATCTATAGTTAGGCCGTAGCTTAAAAATATATTTTAAAAACAAAATCTAGATGCATTGTATCATATAAGTATAATATTTCGGAGCTCTTTTGTACTAAGATACAGATATCGCCGAATAGGAAGTATTTATTAATAACTAGCTGGCCTGGCGAACATCGCACCGCCTAATAGTCGATTCTTTATTTTTTTAAATACTTATTCTGCTATTCGGAACACCGGACTAGCTAGTAAGATAAAAAAAAGAAAGTTGATAAGACAACAAAAACATTATGTCAAAAAATTTACCTTCCCCGAACCCCTCCACTAACACTTGAACTTTATGATATGGTATTAAAGTTCAAATTTACTTTTAAGTATTATTACGAATATTTTGTATGGGAATATAGAAAAGTGTTGTTTTTAGACTTTTTCACTCATAAAATTTTTCTCTTAAAAAGACACTAATTTTTCTCTCCGTAAGAACCATCCTCGTACTTCAAGGAATATTATAAAAAAAGAATTGGTCCAGGCGTTGTTGAATTATGCGCTTACCAACACATTTTGCAATTAATTTTTATATTATAGGTTGATCTATTTTAAAATTAATACGATTATTTTATATATGCCTATCGATGTCCCGCAGTAACTATCATTTATCTACTAGCTACTACTGTCTGTCTCAATACATTACAGCCGTGGTCTAGAGAAAATTATGACTAAAGATGAACGATCAGGATCTATATATTAAAAATGTTACGAACTAGTCTCATAAAAAATATCAAAAACATTGTAATCTGTCCCTGTATACTTGTTACCAATTTAGACCGAAATATGCTCACGTTCTAATCTAAACAATGCCATATTAAGTATACATTTTATAGATAAACATCAATTTTACGTTGACGTATTTACCTCTACAATTGTGTACATTGTAAAAAGACTCAAGGTTTATTGCGAAACCAAATAAAACTATTCCTCCTCCCCGACCTATCTTACTGTCATCCCAAAGCCTGATGTCGAGTTCATGCTTGGATAAAAGCTCAACATTCGGATAGCACGAATCTGTCTACATTGATACGCCGTAGTGACGGTTCAACGGATCTATTACATTTTTTACATAACTGATTGACAAAAAGCATCCGAAAGCTCTTCATAGTTGTGGACCGTGGTACAGAAGTCTTTTAATCACAAATTAATCACATAGTTTTTCTCCTTGTGGCAATCCTTTATTGCCTTGACGAAAAGGCACACAAATATATAAACATAAATAAAGTATTGGTAAATAGAAAATATTTTTAAAGGATTTTACGATTTAAACAGAGGTTATTATTTTATAACCTATTCGTATTATAAATTAGTAGAGCACCACCTATCGAGTTAAGCTGGTAGACAAGAGTAAATACCATTATTCCTTGTGATCATTTAATTGTGTCTAATGTGTCACGGTGTAAATACATTGCACAAAAATCATGATTTTAGTGATGGGTGAGAGTGTGCCAGTGATGCCAACATAAGGGTTTTCCCCTAAAATTTAGGTGAAATCAAAATATCTTGGGGGACTTTTAGGAGGTACATTTTTAGGGGGTATCGATCGACCCCGACTTCTCCTGCCATCACTCCTCCCTACCAACTTGTCGAGACTATTTGGTTCTCTTCTGGCAATATGGAAAAGTAGCTAAGCACCCGTTAGTAAATTATAGTCGAAAGTCTTGTGGTTATTTTTAGTTGGTTGAGAATGGACTTATGGGTTCATTTTGCAGTCCATGGTATTCGCAACATTCTCGTCCAACATCACGTCTCGAATGCCTCTATATTTTTTCAGTCCGCTGCAAGAATTGAGGATTCTGATGACTCCAGGACTCTGATCAGGACTCTGACCAGGACTCTGATCCGTACAAAAATATGGAAAATACCAAAGTTCTGACGAGTCGGCATTCGACAGCTTATATTAACTTAAAACCCAACCAACAAACTAAACCAAATATAAACTCCAAGCCTGCCTATAACTGAAACATCGAAAAGCTTTAATACTAAGATCGAAATTTTATACTACTTGAATATATGTTTGATTCGTATTTAAAATTACCTCTCAAACAAAGTGTACACTAAAAACTTTAGGGGTTTTTGAAGTTGGTTCTAGAGGAAACATTCTGAAGATCACTGACTAGAATGATCACGTACAAGAATTCCCTTAAAGTAATGCTTAAATCCAAACAAAAGAATTGCCGATGTCAGCGGCTAGTGGCTACGTTTGTTTTGACAATTGCATGGACACGGCTAACTCTGACTTTTATTAGGTACATTAATATAAATTTTTCCTTTTATTACAGGAACTCAACTTATCGATTCTTCTCTTCGTCTGGCAAATGTTGCCAGCTGTGTTTGCCCATCAATTCATTTCTCATGTTCATGTGACAACCCCAGCTCACAGCTATAGTCATGGAGTTGGTGATCCAGTGTCTATCCAGAGACGTCACGTGTTACCCATTAGGAATTTACGAAGTTCGTATTCTTCTTATTCGGTTTATTCGTATCGGCTTTAACACTGGGTTCGATTCCTGGTAAATCAATATTTCATTCGGTTGGTGACATACTCCTACTTCCAGATCATGTAATATTTCATTCATGGTCACGATTAAATATAATATAGTGGTGATAATAATATATAGGTTAACTACTAAATCAATGAAGCAGATTGATTTGACGACTCATTGGTGTAGTGGTTAGTACCCCTGACTGCGAATCCATGGGTCCTGGGTTCGATCCACGGCTGAGACAAACATCGATTTGATGAGCATTTGGTGTTGTGCTTAGGTCTTGGGTGTTTAAATATGTATTTATATGTCTATCTATCTATAATATGTATGTATATCCGTTGCCTAGTACCCATAACACAAGCTTCACCAGCTTAGCATGGGACTAGGTCAATTGGTGTGAATTGATTTAAAAAAAAAATATATAGAATTATGCCTCATGCCCCTGTTGTGTTACGGTAAGATGAGTATCTTTGATTATATATTTATTAATTCAAGTTTAACACATCGTATTACATATTATTAATATCTACGGTATTTGTTACAAACTCTTTTATCTAAAATGTATGAGAATTTAAACAGAAATGTTGCAACTAAAATATTAATAGATACAATAAAATATACTTACCTGAAATTTTGTTAAGCAGAAAAAAATACCAGCTACTACCAAACTCAAACTCAAAATATCTTTATTCAAGTAATTAATCGTAAATTTACATTTACTACCAGTTCGCAAGTCAAGGGCATAGAGCGGGTAAGAAGAACTGGCAAGAAACTTTCCGCCACTCTTTTTAAAGGCCAAGTATTGTCATACAAATTGTTTGGAGCAAATCAATCCCAAGGATTAGGATCATTTAAGTAGTCTTCAAATTTATAAAAAGCTTTGTTGATTAATTTTCGTTTAACGAGGGCTTTGAATTTATTTAGTGATAATTCTCTAATTTCGCTTGGGAGTTTGTTGTAAAAACGAATACAATTTCCATTTAAGGAGTGGTTTATCTTTTGGAGCCTGGTTGGTCGTACACTCAAATAAGTTCTATTTCGCGTATTATACTGGTGAAAGTCACCATTTGTTTTAAAATCGTTTATATTTTTTTGGACATACAACAAGGCTTCAAGAATATATTGACCAAATAGTGTCATAATATTTAATTCCTTAAACTTATTCCGTACTGACTCCCTCGGAGAAACACAACAAATACCCCGAACAGCCCGCGATTTAAACCGTTATTATATATAAGAGTATCAATGAATATAAATTTACTATGAAGTTAAAATTTTATATAATTTATACTTATTATTATTTTTAATGTTACTAAAACTAAGTTATACCCTTATTGCGTACAAAGGAATATTTATTTATTTATTTATTTATTATATATTATGTATATGATGATATTTATTATATATATGATCTCATTAATATAAAAGAATGACTAGAATATTCACCACTCGGAGAAGTCTATGTACCTATTTCGCCTAAATATATACGTAAATTCATATATTATTATCATACATTTTTTTACAGTACCCCAGGAGACCCAAGCGCAGCTAGGATACTCTCGGCAACGGCCATCCATTCCGTTCCACGTAGAAGAGACTCCGAGAAAGTTACCATGGCAACAAGACATGCGCAATGCTGGTAAACTTAATAAAACCATTAACGTCTAGTTTATTTAATAAAGACTAGCAAACTCGGCGAACTCCGTTTCGCCACCAGATGGCTTCGTTTTATGTAACATTTCGTTTGGTGATCGAGCTTTTCTGTTGAAACTTTTTTGTTGAAGGTTTTCTTTGCTATAAACCTCACGGAGCCCGAGACCTTTCCAACGAATGCAAAACCGTGGAAATCGGTTCGTGCGTTCTGGAGTTATAGCGTCAGGAAGGAAAACCCGACTTATTTTTATATAGTAGATTATTCTTTATACACACGTATTAAACCTAACTTTTTGTATTTCTTAAGATTTTAAATAAAATTGGTTTTCATTCGTTGCAATTATCTAATATATAAAATTATCGTGTCACAATGATGTAAAAAACCATCAACTCTAATTATATATAAATATCCGTTGCTGTGCCTGGTTCAAACGTACGTCAATAGAGGGCGCCTCTAGGCTTACAATATATTTTTTACAGAAAAAATTCCTCTGCTACCTCCATCTCCGTACAAAGTGGACTCGGCAGATCCTGAATCCCTCTGGCCTGAGGGATTATTTTTACCACCGCCACCTTTGCAATTGGACATACATCGAAGGTCGAGCCAGATTGAAAATTCGAGGCCTACAAGTGATGGTAAAGAAATAATACATTACACCTAACACTGTTTGATTACATGTATTCAGTGGTGTATTGCGAGGGGAACGCGGTGGAATGACGTTCCCTTTTTTCAGAACCGGAACGCGTTCCAGTACTTTTTTAGTAGAACTAAAAGAGCAGGGGCAAATGATAAAAATTTGTGTGATCATATTCGGGAGTTTTTACGCACTTATATTGTACTACACAATAATAATATCTTTCTGATTTTTTTTTATGTTCGTTAATATTTTGTATAGTAAGAATAAGAAAAATAAAAACTTACCTGGGAAAAAAATAGTTCGCTGAAATAGGTCATTTTTGCTCTCACTATGCGTTTCCTTACTTCTTATTTTACCAATACATTACTAGCATACATTATTTTCGCTCTGACTGAAAGAGAGTCTTTATGACCGCAACTCCTAAAAAGCGCTCGAAACAATACGAAGCTGAAGTTTTATTTATTGTTTTAACTTAGTGCCTACTAAAAGGTCTATTTTTTTGGACTGCACATACCTTTTTTAACGTGGAAAAATACCAGAGATTCAGAGTCCTTATACCCGAAGTTTGACATATGTATGCCAAAAAGTGTTCGAATTTGACATACGGAAGTGACACTTACAACCAAGCACTAAGTTCTGAATCTTACCTTCTTGTTTTGGTAGTATCAGTTATGCCAACATAAGGGGTTTCCCGCCAAATTTAGAGGGAATCAAGATGATGGGTGTACTTTTTTAAAAACGCACGTTTTCTATACAATTTAAATTAATGCTCGAACCCAACCAACAAACTAAATCAAATGTAAACTCTAAGCGTGGCCATAACTAATAGCTCAACGGTTAGAAAAGTACAAAAAACACTAATTATGTAGAAAAACAATATGCCAAGAGTTATAAAAACCAAATTTTAAGAAACAAAAGTTAAGAAATCTAATCATTATCGTATTAATATAACAGCTATTTTATTCTACTTGAAAGTATTTTTATAGGTATTTGAAATTACCTTTCAAACCGAGTGTTCAAGAAGAGTTTTAGGGGTTTTAGTTGATATTTAGGGGTAATTGAAGTTGGCCCTCGGGGGAATATTTCATGGTGGCGGCTTCTTGCGGACCGCCCATACCTAATCAATTTTAACCGTTATTTTCTTTCAGTTTTTAGGCAATCGCGATTAAAATTTATTTGTAAAAGGACCGTTAGTTGAATTTGAAGTATTAGTATGATTCATTAATTATGCGGTGGGCTTGCGGTTTACATTACTTTCCTTATCTCATCTTCCGACAGATAACGTTTTCAAAACGTAACTTGTTTTTTATATTCTAGTTGTATTCTAGTGATTCTAATCAGTAGTCTGTTAGGTTTTTTAAAATTGTATAACGATTACGTAACTATACCTACCATCATTAATATTTCTATTTATGGTTAGTGTTGATGACGAGGCGAAGAATTAAAAGACTATTTTCGAAAAAAGTGTGCAGCTGCGGAAGCAGTGTCGAGCGGCGTGTAGTGTGGTCAGTGACCTCAGGCGAATGATCGAGACGATAGCACACCACACGCTCGCCCGGCCCCCGCCCCCCGCAGTTGCATCACACTATTTATTAACAAACTAAACAAAACTACAATTTCATCGTGCACATTCTCCCCCCAGTGCGTCCTGCGCACTCTCCGTCAGCAGCACGATGATTTTCTTGGTTGGCCTCTTTAGTACTCCAGCCTTAGTCTGCACCTCGACCACGCGAGTGACGCCATCTTTGCCCGGGAAAGTCGCCACGACCCTTCCCCTAGGCCACGAATTTCTGGGCAGGGTTCCGTCCACCACGAGCACCAGATCTCCCAGCTCTGGCATCTTCCCTCGACCTGTAGGATCCCGACGAGACTGTAAAATGTTTAATAAATACTCTTTAGTCCAACGTGACCAAAACATATCCGCCAGCCGTTGTGTACGCCGCCAAATTCGCCCGTGATTTAAGTCAGCATCAGCAAAACTCCCGGGTTGTGGAACCCTGGCTGGACCACCAAGAATGAAGTGTAACGGTGTTAAAGCTTCGATGTCCTCTGGTGAAGTTGATACAGGAGTTAGTGGTCGATTATTGACCACATATTCTGCTTCTAAAAGCAAAGTAAGCAACATCTCCTCTGACGGGTGGCGTTCCTTCAGTGTTGCTGCCAGCGCCCTCTTCACTGACTGTACCATTCGCTCCCAAGCTCCTCCCATGAAAGGAGCACCTGGTGGAATAAAGCGCCATCGTATCGCCCTTACCTCCGCCTCATCTTTTGTTATTTCAAGCGCTGCCCTCCTTAGTTCTGCATCAGCTCCGCGGAGATTCGTCCCATTATCGCTGTGTATTTCTGTAGGGCATCCCCGTCTCGCTATCATACGTCGCAGAGCCATAATTGCGCTGTCTGTACTTAATGAGCCTGCAATCTCTAAATGGATAGCCCGAGTTGTAAGGCAAGTAAATAGGGCAACATACCTCTTCTCATGGTGGCGGCCCACCGTAACGCTATAAGGGCCAAAATAGTCTAACCCCACAAAAGAAAATGGGCATTGATGATGGGCCAACCTTATTCTGGGGTGATCACCAGTGGCAGGCTGCGCCGGTTTTGCCCGTAGTATTCCGTATTGGACACAACTCTTCACAATACTTCGAGTAACCGTTCTCAATCGTATCACCCAGAAACGAGATCGAACTTCATTCATCACCGTATCAGGTCCTGCATGATTGCTTTTACAGTGTAACCAGGTGATGAACAAGCGGGTGTATCTGTGTTCACCATCCAAAATTGGAGGACTTCGCTGTTCGTCGTCCAGATAGAGAGCAGCATCGATTCTAGATTTCAACCGAATTATACCCTCATTATCCATGATAACGTTTAAAGTCCGCAATAGACTGTCTCTCCTCAAAGGAAGCTTCTTCTGTAATGAAATAATTCCATTTTCAATTGCTATTAATCTTCTTAAAGCATTCTCTCTATTTTCTGGTAACTTCAGTTCTTCTTTGCGCCACAACAACCCCGATTCAAAACGTCCATCAGGAAGACGGTGGCTGTAGCTCTTTAATAACGACAACGCGCGTTCCTCTGGAGCATTTTTTTGACGTTTTGGTTCGAATCCTAGTGAATCTATACTTAAAAACTTCTTGAACAAATCTTCTAATTTATTTTCATTCTTTTCATGTACTTCTTCATTATGATTTACCAGCTTTAAGACACTAACTTTTCCAGGACCCTTAGTAGGCCCGTGCAATACCCAACCTAATTCTGTTAATGATGCAACTGGATCTCTGCACTCACCACTTCTTATCTTCCTCGAAATAATCAAATGCCAGTTGTCCTGGCCAATAAGAAGAGTAGGTGTACCTCGATCATATGTAAGATCCTCGGTTATTTCCAGAAGGTGATCACAACCTTCTATCATATTTGCATCCACCGATTGGTGATTAAGATTTAAACTATCTATCGTTCGTGCTTCTATTTTGTGCTCCTTATCCGTGTGAACACCATTAATATAGAGACTCACTCTCCTTGAACTGGAAGCCTCCGTACGTGCTCCTGCCACCCCTTCAATAATAAAAGACTCTTCTGGACCTGTAAGTCCAATCTCAGAAGCAACTTCTTTCTCTATAAGAGTGACCGATGACCCCTCATCAAGCAATGCAAATGTAGTCATGGTCCCCTTGGGACCTCTCAATCTTACTGGCACAATCTTCAACAAAGCTCTACCAACTTTCTGTCGAGTCGCAGCTACAACAGCTGATTTTCCTGCTGGTTCTACTGGCGTCTCTGAGGGAGACGCTGAAAAATGCAGAAGTGAATGATGAGACGCCTTGCAGCCTTCGACTCCACATGGCTTATAGGAACACCTATGACGATGATTACGACGTCCTAAACATCTGAAACACAAGTTCAAATCTTTAGCCTTCTCCCATCTACATTTACTCCCCAAATCCATGAACTGTTTACAGTCTTTTATGTGATGTAAATGATGACAGACAGTACATTCATAGCTTTGTTTCTTTGGCGTTATGGACGTTCCAGGTGTTGCAGTAGTTAATGCCACATTTGTTACAAACGGTCTTCTTTGTGATGATGAGTGATGAACATTTTCAACCTGAGCATATCGACTGCAAAGGTCCGCCTCGCGGGAAAAGAAAGAAGATAATTTAACTAAGTCCGCCTCTTCCTCAGGTCGCCCCGCAGCGTAGTCATACCAACGGTACCTCAAAGTCGGTGTCATCTTCTCCACAACAGCTCTCACAGATTCCGGGTTAAATAAGTAGCATTCCTTTTTTAAAGCCTTGATGACTGTTACAATATTGACTATCTTGCTTGAAAAAATACAAATATCACGAGGATTATCAGAAAGTTTAGAAAGTTGTTTAATCTTGTCCATCTCCATAATAACTAATGCATCAGGTCGTCCAAATCTTGCTTCCAAAAGTGACAAAATCTCTCCAGGCTCCACATCTGCTATAAACAAAGAAATGGCAGCTTCCTTGGCTGCCCCTTTCAGGCTTCTTCTTAGCCGCACCAAATTTTCCAATTTTGAGAAATTACTGCTAGTTTCATTATATGCTGCTCTAAACGCTAACCACTCACTACTTGCCCCGCTAAAAATAGGTAACTCAAATAGCGTTTTTGGGCTATGCATCGCTCGTGCGGCTTTAGTAAGCGCAGATACGAGTGTCTTAATATCGAGCTGCTGATTCGAAGTTGTTTGAGCATCATGATCGTTTGAATCCAACCAATCTCTAACTAAACTATCTCTCTCTCTGAAGCCTTTATTTTCCGCCAAGCTATCCAGCTCACTACCCTGCGCTTCAATAGCCGCTAATTCAGCTTCAGCGAAAGCTGCCTTGGCGCAAGCCTCTTCTATTCTTGCAGCTGCTAATCTTTTTAAAGCTTCTGCCCGCTGCACACTCTTCTTGCTCACCACCGATCGCTTCTCCGAAGGAGCCTTAGGGTATTCGTGTAATGACTTCTCTGATTGATGATGAACGGCTGCCATTGATGCAGGAGCTGGCGCTTGCGGATTTGCTAAGTTATCGTCTTCGTGTGTAGGATGTACTGGGGCCGATTCACATTTTACGGCCTGGCGTCTGAGTGACCTAGTAATTGGCATGTTTGGGAGAAAAAAATTAATTAGTCAATTTAAAAGAAATCTCAACACTCAACACACACGCCACGCCCAAACGCACATAAAAATATAATTTTATTCACTACACAACAAAAGTTATTGAAAAGAACTCGTTACTACGAAACGAAAACGAAAATTATTTACGTATTACGTACGAACACAACAGCAAAATACTGTTATTTATAATTGTAATACCGCACTTGAGCACTATATTTTTATTTCAAAACGCAACGTAAAAATAATCACAAAATTATTCACACTAATATTTTCATAAACACACACTTTAATATTATTATAACCTAAATATAGTTTCACAAAATATATAACGAACCGAACTATTAATTAATCACTAACATTCACTTTAAACGTAGGTAGGTTCACTATCACAAAAAAATAATGAATAGGTACCAGTATGAAACAAATAACTATTTCAACAAGTATTTTATTTAAATACTTAAAACGAATCGAACGAACAATAATTTAATAGCTATTTATTTCATAACTATTTAAGTAATTATTTATCACCTCACTAACACTTAACAGGTTTATTTATTACGTACTTCGATGAAACGAAACAAATAACTAATTAACTATTAAAATAATAAAACGAAACGAACAATAATTTTAAATAGCTATTAGATTTCACGAAATACGCAATTTACCTATAAAATAATCACTGTGCATTCCGCAATAAAAGTACCTAACATATAAGAACCGAGAACAAAGGAAACAAAGGGCGTGCGCGTGATTCACTATAATATTCACTTGCACACAAAACTTCACGATTCAAATCACTTTTATACGATTACACACTTCACTAATTGTCTATAAATGTTCAAAGATCCGGCCGAAGACCAAAATGTTGATGACGAGGCGAAGAATTAAAAGACTATTTTCGAAAAAAGTGTGCAGCTGCGGAAGCAGTGTCGAGCGGCGTGTAGTGTGGTCAGTGACCTCAGGCGAATGATCGAGACGATAGCACACCACACGCTCGCCCGGCCCCCGCCCCCCGCAGTTGCATCACACTATTTATTAACAAACTAAACAAAACTACAATTTCATCGTGCACAGTTAGTTTATATCGATATAGTTGATATATACTTATTGTATTTAATAATTAGAATATACAACACTTCTAAGCCTGATGATGTACTCAATAAATACGAGTTTGTTAAAAATCAGGTAATTTAAGAAATAGATGATTTGTATTATTAATATCTTAAATTGTGAGTACTCGAAATAGATAAAATTTATATATATTTAATGTAGTTTTGTAAATAACAGTTTTCTTGACAAGCCCCACGATTGGTTAACTTTTCTCGAGTAGTATCGGCGCGGGAAAATATCGGCGTTAATTGGTTAAGGTCGGAACAACCAAGCACGGCGCTGAAAATATAGAATATTTACCAAATCTACTTTAAAACGACATCGTGCATTACTGGCTGGAGCCTGGAAGAGGCCTAACACTTCTATAATTCTTAAGACAAAAATACTACTCATTTTATTTATTTCGGTAGACAACAACAAAAATATTTAAAAAAATACCATAAACGGCTTACCCTAGTAAATATGGTGTTTCTGTACATTCCTTTATTCGATATTCCTTTGTTTGATAAAAATCATCAATATTTTGCTTGAAATTCTGATGTTCTGAACTTTTATATATATATCATAATTATACTATGTTTTCAGATGATTTCTTGGACCCATATCTTCTTCAAGGCTCCGAAGCAATATTTGCCATAGAAAAAACAAAACACCACGGAGAATTATATTTTCACGACGTACCTCACATACAATCATTGCTGACCAACCAACAGCATCGCGTGAAAAATAACTTAAAACCCCATCGTCTTGGGAGTATACGACACACTTGGCCGTTTAACCGCATTTAGTACCTATGTACAAAAATTTCAATAAATTACCTCCATTAAATATTGTATGTTTTGTTTGCCCTCCACCTCGAGGAAGAAGACAGAAGTATCCCGAACCATCAATTTTCGAATAGAACTTGCGTATGTCAGAACCCTTACTGTCGCCGCACACGGGCCACACGCCACAGCCACAAACGCCGCCACGAGAAGCTAGAAGCGGCTACAAAGGTAGCTGAAGCGCGCGACAGCCACTTGTGGCCGGTGGTCGACACTTGCGGTCGGTGGCTGCTACTTTTTTTAACCCTTGCCTGCAGTATCATAATGGACTCTGACAAAGGTTTAATTGCGCTACTTTTGATATAAAGACGTCGTCGTAGAAGACGAAACCATAGTTATTGGATACACAGAAAGACATTAAATATCCCCTCACCACGACAGGTCGGTAATCGACAACCATTGGACTATACATGATGAAGCATTTGGCCTCAATGAAAATATGATGAGGCCATATTCTGTAAAATATTTGGACTTAGACAAAAACGTTTTCAATTATAGGTTAAGCCGTGCCAGACATTGCATTGAGTGTACCTTCGGCGTACTAGCAAACAAATGGAGAATATTACATCGCCTATTAAACACTTCTGTTCATTTCTCAGAAGACATTCTGAAATCTTGTTTTGTTCAATTTTCGTCACACTTTGAAAATAGTGGGACTCGAAAATATAAAAAATACAGGCTGGCCAGTAACACGAGATTTCTTCCCAGGCCTTCACTTTTTCTCCTCTATTACTAAAACTATCATTTTTTGAATCCCAAATCGCAGGACGGGATTGTATCTCTGATGAAAATAATTCTATATCCATATTTATCTACCTATATGAAACACAGACTACGTGCGTGCGTTACCGTTGACTTCAGGTTAACTGAGGCAAGGGAGAGAGGGGCGCGGAATCGCGCGAGTGGCGTGTGGCGGCTTTTTGTGTCGGCGTTTAGTGGCCGGTGCGAGCCACAAGTAGCAAGCTGCGACGATTTGTAGCGTGTGGCCGCCACCGGCGCCAACCGAGTGCGGCGAGTCCATAAAATGTATGAAAATTACAGGAAATATGCCAGTGGCGGCGTTTTGTGGCTGTGGCCGGTGGCCCATGTGCGGGGACCCTTAGTATCGTTGTTGACATGCGGAAGTCATACTTAAGCGCTAACTATAAATAACATTAAAATATGCATGTGTATGTTTAAAACATTTTGACGTGACAACGTCTTATAATTCGATGGAGCCGGCTGCACGCACGAAAAAACATGACGCATGCGGAGTTACCTCCCTCTGAGGCGTTCCATTTAAGGCTTGAAGTGCAAGCGAGAACGCAGAACGAGCGACAAAGAGGCACAATCGGCCTCCGCGTTCGACATCTCTCTCTCTTTCCTACTTGAGTGAGCGATACGTCCGCGTGGACAGCTGCTATACAATAATACATGTTTTCGTCAAGTATGAAGTGCAGTGTTTTCAGTATTTTCTAATGACGTTGTCACGTTCAACTATCAACTAAATCGACTTTACTGACAACCGATTTTTTTTCTTTAAACATAATTATTTAAAAAACTGGTGTAAGTTAAAATCCGTTAAAATAACTGTCATTTTCATACAAAGGTCTATTATCCACAGACACCGATACGACCTCCCACGGATAGCTTTTATCGACAGATGACTATTACAATCCGCCGATTGGTTATTGCCACACTTGTTACAACATTTGGATTGAGCTTACTATCTTAGATTTTCATACTTATTAATTGCAAGAAGCACTCTCAAACTATGCCAAATTTATTTTGGTATCAAATTTCATATCAAAAACTCAAGTTCTTATTTTGTTTTTGAAAAAAGTATAATAGATACTTATATTATTTAATGTATTTCTAGTAGTATAATCTATAAGGAATAAGATGACACCAAAAATGCCACAAATTTCATTACTCTGTGGCCGTTATGCACATGAATCATAAATGTGAAGTAAAAATAACCTGTTTTTCTAAAAAAAATGATATTTTGGGTATCACTTGGTTATTCTTTTTTTTTTTTTTTTCTAAGCGCTGGGGAGCTGTCCCGTGCGGGGTTCAAGGATTATCCATTCTTTCAGGGACACCTTGTATAATCCTTTAATTTCCGCAAAAGCTAGCTGGCATTAAAACATGGACTAAAATTATTCTAATATTTGTTACTACGAGTATGGTGGTAATTGCTGTTTGTATGATTTAAATATAAAAATACTAGCTGACCCGGCAAACGTTGTTTGCCATGTATATTATTTGTAGGAAACATTTTTTTAGTTCACTAAAAATAACTATCTCGTATAATAAAAAAGAGGGGTTGATCGTAGATGGCTGAAAATTAAGGGTTGTATGTATTTTTGTATTCTGTATCATAAAAAAATCAACACAAAATATATATTTTTTTTATGTTGACACCTTAATAACTTAGGGGTTTGAAAGACAGTAGCCGATTCTCAGACTTACTGAATATGTATAAAAATTTTCAAAAGAATCGGTCGAGAATTTTATATATTAGATATATTTATGAAATTAGACAATTCAACTTACTGGAACCGTCAGATACAACAGTATATCAAAAATTAGAAAGTAGATAAGTCAACAAATACTAAAAATCTTTTATTATAAATACACTTGAACACATCAAATTGCTCCTAATCTATTTACATTTTATCTATAACAGTAAAAAATGCTTAAGAAAATATTTTAAAACTATCACAAGAAATGGACGGAGTATATCAGATCTCACAAATAGCTATTTAATGAGTAGTTAATGACATGACCTAAGTTGTTTTATTAAAATATTGGAAGATAAAAATATAATTAAGATTATAAGTTACAATACAAAAGTTACAATAAGCTATCAGTGTATTGTTTTTCCTAAAGTGTTTTCTCACATAATCTAAATGGTCTTGAGAGAACTCTTGGGTATAATCAAAGAGTTACACAGGAACTTAAATTGAACATTAAGCTGGTTTTATGACAATACAAATATTTACGTAAAACTTTTTGCATTACAATAACTGAAATAATCAGGAAAGCACCCTTATCCCTTTTAAGAGATCTTGTCCAGGCGACTACTATATGGTATAGTTATGTCATAATAGTATACCAAATAGTATACTCCAAATACATACTCTTAGGGTATGTATGGGGCATATGGTAGTGACTTTTGTATGTCAAAATTAATATTTTTGGCATATGGTAGCCCTACTTATCACTAAGTCTTAAGTCTTAATTGTACCCTAGTCGTCTTTACAAGATTTAAGATCTAAGGATCATGCAAGTAGCAATAATTGAATAGAATGAATACCTGTTTTAAAAAAGAAGTTTAGACCACTATTTGTTTGACCATTGTTGAGTTTAGTTGTAAATACTTAAAGAGGAAAATCTGTTTTAAAGACGACACAAAAACCACTTGTTAAAAGCCATTCGCAACTACCAAATAGTGTAAAGGTATACAATTAAATTGAGTATCAAGATATAAATTCAGTAATGATATTAAGTATATAAAATATCACAGAGTATTCATATTTTGAGCAATTACAACAATTCTATTCAATCTAAAGGGAGAAAGACTACATAGCAGCTGTAACATTGTAAATAAGAACTAGAATACTTATGAGGAGCATAGAATGGAATGAAGTAGCTTTGTCTGCAGCGTTACAAAGGTCACCGTTACAGAAACACATGTACACTTTTCTATGGTTCCACATAGTGTAAGCACATCTTTCTTCATCATCGCTTGGAGATCTCTGAAGACACATTCTTTGTGTTGCCGCACCATAATCTGGAAATATGTAATAATTTGGAGAAGTACTCAAACCATGTTTCTAGCATACAAGGTCTTAGTTTTTTTTTTTGTTTTTTTTAAATGTATCATTATTTAACTAGTAATAATTTGATGTACATACACATATTGAAAAAAAACTTTAGGTAAGTGTTATCAGAAAAATAAAACTTAGCAGATTAATTAAAATTTTGTATGAATCATCATCTATTTTATCTTCAATTCATTCAAGTTTTAAATTATTTATATAATTTCAAATCTTCCTGTCTTCTCGTACATTGCTCATATGTTCTTTGATCATTGTTAAGAACAGTTCAAATTATTCAAAGCAGAAATTTTGCCTTACTCCTAAGCCCATAGGCGCAACCAATAACAGAAATAACTTCACATTTAGCTAGGTAACTTACCATCTGTCCTAAATGCCCCTGTGGTACCCTCAATCATTTTTCCACACCATCCAGAAGGGCATGCAACAACATGTATCCCTATCTGAGTCTCTGTTTCTGTAACATTTGTTGGAAATGGGTCTCCACATGACCCAAGTTCTCCTCTTGATCTACATCTCATACACCTCTTGTTTAAACCTGAAGAGTAAGATCATATGTCAGCTACTTATTCCTGAGTTTATAACTATGTCTCGTAAAGTTTAAGAAAGATATTTCATTATCAATATGTCACTGCTTAATCTACTTTCAATAAACTTATACTTACTTTAAGTAAACTTACTTACTTATGATAATTGATAAAAGCTATAATGCAAAGTCAATTCAGATATTATACATTAATGTTGTTATAGTATTTTGATTTCTACGTTAAATAAAAATGGATGTGAGATAATACATTTCACTTTTTACCTTGAAAACACATTCGTGTCATAATAATATATCATACAACTCACCATTAACAAGTCCGATAAAGAGAAGTCCCATAAAACATATATTAAACAATATCTTTTTCATGTTGCTTCATATATAAATTATTATATAAAATACTTAAACATTTTCAATTAGAATTATGGAATATTGAATATTCAATATTGAACACGTCGGGATTTTGCTTTAATGTTATTGTACAATGTAATGTACCAACTACCAGAGACTAGAAAGTCTAACGTCAGCTCAACATCAGCTGTCACATGTAGATAATAGATATCCCACGAAGAAACACTATAAAAATGTGGAACAACCCTTCCTCTTAGTTATGGAGTGAAACCTGAAACCTGTAACACTAACTGTTTTATCCGAATGTATTTTGTAAATGCCTACGTGCATGCTATATATATTGATTATTAATCGTTAACGTTTGATAAGAAAGTCATTATGTTAACCAAGAAAGTACTAATAGACGGTAGCTATCGCACAATAATAACATATTGAAGAAGTCAATTAATAATAGTAGATATTTGTATATAACATAGAGATTTAAGAAACGTTTATAGAAAACAGTAACCAGTCGTCAATCAATCACACAAAACTTTTTAACCAAAAGTGAACGTGACACGTTCCCTAGTTTCCAATTTTTTTATAGTATGCGTGACTGCAAGATTTTTCAAAATAATTTTTAATAGTATATAATAGACATAATAAAAAAATCTTGCTGATATCACCTTACGCAAAATATTAAAGGAACATTAAATATCCCTTTAAAAAATTTAATTACCTTTATATAATATGATTCTAATAACTGAAATTAAAATCAATTATTCCAAGGCCTAGTCAAATGATCTTTTCTCAGCTACCATTAAATAAATAAAAGTAATAAATAATACACAGGACAATAATTAAATATCTCTTATTTTTGGACAAAGTACTTTTGAGACCGGTACATTTTGTGGGCCGTTATAATTAAGTGTTATTGAGTTCCAAAAAACTAAAATGGTTGAATTTGTTGGGCGCGTATTATGTGTAGAATAATCATGTAACTAAGTAAATTTTGTTTCAAATTATACAATTGTCAATTTATTAGGTACTTACATAGTCACATATAGAAAGAAATATGTTAAGTTTGTACTACTTAATTTTAATAAACTCACAATTTACTAAAGTACCATCTTTTAATATGTATTTACTAGGGACGCCTATAAATTTCTGATATCAGTTTGTCTACTGGCCAACACAGCTTTAGCTCTACTATTAAGTATTACTATCTCTGATCTCATGGCTTGGCATGGTTCTCATGGCGCATCCGAATTCGGATAACGATTTTATACCCCATATTATTTAAATTGAAGTTTTTGGTACTACCCCTATGCTCTATGTCAGTATCAGACATCAGTAGTTTTTGTTTATATTTGTGAAATTGTGACATTTACTGTGGTCTGTGATCTGACACGGCGGTGGCGCTTTCTTCTTCAAAATCAAATTTACGACGTCAACATGGCGGATAAGTGGGAAAGTAAGTTTGTTTAAATATTTTTTGCTAAATATTTATATGCTTCAGTCCACAAAAGACTTGTAATTTATTATAAACCACTTTACCCATTTTAAATCTCTGGGTGTTTTAATAATGTGTTAACGGATTTTATTAACTGACAGGGGTTTCGTATTCGTTAAACACAATATTCAAAATTTGAAAAAATTTAAATTTGCTGCAGAATTGTCACAATTAATTAAACTATTTTTAAATCATGTGAACTTGCTAACATCGACAGTTAATTTATATATGTATTGGTATGATTAATTATTAAGTCATTACATTACTAAAAGATTTTTTATTCTCATCAACAGCGAAGCAATCTGTTGAAAAACCTACGAAATTACTAAATGTGAAGGATGAGCCTATGGATATTGACTTACCCGAAGAAGATGATGTTCCGCCTGCGTTCGGCCCTGCTGCACTTGGACTGCACAGAGTGGGTACTCAATTACCGCCAAAACCAACGCCAAGTGAACCAATGCAAAAGCTTAATGCTAGAGGGATGCCTGCTCGCATACGCAAAAAAAATCGATTCATATTTGTTGATGATTTTGTAAATACTTCTCCTCCTAGACAGTCTCCTAAACGTAGCCCTAAAATACTTAAAACTCCTTCTAAAATATCCAATTTCATAAAACAAAAATCACCTTCTAAATCTCCTGTAAAACCTCAAAAGTCCATTGAAAAAAATGAAGAAAAGGTAGATATTGCATCTCCAGATCCCAAAAGTGGACAAAGAATTGGTATGAGACTAAGAAATCTTTTAAAACTACCTAAGGCACATAAATGGGTATGTTTTGAGTACTTTTATAGTAATATAGATAAAGCTTTGTTCGATGGAGAGAATGACTTTATGATTTGTCTTAAAGAGTCTTTTCCTAAATTACAATCAAGTAAATTCTCTAAACTGCAATGGGCAAAAATAAAACGAATGATGGGTAAACCTCGTAGGTGCTCACAAGCCTTTTTTGAAGAGGAAAGAAGAGAATTAGAGAGAAAAAGGAGATTAATACGATATATTCAACAAAGGAAAACATCAGACATATGTGTCAAAGATTTACCTAATGAGATTCCCATGCAGTTAGTTGTTGGAACAAAAGTAACAGCTCGATTACGTAAACCACAAGATGGACTATTTACAGGTGTTATTGAGGCTGTTGATACATCTAATAATACCTACAGAATAACATTTGAAAGGCCTAAATTAGGAACACATTCAGTCCCTGATTATGAAGTTCTATCAAATGATAATCCTGATTCCATACTTTTATCCAGTATAACACAAAAATTTAGACCTCGTCCATTACAAGATGCATTAAACTCATATCAATTATCATTAACAAAGAATAATCAAGGAGACCCAATGATAGGGTGCAATGATATTTTAAATCAAATTGATAATACAGTTGGTCCTTATCCATTTGGTTTTCTGGAATTAATTGTAAAATTAACAAAGATATTGCAAATAAAACGTAGTAAGATCAATAAATTAAAGGATTTAAATAGTGAGGCTGAAAAACGAAAATCTTTTGACCAAAAAACACCTGAGGACTTTGAAAGGAAATATGCTGCAATTGTAATTGAGCTTGAACGAATGAACATGGACTTGCAAGGATATATCAATGATATTCAAGTGTATTGCCAACAGATAGCTCCAGGTCCAAGTCTAGCTGCTATGTTAGCACCATCTCACTTAAGAGAAAAATGCCGTGAAGAAGCTGCTGAACTAGTGCAGAATCACAATAATGGTGCAGTAAAAGATAGAAATACAGTAGACCTAATTACCGACTTAACAGCCCTAATGTTACAAGTTAAAAGCCTTTCAAATTCAGATCAAAATGCTTATGAACTAAGTGTTTTGCAAGGAACAATGGAACAGATAAAATTGAAATTACCACTAAAATATCAAAAAATATTTCAAACTAGTGTTGAACCTCACATGCAAAGAATTCAAATGGGCTTAGGTCAAATATCAACAAATAGCTTGATTGTGTCATAATTTAAAATATGTATGTCTTATGAAGTATCTTGTACAAAGTTAAATTATATTTAAAATTGAAACAATATTTGTAGTTGTTAATATAATACAAAAATATGTAAAATATTTAATACATTTTAACAATATGGAATAATGATTATTGTTTAAATAAAAAATTATTTGGAATATTTTATTTTATTTAAAAAAAAAAACAAATTATATGTATTACATAATCATATCATAAATCACTTGTTCAGTAACAAAACAATAATATTGTTTCACAACAGGAATTCAGTCCATACAGGCATATTATATCATACTTTCTCTTAATTTAAATTCATGATTAAGGTGAAAATAGAAACCCGGGCAGCCAGATTTACAAAATTATGGACAGACCCATTCCAATTTAGCCCTTTTTGTTACTGACTAATATTATACATTACTGTGTGTAATGTATTATGTGTTACAAATTGACATCTAGTTATTAAATAATTCTTGAAAATGCAATTAACTACTTATAATTTTTTATTGTAACCGGACACTATCCACTACTTTTTAATTTCCATTTTGGATTTTATGTTCTGGACAGCCAAGGTCCCTCCAAGATAATCTGGAATGTTTGCACTGGGTATTCAAGTTATAAACTAATCTGATCAATTAATTCTACTGTTTATAGTTATTTAATTTCTCTAATAACTCATCTGCTTCCTCTGATGTCTTTACCCTAATAAGAATAGGTGTTGGGGGTGGTTTCGCATCAGGTGTGGGAATACAAACTAGCATTACATTATTCTTGCCCATACGTTGAGTAGGTACAGATGGAGCAAGAACTAAATTGAGCAAAATGTTTCCTAAAGATGTATTTGCTCTCACTAATAGTTGGTGCTTACTGGTATCTTCAATTTTTTTTATATACAATGTACCTACACCTTTGTCAACAAAGTTACCATTTTTTTTAACAAATATCTTACACTTTCTGTCAAAAACACTGTTTTCTTCCACCATTGGTGTGTATTCAACTTTAGGAGGTTCATCTTCATCTTCCTTAGTGTTAGTAACCTCATTACTCTCATTTCTTTGTATATTTGAATTAAAACTAAAAGGTTTACCAGTGCCAAATGAGAATTGTGAATTGCCATTAATATTAGAAACAATTGGTTTTGTTGCAAATAATGAGGTTGATTGAGGTAAATTATTAATGCCAAAGGTAAACCCGCTGCTTGTAGTTGGTGTTGAACCAGCTACTGAAGAACTTCCAAATGAAAAGCCAAGTTTTGGATTTTGAGCAGTACTTGAAGATGTTGTGGGACTCTGCACTTTTGGCACATTACCAAAAAGTGTACCCATATCTTTTGCTTGGGTATTATTAGATGCAGGTATTCCAAATACCATATTTGAGGATTTCTTCTCTTCTGGTGTTGAAATTGTAGACTCATTAGAAGTAACAGAGGTATGAGAAAGTATATTACTTGCTTGTGCACCAGTACTCAAAGATGTTGTGAAGCTCTGTGCTTTTTCCACATTACCAAAAAGTGAACCCATGTTTTTTGCCTGGGTATTATTGGTTGTAGGTGTTCCAAATACCATACTTGAGGATTTCTTCTCATCTGGTGTTGAAATTGTAGACACATGAGAAGTAACAGAAGTATGAGAAAGTATATTACTTGCTTTTGCAGCAGAACTTGAAGATGTTGCGAAGCTCTGCACTTTTGGCACATTACCAAAAAGAGAACCCATGTCTTTTGCTTGGGTATTATTTGATGCAGGTATTCCAAATATCATACTTGAGGATTTCTTCTCATCTGGTGTTGAAATTGTAGACACATGAGAAGTAACAGAAGTATGAGAAAGTATATTACTTGCTTTTGCAGCAGAACTTGAAGATGTTGCGAAGCTCTGCACTTTTGGCACATTACCAAAAAGAGAACCCATGTCTTTTGCTTGGGTATTATTTGATGCAGGTATTCCAAATATCATACTTGAGGATTTCTTCTCATCTGGTGTTGAAATTGTAGACACATGAGAAGTAACAGAAGTATGAGAAAGTATATTACTTGCTTTTGCAGCAGAACTTGAAGATGTTGCGAAGCTCTGCACTTTTGGCACATTACCAAAAAGAGAACCCATGTCTTTTGCTTGGGTATTATTTGATGCAGGTATTCCAAATACCATATTTGACGATTTCTTCTCCTCTGGTGTTAAAATTGTAGACTCATTAGTAGTAACAGAGGCATGAGAAAGTATATTACTTGCTTGTGCACCAGTACTCGGAGATGTTATGAAGCTCTGCACGTTTGCCACATTTCCAAAAAGTGAACCCATGTTTTTTGTCTGGGTATTATTGGTTGAAGGTGTTCCGAATACCATACTTGAGGATTTCTTCTCATCTGGTGTTGAAATTATAGGCACATGAGAAAGTATATTAGTTGCTTGTGCAGCAGTATTAGAAGATGTTGTGAAACTCTGCACTTTTGGCACATTACCAAAAAGTGAACCCATGTCTTTTGCCTGGGTATTATTTGATGCAGGTGTTCCGAATACCATATTTAAGGATTTCTTCTCTTCTGTTGTTGAACTCGTAGACTTATTAGAAGTAACAGCTGTATGGGAAACCACATTATTTGCATGTGCAGCAGATGGTACTTTAGGATTACTTTTCAAATTCTGTGCGAAATCACCTTGAGCTCCATCTCTGTTAAAATATTCATCTTGAATATTTTTAAGATGTTTATCATAGTCTTTGAAAATTGGAGAAAGAATACAGAGTGGTGATTCATCAATATTTTTTTTTATCCAATTAGATAAACACCTATTTAAGCTTGCCAAGCTTGCCACATACTTTAACGCCTTTCCATCAACATTTTTATCACCCGTTATAGTGATAAATTGGGACTCATCTACCGTATCTTTCTTTTCAGTATTATTAGTTTCTTCAATAGATTGACTCTTATTACTTGGGGAAGCAGATAATGTATTAGAAGATGGTGACGTCTTAATAGATTTATTAGAAAAAATATTTTCAGCTTGGCCGCTAAGTATACTATTTGTTGTTTGTGATACAGGGTCACCAACATTTCCAGAATTAGTTAAATAGTTCAAATTGTTGATTGGTGTTGAAGTAGTATGACTTTTGAATGGGCTTTCACTGTTTTTAAAACCTGTTTGATTTTCTGCAACTGTAGATTTGGTAAAACTAGAAGTTGTTTGCAGACTTGGATTTTCAAATTTTGTTGGTCCTGGTTTAGAGACATCTGATGGTGTAAATAACCCTATACTTTGATTTGTAAATGTCTTAGATGTAAAAAGAGATGATGATCCCTCTTGATTATTGACATCTGTATTAGTTATTTTTTTAGATATATCTGATGGTGTAAATAGTGCTGTACTTTGATTTGAAAATGTCTTTGATGAAAAAAGAGATGATCCTTCTTGATTACTGACAGCAGTATTAGTTGATTTACCATTAGTTAAATTTGCCAAAAAGTCAAAGGAAGTCTTTTGTGTTTTATTGAAGCCTCCAAAGCCACTGAATACACTTTTCTGACCCTGTAATATCAAATATACCATTTTACTAATGTGTAAGTTTGGTGTAACTTTTAGTAATTACTGTGGATTACAGATGTACTGTATGTTAATGAAAAAAATTAATATCTATAACTTTAAAAAATACCTCGCTAGAAGATACGTTGGATCGTCGTTTAGCGGTCCTAATAACACGTTTTTCAAGAACTTCTTTTGATGCAATTTTAAAACCTTCGCTTTCTTCCGGTTCGTCATCTTCTTGATCCCAGTTGTCGTGATTTAATTCAGTCGTAGCTTGCCGCTTCGCGGACATGATTGAGAGTTTTACAAAATAATTACAATAATAGCTTTAGTTTCAAGACCTCAGGTTTAGTCAATATTGTATGTTAACGTTGAACACTGTAATAAACAAAATATTAAGTCTATTACTACTAAAAATTACAAAACCTACTTGCCTACTATTAATAATTAAACGTACAGTAATAAGTTTAATTTTTTTATAGATCAATTTTAATGAAGTCGGTCAAACAATATCAGAAAAATGGAACCACATTTTCCATTTGGTTTTTTTTTTATAAATAGCTTCACGCAGAGCGTATTGCCACATACAAAGGTAAGGAAAACGGATTACGGAATAGTAAAAAAAAAAAATGGTGCGAGTACTTGTGCGTTTTCCAATTACAGAGCATTTTTCGACTCAGTGCCGCACAATGCCGCATAATGCTGAAGCTTAATTGGAACGTGAATTAGTTTTCAAATGCATCAGCAGAGTGCGCTAAGTCAGTGTTGTAAAAAAAATGTTGAATTTGTATGAATTAAGTTAGCAACCTCATTAGCCGCGTACTGACTGAGCGAGCAGCCTCGCGAAGCAGCCTCGGACGTTTGCTTCGCAACGTTTGCCGCGCGAGGCAGCCTCGGTCTGTAAGTTTTCTAATCCGAGGCTGCCTCGCGCGGCAAGTCCGAGCCATCGTGAGCATCGACGCTCAGTTTAACTTGAAGTCGAATAGAGACCGCGCGTGCCCGTATAGTTTGCCCGAGACCACCATGAGGCCGCACATTCGGAAAGCTGTCGCTACCACTGCCTTTTTAATAATTCTAAGGCTTGCAAAAAAAAGAAAACAGAAAACTAAACGTTTTTGGATTAAACTCTTATACAAAAATAGATTACAGGCTGGGAACAGATTATTTGAAGAGTTGTGCTTCGATGACGAAGAAAAAAATTTCACTCGAATGAGTAAAATCGAATTTGACAATGTGTATTCTCTCATAAACGCCAAAATAAGCAAGAAGGACACAAATTTTCGAGAAGCAATATCCGCTAGGGAAAGATTATTAGTGACGTTGAGATTTTTGGCCACAGGAGATTCTTATACCAGTCTACAGTATCTATTTCGTATATCAAAACAAAGGATATCGGTTATAGTTCCTGAAGTCTGTGATGCTATAATTGAGGTGTTAAAGGATTATGTTAAGGTAAAATAAAATTACATATTTTTATTATTTTTTTATTAATCTGATTAGAAAATTGGACAAATAATATAAGAAAATTAAACAAACAAATATTTAATGATGAGGAGCTGGAGAAGGAGGAGGGGGAGGCATCGAAATTGGTGAGATAGGAGGCATTGGTGAGGCAGCAGGCATCGGTGAAGTAGAAGGCATCGATGAGGCAGGAGGCATCGGTGAAGTAGGAGGCATCGGTGAAGTAGGAGGCATCGGTGAAGTAGGAGGCATCGGTGAGGTAGAAGGCATTGGTGAGGCAGCAGGCATCGAATATGTAGATGGCGTCGATGAGGAAGAGGGATGAGACATATATCTTAAATTATCGTGTTCACCATATTATGATTGAGTATAATAACTATAACCACTGTATGCTCCCATGTCTGCATCAAAGATAATTTTATTTATTGCATTTTTTACGTATGCTAATGTAATTTTATCATACTTTCTCAACTCATTTCCTATATATTGGCCATACACATTATAGGGATCATTTTTTTCTGATATATTATCGCTTGCACACTGTTGTAAGAGTGTTAATGCTTCAGATATGGCGTTATCAGTAAGACAACTAACACGCAACGAATAAGCGAGGCAAAACACTACCGTCTTGAGTGAGCGCGGCAAACGTACTGAGGCGCCTTTGAACATCAACAAAAACCGACAACGTTCGGCTCGGGCCGCGGCACGCTCGGGCGAGGCAGCGCGTGCGTTTGCCTCGGGCGAGGCACGTCTTGACCGACCGAGGATTTGCCTCGCGAGGCAGCCTCGCGAGGCTGCTCGCTCAGTCAGTACGCGGCTATTAATGTATAAATCATTTGGTAAACAATAATAATAATTGGTTGAAAACTTTTTACGCTTAATTTAATAATCAAATTATTTCATTAACATTTTTTTACTGAAATAAGAGAAAATCTTTAAAGAATATAAGGTTTTAACAAGCTAAATTAACAGTAAAATATTTAGTTTCATGTAAGAAGTTTACATCATTTACGTTTTGAGTAATATTTTTTAATGATTTCTAAAAAAATCATATACTTTTTCAAAACCATTGCAATTTTTTTTAAAGTATAATCCTGTAAAGTAAATTTGTTTACAGATCCGAATTTTAAAATAAAATTATATTCATATTTTAAATGTGGAATATAAAAAAAGTAACTATTTATACCTTCATCCTATATAATATTTTTTTTTTAGCAGTTTGAAATAACTTTAATTATTTTCAAAATCTACGACGAAACGAAAACCTTACAAATTTTTCAACAATAAATAATATTTACTAACGAAAATTTCGATAAATGCCAACTTAAAGAAAAATACTGGTCAATTTTCTGTCACTGTGTTGGTATTGTTTGCGAGAAGCTCGCGAGAGCATTCGTTTTGAGAGTGCTCAATTATGCGAAGCGTTGCTGTAGTTGGAACACTCAACGTTGAGCATTATGCCGCAAAATGCGCTCTAGTACTGTAATTGGAAAACGCACCTTATGTACGCGCGTAAGAAGTTATACTTCTTTGGCTTTCTTTATTTTTTATAAATATTAAATAATTAATAATCAATATTAAGCGTTAATAATTTAACAACAACAATATTTAATAACAATAATTAATATTAATTATTATTTGTATATTATATTATTAATTCAATTTAATAACTACGTATAGGTATGTTTCATAACCTTTTAACTAAGTATAAATAGGTCTTTGTGAAAAAGCATTGCTAAATTTCTTTGAAAAAATTATTAAAACTGCTTTATTTGTTTAAAAGGTACTACAAGTAGATTGTCTTATTCCCATCTCGCGCACGCTCGGCGCCCATACTGAATTTTGTGTCACGGTGCGCGCGCATCGTAAAATTTCACTCTCATAAATTTTTCATATCGCGCCTAAAGAAGTATAACTTCAAAAAAATTTTACATCGAATGAAAAATACATCGGATAAAGGATAGGATCAGCCGGTTATAAGACTATCTGTAATAAAAATACTACATTATGGAAAGGAACAGTAATTAATTTAAAGATGAATTTAATTTACCGAGAATGTCAGATCTCTTATAACTAATCGAAAAGTAGAAAATGGCGGATTGTTTACAAATTTCACAAAACTTTAATTTTTTTAAAAATACTTAGACGCATTTCCGGCAGCAAAAATCATTTGGAGGTATTCTAATCAAGGTGCCTCGAGACTGCATAATCTGTATCATCAGATTCGGGCGACCGATTTTAAGGCTCAACCCCTGTCAGGGTAGTTAAAGCTGTTATCAAACTCAAGGAATCAGAAATTATTAAAAAAAAGGGCGCGTGTACATATGTTCGCCCGTAAGAAGTTATACTTCTATGGCATTATTAAAAATGGTTTTTGATTGCATGCAAATAATTAATTACAATTAAATAATCAAACACTGGAAAAGGAGTAATTATAGTCAATAAAGTTCAGTTTACATTTGAAAAATTAAATAAATAAATATTTATTATTATTCTCTTACATTAAGTGTAACATAAATTCTATTATTATTCGAATGTTGTTTTTAAATTATGTTCAATGCCGTAGCATCTTACGTGGGCAACTTCATTCTGTTAATTTTGTGTCACGGTGCGCGCGCTTCCTAAAATTTCACTCTCATCAATTTTCCATAACGCGCCTAAAGAAGTATAACTTCAAAAATATTTAATATTATTGATTTCGCTAATACGGATTGATGCCTGATACGCTGTTGACTGTATAATATGCCTCTGCCGTAAATATAGAGCAGGGTTCATGCAGAATAAAACTTAAAGAAAATTTTGCTTGTGGATCATATAGAGCAGCATGTACATAAGCACTTGCTTTGCTCACAACAGTGTAGTTGATAACATAGTAGACCAGCCCCCCTCGTTTACCTCCATAACCTCCATTGCTATTGTGGTTTTCAGCAGCTAATAGCAATATTTAAATTCAATTTAACTGTAAAAAATCTCTATTTACAGAAAAAAATAAAATTATGCTTTAAAGTCAACCGCGCTTTTTAAAGGTTCCCACCAAAATCAGAACCAGAGATCGATGCAATATTAAAGATTGCGGAATTAAGATTATGTTTTTTTTTTTTTACTTTTTATTACAAACCGAACTATAAAAGACTTTATCCGGAAAACTTAACCAACACAGACTTTAAAGTGTATGTGGAATCCACAAACGACGATAGATTGGGCAACAAGAGCCCTATATATTTAAATCATATTTTCGCAATGGACATAAAAGGTGTGACGGGCATTCAGAGGGTGAATGCCAATAAAATCGCAGTATTATTCAAGCAGTATAATACGGCAAATAATTTTATTAACAATACCACTTTTCTGACAAAATATGACATGAAGGCGTTCATACCGGCAGCGCAAATTGAAAAAACAGGCATAATTAGATTTGTTCCAGCGAACATCTCTAACAAAGAACTATATACTAGACTTTCTTCAATATATGAAATAGTGGCAATAAGAAGGTTTTCAAAGAAGGTAGGACAAGAGCGCATTGCATACTGTAAGCATCACTTTCTTATCTAATGTACTGCCTAATAATGTACAATACGATCTATTCTCGTACAGAGTTTTCGAATACATTCCACCTTTACTACAGTGCTATAGGTGTTTTAAATTCAATCATTCAGCTAAGATTTGTAATGGGAAACAAAGATGTAGTATTTGCGGAGGTGAACACTTGTATAAGCAATGTGATAAACCAACTGAGATCAGCTGCATAAATTGCAGTGGGCCTCATCTTGCGATTTCTAGATTATGTCCTATCAAAATAAAGAAGATTAGTGAAAAGAAAAGCAACATATCTTATGCAAGTGTTGCCTTAACAAAACAAGTTACCACCAATGAAACAGATTTCCCTCCACTCCCACCACCAAAACCACAACTTGTAAATAGTAATGTTATTGTAAATAAGTCTGTAAATATCTCTGCAAATAAGTCAGATGTAAATAAAGGTAAAATAGTCCCTTCTAAGGACCTTAAAAATCAAATAATTTCCAACAACGATGTACTTATGGCCCTAGTGCAGACGTTGGTGGAATTAGCCAATAAAGATGACAGTACACCTACTAATATGAAATCTATAAAAGATGCATTATTAAAAAATTTAACATAATGGATTGTGTGGGGCCTAGTTCTACACAATCCAAGCTACGTATTGTTCAGTTTAATATTCAAAGTGCAAATAGTAAAAAACCTTTATTAATACAATTTTTAAAACAACAAAATATTGATATTTGCCTTCTAAATGAGACATGGTTTAAAGATAATAATTTTAAAATACCAGGATATAATATTTACAACAAAAATTCAAACAATGCACATAATGGAGTTGCAATACTAATAAAACCATATCTTAAGTATAATATATTAAATACTAGATTTTATGAAGATATACAAACAGTTGCTGTTTCTGTATCAACTGGACATAGTAGTCTAACAATTCTCTGTATATACTGTCCACCTTCAAGTGGGCGTATACGATTTAATAGACTCCGTTACATTATTAATGATCTACCAAAACCCATATTTATGAGTGGTGGCTTTAATGCTCATCATATTGCATTTGGTTGTCAGTCAACCAAAGGTAGAGGTCAGGAGTTATTTAATTTAATTGATGACTTAGATTTGTGTATTTTAAATGATGGTAGACCTACAACCTTAAATCGCCCTAGACAAAATGCTTCTGCCATTGATGTAAGCTTCATCAGTGGTAGCCTCGCACCACTATGTGAATGGTCTGTACATGATGATACAATGGGAAGCTACCATTATCCAACAATAACAGAGATTTCATTAGATATAGATAAATATCATCTCAATTCCCCTGTAGATAGGTTTATATATAAAAAAGCTGACTGGGAAACATACACAGATCTTTCAAAAACAATGTTTAATGATTTGATACTTCAATCACATGATCCTATTTCAACATATAATAATTTCTGTTCTCATTTAGATACTCTTAAAGAAATGTCAATTCCAAAGCTCACTAAAACAAACACTTTCATAAGCAGACCACCATCTCCTTGGTGGAATTGTATATGTGAACAAAGTGTTATTGCTTCATATAATGCACTAAAACTATATAGAAAAGAACCTACTATTAAAAATTATATTAATTACAAAAGAAAGGATGCCAAGAAAAAGAGAACAATTTCAGAACAGAAAAAAATTGGATGGAATAACTTATGTAACACTTTTAATAGAAATACTCACATAAGTAAAATTTGGAATTTATTAAAAATGTTTAAAGGCATAAGACCTAAGAATAAATCATATACAGATGTGTTTATATCTCCACTCTTGGATAAATTATCAGATAATAGCAACTTAATTGAAGTAGATCAACTGAACATTGTTTTTGAAATCAACAATAATAACCCAAATTCAAAATTTTTACTGGATCCATTTTCATGGTCTGAATTTTTAACAAGTTTGCACTCTAGACGAAATACAACTCCTGGCTTAGATGATTATCCTTACATTGTAATTAAAAACTTAGATGTTTCTGCCCAAAAGTTGTTTCTTAACATCCTCAATTTGCTTTGGAGTAATAAATCTATTCCACAGTCATGGAAAACACAATGTGTTGTCCCAATACTTAAGCCCGACAAATGTCCTGAGTTTGCTAGTTCTTATAGACCAATTTCCTTGTCATCCTGTCTTGGTAAAATATTCGAAAATATGGTGAAAGTCCGTCTCGATTGGTATGTTGAATCTAAGTGTTTCATTCCACATATACAATATGGCTTCCGTAGAGGGCGTAGTACTGCAGACAGTTTCACCTCTTTAATCTCTGACCTGAAAAATGCAAAACATAGAAAATTAAACACAGTTTGCGTATTCCTAGACGTTCAAAGTGCTTTTGACAGTGTTGATCCTGGTATACTAGTTCAAATCATGTCTAGGTTGGGTGTGCCCGGGCACTTATGTAAGTGGATTTTTAATTTTTTGAACAACAGAACAATCTATGCTAGGCATAACAATATTCTATATGGACCCAAATGTGCCTCGAGAGGTACAATGCAGGGTGCCACACTATCTCCATTACTGTACAATATATACACAAGTGAAATTTGTAAATATGTAAATAATAGGAATGTAAATATTTTACAATTTGCTGATGACATTGTATTATACAGTAGTAATTACAACTTGGAGATTGCAATAGATAATATGAACAAATCCTTATTTCAACTATTACAATATTATAATTATCGTTTACATTTAAAAATTAACCCATCTAAAAGTAGTGTTATGTTTTTTGGCAATGAAGCCTCAAATTCAAATATTATTTACAATAATGAAATTATAAATAGAGTCACTTCAAAGAAATTTTTAGGAATAATACTAGACCCAAAACTAACTTTTGAAGAACATATTAAATATATATCCAAAAATGCTCACAGAGGACTATATGTTATCAGATCACTTTGTGGTGTAACATGGGGTGCAGACCCTAAAATATTGTCAATATTGTATAAAAGTATTGTTAGAAGTCACTTAGATTATAGCTCACTCGCTTATATGAATAGTTCTCATGTAAATAAATTGGACATATTGCAGAATAAGGCTTTAAGAATAATATCTGGTGCTATTTGCTCAACTCCCATAAGGGCCATGGAAGTTGAGACAAAAGTGATGCCTTTGATTTTGAGGCGAATCTTACTTGCTGAAAGATACTGTCTCAAATTAATAGCATCAAACAACACTCAAGTAATAAACAAAATTGTACCTTATATAGATAGATCCCCAAGAAGACCATTAACAACAGCAAAAGGTCTAATATGTGGTAATTCTCCAACAATGTCCGATATATTTCTGGAAATAGACAATAGTTTTTCTAAAGTTAGAAAACAGTGCCCATGGCCATGTTACTCTTTCTCTTATCAGTGTATTTCACATCCAATTAATGTAGTCCAACAGACAATAAACAATAATTCGGAAATGCTTCAATTTTTGGAGGAAAATACAGTGTACTATGTTATCTACACTGATGGGAGCAAAGCAAGTGATTATGTACATGCTGCTCTATATGATCCACAAGCAAAATTTTCTTCAAGTTTTATTCTGCATGAACCCTGCTCTATATTTACGGCAGAGGCATATGCAGTATATCAGGCATTAATGCGTATTCGCGAAATCAATAATATTAAATATTTTTTAATAATTTCTGATTCCTTGAGTTTGATAACAGCTTTAACTACCCTTACAGTTAAATTCAAGTCTAATTATATCCTTTACTTCATTAAACAAATAATTCAACAATATCACAATAACAATGTTCAAATTTTCTTTCTATGGGTACCTTCCCACAAAGGTATCTCTGGCAATGAAATGGCTGATAAAACTGCATATGAAGGAGTTAATGCTGTTGACGTTAGAATTACAATGAATGTTCCTATGTCCGATTACTTGCAATGTATTGACCAGAATATTCAAAATTTGTGGTTAGAAATGTGGAAGAAAGATCAAGATACGAAAGGAAAATGGTATGGAAGCATACAAGTAGACTTACCTGCAAGACCTTGGTATCATCGTATGCAAGATGCTCCTCGAGACTTTATTACTATCATAAATAGACTGCGTTTTGGTCATAATACTGCACCGTCACACCTTGCTCGACTCGTCATTATTGCGAATAAAACATGTTCACATTGTAATTCAAGTGATGGAACTGTGGAACACATTATCTTCGATTGTCAAAAAATTTTGATCGACAGACTAGTGTTGGCCAGTGAACTTAGTGATGTTGAAAATAAGTGTGATTTATTGTCCCGCCCGCCGCCTTTAAAACAATTGTTACAAGACGAATTTACTTATAAGCACATCTACAATTACATAAAAAATACAATAAAAACAATTTAATGGAATATGCTCATAGGCGTAACATTACGTCTATGAAAATTAAGAGTTGACCTAAAGGTTGTAAATGCCAGGTCATAAAATCCCAAAAAAAAAAAAAAATATTTTTATATTTTTCGCACAAATGTTTGACTTTTGAGTTTTGAGACTTGAGTGAACATTAAAATTGCTGTGAAATTACTTACGTCTATAATTTTGTTTTTCGTTTTGTGTTTAGTTTAAAGTCTTCATAAAACTAGTGTAAAGTATTATATACCTTTATTTGAATTAACTAAACTTTAAATTCAATTTACAGCAAGTATTAGCTGAGTAAACAGCGTGTTATTTATGATTAAAGGACGCGTGAATAAGAATTTCATTTTGTTAGATTAAAAATTTATACTTAATAATTTTGTGTTATAACTATGGAAGTATCGAATGAAATAAAAGAAGATATTCGACGAACCCAAACAGAGCTAAAAAATGCCATTCAAGTACATCAGGTATTTTACAATAATATAATAAAGATACAATAAAAAAATGGTTTTAATTGTAAATAGATGTTTATTGAAGTTATATTATTTTTTCAGATCTGGGTAGCGCGTCTACAAGAAGACGAAAGTGTAAGTTCAGTTTTTTATTTGAGATTATTTTTAGTTTCACTGTCAATCCTTATTCATATCATGTTAAATGTATAAACTAACTATATATATAGAATTATTTTTAAATAAACCTTGATAAATTTTCCAGTATTTCATATATAAACATGTTTTTCTAGAATTCAGACTTAAAAAATAAAGTAAATGAAGCTGAACAGGAAATAGTAGCTATAGGACGTTCCCAAGTAAGTAAATTCAAATTATAATATATTGTAAAATATTTTAAAATAATTTATTTTTAATTCTTTTTTTTTTTGTTATAGAAATTAGTGGTGGATAGACTGCGAAGAGAATTAGAATTGTATCAACAAAGACTTAGAGCAAAAAATAAACAAGTCAGTATAGACAAAGACAATCATTATATTGCTCAACAACTACGTGATCATCAATTACAATATAGAAACAGGAATCGAACAACATCTCTCCTCAAACCTTCAGTTCTTAATGAGATTCAAATAAAAACTGAAAACACTATTGAACATCTTAATGTGTCAGATACAGAAAATGAAACAAAGCCACTTGACCATGACCATATAAACAATGATGATGTCCACTGTAAAGAGAGTTTTGTGAAAAACTTTCCACAATTGCAAAATTTAGCTCACAGTGAAAACAGCAATTTTGAAAATGCGTTGAATAAAGTGAAGGAAGTTTTTCTGTGAGTATGTTTATATTTTTGTATGTTAGTGAGTAATTTATAATTTTCTAGATCTAGATAATATTTTTGTTGTCATGCTGTTGATGATGAAGTTATGTTTTGGGCTAAGGTTACAATTAAATTTTGAGACCTTTGTATGTCAAATTCAACAGTAAGCTTTTGACATATGTAATCATAGCATGAGCTATGTTTAGACTTGAGGTTTGTTTAATACACCAGTCATTATAGACATTCGAAATCGAAAATTTGATAATAATTCCAAAAGTTTTCAAACTTCGGTCAAGTTAATGGTACATTGGGACGACAATAAATCTCATTTTGCAACCTTGTCCGCAGTCCGGAACATTGTTAAAATTGCAATTAAATTAATTTTATGTCTGTATGGTCGTGAAAAAAATTCCAAAAGTTCTGCAAACTTGGGGAAGTTTTCGATATAATATTTCATATCACGTATAAAATTTGCAACCAACCTAAGTGTACGGAAACATTTTTTGTTATTTATTTTATTTTCGATATATCTGTCAAATTTGCAGAACTTTTGGAACGTTTTCCTTCAGTTTAATAAAGAACAACATTAATTTTTAATAACAAAAATGTTCCGTACACTTAAATTGGTTGCAAATTTGACACGTGATGTAAAATAATATATTTAACACCACTCCAACTTTGCAGAACTTTTGGAATTTTGGTCTCAAGAACTAAGCAAATTATCATTTATTGCATTTTTAACAATGTTCCGGACCGCAGAGCAGGTTGCAAAATTTTATAGTTTGTTTTAATACCACTCCCAACCTTACATCAAAATTTGAAAACTTTTGGAATTATAATGAATTAATTGTCTTGACTGACTGGACTATAATTCTTCTATTGATGATCATAAGTATACATTGTTACTCATACTACAAAATTAGTTTTGATTTGGCAACTACTAATAAGATTTAGCTAAAAATTTATATCTCCAGATACCTACTAGTAAAAACAGGATTGATTCATATTCCTAAACTGTTTAAGGGGAACAAAGTTTGACGACAATGACTGGCCAGATAGAACGGATTCAGATTCTTCAGCTCTTAGTGAACCATCACTGGTCTCGTCACCACCCCCTTTACCTCAACCTGGTGAGCCAGTGTCTAAAGAAATATTCATGAGGTAAATATTTTTTCTTTAAAAAATGATTAGATTTAGATTTAGATTATTCCTATCATTTAAATAAATTCTTTGTATATAATCAGTAGCTTTAACCAAAAATAGATTTATAATATAATCAACAATTTTTGAATTTGGGAATGCCATTGACATTCCCATACATATATAAATTTCCTATATTAGATTGTTGGATTAAAAAAATAAAATCAGTAGCACTACAACCTCTTTAGGTCTAGGCCTCAGATTTCTGAATCTGTTTCATGATCATTTTTCAATCTAATAGGCAAGTAGGTGATCAACCTCCAGTGCCTGACACACGACGTCGACTATTTTGGGTCTAACACATATCGGTTTCCTCACGATGTTTTCCTTCGCCGTTCAAGCAAATGTTAAATGCGCACATAGGAAGAAAGTACATTGGTGCACAGCTGGGGTCGAACCTACGACCTCAGGTATGAGAGTCGCACGCTGAAGCCACTTGGCCAACATTAGTGGATATAAGTGGAGGCATGCTTTAGACCCAAGAAGTCGACGGTGTGTCAGGCACAGAGGGTTGATCACTTACTTTTAACTTTTTAAGGTAGTTTTTTCCGCGCCACAACCACCATTTCGACTTAGGGACCCTATATGGGACCTTCAAGAACATACCAGTTCTCAGCTTTTTTTTTTTAAAAGACTGTTCACACCAATTGACCTAGTCCCATGCTAAGCTGGTGAAGCTTGTGTTATGGGTACTAGGCAACGGATATACATACATATTATAGATAGATAGACATATAAATACATATTTAAACACCCAAGACCTTAAAGCACAACACCAAATGCTCATCACGTCAATGTTCGTCTCAGCCGGGGATCGAACCCGGGACCCATGGATTCGCAGTCAGGGGTACTAACCACTAGACCAATGAGTCGTCAAAACTTACTTGCCAGAAATCCGAGGCCCAGACCTAAAAGGCCCTAAAAAAAATTGGTATATGTACATATATTTATGGCATAAGCAATTCTTTTAATTTTATTTATTGGCCAAATTACAAGCACTTAGTGTACCTTCCGTATGTCAAATAAGTATTTTTGTTGAACAGAATTTTATCAGGTATTTTTGCAGTATTTAGTCTCGAGTCTTACCGTCGAACCCAATAATCAATCCACAATCTCAGATTGAAAGCAATCTGCGATCAGACCGTGACAGTCGATCGATCTCTTAACTGCATCCCAATAACCAAACCCAACGAAGACAATCCATTTTTGGCGACGGATAAAATGCTCTTTGTCGTTCCATTTTACCGAGTTTTTACTCATATTTGATAATCAATGTAAACCAAATAAAGTAAATAAAACCGTACAAATAACATTAAAATATACATGTGTATGTTGAAAACATAACAAACAGTTTTTTTAATTATTTAAAAAAACTTACACAAGAAGTTAAAATAATTAACTATCGAATTCGTGCTTTCGGCAACTGTCATTTTCATACAAAGGTCTATCCATAGACACAACATTTGCATTAAGTTTACTATCTCAGATGGTGCATTATAGGTTGAGATAGGTTATTGGGTTCGGGCGTAAATCAATCACAAAAGCGCCACTAAATTATTATTACTTAATAATTTTCATAACACGAAATATTTAAATTTCAAGGGCCCTTGGATTGGTGACGCCTTCACAAAAGGAGTTAATGGAGAAAAGATTAAATGAATGTCGTAAGAGATCGACGAGTGCCAATAGAAGTGATTTTGTATACGGCAGTTTTGATATGATTTCTGTAAGTATACAAGTTCTAGGGAATCGTTCAAGTATTACGACACGCATTTTTTGAAGATTATTGACACACCCCCCCCCCCCATGTAACGCGCCGTAACGTTTTTCTGTACCCAAGTATAGTAAAACGTTTCGTGACCACCTTGTGACTCTTTATACCTAAAAATGACCATTATGTGGTGTAAAGTACTGGTAAGTCGAAAATAATATTAACACTAACGCGTAATTCAATCCCCGCATCGTAACGTTTTACAAAAGGACACCCCTCCCCCCAAAATTCGTTACGTAATACTTGAACGCTCCCTTACATAGATATTTTTCAAAGTTATTGTTATCAATACACAAGAATACTTTTATCTTAATTAATTAATGGCTCTCAGATGCCTGGGTTCCACAGACGGTACATTAGTACCTGGAAGAAATATTTTTTTAATATGTTTTACGTTATGCCAATTTGAAATAATTTGTGTTTTGTTTATGACTCTTATGCTCTCTTAAGTTTCTCACATTAACTCTTGTTCAAATAAAATATAATACAATAAAAGTAAAAAAAAATGGGAAAAAAGTTTTTCTAAAAACAAAAAATACCAAGCCTTTTTTTACCAATTTACATATCGTAATTGCTACGAGTCTATCTAATTATCTACTAAACACTGTAGTAACATCGCAAATACCACTGTTATACAGGAATCGGTTGTAAATCGAATATTTATCCATTTTCAGAAGCGTAAGAAACTAAACCATTTTCCATATCTCCAAAACCACAACGACCCGCCTCAGACCCGTTCAGCGAAACTAAGGAAACAGGTAATAAATTCTGTCTAAATATTAAATTATTTATTTTTGTTCAAAGTTACTTCCGCGACCTTAATCTGTAGCTAAATGTTTTTCAGACTTAATTTTTATGGCGTTTTTTACGACATATTACGTCATTAGAAGGCATTTAAAGAGGTTTCAATTATATACGTACGCTTCGGTTACTTGTATTGGTAAAAGAAAATACGATTATTTTAATTTATAACAATTTTGTTACACGTAATATAAACTTTTGCACGGTTTTGCACGTTAACAATAAAGAAACGTGCAAACCGCATGTTCCTTTATTGTCAATGTGACAAGAATGATGACAAAATAAAATATACACTATTTTGGTAGTACAATTTGGAAACGAAAATTAATCAACAAAGCTTTTTATTGAGGACTACTAAAATGATCCTAATCCTTGGGATTGATTTGCTCCAGTTCAAACAATTTGTATGACAATACCTGGCGATTAAAAAGAGTGGCGGAAAGTTTCTTGCCAGTTCTTCTTACCCGCTCTATGCCCTTGACTTGCGAACTGGTAGTAAATGTAAATTTACGATTAATTTAACTTGACGATTCAAAAGTGTACTTGGTTACCCACTTGAATAAGGATATTTTGAGTTTGAGTTTGAGTTTGACAGCAAGTTTTCTTTACAGAATCAGAGCAAATCATCGCGGGAAGGCTCGCCATCAAGTTCCACAGATATTAAAGGTAAGTTTTACCAAAAAAAACATTCAAAAGCGTTTTTTGACATAAAAATCCATGTTCTAAATCTTAAAAACCTCAATTAGAAATTGTCATCTTTCAAAGCATTCTTCACGTACAGTTTGACGTTCGATCGAGCACAATCGATTAAGCCAATCAGAGAGGACCTCTACGTGGCTCTGATTGGTTAAGGACAAACAATCGTCTTTCGTTGAATGAATTTGACGAATCTATAATTGATGATTCATTTATTAAATTATCAGATATTTACATCATTCGAAACCTTGCCAAAAAGGGCCTCATAGCCTAGCGGTCTTATTAAGTGGCAGCTAGGTGAGGGGTACCGGGTTCGATTCCCAGTCTTTTGGAGGATTGTGCGGTACCGGGCGTGTGCTTAAACCGTACATAAAGGACACGGTCGAATTTCTAAGGCAACCACGAATTATAAAAATCTTATACATGACGCCGGCTAATGCACAAACCGTGCCAGAGCCATAAAAAAAAAACCTTACCAAAACTATTACAGAATCAATAAATTTAACAGAAAGCATATCAGTCTATATATATCTTGACGTTTTTTCACATATTCATCATTTTAACCAACTGCAAAAAACTGCTTAAAATATTACTTGAAAAGTGTAAAATAATCTCAGAAATGAAAAAGGATTTACATATACATTGGTTTTCAATTATTTATGGGTGCGTTCAGAAATTGATAATGTTTTACACTAAGGAAAATATATCAAGCTACTACATAAACAACAAATCAAGGCACATTTTAACATTGAGTATTGGATATCAGTGATAGTAGTGAACTTAATATTTATTCTGTTTTAATTTCATCAATTGCTGACGTTGTGTATAAAACAAAAGCACTAAAATGGAAATGGGATAGACATACCATAAGAGGAGCAGATAAATGGAGCAAAATCGTAACACTATGGCAACCCAAGAGGCCATAAAAGACACAGAGTTAGGGGGCCTCATAGATCTTATTAAGTGGCAGCTAGGTGAGGGGTGCCGGGTTCGATTCCCGGTTCGAGGGCAAGTTTTAATTTAATTTAAATTTGTTCTCGGCCTTTGGGAGGGTTGTGCGGTACCGGGCGAGTGCTTAAACCGTACATGAAGGACACGGTCCAATTTCTAAAAGACAAGCACGAATTATAAAAAATCCTATACTTGACGCTGGCTAATGCACAAATCGTGCCAGAAAAAAAAAGAAAAAAGAAACAGAGGTAGGCAATTTAAAAGATGGTCCGATAAAAGACCTGAACGAGATTGGTATACAATAAGGAAAAATGGAGGAAAATGGGGGGGGCCTTTTCCCGTAGGCACACAGAATCAGTTATCTTAGATTAAGAAAACAGTTATAATGTATATATTTTGTATTTCTGATATAAGGCTGTAAATAAATTATATCAATTAAGTTCAGCTGATCTGAAACACGATATTAATTAACTGTGAGTCGGTACGAAGTTCGCCGGGTCAGCTAGTAAAATAATATTTAAAAAATCATAATACTTTCAGCTTGGGGCAACAAACCACCATGGCTATCAACACTCCCCACTGGATTGTCAGTAGAACCTGTATTTTCTACGAAGAAAGTGTGTCATGGGTGTGGGCGAAATGGTAAGTTTAATAAATACCTATAAAGTTACTACTAGGGTAATACCTTATATGCCAAGTGATAGAGAGTATATTGCCAGTTCTCATCCGTTTTACGCTCTCCAAAATCTGGTTGTAATTTTTTTTTAATTTACTGATGTTCATAACCTACATGATTTTTGTATGTATGTACTTAAAGAATTCCGTTTTTAACTTATTAATACAATTTTCTATTAGAACCTTTATACACAATATATTACCAAGAATCCGTATTTTTTATAACTGACAGTCGGTATTACGTAACGATTTTGGGGAGGGTTATTGTAAAACGTTACGATGCGTTGTAGGGGCGGGAGGTTTAGTCGTTCTTTGTACTAAGCGTTACGTAACAATTAAGTATTTCCAAACCAATACGACTTTGGGTCCTTCACAAAAATAGCGTCCCAATTCTTAAAAGGCTGGCAACGTACTCCCGAGCGCTCAGGCATTGAGAGTGTCCATAGACGGCGGTATCACTTAACATCAGGTTAACCTCCTGTCAGTTAGCACCGTTCCATAATTTTTAATAATACTAACCAATAACAAAGGTATTTTAGCATTTATGCGGTACTTAATTGTGATTTTTATGTTAATGTTGTCACTATGTGGTACGTTACGTAATACTTGAACGCTCCGTTAATAAATATTAATAGTCATTAACTATACTAAAAAAACGTCGGTCAAAGTATAGTTGTACATATTACAGATGTACCATCCCTGCTGGTTTGGTGTAGCGCGTGCTCCGTGTGGCAGCACACGGGGTGCGGGGCGGGAGGGCGCTGTGCGGGGTGCCGCGCCCCTCTGCCCGAGCCCACCGCCGCCCCCTCGCCCCACGCACCCCACGGTCACAAACAGCTCTATACAGGTAATGTTCCGTTAATGCACTCAAGGTTTTCAAGGAGACCTTATGAATAGGTACATATTACTATTATTTATTTATTCTTTGGGGAGTCTCAATAAATAGCGACTTTCGGCAAAAGTAACTTCTGATTGGTATCTCATTTTTTAATTCAAATAGTTCTCGAGGTAAGGTTTTGGATAGCCGATTGTTTTATCCAAAATTATTTGGAGTTCCGAAAATAAACCTTAATATATTTTGGAACACTCACTCACTGAGCAGTATTGTCCTAGTGGCTTACGCCCGAACTCAATCCATAATCCAACATCAGAGATTGTAATCTTAATCGAAGTGTGGCAATAACCAATCGACGGATTGTTATAGCCATCTGTCGATACAAGCTATCCATGGGAGGTCGTATCGGTATCTGTGGATAGATCTTTGTATGAAAATGACAGTTGCTCGATTTCAAAAACGGTTTGTTATGTTTTAAACATAACATGTATATTTTAATGTTATTTGTACGGTTTTATTAACTTTATTTGGTTTACATTGACTATCAAATATGAGTGAAAACTCGGTAAAATGGAACGACAAAGAGCATTTTATCCGTCGCCAAAAATGGATTGTGTTCGTAGGGTTTGGTTATGATGCAGATACACAAGTCACATGTCACGGTCTGATTGTTACCAATCTGAGATCTGAGATTGTGGATTGATTATTGGGTTCGGGCGTTAAGCGTGCGACTCCCAACACTGGATGGCATGATCTGAGAGCACAAAAATTCTCCCAACACAATTTTAATAGTAAAAAATGTATAAATTAAATGTTATAGATAAGTTAGCAGAACGCAAACGCCTTCAAGAACGGAACATCGAGCTCTGCGTGGAACTGCGTAAACTGGAAGCTCGCGCTGCATCATTGAAGGAAAACCTCGACGAGCATAACGCAGAGAAGAGACAGCTTTTGGCTGATCAGATCAAGACGCAGAGGAACCTTCAGAAATTGCTGGACTTCATCAGTCAGTTCAAGGAGACGTCGGTCAGTGTCAGTGAATCGGGGAGTGAAGTCAGCAAGAGTAATGAGGAATAGGTAATTGTAATTATTCTAACGGCTCCAATAAAAATAACATTAAAGTTTTTTTAGTTTAAAACAAAAAAAAAGGGAAAAATATCACATTTACACACGTTAATTTACATTAAAAAAGTGTGTACTTATGTTCACGCGTTAGTTGTTATACTTCTTTGGCGTAACAAGATATAAATCTTTTCAAAAATTTAATTCTACAAATTTAAAATGTTGACTATATTTGTTGGTGTCGGTTTTTTGTGACGGTGTGCGCGCGCATCGTTAAAATTTAATCTCATCATTTTTCCCTTAGGGCCGATTTACATTATCTTAGTGTTTAGCAGAGTGCTTTAGGATAGTTCTTTAGTTGAAACATGTAAACGCTACTTGCTTTAGTACGGTTCTACTTGACTTTCAAGTTGAATCGAAATAGAATCGCTTTCTATTTTTGTTTCAAGTGTTACCCCTCCCGCGCCCGCGTAACCCCCGAGATCTCCCCTCGTTGTGTGTAAACACGTAATTTAGTAAAATCTTTAGAAGAGTGCACAAGTGCTGTGAAACGCGTGCGCGTTTTTTGATTTTTAAAGATGGCTAAATGGTCGGAAGATACAACTATCAAATTTGTGTCTGAATATTTTGTTCACGAATGTTTGTGGAACGTTTTAAACAATTTATACAAAAACAAACAGGCTAGGCATTCGGCATACACTGCCTTAAAATAAGCTATTTTATTTATTATTTATATTTAGTTTATTTCGAATAAAATTTCGTCTTCTATTTGTTCCATAACTACAGTTAGTATTTTGCGTAGAATAGAGCGTATTTGCCGACGTCGTTGCGCGTTCATTGTGGCGCTGTAATGATACTCTACTGGAAGAAATGTAAACGTTCACTCGCAACGCACTAAAGCACTAAAGAACTTGCCTTTCAAGTTGTACTAAAATACTCTCCTAAGCACTAAGATAATGTAAATCGGCCCTTACACGCCAAAAAGTATAAATTAAAACAAAAAAATACATATTTCTATATTGTTCAAATATTCACAATACAGTAAAAAAATCAATTACTCAAGTAAGAAAAAATTCTAAATATACAAATTAAAATTTTGACATAATGTTCAAACCATACACTTGATGATTATTTTGGTTAGTGTTATGCCAGCTGTGTGTGGGATCAAAGTTAAATTCAATGCTTTTTTTTTTATTCCTGAAGTTAGCACAGTCCACTAAACTCTTCAGTTTCATAGTATTAGTCTATATGAGTGGATGATTGACACAAAAAATTTGTTTCAGATGTTGTGGTTCAAGTGTTACGTATTATAAGATTTGTTGATTACATTTAGGTTATTAAGGTGGGAACTGACCAAAGTTACTAGGTGTAATGTAACATGTTACACGGCGAGCATTCGTGCAGTCAGTACGTCGTGTTACGGGGAAACCAGCGAGCAACGAGCCGCTCATTGCTCGCTTTGAGTGCTCCACCCGGCGGTCGGTTTTTCAGCGAATCCTTTGACTGTTACGCGGTTCAGTAATTACGCGTCGCGTTGCGAGTGATCATGATTATGATTTTCTATAAATTGTGTCTGTTTTAAGTACTTTTGGTCCAATTAAATTCAACAGTTCTTCAAAATCGAGACCTGCGTACAAAGTTTTTATACTGTCCAGTAATCATTTGGTTTTTAATATTGCAATCAATAACAAAGCACCTCATACGCCTGTGTTTTTAAATAAGTTTGATGTCCAGTAACTTTTTTTCTTCTTCTTAATTTGGATGAAACAATAATTAAATAGAATGAAAGATATCAACATTATCACTATCACATCTCGTGAACACTGGCGGCGAAAGCGGAGCACAGAGTTTTGACGAGCATGTTACGCCGATTTTAGAACACAGCGTAACATGCTCGATGCGTAACACGCCGAAGCGTACATTACACCTCGTAACTTTGGTCAGTTCCCACCTTTACGATTCGAATATCAATTCTACTTTATTTGTCAAGTTTAATTTTAGAATTTTATTTAAGTTTCAAATGTTTTAGACTTAGGGAAATTACGAACGAGCTAATACTATAGACAAACCTAGCCTTCTAAAATTCATCCATCGGAAACAAAAGGTCATAAGTCAAGCGGGTTTTTATATAAAATGGGCGCTTAAGACGTTATTTGGATATCTAATGCCTTATTCATAAATCGGATAATTGCGCCGTTTTAACTAAAGTACACTTCAGCTGTTTTTCTTCACTTTAAACAATATGAAAAAGACGAAAGCGTTCTTTAGTTAAGTGTACTTAAAGCAAATAAGGCTTAGTCGTTTTATGATACAGGAAATCACCAATATTAAAAATATGTTATGTGGGTACCCACTTCCTTATATTTTTATCTTTTTAAATCCGAATGATTAATTTGATTTATTTTTTATTTTATCTGAATAACTATAAGCTACCAATGATTGATTGTCTACCTTCAGTCTACATTTTATAAAAAATATACAAATAATCGCCTCATGCCCCCTCGGGAGCTTTAAACACTTGCTCGTGGAGGGCATGTGCTATTTTTGAAACAGAGTTCTATAGTATTGCTTTTGGTTATCAAGTAATAAATGTTACTAATACGCCTATATAAAACGTGGAAAAGAAAACTTTGTGTTTGTTGGTTGCGATATTTATTTTTCATTACGTAATAACATGGGTCTGGGCATGTAGAAAATTTGAACTCAATACTTGTTTTATTATTCGACCAAAACAATTTTTGGATTATTACCCTATTTTTTGAAATTATGGCCAGATCTTTGTCTTATTTTCGGGCACTAATTTTATTAAACGCATCCATTTTCAATCCTGTATTTAAAGCTTTGACCAAAGACTATATTCCCTCATAACCATAGATAACAACTGATATCGTACAAGTAGCGGCACGAAACTCTAGCGCTGACCGTTATTGCGCAGAAGTAAAAAATAAGGTACCTGAGAGGGACTAGCGGGCGCGCGTAACGTCGATTGGCTCTAGTCGCATTCCGTCCCCCGCGCAGCAATCCCCTCCACGTATCGGCCAGCGCTAGACTTACGTGCCGCTGCCTATACTGTCTTTAGTCCACGTTTTATAATAAGGCCATTTAAATTCATGTATCTTTCAAATTATGTTGACTAAGACAGGAATGACAGTTTTTTTAATATAAGGCGGTGTTATATTAGTTAATCAATTTGTAAAGGTCCATTATTTTTGGAAAAAATTTAAGGTTATTGAAGTACATAATCAGAAATAGGAGAAAAGTGTTCAAATAATTCTTAACTAGAAATAAGTAGTTTTATTTTATACTTTTCGTAAGTTCGTAGTACAAATTTTAATGAATTTGTAAAAATTGATCTCTGTGATATGATTAAGTTTTTTAATAAAATCGTATACGTTGGCAATTTGTTGTTTTAATATCGCAATAAGTCCATCAAAATTCATGCCAATTCCAATATTTTCTTGCCCATAGATACATCCTTTCGTAATAGTTCAATGCTTCTTTCTAGTAATAGACACTCATGGTTTGTGATATTAGTATATCTTTTCATCTCGCCAAAACCATTTTCAGTGACGTCTACTAAACCAGCAAAGAATGATGTCCCAAAATCGTTATTTTCTACTAACGCGTTGACAGTCGCTTGTCTTCCATCCAATGCCTCCAAAATGTTTCTAGTAAATACAAGCGCTCCATATGCTACTGATAATGAAGGAGACCATTTTGGTTTAGCGTTCGAGATCACACTCTCTACCTTACGAACCTTATTGACGTATTCATGTATCTTCTTATCTTCCATTGTGCATTTTGGCTGCGCTTGAGAAGTTAACGGTACTATCGTTTTGTTCGAGTGCCCACATATGACAGGTACAACGCAATCTATCGGATTTATATTATTTTCGGCGGCATATATCGTTTGTGCACGCAATGCGTCGACAGTTGTAATGCCAAACAGTTTCTTGGGATTATAATCACCGTGGCTTCTCATTATTTCAGATGCCATAGGGACAAGAGTATTAAGTGGTTCAGTGACGATCCCAAAAAATGGCAATGGACTTTGCTTGGAAACTTTTTCAGATATCATTTTTATAAAATTGGCATTTTTGTTGAACCACTCACTTTCTGTTAAGCCTGGGTTTAGAGGAACCCCACCGGCTGCAATTACGATATCTGCGTTTTTAAGTGCTTTATCCAGATTGTCTTCGCCGATGTAACTGTGCAGGGTGCATCGGGCTGGGACATGTGATAGATCTAAAGCAATCCCAGAAGTCTTGGGCAGTTCATCGTATACCACTAGTTTTCTGATGTTAGGTTGGGTTCTCAACAGAAGGCTTATAGTTTGACCCACCTCGTTGGCACCACCCACTACCGTTACATGGTAGCTTTTACTTACATTGGAAGCAAATAATTTGAAGAATTTCTTTGTAAGTATCATTCTGTTGGTTATTATTTTTAAATTTAGCGGAATTTTTGTTATTTGTTATACATCACGTCGTTGTGGCGACTTTTTAAATTATGACATTTATACCTATGAAAATTGACATTTGATGTGTAAACATAAAGTATTTATGAGATTCAATTCTTCTTTTGTATTTTGTTTATGGCCCTTACCTTGCTTTTTAATTATTATTGTTGACATATATTTGTTAAGTCGGTTTTAAATTCTGTGAAATAAGCAAAATGTTATCACGAAGCCTAGTTCCTGCTAAATCGTATTTTTCAAAATCACGCATCTTAAAAGAACACAGGCGAAACGCCCAAGTGTCCATAATTGGAGCGGCTAATGGAATTGGTTCAAATTTAGCTCTGCTTTTGAAACGTAATAACAATATTACACGATTAAATTTATATGACGATAGCGAAGAAGTATTATCGATTGGGTCAGATTTATCTGAACTACCGGGAGGGCCACGAGTGGCACCTTACAGCGGATATAGTTTCCTTCCAGCATCAATTCGGTCATCTCACTTGATCGTGATGGTATCCAGGATACCCAGGAAGCCTGGGTACACACGAGATCAAATGTTAGCAGCGAACGCGCCCGCCGTTCATAGACTGTGCAAAACCATGGCCGAAATAAATCCAGATGCGGTGTTAGCTATTTCAACTAATCCCATAAACTCTATTCTACCGTTTGCTAGTTCACTGCTGTTTAAGTACTGTGCATATGATTCTGCTAAAATATTTGGAATCACCCAAATTGATACAGCTAGAGCAAAAGCATATGCCGCGAAGGCTCTTAATGTGAACCCTCGTCACCTTTACGTGCCAGTTATCGGAGGGCATTCCGATGAAACAACTGTACCATTGTTTTCAAATATGACCCCCACTCATTACAAGCTGGATTCGACTCAGGCGGATACACTTACAAAATTGGTTAAGAAATCTGGCATGGAGGTTATAAGACACAAACAAGGTGTCGATTCATCCACTCTGGCAATGGCGTGGTCCATTAACGAATTTGTAGAAAACATGGTAGAAGCTTTGTACGGTGGCGCCACAGTGGTAAATACTTTCGCAGCAAATCCCCATTTTGGAACCAGATTCTTCTCGGGACCCACGAAAATCGGATGTTACGGAATTGTAGAAAGTTGCGGTGCGAATTTTCACATGTCCGAATACGAGAGAGTCATCTTGGGTAAAGCTATTTCCCAATTAAATAAAGAAGTTGGTCTCGGTGAAGAGTACGCTCGAATGGAAGACGGTAAAGCTTAAAATTAAATAAATTTGTGATATTTTACAGAATTTAAAAGAACCGACTTATAAATAAAAGTGCTTTTATTCGACGAGAAAACAAACAAATAGGATAATACTTTAGAACAATGTTAGTAATTGGAGCTGACGTGTGTGAATCGTAAACGACCAATATCGAACAAATAGCGCAGTGGGGGCACAAAGCGCCCATCGGAGTCTCTTCTCATTCAGAAAACGATGTAACTACCGTTCTAGTGCCTCGGTCACTACCAATTCAATATAGAGACGAGATTACACTGTTAATAAACATTTAAAATAAAACTAGGTAAAAAATGTTCTTAACACACGAAGCATATTATAAAAATGATTTCAAAACTTTATATTGCCTAAAAAGTATGCACACGCATTTAAACTTTTACGTTTATAGTTAACAAAAATTACCAATATATAACGCTTAATTAATTAATTTATTTATTTATACTTTATTACCTTATTCAAAAACATACACATAAAAAGGTTACAAAGGTTATAAGGCAACGGACGGCTTTATCGCTAACAAGCGATTTCTTCTAGGCAACCCTAATGTGGAACTATAAAAAAGAAACACCGACAGAGGGTAGAGTTAAAGAAGTGCATTAATAATTAACAAAAAAAACTCAAACTAACACGTAACTAAAATAAATTAAAGTAAAATCTAAAGAAAAAATAGCAATAATAATAAATAGAAATATATATAAACAAAAATTAAAAGCCAATCAACATTAACTGAGTCACATTAATTAACATATTTAAGCAGCTAATTACGATTATATAAATCCTGAAATAAAATAATCGTAAGGTAAGGTAACTTCTCAAACCTTAAGTTCGAACCTGTTAGAGCACCAACTGATTTTTGTTTATGAATTTGTTAATTTATTTGCTCGAGTATTTGCATAAATTCACAATAAAATATAGATCTTGGTCTTCCCCATTGGTGAACTATGTGGCTATATATAAACGCAACGTGATTAGTACACACTTAACATATAAATAGTAATATAATAGTCAGTGTAAACCACGCGTTGTCGGTTAACTTTAAGATAATCGGAGGTGGTTCGCGGACACATTACATCCAATTTAATGTGTTGAGGTCTGACCGTGCTATCTTCTCGAGACTCGTAACGGTGATTAGGGTGAAGACATTACCACATAAGGATCGCAGCGCCATTTAACTCCATACGTAAGCCATTTCATGATATGTATTTCAATTTGTTGATGACTGAACTTGGATTACATCCTTTTGATTTGATTGCTAATCCTTTTATTATAATACATTATAATAACGATAAGTCTATTTTACGCAGGGATAATTTAGAATTCTTCTAAGGAATGAATTGGTCCGTGGTTTTTGAGTTATATTATATAATATATTCTTTATAGTAAAGTGTAGAATTAGACTAATTTGAATAATTATATTGGATATGTAGAGAGTACTACTAATAGTATTGAATTTTTATGGTGAAATATTTATTGTTTGTATGACATCCGCGGGGCACGTAATTGAACCCGAGGTCTCGCGTTTGAATATATTAAATAAACTAACGATTATATTAAGGGAAGTCCAGATAAGCAGCGTTTGCAAACATAAGAGTTGTTAAGTAGGTTAAATATATATATAAACTAGCGGACCCGACAGACGTTGTCCTGCATATTTCAAGCGATTAAGATATTAAACAAAGTATGAAAGTATCGACTGCAGCGCCATCTGCTGGGCTTATTTGTGTATCTAAACCATCTAGGGCTCCACCCAAATATCCAAAAATCAATCATATCGGTCCAGCCATTTAAGAGGAGTTCAGTGACATACACACGTACAGTAGAATTATATATACAGTAAGCTATCCTATCTTTTAAGTAAGATCAAACTGCGCACAGTGTGTAAATTTGATTGAAATAGGTTAAGTAGTTTAGGAGTCCATAGCGGACAAACGTGACGCGTAATTTATATATACGAGTATGTATTAAAATAAATCGCAAAATATGTTGTTCAGCGCAAAACTCGAAGACGGCTGACCTTCAAGTTTTGTTTATTGATTCCTTGAGCTCTGAGGAAGGTTTTGATGGATAGAAAAATTTAATCAAAATTGAAAAAAATAGTTTTATTTAGTACTTAGGTTCTTATTCCGGAAAAGCGAACAGTTCTATGTTGTATGTTCTATGGGATATAACAAAATGTTCTATATGTTGGTATGTAACTACTAAAAAGTAAATAATCGCAGGCGAAACGAATTTCGAATAAAAATAATACTATTAAAGGCTTTGTATAATGATTAATCTAGATGAAGGTTACCAACGTTAACAAGAAACTTATTAATCAACGTCTTATTATAAAACTTAAAAACAGGTTTAAAGTGTCTAGACAAAAACTAGACAATAGAAAGCTTACTTCTAACTTTATTTTTAAACGACTAGTATTTTACCATTGTAAAATGGCAATAAAACAAGATCAAATCGCTCGCTTCCATTCTTGATTCTTGAGTTTCAAAAGTATGTAAGTTGAAATCGCAAGTCGTTATCTGGCCAAGTTGTTTGCTAAACCCGCCAAGAATTGCAAATAGCGATAATTCTAACTACGCTAATAAATCAGCAAGAGCCGTTCAAGTTTTTTCCTCAAGGGTGCACCTCGCATTGTTGGTGATTGATCGCTCGTTTCTCTACTTAAAGTTACGAACATGTGTTGGAAAAGTTTACACGGCATCCTTTGACACGTTCCAAATCCATATTAATTTGTTATTTTGAATTTGACGATTGCAAACAAATATGCTATAACTTCTTTAACATAATCTAAGTAAAATAGACTCATATAGACATTTGCTAAAAATGTTAAGTCTTTTGAAGAATTCTTCAACACAAGTCGTGAGTTGTGTGCTGCTATATTGCGGGCTACTCGATTGTGAGGAAGATGCAGATGTTAGCGCTGCGCCTTATTAAGTTCTCATTTTATTTTTTGTATAATGTATATCCTTCTATAACATATTTTCATAAGATTTTATTGCCCTCCTAGTAACGTGTGTAATGTTGAGAACAAGAATAAAATAAAATAAATAGAGAAAATAAAGAGTCACTACACAACAATAGTGTTAAGTGTGTTCTAATCCACAATAAACATTCTCCCCGATGGGGTTGACATATATCTGCTTTGATTGTTACCTTAGACAAATTCCGGATACCTCTTGTTTTCTTTAACCTTAAAAATCACTTGGTTCTCTGCCGGGTTCGAACCAAACCTTAGGATTGAGAATCGCCTAAGACGCTTACCTTACGATTTCAGCGTTTACATATTGCGTAATATATAGGTACTATTGTAATAATATCATCGATATAAACGATTCACAAGTACGACATAATTGTCTAACCCGAATCAGTATACACAATATATTAAACTATAAAAAACAACTTTGCAGAGTTCAAGGAGTGAATTTGGGCATCAGATGTCATTAATTCTATGTTGTAGACATTCGTATGAAAATAAATTAGGTTTCGATGACACCCCAGGGAGCTGACCGCCGGAGCCGCTGATGAACGATATATAGCGGCCGCTAATTGCCTTTAATTTATAACTGCTATTTGAAATATTGATTTAGGCTTCATGACTTTGTCTTGGAATTAGGTTAAAGCCTTTCTTGTTTAATTTATTATTTTATTGGTGAAATTGAAACCAAATTACAGACCTCTTGGACATTCTTATACTATTTTCTCAATTAAATATCTGTGGACTTTGCCCCTTCATGTGTTTATAGTTCAATGGATGGTGTAGGTACATTCACAAGAATACTTCCTGCGCTTGGCTGATAAATTATAATGATGACCAAAGGCAGACTTTCTGCGTCTGTTTCAGTAAATAGAGTTAGAGTTTCAGATAGGAGCATTGTTTGCTACACATTTATACAACATATTTCCTGCTGTTAAAATGACTTATAAATGATTAAATGAAAAGATAGTTAAGGTCACATAACATGTAATAGGCCGACACATTTCTGCGTCCATTTCAATACTCAGTATACAAATGTTATAACGAATTATCTCAAAAACTACTGGACTGATTACACAATAAATTTAACCATTATTTAATAACATATACCATGCGAGGCGACGAGAACTTGGAGAAACTGATCGTGGTTGGTAACAAAGAAGGTAAAAGATTACGTGGCCGTTCACCAACCAGATGGACCGATCAAGAGAAATACTCATCGTTCTCATAATTGTTCACTGTCATAAGAGAGGCGCTGGACAGAAACCGGTGGAAACCAATAGTCTGCTCCAGATGCTTCCTTGCTGTCCACGACGATCAGACATGAGCTGCCGATTAAAGAGATAGTAACATCTTAATATATATAAATTACGTGTCACGTTGTTTGTCCGCTATGGACTCCCAAACTACCGAACCGATATCAATCCAATTTGCACACCGTGTTTAGTTTGATCTAACTTAAAAGATAGGATAGCTTACATCTCAATTAATACCGCTAATTTATTTTATTGCAAAATCTTTGTTTATTATTTGATAGTCATAATTCTAACAGATGGCGCTGTGTTGAAAGAACCAACGTTTCACATAAGCTACAATTTAATGGCATAACCACCAAAAAGCATGGTGGTAACCATGACTGGTGTTCTCCTACCGTTTCCCTTGAATAGTTTGCTACTATGTAATATAACAAAAAACTTAGCCACAGCAACGCTTGGCCGGTCTGCTAGTAGACTATATTTCCAAAATATTTTTAATAAGTAATATTGAGCTAGTTCCCGGCTTGGAGGCTATTTATAATTTGGACGCAGATTGCAATGATTAAAAAAAAATTTCCCTGCATTATTTGCTCTATAACTTTTACATTGAAGTCTTTAATAAAAGGTAATTATCGGTAATAGCCGTATTGCTACCGTTGCGAGCGGGTACGGTATAATTCAATACCCGCTGTAATTAGCGGTGGCATGGCATCCAATTTTACAGCAAGTACTCGTTTCAAACTCTGCATATAATAATATATTTTACGCGGACGCAGTATTTTCTGTAATTCATATTTTTAAAATGCTAACAAGCACCTTATTCGCATACCTTAAAGATATGCAAGTAAGTGGTGGGCCGATGTTTATGCCTTTTTATTTGTTGTATTTGTCTCCGAATAATAGAATAATTTTATATAATAATTTTATATAAATCGAGAAGATATATCCACAATATTCGGATAGTGGCGTATTTGAGATTTTTGTGAAAAAGGATTGACATTGACATTTGACATTTCAGAAATTTATTTTGTGGAAACTAAGGAAAATATCTTTAATATACAACAAATCAAGACACATTGTAACGTCCAGTATTAAAATTCAGTGATAATAGGGAACTTAGTATTTATTCCGTATTCATTGTGTTACAAAATCACAAGCGGACCCGACAAACGTTGTCCTGTCTTAACTTTGAATATTGATTTCGAATTGGTATAATTAACAAAAAAAATATTTCAGAAACAAAGTGTATATTCGTCTAATCCGATCGAAGCATTTGTTTTAAACGATATTCATTTTTCTTACATCCTCTTCGAAGATATTTGCAGCACGCTTCTGTCAGTGTTATGTCGTAAGGTGCGTTTGAAAAGTTTGCTATAGTAACAAAAGTCAGGATTAATTAATATGGTGGTTAAGTATTATTAAATTTTCTTTCATAAGAACCTTCTCCTGACAATAACAAACACAAAAAAAAGAATTAGCGGTCAAGCCGTTCATTTTTATATAGGTATTAGATAAATTAATTTCAGCTAATCTCTAACACCTCATTTATTGACTGTTTGCGTTACGTAATTCGCTGGATAGTAATATATAGCTTTATTATATTCCAAAAAGCTTTAAACACTTAAAAAAAAAAACCTCCAGCCAGTGTTGCCTAGTTCGTTTCAATTCAAAGTTGGTCTAACCCTATCAGTAAAACGATTAGTCGTGAATAGTTTGTGGTTTGTGGTCTATAAATTTTGGATATGAAAAGCTTTGCTCTTGGTGCAATGTCAGTTGCATAATGTCTTATCACTGCGATCTATGGGATACAAAGAACGACGCGTGCGCGGCGCGTGCGACCAGTGATGGTGTGTACAGCGCGCTTGATAATGCAGAGTATAGAAATCATAGACTTCTTTTTTTCACTTTCACAAATTATGGACGTGCGTAAACACATTTATTGTACATAAAACATCTATAAAAAATATATTTTTTATTAAGCTATTGCATAGATTTTATCGCGGGCTTTGATCGCGGAGACCGAATAAAGAAATTCTGTAACGAAATAAACCTAACACACGGTGACGTAATATAGGTGCGGCCAATACGCGTTAGAGCGGGATAAATTTATAAAAATGCTATGCCATAGCTTTACCGCGACAGTCCCCGAGTGCCACACGTATTTTTTTGGGTGTTTAGTTGTAGCCTTCTCGGTCAGTTTGCAAGTATGTATTCTCTATCTTATACCCTAAATAACTTATAAAAGTTAAATTTGAAAAACTGAGTTGTCGGTATCCGTTGTGAATTACAACAATGATAGCTTTCAAAGACAAAACCAAATAAACTTTAAAATTGTTTTATTGCATGACCTTGGATACAAGCCTTTCAGTCAGAAAGTTTTTTTCTACTTTTATTTTATTTCTACTTAAAAAATACTTACATTCAAACACAAATACAATATATCCAGTTCTGGTGCAGAACTGAGAGCGAGATCATAAGCGGAATGGGTGACTAATGGCTGAGGACTGTTGGTGAGCACACATCAAGGCATGCCTCCGCGATCTTAAACACTTTTCAGTCTATAGTCTAAGTAACTCCGGAAGCCCATGACTGAATCCCTGTCTATCAGTTTTAGCTCTATAAAAATCCAAAGAAGTAAATTGTGTGTCCGCGAATAAATTATTTTCGATTCATCGTGTCACTGCACTTCGAGACCCACACCCTCTAATGTGTTTAATCCGAAATGATGCGTTACTTATGGTTTTGATCCCACTTTAACGAATCTATGGAATGAGTATGCGATAATATTTTTACTTTATTTTATTTTATTTTAAAAGGCACACTAACGAAACACATACAAACACATAACATAGAAAACAAGATACATACATGCATGTGCATCAATAACGAGTGTGCACAACATTTAAAGGAAACATTACAATGAAGAATAACTTAAACATTAAAAGTAAAAAAAAACAAACTAGATTTAAAAAAAACATGCAATTTACAATTATATATATAAAAAAAAACAATAATTTTCAACTTTGCAATTATCACTATTGGTCATGGATCAACATTGGCTGCAGCATCTTACGCCTGAACACATGGAGACTGTCACTAAATGGATCTGCTTGGCATGTACTCAGAGCGTCGTTTAATGTCGATAGAGATCTGTGTAGAGGAGCATTACAACCGACATATTACATTATAATATTTGTAATATTAAAATATTTTTCACACGCTTTGGCTATGATCACCTCAATCGTCAATCAAGTCACACACACGGTTTATTAAATTTCCATAAGGTAAATTTAATTACAGGAGGCAAAAGAACAGGCACTTTGAATAACCGCCGCCCATGAACACCTGCAAAGCCAATGCCGGCTCGCGGGTGTGTGGCCGTCCTTTCAGGGAATGTTACGCTATTTTATTGAAGGCCCCTAAGTCGTATCACTGCCGAAATACCGACTGGTGTGCGGCAGAAGTGGTGTGTGGAACGCCAGCCTTGCGATTCTGTAACTCACTTTTTGAATTCTCATTCTGATAAGGAGGGAGCTTGTAGTTTATTGTTAATCAGAATGCCAAATCGTAAAATGACTGCTTCACGACTGATTTGAGCGCGACCGCCGTTGCGAAAACCGCTGTGAGAGTTCGAAAAGTGAGTTACAGAATCGCAAGGCTGGTGTCAATGCATTAAGGTACAAAAGTCTGTTTAACTAGCCTATACAATGGAGTTGAATACAAATAAAGAATTATGTCTGCCCCACTTGAATGTTGTTTTGTAATGTCTCCTAAACGTCACGTTCTTCATGAAGCCCACAAAGGGAGACTAAAAATTTTCACACATCTGCAGACAATTTTTTTCATATAGCATAGTGGGGCAAACGATCCTATGGGACGCCCAAAAAGGGCAGTCATCGCAGTCCATGGACATGGACACCCATTTTAGTTGGTGCGTTGCCGGCCTTTGAAAGAGTAGTATACTCTTTTTTAACAGTTGGAGGTCATACCTTCCAAGGAAGACCTACACCGGGAGTCGATTCCACAGTCCGCTAGTTCGTAAAAGAAAATGAAAATACTTTAACCCACTAACTGTACATAAAATAACTGTGTCATCACCATCTTTTTACTTATAAACTTAATAATATATCGAATTAAACTTAAATCGTCTAACTAAAACCCCAATACAATGAGAACATGATCCAAAATTTACGATATTCTTTTGTCCCCTAAAGCATTATTCTGGTGTTAATATGCAATCGGGATTACACTCCATTAGTTTTGGCTTTAGTATTGAACCACAAATAAATAAAGATTACGCCAACTGCTAGATAAGTGTCGTGAGAAACTTTTTCATAGTATTAAGATTATCATAATTATGTTGTGGGATAACGCTCGAGTAGGTATAGTCCAATTATTATATTTTTATTTCATTATTTATTTGGGAAACTAAACAGATAAGTACATCTCTATACAATAAAAAAGTAAAAAAATAACACATTGGATGTATCCACAAACAGTTTCACTAATAAAAAATATGATACAGAGCAAAGCAAAACAAAACATGACAGCACAAAATTTATAAATCCGGAGATAGACGGCGTGGGTCAGGCGCTGGAGGCTGATCACCTACTTGACTATTAGATTTAAAAATGATCATGAAACAGATTTAGAAATCTGAGGCCAAGACCTAAAGAGGTTGTAGCGCCACTGATTATTATTATTATTAAACGATACAAGGCCGGCAACTTACGCGGCTGCGCTGTCTTTTTGGGAGTCCCGTTATTACTTTTTATTCAAAAGCTAATACATATTTAAATAGAAAATTTATTAATTATCTAAATAAAAGCTAATTTGTGACGCAAAACATTAAGCATTCTAGCCTGTGATCTCTTCAGGACATTAATCTTAGATCATACTTATCATTTAATTAGATCCGAGCGCCCTTGCGGCTTCAATTTTATTTTATAACGTCATACACACGTCCCCTTACAAAGAGATTTAATTCTCTCTATGTGATCTGTGTGGGTATAAGGTGCAAAATAGCGTAGTACTTGTGAAAGCTAGTGATGCGCCCCTTCGCCTTGTTTAATACTCAATGCTGGCCACTGGTTGTGACAAATTAGTAGGGCTGGTACGAGTTTTTAATCAAAATTTAATATTGAAATCTAGAACACACGTCTCTAATAAATCTCTAAAAAAACACAAACCCCTTATGTAAATAATCAGAGTAATTAATAGTGCTTTTACTCAATTCAGTTTTTTTTACATTTTCTATATCTACACATAAAAAATCTTCTGATAAGTAAATTTATTAGAATAACAATTTATTTACTAAAATTTACTTAAGGTTCGTACTTATTTAATGGATGTTATTTAAAGTAAGCGCATTTTGCATGCACTGTTTATTTTAAATCCTGCTTTTATGGCAAGAATGGTTGTTAAATGTCAATTGTCAAACTCAAACTCAAAATAACGTAATTCATATAGGTAAACAAGTTCACTTATGAATGTCAGAAAAGTAAATTAATTATAAATTTACATTTACTACCAGTTCGCAAGTCAAGGGCGTACAGCGGACAAGAAGTACTGGCAAGCAACTTTCCGCCACTCTTTTTAATCGCTAAGTGCCATTGCAGTGACAACTGTAATATGACGTGATTATGGTGCAACTTCAGAGCCTATAAATGAACGGTGTATTTTACACCAAACCTAAAAATAATGTATATGAGTATATTTTTTACTAACCTCAAAGGATCATACAGCGAAATGTTTCTTATACAAACATCGTTAGATGGTTAATCAGAACTGTGCCATCCCTGTACAATTCTAAACTGCATTTAATGTCTTGCGCCTTCCCGCCGGATATTAAGCCCCAAACTTAATCACGTCCCTCTTACAATGCAATATAGTTGAAAGATTTTTTTGTATAACTCATTACACACCGTTAAATTCCCACGAATTCGATCTTTTTTATAGTCCGTTTTTATTTTCACAATTAGTTTCGTGAAGTAATGCGTTCACGCTGCATAATTTCTACTTCGTTTAGTGAGTTCTATCATTCAATTTTTATAATTGAATAATGTGCTTTTATGACGTCATTCCATTCAAGTTACAATGGGTAATATGCGTTTTATTTATCTCTACGTGATATTGTATTGAAGCAAGAGGAAGGAAGATGATTTAAACCATTATTATTGCGTATTACAGATATTATTCAAAAACAAATTATTGTTTAAGTTGAAGTATGTTTTTTAAAGAAAAACCCTTGTTTTAAATCGTGCTACGTTAAGTCAAGTCAATTCATTATAGTTAAATGTATCATAATATAAATTTTGCGTACACATATTATTAATTATATTTGTTTCAAAAGCAAATAATTGTTTAAGTTAAATTTATTTTATTTTTATTTTTAAGAACAAACCTAAGTAGTTTTTGTCACTACAGAAATCAACACAGAAGAATCGACAGAAAGAAAATACTCAATTAAATAGATGCAGAAATCTGAGAACAAGTCTTTATTTATCTAATTCTAAACTGTTGTAGCTCAGTATGGGTTATTCATAGTAATAAAGCCTTTATTCAGTAACCGAATACTAATATTTACATTCTTTTAACATAACCAATAACATAAGTACATCAGCAGCCAGTTGGTGAGATTGTCTTCCGACATAGGCCTCCCCTAGTCTGTTTTTTGATTGCTTGTTTCTTTCACGAGCTGATCTTCTCCGACAGCCTCTTTTCCTTCTCCCATCTCTGGGATACCATTCTATTACATCTTCATTATACTGAACGTGTGTATGTCACTGCACTCCTCTTAAACGGCTGGACCGATTTGAATGAATTTTTTAGTATGCGTTTGGCGCTGCAGTCGGTAACTAGGCTATTTAGCTATCTATCTTTTTTGTGTGTTGAAGTGGAGTCGAGAATGATTTATATTATTAGATTTTTCTTTGTATGTAAGACGTGTGTACTGGACAACGTCAACATAAGATACGTTTTTATAAAAAAAAATATTAAGAAGTATTTAAACCAAAATTAACTTAAGTAATTCAGTTAGACGAAACGCCGAATAAAAATAACTTTACCGCAACCATCTGACGGTGGAAAAGAAAAAACGGGGCGTTTCAAAAAAGTAGATTTTAAACTGTGTTTAAATTTGCATCAGCGTTCGTGATGTAGATGAGTGACGTCACGTGTAGCCATTTCCCCCGCGCCTAATTGACACCCCACACACCCCAGGGGATGATTTTTCTTTTTGTATAACAATGTATGAGACATTTTTATGAACTTTTTAAAAAAGGAATTGACTCTTGCATATTCTGTGGAATCTCGCTTCGTAATAATTTTCAGGTTCATCCAAAATCACAGACTACTTATGTCAACTATTGGTTATAGATAATTTTATATATATTTGAGTTATCGACAAATTATTTCAGCTATTCAAGGATTCTTATAGGTTTTATACCTTTAGGTCTGGGTCTCAGGTTTCTGTATCTCTTTCATGACTTGTCAATACAACACTCTGTGTCTGACACACGCCGAATTTTTGGGTTCTAAAGCAAGCCGGTTTCTTGACGTTGTTTTCCGTTCGAGCGAATGTTAAACGCACACATAGATAGAAAGTCCATCGGTGCACGGGCGGGGATCAAACCTACGACCTCAGATATGAGAGTCACACGCTGAAGCCACTAGACCAACGCTCTAAGAATTCTTAAAGGAATTGTAAAGCTTATTCTACATATAATTCAATGTTTAATACTAAATACAAAGAAGTCAATCGATATACATTCACTTACTGTAACCGAACGTGTAATACAAACAGTATAAGGGTGAACCGCCTTCTTATTTGTCAACGTACCGGCTCAGTGCGGCACAATCTTAAAATCAATTTTCATTTATTCGCAGATTATCCGAATAAACCGCTGATATAGACTAAAGAAGAATATAGAGAGTTGAAATGTAAGTTTTCATGTTTGTGGTATTCTTATTATGAAGACTAAGGAAAAGTATGGTAATTTTACTGCAGCGTTAGTACACGCTATTATGGGTTTTATGTTTTAATAAAAATCTTGATTGCCTGAGATTCTGTTTCACTGTTCGCCGAGAAATATGTTTCACCAATTATTCAATTATTAGAACGTTCTCTATGACATAGACACATTTTTGTAAATATTCCAACAATCAAGTAACTTCTGTCAATAAAAAAATAATTACACCGTATATATCTAATGTATAGACATAGACATAACATTTATTACTAACAAACACACACACAGAAACACACAAAATAATAATAATCAGAAAGTAAAAATAACCTCAAATTATGGAAAAAAGAAATAAGGTACATTTTACGTGTGTAATGTGTGTTGTAGTGTGTGTGACCCTGGCTTAGCATTATGCTGTGGAGCAGACGTGTTCCACAGCTGGTCATTCTGCCAGAGACCACAACAGTAAGTTTGCGTAGCAGATGCAAATAAAAATAATAATAGTAAAAATTAACAGAATTTATCGACCCGAAAGTCTCATAAAATCCTATCTCAAATACAAATAGGACTTCCATCTGTCATTTTTAAGTAAGTCTTACGCGCGCATTCTCTAGTCGGCAACAAACCGTCTATATGTTATTACTTCTATAGCGAAGTAAGTCGAATAGTCTTGGTCGGCCAAAATCTTTACAAATGTGTGCCGTTATCGTCCGGCCCGATTGACCGTCCGTCCTGCCACACATTTCTCAGCCTGAAAAATAACGGATTTATTTAATTTTATGGCTATGCCGCGTGCTGAATGGCCGATTGGGCCGGAACGAAGGGGCCGCTTCATATGTTCCTTTTTGATACTTAGTTTGACATTTCTCTTATTAGACTTTAGTAACGATTTATTATTTAACATGTTTGTGTTTGTATACAACATCTTTCAATTTAGGAAACTTATTAATCTTACACTCAACGTATATAGTAATAATTAAAAACGGATAAATCGAAAACTAAAAATAATTTTAAATTTGGTTCCCGTACCAGTGGCAGTGTACCAGTGGCCGTGTACCAGCGGCAGTGTACCAGCGGCAGTGTACCAGCGGAAGTGTACCAGCGGCAGTGTACCAGTGGCATTGTACCAGTGGTAGTGTACCAGTGCCACAGTTACATAATCACGTGCACTTGCAGTGTTAATTATTTGCTATCACTATTATTATTTTCTTTTAGCTTGTTATATTCCTACCTAATTGCTACATATACAAAGAGTCCCCTCGGAAGTTGTGTGCTGCGATATTTCGCGCTAATCGATTATGGAGAAAATATATGGATTTAGGTAGCGTCAACTCATATTCAAACGTGAATATCCTTTCTATTATAACATACTAGCAAACTCGGCGAACTCCGTTTCGCCACCAGATGGCTTTGTTTTATGTAACATTTCGTTTGGTGATCCCGCTTTTCTGTTGAAATTTTTAAATATAAACCTCACGGAGCCCGAGACCTTTCCAACGAATGCAAAACCGTGGAAATCGGTTCGTGCGTTCTGGAGTTATAGCGTCAGGAAGGAAAACCTGACTTATTTTTATATAGTAGATTTTCATAAGACGTATCTAATTGACCTCATGTGTGATGTTTGACAGCAAAAATGTTAAATAAAATTTTGTTTAATAAAGCAAAAAAAACGGTTCTTTATAAAGTCACCATATAATATAATTTTTTTAAGTGGTATTTATTTTTAAGCTTTCCCGTAGCATCTGTTTGTAGGCTAATTATGTATAAACATAATAGTCTCTCCCTCGTGTTTACCTTTCCCATGGCAGAGTGCTACGGGGTACTGATCTCATTAATTTAATCTCCGTAGATAATATAACGATTTGTCATGTTTTGACGAACTTAAGCGTAAATATTAGCCGACAAGTAAAAAATTACACATCGATTTACAACCTTCCCCTTCGGTTTTAAAGTCGGTTAAACTGTATTCACGACGGTGTGTTAGCTTTTGTTTTCGTAAGAAAAAGGTTATTCTTAAGGTATTTAGTATCTAGAGGGTCGTTTAAGTAAGCACACAGGGGGGGGGGTGAGAGGACTTTGATTTTCATATTTAGTGATTACGTCAACACTAATTACTTTTTTACACATATTACCCACACATTGTCTATGCTTGAAAACGAAATGCATTTTCGAGGATTCCTACAAAAAATTAAAACCTTTATGTACTTTGATTGACACGAATTTTGACACGAACAAAGTGTGAATATTACGTATTTAATTTCAACAATATTTTCAATTAATTCATCTTACAGCATAATAAAGAAGAAATATAATTTTTGGTTATACAGTTTAATATATAAGAAGCATATACATTTTTCTGTGATTACGGAATGTATTTTATAATAGTTTTTTATGTAAAGCAATATTTTATTATTACGGCATCAACAAAAACTAAGGTCAGCTAAACGATTGTCGCGTTGAAACTCTCGATTATGAAATGGAAAACTAAATGTGGTTTTATTTTGTTTATATTCTTTTGTGTTCAATTTCTTGTCAAATTTCCCTTAAGAGAATTTACGTAATCAGCGTTTATTTTTTTTCATACATTGTAAGAAATCTATTTGATTAAGCAATGAGTGCTTCCGCGTATCTAAGTTACTGGATTCGATTTTGGCAAAGCAATAATCGTTTGACTTGTAGGGCAGATCACCTACTTATAAAATTAGTTTTTAATTTGAATATTATTTTGCTTTTTTGTCTATATTTGTTCTTTGCGTTACATGTTTTCCATTACTACATTTAAAAAATATATTTCATGAATAATTTAATAACTTTGTTTTAGGACTTATCTGTAAAATATTGTGTACACAATGATACATTACCTCCTCAAAGAATACCTACTTACTATAAAGCTTGTTCATTGTCCAAAACTCAATAGAATTAGTATTAAAATATCACTCGTTTTAAATCCAAGATTTGGAAAGCCTAAACACAATGTCATTGCCACAAGCGAGCAAAAAGTTTCGATTATAGGGACCTATTTTAAGTAAGTTTTTTGTTTCTAAGGCAATTTTAAATTAGATCTATCCGATTAACTAAGGTTATTTCTTAACCTTAATTTTTTATCACACTTTTTGCATTGTCACCAATTGCATTAATCACGAAAAACACTCCGCTATTTAAAGGTGAATTGCTAAATAAATTTAAATTTATTCAGAAAATTTAAACAAGCTTAAATTCCGGGTGTTTAAAACAAGTAAACAAAATTCAAATAACTAAAACTTGGCACAGACTGCTTTCCATGCCATCATTTTGGTATTATTGTACCCTCTTGATCCGCGAAAATTATGTATTCCTTGCGAACCGGAATCTTATTATGAAGTTTATCTCAGAATTTGTAGCCATAATATAAGATTAATTATGCATAAATAAAAACGAAGATACATCATGTTACTCCAAACTCCAAAGATACATACTGTCACTTAAGGACTCTGTTAGTATTTTGACTTGTTCATATTGTTTTTTATAATGCCACAGATAGCCTATTGAAAAAGAGTCCCCATAATTGTATATACTTTACGTACGATGGATCATCACCTTGTTAGGAAACAGGTAGACCCAAAATCGACAGCATCTTAGGTTCGAGGAGAATGTTTAATAGAAGTTACGCAAAAATGTCATCTTCATATATTCGGACTTACAACAAACCATGCGATTTCTTTAATGCAAAAAGTCCCCTCTCAATTTGCGTGTTCTGGTTAGCGCTGCGCCTCATTTCTAACGTTCTCATGTCATTTTCACGTGTATAATTTTATAGAACAGTGGCAAGCAGGCCCGAGGATCACCTCATCTTAAGTGGTACCACGGAAACTCTTAATGCCGGAGGGCTCGCGGTTGCGTTGCCGGCCTTTTATAATTTATTTCTTACATATTTCATGAATGTCCACGTTTTAACATGTATGATGTTTGAGAGCATGTATAAAATGAACAATAGCAAAGTGTGAAATTACGTTACACTGTTAAAATCTGAAAACGATCGGAAAGATTACATGAGATAAGAAACAAATAAATAAAAACCTTTTGGAGAAGTTCTTACGTGACCCGCTAACCAAAAAATCTATTAATAATGAAGTTAATGGTTTTCAGTGTAGTGTTCGAGGGGAATTCATATAATCGGTGGTCTGTAAAGTTCGTAACATAGAAAAAAATCTTATAGAATTTGATTTTATTATCAATATGTAATAAGTTGCGAGAGTGATACAACGATTATAGCGGTAATAAATTTTTTTACCGATCCATTCTTATATTTAACTAGGTGCCCCCGCGAACTTCGTTTTTCTTAATGCCTAGCCTACCTCTTTAGTACATACCAACGTGGAAACTTTTGCTATGCTACCCCAGACTGTTCGGTCTTCCGAAATGAATTTTTTTTGCTTGTTCAGTGAATTTTTCTCTATAAACCTCAAAGTTCAAGTCAAAAGTTTTTGATATACAAATAAAAAATAGGGGCTGATCGTAGAGAGGTGAAAATTAAGGGTTGTATGCATGTATAAAATAATAAAAATAAAATAATATATATTTTTTTTAAATAAAATTTTTTTTTGGGGTGGAATCACTTAGTGGGTTGAAAGATAGTAGCCGATTCTCAGACTTACTGAATATGCATTAAAAATGTAAAAATGTATGTGTAGGCAGCGACGGATCTCCACTTCCTGCGGTCTCTACCTCTTTCTATTCATCCACTGCACCATGCATGCCCGTCAATTGTAGGTACTTTTGACCTGTCCTTTCTTTATTACATGTAATTAATATAACGATTCACAATACACATAAAAACTTTCAATACTATTCAGTAGCGTATAATTGTATTTCTTGAGCGTATCGGAAGACTAATCGTAAGCTTAACGTGCGCGGTCGGCGACACCATCAGTTTCCATCACAATGGCCATACACAATGGGCCAAAACGTCTCACAATAGTACCCGTTTACCCCACAACACTGACTCAATGGTCAGACGTCTATCCCTTAGTTGAAAAACTCGGATAAGAGTGATTAATTGGTATAAGTTGGATTCAATGAAAGCCGATGAAAACGAGCCAATTTTTGTAGAAACTTTAATCTTTGGGACGGAGAAATATATCTAATTTATTAAGGTATTATAAAATAAGTAGGTAGCATTTATAGCAAACATGACAATATTTTACTAAATTGCCAATAATATTGACAGAATTTTTGCGCTAATGAAGAGGTAATCGCCGAACCCTTTTTTGAGGCTAAAGACAAATCGTACTATAAAAATGGTGTCGAAAATTTTTATGACCGCTATAATCGTTGTATCGCTCTCAAAGGCAACTATATTGAATAATTACATTAAATTCTATCAAAAACAAAGATTTCTTCTATAATATTGTGTTTAGCCTACACACTTTTAAGTCCACCTGTTAACAAACGCACATACCTATAAGAAATAATCCGCGATAATATAAGATATATCTCGAATTATCCACAACTATTTGAAAGGCCACACTAGAATCACATATGGGAAACGAGTTTATTTTACAAACTGTAACCCTTTCAAGACGCTAAAGTGACAAAAAGGTGACGAAAATGCGAAGATTGTAATGATTTGTTTGGTAACACGTTTCGAGTTACAAGTTACAGAGCAATAAATTAAGCGAGTATAGAAATGAATGCGTCAATGTGAACCATCGCCCCGCATGGTTTTACGCGCGTGGCTTGATAGTGATGTTCGTAACAAATATCGACGAAAAAAAATATTTAGATCGTGATTGCCAGACGCACTCATGCGTGTCTATACCAAATTATGTTACACTAAATAAAGAGAGATCAATGGTATAGTTAAAACAGTGTTATAGGTTGTTATTTCTCAGGGTTTTCTGTAAACCAGATCAGAAATTGCCCTCTTCTATATTTTTATAGCTGATAGAATAAATAAAAAAATAAAAATTTCTTGTAGTTCATTTAACAGTAAAGTGTGCTGTTGTTGTGTGTTGTGTACTGTACAAGATTACTGTTAGTAATCATTGTTCGTCGTTTATTGTAATTACTGGATGAACTTGAATAAAACTATCTCTTCATAAACCTGCCGTTGCTTAGACTATCCGATTTTTTAAGTTATACTTCTTTAGGTGCGTTATGAAAAATTTATGAGAGTGAAATTTTACGATGCGCGCGCACCGTGACACAAAATTATCAGTATGGGCGCCGAGCGTGCGCGAGCGAGATGGGAATAAGACAATCTACAAGTAAAAAGAAATATATCCGAGACGTAGTAGTACCTTTTAAACAAATAAAGGAGTTTTAATTATTTATTCAAAAAAATTTAGCAATGCTTTTCCACAAACACCTATTGTTACTTAGTTAAAAGGTTATGAAACATACCTAGTTATTAAATTGAATTAATAATATAATAAAATAATAAATAATAATAATTATTAATATTAATTAATAATTGAATAATATACTAAATATTAAATATTGTTAAATTATTACCGCTAAATATTTATTATTAATTATTTAATATTTAAAAAAAATAAAGAAAGCCAAAGAAGTATAACTTCTTACGCGCGTACATATTAAGTACACGCACCATTTTTTTTACTAAGCTAACACTGTTTTGTTGCGAAAAAATATCTTTAGATTTATCGACAAACCCTTTTTAATAAGCCATCGCTATAGCAGGGGTTCGTTGAATGGATCGCAAATTGATACAGAAGTCAGAGCGTAAGGCGTTTACTTCGATTTATTTAGATTTTTGACTATTCAATATTCATCTCATACACATGTTTTACAGCTTCCTTTATTACTAGAAACATGATTTACAATCAAAGGTATACAATGCTAATCAACCTTATGGAAAAAAGTTATAAATAAACAGGAAATCAAAATAGTATTTACCGTAAAAATTTGTAAATTATTTGTGGGTCAGTAAAAGCTAGGTTTTGGACTCTTTAGTGTTTTGTTCACAAAAAATATTGCTCTATGGTGTTCAGTGTTTTATAATCTGTGTTAAATGGCGGCAATCTATAGTTTTAGCAATTTGTATAATATATTATGGTTATAGACGTATAATACTGTATTATAGGTATTTTATATGAATTATTAAAAGAAATGTACTTTGTATATCAACATGAAATTGACTAATTTTACTTTCATATTGAACCTTCATTGTAAACACAATCAAATCTTAGTCAAATATCTCTTAGACTAATTTTGTTTTAATCTTTGCGAGATTTTACAAGTCATACATGTTTAAAAATTATGATAATTTTTACATTCTAATCACGTTCTACTTGAGTCAAATTTAAGTACAACAGTTATAAATCACTTTTAATGGCGTTCTTTGAGCAGGGGTTTAATTGATTTAATATAGAGATGGATGAAAAGACGGCTAACAAGTTGCACAAAGGGTAATCCATTTTATATTCATGTTATAATTTATTACTTTCTTGATTGTGGCATTGGCACTGAGTATTACCATTTAAATATTTGACAAGTGACAAGACCACTTTAAAAAAGGTGTTTCTCCCTCTAATTTGTATGTTATAGGTCTACCAGGATCTGATGGCAAAAAGGGAAAAAAGAAATTGACGCTAGCAATACTGGGGAAATTGGAGTAAAACGTTTTGATACTTTTTTTTCCTTATAGCGGCTGATTCTGTGTGTGATACATGCAAATATAAAAATTTATCCAATGTGAGGTTTGAAATTTAGATGAAAACTCCAATTACTCTGTTCATGAGTTTATTAATTAATTAAGAACTTGAAAATGGTGCACATCCATAAAAAAGTCTTCAACGAAGTATTTATAATAAACCTTTCCTCCTGCATCTCAATTAACCGATCTTGTTCTATGAACTGATTTTCAATTTTTATTACATGTTCACTAAATTTTTGCCATTCATCGATCCCTATTTGAGAGAAATAAACAGTGTACAACTCATTTATCTTCTTTCTGATCAATTCTAAATCAAAACTATCCAAGTTTATTTGTAGTATAAGAAACCCCTGAAATAAACCAAAGTTTAGTATAAGTACATAATATAATACACACGAAAAATCCCATAAACCAAACTATCAAAACGTGTCATTCCTACTAACCAGTCAACGCTTGCACATGGCTCAATATCGATGATTGTGTATGTTCTGAATCTTGTTGACCAAGTATTCTTTGATAAACATTGAAAACAATATGTCTTGCTTGCGATCGAAGAGTTTTCTTCGACATTTTCGTCACTTTTTAAAGGAAATTTGAAGCCAAACCAAAAACAATTCCTCAAAATTTCAGTTGACAGATGAAATTTTTCTTTTATTGCCATATGTAAATCGCTAATTTTTAAATTTTTTTTTTGCCATCAGATTCTGGTAGACCTATAGTTAGATTGATTCTACGAAAGACTATAGCCTGCGCCATAGGCGAAAAAAACAATTAGTTAGATTGAAGTAAGAAGTATTTGAATTCACAGAACCTAACCTAAACCTAATAATTTATTTTATGTACAGTATAATAGACAAGATCTTCTTCTTATAGTGCCATCTCCTTATGAAGGTTGGCGATCATCATGGCTACTCTAATTTTGGATGCCGCACATTTGTACAATTACTTGGTGCTTTGACCAACCCATTGCTTAAGATACTTCAACCAAGACGTGCGTCTGCGGCCAGGAGTCCTTCTACTTGCCTCTTAGCCTGGTGTAATTAGTTGAAGTAGCTGGTATTTTTTAGTGAAGATACTACATAATTTAAAGTAAAGTGTCATCGGTCTGTATTCTTATTTTTGATGTGTAGTTAAAATTGTTAATTAAAATCGAATTAAAAAAAATAATATAACATATAATTGAGGTATACAAATAATCTTGCATCCGTTTAATTTATTGTTTCTATATTCGACTTTTTAAATACAAGATTCATAATAGAAATGTAAAGGTCAATGAACTTTGAAGAATACAGTGCAGTTTAGCATAAGGGTCCCGTCGGTAACGGCTTGGTGTCAACCTGTTTTATTGATAGTGGCTGATAATCTTTGCTTTCTAGAATTAAATTAACTTACGGAATGAATTGAACATTATTTTTGTAAGTGACTTAACGAATAAACTTTTTATACATAAAACGCGTTAATTTGTTATATTTTAAAATTATTAATATTTTTCGCTTGACATAAGCCATTATTCAGATGTCTCATCTAAAATTTTCATAATTAAACGTCTGAAACGGCTCATTGTTTAAGATAATGGGAGTATTATTTTAGATTTATTAGTAATACTATAAATAATATAAAATGCAAAAACGTGCTTATAGCTAAATGCAGAAATACTAGTTTATTCATAAACGTACTAAAAATCTGAAATTCTTATTGAATGGGTTTTCCTTAATATTCTATTTCTTATATTCTTTACATAAACATTATTATCCCATCACAGTTTAATCAGTCCAGATAAACAATTTCTTATAAATAAGCGTCAATACTTTGAGACTTATCAATATTTCTAGACTTCAAGCAATTAAAGATAACAAGCAATTTCGTCATTAACGCGTTAAGTACCAATTTCATTTCAATATACAACGCTTAATGCGGGATTTTATCAATTTAACGAGTAGTTTATCTTATTTTATAGCATTTAGACGCAAATATATCCGTAATTAGTTAAAAATCCACCATGTTATCTATTCGCATTACAAGGTACCGTACAAAGCTCTTTAAATTACATTAAACGTCACCCACACATCGTTAAATAGTTAAAAGCTATCGTCCGATTGTAATTAAATTCAGAATCGTTTTTATTTAGGCCTAAATGCAATACCGCACAATCTGCCCACTTACGTCGCTAAGCGTTGTTTCAGACGCAAAAGGTTACAAGTGCGTAGCGAGCTTCGCGTGAAAAGCTCCGCAATAGTGGAGCTTACGTTCAGGAAAAGGAAAGGCACAGTGCCACAGGGGCGCTATAGCTGGCTCATTCATTCGCTTCCTAGCGGTGGTGGCGTGTGCACGTTTCGTGATACGCGATATTGTTCATAGACGATCGCGAAAAAACTTTTAGTGCAGTGTCGAATGTTCTTTGTACGCACTTGAATATGAACAAGATTCTCTTGTGCTGTGAAATTAACTAAGTGAAAGACTGATCGACGGCTGGAGTATTCTGAAGAGGCTAATTAAGAGCTAGGCTAATTGGCGGGGCCGGCGTTTCATGAAGGTGAGCCGACTTTTATTTCCGTTCAGCAATCCCTCTAATTGCGTCAATTAGTGTAATGCGGCGACAGCTTTGAAGAGGCCGCTTAATGATCTCCATGCTTGCTGTGTAGCCTTTGAAAAACTAATGAAAATAGTCTATAACGAATTGTGTCTGCCAGCGGAATAATTAATACACAGTAACCGTCTAACCCTACCATTTCATTTTCATACCACCAGTTGTTTTTGTAAAATAATTGAAGGTGAACTCAAAATAATTGAAAAATAGTTTTAAATTCGATATAGAGTTTTTTGAACATATTTGAAAATACATTTGTAATAATACAGTAAAGCAAAAAATAGCACTCGATTATTTAATTTAAAATATAAATTTAATTTAAGATTAAAGTCTAATCAAAATTAATTATATACACAATGTGCAAGTTTTTGTCACAAAGCAAATAATTTATAATAACTGTAGAATAACGTACCTAACTAATTAGAATACTTCAACAATTAAAAATATAATTGGAAACCATACATAATATTACTTTAAGTAAATAATAAATCAAACGTAAAACATACACAAAGTACAGATTATAAGATTTATAAACGACGAAGATTTTATAAATTATATTCATAATGCGAGTAATAATTAATATGCTAATAAAAATAATTGAAAGCTATGAAAATATTATTGAAATTGCCAATTAAGCGTAGTAGCAATTCTTTATACACTAATGAGCTCCCACAGATAATGTTTCCTGTTAATTTGTGTGTTCGTATCCATTTTATATCAGTCGAAGTATTTTAATTATCATTAGACGAACTAATGAGGTGATTTGCTTTTGTACAATTCACGTCTTGTATGATTAATATTTCTCATTTGTTCTACCAATGACGCTCATTAAACGGCTGATCATGTCAAATTATATTAACCTTATCTTTGATCTAAGATTAATATTTATACAAATATAGCTAGTGGGTCATTCTTTGATGGTGGTATGCTTAATAAAGGATATTATTGAAATTAATAAGGCGCGATGTTTGTAGATGCCAACTTTTGTAACTCCGCTAACATTCGTCGAAAAAACGGAACATTTATAAGTTTTATTTTGTACGATATCGGTTCAGTTTATTTCATCGTACGATAATGATTTAAATCAAATTATTCAGTTGAATTAGGTTTAAATTTATTGTAGCCTGAGATTAATCTGTAAATATAATAATAACTAAACCTCGTTTATATCGAATCTTCGCAAATGTTCACAATAACATGTTTAGGTTTGTTATATATACATTTGTTTTTTCTTGTTACTCGATACCCTAACTTCCTTCAGTACCATTGATCGGAATCCATTTACGGGTTTTTACAAAATTATCTATCCATAATTCTTTCTCCATTTCGCTTCTGTACCTTACACCAAAATTATATGTTAAATGGTGAAAGACATGTTTAATTAGAATTCCTTATCAGGATAAATACAACAAAGCTACTAGACGTAGCCAAAGCGAGTCATTTTTTTTAAGTTGAGTAACGTAACAAATTAACCGGCGAGAATCGACCGATAACATTTAATTTATTATTTTTTCAAACCTCGGGTTCCTATGTTGTCCATCCAGTACAAATGGCCCCATAGAGTCCGTACCAACGGTCCGTACTTCCCGTAAATAACACACACGCAACTTTAACTCTTCAATTAACTTCAATTGTTCACTATTGTATAACAAAAGAAAATCGTCGAAGTACTCCCAAAAGTACTGCTTCATATTTGTTTATAACAAAGCGTAAAAACGCGACCAACCTTCTGAATTTTCAACAATTTCATTAGTAATTTAAAAACCGAACGAATAGTTTTATATTCTTAAAAAATGTTACTCGCCGAGCTCGTAGCGTTGTACCGAAAGCCAATTAGAATGGCGTATCCTGCTTGTTCATTCTCTAATTAGCAAGTGCCTCATTAGAGGTACATCATAGGCCAAAGAGAGTGCCATGCCTCATTCGTTTTAATTATAAACATTGCCTGGCTCTTATAATTACTAGCGACAATTAAACGACGGTGTTCTATTTCTTATCTCGCTGAATAATGGCCATTTATTTTGAGTTTACTCATTATATTTGTGAACTTACAATTAATTTAACAGCTTGTTTTGTAAATCAATTCATTTAAATATAAATTATATGTAAAAGTTGATATTGAATATGTTAGTCTCTAAATAAGTCCAAAAATCTCTTTTAACCTAAAATAAAGAAATTCGGCTTCAGGGCTATTTTACATTTCCTGCCAGTTCTCAAATCAAGCACGTAGAACGGAAGAGGAAACCTGGTAATAAACTCTCCGCTACTCTTTTTTAATCGCCAAGTTTGTAAAGAGCTACAACCATTACACCCTGTTCCACATGACATCTTAAGTAATTAATAATAGTAAAATAAATTAAAAACAAAGATTTGTCCTCTATCAGCAGAAGGCATTACTATTATACCATAGATAAAATATGTAATCCTTATTGATATGATCTTCCTTATTGATAATTTGTGGTAAATAATAAATCAAAATTTAAATGTTCGAATTTTTCTCCTAGCGTTTGTTAAAAACAGTTTTGTGAAATAAAACGATATGACAATTGTATAACTATTAAGCAAATTAACAAATATAAATGAGACATGAATTAATATTTTAGATATAAATTAAACATACATTCGATATGATTGTTCATCTCCAGTGTCATCTACATGTTCATCTACACTGACCAATCATAATCAAAAGGAACGCTGTTTCGTCTTTTGTTTTTGTCTAAACATGTTTTCTAAAAACAGGTTTGTTAACACTGTTATTAAATAGATAAATTAATTAGGCATACATTGCTACTGTATAAAATTTGTTGCATACAAATTAATATCAGCCAATTAATATACCCGTTTTAATTAACGACGCTGTTAGTATAAATTAATCATTGGTCCGCTCATGATGACCGCGTTTCTAATATTAATTACATAGGATTATTATGTGTCAATACATAATCACGTATTTTATATAGTTAGAGCAGTGTTGGCCAAGTTTCAGTGTGGGACTCTCATACCTGAGGTCGTAGATTCGATCGCATTTAACATTTGCTCGAACGGTGAAAGAAAACATCATGAGGAAACCGACATGTCTTAGACCCAAAAAGTCGACGGCGTGTGTCAGGCACTGGAGGCTGATCACCTACTTGCCTATTAGATTTAAAAATGATCATGAAACAGATTCCGAAATCTGAGGCCTAGAGAGGTTGTAGCGCCACTGATTTATTTTTTTATTGCATATAGTTTAGTTTATTTATTTTTAAATTGCTTTTGGTAGCTAACCCGTCCTGTAAGCTACAGGAATAAAAGTCCTCCGTAACACTTAACTTTATAAAATCTTTAATTATGAAGGTTATTGGAAACAGAACGTGCGTTTCAAAACCATAGTTGTACGTTTGATTTCCGGCATGCACTTTTTTTTTCGTGAGACCCAAAAACTTACGTGTTTCAGGCACATAATGTTGTCAATTGTCAAAAATATTGAGCCGCCCGTAAAGAGTTAAAATTTTATATCCACTCAAGCGGATATAAGTCGATGAATATTGTGTTATGGTTTTAGTTTCAAGTAATCTCAATCAGTTTGATTAAAAATTTTACTTAACACTTGGAGTTCCGACCTCGCCCAGCTTAGGTTACATTAACTTAATCACGCGACCGTCATTTTAAACCCATTATTACTAAAATTGAGCTTCATTTATTTATTCTCATTAATTTTTTTTATAGATTCATTTCAATCAAATTAAGAATTTCATTTCGTAAATTACAGTTTTGTAATTTTCTTTCACGGTTGGTTTTACAGAGTATATTGAAAAATTAATTGTTCCATTTTTAAATATTAAATAAGTATTATATAAATTTTATTTACGACTAAAATTAAATCTAGAACTTTTCATTGTTCTAATTTTAAATTTTAAAAATGGAATCGGCATCTGATGGATTCCTTATGTCTACTGTGCCCTGTGGTACAAGATATTGTCGGACTATTACTAAATATACATTAATTATACTTGTTTTATTACACCTACCTAATTTATATGCTAAGTATTCACCGTCTCATTAAAAGCACAACAAGAATTGTAAATAATTTTCCTTCATTTTAAAAGTGACGGGAGCATATGAAAACTTAATAGTAACTTTCATTTTAAATTGTTATAAGTTTTCTATGTACTTAACTAGTAATTAACATAATAAGGCATTTTAATAAGGGAAATTGACATACGGCTAGTGGCGACGCGGTAGGGTTGTCATTAGCGATTCCCTGACGCGGGGTCACCGGGCCCACTAATTGGTCCGCTCCATGGTTTTCTCTTTCCTGTATTGCAAACAAATTAGCACAGGCAACACTTGGCGGACAAGGGTTCTCACATTGAGTATATTAAGTTAAAATAAATCCTCTCAATTTGTCTAGAACAAAGAACGATTTAAATTTGATAGCAATTGCGCGTAAATAATGAAAATTACAATATATACAGCATTTAATACGTTTAACTTGGAAGTAACTGTTATATAAATGATACATTAAACGACAGCAAGTTGCGTACCAGAGCCACGTGTTGCGTCACGATCGCTACCACCTCCTTTAATTGAATAATGGGTAAACTCAAGAGTAAGAGACGTGTTGGTAGAAGAAAAACGCCATTCGCATCGTTAGGGAGTGGACGGGAATTGCGACTGCGTTGCAGCACCTGGCGCTGGAGAAGACACGCTTCACGTCACTGACGGCCAATGTCCAGTAATGGATTATTTCTTCCTCTTCTGGTGAAGAGGAAGAAATAATTAATATATTATGTAGTTTCAAGACTATTTATCATCTGTCATTTTATAGTGGCATGTAGTAACCTGTCTATGGTAGCTAGAACAAACGTCATTATATAAACTTTACCTTACTCTGTGTAAGTTTAAAATGATTCCCGTATACAACTTATTGATTGAAAGCGTATATGCGCCGTTAGGTTTAATGAATATCAAGCGCTGCGTAATTTGTGTTACTCATGATAATTATCTACATATCAAGCTAAAAATAACACTCAATTGACATGTTAATTACTTCCTTCCTTATCATTTCGGGAATAAAAAGTATTTATCGCCAGCCCTGAAGGTCACTGGTAATTAGGTTGTAGTCGGTGCTTGTTTTTCAGCGGCGGTTGCGCTTCCTCTTGTTACTTATTTAATTACAGGGCTGTCTTCTACTTGCATTAAGCTTTCGTTGAACAGGCTGAAACAATATCAGCGAATATTCTAGAGCTTTCTATGTCATTACGTTTTTAAATTATGACGTAAAATATCTAAGATCCAAAACGCAGTTAATCGGTTGTCTTATCTGTGCTTGCAATAAATAAATATTTATCTAAGAATTTAAAAATCAGGTAACATAGATATTTAAATTAATTCAGTAGTGTTGGCCTAGTGCCTTCAGCGTGCGACTCTCATCCCTGAGGTCGTAGGTTCGATCCCCAGCTGTGCACCAATGGACTTTCTTTCTATGTACACATTCAATAATGGCTCGAAAGGTAAAGAAAATCGGCTTACCTTGGACCCAAAAAGTCGACGGCGTGTGTCAGGCACAGGAGGCTGTTCACCACTTGCCTATAAGATAAACAAATAGTCATAATACAGATACAAATATCTGAGCCCCAGACCAAAAAGGTTTGTAGCGCAACGTTAACACGCATTACTTTGGTTAATATTTTTGATGATTCAATTCTTCTAGTAGGTACCTATCATAAATATAAACCACTATAAACATTTTTATTATTTTATAACATAAACACATCTTATCTACATTTTCTAAAAATACCCATAGATTATGTTCGTCTAAGTAGAAGTCAATTGTCAAACATATTAGCTAACTTATCTTTACGGCATAGTTTACATAATTGGAAAGTCTTGGTACATTGGTTTGTGGCCAGATAACCTCTTGGCGTGACTATGACGTACTGTTTGTATACAAAAACATTACGTCTAATGGATATAATAATCATTTATTTCCAAAAACAGTTTACATAACAATAACATATCCCAGACTATATGTACTGTGTAGCAATATCGGGAAGCCTTACAAGCCTTACTTTTAATTTATTTATAAAAAGTTTAATAGAACCAAATTAAATTAATATAATGGCTTATTAATAACTTACAATATTTTATTTTTATGTTAACTATAATTATTATTTATTAAATCCATCTTCAAACGAATTTCTAATAGAGGCTTGAATTTATAATCGCTATTATGGGTTTTTAATTATAATTAATTTTATAGTTATAATTTAGTTTATATTATAATATATGTATATGTTATATGTGTATGTATTCAACCATACAGTGTGTTCGAATCTTGGCGTTTCACCAATGAAATCCTTGTGAACAGTATCTACGGTGAAGCCAAACTCAAACTGCTGATCACCACCGATCGATTTCTAAATAACGCTGGTTTTCTTTTATTTATTAAAGTACACAACATCATCAATTATCCATTTTCTACAATATATGCTACAAGCTATTTATTCTAAAATACATGACAACTATGGTACATAGATTCCATAAATAAAATAGAATACAAGTTTTAAAGACTTTGCTCTTTATTATTTGCTGATATTGGAAAACGAAGAATAGGCCGACAACGCAAAAGATGAGAGGACGAACTAAAACTAGCAGTAAGCTACAACTAGAGAAGAGTCGCAAAGGATAAAGAACAGTAAAAAGGGTTAGAGGAGGCCTTTGCCATAAGGCACTATGGACTCCGAGATATACTCGAGTGGAAATATATTAAAGACCACAGATCACAGAGCTTAGGAATATAAAGGCTTTATTATTATTATTTATCCTAATTGCAGTTAAAAGTTTATGAATATAACTTGCTAATTAGTGTATACTAATTGTGTACTACCTAATTATGTATCCGACGGAACGCAAAGATAATGAAAATTAATTAAATATCCCTTTCTTATATATAGCTGTTCATTCTTAGACCTTTAGAAGAACTACTCCATAATTAAGTATTTCTTTTATGAATTACGGAGAAATATCGTGAAAAACTTTAGTCTTTCAGTCATCTGTCGACATACACAAATACTGTGTAGAAATTTTTAACACCCGAGTATTTGTATACGGCAAGTAGTACCTATACTTACTTTGAATCGAAAATGTAGTCCGGATTCCGACCAGTGATTTCCGTTTATAGAAAAAAGTCATATACTTTCTGCTACGTACTGCATTTCCATATTTAAATTATTCTAATAATCTTAATTGATCGTAACAATATATTATGAAAAAAGTTATAAAAAATTTAAATAATACGACTAATTGGCGGCACCGTGTTAGCTCGGATGCAAATACTCTGTTATTAGGCAGGTTAATTAAAGAGTTATCGTCCGTAATTAACCGGTTTCGGTACAGTACGTGTGCCCATAGCTCACAAACACCAATTAAGAAATTCCTCTTCATTAACTCAATTAGACTTATTTACGTCAAAGGTCGTGTGGTATTTACGGAATTAAAATGCAAATATTATATTTTTAAGCGACGACATTTTAAACTGCTTTTGCAAATTTATTATATAATGTTTTTTTGTAAAGGAAAATTCAAACGCTAACTAAATAAATAAAACTGACACTTATCGTATTGTGGAGTGGATTTGTAATTTAAATTATGATTCTTATAAACATAGATTGCACACTTTGAATTATTATTGTTTTTTGATAGTTTTTGTAAAACAACATTTTGTGAGGAATCTGAGCAAATTAAACTAGTTATTGACTGCGTGATGCGTCATAGGTTGCATTATGCTTCTAATTTTGGTTCCCATATAGTTCTGTTCCCTGTTCATCCCTTATTTTGTTTTAGGCGTAGAATTGTAAATCAGCCTATTGAAACCCTTACACTCACTCATTCTGCTTGCGCTGCGATCCAAAAATTTTTTTTTCTATAACTTAACAAAAACTAGATACACAGGCAGGAAACTCATCTGATGCCCATGGGCTCGCGAGTGTATTGCTGGTCTTTTAAGAATTGGTAGGCTCTTCTGGGCTCTTGAAGGGCTGTAACTCGAATTGGCTGCCGAAACGAGACATTTCCAGCACTCCCTGTGCCACTCCCGTCAATGGCTATTTAAATGAGACTTAAGTATGAAAAGAATTATTTATTTATATATTTCGTAACAAATAACAATTATACGAAAGATATAGCCATAGATATAAAATACTATATACAAAAACGTTGAAACAATTACGAAAGGAAAAAATATTAAATATGTTTAACTAAGCAATACCTATTGGCTGTGTTGTGTGATGATGTGTTTGTAGGGGTGTACTCATGATGTAAATTATTTAGCGCTTTGCATATTCGTTATATTCTTATGGATAGCTTAAACAAGCCGAGGCTTAAATAGTAGTCTTTATATGTCCGGTCTGCGCGACACAAAACTGAGTTTTCGTAGTTGGCGTAAAGGCGGATTTACATTATCTTAGTGTTTAGGAGAGTGCTTTAGGATAGTACTTTAGTTGAAACATGTAAACGCTACTTGCTTTAGTAAACGCTACGCTAAAGAACTTGCCTTTCAAGTTGTACTAAAGCACTCTCGTAAATCGGCCATAATACATGATTTTAGTTTAAGTAATCAAATTTGATGGGTGATCAAAAATATTATCACTCGGCCGATCGTCACATGTTTTGGTTAGACACGGCTTAGTTTTACTTCGATTATGTTAGACGGTTTTTATTTTTATTTATACTTTTTTGTTAATTATATACTGCTCTCTAACAATTTTGACCAGTAACAGAATTGAACTCCAAAAAAAACGAGCTAATTCAAAAATTACAAGGCAAAGTGGCAGGTAGAAGGAGACCTGGCCGAAGACGCACGTCCTCGTTAAAAACTTAAGACATAGGTTTGGTCAAAGCACCAAGTCATTAGAAGCGCGGCATACAAAATTAAACTAGCAAATTCGCAAGGAGATGGCAATATAAGAAGAAGAACAGAAATGAAACAGTTGGTGTTGGTGTGTGTAATACCAGAATTCTTTTGTTTATAATAACATAGGAAGGCGCGACCCTCAGCGGGTTATCTGTATTAAGAACTATTGACGTCAAATATGAAACGTATCGTTGTCAGCGTCATTTGGTTTTTATAGGCCCACTGATAACCCTCATTAAGTTGAAAAACTCTGGCCATCAATGTGTTATCAGCTAAAGGACTTTCCGTAGATAATTAATTAACTAAGATAATACAACATTGATATGTATGAACTGTGTTTTTCAGATCAACGATATAATATAAATTTAATGTTTTTGGATTATAAAAGGGAGAAGTATATAAACTTCAATGCCCAAAAACTTGTAAAACACAACTTAGTTCTTCTACCGTTGTAAGATCCATGTAATACCAAGTCGGTTAATTTATTCAGCACATGTTAAAATACTTTCTGTATTAAGTTATAACGCTTAAAGCGCCAAGCTTCGTCTTGGCCGTCCGCGTCTCTCATCCCTGGTGTTGTAGGTTCGATCCCCAGCTATGGACCAATGGACTTTCTGTCTATGTGCGCATTTAACATTCGCTCGAACGGTGAAGGAAAACATCGTGAGGAAACCGGCTTGCCTTAGACCCAAAAAGTCTACGGCGTGTGTCAGGCACAGGAGTCTGACCACCTACTTGCTTATCAGATTGACAAATGATCATGAAACAGATACAAAACTCTGATAATATCCCAAAATGATCGCCATATTATGTAATATTATTTGGTTTAATCGCAATTTTAGCTTTAAATTACAACTTGAAGGAGTAAAAATACTTCAATATATTTTTTTTAATAAGCAGTTCTATCAGAATATCAGGTATTAGAGTGAATATTAAAGGTACGGACGTTTGAAAAACTCCAAAAACTGGGGAGCCGAAAGTCGAAGTAAAAACGTCTATTTATTGGCCGTTTCGTTTTGATTGCTTTTAAAGTATAGTCGAAGTTTGTAACGATGCCTCTTCGATACGTTTTATGCAAATTTCGTTAAATATAGGCTGGTCACACTTGTTGTAACTTGAGAAGAGTGGCCATAAAATAATTTTATATAAACGAGCATTTATTTTAATCAAATTAAGAAGCTTAAGAGATTTCATGGAAATAACAGGTAATTGTTTCTAGGAAAGGCGAGAATTGACCGATCAACAATGAAATTCACAATAGGGTTAATACCCTCTTGATAGAAAGCGCTCATTTCCTCTCGGTACTTCATTGGAGTAGCAAACATCGGTCGTTATGAACGGGAATGACGTTCGACGCCACGGCAATTTGAGCGTTCAGTGGTCCGGCGCGCACTAACACTCCACGAAATTAGTACCGATACATATCCTATTATTGTTTTATACTGTAATATGTTAGCTGTAGTTTACCAATAATGGAGTCTATGGCACTGTCGTAAGCTGTCAATATGTCGAATACGAAGCCGACACAAATGCTGTCTCATGTTTATACTTCGGTCAAGGCAAGGAAATTCTAAATTTGAAAGATCAATATTCTTTATTATTAAGACCAAGGTACGTACTCTGTAGTTTATATTGTTGCTTTAGTCTGTGAACTTTTTTAAAATAAGAACATTTCAAACATCCCTTTATGATTATAGATAATTAAAGTAGATGAAAAATTGTTTCCGGTGACAATATATAGAAAACTGCCTTGAACTTTCGCTGTATGTATTACATGTTGACATTTTGTGATAATTAAACGCATTCCTTATGTCTCGCGTAAAAAACAATTATTTTGACACAAATAATTGCGAAAGAAACATTCTTGAATCAAGATTGCTATTCGCTTAAGTTACGCTCGTCGCCTGTGAACGTGATTCGTATGGAGTCGGATTTGCGTCGTTATTAATTCCGTTAAATTGAAAGCCGATCCGGTGGCACCGACTGCAATAATTACCAACCTGTTTCAACCGCGCTATATAATCAACATTACTAAGAAATTGTTTTTTAATGCATAGCGCGCAAATTAATTTACATGCACGAATCATCTTGTAAGACTATAGTTTCTCGTTAGTATTATTTACTAGTTATTTATTTTGTTTATTGAAAATTCAAATATTTTAAAGATCGATAGCACGATGTAAGACAGAAAAGAATAAATAAAATAAAGAATACATAAATTAAGAAGAACAACGAAGGTAGCAGATGTTACAATGAAAATATAATGGCAAGATGAACAGAAAACTGGAGCAAAAAGTACTAAATTGGAGACCAAGTTACGTTAAACACAAAGCTGCTCACTTAGCTATTAGAAAAAAAACAAACCACAAAGAGATACACAAATCTGAGGCCTCAAAGGTTGTAGGTCCACTGGTTTCTTTTCCTTATTCCTTAGGAAGTTAGCCAGTCTTCCAAAGCTTTTCCATGCTATGGATATGGTAAAGACATAGTTCTACGTGGTAATAGAACCATGTAATTACGTAAAATAATAAACATCATTGTTTTAATAGACTTGCGCCTCCAGCCTTCTGACGTCGATTTTTTTTGTGTTTGTGGTGGAGGTGGAGTGGTGGAGGTGGACCACCATGAGCCTCTAGGCCAACACTACTCGTAGCTATAAACAGTCTCTATTTAAAGTTGTCCATTTCAACACATAAATAAAAGTATCAAAAGTCAATCCGTAGCAATTTCGTGTATGAAAACGGAGCTCGATTCAATTACAAGCGACCATATATCATCGCAGCCGACGAACGATGTCGACTTGTTATTTCCCCGACTAATGTTTGAGAACTATTGCGTGACCCCTAATTCAGATTTTTCTCTACAAAGCTGGAATGACGGCGATAAATTTTGCAACTTTTTCCCAATTGTATTGCAGTGAGAGAAAGTATCAAACTATCAAACTCAGTAGTCTGTACATTGTACATAATAATTAAAAGTAAATTTAAAAAATCGTCGTTCAAACTTCGGCAGGATCTACTTTGATATTTGTAAATCGTAAATTGATTATGCAAAAATATTATCTGCAATTGTATAGGAAAAACACTTCTTGTATGGTTCATGGTTCAACAAGGTTTATAATAATTTACCAAAAACATTCAAAGATCTTCCTACTAGAGTTTAAAAAAAAATATTGTATTAATGATTAATTCGAAATATTGTAATTAATATTAATTTGATTATTTAATAATATATTTTAATAATGTAATGTTGTCGTGATAAAATAATATAAAAATTGACTATATAATGTAATAATGTAATGTAATAACTACTATGTATAATTCTAGCTATTATGAGTAATTATGTAAGTTAAATTTGCACGCTATCATGTGTGGCCTAATATGCGAAGTGTCGATTGTACCTCCATAATATTTTATGTACAATATTCTTGCAAATAAATTATTATTATTATTATCCTATAAAATAATATAAACAAAGACCTAAGCATAAGCTTCCTAGGAAAGCATAAACTATTATAAAATACGTAACATTATTCGCTTTTAATTATTTTACAATTGTAGATTAGATCTATCATGCAATGAATCACACGGATGTATTAAATAATTATAAAATCAAACTCGTAAACTCGTTAAAATGTATTTCTATTGACAATAGTAAATCACTGAAAAACCCTTATAAAGGGGTCGATATTTACTTCACCTAAATGGTTTCCCGGTAAAAGATTTGTATTAAGAGTGGAAATGGACGGAAAAACGTAATGCTCTAAGTGTATTAAAGTTGGTTTCCGCTGCGTGCCACGCCTGATGTATGGTTGCGTCGACAAATTGAAAACAGTAATGGACCCGCGAACCGGGCGTTGCACACAGTATACTTTTTAAAAATGGAACATATTTTGACACCTGCATTACTAGCGTTTAATTATGGAATTCTATTAAAATTTGACACAGAGTAAACAATAAAATACGCATTTATTAAGATTGAAGTTAAAACCATACAGGCGAATCTGTAAATATACTGTGCATTTACACTCAAAAATAGTAGCGGTATTTCTAAGTAAGTATTCAAAAACAAATCCGTATTTGAACAGTGTAAAAGGTGCTTTCTATTAGAATTGTATTCAATATAGTTCCGTTCGCGCAGAAAATGGTTTGGGGACGCGTGAGCGCCCTTCGCTCGGAGCTTGTTTTGAAATTAAATTGATCTTGTGCGATATTAAATTATTTACTATTTCTATTAAATCAGTACATTTTTGTACTGTGACCATTGGATGCATAATTTTAACGACATGTTATAAATTGTAATAAAAATGTATTTATTTTAGTTTTATTTGTATAACATATTTGATTCCATTCAGCGATAGTTAAAAATAAATAAAATTTAATCCTATTTTAATGTCAATTAAACCTAAATATAGTAATATAATTATTAAATTGATGTATGTTAAATATATCTCAAAATATATTTTTTAATAATAAACTGATATTTGTATTTAAACAATAGAATTTAAAATAATTCACGAAGAAACGATTCCATAAACTAGCATTAGCTAAAGATTACCATAATAGCTTTCCACAAATCGAGTCGAAATAATACGGCAAAGGGCGGTTGTCCCTAACAAATAGTTATATTACATAAATAAGGGCGGAAGAGTTTAGTCGATACCAATCTGCGGACAGACCCAAGGGTTATTGCGAAATAAAGCGACCGGTAGCTATTCGCACAATTCACTATGAGTAGTTGGAATGAAATGTTTGCACCGAAAGTACGTGTAAATCAATCGTATTTTGAATATGAAATATATATATAATAGTAAGGCCGAACATTGGCTCCAACACAAGCTTGCTGAAATTAAGAGGTAAGATGATTATTTTCTTGTATTCATTAAGAAAAATGAAACGATAAGTCAAAACATTCAACCGTATTTGGTTTGAAACTTACTTATCTATACCGTCTTACCGACAGCTTGCTCGCTTGTTTAGAAACCGTTTTACCGACTATTGTAATATAGAAATATTGTACTACTACTTTTTCTTTCTTTAAGTATTCTTACTAGCCAGTATTTAAAGTGGGAACACAATAAAGTTTTATATCTTAATTAAGTAAGTATTAGGGAAAAACAATGGTATAAAATATTTTAAAATATATTACAATTTCATTGTAACTCAATCAAACAGCAATATATATCATAAAAATAAAGCAAAATTTCTTTTTCTTTCTTAAAGTAATATAACTAGCCAGTAGCATAAGTTTTTTGTCTGTGGTTGACATATATTGGATCACAAGAAAATTTTATATCTTCATTCATTTCAGATGAGATAAATTATTTGAAAATTTATTTCATTATAACTAAATCAAACAGCAATATTAAACATAATATTAATTTATTACTCAGTCATTTAATGTTTTCAATTCTATGTACTCTAGTCTATCTAGTCTTATTAAATACGAGCAATAATATAAACAAACGCGATATATGAAAAACGATACTCGTGGCATCGTTAATTTAAGTCCGTTTAAAATTAGTTTTACATTTAAATTGTTGTTATCTTAGCCGGAGCCATGTTAGTGGTAAATGTAAAGTATAGTTTGTGGTTCGCTATCGTGGTTACTTGATATTGAAACGCGTCGCCGCCCACGTTAAGTCCTAGGGTTGACATCTTTCACAATTACATCATAAAATTTCATATGAATATTAACGTTGTTATACGAAAATGTGCGCTATATATGTCATTTTTAAACGTCAGAAAAAATGAATTATAAATTAATTTAAAAATCTAATTTTATAGATGGCAACCCTAGCAATACGGGTTGAAGTTACACTTCTATCCAGTGATACGGTACAAATTGAGCCGTTGACACACGATACGAATATTGCCTCTGTGATTTAATTACGCTTCACTATTTTGCTGCTATAAAAGTATTCCAATTTCGAACTATCTGTTGGTATTACGTATATTTTGTTTTTAATAAAGACCTACGTACGAGCTTTTGATTACTTCACTATTTTTTATTGAATGTACATGTAATATCCGATCGTCATTTATTTAGGACCCAATAATAAACGAAACGATCATGATGACTGTCGTACGGTTTCCGCTGAAAGGGTTAGAAGACTTAAAAAACAAGTAATATTGAGACGGTCAATCGAGGATAAGATCGCGTAACATCGCATACAAAATCTCGGCTCGAAAATAAGAAATGCAATCTTAAAGCGAAATCAAACAAATAGCTCTTCTGCAGTGACCGTTTCAAACAGTACGGGATCCAGCGAGGGAATCCAATCAACGAAACTAGTTCCACTGATGCCTATCGCTTGTTTCACATTCTAAGATTTGTTTCTCGAGATTAAATCAAAGGCGAATTACAGTGGCGGCGAAAAAGAAATATGGCGAGTCCGGCCCGCGCGGGGTGTCCTGCTGAAATTGCTTTTCAATCCCTCGGACTTTGGACTTGTAAAGAAGTTATTACCTTCCTACGAGATAGCGGCGGGTCCGACGATACGGATGTCTTTTTCATATGTAATATTCCTTTGCGTTTTATTAATAGAAAATGGTTTCGGGACACTGCGGTTCTCACTGATATTAAAATGCCTAAACGGATATTCATAAATTGAGCTCTTGCGGGCATTTTTATTGTATCAATTTAATGTTCATTCTTTATGTTCCTAAACCGTTAATTAGATTGTTGTGGTACAACTTTTAAGGATTAATTAAAAGATATGTCAAAAAATATATAAACAAGTTATAATTATAAAAGTGTCTTAATTGTTTTACAGATAAGATTTTTGTTATAATAGTACGGGTAACACAACACAACTATTATTATGTATCTCGTATGTTTATAGTACAATTGTTCGCTTGACTTCTAGATAATTCTATGGCTCTCATTTTTACGCGGGGAAAAGATTTTACATTAGACTGAGTCGTCAATTAAAAGTGAAACAGACATAGAAATACACCTGACAGTATCCCATAGGACCATACTATTTAGACAATGTGGTCCTATACATAATTATATTTTTGTTAATACAGAGCAAACAAATGTATAACTACCGTAATCTGTGACAGCATACGTACATATCTATAGTCCGTCCGAACAATTGTCAAGTTTTTTGGTATGAAGTTTGACATTTGTTATCACTCAAGAAATATGATTACGTTGTCTTTCATATATATAGAAGCAATGCACGCTTAATTAAAATATCTATTTCCATTACAGTTTTAATCCGCAGTCAATAACCAATACAGTGTTATTGAGTTATGAATCGATAAATATCCATACCTCATATCTGAATACGTATTGTTCAGTACCTGTGCAATGCCGTTTAATAATGATGCCTACTCTAATTAAGTCCACTACACCAATGTTTGGAATTAATTAGTGTATTGTTTAATTGGCATCTCTTGTTATCTGTTTGTTTGGATTATTTATTCATTAGTGGTGTTTGTGACAGCTGTTGCTGAGGTGGATATAATTTGTATTGATTTTGTTAAGATTCGTCTTAAATAAGATTTTCGGAAAGGACTCCTTTTTCTTACAAATAAATACAGCTACAATCACTTAAAATTTAGTATTGTATCTGTATTTTATATATATGTCTTAGTCTGTAACTCTGTAGCTATTCTTCTTCGCTGTGAAAGCACAGTTACTTAAAATAAGAATTTTATGCATATTATTTTTCTTTTTTATGCAAATTGACAGTTGACAGTCATCAGAGGACGGTTTTTGGTCAGAGACATGACGTCATTTACTGTTTTTGCCTTCGTTACAAGCAAGTTTGAATTGAGCAAAAGAAGCCATGACAAAAACCAAGGATTAGAATTTCTGGATATCAAACAGTTAATTGTAAACATATTCAATATATATATATCTAAATTATTTCAAACGAAACACATTTAAATATAAAGATTTTTATTCCTTAACCCAAAAGGCAACTCCCGTAACTAACCTAGAAATTAAAAAAAATTGAATGATTAGTGACAGTTAGGCAAATGGGCGCGTGTCAGCCACAGCGCTGCGCGGGACAATATGGGCAGCACAGTGCTTGATTACACCTGTCCATCACGATTAATAGAATATTGTGAGTGATTCAAATTGAATTAGCTCTCCATTGTGGAATTACCCGTGTATGTTTCGTATGGAGTATTGGTTTTGAATATTTAGTAGCCAATTTAGATCGAGTTCCTATTGTGATTTTGTAATAGACCTATGTTTTATGGAGTCTCATTATAATTGCAATGTTACGTTTGTCTAATTAGGGTTGAGGTATTTTATTAACCGTTTTGTATTGCGAGAGATATTTATAAAAAAATATATAAATTCAGTTTGGCATTGTGGCTCTACGCCCTTGACTTGCGAAGTGGTAGTAAATTTTGAATTAATTTAACATATTTTCTGTTGACGTTCATAAGTGTACTTGTTTACCTATATGAATAAAGTTATTTTGAGCTTGAGTTTGATATTAAGGTGTCGTATAACCGCGCTTCCGTGTTCAGTTCCTGTAAAAAAACATAATGAGTTGATAACTAAAGTTGTAAGTGCTCCCCTTAAAAGTCAGGAAATGTGAGAGATTTTGGTCGGTTACTAACGTCAAGTTCAAAAGTTCTCCATAGATCCTAAAAAAGGATTATCATATTTGTTACAGGTACAAAATACTCTTTCATCAATTGTCATCTAATCTATCTGTACTAACTTATTCAGTATACATTGCATTAATAACCTTCTTTTTTTGAAGTCAGTTAAAAATCGGTCCAATCGGTTTCAATGAAAAAACAGCAATTTCAAAAGCTAGAAATCTGATAAGAAACTATACTAAACGACTTACAAGCAAAAAATACACGAAAAATTAATTTCGTGTGATTTGTACAGTTATTTATCAACCATAAACAATATTAGTCTAACTTGTATACCTTGCACAAAAACGTAATAGATATGTTTGTCAAAGTTATTTTCCCCTACAGTTTTCCGATCAATTGAATACCAATAGTTAGATTTAAATACAGCCGGCCTATGTTTAGCCAGCTGCCGTTTGTTTAGGAGTATATTGGTTAATGGTTTTGTTAAATTTGTTGACGAATGCTTACAACTCAATAATATTGTTTATTTAATGCTGTATTAGTTTGTGTAACGATGCATTTCCTTTGTTTTCAAAACATCATAATTATTAAGGCTAAATGTTGACGCATGAATTACTGTATATCATATCAAATTATGCAATGTTTTTATATTTCATTAGTAGCTGTGGATAAAGTCTGTAATCATACTCTATGGCGACGCAGATTCAAAGTTTGACGAAAGAACTCCCTCTCCACACATTTTGTACGTGAATCGTGATAAATGTCTAATACTTTTGCATAACTAACTGGCATTTGTCTATAATAGTATATTTCATTACGAGTGCGGAAAGCCTGTCATTGCAAAGAGTTCCGACAAATGTCTACCCGAGCCGAGGCGTAGCCGAAGGTGAGGGATGACAGTCGGAACAAGTTGCAATGATTGTTCCGCACGTGTACTGAACGACTATTTTTAATACAGTTGGGAAAAAATTTAACAATTTAATAAAATATTAAAAACACAATAAACTCAACTAACTAATCATTTATTTCTTAAAAAAGTTATAATTCACATATACATTTAAATTGGTACAGTTTTTTTACGAACTGGGGAAGTTTTAGGTTGCATATTTACTGTTTGAGACAAACTATTATTAATTTCGTATGATTGTTCATGTATATTTAGTATATAATATAACAAACAACTAAACTCGCAAAGAACATTTTTTGGAAAATGGCGCCAACTGTAAAATAATATAAGCAGAGATTTTTTTTCTGCACCCGTTCTGGGTAGGCAAAGGGAAAAGGGGCTGCCCATACAGCCAAGTCTTCAGTAGATTTTTTTTATTGATATGAAATTTAATAAGATGAAATGAAATGAAACCTAACCTAACTCATTGAATCAAATCATTAAATCTGATATTGAAACAAATTATTAGCTTCTTTTTTGAAATATTTGCATGAATCATAAAAACTTCTATGATTTTTTTAGTAAAAACTTCGTGGTTGGTTTTTTCTTTTTAATAGACATTAATTTGACAGTCGGGAAAGAAAACGCACTAGTTCGGAAAAGGTAAAAAAAAGCACGAGTGTGTAATAGCCCACATCCCGAACGCTATACGTCCCTGCAATACGCCACTTTTTGAGCAACTGTATTAAAAAAATATATACGTATTGTGCCTAGTGACAGTTAAATAAAAATTTGTAAATATTTTCAATATTTCAAATAGTTTCTTTATGTGATATTAATTTTAAATCGACGTACAACCCTTATTTGTTGCAACTTAATCAGTCTTAATGCAGTCCGCACTTTCGTTTCTTTCTGTCAAATGGTGTTTAGGCTGTTGTGAAATGGCCTGAGTAACTGAAGTGAAGTTATAGTTTAAAATGTAAAATTTGTCCGATTTCGTTTTTATAAATAAAAAGGGGGTAATTATTCTAATTTCCTATATCTATTTGGTTAGACTTCTTTTTGTTTTCAGATGCTATACATATTTAATCCACTGTTTATTGCAGTTTTATTCATATTTTACGAGAATATTCAGTTCTAAATCTGCGCTGTTTCGTATTTCGGAAACTTAATTGCTCAAAAACTTGATCCATGTTGTTACCGGTACAAATTATAGAAGCACTGTGTAATAGAATACGGTTGTTAGACTAATTTAGATAGAAGATCATCCACGTAATTAATCCACTTACCAAGAACGGCCCGCTTTGAAACTGGATGCTCAACTTCACAACTTCGCTTAGAGCTTATATGCTTAAGTGACGATGGCAACAAAACAGTTTGAGAATGTACTGAAGCCTTTATAATATCTATGTATAAACATAGACAATATCACAATTAGTCTTTGTATTACGATGAAAATTCGACAAGTCGTTACTTAAGTTGCTTGAACGAAAGGAATTATTTATTTAAATCTAGTGGTTCATATTCTACGAATTATATGTTAAAAAAGTTTTATAAATTATTGCTTAAAATATATATATGTTTCACAGAATAACCGTTTGTTTAATAAAAATCAAGAATAAAGTATGTTCATAAACGTCACAATTATATATCTTATACTTTTTCCATTATATAACAACTTCAAAAAACAAGACAATTGTAATAGCATTTAAAAATGGAACAAATAACTAAACGCATTTCTAAATAATTGATGTTATACAAACCCGGTAAAACCGGCAACGCCGCATCATGTTCGGTACAATTCGCAACGTGGGCGACGTTGCCACTTATAAGTATGAATGAGACGTCCAATGAAGAGTTTTAGTGGTTGTGATGTCGCGCGCGTCGATGCGCCATTAAAGAATTCAATATGACAATAAATTTGCAACAATAAATTTTTTGTCTATATTAAATATAAATTAAAATAATACTATATTTTTTGGTTGGTTGCATTGGCCTACGTTTTATAATTTTTTAACAACAATATACAACGTCTTGTTTTTCTGACCCGATATATTGTTGACGTAGGTAGATATTATTGAAATTTGAATTGCGCCAAAACACCACGCATCTGTTACAAAGACAAGGCCGCCACAGATAAGTAAAAAAATTAAGAGATTAGATTTGTTTTGTTTTGACGTTTGTATATCGAATTTTACGATGTAGATAAAATATGATCAGTCCAGTATATACAATTGCTTATTAAACAATAAATTACACTGTTTATACAACTGAATTCTGCTTAATCAATTTGTGAATTTTTGTAGTAATTAATTGGAACAAAAAAACAAAATGAAATTTAGTAAATTTTTTACAGTTGTTGAAGTTATGAAACTGTCAACCGTCAAGTTAACCTGCGTGGAATTTAACCAGTATTCTTAAATGAACTTAATATATAATTAAAGGAAAAAATCTACGAAACACTAGGCAGTATGGTCGAAAAAAAAATCAACCAGTATTTTTGTTAAGTGTGTATTAAAGATCTTTTTATGTTAAACACACAAAGAAAGTTGTCTCTTGTTTCTACGGGAATTCTATCTTTGTGTACATAAATTAATTCGCCATGAGGACGTGAATGCTCGCTAATGAAGAGAACAACTTTGAGCGAACGCCGAGGTATTTGTTAATCGCATTGCATTGTTATTTTTAACTCGACTATACTTAATTTGTTTGAATAGTTGCTACTTCAGACGATCGATCGAACTATTGTTTTGTCTTTACAAACTAAAACTAAAATCTTAGTACATATTTTGTTTTTAATTGAGGCAAGGTTGAATTCCTGTGCGAAAAAGTAAATGTTAATAGACACAAAACAAATGAACCTGACCAAAAAAAAAATACGAAAATGCTTTTTAATATTTACTTTGACAACAAATCTAATTCGCTGGAAATCAAACTGTATTAAACATATATTAAAATGCAGATAATTATTTCGTAATATTTCATACAGAGAATTTTTGAAATGATAATTACATGGAACGTAATAACAGTAGCGAAATTAAATTTTAATTACAGGAAATCGAATTAATTTTGTAACTAATTGCCACGATCGAATCAGGTTTACATACATGCATGGGTCGCAGGTATGCAACGATTTAATCAAACGATCCAATATTGTGAGTGTATTGTGGCAATTACAAATACTCTACTTCAGTCGGCTCAGGTTTTAACGAGACTTAGGGCCACTATGACCCCCAACATCCAATACATTTTTGCCGTACAGAACTCACACATACTCCTCATAATCATACCCTAAATTAATACCATAAAAGAATTTTAAGCAATAGAAGTGAGTTTGTGTCGGACAAAATGATTTGTCCTGCTTTGGAACTACTTATCTCTTGATATCGACGTCAATAATTTATTAAAGAATATTCTTTTTGAGTATTTACCATCTGCCTCGTAATTAGCTACTTATAGCTAATTATGATTCATTAACCCCGAAATTGGCTTTTAAATTTTTCTTAATATTATTTTTTTACACCTTATTTATTAAAGATCACCACAGCATACATAATTCTATGTCTACAGTATATGTTATCTAGCTATCTATTCTAAAATACATGACCATTATGGTAAATATGTACAAAAAATTAAAAAGTAAAAATTATAAAAATATTACACTTCCAATTTTAGTAGTAGATTTTGCTTATTTTTAAGCAAAACATTACTAGCATAATAGCGGATTTTGGTTTAGTTTAGTTTAATGTTGGTATATTGTTATATTATGTAGTTTTAGTTTTTTTTGTTAATTATTTATGCACTGCTCAGTGTCATATTTACACTGCAAGAAGGCTTGCAAGTTGCTTTTAAGAATTGGTACGTTCTTATCTTGAAGGACCCTCAGTCGAATTGGTTCGGTAATACTTCAGTGGGTAGCTGGTTCCACATAGGGGTGCGCGGAAAAAACTTTTAAGAAACGCTCAGATGTGGAACGACGGACTTCGAGGTGATACGGATATCGCAATCTATAGTGGCTGTTGCAAACTTGATAAATACTTTGTACGTACATACCCATGTACGGTATGTTTTCCAGTCCCCTTTTAGGTACTAGGCAGGTTATTTTATTGCTAAACAGCTTCTGTGTTACATTGTAAAAAATACTATCTAAAGCTACGGTTTACTAGAAAAGCGGTGCCGTTATCTAACGTAATGTAACGTTGGGTGACGTCACCCATACGTTGTCTATAAATAACATCGGAGTAGGTTTTCTAGACAACGTTGAGTGTCACCCTAACGTCAAATAGCAATGCTGTCATTTGCGTGACGGCCGTCATAGCGGTGATAAAGAGTAGTTCAACGTTTTTCGCGTGTAGCGGTGCGCATATTTAATTAATACAATGACTTAGACGAGCGAAAATGATGAAAAATTAATTAATTTTGAAATGATGAAGCTTTGTACAATATCAAATCCAAAGAGTAAGTAAGTACAGACAAGCTCAGATGAAGCAAAATTTGTGAAACGAAATTGGAATAACACTTCAAAAATACGGTCGGACTACTTTCTAGGAAACCACAGCTTGGCCACCGTATTATTAACAATCGTAAAATGACGGCCGTTAGTTAACGGCACCGCTTTTCTAGGAAACAAGAGCGTCAGAAACAAGAGCGCTAATTGAGACTCCATTACGTCAAAAATGTATTGTATTTTGCGAGTTAGGGGAGTCACAGTCCTCATAAAACATTTGTGGTATTCGTATTAAAGTATTAAACACATTAATTTTAATATAAAGTCCAAAGTCCATTTCTTATTAAAATTTATCAGAACAAAAATAACAAAGACAATCACATCATTAGTATAATTCAAGAACGTTTTTACTTACATGTATTTCTTGGAACTGTGTAAAAATTGCATTGTTATTGTATGAAACAAATGATTGGTGCAGTCTAGGAAATTTCTTAGGTTTCATTGAAGCCCTACAGGTAAGAGGATCAGATCAACTAGCGCGTGACAAAATGCAGACAATATAATGCGACTTAACATACAATGTTGACGTGAATAATGAATAATGTTCACTAAAATATCTAGGCCTAGTGGCTTCAGCGTGGGACATCTCTGAGGTCGATCCCCGGCTGTGCACCAATGGAGTTTCTTTCTATGTGCGCATTTAACATTCGCTCGAACGGTGAAGGAAAACATCGTGAGGAAACCAGCTTGAATTACCCAATAGTCGACGGTGTGTGTCAGGCACAGCAGGCCTATTAGATTAACAAATGATCATGAAACAGATACAAAAATCTGATGCCCATAAATTTTATTAAATATCTCAAATGCAAGGAAATAAAGAAAACTGAAATCTAGCTACTTACTTCTCAACCTAATAAAAAATATTTACCATACGCTTCGAGTGCGTGGGAGCTTTTATTATCCAGTGGCTCTTCTACCATTATGACTGTATAGAGTTCTCTTTCTTACGAATGGTGAGCTGTGCCTAAAGTCACAAGTCCTAACAGGACATTTCACATCCATGATATTCATAATAAACAAGGCTTAAATTGCATAAGTAATTAAATTACAATCAGATAAAACAATTATACTATTTATATGAATAATGCAAACATTTTCCGTATATGCAGTCTGTAGAAAAAAGTCTGTGCATCAGATTTATGTATCTGTTTCGTTATCATTTGTTTTTCTGTGCTTTATTTTCCTAAGTATGCTTAAGACATCATTACGAGCCTAACTTAAGACTAATAAGTAATTTAAAACGAAGCTAATTTACTAAAAAGGATATATAACATAAGAATGTGTCCAATAAATTTAGTTACTCTATTAAGACACTATATGTATGCTTTAAAATAATAAAAAAATAAAATTTATTATCTTACAGGATAAAGTTGAATAATGCTGATTCAAATAAAACGTGTCGCGTGAATTTATGAATGAATTTAGTACAATTATTTCCAAGAATCATTATCGTGTTTATTGTTAGTTGACTATTACTCATTATTGTGGTTTAACAGAAAATACATTAATTTAAATGGCTAAATTATTTTCCTTTGTTTATTAACTTCAAGATGCATTGTAATTGCTGTCATTGTAAAGTAAAATGACGTACATACATTTGTAATATATTTTATTTATCACGATTTGGAATTAATAGGAAAATGGATGATATTTTTTCAAATATAATATTTTCTATATAATCAACAGTAAATTGAACCAGCTGTTCTATTTCCGAACCTATTCGACTTAAAGTCCTTCAACAAAAGAAATTAATTAATTTATTTATTAATTAAGTTGCCTTTCAATTCTGGAAAGGCAACTTGCGAGCTTCTGGCAATGTTTGTCCATGGTGGCGGTATCACTTAACATCAGATGAGCCTCCTGCCCCTTTGCCTCTCGTTACTTTAAAAAAATGTCAGAAAATTTAATTTTGTTAAATGTTCTTTAATAGGATTAAATAATAAAACAAATATAGCCCGTACTCGCCCACAGAAGAAAGTGTACTACCCACACTAGTTATACTACATTGTGGGTAGCTGCAATATAATATCATTAAAACAAAAGTCTCTCGCATTAATCGATTCAAATGAACCACTGTACAGATTCCATTTTCAAAATATGACGTTATAATCACGCGTTCATATAATATCAAACCACATCGGTCAAGCACTGCACCAATAATACGCTCAATTAATTAGCGCACCGAGTGACGTGTTCGACGTACTTACCTAATTAATGTCCCAGAACCGAGGCTACAATAATACTGTTATTATAATACCAGTGGCTGCCACTGATTGAGTTACACACACTAACGTCTAATGAACAAGTAAGATTAACGCGACGATAGATATAGTGAGGTGTTTACGACTTAAGAAATAAAAAGGTGCGAATTGCTGATATATCCGCAGCTACTTGATGTCATCATTCATAGATTTATTTCTGTATTAGACTCGAAGCCAATGGAGAAGGATTAATATTAGTACAATATGCCGTCAATAATTCAACTTCATCCTACGAAATTTAAGGGGCGAGAGGGGAGCAATTTAGCAGCAATTTTAATAATAAGTCCCTGGTATTTCTATTATAGCCGGGAGGCGATCAGGTGGGTCCCCGCGAGGGGTTTAATAACTGGCGATTAGCCTATTGGATTCGCTATGAATGTTTGCTATTTTTTCTATATTGCCTCAACGCACGTTTAAATGAAGCGGAAATTAAAAATAGTTTGTTTACTGAATGCAAGCTTCTATGCGTTTATTAAATTGCTAACGTAATAAGTGGAACGGTTCAAAGCATTGGATAAACTTGGCGGACATGTTAATGAAGTGATGTGGTTTTGCAATATCCGTGTGTTTCATCTACCTATGCATTCCTGTTCAATTAAATGGAATATTCCCATATTACGCTAGTTGCAACGATACATTTATAGATGCGTTTGGGAATTTATTAAAAAGTCAAAAAGACGTTTAGCCCTACAGCCGGTCATGAGAAATTTTAATTAAAAGTGATAGCGCGTAAGGTACAGTGTGTGCCCATCATGGGTGGGGTGATTTTTAATTATTAAAATTTCCACGCCGACGGCGGTTGCCTATATTGCTTTGATGTAGGGCCCATACAGTGCCACTATTAGTAGCACACATTGCATTCTGTATTTTATACTATTTATAGTAGAGGATAATAAAAAACAATTCAATTTAAACATATACACATTTCTTCAATATCAAAAGCATACTATCTTATATATAAAATTCTCGTGTCACAATGTTCGTTCCCATACTCCTCTGAAACAACTCGACCGATTGTTATGAATTTTTTAATGCGTATTCAGTAAGTCTGAGAATCGGCTACTATCTATCTTTCAAACCTAAGTGATAAGGGGTGTCCAAATTTTAATTTTTATTTTTAGACAATTATTTTTGTTTTTATTTTTTTATGATACAGCATACAACCCCTAATTTTCATACATAATTTTTATAATAGAAAATAGTTATTTTTATTGGACTAAATTTTTTTTCCTAGAAATAATATACATAGCAAAACAACGTTTGCCAGGTGAGCTAGTATCATAATACCCAACATGTAAAAGTACATGTTTAAATTTTAAATATGGAACTTAATAATGGAACTGCTACAGTAGCTTAATCGAAATCATACGCAGGCGAAATGAAAATAACGGTATGTTTTAATTTCCCTGCGAGTGACGGGTCACGTGCCTTCCCCCCTGTCATCATCACTGCCTGGACAATTAGCCAACTCATGAGATTAAATAAGTGCACTGAATATTTGTTCTATTTTTTATTCTCTCGAGAACGGATTCGAATATTTTTTGTTTTTATTATTTCGGGAAGATGTTTTGTGTAATTTATATATTTTTCGTCTGCGCAGGGTTAAAATAATATTAGTCCAAATGATGTAGCGTGAATGACATATTTTATCTACTTTAAATACCAGACGCGATAAACGTATCTATTTTCATTAAGGAATCAATTTATTACTACCAAATGGTTCACTATTTTGGCTAATGACTTACACATAAGATATAGATATATACGGGTTTTTTTTAGGACTATTTAAGAGAAATATTTCCATCATACATTAGATATGTGTATCTCTAGTAGTTTTGGCAGCGCACGCCAGAATAGCTCGCAGATGGTCATTTTTTTCCTACTTGCTTGATATTTTGGACAATTCACACAATATCTTTATAAATTGTAACCTATGTGTTAATCTGATGTATAAGCTATATTATTGTAAAGTTTCATTGAAATCCATTATGTAGTTTTTACGTGAAAGAGTATCAAACATCCATCCATACTTACAAACATTCGCGTTTATTATATTAGTAGGATTTGATGCGGTTAATTGAATAATTAATTAATTTGAATGTCGAACATTTTGCTCATTACGTCACGTTTAGATTTTGCCTGATTAAAAAATAATTAAATAATTCAAATCGCGTGAGTATTCAAATCTATTATTTTTAATCTTAATTCTTCAATCAGTGACGTTGATTTCTTTGCATTTGAAAGATCACACGAGCGTAAAATTAATACGATTGTTGCAAGTGTTATGAATTTATTGCGAATGGCAACCCCGAAGCATAATGCATGGATTAGGAGCTCGTGATGCATAAGTGAAATGGGCTTCATTCATACCTATTGAGGCGGGTGGCAATATTAGATGAGAATATTTCTATCCTTACTACAAAAGTTACAGTGTACATTTCAAGTATAGCTCGTTTCATCAGTGCATTAATTTCCGAACCAATATGAGAAATGGTTTGGAATAGCGTACCACTTTTTAAAAGGCAGACAACGTACTCGTGATTATGGGCAAGTATTGACGTAACAGGTGAGCGTGTACGACGTATATGGGCCTTTTCTATAGGATGTAAAGTTGGACCTTGATTAATTTAAGATTCCTATAACGACGAGTAATAGTGTATTGTAATTTTACGCAAAGTAACCTCTTGTAAATAAAGCTAATTTAAATACATATACAAGTTAAAATAACGTCCACAGCCGGAGGTCAAAAGTCGTGCATACAATAGATGCATTGCGATCCAATTAAAATTAATTAGCTTCAGAAAACACTGAGCGAGCAACAAATCAATGAAAGATATAACATCGGAGGATAGCATTGTTGTGAATTTAATTCTAAATAAAGTTTAATAGCGGAATACTTTTTCACTTGTTTATTGAATCATTGTTACTGTATGTAGGTCAGGAATAGAGGACTTTTTACTTATACGAATTTATTTCATTATAAGTAGGTACAATACTTTATACGTTCAAATCAAATTCAAATTTACATACAATCGAAATCAAATTTATTTTGCGTTATTTTTCTGATCGGGGCATAAAACAAAAGGTAGACAAAAAACGATGAAAGGATTCGTTTCGTTTGACTGTGATTGGTCTACGGTGAATTGTGTCACGTGATTAGAAATGCTGTAGATTAATTTAACGTAAGGCGGCATTGTTACATCGTTTTACAATACCTTTTAAGTTCACCTGTCCAGGGAGCGCTGGAAGTATCATTATATCAGTATTAGGAGGATAAGACACTTTTTGGGTGTGAGGTTTTTTTTCGTGGGGAAATGCGTTACTCTCCCGCAGCACGGTTGCATCGTGGTGAAGGGTTATGTGGGACTCGCTGCTGTGTGGTATGCACCCACTAAACCCCACGGTTCCACCAGCAATCGCCCGAGGCAGGACATGGTAACTGCGTAGCCTTGTCGGCGTGAAATCACGGTTCTCTTTGGCCACGAATGATGTGGAATTTCACATCGGCCAATTCGGCCTGATTTGTGAGTGTGAGGTTTACCTTAACATCTCCAACCGCACTCTTCATTTCTGAAGGTCGCGTTAGTATCCGCACAACTTGAACATAAATATTAACAAATAATTATTGCTTTTGTATAGATTCTTGAATATTCCCGTTGAAGTATATAAATAGACCTTAGACTGATCCTTTATTAGTATTGAACTAGTCACGGCATTACTATTTCATAGGGAACTTAATGTCAAATTCAATATAGTTTTGTCATACTGCGCATAAACCTGCTCTGTAAATAGATGACAATTGTTCAATAATTTTTGCAAATTCAAAGTCAAACTTAATACTAAAGACATTTGAAAAAAAAGCAAATTATATGAATTTTTATCAGTACAATATAATATTCTAATTAGTTCGCAAGAACCCCTCCGCTGATGAAGGCCTCCTCGAGGAACCTCCAAGTATCTCTGTCATCGCGATTCTTCCAGCTCAAAGTTGCTACATGACCTGCCCAGTTATTTCTTTACCTATAATATTACTCACTTACTTCGCGGCCCAGCGCTATACCTGTGCCCCCTCTTGCCCATTGCTGCCTTTCAGCTGCAACAGGTCCTCCTCCACTCTGTCGATTCAGCGGTACCTAGGCTGCTTTAATAACAACAAGTTACGTAAAGAATTGTCGCCGAACATGACCGCAATATATGTAGTACTAATTAGCTATGCAAAGCAAAACAAACACTTGCTTCCGTCAATGTCTTGGAGTTTATAAAATAACGGTTATTTTCGTTGTCAATTTATCATTGTACTAGGCGGGACGTTAATCATAACGATTGCCAAAACCCGTGTTCGTCTGTGATTTATGGTATTGTATAGGTTGTTAATTACATGTACTGATGTCATTCAGGTCACGCCTAATTGACACTCCTCTCGTGAGAATCGTTGGTAACCAACTCTCAGAATAGAACGAACTTTAATTTTATATTGGCTATGGTGTACGCGAGTACAGATTAAAATTAAAAAGAAAAATTAACGGAAACGCTAAATGAGATTACTGTATCTATAGTCGCTGGCCGCGATTGCTAAAAAGCACTTCGAACGTCAATTATGTAAATAATGTTATTACATTCGCGTTTATATCTTTTAACATTAATTTGTATGACTTAAATTTTTATATTAAGATATGATATTTTTAATAAAGATAATAATTACATACATAATTATTTACGACTACTTAAATCAGATATAATAATAAATTAACTAATAAAATCCCGGTATTATTGTGCGTAATAAACCCAGGTGTTGTAACGTATAAAAATCTCGGCAATTCAATTAACTGGAAAGCCTGTGAGGGCAGGGCCTAATAAACATAATATAAATAATCTGTGGCGATAAATCTGCAGCGCTTTATGGCAGGAGTGGGTTGTCACTCTGTCTAATTAGCGCTAGTGCTGCTGCTTGATAACCCATTAAGCGCTGTAAGCACTTTATAACGCGTTGAAGTTAATAACCGCTAAAACGTTGAAGCGATGTAGCGTTAGTTTAACACTTATTTAGTACATCCCAACATTAAATTGTATAGTATTTGTCTAAATTTTAAATTGGACTTTATTAAATCAAAACCTAAGAGTTTTGGGCTCAAAAAATGTTGAAGCGCTGTAAGCGACAATGTTGCTTATAGTCGTCAAAGCACTCTTCATCAGGCTTAGTTAATTATGAGGACATATCAGTTTTATTATAATTACTCATTTTAATGTAGCTGCGCCTAACACATGTCGTGTCTGCACAATAACGTCGCTCTCTAATTGAATTCCTCGGCGTTGGTTTGCATTTTAATATTCAACATTATTGTACCCTATACATTTATTAGTCCCTGTCTCAAGAATGCAATGTTTGTGGATCTATTTACAATCTGGCTCTATTGAAAACTTCGTATTCGATTTAGTACATCGTTCATGTCTATGAAAGATCATATCCTTTGTCTATGACACATCTTTGTCTATATGAATTATACTCTTTGGCTAGAATGCAGTGTCACTTCCGATGTACCATATTTTGCTCTAGGACCATAGATACGAATTACAGCTTATATAGACTGCACAGAACAATGCATACAAATAGTTGAAACGAGGCCGATAGGCGAGGCTCTATAACGCAGGTGTTACACGAAGTGCTGGTTGAAATTCTCTCATCCGGTATCATATGCATGCACCATTACCTCCATAATTTAATTAGTTTCGAGTGATCATTTCATTAATAGAGGCGATATTTGGCGAGCGCTCTCGTACGCCCGCGGCTTTGTCAATTTTAATTAATGCCCGATAGGTAGACCGAAATGTTGAAATTCTTCGTTAATTAGTCAGCCTCGAGATTTCTAATAATTTAATTAAAGAGTTAATAAGCGATACCTAATGGTATTCCTGTAACGCGGCGGTATTCGATACTTACTATGTATACGTGATAGATTCGCTTCATTATGAAGCTTCATTACAGCTGTATAATATGAACACTATACGTAGAGTCTATTATTATGGTTAGATAATTCATTGAGCTGTTCTGACAGTTTTGATACAAACTCGCGGCAAAAAACAGAAGATGTCTAGTTTAAATGTATAATTAAATATGCGGAGAAATTTACCTGCTCTATATCTACTTTACTACTATACTCTACGTATATAAAATTCTTAAAAAATATTAAAGAGACAGATGACCCGGTGAACTTCGTACCACCTACATATATGTGTGCCAAAAGTTTTAAAACAGACTAAATAGTGGAACACAAATTCCTGAAGGCATTTGACAAACAAGTGATAGGTGTAAATATATGACAACATTATTTTATTTCGAAATTATAAATATATATATGTAAAGAAACTTGCATGTTTCTTTGATATGTAATAGATGACGCCATCGGCCATCTTGGTTTGAAGAAGAAGTTTGACAAGTGAAAAGTCATCGTTATTAATAAATTGTTTGATTGTGAAATTGTAAAAAGGAGTTGATAATTTTATAATAAACTTTTAATGTCGTTTCCTTGTTTTCAGGTATTGTTATATTGTTATTTAGGTTTAGAATAATATAATTAGTTTAGTGTGTTAATAATAAAATAAATATCCTTGTTTTCAGAGAAACACGATTGTTTATTTTCAATTCCGTATAAAAAGATATCAAATCTTATATATATAGATACAATTTGTCACTAGTAACATACATTACGTTATATGCAGTTATGGTAATGGGTGTTTAATATAATATGAGTGTTGCAGACCAAATTGCTTTGATTAGGGCTGTAATGAAACCGTTTTCTTGGTAATACTGAATGTCATACCGTTCACCCTTTTCAGACTGAATGTCAACTACGTCATTGGAAAGTAAGTAAAGGCTTACTGGAACTCGTACAGTTATATATTGGAACTAATAACCTATGAAGGTAGTATTTAAGGTACACAGCCACAGGGACCAAATATTTTAAATTTGTTTTAATTTTCTTATAATTTTTGAAGTTATACTTCTTTAGGCGCGTTATGAAAAATTTATGAGAGTGAAATTTCACGATGCGCGCGCACCGTGACACAAAATTCAGTATGGGCGCTGAGCGTGCGCGAGCCTTTTAAACAAATAAAGGAGTTTTAATTATTTTTTCAAAGAAATTTAGCAATGCTTTTTCACAAAGACCTATTTATACTTAGTTAAAAGGTTATGAAACATACCTAGTTCTTAAATTGAATTAATAATATAATATAATAATAATTATTATTAATATTAATTAATAATTGAATAATATACCAAATATTAAATATTGTTAAATTATTAACGCTTAATATTGATTATTAATATTTAAAAAAAATAAAGAAACCAAAGAAGTATAACTTCTTATGTGCGTACATAAGTACACGCACCATTTTTTTCTTTTATTAATTTTTATTATTACTATATAGGTTAAGAAACTTGTAAATACTGTATATTTGATTATGATTACTATTAATAAACGTTATAACCTTTAAACGTTTGTGTGGCAATATATTTAAAACAAACCGAGACATAGAAAACATACTATGATTGTCTATTGTTTTATATTTGAAAGTTAAATAGTAGGCGAAAATCAAAGCTAAATATAAGTGTATCACGCGCCCGTTTTTAACGATAACAATAAGAAATCACTTTCAATAAATAAGACTATTAATTGGGGGATAAAACGTAATAAAAGTTCTCTGATTTTAATTATAATCTTTTGGTACACTTTACGCCTCTTTGGCTTTGGAATTGTATACAGGTAAAGCTTATATACAGGTAAAGTTAAATATTTACAAAATCGTATGTTGAACTATGTAAACATATGTGGGTAGACTAGACAAGATAATATTCGATGTAACGACATCGTAGCGAAGCGGTCCTCCCGACTCGAACTTCAAAGGAATCTCCGAGCAAACATTGGATAATAAAATATGCTAATATTTTAGTTTCCTGTCCTCAACGGATACTTTGAGGTGCAATTAAGCTTTTAACGCAATAAGTGCATGCAAAGTGTGTGGGAATACCTTAGCATGGAAGATTCTCAATTCTCCTAATTTTACGACGCAACGATGAAGCGGGAAATTTAATGATTAACCGTTAATTTACAAAACCAAACAGGATTTTTATTCATTTTATACAAAAAAATCAGTAATTGTGCGATATCGAAGGTATAAGTTCCACTGGCTAGAACTTAAACACTGGCGCTTGTTTTTTTTTAAATGAGCTTTATTACGAAGCAATAAAGATGCTAATACAATTCACGAGACCTCAATGTTATATAGACAAGATACAAGTTTAAAAACGTGGATCTCGTTCCACGCTTGTCAGCGATTCATTAAACTAATTGATACGCTTCGATTCGTGAACTTTGATTATACTTTCGTGAGGTACGATTTCTCGCATTTTTGTGAAAGATTTATTATACGCTCATTATGTGGTGATAATTTGTGAAATTTTCTTTTATATAATAACAATACATTCTCAATAAATTTTTAAGTTTCTCATTATGGAGCTGTATTTATCGAAAACAAATAAAAATGATATTTTTTTTTATTTATTTAGTTTATTTTTTCGCTTTATTAATTTTATGAGATAGAATTTTAAAACAGCATTAGACAAAATCTACGCATTGTCTGTGATATTCATTCTAAAGCCAAACTTACAAGGCCTGAGAGAAATATCCAAAATCTTAAAGATTTTAATTTTTGACGTGCTTAAAATGGTGCTGTTTTTCTTCCGACTACAATGGGGTTGTATTAACATTGTTGTATAACGATTTACGATCTTCTAAGGTCCTGCAAAAGGGCGATTTTCAAAAGACCGGCAATGTAGTCGCTTGAAGTATAAGTGTTATTTATTTATTTTATATTAACGGCTCACCTGATTTTAAGAAATACCGCCCAAACACTCACATTGCCAGAATGCTCGCAAGAGCGTTGCCGGTCTTTTAAGAAATGGTATGCTCTTCATGAAGAAACCTAAATTTTGACCCTAAGCTATTTTGGCGATGTCAACATCAGGTGAACCTGATGATAGACAAAATTACAGTAATTAGTTAAATGAAGCAAATTGCTTGAACAGGGCTTGTTATTTTACTGAAGTACCGTTTCCCAGAATTGTATTACAAAATGGAAGCCAATTATTTCTTAAATGCACTATAATAAGAGCAATATGAGAAGTGCACTGTCGTAGTTTATTTTCGAGATTGCACACGTGCTGTAAAAAAGTAATATTATTTTTCAATTCCCATACAAAGGTGGTCGGTACGCGGCGGCAAATTGGTTGTATTGTCAATTTGGGCAGTGCGTGCCGACGCGCAGATGAAATGTTTATTTTCAATTTCAGCCATTTTCCCGCCACCGCTGGATTAGAATTTGAAACGGCTATGAGTAGCCAATATAATCTCGAATAGTCGGCACATATTACACTATATTCTGACGATTCTGCTATGTTTTTTCTGGATATTACATTTCTGTAGACTGCCGATTTCCTCCTTATAAACTTTTCTTAGTGGTTGCGCCGGATTCTTATTTTATAATAATTTTTGATTTTTAAATAATGGTTGCTCAATACATATACCCATCCTAATAGTTCCTAGACGCATATCTCATCACCCACCTATTTTATGTCCCAATCCTATGAAGGTACTAGTTCCGGAACGGGCTATAGGTGGCGCGCACGATGATGAGTCTCCAACAAGAATTAATTAGTGACAATTTGATGACACGCGATATGGTTTTTTTATTCGCCGCACGCTCGCACCACTTCCTTTTAAACATTTAATTTTTTATTATAACTTTAACTATATTTAAATTCATTAAACTTTAATTTGATTATAATTTTGTGAAAGTGATTGTTCATTGATGTACAATAAAGGAATTTAGCAACGAGAAGAAGCCACTAGAAGAAGCCACGAGGTTGAAGGTACTGTGCCGACATCCTTTCTTTCTTTTTCCCATTGTCCATTATTGAGCAATCATATTAGGTATCAATAAGAAAAATACAGTCCACTATATAACCAATTCAAAAGTTTAGTTTATAGGTATAAAGTTTTATATATTAACAACCTGCGCCACCACTTAGTCTCGCATAACATTTATTGTAGATTTAAAATTATATACTAGCCACCCTGGCTTTGGATAACAGTCATCAAACAATTATATATCTAAATTATCCTCATAAAGCATTTTAAATATTGGTGAAATCTGCAAATATACATTCTAAGTGGATATACTCTAACACTTTGAAATCAATTTTCCTTTAGTTTTATAATTTAATAATCGATGTATTATATTTTTCTCGTCGTGTTTGTTATGATTGCTCATCACATTAAATCTTATATTTTATTTGTCTTAAGTACCAACGTATCAGTGTGGCGAGTGTCGCAAGCAAACAAATAAAAAAAAGGGTGCGTATACTTATGTACGTAAGAAGTTATACTTCTTTGGCATTATTAAAAATAGTTTTTGATTGCATGCAAATAATTTATTACAATTAAATAAGCAAATACTGGAAAAGGAGTCATTATAGTCAATAAAGCTCAGTTTACATTTGAAAAATTAAATAAATAAATATTTATTATTATTCTCTTTCATTAAATGTAACATAACTTCTATTATTATTCGAATTATGTTTTTAAATTATGTCCAATGCCGTAGCATCTTCCGTGGGCAACTTCATTATGTTAATTTCTTGTCACGGTGCGCGCGCTTCGTAAAATTTCACTGTCATCAATTTTTCATAACCCGCCTAAAGAAGTAAAACTTAAATAAAATTTAAACATTACGTAATATAAAAATGTCTTGTTAAATAATAAACATAAATATATAGATAAAATAACACAACTATAAACGCGCTTAAAAATATGACATTCCTACAAAATACAGCTAGCAATTTCACAAACATACAGGCATTCCATAAATGCTTAATTAGTGTTATATATTATATGTGTAGTGTAGTATATAGTGTATATATATAATATTAAATAAATGACACAGAGCACTAATTAAGGTTCTTATCAACGGAAGTCGGCCGATAGTCCTCATTCATACAGTTTTCAAAAGGAGTATGAATTGTTTGCACGTCTACATACTAGTTTCATACACGTGATAGAGTGGATTTAATCTGTGGACTTTGGATTGTGAGTAGTTTTTATTTAATACAAAGGTTTACCTTTTAGTCTAAAGCGTGCTTAAATTATTACTAATAATAAGTTAGTAATTTATTTAATCTATTTAATGTTTTGCTTATACTACACAACAACTACTACAGTGACATAAAGTCCTTTTACTAATCAAAATGTATTTTAGCTTTATAATATTGTTATTAGATAGGTAGATAGTACATAGTACTGTTAACCACAGAACTGATGGTCTCCTCACTCAACAAAAGCAATACAGCGAGGTAATGCTGCCAGCATTAAAGGTATACTGTGGGACCAAACTTTTAAAATTAATTTTAGTTATCTATTTATTAATTCTTAATTATTATTACTATGTAGGTTTATTACAATACAAATAAACGTGTATTTGATTTTGTACTAAACATTGCATAATTCAAGTTACTTATTTAGTTATTACAAAATGCATTTTAATATTTGGATTTGATTCATTTAATTAATAAACTGTTCGTGATTTATCTGATTTATGTTAAATCAAATTAAAACAAACCGAATTAACAGCTAATAACCAAATAATTTTCTTATAACCCAGCCCATTGTGAATGTTATTTAATTAATTTCCCGCATAACTTTGATTAAAATATTTCTGATATTGCACAACGTAAAATATAGATACGCTTTCGAAATAAATTCGATACTATTTGTATTAGTGAATAAAACAAATCACCCGTTTCAATAATTAAATGTTGTTTATCATAAACCGGTATGTGTCAAATACAAAATTCAATGACATGTGTCACACAAGGCCGATTGACTTGTCTATGAAACAAAATCTTAGAAACGGGTGCAATATGAGGCCAAGATTAAAGCGCCACTGGAATATTGTTATTTATAAGCAAGTCCTAGTAATTAAGAAAAATTAAATGAGATATCGTTTGCGTTTAAGGTATTTATGAATCAGATTGCCCCAACCTTTTAACTAAATTTAAAATTCTCTAGATACCCCAGTTTTGGCCAAAACTCACTGATATCCAGATTCTGATAAACGAGCTAGGTCTGGATATCCATTGTTGCCCCCTTCACTCTATAAAATCATTTTTTTTATTATTTTTTAGTTTTTATAAGTTATGTATTCTTTTTTCTCTTCGTAAGTGTTTGTCACAACAAAACTTGTATTTTATTTCCTTTATGCACCAATGTACCAGTGTGCCCAGCGTAAAATAAAGTAAGTCCTAGATATTATTTTTATTTACAAACGAGAATCTATTTTAATCAATAAATGTTCTTAACCAATGTGCCACGGTAGAAACGTGTTACATTATTTGTTGGAATACGGTGAAAATAGCAATCCCATAAAAGATCATAAATAAAACATTGTATCCGATACCTCCCGATAGCTATTGTCTAAGCTAATAAATGTTTAATAAGAATTAGGTAAAAGTAGCACTCCCTAGATAGTGGGGATCTTCATTGTATTAGCTGTATTAGTGAGGGCTGCATAATGTCAGAATTGACAACGCCAAGGGTCCTAATAATTTTAATGGAAACTAATCAAATTCCACTCCACTATCTTTATTGTGGATTAATGGAAATAAATAAGCTTATTCCAATTTCAAACCCATCGAATAACGCCGTATCGACGCATTTATAAATCGAATGAATTTATAATCATTATCTCTAACAATTTATTATTAAAAACTCGTTCTATTAGAGATAAATTTACATTCGATATTTAATTATTGAGTTAACGAGCGAATGCACTCCAATAATGGAAGTTAATTATAAAAGGCAATTGATTTAAAAGGAATGGTGTCGTGGTCGCGGTATGAGTAACAGAAAAAGTTTTCAATTTCACTAAAAGGGACTGGTTTGTGTCTCAGAAGTCTTGTCTGGTTATCGGCTTGTAATGTATGAACTTACTCGCCACGGCTTTATTTTATAACTCACTTCACGTAATAGGCCCCGAGTTTAATTCACTTTGCCCCGACGCGTACTAATTGAGCTTGTGATCTAAAACGTGCTAATCGAAGCGGAGAGCAATTCCATTGCAGAGGTTTTTTTTTAAATTTACCATTGTTCATGTCTAAACTGGGTCGACGCATTTTTTAAGCTAAGAAACTGTTTCTTATTGTTCATTTTGTATTGAGTCTAGATATTAACCCTCTAAAAAAAATCGGCCTGTCATATCAATAATTTGTCTCTTTTCATAACAGCGTTAACACGATTTGACAGAAAGAGAACAAACTTTAGTAAAAAAAATATTTAGATTCCTATTCAGCATTATTTCTGTGGTGGATAATAATTAGTAGTCTGTAGTCTACATTGGAGTAGAGTTAGTCTATTGGCTTCAGAAGTTCGAAGGCTGGATCCCTGGTCTTGCACCAATGGACTTTCTATATGCAAACACACTTGCTCGTACGGTGAAGGAAAACATCGTGAGGAAACCGGCATGCCTTAGCCCCAAAAAGTCGACAGTGTGTTAGGAAGACAAGAAAAAACAAATGATTACGAAACATATACAGAAATGAAATCCAGATCAAAACAGTAGTGGCGCCACTGTTTTTTGAAGTTATACTTCTTTAGGTGCGTTATGAAAAATTGATGAGAGTGAAATTTTACGATACGCGCGCACCGTGACACAAAATTCAGTATGGGCGCCGAGCGTGCGCGAGCGGAATAAGACAATCTACTTGTAGTACCTTTTAAACAAATAAAGCAGTTTTAATTATTTTTCAAACAAATTTAGCAATGCTTTTTCACAAAGACCTATTTATACTTACTTAAAAGGTTATGAAACATACCTAGTTATTAAATTGAATTAATAATATAATAATTATTATTATTAATATTAATTAATAAGGAAATAATATATTAAATATTGTTAAATTATTAACGCTTAATATTGATTATTAATTATTTAATATTTAAAAAAAAAAAGAAAGCCAAAGAAGTATAACTTCTTACGCGCGTACATATGTACACGCACCACTTTTTTATTTATTTATTACATTACCAATTCATTCGTATTTTCATTTAAGCACTGTCTTATTAACAAGCATCAAATTTATCTCCATAAATCTATCTATAAACATGCTCGATAAATTATCATGACGATTTAACAACAACCATCAAAAGATTCTTTACGATCAATGGTGACTGTAGTAAGTTTGATAATTAATTTGAGACGTTTATTTTATAATGTAATAAAAGATCGGGAACGTCGTATCGATTTTTGTTATGGTTGAGTTTTATCTTACACGACGATATCATATTATGCCATAAGATCTGTCTATAAACTTAGAATAATCATTATAATATTTTATTTGCCACGAACAAGACTTATAAACATATATGCTAGGCCTCTTGTATTAAGTACTATATTTCAGTAACAAAAAAATAAATTTTGGTTGAAAAATTATCGAATTAAGTTTTGTTTTTTTAAAATGAAAAAAACTTCAATATTATTTCTAATTGGTATTAAAAATCTATTGCATTGTGAAAGTAAAATTATGTTTATTCAATATCTTTAATTATTTATATTTTAGTATACGTAGCCAATATCCTTAATGAATTGATTGGAGAATTTTACCTTTACACACTTTATTATTAAAAACTTAATTAGCTTAATGACACTAATAAATAGTGTATGCCCAAGTATATACTTGATACGATATCGCTTCGCTCACTTTGATTAATGAAACACTTAAAGCAATTGGAACAATTTTTGTATTGACTCTCATTAATACAAATTATATGGCAGTAACGGAATTAATAAGTATTTAGAATTATACCTAGTATACAGAAATCACTATGGTGTAATGTACATAGAGTTGTCCTAGATTAGAGGTCAATATCTATTCTGAACCAAATAAAGATCATCTCAGAACCATCAATTATCATTTTCTAACGGGTGCTTAGCTACTTTGGCCATAGTGCCAGGAGAGAGCTGGCCAGTCTCGACGCATTGGAGGAGTGATGGCAGGAGATGTCGGGGTCGTTCGCCTATCCATTGGTTTGACAATATGGGTCTCAAAAACCCTTATGCCCCCGAGACAAGCTGGTAAAGTGGTGTGGAGGCAACAAGTCGACGTATCGGTTAGGGCTAGACACGACCTTCAGTAGATATATAGAAGATTCTGTTTCGTTGGAAGAATACAATAAAAGTAATGTTATATGCAATGGGATACTGCTGGCTTAGGTGCCATACATACACATATATTAGATTACTAGGGACTAGTGCTAGACAGGCTACCTCTAATTAATTTGCGATATTTGTTTTAAAATAACTGTTGTTTGATGATTTGCTATTTTAAAAGAGACGCGAGAGTTTTTTACGTCGGCTTTTTCTCTCGGCCTACACCCTCTGTCTTCTTTGCCGATGAGTAGGAGTGCCTACAAATTCAAATTTAATGACGTGGAATAAGTGATACATGTATCTTATATTCCATAATAAACATACTTTATTTTATTTTACTTTATAAGCCAATAAAATTAAATGTATGAACAAGGCGGCATTTTTTGAATCGTGGTTGTCTCGGTTATTCCTTCCCAAGTGTGATAATTGCACATAAAAAATATACATCCGATGATAAGAAGACTTTAGAGTCGAGAATCTCATGCTTACTCTTAAACCAAACCATTTGTATGATAAAGTATCATATCTTAAATAGAAGGATATCTACCGGTTATAAAGCAAACTTTATAGTTTTGTTTTGGCAGTTTTGACACTGACTCTATTTGTTTCTAGTTCTCAGGAAAGTTTCTGGACGTGGAGTTTAGCCTCAGGGGCTGTTTACTGCATTTTCTAGTTTCAAAGTTTGTGATATTCATTTGAAATATCAATAGATGTATGTCTCGTTGAAGATCAGTTCTAAAACAATAAGAATTATTCACAAGAAATCATCTGTGTTGTAAGACAAAATTGCCCGGATTTTTATGTCGCATTTTTTTCTAGTAACTTTTATCTACGGGATTTCGTTCGCATGGAAACGGGAAATACCAATTATTAATCAATTAATAAACAAAGTAAATGCATTTTTCCATTAATAAATTACTCTAACAAACATTCCACTAACATTCCTCTCTTGTAAATAAGCGTAAAGCTAAACAATTCATAAACTATTATTCTCCAATTCTAGTGAATTGTCAATGTTGGCGATTGTGGGACCGCATTGTCCTCCTTGAGGTGGCCGGGTGACAGGAGACACCTGAAAACAATAAACATGAAATTGCCACAATGATCGGCCCTCATGATCAGAGCAACGACTGTCAGACAATAGGGCAGATTACGCGATAGGGGCTTAGCCGAATAGCAGCTAACTTGATTATGCAGCCATCCGTGATTGTGTTTGAACCTATTAATGTTTGAATTTCGTTATATTATTGCGCCAGCCGGGCGATGCCGGTAATCCGATACGACATTAACGATAAACGAATAATGATTTCCGTGAAACGTGTAATATGGTGAAGACAATGGGTAATTATAAAGGTTTGTACACGTGGTACAAATATAGCTTTGAATGCAGACGAGACAGGGGTGCGAAAGCGTCAGCGCAAGATTAAAGAACAACTTAAAGGAAAGCAATCTGCTAAATAAGTGCCGCTGTACTTAGACGGTGTATGCTCTACTTGGATCTTTAGTTTTGATCGTTTGGAACATTTGTTAAAATTTATTAAAAGTTATACAAAATAATAAAAATTGTTAGAAATATTATATCTAAAAAATTAATTTACTCGAAAATGGAATCTTTTTATTCGAATGTCAAATAAAACTTTACTTTTTATCAACAAAGACAATATAGAATATAGCCAAAAAGGTCGTAAGCAACGTGTCAGCAGTTATTAGCTAGCAACAAAATATTTAATATTTATTATGTAGTATAGCTATTCAAGTTTTATTTTGTATTTAGTTTATGGTCGCCTTATTTTATTTTTATTATCTACGACATATTATGTAAGATATAAAGAGCAGAGGTTATTTTAGCACAATCCACATAGAGATATTGATGTAGGCGTTAAAGAAATGAGGTAGAGCACAGTTTAAGGTAATGGCAGTCGTTAGAATTATTTAGCTCGTCCCGTTATTCCCGCTATTTCCGCAGGTGTGGCAATCATATTGTTTCCGAGGGTGCTGCCTCCCTCGCTTCGCTCATTCTTTAATCTCGCTGATGAATTATGATTAGCAGAGTGCACTCAATTCTATTAACTCTCGTCTCAAACATTGTTTGGGCAATGTAATTATCCCAATCGAAATTTATGTCTCCCAATAGCATTTATTTATTGAAGCGAAACGTTTTATTTTAATGCAGTTTGCATTTGTGCATTAAAATTTTCCGAAACAAAAACCTTTATGACCCGTTGTGCCGCGTAATAGCTCACCGAGGGACCACAAACTCCGATTATCCAAACAGAGAGCTTCCAAACAGCGTTGTGAAATTTTAACGTATAATTGATTATGAAGTTGGCCACTAATGGGCGAAAATAGTTTCTAATTTGGAGTGTGGCGGTAGCGCGTAATTGGTCTCGGACCGTGTCTGTTAATCATTAATATTGGTGGCCGGCTGAGCTCAGCTCCCTTGTGGCCCGTGCAGCATCCTTCATTAGCTGAAGTCTGTAACGCAGACCAACGTTTAGACTATTTTGCGTGTACCTAATTGATGATAACTGAGAGAGTTCTTTATCCAAAATAGTTTCTAATTCTCCATACGAAACACCTTTATTTTATTGATTCTTTATCGCGATACTTGGGTTATGAAAGTAGTGAACAGGTACGACGGCATTTTGATATCTTATTTATCTCAACTTCATAGAGAAAAATATTGATTTTCTTTGTTTATTTATTTATTAAAGTTCACCACATCATACAAAATTCTATATCTACAGTATACGTTACAAGCTTTCTTTCCTAAAATATATGACAATTATGGTAAACATACATCTTACAAAAAAATTAAGTTATAAAAATATAATAAAATATTTCACGTCCAGATTTGATTTTAGTAGTAATTTTTTGCTTATTGTTAATCAAGTATATAGCAAAACAGCGGATTAGGTATCAGCTAGACTTTCATTATTAAAATACTACAGTATCCCTGAATAACATAGGCTAAATTTATTTCCAAATTATTTAAAAAATTCGAAGCCGAAACGAGTATGTCTCACAAATATCGCAGTAAAAACGATGATTCCTCACATAAATATTTTACGTTGGCGCTATACTTCCAACTCTTTGTGTATCTTGTTGAGTGACACTGACGTGGAACGGTGGAGATAGTTTTGTTCTCTTTCAGGGCCGTCCGTTAAATACTAATTCGTGCGTATTGACATTCGAAAGTCAATGCTAATGGAAGCCGTGAGCTTTTTTGTGCCTAATCTGATCTCGCGTTCGTTACGGGTTGTTTTCGAAGTGCCGTAGCATGTTGCTGTCACCGTTCCGTTGTAATTATTCACGATGGTTCATGGCTATCTTTTAAAAAATGTTCTGGCCGTGAAATTAGTTGCCATCTCAATTACGCAAGAACTCTATGTACATATAATATTGTTGAAATTAAAGATGTTTACGAATAACTTTTAAGTTTGGGAGACGAGGTAGACAATTTAAGTATTATTATTTGTTTATTATTATAAATGTTTGCTTTGCCTAGTATTACAAGCGTTACCACAAAGCCTCTATAGCAGAATTTAATCGCATAATTATAACTAATTAGCTCGCCAAACGTTGTTTTGCCATGTATATCATTTATAATAAAAAATAAGGGTTGATCGTAGAGGGGTGAAAGTTAGGGGTTGTATGTATTTTTAATGCTGTATCATAAAAAAATAAAAAATAAGTAATTTATCTAAAAATTTAAAAAAATAATTTAGGGGTGGACTACCCTTAACATTTAGGGGGATGAAAAATAGACGTTCGATTTTCAGACATACCCAATACACAAAATTTCATGAGAATCGGTAGAGCCGTTTCGGAGGAGTATGGCAACGAAAACTGTGACACGAGAATTTTATATATGTATTAGATTTTATTATTAATTAATTAAATCCAGTTAGAACATAATTAAAGACACTGACGTAACTTACAAATATATAATAAACCTTTAATTTAAAATATATTTAAAATTAAACAAGCCACCACAAAATACCTTTAGGTTTAAGAATAGCTTTATTTCTCATAAGAATTAAATTCACTTACTGAGAAACACATATTTAACTAAAACTAAGATTAAAAATTACCTTATCTTATTGAACCTTAAGCTAGAAAATATAATATAATAACTAAAATATATTACAAATTAACATAATAATAAACAAGAAACAAATATGGCTGCATAATACGCAAGCAGCCATAATCAGGCCCGTAAGTAATCTTCCATGACACCTATACCGAAAGTATTTGAATTTACGAAATACTTGTCATTCAATATAAGCCTGATTAGTTTCAGAGAATCGCTGACACAATTTGAGTAGACCAGCGTGTTTCCGTTCAATATCCGTGTTCATTATTTACGACCGGCGATACGTTCTCAAAAACATACAAAAATGGTAAGCGGACATTCGTCACGGACAATGCTGCATATTGTGTTGGCGGAGGCTCAGGCCGTTTCTCCACTGCTCCGGTCCGGCAAACGTTAATTACCGATCCGATTTAGAAACTCACGACAGTACTTACGTACTTCTCCACTACTCCGGCATCCGGTTTTTAACGATCCGATAACTTGCTAGATCGGAACGCGCTGTTTAATCGGTCCAAGTATATCCTAGTATCCAAGAGGTTATAAATTATTATTCACAGGTTTATTTATAGTTTGTTTAATTTGAAAGATTCTGGATAACCTGGACCAAACCAAATTATGTTGCTATTTATTTATATTTTTATACCATAGTATTAGTGAACTATTTATTAATCTATAATATTTTAAGGTAGACAATATAAAAAAAGTAATAAACTTGCCAGGGCAATAAAATATTCAGAATTTAGAACGTTTTATTAATAAAATAAAGTACATGGGTTTTAGTTAATATAGGTGTTTCATGATAAATATACCAGTATCGATTATTGTCGAATCGGATATAGTGGAGAAGCGCAATACGGCCCTCCGATATTTTTCTTATGACCCATTCCGGTATCCGACGCCGGACCGGAGCAGTGGAGAAAGGGCCTTACTCGTCGATAGCTAGACAAACACTTTACTACTGTGAAAAAAAATAGAGAATTTAAGAAGGTATATGTTCAACTACCAACCTTAGTACGAATAATTAATATTTTGTTTTTATAAAGAACAGTTTGCCCTATTCAATATACTATATATAAAACGGGCAGGAGAGATGCTAAATGCCAGAGGGATCGCGAGTTCGCGCTTTTAAGAATTTGTAGGCTCCTTTTCCAGTCGATTTGGAAATACTTCATTAGATAGCTGGTTGGATGGGTTGTAATAATAAATGTATTATAAAATAATTATTCGCTAAAAGCTCTCCGAAAGCCCATTAGGACCAAATCCTTAGAAATATGTATATAAGTTCGTGTAATGTTCGAACTTTGGAGTGATTTATTTAGTATTAGTTATGAATTGACATAGTATCGTGTATACAAGTAAAAATTGTATTGTAAACACCTTAAATTATGTCTTGTACGTAGTCAAGTAGTGGGTCCGCGAAGAAAGGGTTTTTAAAAAAAACTTAAAGTTAAAATGAGTACAACCGGTCCGATTTGAGGTCCGTTTAATACTAAATATTACAAGTATTCTATTATATTTATATCCTATTCTTAAAGGCCTACGTGACCGTTGTGCTGACACATTGTTCTCACGCTCTACAAGGAAACGTCACTTAGTAAGAACTAAGAGTGGTTCGTAAATCATGTAAGAGTGGTTCGTAAATCATGTAACAGCACTTCGGCTATTGAAATATAAAGGATCTTTGTACTACTATGTTGCAATGGTTTTGTTTATATAAAATATAATTATGGTGGTGACACACGGGGTTATATAACTCCTCCCTCCTGAAGAGCGAAATTATCAGGGGATTGCACATGCAAATTCTGATTATTTCGCCACTGCAACATATTAATAATCTTATTTTTTATAAAAAATACAACACTTAGCAAAATACAATAAAAGAGTGCCTAAACTAACGCTTTTCACTTTCACTGAATTGCCCATTTCACTATCACTATCTCTGTTAAGTTGTTACAGCATGTAAGACATGTGTTGCAGGTCACTAAGGTCCATTCCTTGTATGTTTACTGGATTCTAATTTTCCTTAGAGTTCACTGGTGGCTGTAACTCCAGCAGTTTAATGGATGGGATACGTTCTGATGTCAGATTTTCTCTTCTATAATTACTGTATTCTGGTAACAGTTGGATGGGTTTTCCTTGAAGGTCATCAACTCCTCAATGGATGTCGTTTCAGGATACGGTGCCCGTGTTTTCTTGTGTGCAGAGATAATTTTCCTAAGAGACTTGTTTGCAAGGCTGTATAAGCGGTAAGTATGTTACACCTTTCACCAGGATATAGGGATATTTAGGAATGATTATTAAGGTTAGGTTTTTAGGGTCATGAAAGATAGGTAAGGGATACATTTTATTATAACTATAAGTTGAATTGGTTATTAAAGCTACCTCTAATACAAAAGTTATTTTCCTGTCTATCATGTATGATTTAACATTAATCGTATCTTCTAATTTAACTAAATTATCCCAAGTGGGTGGATACATAAGATTTTCTGACTGTGATATATAAATTAAAATCTGTAATAAATGCGTAAAACATTGGTTTTGGTGAAAGCCAAAGCAATTTCTAATTAGCTTATTTTTTATATAAAGCGTTCTAAAATTACTTACAAAAAGATTATATAAACTTAAAACATATGTAGAGTATACTGCATTATTTTCTTTAGTACTTATGTCTTTTAACATTTTTTTTTCTACACGTTTTAGTCTTTCGTCCATAATTTTGAGTTATTGTGTAATATTTCTGATGAATTAATGAGTTCATCTAACATTTTGGAAACAACTATTAAACGCATGTTTGTGGAAAATTTGTTGACTAAGTACCTAATTGATTTATTAACTGTTCATATCGTTGAGCATCTTCCTGATCTAAGTTTCCAGTTATAATTTTAATAATAGGGTTCAATATTCCTCTTCGTCCTAGGTGTGAAGGGATTATTTGCCTAATCTTTTCAGTCGTTATTCTTTGCAAATACTCTACTTGTTCCCTAATTCCTAAAATTCTTTAAACTAAGGCTTATCATCACTTACTATCTTACTAAAATTACTATATTTCCTTTTGTTTTATTCTAATTCCATCAGTAGGCCATTTAAATCTAATACCTTAAAAATAAGCCAGTTATCCTGTTAGATGAAGGCTGTTCCCTGTCTTACGGATCCCTGGATTGTTTTCAACCTTTTGAAGTTGAAGGCCCAAGCTGGGGCTCGTGAGTGTCATCATGATCACTAAGCACCACCTTTGAAGGTCGTTTTATGTTTTTAATTTTTACCTTTTTGTGTTTACCTCTAATTGTAATAGGGATGATATTTCTTTCAGGTTTTCCTGTAACTATGGCCTTTTCAAAACAAGGTTTGTCCTTACTTCTGCGAGTGTTTATTAATTTTGTGAAAATTGTTTTCCCTTCTGGCAACGGGACGTCGGATTCGCCACCGCGTTTTTCTCTAGAGTTTCCCTTAAACGTCAACATTTTATCAGATATGATTTTGTATAAAACTTTTATTCTTTTGGCGTGATCTTTAATTAATTTTTGCAAGTATTGTTTCTCGAAGTCTATATTGAATGCGTTTTCAGAATCTACATGGTCAAACACTACTTCAAACGGTGTTAAAGTTGTTACAGTATGAATCGCATTATTATATGCCATGATGAGTGATATAATAGATGCGGCGTCGGTACATTGTTGTTCGTATTTTGTCAGTCTGTAAATTTCAATTAAGGTGGAATGGAAACGTTTAACTATTTCCATTGAATTAGGGTTCCTAGGTGTGTCGATATGTATTTGGATTTTATAAAGTGACATCATTTCTTTCAATAGATCGTTGTTGAATTCAGTACCAGAGTCGCAGCTTATTTTCTTAGGTATGCCGTAAAATGAAAAGTATTTTATTAGTGCGCGGATAACGTCAGGTGTGCCTTTGCTAGTAATTTCAATTGCCTGTCTTAGTTTGCTAAAAGCGTAAGCTAAGGTGAGGTATGTTTTTCCTTCGATACTAAATATATCTATAAATAATTCCTGGAATGGGGCATGTTGCTTTTGAGTTAACTGTAAATATGGTTTCAAAGGCTTTCGGTCATATTTCATATGTTTACAGGCTTCACAAGAATTAATTACTGCTGATATAGTTTCTTTCATGTTATTCCAAAAGAAGTGTCGCCTGATGCGAGTAAAAGTTTCTTGAATACCTCTGTGACAGGTTTTTCCGAGATGAAATTTCAGAATAACGGCTTTCTGTTCATTTTCATCGTCAATAAAAACGATTCTTTCCGTACACTCATAAAATTGAATTGATACACCTTTAAAAAGCCTAATTACCATGTTTCTGAATTGTTTGCGATGTTCCGTATTTCCGAAATACATAAAATATTTCTTTTTGGGTTTTATGTATTCTTTCAGGAATTATTTGATTAAATAATTACACAATTACTCAATAATTATAGCTCACAGAATTTGATGTGAATCTAAACTTATACTTACTTTAGGGGTTGCAGAATTTCATGCACTAACCTACTTACTTCTATGTTTCTTTAATTTACTTATTACAATTTACGTTTATATGAATTTAAATCTAACAAAGTCTTAAAACTATCGTTAAGATGAGAGATGTTGATCTCAAAATAACAAAAGAAAAGTGGAGAGGGCTGGATTTGAAAGGTGAAAAGGTGACTTACCAGTACATCGCTGCCTCAACACTCGCACAAAATACCCTTAACGCTTTTGGATTTTTGTTCTTGACAAATTTATTTGTTCTTTTGAATAGCCGTTTTTAGCAATCGCGACGTAGTTTCCCCTTTTTAGGTAAGCAGAATTTGATGCTCGAACCGATAATTGAGAAATACGTGCAGCTAGAGCGACTATCCTGTCCTCAGCGCCAGTCAAGTAGTGGGTCCGCGAAGAAAGGGTTTTTAAAAACTTAAAGTTAAAATGAGTACAACCGGTCCGATTTGAGGTCCGTTTAATACTAAATATTACAAGTATTCTATTATATTTATATCCTATTCTTAAAGGCCTATGTGACCGTTGTGCTGACACATTGTTCTCACGCTCTACAAGGAAACGTCACTTAGTAAGAACTAAGAGTGGTTCGTAAATCATGTAACAGCACTTCGGCTATTGAAATATAAAGGATCTTTGTACTACTATGTTGCAATGGTTTTGTTTATATAAAATATAATTATGGTGGTGACACACGGGGTTATATAACTACGTATTGTATTGTATCTCTATCGTAAACAAGACTTATTTTCATTGTGTCATATACAAAGCTGTGTTGTTTCAATGTATTTGATCCAATTAATAATGAATTGCGGAAATGGAAATATAAAACATATGTTGAAAATCAAACTGGCAAGGGTTGCTATAATTAAATAGTTGCACCTGTTACAGCGTAATTTAATTGAAAATTTTTCGTATTTAAAGTGTTAATTAACCATGACGCCGTCCGTTCGCGACTTTATTGCCTGTCGCGGTTATGTTTTTTGACTTCTAAATTACAGTTTTTACCACGATATTTAATCTGTAAAATTGTTTTTGAGAGGCATTGACACTATTTTAAACAAAATTATAACGTGATATAAAATGTGGTTATTTAGTGTTAAAATTAGTGTATTAACAAATTTATCGCTTAATTCAAGAATACTTAATATGGAGTCGAGACGTTGCGCTCTTTGAAAAATGTTATGTCAAACATTTAAAATTGAAAAATGTTATGTACATTGTATTTAGAGATATATAGCTCGCGCGAAGTCTTATCAATAAAAAAACAATAATTGAACAACATATTTTACATTATATTTTTTTCATTTATTACATTAATAAAGTCAAAACGGATTTAATTAAGTGTAGTTTTCAATACGCAGTCGCCAAGAGTTTGGACATAAATTCATGCGTGAACTGTCCATCTATCGGCATCTATAGTTCTTGCCATCGTACCGGCAATTATAGAAATTCCCTTAACTGATCACTACTAAACAAGATGTCACCTAAACATTATCTCGTATACAACAATAATATATACTTTCTGGTTATAGTGCGAGAGGCGTACGCCGCAACAGTTAAGCGGGCGCGGGAGCCCCGGGCTGGGCGGTCAAATGCTTGCCATGGATGTCACGAAGGAGGCCCGAGCGTCACCCCTCCCTGCTAATGCACAGGGTGGCACGGCTGCGCCGACGCAACCACCTCAACCACAGGTACTTTATGAGAGCACTTAGGAGCAAACCTTATAATGAGCGTCTGAAGGCACTTGATCTTACTGATTTGGGAAGTAGGCGATTAAGAGGAAATCTCATTAAAAAGGCCGGCAACGCACTCGCCAGCATGGCAGGGACTGTCAAAATCCTCATTTGACAAGTCGACAAGTCTCTGCCATTTACTGTACAATAATATCTCAAATGCATATATTTTGTCATAGATCTGCGCGGGATGTAACAAAGTGATTACTGAGAGATATCTTCTCAAGGCGTTGGACCAGTTGTGGCATGAGGACTGTTTGAAGTGCGGCTGCTGCGACTGTAGACTTGGCGAAGTCGGGCACACGCTCTATACTAGAGCTAATCTTATACTGTGCAAGAGGGATTACTTAAGGTAAGATTACTATTGGAAGAAAATGTACCTAAACGAGCTATTAGGTAATAAGTACATGTATTTTAAACAATAATAATAATCTAGTGGCGCTACAACCCCACATGGATCTTGGCCTCAAATTGCATCTGTTTTGATCGTGGTATATATAGGTGATCAGCCTTCTGTCTGACAAATGTCAACGATTTCTGAATTTGACACATATGCCGTTTCCTCACTATGTTTCCTTCACCGTACGAGTGAGTTTTAGATGCGTACTTAGACATAATGTTAGTGCACAGCCGGGGATCGAACCTCAGGAACAAGAGACGTATTGAAACTAGGGTAACACTGCTTCTAATCTGAATTTAATTTTTACAGTATTATTAAGTGAGCTCCAGGGGTCATGGATAATTGGAATAACAAATTTTATTACTTTGAAATAGATGCGTCTATCGAAAGTCAGTATTTTTGTTTAAAACGTAATTAATAAAATAAATTATTTATACCAGGTTATTTGGAAACACTGGATACTGTGCTGCGTGCAATAAAGTTATTCCAGCTTTTGAGATGGTGATGCGTGCGCGCAACAATGTCTACCATCTCGAATGTTTCGCCTGTCAGCAATGTAATCACAGGTTGGTATTATTTTATGTTTGACGTCTCTTAGTTAGTACCTTGTACTGCCATGCATTTAAGCAGTTCCAGGATTTGCCAACCAATAAATATGGTTAAACTCACTTGCAATGTATAAAAAAGGTGTTATTATTAAAAATATATTTCAATTTTTTGCCCCCAAAAAAAACTTCGTTGAGTCATGGAAAATACTAGATATGGTAAATCTCATATAGTCTAACTAAAGCCCATTTTTCTTATAATACATTTATAAACATAGAATTTGTACTTATAAAATTATTTATATTTGAAAACAGGCGACATTTATTCGCTTAAATTATCTTCATTACAATGTAGAATATTATATCAAAGTATTTATTAAAGGCGCCGTTTTAGTGTCACTAAGCTTCATGAAAAACTATAAGAGCATCGCGCCCATTGTTGCTAGTGGCTTTACGTAGCACACTTAATTTTCTCACCTGTCAAAAGCGATTGCGCTCCTGAAAATTGAACGGTCGCTTGAGCAACTAGCAATTTTTATAAGCGAGATAAAATATTCAGAATAATGTGTTGAACGAAAGGGACAGGTGTATTGTGTTGCGGGAACGTTGTATGGTTTATTCAACTCACGGAGAAACAAAGAGCGTGATCAAATTTTCCGCTACATAAGAAAGCTCACGGAATAGAGAAACGGTTTTTAAACACTTGCGATTGTTTAGTGTAAATCATTTTGGATGAGGGGATTTATTGTTTATGTTATATATTAGCTAACGTAAACATTTTTCTTTCAATGCAGCTCAAACCTCGAAATGAATTCAAGGAATTGACAGGTTAATAGCGGGAAAATGTTTGAGTATTTTGATTTGACTTTTTTTACGTTACGTTACGTCTAACGCTGTAACTGCGTAATTTTTTAAGACGATACTGTTAAATCAATTATAAAAACAAAGTATAGTTTGCAGTTATTTCAACCCCGATACATATTTAAACTTTAATGTTATATAGGTATATATATCCGTAATTATTTACCAATTTTTTAATGATATTTTGAAGGCATTGATCTGGAAGCTAGATTGTAGTGTACATAGGTGAACATTATTGGTAAACAAAGATAAACTCTTTGATTTCCCAACGTAGCCCGGTTATCAAACGTGAGCGATGATCTGTCGAGCTCAAAGAGTGAACTTATGAAGTTATCGATACGAGTCTAGTCACTATGAACCAATAAACTACACTTAATATTCCCTAGGATGTTATACCCGAAATCTTTTGGGAACCAATCACTTTATGACTTAGAAATAAAAAGCAAATTCATTTTTTTAAACCGCCAAACTTTTACATTTCCTCTCTTATTCATAAACATTGTATGAACTTTAAATTGGTATTAAAAGTCCTTTGATTATAGTGTAGTTATAATAAAAACATTTAACTAATTTATTACCTTTTTTGACATTTTTTCAGAAAATAAATCTAAATTTTCTTCCGTTTCCAAAAGATTTCGGGTTTAAGTACGTAATTTTTGAAGGAGGTACTACAATGTTATTCATGTATAATTAATATATTTCGGTGAATTAACTTATCATTTGCCTAAAATTACAAATTATTTAAAGTCGAGTGTACTCCTCCGTCAAAGACCGGCAACGCACCCACTAAAAATGGGTGTCCATGGGCTGCGATGACTGCCCTTTATGGACGTCCCTCCTATATACATAAAAAAAACTAATTAATATAAACGGCTTAAATATAAGAGTCTTTCCTCCAACTTCGATTTTGTTCCCTTTGGAGTAGAGACTCTTGGGCCGTGGGGTTTAAGTGCACAGGCGCTAATCAAAGATTTAAGTTGGCGCCTAGTATATACACTAGATAGTACCGGTGACCCCAGAGCTGGTGCTTTCCTGGCTCAACGAATAAGTATTGCAATACAGCGAGGAAATGCTGCCAAAGTTAAAGGTACACTGCCACAGGGACCAAACTTTTAAATTTGTTTGAATTTTCTTTTTATTAATTTTTAATTATTTTTATTATTATAAATACTGTATATATGATTGTTATGATTATTAATAAATATATATACCTACAATTAAAATACGTACTAGACAACAGCATTCTATGTGTAAAATACGAGGTAACTCTTGAAGAACCATAAAAAGGAGTTTTATTTATTCATGATGAAATAATTTTATACGAATATTTAGTAATCCTTTATAAAGCTGTAAAATATAAAGCACTACAGATGTTTAATTGATCAATTGTCGAGTTCAATTTTCCTTCGCACATTGAATATAAGATGAAGCCTCAATCCTCACTTGTGTTGCTTAAATAATAGAAAAGTCGCGAAGATTGGCTCCTCTGAATGGTTTATACGTCACTGGTGGACCTTTCCCCCGTTCAGATCTCGAGTGACAACACCGAATTGTGTATTCATTTTAATGTTACACACAATATTGGGTCAAATCTTTTGGGAGGGCTTAGCTGGAACGTTTGACCGGATTAAAGTGTTAATGTTAAAACGTAATTGGCGAATTCTTGTTAACTTTGTACACACAATAAACTCTATAAAGCCTATTTAAAGCTTGTGCCTATATATTTATACTAATTAAGGTAGTGTGTTTGTTACGCACTGATATATTTTTGTATGAGCGCAATTAGCTCATATAAAGTAAAACATCGTAAAGAAAAGCCCCGAGATACTATCCCGTTTTTATTAGTAGGGATACTATCCCGTTTTATTTCATTCCAATCAGAATTTAATCCGCATCACCTAGGTGGCTGGACACAAGAAATTTTTTTTTTTCGAACTCCTGGTCTTCCCTGGGAGATACGACATCCAACTGTTTAAAAAAAGAGTGTACTTCACCCTTAAAAACCGGCAACGTACCCACTAAAGTGGGTATCCAGTAGGTTATAAAAAAAAGAATTTCAATTAAGTCGTTTAACATATCGTGAAAAAACTCAGTCTTGGCTTTAATGGCACTATTTTTAGTACGCACTAGGGCTGCTATTAAGTCACGACTCATTTATTAGATATAATGGTGATATTGCAGCATCTGTTTGTTTAACAATACAGATGTATTAATATTACTATTTCGACGGATAGCTGAAATCTGAATCCAATTTGCGGGCTGTCCGACCGGCCGGCAGGTATCACGGAATATCGCTAAACGGCTAAATAATTTAGTAGCAATCTGACGGCGCCGCGGGCGGATTCCGCTATCGGACTTCACTACTGCGCTGCGTCCGATGAAGTGACGTTTATCTATATCGTATTACTTTATAGGTGCTAGGTCCAAATAATTTCTGATTGGATTTACTTCAACGTGAGATTATACATATAAAGGTTGATTATTTTCACACGTTTAAAGTTTGTAATAAATATTTAACCAAACAGTGGCGGAAGAGTTTATTGCCAGTTCTTCTCTTCCGTTCTACGCTCTCTATTTGAGAAAATTAGAAGCATTTCATACATATTTATTTTTTGACGTTCATAAGTGTACATTTTGTTACCTACGTGAATAAATGATTTTTTTAATTTTGAATTTTTACACGCTTTATATTAGCTTCACCTGTATGTATGTACCCGACTCCTTCGGACTCGATTTTGACCCACTTTAAACGGACAGATTTAATTCAAACTTTGTACACTTATAAAGAATCAGCGACAATATAATAATTTCATAGGTTTATCTCGAAAAAACAATGAAATTTTTTTTAAGTCCACAAAGCAATACGATTAAATTGAGACAACACGTATTGCTGCTAGGACTAAAAAGTGGAAAATAAATATTGTTAAAAAAACTATAAAACATGGTTTTATTATATTTTTGATTTTTAAATGTTTCATGCTAAAGTAATAGCTTCGTAGTGCATGATTTTCAAAGAGATTTGTTTCGATGTCCAATGCTAAGATACGTCCGATTACACGTCAAACTTTACGGCGTCAAAAGGGGGCGCGAACAAAGCGCGCACCCACTCATTAAAATGATTTCGTTCTACATCTTTTCCATTACGCGACAGCAGACAAAAAATAGCAAAATAAGAACAGCCCCCAAAAAACAAAAGTCGGGAATGGAGAGAACAGGAAATAAAGTTAATTAAGAGCGGCGAAATCGACTGAGTTGCGGTGGAAATTGGGCCTTTAAAAAAGAGGCATTTGTAGCCGAGGTATTGCGCTTAATTTTTGTGACAAGTGAAACAAAAGAGTGGGTGGGTGCGGAAAGACGGAGGGGGGTAGATAAGGGTGCTATCACCGGAAGTTGGCCGGCCACTGGCGACTGAGTCGGCGGCTTTGTTTGCCACATTGAAGGATGCTTTTGCGTGACGTTATCGCTCCTTCTTCGCGGTGACCTCTACCACCGTTACGGTAAATTTTATTTCCAAGACGTTTTAGGTTGTTTTGTGGCACCGTAAAACAATGATAAGATTTGATAACATCTTAATGGTTTTTACAACCCTTAAATTTTTATACCCTTCGGATATTTGTAAAAACGTATAAAATTTGAATGTATTTTCAACGTATAAAAATATAAAAATTCGTTTTAGGGAGCATTCAAGTATTACGTAACGCAATTTTTGGAGATTATTGACCCCCCCTCCCCCATGTAACGCGCCGTAACGTTTTCTGTACCCAATAGTAAAACGTTTCTTGACCACCCAGTAGCTCTTTATACCTAAAAGTTACCATTATGTGGTGTAAAGTACTGGAAAGTCGAAAATAATACCAACAATAACGCGTAATTTAATTCCCGCCCCGCATCGTAACGTTTTTCAAATAGATCCCCCCCTCCAAAATTCGTTACGTTATACTTGAACGCTCCCTTAAGCAAAATTATTTTGCTGCTTTTTTTAAATAAATAAGTTAAAAAATTAGCATTTTTGTTTTTATATTGACATTTTTGAAGTATTTCTAAATATAGATATTTTGTTCTAGGTTCTGTGTGGGCGACAGATTTTACCTCTGCGAGAATAAAATTCTGTGTGAATATGACTACGAAGAGAGGCTAGTCTTCGCGAATATGGCTTACAACCCACCACCCCTAGCTCATCTGAAACGGCAGACAACGCATCTTCCACCACCACCGGTAAGAATATTTGTTATGTTAAATAATAAAAACTTGATTAGTTAACATCACACTTTGTTTTTTAATTATTAACCTATGGAAAATAGTAATTGTATTAATTAGTCGTTTTATTTATACTAAGCAATTAAAATAATTTGTGTGATTTCAAAGTTTTGTTATTTATTTTCAAGCAAAAAAACCCTATTTAACGCTTGCAAAGAAAAAAAACAGCCTTACAAAGCGGGGAAACACTATGGTACTGTGATTAAGGTGTAATTTTTTAAAACAAATAATTGTAACCATGGAACAAATATCGTACTAACTTTAATACACGTTCATGAATTATTATTCTAATAAGCATATTTTACAGACGAGCAGTGCAATGGGCGGATTGATAAACGGTTCAAGCCGAGCTGGTGACCTCAACAACAACATGTCGGGCTCTTCTCCAGCCCCCTTCCAGGCTCCCCCACACCTCAAACCTCTGGGACTCTCAGCGACCAGCTGAGACTATCGCGTCTGAGGCTTACACCCGTATGCCAAGTACCCAAACTAACTGAAACCCAAAGAAAACCAGCAATGAATTGTGACAAAACATTTGTGTCGTGTCGAAACTTTTCGTGGTAACAATGCCAAACGTATTTTATTTTGCCAATAGATAGAATTTATGGTTATATGTATTTAGTATGTTATAAGGTGATCTCATAAGGCAATTGTATTAGAATAAATGTTACGGGAAAGTTGTAGAGCGGGAATTACTGTTATGACGTGTAAAAATGACGTTTTTTCATAATAAATGAATCAGTGTTATTACTCACTGAAAGGATATTTGTCTCTTTCCATCATATTGTGTTGATACTGTGTTGAAAAGCGACAAATAAGGTTCTAAGAGTCGCTATATCGCTATGATTCTATGAATTTTAGTCACTAACTAGTTTAAGAATATAAAAACTAAATTAATTTCGAATAATTTCAGTGGCTTGGCCAATATTATATTTTTCACGCTCATTCGTTATTATTTGTATAATTGTATTATAACTGTTAAGTTTACAAAACATTGTTATAATGTTTTATTTATGTAAATATTAATACGTAGACGATAATTGGTGTATAATATATAGTAAAATGCAACATGTTTATTCAATATAGTTCAAATTAGTTACTTAGTAATATTAATGGCTTGATATACCTGTTTCCGCATTTAATTAGGCAAATATGCATTCCTAATTAATAAAGAGTATTCTTATGTAAATAGTTTCTGTAAATAAACATGTCAGGTTCACCTTTAACCAATGATATGACCAAAGAAGTAGATTAAAAACATTGTTTTAAACTTACTGGTTTTATTTACATAAGTCCCTTATAGCGATGGAGTTATTTTGAACTATTTCTAGCTTAGTCTTCTATTTAACGGTCAAAATAGACACAATATAATCACTTTTTTTTATGGCTCTGGCACGGTTTGTGCATTAGCCAGCGTCAAGTACAAGATTTTTTATATTTCGTGCTTGTCTTTAGAAATTCGACCGTGTCCTTCATGTACGGTTTAAGCACTCGCCCGGTACCGCACAACCCTCCCAAAGGCTGAGAAAAAATTTAAATTAAATTAAAACTTGCCCTCGAACCGGGAATCGAACCCGGTACCCCTCACCTAGCTGCTACTTAATAAGACCGCTAGGCCCCTAAAAAATAAGATGTAAGAATAATAATTGAGGCACAGACTATTAAACATTTTCAATGTCACGTGTCCAATTATGCATTGACATTGACATTTCATACCATAGACTTAATAAATAAAGAGCATTGGCAGTAGACTTATACCATGGTATGACATTTATTATTACGCAAAATAAAGGATGTACATTACGGAGGTGTAAAAAGAGAAAGATCAACACAAATTCGTGAGTTACCCGCCCTTTGTAAGTATAACGCACTCTGATAGAATTATTATCTTTGCTATATTTAATAGCAAACAATTAATGTGCAAAGTAAAAAATTACGACATACATATTTGCAAAAAAATACATACATCCAGCAGCATTATGAACTACCAACGCTCAAGTTGACATTTTAGCTTGAGAAATCAGTTAGAATGCGAGTTTGTCGATTTCCTCGCACTATTTTTCCTTTCGTACGTGTTGGTATTTTAAATTTAAGCATAAAAAGATTAGATACCAAATATATATCTTTATTATACTATGTATGCTATAAGAATAAAAAACAAAAGACAAATTACGTTTAACTTTCAATAATGTCAAATTGAATTAACACATCAAAATTGACTAGTGTGATTCCCGCGCTTAGAGTGAAGTGAATTTATAAAGACAAATTGTTTTGTTGCACTGGCAAGTTAATATCCTTATAATTAAAACGTGATTATTTTATTTCGAATATTAGATTCGAACAGCATAAAATATTATAAAAATTATATCTAATTTTAACTTTATTCGGTTTAAAAATAAATATTTCTTTTGAACATCGTTTGATCGTGTCGTAAATTTTTTTTGTTATATATTATAATATAATATAAAAATTGCAGCATTTTTAACTATCTCTTAACTGAATTTAGTTCTAAAAATGTGGACTTAACATAGTACTGTTATTATTAATATATATTATGAATAGTAACCATGGTAACAAACTGGGTACAATGTGTAATATAACGTAGACTTCGTTTTACTATTAGGCCGCCAGTAGTGTTCTAAATTTAAAAATACAAGAATTTGTCCACAATATAAATAAAGGAAACATGGGACGCCGAGCGCACACCAATGATGGCTTCTTGCAATAATTTCCGTTTTCAATGATCGCGTTTTTCTTTTTCTTATCACCGCACGAACTAAGATGGTTGGGAATAAATTGAAATACAAAATTGATTGTTGACTTTTCCCGGTCGCTTTATTACTGCCATAAATGGGAAAGAGATTGAAAATTGCCTATAGACGCGACAGATTTGATGATTTCGTTTATTCTCTGATCGAATTTATTGTTGTATGGTTATTTTTAGTTAACCTAGATTCTAAACTTTATTAATGTTTCATAATCAAGAGGAGCACGCAACAGCTTATTATATAATAAAAATAGGTTTTATTTCGTGTATTAAAATTGAATTGACTATAAATTTATACATTTTATAGCAGATTTACTTTCTTAAAATGTATATTTTTTTAATTAAAAAAATGTTTGGCTTAAGTAATAAAAAAAATCAGTGGCGCTATAAGCTTTTTTGGTCGTCCTCAGATTTCTGTATTTGTTTCATGATCATTTGTCAATCTAATAGACAAAAGATGATCAGCCTCCTGTGCCAGACACACGGCGTTGACTTTGTGGGTCTAAGACATGTCGGTTTCCTCACGATGTTTTTCTTCACCGTTCGAGCGAATGTTAAATGCGCACATAGAAAAGGTAGGGGTACCATTCGATAAAAGTGTGAGCAGCCACCGTAGTTAAGGAGTGTGTAGGAAACTAAACATAATCAGTAGCAAATATTTATTGCGCGCGAAGAACGACCGGCGCTACCAATTGTACGCTACACACTGTCGCTACACAAAGTTTGTGGTATACCTACATAAACCCTTACAGTATTTTCAAGTTGATGTTCAGTCTTACTACTATATATTAATTTAAATTAAGAATCTTAAGGTGTAAATTACTATTTATTTGTATGCTATATACCTACTTAAAAAATGTATGCGTGTACTAGTGTACACACGTAAGAAGTGAAACTTCTTTATGACCTTATTTTACGAAAAACTTTGGTTAAATAAAGTTAACTTAGATAAAGTTTAAAGAAAGGCTTTTATTATCATAGACATAGATAGAATAGAATAAATAAATAGAATACAAATAATACAATTATTTCATTCTACCTTATTACTACTAAGATTATTACAGAATTTCATTAATTGTAATATAATTATTACTAACATTGTTATCGTTATTATATATTTTTGTTTTTAATATAAATTTTATACATTTTATAAACGCACTACACGGTTTTTGACATAAATAATAATGATTTAAAAGCATAATTTATATTTATAACTAAACATAATAGAAGAGGTAAGCAAACTTCACAAACAACAAATCTTGCAACTAATCAATAAACTGGATCCGAAATCGCAGGACAAGAAAAAGATGGCACGTAACGGAAAAATGTGACGACGTCACGTGACGTAAATTTTTTTCCAACGCCGATAAAGAAGTTTCACTTCAAAAACGTTGCTGCAAAAAAAGAAATGTATAATGTGTTGTTTAAATGCTTAACAGTTGAATAATTCGATGAGATGAGTTAACGACACTTTCAGTTTTTCACCCTCAAGGGATTTATCCATGGAAATGGCATTGCCGTGACCAATTAAGTGAGAGCTCCTACGAGCTACGAAATTCCATTTAATACTATACAACGGAAAACAAGTACGACTCTCACAGAAATGGTTCTATCCAGTGGGCATCTCTTATTTTTATTAGAGTTTTAATTATCAAAAGTTTTATGAACTGCTTATTCCTTTTTACGAGATTGTTAAATTAATTTCTTTTGTTAGCAACTCATTTACAATGCTTAAAATTTGTGAGACTTAAATGGCGGGGTACTTCCTCGGAGATTCGCCTCGTTTTTGTTCTGTCTGCTTATATCAGTAGTTTATTTATAAAAAATATCGTCATCTTTTAAAATCCAGTGTAAACTCTAATAACGTTATTCGTTATAAAGAGTTGGTACGTTGAGGTAAGCCCATAGGGCCATACTTTAATTCACTCTTTATAACTCAACAGCTACTGTCTATAACGAAGAAATAATTTCATATTTAGACATCAACAACATACTTAAGTGTAATTGTTTTTATAATCAGTTCACAAAACTAACCTTTTGAGGTGCCGACATTTCTAAGAAAGACACCTGAGGTCATAGAAAGCCGTCTCGCCTTTGTTATTGTTAATTACAAGTGTGCTAATATTCTTAGATGACATTGCCTGTAGGAAATTTTGGTCTCAGTTACTAAACGCACCTATCGCGTATTACGTCAGGCAAAGTTAACAGAATATATGTATTAAGAATAATTTACCTGATTGTAGTAAAGTCTGATAGTAAATAGTCCCTTTAACTAAAACTCTCTATAGCGAAAATAATGCTCAGTCCATTGAAATTCGTTATAAAGAGTTTACACTATATGTACATCTTATTTTGGTAAGATAACTTCAGAGTATTGTTGATTAGATTTAGGGCATTTATTAGTATATTATTAGTAGCATTTCATATCTTTCAGCACTCCCTGTACTGTGTCGCCTCCTGCCAACTGCTGGTTTTTCAGCTGCAGTAGATCCTCCTTCACTCTGTCGATCTATTGGTACCTAGATTCTCCACCAGCGGAGTGAGTGTGTGAGTGCGTGTCCTACCTTTAATTGCATGTGTGGTGGACTTACCTTTAATAAATTGCTAAACTAATGAACGTTTTAAATCATAGTTATTGTCTAATTAAGAATGAAGCACCTCACAATAGCAGCTCCAATTATCACTCTCTATATACCATTAGGTCAGATAGTATAACAATTAATGCAATTTGGCGCACTTCTGCTATCAAAATAACACGGGAATCATAAGAGAGAATTTGTTATGGATTTTACGATGTTTGTATGTATGTTTGGATTTTTTGAACAAGTGACGATCCTCTGATATTGAATATGCTGACAATATAAACAATGAAATAAAAAACCTGAAAATGGCTTATATTAGGTCAAAGTTTGGAAGGTTATTAAAACAATTATTGTGTTTTACGCAAGTACTACACATTGCAATAAAACTTCTTATATACCCATAAGTGCGACGTATTTTAGAATTCAAGATCAACGAAGGACGTGTTATAATATAACAAATGTAAAATTCTCGGTATATCCGTTAAAATTCGTTTAAATAACGAGATTCCTTTGTGTTACGTTTCAAATTTTAGGTTTCTTTTATCCTGTAAGCTGGCACAGTACTTTGTACATTTGGCTTTAAAATATGCATAACAGCTCCCAATGCGATCTTCTTTCTCAATTCGAACACATCGGATCGTATTAAGACACATTTCAAGTTTATTGAGCTTTGAAAGTTTAAAAATTGTAGAACACAATTTTAAATTCAATTTTAGTCAAACCCAAGTTTGTCTGGTTATATATTTTTAGTCAAATTTGGCAGAAGTATGTGTATTAGTGTGTCGACTTTTGAAATATAATTTAGTATACTATAACTTTGAAATAACAATCACTCTATACACAGAACTAAATGTATTTTTATCATAAAATATTTATTAATATTTAATAACGGATTTGTTCAATTTTGATATTCTATTTTCGAAACGAAATGAACTGACATAATATGTCAGTTAGAAAACGAAATGTAATTATTTTCCTTATTTCTACTACAGTTAGTTCTTTACGTAGGCTAAGAGATAATACGTACTAATTACAATACATTACGTATTGCATACGTATATATTAAATAAAATTATGCTTTGTGCTTCAAAGTTTCAGAAGTGGTATTTATATAGTAAAAGATGTTCCGGTCTGGCAAAAGCGCGTCAAAGTTTCCAAATAAGTAGAATTAAGTAAGGTGCAAGCTTAACGCCTCTGCAGTTTGCTCTAATAGCATTATCAAGTTTCCAGACCGTATTGGGAAAATACTTCAACATAGCTTTCGAATAATTTTAACCTAATATCAGAAATTATAGATCATTATTATGAATGACATTTATATTACGGAATGACAAACAACTAAGTAATAGAAATAAACTAAGTAATAGAAATAAATTAAGTATTTATATAAATAAAATCTTATGCAAAGTTAATCGCTACCCAAAAGAGAATTGGCAATTGAGTTGAAAAAGGCGTCAAAATTGCTGCCGAACTCTTCTTCTTTATAGGCTGCTTTTGAGCCTCTACGTTAGCTCTTCGCATGTTTTCTTCAACTGAACCAAAATTCTCAGTCAAAAGAGATTGAGTCTCGGCAGATGCTAAGGTTTCTGGACTATCCTCCACAAATATAGATGTAGACGTGAGAGTTGTATCTTCGAATTCTTTTGCGCTAGTTGCGGTAGGCCCTTCAGGACTCAATTCTTCCGAATCATTTTCACTGTCAGAAGTTGATTGTGTTATTTCCTTTGTAGTCATTTCCTGGGAAACCAACGCCATTTGTTGTTTGGTAGTACTTTTTTCTGAATCTTTGTTTATGACAGTACAAATTTTCTCACACTGCTTCTCCTGGCATGTGTCTTGTATGCCACACGATATGAATAGTACCCAACCTGAGAATACTTGGTATAGGTAAGGTTCCTGACATCCTTTGCTGTAGGTTTGTATCCCACATATATTACTCTCACACACAAGCGGACCACCTCCATTTCCCTAGAAACACCATAATAAAAAAGTTAGACAAAAGTGCAGCTAAAAAATTCATGCATGTGGTGATCATTTAACTATCATATAAACCAAATAGTTTTCAGATAGGATGTTCAGCCAACTGAAGGCATTGAACAACTTGGAGATCATCAATAGACGTTTTTTAAGTTGTAAAACTGACGGATAAATCTATAATTTAATTGTGAACCTACATTTTTTAGCCTTAATTAAAACTAAAGCTAGGTTTTGTGTTGGTCAAATTACCAGAAAAATATACATACAATGCAAAAATTTGGATCGTAGGTGACGTTCTTCTTATCATCAATGTCTAGTGCACAGGCCATGGTCTTCTCTCTATAGTGGCTTCCACACTTTGCAGTTGAAGACGGTATAACTTCAACTGGTATCAGTGTCAGGAGTTTGTCCATTGTCTTGTTCAAAGTGTTTCGCTGAAAAGTATGAGAATTAAAATATTTGAAGTAATCATCTATCTGTATATAAATGTATTCCTTACCGCATATACAAGACTAAAACATTCCTTGTCGATGATATCCGACTTGTGATATATTGAAGTGTAAGCTACTGCTGTAGTTAAATTAAATGGAATCAAAGTTTTCAATAAGGAAATATCGCTGAGCCACCACTCAGAGGCACTAAAGTTGTAGGGGCGAATAATCTGGATTATCTGAAAGCATTAAAATATTATTAATCAAGCCTATAAAAGTATTGTCTTTTATTTACATAACTTTTACACATTTAAAGAAAACACTTGAAAAATTTTTAATTATGTAAAATAATTATAAGTTTATAATAATACATAACTTCAATCCGGTAAAAAAGTGTTTTCTTTAAAAGCCTATAAAAGTCAAATTCAAAACATTAATCGAATACACAGGTGACGAAATTTCAAAGATAGATTTTGCTCATTTGTAAATTTTGGTGTCAAAAATTTTTAACTTTGCTTTCTTCAAATTTCTTAAACTAATCTAGATCCTTAGAAAATTGGACTTAAAAATTCAACGTTGCCTGATGAATAGTAAATTTTTGCCAATGTTTATTACCTCACTTTCTTGTTCATCTTCGTCTTCATTAATACTAAAGTTGCTATCAATAGATACACTTCCAAGTCTAGCAACTAGTGTTTTCTCTGGAAAAGCCATCGGTGCTTCATCATTTTCCAATGATGATGTTATAAGCCTATCCGGTTTCAATAAGATACCGGCTCGCGTCACTCGTACTCCATTCTTGTCTACCACTGAATCATCCGGGTAATATATAAAGGCCTGGTAATGTGTTATTATTAATTATTATAAGTTATAAATGTTTAAAATAAAGTATCACTCACTTACCATATACGGAAATTTCCCCTTTTTAATTTCATCATTAGCTTCCGAGGCAACACTTCGTAGAAGAAATACTGGAATTACAAGTAAAGCTTATAATGGCAAAGATAAATTGTATCCGCACTTATGTGAAATCTTACCTGCCAATAAGTAAATAATTCTCAAATGCATTTCAAATTTACGATTAAAATTTTATAATAAGTTACAACACGTCCTTTTGGCGTACCAATGTCAATGTATTTTGAAAGAAGAATATTGTATTTTCTTATCGATATGGAAAGAAGCGAAAAGTTTTTATTGACTTATGTAAATCTGAGGCTAAGAACAATGGTACCAATGTAATAAGTAAAAAAACAAATATAAACGTTATTCTAAAAAACACGGGGTAATATTATACGTAATATTCAATAAACCTTTTTTTAACGTTATCTAAAAAGAGTGGAGTATCTACAAACAGAGAATATAAACAATATTGTAGCAGTTTGACTACCTCAATTATTACTATTCCACTGAAACATCGACATAATTTTGTAAAAGTAATATGCAGAAAATAACAGATTCTGATAGGAACTAAATAGGTCATAATGATAAAATATAATATTACGATTTTTTTTCCAGATAACGATTACTATTTATTGAATAAACATTTATTTTCATTAAATACAAAAATTTACGAATTTATTTCAAATCGTAAATATAGCGTGGTGCGTCGCGTCGCCACGGCATGCGTCGCCACGCCAGAAATCGGTTTTACGTGCGGCTATAGATGTTTCACATCAAAAAATTCGATTCACAAATTCTTATTATTTATAATAGTAAAAAAGCTGTACATTTTCATTCAAAAACTACACGAAGTCTGTTTATTAGTCATCCTATATTAGTGTTATTAGTTATGTCAATGACTATTGATAGGTACATAAGCCTTAGTTTGCCTATAGTATTATCAAATGTTTTTTTTTACGTAAAACACTGTTAGCCATTTGTGGCTTAATTACTTAACTTGTTACGTAGAAAATATTAAATATTTAAAAAATACGAAGGTTAAATCGAATTAGATGAGTCATCTCCCTTTACTTTCGCTATCTGAGACGAACTTCCAAGTGACTCTACTCAAAGACATTAATAAGATTCGTAACCGAGCTAAGATGTATTATCCCCAATAAAGCGAAAAGAATGAGTTTGCAAATTTAAACTCCTGTTCAGATAAGGTGGAGAAATATCCCTAAAACATCTAATTATTCATGTAAGGGGTGTTTAAGGACGCGTATTAATACGCTCCGAGTGCCGTCGACTTTTGAAAAATATGTTAAGATAATAAAAAGAGCGGTTTATTTTAAAAGACTGCGAACATGAGATGGGCGGGCGCAATCCTGCACGCCGGCTCCACGTCTTTTCTGTTTTGAAATTGGGTAAATGCATAAAACATTTAAAGGATTATTTCGTTTGTTTTTTCTGTCTTGATATATTTTAAAAGGCAGTAGCTTTTTTGATTCCTTAACACAGGATTTAATATAGATTTTACAACATTGTAACTGGTTGTAACTGGTAACTGGTTTTGACGATTTTCAACGATAGTTAAGTGGTCGTTTGACGATCAAATAAATTACACACATGTGGAACAGTAAAACTTTGAATACCTTAAGATAAACCTCACGAGCATTTTGTGGCTTTGACACATAAGTTTTTGAGATAAAGTTAATAGTGATTAATCTAAATTCAAAAGATGTTCACACAATTGTCCGGATAAATTGTATAATCGACAATAGTAGTCAACAACTTTCACAGATTCTTAGTGCTATGACAATAATAATATCGAGAATAAAAAATCGTTCTATATTTTTAATATTTTGGTATCAATATGCAAAGCGCTAGATATTTTGTAACAAGTAATTGTGATGGAGGGTTGTCAACAACGAGGGTTGTCATTTTTTAAAAATAAATTTTTTTTTTATCGAAAAATCGACTTTCGAAGGAATCTTTTCATATTTTATTTATTTGAACAGCTTTTTCCTTCGATTCCTCTGGGATGCCATCATCAGATTGATTCTTGGGATATCGCCTATCTAACAAAAACAGAATCATCAAAATCTGTTCATAAACGACGAGTTTTTGTTATATAATTGGAGGCAAACGGGCAGGATGCTAACCTGATGTTAACATCATTCACACTGCCATACACTGACACTCACATTGCCATAAGGCTTGCAAGTGCGTTGCTGGCCTTTTAAGACATGGTACGCTTTAAGTCAAATTGGTTCGGAAATATGTACTTCGATTATCCGCGAACTCATAAAAAGAGTATATAGGGTCAAATTGAGAAACCTCCCCCTTTTTTGAGGTCGACAAGTTTAAGCGAGTTTCATATAATATGTACTAGGGAGATATAACTACGCGGAGGTGATATGAATATTAAACGGTTGAAGAATTAGAAGATTTATACGACGATTCGGAAGTTAGGCGTGCCCCGCGCACTTAAATGAATGTTTAACATTATCTGCAGAGTTTTAAGGGACTTGAGCCTCTTAAACAACTTGCGAAGAAACTTTAATAGACAGCGGCTCTCGGGCGATTAATTCGGGGACGTGGAAAGGTAGACGAGAATTCTTAATGTGAAAGGGTGACTTTAATTCCAATCAGAGTAGTTACTGTGAACACCAGGAGATTCCAGAATATATGGGAGGTATGAAAATGGAATTTGAGAAACAAATTATTAAAAATAAGTTTGTTTCTTCCAGAGAGGAACGTTTTGTATTTTAATACTTTTGGGACGAATAATCTAAAATACTACTGACTGTAATCACAGGAATTATTTCGTCCTTAGAATGCTTCATTATCCTGAGTATAGAGAATAGGATATATTATTTTTGCTTCCACGATATTTAAAAATGACATCAAATAAGCCACTAATATGTTAAAACAAATAGCCGTTCCCGGAGCTGGAAATATATTTTTTTTAAATTGTCTCTGCACCAAGAAACAATTTAAAAACTAATAGATAATTTAAAACTGATTAGGTTACGTATTAAAAAGGATTTTTAACATATATATTAATAACAATAATTACAGTCTCTATTATTAAACTCCATTCTTGTGTACTATTTTACTACTTACCACTGTTTAGCACTAACGTCTCACACTAATTCACAAATTCGAATGGTTTTCAATCATCTCACTAGAGCCGTGGTGTCAAGAAGTTGAATAGAACATTCACGTGTTAGTGGAGTCTTAGAACATTCACGTGTTAGTGGAGTCTTTGGTCGTGAGCTCCAGCAATCTTTTTGATTATTGGGTTGACATCCTCTACATTAAGCTAGAAATATATTTACATACATTTTAAAACGATTCCCAGATATGAAAACAAACCTGAAATAAAAGTAGGGTAGGTGTTGACGCCGCAGCGATTGTTTGACGGCGTCATTTTCCGATGCCCCGTCCCACTATTGTGTGCCGCACTTTATTGAATTTGATTTACGCACCAATTTTTGTAGGCTTCGGTTTTTATTAACTGACCTCGGTGCCGATGTAAACTTAATTGAATCCGCCAACAAAAGGCATCGAATGAAAAGAGCGTCCAGCAGTGTGCGATGTAGATTATAATAGATTTTTCCGAATTTGCATCGGCTTTAACTTACCCGATATTGAATTTTTTCACGGTGGTTGAACTATTGTTTTCACATTTAATAACGTCATGAACAAATTGGGTTTGCTTTTTTCGTAACTTAATTAACAGTTGCCCGACAGATATGTTGTTTTAAAGTTCTGTTGTCCGCGTAATTTATTGTGTTTGATTGCATTGAACTAATTTTTGGGCTCTGTTATAAATCCTAAGTTTTTTTGGACATGTAGATGACCATTTGTATTTGTCAAAGAAACGATTTATTTATATAAAGAAATTAGACTTTTTGTGACTTGTAAAGTGAAGGGTAGACTCGAGGTCAATCTGAAATATCAAATAGCTAAACCGATCAAGTTAAGGCATTGATCTTACCATTCCAGGCGGTGAGGCTTGCCGAAGACAGGGGGAAATGGGGGAAAGTGCAGCGTTACTAACTTGACCTTCAGAAAAACGCGCGACAGAATTAGTAAATAAAACTAGAAATACTTGACATTTAAGACATCAATTCGCGTGTTTTTATGAAAATACTATCTGGACATTCATAAAAACCTAATTGTTATTACAACACTATCAGTCAAATTATTTTTACGCTACAACGGAAATAGTTTAGTGTTTTGTTAAGTAGTTGAACACTGATCAAGGTTTCATCCTAATGGAGCTAGTTTTCTTAAAGATATTTATTAACATTTCTTTAGACAGAAGAAAAATTGATAAAGTACAGCCCTGCGATTCTGTAACTCACTTTTCGAACTCACACAGCGATTTTCGCAGCGGCGGTCGCTCTAAAATCAGTCGTGAAGCAGTCATTTTATGATTTGACATTCTGAAAAGGTGGGACCTTGTAGTTTATTGTTTATTAGAATGCCAAATTATGAAATGACTGCTTCACGACTGATTTGAGAGAGACCGCCGATGCGAAAACCGCTGTGTGAGTTCGAAAAGTGAGTTACAGAATCGCAGGGCAGTATTAAGGCTAAGTGCAATTGACGCTTCGGTTATAAGCGATCCCTTTCATGAGTCTACGAGTACCTCGGCTAGTGTGGAGCCAGAAAACATGTTCACAAGCCAAGTAGAAAAAGTTTTACTTGAATGATTAATATCTTTATTTTATATATTATTATGTATCGTGCTACTGGATTGTTACACAACAAAGTTTATGATATTAAATCCCACAAATGAGACTCAAATACAACTACAGTACTGCCTCGTAGCTACTTCTTATTTATATTAATTGTGACTCAGTTAACCTTGGATTAGCTTTTATATTTTTGTTTATACATATTTTTATTTCTTCTTTAGATTTTACTTTAGTTATAGTTACATGTTATTTTGAGTTTTTTTTTGTTATTTATTTATGCGCTTCTTGTACTTCACCCTCTGTTGGTGTTTTTTTTTTATTGTTACATTGTAGGGTTTCCTGGAAGAAATCGCTTGTTAGCGATAAGGCCGCTCGTGGCCTTATGACTTATCTAACCTGCTTTTTTTTATTTTTTATATGTATGTTTTTGTATAAGATAACAAAGTGTAAATAAATAAATACAGCTGGTTTAAGCTTTCAAGGTACAAAATCTTTCTTTTAAAAGTTAACTCTATCATTTGACACCTGTAGAAGTCAACTCCGTAGACTGAAGATAATGAACATGTACTCATAGACTTACTAATTAATTTAATTATCAGTTTTTAATCGGTTATAAATTGTAAGACATTCTATCCCACTATACATTGTAATATACCACTCTTCAAATTTTCTGCAACAAAAGCGAATTAAGCCGAGACCGTAATCTGAGTTAATTATCTGAAATTCGGTCGTATTTAACGTCGTTTGAAACGAGTTCTCGCAATTATTGTAGTCGAGTCAAAAGAGATTTCTAAAGGAATCGCAAACTCAATTAGCAGCAAATTTTTGTTTTGTTTAAGAAAGTGAGCATCACACGCCAATCGGTTTATTTTAAGAACTGACCATTTCGTGAGTGCTAACAAAAATTATTATAAGGTAGAAGATCGTTAAGTCGAACCAAATTCTACGAATTCTTCTTAGAATTTCATGTCTGAGATCCTTTAATTCCATAGTGTAAAATTAGAATTACCGAGTATTCGCTGTACTTTTCTGTTGTTCAGCGAGGAAAAATATTGGTTGTTGGCAAGAGTTCACCCCTCAAGATTTAATTGCATCACCATTGTTCCGCTTGATTTGATTGTGTATCTTTCTATAGGGTACAATCTTAATAAGCTTTGGATATTACAGTGTAGTGTTATTATATTAAACGAATAAAACATGTAAAACATATTTTTGATAGAAAAACTACGATTAATTATTGCTTTTATAATAAAAAAAACTTTAAGACTGCAATGTATATTACACAATTAGAGTTTCTTCAGAATTTGGTTTTACTTTTTTTACGTAGGTATCTGTAGCTTGTTTTTTGCGCGCGTTGTCAATATTGAATCAGGCTTGTGACAGCTGACAATTTGACTTTGAGAGATGTCAGTGGACACTGATTATTGACACTTGATAGGTGTTTCTTCAGATCTTGATAAACTTTTCTTTCCCTTGTCATTAATCAATGTAATTAAAAAGCAAAACTCTACGATTAAAAAGAGTAGCAGAGAGTTCTACGCCCTTGTTTTGGGAACTAGTAGTAAATGTAAGTTTAGACCGCTATTTTTTTTTAAATATTGACGTTCATTGGTGTAGATTTTATTTGATTTGGCATATTTATGCTGCTCAGTTTCGCCTGTAATTTAAGTCTCTATAATGCAAATGATTTCCCAAATACGGTCTGTTTACTTCTTCGCCTTTGTTTTACTCATAACGAGCAGAAAAAGGACCCATTCAGAACATCCGAACCTAATTACCCTACCCTCAGTTACAAAAGAGGGTTTCTAATTAACGACATTATGTCAAATAATTTGTTTGAACGTCTTACTTCGTTTCATTCGCGGATTGGATTAAGTCTGCTTTCGGCTGAGTTCGTTTGTTTTATGAATAAAGACGAAATGAACCGTTTGTTTAAGCTTTATGGGTTAAGGATTCGGAATTTTAAGTACATTGATTTGGCGTTTGTTTTCGTAGTATTATATTATTTCGAACGTTTGGCTTAAGGGAAATGCTATATTTATTCTTACTACATTATTGTTCCTATATTATTTATATTCATATGTCATTTTATCACTTACTGAAATGAATGAATTACCTACCTACGCTGTTTTGCTGTTTTTTTTGCTTAACAATAAGAAAAAAAATACTAGTATATTTTTTATTAAATACATAATTTAATTTTTTTAATTTTTTTGTAACATTTATGTTTTCCAAAATTGTCTTATATTTTAGAAAAGATAGCTTGTAACATATACAGGAGATAATAACTTTATGTAAGATGTGGTTAACTTCAAAAACCAAATAAATGAATTATCTCATTTGCACTAGTGAAAAATTTATTAAATTTTAAAGAAATCGTACATTTACACTTCTTTCATAGAAATTGAATTGTAAGTTTTTCTACTACTATAACTATACTATACTACTTCCTATAAAGCAAGGACTTATTTGAACTTAGTCCGTTTTGGTATATTCGTTTATGTGAACTCTAAAAAATTATTAAAATAGTTTTTATTTCTTCTACATTTTACATAGTACCTATCATATATTAAATAAAATTGCGTTCTAATAGATTTAAGTCTTATTAGAACGCAAAAATAAATCTTTTTTGTAATATCACAGAGTATATTCGTATTGCGTGTACAGTGGCTGTAATTCGAAGATAGGCTCAACTGTTTTCATTATAGAATTAATTCGTATGTAATTCAGGCTAATCTGTCACAGCTAACAAAGCAAATGTCTCTGTGATTGAATGCAATTAATTGAATGAGGTTATTAACAATTACATATTATATGGTAATGGATATTGTGATTAGCGTTGCGGTAAAATTATAGATATAAATATCGATGCACTAATTAATGAGATTCTTATTGGCAAGGAGTTTCTAATTGGTCTAATTGGTAGCCGTATTTGCTTATCGATTAAATGTGCTATTTTATTACTTAGTATAATATGCATAATATAGCGCTGGCTTATTGGCTTCAGCGTGCGACTCTCATCCCTGAGATCGTAAGTTCGTTCCACGGCTGTGCACCAATGGACTTTCTTTCTATGTGCGCATTTAACATTCGCTCGGAAGGAGGAAAACATCGTGAGGAAACCGACATATCTTAGACCCAAAAAGTCAGCGTGTGCTGGCACAGGAGGATTCAGAAATCTGAGGCCCAGACCTAAAGAGGTTGTAGCACCAGTGATTTTTTTTATAGTGTGTATATTGTATAAGCAATATATATTTACGAAATATTATGACTAACAAGCCCCCGCTCCAATTTTTTTACGGAGAACCGTAGTCAGTACCTTGAAAAAAATTAAACTTGCGTTCACTATTACAGAATAAATCTCTAAAACCTTTTCTATATTTAGGTATTTTCGTGCAAATTTTCTCCATCCTTCCACAGAGTTCATTGAATAAATTTAAAAAATATTCCAGGTCCTGTCGTCTTCGAGATTTGCGCTTAATTTTTTTTGCATAGGAAACAAAAACATGCTTTTTACTGATAACTACGTACAACAGAAGAACACTAGTAGGTCAGTATAGGGCTAGTTCACTTTTAATTGTTTGATAAATTATTAAGTCAAATATTTACTTCCGCTTAAAGCTTCCCGGCGTAGCTACTGTCGATGGGCGGCGGTAGCCACTTATTTCGAAATGTACTGCTGGGAGTAGTAATTCTATCTACAAAGAAACACGCAAAGATTTTCTATACATTAATTCGAACGAGTGCTTGCGTTGTTCCCAAAACTCACAAACAATAATATTAAAAAACATCCAAATCAAAAATGTATTATAACGTAACAATGCTATATTTTTTCATGCCAAGGGGTTGTCAATCCTTAAGTACATTCATTTAAATATTTTATACGAAAGTTGTAAAAAAACAAATGACAATCAAAGAGTGACCATTCCTAATGCCAGGCGGCTCCAACGAAAGGATTAGCAGACATTTGAATGGCGAGCGGGCGTCTAGTCTCTAATTGAGTTAATATTTGGTTATCGGCGGCGCGCACTCGCCTGCGCGACTAATCCTCTCGAATTAATGACTCAAATTTATCATTATTAATGCCCGCATGAACCCTACCTGCACCTGAATTCATACATGCCATCATAAGCCCCTTTGTTTTATGTTATTTTTAGGCCAACTGATGGCTTAAACGAGCCGATTAAGCTAAACGCGATTTAATTTTATCGAGTGATACAGTTTGCGTTTTAGGTACTGCTCGCTAGTGACAATATATTGTTATCAATAAATTTAGATTTGGTGGTTATGAACCAATAAATTCGTACGATAATGTACAGTTGTGTTTCCAACGTTAAATATATATTTTAAGTAAAAAACTTTAATGTATAATAAAATAAATAAAAATGTGTTTATTCATTTGACAACAATTCATTATATTGTGTAAGATTTGGAAACCATTTTAAGTAAATTAATACCTTTGTCAGGATTCCCAGCTCTTCCATAATAAACTTAGCAATATCGATAAATATATACTATAATTTAATAAAATCTTTTTTTAATTATTTTTGTTTTTTTCAACTGTTCTCAACACGCCTGTGTGCATGATTGTGTGGGTGCATGTGAGTGAGTGATTGTGTGAGTGAAATGTGTAACAACGGAATATTAGGTCTCAGAAGCATCTCCAACACTGCGTAAGGTGTGTTCATAAGCCAGTCCTTTAATGTTTTGGTTGTAAACGGTGAGCGGGTATTAAGCGGCCTATTTAATCTAGTATAGATATACTCTGCCTGCATATTGCGTCTGGCGAAGTCAGTCCTTACGATTTGATCGACGACAAAATCGTTATTTATTTTTAAGCCTACTATCACACGGGAGCAATCTGTATGCTTTTAAAATTACTCTTAGGACATACAGCATGTATAGTATTAGTATTTATTATTGTTGTGTTTTTAGTATACCTTTCTTACAACGATTTCCATAAATTATAACCTATTTAGTTATGTAAAGAAATAATATTTATTAAGGGGAATGGTTTTTCAGGTGTTACGGCTACTTGGGCAACGAGGTGGACGGTCAACTGCGATTCAATCCGACAGTTTTACGATCAAACGCCGCCTTTATTTGCAGGTTGCACTCCGCTTCCTGGCTTTATGACGATTTTTATGGCTTCAATAGTTCACACTGGACAGGGTAAGCGATAATAGGATTTTGATTGGATTAACGGTGAGGTTTTTGTACCAATTAAGCGACAAGGCTATTACGCGTTAAGCATATTAATTAGTAATTAGTGTATATAAGCTTTAGTAGAGTATTTTATGTATCAAGATAATCCAATATATAGGTTGCCATTGAAATGGTTAACACAATATTTAATACGTTGTGCAATATCAAACATCTCAAACATATCCGATGTTGTGTCGGGAAATTCAAGAACGAGCTATCGTGAGCGAGAACCAAATGAAGGTTGGTGAATTTCGGTAAAGCCTTTGAATATTAAACATATATAATTTTAAGATTTTCTTATATATAGGTAGGGAGATTTTTATTTAAAAAATTTAGTTTCTATCATTATAACAAAATCCACACCGACCCGTTTCTATCAATAATCCAGATCGGTCTACAGGTATGACAAAAAGCCATTTTTGTGTATTTAAAAAAATTTAAATTTTGAAGTTATACTTATTTTGGCGCTTTAGGGAGAAAATATAAGAGTTAATGTTTACGATGCGCGCGCACACCGTCACACAAAACCGACACCCTGAAGTTAGCATAGTCAACATTTTAAAATAAAAAATGTCCATTTGTTTAATTATGTAGAAATATTTTTTTGTGATATTTAAATAAACTTTATTTAACTAGATAAAGCGTTACAATAAAACTTTCAATTTATTCAATACCCTTTTTCTATTGTTAGTGTCGTACATAGTACATAAGTACACACATGTTTTTTTTAATAAGAACTCACTCTTCTTCTTCATCTTATCTTGCTTTTTAGCATAGATAGTAAACTTTCAATCTAAAACAAAAAACTATCAACCTTTTCTTTGGAAACTCGAGTACGGAGTCTAGAGAGTACCATTGTTGAACAATTGAATACAGCATCAAACAATGCATACAGGAACACCTCACACTAATCACTCTCGATTGACAGCGCTCGCAAATGACATATCGGGTTACCAGTGACGTGTACTAATGAATTACTAGGCTCATAACACTGTACGACTGTCATTTCAATTTAAATTCATTCTATTGTCAAATGACTCGCTAAAACTATTAGATTCTTTACATATGAAATGGAAGTTTTGTCGTACTGGCCACATTGATTTCCTCTTTGGTTAGCAATTCCAATTTTAATTTTTTACAGTTATTTACTCGTTTTTCGAAAATCATGATTCATTTAATTTTCCCGTTCTAATATTTTTTTCTTTGCGTCACTCTATTTATAATAGAAATGAAAAAAAAACAACTTTTTGTTCCTCCCATACAAAATGCCAATTTCATATGTAAGGACCTAATATTAAGGTGATGAATATTTATTATGAACACTAATCACAAAATGTAAAAGAAAAAGCATTTATTTCCAATACACAAATATATATAATATTCTTAAATGAGGCCGTGGGGTTCAAGTGTAGGCGCTTATTAAAGATTTAAATTTGCACCTGGTACATAGTACCGGTGACCCCAGAGCTGGTGCTTTCCTCGCTCATTGAATAAGTATCGCAATACAGCGAGGAAATACTGCCATTAAAACACTGCCACATGGACAAAACTTTGAAAATTCGTTATATTTTTAACTATCACTATAATGTAGGTAAAGAAGAAATTATACTAATATTATAAAGATTGTTTGATTGAAGGCACCAATTTCAGGAGCGACTACTTTCGAATCAAAATCGTTTTTGAGTTGTATAGTCAAGAAACGCGCGTATTTATGATATGCAAGGTCTGGGAAACAGGTTATACAATATATAAGTAAAGATCTTAAAGATACAAAAATACACACCGTTACAAATATTGGTAATAAACATATGGAAACATTTACCGTTAAATATACTGTTATAGAATAATTATTATACAGTTAAATAAAATTAGCCTCTATTCGAGTACTATAATAAGGATTACATTATGTTAATATATTTGATATTAGTACACGACCTCCGACGGAGTGAAGGCCTTCTCCAAACTTATCCATTTCTTATCTTTCTCCGGTATCTCTTTATTTCATCTTCCCAAGTCTCTGATGGGAGTGCTCTCTTTTTTCTGCCCACTGGGCCAATCCAAGTAAGGGTCTTTTTGACCCATCTCTCATACACATACATGCGTATCCTATTTATATTGAGTGATAGTTATTCGGACTACGTTGCATTTTTAACAAAAGTAATTATTGAAATTATATCGCACTTTTTGGTTGCTTGTTCGTTTTTTTTTATAGAACAGGGGGAAAACGAGAAGGAGGCTCACCTGATGTTTAGTGATAGAGACGCCCATAGACACTCTCAACGCTAGAGGGCTCGCGAGTGCGTTGCCGGCCTTTCATGCCTATACATATTGGTTGTTGGTGGACTCATTTTCCGCACTTAGACTCATAATTGGTCCGTTGTACGTAATGCCTATACATAGAGAAAAAATGCAATTCTTTAGTCGAGCAATACAAAATGTACTTATGAACTACAGAAAAATATTTTACTACTACTTTACATTGCCAGTACTCTAATCAACAGCTTAGAATGGACGAGAATAAGTGACTTCTGTTCCAGACTTTTGAGATGATTTTAAGGTCTGAAACGTGCCTCTCCGTATTTTCCTTCAACGTAGCATTACCTATTAATTACGTGTAATAATAATAAAAGCCTTTTATTTCAGATACTTTACATTTAAATACTATATTTCTATAATCTCATTTCTTCTAGATATTGAAACCTTTTTTGGAAAAGTCCTCCAAATTCCGCCATTTCTGTCTGCTCTGTGCTACTCTCTGCCTTACCACCTGCTGCTTCCTTAATCTGGTCTATACATCTTCTAACTTGTCTTCCTCTTTTGCGTTTATTGGGCAACAGTTTAATACTTTCTTTTTCTGTTTCTCTTGCCAAGTACCACTTCGATTTATTTATTTTTATTGTGACATTTGCTACCTTAGTTATTCTTCTTAATTATGTATTCCTTTATATATTGTTTTGTTCCCTATCATACATCGATCTTAAACACACCTATTGTTATGTATGCTGTGCTTTAATAGGCGCATAAGTTTGAGATCCATATGTTAATACAAGTAGTACAGTTTGAAAGCTTCCTTTTATTTACCATGCTCGTTTTCTTATTCATTACGCATCTAATTCCTCTTTCACTAAGTGTAAATACAGAGCAATAAATAAATAGTACACGGCTAATTACACTATCATTTGGTAGCATATTGAACTGAACGCTATAATCACTAACGATTGACGTCGTTTGAATTGGTACAGGTGTTCCTGACACATATGGCGATATTCGACAAATGATTTTAAGTGTCTATTTACTTCGTGATACGATAATTTTAACGTCAAACTCGTTTATTGATATTCATTTGTTTTTATATCTTTGTATATACGTTTTATCACATTTACATAATGGTCCATATGCTTATCTGAGTCATAGTTCTCTAGAGAGCTCTTTTCATTAAAATTATTTTTATATATGGCAATAGTTAATGGGCGTTAAAGAAGGAATATATCGATACCGACGGCAGAAAACTGTAACTGAACTAAAACTGTCCCATCTTTATAAATATAAATCTACTGTACGCGTGTATGTCACTGAACTCCTCTTAAACGGCTGGACCGATTTGAATGAATATTTTTGTATGCATTTGTGTGGCGCCCTGGATTAGATTCACAAATCAGCCCGACAGTTGGCGCTGCAGTCGGTATCTAGGTTATGTATTTATACAGCAAATAAACAGCTGATTTATTTATAAATCATGTGTGCATGTGTTCGTAATTAAACTTCTAAACGGACAGATTTTGATGAAATTTGTGTGTTCAAGTGGAGTCGAGAATAATTGACATTATTCGATTTGTTTTTGTATGTAAGACGTGTGTGTGTACAGGACAACGTCTGTCGGATCCGCTAGTATAATTATATTATTAAAATAATTTTGTTTTTGTTTAAATATTAACTCACTCACTCCGCTCCGCTCAAAATATTTTTTTTTTAAATTAATAAAACATACTCTGGACTGAAATTTGCTAGGCAACCCATATGGATTATATTTATTGACATATTAAATTATATATAAAATAAGTTTCATTAAATAAGCATCTCGGTGAAGGTCGTTGTATAGCGGGATCTTAGACCATACGAAATGAGATACTTCCAGCACCAGTACTGGTATCACCTCTGCAAGCTGCAAGTCCTCCTCCGCTCTGTCGATCCACCACCACTAGGCCGCTGTATTTAAATATTGATAGTTTCAGTACTTTAAAATTATGTTAAATAATTGTAAATTTATAATAATACATAACATTAATCCGGTTAAAAAGTTTTTCCTTTAAGTTTCAGTACTGTCAAACAAACCCTGCGATTTTAACTTTAATTTATTTAAAGTAGCTCTCATCATTTATAAAATACGTGATGTAAGCGAGTATGAACACCTACATGTAGCAACATTATCAATATTGATTACCGATGTTTTGTCTTGTCTATGTCCGCAGATTTCACAGAACACCAACAGTTCACAATGACATGACAAATTGTATTAAGTGGACATGACAGTATTACAGATTGTGCACGGATTCGCATAATGACGTCACGCGCGACTCGCACACAGTAATTAACGACTGATTAGCGGACAATTAGCTTACTCCGCTAATAACAGATGCATCTTCGGAGGTCCATTGTTTGGCTGGAGATAGGTATTGTATTGGTGTTTCGATTTATTTATTTATTAAAGATTTAAGTTGGGGTCTGGTAGCGCCGGTGACCCCAGAGCTGATGCTTTCCTCGCTCAACGAATAAGTATCGCAATATATACAATATTACAGCGAGGAAGTGCCCATTAAAGGTCTAGCACAGGGACTAAACTTTTTAATTTTGTTTTAATTTTTGTACTTATCAATTTTTAATTATTATTATTTATGTAAGTTAAGAATATAGTAATTACTGTATTGTTGTGTTTTAGAAATAAATATTTAATTAATTTATTAAAGTACTCCACATTACTTTTTCTACAGTATATGATACAATTTACATTTACATTCTTAAATATTGTGAATACGGTGAACATAATTTCTTCAAAAATAAAAATATTAGACTTCTAACTACAAATTTTAGTTTTTACTAGTAAAAATACTTACCCTATAGGCGCTTCACAACGCTTACTTTTATTGATCAGGACACTACCGAATATATTGAGACTGCTATATTACCGTAACGATAATATTAAATGAGCAAAAACGTCGTGATTTTAGTTATGTTAAGTATGGTTTAGTAGGCCGGCCTATGATTAATATTAGATTATTTTAACAACTGTTCATCCTATTGTAATGTTTTTGGGTTGGGAATTTTAGAAACATTTCTTAAGTAGATTTTATATGTATTATGGACGTATATGTTATTGCTTTTAACGTACGAAACGGGCGCGTACTTGCTCAGAGTTTCACTGAAGACAAAGACTGACTTTTTATTCAGTTTATCACTCCACCATTGTCCATTATTTGTTATGAGAACGATTAGGTTATTATTTTTTCTTTTTGTTTCATTTTCATTGAACTTGTGTTAGGCTGTAATTTGAGAAAATAAGATTAAAATAAACAATAATAACGTGTTTTTAGAAGAACCTTTTCAATGTATAAATAATAAGAAAAAATGTTGTACACAAGGGATATACTTTTTCTTTTAGTATCAGACGGGAAATGAAGGTGTGGTCATAGAAAGGTGATCCGACCTTGACACACTTAAAGTTCGTAGGTATCTTAAAATTAAAGAAATATAGAATGATATAAAACTTCATAAAATAGATTTTTGTTACTCGTAAATTAAACGCACTTTGAAAGTAAAATTTTACAACTAGAAAACTTTATTTAAAAAATGCAATGATATTCGAAATGTATACAAGGAAATAATTAACCCTTAGTTAAAAGGGGTTATTCGCATACCTCAATGTCTTATTAACCTAAAGTTACCTTTAATCTTAAATACTTGTCACATTATTGTTAAAATATTCCAGCTGAGTTATGCTAAGGATCCATCAAAGACATTCTCTTAACATTTCTATGCGAATTATGCTTTGATAACTAAGTTAAAAAACTGCGAATAATTAAAAGGAAAATATTTAGAATTGTTTAAACTACGTTAAACATTGAAGCGCTTTTTTGTTTTATTCTATTAAATAGTTTGAATGGCAAAATGTTAAATCAATTCCGCTGAAATGTGTCATTATATAAAATGGTATATTATATAATTAATTATCTTATTAATAAAAAATAAATTAATCTAATTACACTGTTTTGACTAAATTTCAGAGATAAACAGCGATATTGGCCTAGACTCTCATCATGAGGTCGTAGGTGCGGCTGTGTCAATGGAATTTCTCTTTATGTATGCACATATCGGCAACCAAAAAGTCGACGGCATGTGTCAAACACAGAGGGCTGATCACCTAATTGCCTATTAGAACAAAATTATAACGAAACATATACATATATATGTAACGTCCAGAGCTGGTCACTGGTTTTTAACTAATTTATATCTCTTATGATAATATGAATGTCCTATGATAAAATGAAAATTCAATACTAGAATATCTTTATGCTGTAATAATAAGGATAAATTGTATTTTGTATTTTGATTTAAAAAAATGGAGGATAAGAAAAGAAAAGATGAGAAAGAGGAGAAAAAATCTTTACGGATATTTCGCATTGTATTTTCATATTGTATAAATTTTTGTGCGTTACGGAGCAGTAGAAACGGGAAAAGTTTATTTAGACATATTTCTCTTAATAACATTCTTAAAAATGAAATGTAATTCTGTTATTACGTAAGTACAGAAAGCTTAATTACGGACAACTTTTGCTGAATTTCAAATGCTGAAATTAACGACTAAAATAAATTGTAATCGACATTGAAGTTAACAAATTACTTGGTAAAGTGTCCATAGCGACAATACTTCAGAGGTCGCTCCTCCCACCTGTCAGGTTTTTCATCCACGGGAGGCGGGTCTCTGAATGGGCGGAAAATTTGCGGACGCACCGCCCACCATTACGCCACGCCCACTCAGCTGATCTCTCAGTTGGCAGCGAGACGCCACACGGGATGAATCTCCAGAGCTGATCAACCATTTCTTACATACTGTCATTTGCACTGTATAGAATGTATTCTGTATTTGAACCAGAAATATTTGACGTGGATTTTAATGACTAACAAAAAGCGTTATACCAATAAACAAACATTTATTTACCGTAGCTCTGAAATTACGTTCTTTAAATTTAACGCGCTTCATTTTTGTAAAGTCTCTCTTATTTCTGTTTTGCAACGCTTTTCCGTTATTTAAATTAAAAGAACAAGATATCAGTGGCCGTAATTTACATTTAATCTGCGGTGATTAATTAAGACGTCAGCGGGGGCCACAACGCCACAATATACATCATAATGTCTTAGATTTATCTGTACAGAGAGGTATTATATGAAGCAGACTATTTTAATCGATCCAATATATTATTTTACTCCTTCATACAGGTAAAATAAATAAATCAGTGGCGCTACAACCTCTTTTGGTCTGGGCCTCAGATTTCTGAATCTGTTTCATGATCTTTTTTAAATCTAATAGGCAAGTAGGTGATCAGCCTCCAGTGCCTGACACATGCGTCGACTTTTTGGGTCTAAGACATGTCGGTTTCTTCACGATGTTTTCCTTCACCGTTCGAGCTAATGTTAAATGCGCACATAGAAAGAAAGTCCATTGGTGTACAGCTGGGGTTCGAATCTACGACCTCAGGGATGAGAGTCGCACGCTAAAGCCACTAGCGCTGCACACAGAAACAGACAGATTTTCTTTTTTTAGGAGACAAATGAGAAATTGGGTTACTTTGACTAAAGTGCTTAAGCTTGGTGCACGATTTTTGAATTCGTAAAGCACCGGACAAATTTATATTTGGAGCTGGTTACAGAAAGAGAAGATGTGCAGAAAATTGATGTGTAATGAAACGCCAGGCATCGAGCTGAAAAGTATTTTTGTTAATATAAGGAAGAAGTTAACAACAGGAACAGTACACTGTTTTTTGTTGATTGTGGAGGGCACAAGGTTTTCAACGAATTTTAATGAAAAATGCATTTATCACACATAATACGTATTGATTATTTTACTTAATTTAGATTTAATACAGTTTCATGCATTTGTAATATCCATGCCTTAATTATTTTTCATATACATAAACTCAATATACTTTTTAATTATTAAAGCAAACTTTTTACCATTTTTTTCATCATGATAAATATTTTCTAATGCAAATATACAAAATTTACACATTTTGTATCAATAAATTATATGGAGTGTAATAATTAAGTTAATCTACTTACTTAAGTTTGGTTTTGTATAATGTCATGGAGTTAAGCGTAAATTATTTAAAAAAAACACAAAAAAAATATCTTTAAAAACCTGTGACTCCGGCCCCTAATGAAAAATTAGCAAAAGTAATTCATTAACCGTCTACAAAGATTGCGTTAAGTCTTTTATTTCAGAGTGGGCTTCCAAAGTATTTTTTAATTCTGCAGCATTAGTATTGTCTCGTGGGTTGATTTATGTGAACACTGCTTCGCAAATATACCGAGATAATGGCCCTTTTACACCTTAATTAAAATGCTTTGTAATAAATGCGATTCCAGACACAATATATTTTACTTTGCGAGAATTATTAAAATAAATATTGTGAATATAAAAATATGTATATGTATGTATCTGGCCACTTTCTTCCGAAACTGAAATCTTCTGAAATGAAATTATAATTAAGGAATTTAGTTCGAATATCAAATTACCCAAGATTTAGATGTCAATAGATACATAATATATCTATATCTAATCTAGACGGCCAATATGACCCAGATTCTACATTATGCCTAATTACATTGACAAAAAGTAAATCAATTTCTTATATTTTTATAAGTATATTTTTTATAACATTTCATTATCTCTTGACATCATTTAATATTACCTCAAGTGATAATAAAGGTTTAAAAGCTCATTTTTATATCTTATTTTTAATATATTTTTATCTCGATACCTGTCCCACAATTTGTCTTAAGATGATATATAAATTTTCTAAATCCTTTACAAGATTACTTTAGATTATTATATCAAGGCTTTCGCGCTAAGATAACACAGCACATAAAGTAAATGCCGTTGATTTTATGTAAGGCGATATAAGACCGAACTACCCTTGCTCAAGCTTATCTTAACGACTTAATGCGAACGCTTTATCTTGTAAGTTACACTTGGTATTACCACTTTTTAATATCATTTGATATTCTTCTTAAATATAAAAATTACATACAATTACATTTTATTCAAAGTAAAGTTCTTTAAAATTCCTTTGTTTTTTTATCAGGGGTTACCTGAAAGAGATCGCTTGGTACCGATAAAGATCCCCGTATTTTTTTCAGAATTCTTGAATGTGCATTAAAATATAATTGTGTTAATAATACATAACTTTAATCCGGTAAAAGCGTTTTTCTTTATAAAGTGTTTTGTTAAATGTACCGAATAATAGGAAATATTAAGATTAAAACATAAAAACTCTACATATTACGGCATCCACTACTACTCTAATAGTACTTTATAAAGATCATACATTAAACATCTATCCTTTTATGTTTTATTTATTTTATTGATTAGTAATAACCAAATTTATATTAAATAAATAAAAAATAAAATAGTAGGAACATTTACGTATACAATAGTTACTTTTAAATACATTTTATATTGTATTGTTACCTACTTAAAGATAACAATAATAATCCGACGCTAGAAGCCACAGTACTTGGCGTCAGACTTTTGCATCTGTTTAAACCTTTGTCGTCATAAACATCGATTTTAGGCTCTGTAAAATGCCGGTTTCCTCACAGTTTACCTTCACCGTACTAGTTGATATGAATGGAAAATAATATATAAAATCCATATGATTTTATGAGGCATAATGCGTTGAGGCACGCAACGATCAAATTGCCTATTTAGCAACGGCTAATTAGCAAACATGAACGATTCCTATATTACAATTAATGATCCTTGTATTAATTGCGTTGCAGTTTATTTTTATTTCAGGTTAAATATTTTGATCGGAGTTGTTATCTAGTATTAATAGCGAGTATAAGGGTAGAGTTGTCTAGAATCCAGATAATACAAAGAAGAATGGACAGAAGTTACGTTGGCATCGAGCAAAAGGACATAACGAGAAATACAGATAACTAACCTAACCTTTTAAACTAAACCTTATCCCTTCAAAGAAAATGGAAATGGGTTGGTACATTGACGACAGGTCGACACAAGGACTGTTAAAATGGTGAAGGCCACGAAGCACAAGATCGAGAGGCCGGACTTTTACCAGATGGACAGACGGAATTGTGATGACGGCGGGGGAGATGACTGAAGATAGCAAAAAATACAAAATTGAGGAATGCCTTGGAAGAGGCTTTCACTCGTGGGTGGTCCATATAACATCATGTGTTCGAAATACATAATTTTAATTTTATTTAATTTGATGAGGGTGATCTCAAATATTTTTACACGGCCGATCGACACATCATTTTTTGTTAGTCGTTGTTGAGCTTGTCGGGTTACGTGTTCTCGTGCGTCTAGCATTTTTTATTTGGATATATACTTTTTGTTAAATATAGATGATTATAGACACGTCCACTATTTAAAATTGTATAGTGAGTGTTTAGTGCGTGTTTGAGAACTATTGAGGCAAGGTATCAATAATTATCATCAGTCTAACCTCTTTTTGTGCCCATACTAACACTAATCCAAATCCTTACGGCTGATATTATTGTGTGATTATTTTCCTGTGAGGAGACATTGACGAGGTATGTACTCAGGACTTATTATTTTAATATGAATTGTGTATCGACGGCCACCGAACCGTTCTTTGTGGTACATCATGTGTTACTGCTAATTTCTTGTGCATATGTGTTTATATTTCAATGGAATAAAATAAAGCTATATTAAGAGTGAGAATAATCTTTGGCAAGAACAAATCCAAAACGAGGAAACAGACATGTTTTAGACAAAAAAAATAAATGCCATGTAAATAGCATATTACTAAGATAACAAACTAATTAATTTATTTATTGTAATTATCTTACATAACCTGTACATACAGTTAGAGTAGAATACGCATGAGTAGCTGTATTCTACTCTAACTGTACCAACACGCACAGAAAACATTGTGAGTAAACTGGTATGCTTTAAATCCAAAACCTACCACGTACCATCCGAGAGAATGACCAAGAAACTCGTATTTTTATTACATTTAAGTAACCCTATTTTATGTTCCAATGAAAAATAACGCTATAAAGACAAACCCTTATAATCTATGAAACACTGCAACCCTCAAATGCATCTTAATTATGGTAGATTCAAAGTGGTCGTCAATTAGCCGGCGGCTGGCGTTACAAGTGCCCTAAGAGCCCTAATTACGATAAATGATGTTTATAATTAAAATAACACTTGTGACTCCTGTCAAAGTCAGGTTTCAAATAGCTGACGCGTGTAACACCACTTCACTTTGTGTGCTTTTCCTGTCTCCCGACTTGATGGGGTTAAAAATGTTATGTTTATTATATTATGTATGTTACATGTACAAACAGAACCTGTATGTATAAAGAGTGGATACAACTTTGTGGACTAACTTAACAGTGTAATTGTTTTTGTAAAATCCTTTAGTATTACTTTGGTGGCTTTATATGTGGAGTTGTAAAAGAGGAAACTATGAAATATTAATGGGCATCCAAAATCAAACTAGCCATGATGATCGCAAACCTTCAATATTAATAGTCTTCGGTACACTTCTTATGTTTCGAAATGCAACATACTTTAACTAATTTTTAAATCAAATACCAATAAGACAAGGATCTACGTTTTCGTAGAGGTTTTGTAGCATACGCGACCACTGTAAGCACAGATCAAAAAGAAAAATAAAATAGTAGCGTTAAAACCTTCGGTTTTGGTCACAGATATCTGTTTCTAATTATGAAATCTCCACTGTCAGTACCTTCCGTATCTACTCATGGTAGATTTTAGGTTTAAGGCAAGCCAGTTTTCTCAAAACGATTTCCGTTCGAGTAAGAAAAAGAAATTATACAGTTACTCATTCATTTAGAGGTTTAGGTGAATTAAATGTCTAACACTGCCTATACTTCGTCGTTAAACACGCATTAATTGATAGTTAATTTGCAATAATCTTTGACATGATATGTCGGAGCAATGGCGTTACCATCAGCTGTCATTATATGTCATTTTTAAATAAACAACGTCAAAGTCAAATCAAACCAGCTTATACTAAGAATTACTATTACTATTCAATGCTTGATAGTAATAGAAATTCCATAGTCCTTATTATCATTAAAAGTAATTTATTTTTAAAATAAATTTATAATTGTTAATTATAAACAACGAACAACTCTGAATATAGCTGTAAGTTAACTAACTAGAATATATCAACATATTGTTAATAAAATATAATTATTAATTATTGTTTGCTACTGTTGATACTATGTCATATATATGCTGTATAGGAGACAGTACTGTGTCTGCAACATCAATGAAGGCTACCGGCCGTCTGGTTTTGATGGAGGCACGCACGACTAAAGCGGGTGCGTTCCGGAATGCTAATTAACCAATACATTTTATAAATAATTTACTACAAGAGCTTAGGCTGTGTACTCTCTCGTTTAAATAATAATTATACAGTGTAACAATTCTGTGTTTTTTTTAAGATAAATAGATGTTCAGCCTTGTGTCATGTCGATTTTTGAGTCTATAGGAATATCCTCATCGTAAGTGTTTATTGCGGACAGGAATTTGAAACCGAACCGCATGGTCAGCCAACACTGCTCACTCCTCTGTTGATACTGTATTCGAATGTCTATTTATTTTTAATATTTTATCAAGTGATATACTTTATTGGTACTGCAAGACTTGTACGCAGCTAATATTCACTTAGAATCACTAATATTATACGTAAACACATATCTATAATGCCAATTAGTTGACGACAGATTAAAGTTTATTACGTATCGCCAAATAATATATACTGTATTTTATAACCAATTAGTATAGCTTATAGTGTTTTGTTGTTTAGCTATTTAAAGACCAATTATTTTATAATTGGTGCTATTCTTGGCACGAACGGCTTACGTAACTTATATTGTACTCTTAACAAACAAAAACAAGAGTTCTAAGAGTCCACAATGTGGTTATGGATCAAACAATATTAAATAAAGACTTAAAATAAGATAATATATTTAAGAAAACAATCGTATAATTCACAGACTCAATAAATCATGGTAAAAAATAAATTACATTTCCACAACCCTTTTATAATGCAAAGAGGAATGGCAGTGTTACCGAAACGAACAAATTCGCTAATTTTATCTCCACTGAATAAAGATATATTAGTGGTCTGTGCAAAGATAAAGGAATAAATTGTGGATGCGATAAATCAGTAAAGGCTGGCTTTAATTACACGTCCGCTGGAGCCTTACTGAATAAATCCGTGGTGTACTAGAGTTTTAAATAAGATGATAAAAATTTTGCAGAAAATTTTCGATAGGAATAGTCCTTTTTATATTTACCTTCAAACTTAACATCAGGTGAGCCTCCTGCCCGTTTGCCCCCCGTTCTATAAAAAAAAACAAAAAAACTGGGTGAATTACAAAAAAAAATCTTGAATCAATATGCAAAATTAATTATATTAAACAATGTTTTAATATATATGTCGGTATGTCGAGAATAATGTAATCTTTACCTTAAGAACTAGTGACTAAAACGCATTGCACAATCAGCATACAAATGTTAAAATATAATTGAAAAACAATTAAATTAAGTCACAATAAATATGTCGGTATATCTAAAATCTATATCGAATAAACTGTCCTGTGCCTACTGTGCCTTTAAAAATCTAATCACCGTATACCCAAGTGCCTATCTTCAAATATCATATTGTTATCATACATAGACCATAAAATGGTCGCAGGTTTTTTAAATATGCTTACTTAAACTTGTTTCTTAGATCAGGTAAGCTCATGCTAACGATTCCTGGGACTAAGACATGCCGGCTTCCTCATAAAATGCTTCCTCGTGATTCCGTGCACATCCATTGGTGCACAGCCGTGATTCAAACTCACGACCTTAGGATGAAATGGTACGGCTATCAACGACATTAGTCGTTTACCCACAAATAGTGTTTTTCATTTCTCACTGCACAAAGGCCGGCAACACGCGAGCCCTCTGTCGATAAGGTTTACCCCCTGTTCAAAAAAAACGAGTGTATTTTTGTACACGCGTTAGAAGTTGTACTTCTTTGGCGTAACAAGATATAAATCTTTTCAAAACGTTATTCTACGTTTGTAGAAGAAACGACACTAACAATAGAAAAAACTAAAATGTTGACTATAGCTAACTTCAGGGTGTCCGTTTTTTATGTCGGTGTGCGCGCGAATCATAAAAATTTACTCTCATAATTTTTCCCTAACGCACCAAAAGAAGTATAACATCAAAAAACTAATATTATGACGGTAACTAGTATTAATTTTTTCATTAACGAATATGTATTTAAATTGCATTAAACTTTAAATATAATTGTATATAATTAATTATGTAACTATCGCATTTGCTATTAGCCTTTACATAGTTATTAATAAATAAACAAGGGGAGGATATATATAAAATACATAAAATCTACAGACTGACCGGTGTGACACTACCCTTAATAAAGGGTTGAGCTTTGCTTTGCAAAACGTAAATAAAGTTAATTATAGCTGGTTAAGTGATTTCAAATGTACTAAAATATATTACCGCGATTCGGGTAACTTTATCAACAAGATCACCGGAGTGTTACAATTTCAAATATATGATACTGAGAATATTTAAACACTTTGTTATTCGATCTACGATGTTTCCAAATGGTTGGTTAATCTGTGATTCTATAGAAGTAGCTGCACCGTCTATGACACATGTATTTTCCTTCTGTAAAAATCGTATTGGATTTGATAAACTCTGCAGTCTCTATAATTGGACTCGGTTTCAACGCAAGGTCTCCTTCCTGTACAATTAAGTGTTAACTACATATAGCCAATGTCCCAAAGCTTCAAAGCACGCTGACAATTGTGAGCTTAATCACTAATCATTACCAAAAAATATATTAATAAAGCAGTGTTGACCTAGTGGCATCGGTGTACGAGTCTCATCCGTGAGGTCGTAGGTTCGATCCCCGACTGTGCACCAAACTTTCTGTCAATGTGCGCATTTAAGATTAACTTGAACGGTGAAGGAAAACATGGTAAGGAAACTGAAAAATGATTGTGAAACAGATACAGAAATCTGTGGACCCAAAAAGCTTGTAGCGCCACTGATTTTATTTATAATTAATAATTACTATACTATATATTAACGCCTTTAGACTGTTAGTATAACAGTCTAAAGGCGTTTTTTTTGCGTATCGATCCAGAAGTTTTTCTGTATATTCATTATAATAATACATCTATTTCCCTTTATACATACGTTTATACATTTCACTACCATAAACTTCAATACACATTTGTATATTAAAATTTTAGTAAAACCATTTCCCATTCATACCGATAAAGCTTAATAATTCACAAGTTTACGGTGTTTAGTTCTGTTGCATGGTGCCAGTTTATCACCACGATCTCAAAATGGCACTATAAAATGCATCTAGAGGAAAGGTTGTGTTATGACGTTTAATATGCATTTGGCACGCGATGACACGTTCCCTTGCCCCATAGTAACATAATATAATGTGATTGATATCATTGTTAGGAATACTGGTTTAATTAGGGAAATTACTTTTTTCATACAAAGTAATGTTTTACAGCCGTTATTATGAGTATATTTTTCTTGACCCTATGCTTCCTTCAATCGTTCATTAACTTATAAACATTAACTATTTATTAGATGTATAATATTAGTATGTTCATTTGGTTGCTGTATACGGGATATGTTAATAAATAATGAGACATTATTAATAATAAATACAACTCTTGGTTAAACAATTATTTTATTTATTGACAAAACATAAATATATTATATCCAGGTCAGTTCCTATACTGTAAGAAATAGTCAGTGTGTAAGTATTGTAACCCCATTAGAGTCATCTGTAATGGTAGCTTATTTTGTTAAATAAATAATTATTTTGAGAAAACACAATGACACAGTTTTGTTATTTCGTAAGTTTAGTTGTACGTCTATAACTTTATTGAAGGCCCTATTTCATTTGTTTTATTTTCGTAGAGTCAAGGACAGAAGCTTTCAGAAGGCATACAAAGGCCTTCAAAACCGTTCACAATGAGTCATACTTATTAAGTACATATTTGCCCGACAACGGTCCATTAATCAATTTTTGCATTTTTAATTCGCCCCTCATTATTTGCCCGTGAATTTCATTTCCACTGTTGTTCAACCACTTTAAAATTTAAACTCGTCAGCCTTCAAAACTCACATTTCCTAGTAATTTACAATTTATCGTGTTCGCCAGCAAATGAGCAAATATTTTTCATTTGTTAAGCCACTTGTAATTAAATATTATATTAAAATTTTATTTCCAAATGTGGCCGGATTGCATTTGCGAGAGGCAGTTTTCATTAAAACATGACCGGAAATGTATATATTATTGAAAGCATTTATGTTTGTTGGAAGAACAAGGACTTAGCAGATGCTTCACAATATAATTTGATTTATTTATTTCGTGGTATACAAAATGCAGTCCGCCTAGAGTACGGAAGTGCATCGTGGGACTTTTCATTGTATGTAGAACTTCGTACGGCAAAGAAAAACATCGTGAGGATACTTTTTCTTATACTTTATAATCGAGTACAAGGTTTGAAAAAACAATTTTTTACCGAATTGAAGTTATGTATTTACAATTATTTTTCATAATTTTAAATTTAACCGACGTTTCGCGTGCTTTACAGCGTGCGTGGTCACGGTTACCGAAAACAAAAGGTGTTGAATGTCAAAAAGTATCACAGCTGTAGAAAAAGTTTTATTATCTGTCCGACTAAAAGATGGAGGGTTTTGGCAGAAATGGCTCACGGTGTCCTCTATAACATATAGTATATAATTATGAAAAATAATTGTAAATACATAACTTCAATCCGGTAAAAATTGTTTTATTATCAAATGTGTGAAAGTTATGTCAATAAAAGACAATACGAGTACAAGGTGTCAAGCATAGAAGGATAATTTTATTACTTATAGATACGGATATATTATGAGGCCAATACAGTTACAGCGCGACTAGAGGTAATAAATGAATTTACGTTAAAACTGTAAAATTCCATAACAAAGTATAGCAATATGGAATTCTCGTTGAATTTTAATATACGACATAGTCGAAAGTTTAATAAAATGTGCGCACGACTACACAAGTTTCCACTTAATAGGCTGAAGTGTCGTCCAGAGCTACGAATGGAAAAATCCCATTGAAGCACTACCCGACAAATTCGACAAGTGGAAAATCGATGTGGACTCAAGAGTAAACGGTCACTGACAAAAATATTATACGGATATTGCGTTTTTCTTTTGTTTATCATTCCTAATATATGTACATATTAAATATTAATAGAATGTACATCAAATAAACTATACTTAAGCATATTTTGTTTTGATTATATGGTTAATTTATGTATGCTGAATTATTTATTTTGACTGGCAAGAATATATATTTTGAAACTAATTACTTGTCAAAAAAGTTTTAAGTTAATTAAATGGTTTATAGAATACTAATAGTCAAGGTTAACTGGTAAAAACATCGTTTTTAAAAGTGAACCTTTTCACATATTAAAAGGTTCCACGTTCATTCGCGAACATTCGCGAACTTAAATAAACAAAACATATGAATAAAAAGTAACATTTCGCATTTTCACTTGGAAATTATCCATGAAAAGGCTGCTATTAGTGCTGTATCGTATAATGTTCTACAAGCACGTTCATTATGAACGCAAATAGCTTAATTGCATGACGTAAACATTTAATTAATTCGCTTATTTTAAAATAAGCAAAATGCAGCTACGTGAGTCGTGTGTGCTAAAGGCTTCTTGTTACAGCCAGTGCATGCTTAATGCCCGAGTAAATATTAAACGATCACTCCGGAGTTTTTCGCTTTATATTTTTGACGTCGGTTGTAATTGATAAAGGCGGAACGACCACATGTATGCAAATTTAAATGCTTCCGATGCGTGAATTTAAAATTCGAATTACGCGTTTTTGAAATGACGCGGGGTGATTGATATTTCATAAGCCAGATTGGGTTAATTGTTTTTTGAATTTTAGAACTTTTGTTAATGATATACGTACAATGCTGAAAATTTTTAGATTTTCAAATCATGTAACCTAATGAAATATTAAGTAATATTAGTAAATTAAATAGTCTTTTAAAACATTTGTAGTATTATTCTTTGAAAAATTCTGAACCAATTTGACTTAGGATCTTTCAAGAAAAGAGCGTACCAAAAGCCGGCATCACACTTGCGAGCCCTCTAGCATTGAGAGTGTCCATGCAAAGGGGTATCACTTAACATCAGGTGTGCCTCCTGCCAGTTTGCTCCCAATTCTATAAACCAAAGTATTTCCAAACCAATTTGATTTCCTTCCTTCCTTCAAGAAAAGAGCGTTCCAATTCCTAAAAAGCCGGCAACGCACTCGCGTGCCCTCCAGAATCAGAAGACACTTTGAATCGCGGCTGCGGCGGTATCATTTGAGTATCAGGTGAGCTTCCTGCCCGTTTGCCCCCTGTTATAGACACACACAGTTGCAGTATTATCAGGCATACCTCAATTATATTATATTAATTGTGTAGACATTCTGTGAACGCAGCTGCTAAACACCTCAATCATCGCGATAACTTGATCCCACGTAACTACAATGCCAACTAGAGCGTTCAAAACTTTAACTTAGCTAACAAACAACATATTTATAAATATTAACTTAATTTAAATCTTAAGCACTCGTAATAAGGGCTGTAATATAATTTGTGGATTGTAAAACGGATTTGGTATACATACGCAAACTTGGCCTAAGTTTAAGCTGTCAAATTTGTTCAGCGGTAGGGGCCGCTAAGTTGCAAGAACGCCGGCAGCGTATACCTAAGTGCTTACTTGCGTACAACTTATCGAATTGTTACATTTGTGTTAGAACACAATTTATGCATGGAGAAACTTGTATAATAATTAAACAAAGATATTATTATGTTTAAAGAACTTTATTTATCAGTACAAAAATTTGCGGTACTAATTTTAGTCTACTAGTCTCATTCTGATATGTATTATAGTTCATAATTTTTTACTTACTTTGAACTATGACCAAACGGAAAACCTGCTAGATATATAAAAATAATTTTCACATATTATGTTCTCAGGCGTGTGCCTGACACATACCCTCTCCCACTATCACACATACACACACACTCACCTACACATACACAACACTCATACACACACACACGCACGCACACACACACACACGCACACACACATACACACTAGTTGACTGTTTTGTTTTTCTTTCTTTATTTAAAACGTTAAATTTGTTTGCCTACCAATATATGCATGTACTTTTTGTAACCACTCAATATGGTTTTGCATGTAAGCCTGGTTATCCATATCACAGGTTCTTACCTAGTTTGGAAACCAGTCTCCCAATACCTTCTCAACTGTAATCTTATTGATTGTTGTAAATGTTATATGGGAGAAAATAAATTATTTTTATTATTATTATTTGTGTAAATAATATAAAATTTAGTATTTTAAATTTATTATAAATATTGTAAAATTTACATATTGAAAACTACTTATTATCACCCGCTTCAAACAAGGGATATTAAATAATTTAACGCTAAATGAATGTAATGAAATTTCTAAAGAAAGTGCCTGCGTCGGGATATATTCTCAAGGCGTAATTACGAGGTAATCGCCATGCTTATAAAACTCAAAAAGGCTGTGTGAGTAAAATAGAGCCTTGTCTCGTACGTTTATTATAACCAATATAAGCCATTACCTTGAATATAAGACATGGATTTGAGGAGATTTGCCTGCAATTACTTCAAGCAAGGACGAGAAAAATATGGATGAAACATTAAGCACCCCAAGGGTATTCCTAGATCGATTTGTGACTTGAATATTGTTACCTAACACTAAATCTGTATATAATATACATTTCATCCTCTAATCCCGCTATTTGTAAGTTATACCAATATATTTGTGCCGGGAATATGAACAGGAAGCCATTCAAGTCCTTCAGGTTGTTTGAAAACGGTCGTATTACAATAAGCACCGATCAGGATTCATTGGACAAAGTTCTCAAGAAGCCGGACGGGGACTAATTATAAAAATTGCTCACTTTTCTTAAAATAGTCTTTCAAAAGGCTCGGTGAAACCATAAGTTACCAAGTTTTTTATAAATCAATTTTTAATTAAACGTAAATTTGTAATTTGATGTTTATTTTTTGTTGAAGATCAGTTTTTCTGTTTATCAAACTTTAGTGGATTAAGTATTTTGCCGAGTCTTAGTGATCAAAATGGAATCAGAGCAAACAATTCCTTTTCTTAAAACTATTTTTTCTATTAAAATAGAACTCATATAGGTTTATAGAGTATTTGTGATGTATGGGTAAAGCTAACAATAATTTTTCTACCAAATCGAACTTATCTAGGCTATTTTTTACACACTGGTTGTTGATAAAATTGATATTTATTAAGTAATACCAATTTATCAGATTTACAAAAGCGTAATTAAGCAAATTTATCGATGACAAAAAGCTTTAACAGGCACATATTCTACGCCGTAGACTTCTACGGCGTAGTACGTATATAATTTACTTGACAATTTCATAATTTAAAACACTTTTTTTACCGGATTGAAGTTATGTATTATTATAAATTTACAATTACTTTACATAATTTTAAATTTTTCCGACGTTTCGCGTGCTTTACAGCACTGTGTTTTCTTTAAATGTGTAAAAGTTATGTCAATAAAAGACAATTTCATAATAAAATTGTTAGTACACACATAATATTTTAGAGCGATATTAAGTAGAACATTATCTTAAGCCAATTCTTGTTGGCGGTGAAAGAGTTGATTTTAACATAAAACAAAGTGAAACGATAAGGGTCGCTCCATTGCGTCATATTTCACAAAGTGCCCTAAGTTCGGCAGTTAACTCACATGGTTATGGCACTGTTAACACGTGTTGACGCTCTATATTGTTTTACTTCGTATCCAACTAAATCATCGGAAATGTGAAAAAAGTTTACGAGCGCTCGTAAGTCTTGCTTACCCGATAGCGGAATTACCCTAAACTCATACCAAACAACTTCCTTGCATACAAATGGTATTAAAATGTAATAATATTATCCCTAACCTCGTGGAAATTATCGTGATTCATGCTATCTTTTATTGAAATAAAAGGCACTTCTATATTGATTATGATAGGTATGTAACGTATTTATTACTAGTACGTACCTGAAAAAAATCTCTTGTTATGGTACCCTTTTAATTATATTACACAAGAATATTCAAACGCATAGCAACTAACAACAAACAACAGAAATTTCGCAACGTCCAGCTTTTTAATTATGATGATGTGGAATTATAATTAAATGTCTCCATTATTAAATGTTATATTTATTTAAGTATTTGTATTTCTTTTCGATATTTCTACATGTAACTGAGTCACAGGTCTCACTACATCAGGAGCCGGGGGTTCATGTTCTTTACGTAACCTGTTTGACAATAAATACAATTTTTAATAATATTAATTATTACGGTATTCTAGTTATCTTATAAGTGTGTAAAATCACTTTAACATTCACAAATTTCATATTTTCAAAGCATACAGTATTTGAATTTTCTTTTATGTATAAAATTACATAGATCTACCAAATTTTATTTAAATCCATTTTAATTCAGTAAGCTTCAAACATCATTCGAAAAGACAGTATAGCTTCGAAATTTCCAAAAATGAATTAAATTTTTCATGAGTTATTTACAATTGAAGTGCAACAGAGAGTAACAAAAAACTCAACTTAAATACAATATGAAACATGAAAAGCTATCGCAAAAGTAGCCATAAAGCGAGCCATGAAATACACAAGCGTTCAAAAATGAAAAGAAATGGGTAATATTTTCCGGTAAGCTCGGAAACGAGCCAAAACGTATTTACGTGTCGCAGTAAAAAATCGCCAATGGATTATGAGCTTGTATTGTTTGGGATGGCTTTGGAGATGGTGCAAATGTGCTTTCAAATTCTGCTGCAGGCTTCTTTGTTTTCATTTCCTGTAAGGATAAAGGGCGGACTCAATTTTAGGAAAGAATGCAATTTGAATGTTCCAATTTCAAATTTGAATTTGGTACTGTAATATGTAGTGATATAAAAATCTATACTACTATCGATACGTGGCTTAAACATTATAAAAATCTATTAAAGTGAATTATATAATTTTAATCGCATCCAACAAGTTCAACCTACTACGTAAAAACGTATATTTAATAAAGATAAAAAATCTATAACATTTATTTTAACGGAATATGTTTTAACATTACCAAGGGATCACGCATCTAGTGCCGAGCCGTGTAAAAATAAATAATTACGCCATGGAATTTAAACTATTTACTCACTTTCCCAGAGGTTACCGAACACGGCTGATTGTGCTGTTATAATATCCACCTTCAAGGCAAACAAAAGATTAATTATTTATATATTATATTTTTAAGTCAGTAAAATATGTTTAATAATAAAAATAAAATGCCCAAACAATATCGACTTCCTTATCATAGTAATAACATTTGTACACTGTATTGTTTTCTCTTAAAAACATGTTCCGAACAACATTTTCATAAGAGATCAGTTAAAGCGTTGCCCGGAGCGATGGAGGCTTTATTCAAGATCACTTTGTAGCATTAAAAGCCTCCTTACAGATCAAGTGGGCCTTTTTGGATAGAAATAGAAGTAAAGGGGCGTAACTCGTTATACAAGTAAACTAAGCCATTTAAACAATATTTAGAGGATTTTTGAATTATGAATATCAAATTTTTAAAGGAAACTGAGTTAATATTACAATCCATTATAATATATTTATATTAAATTCACAATTTATCGTAGTAATCGTAAGGTATTACAAATAACATAAACAAAATATTTTATTCTTGAAAACAAAACTAAACAAAAATAAAAAAAATAATTACCTATATACCTAAATAAAAAGAATATAAATGATAATAATATATATAGAATAATTATATATACGTAAATAAAAAGAATAATATTTTAAAAATATTACAGTCATTTCTACAATTATAATTGCCGTTATTATTAGTGTATTTAATACTAGTTCTGAATCTTATAATTTATTATCTATCGTATACATTTATAGATGTCCAAGATTCTCGGCCATCTCTATGAAGCTCACTGAAGCGAACACCATCTTGACAGTATCATATTTGAAGAAGGGTCTGCTTTGTACCAAAGAGAGGACTTCAAATGAAACTTTATTGGACATTTTTCATCTGAACATGACTATCCATTAAATATTTCACTTTAATACATATTTCGTCTATACAGATTTGTTTATATAAATTATAAAGTAAAATATATTTTTTTTTTTAATTTATTTTCTGCACTTGGTGGAAGTAGCGATGATCTTAAAACTTCTTAAATAAAAATGAAAAAACCCTTTTGTTTTTTTTTATTTATAAATTTATTTAAACACATCCACTCACATAGTTCCGCGAGATGTAGTCGGGTCTTAAATATGTATTAATGACTATCCTCGTCTGTTACCATGGCAGCCATTTTGACACAAAAACCCAAGCATATATTATGACCTTTTACTCCTTTATATTAAAAGTACAAAATGTACGTAAAAACTTACTCTAAAGCCTAACTTATCCTAAACCGAAATTGAGATAAAATTACCTATTAAACGAAATATTAATTCATTTTCTTCCATCAATTATTTATATCAACAATTGAATCGAAGGCAACCCTATGGTAACATATCACGAGACATGTTCAACGGACGTCTGGAATGTTCCGTACAAAAGAAAACGCATATTTCAGAAAATAAAATTACTGAAACGCGGACAATTTCCGTGTACGTTTGAGTATATCCGAAATGTGTTTACAATGAAGGCCGGACGCGACATATTTCATCGTGCCGAAATGCCTCTGATCTATAAAAAATTGTACGATAAACTGTACAGTCATTAAGAAAAGACATCTCGTAATCCTACTATTGAAAATATTTATTCGTTGGAGTATGTTTTTATGTTTCTCCAACAAGTTTTAATTGCAATGACGTAATCTGAATTTAATATGAAAACTAATTGTAATACTTAATACGAAAACAGTGTGCTATCATTGTTATGTTCTTGTGTTGCTACGGCAAAAATTTAATGGAAATTCTCAAATCACGATAAATATGAATCTATTTGTCACTACAGCTTCAGTCCACCTCATTCTCTGGTGTTCTATTTATAAAAATAACCCGGGGCCATTTTGTTATTAGCTTAAGATCCTATTATCATAGCTAAAAGGATGTTTTACATTAGATACAGTTGCGGTGTCTTATTTATAAGTATTTTATTATCAAAAAATGGTACCATTCACTTTTCCTCGTGACATTACAAGCGTGTCCACCTCCCCGTTCCGGTCACTATATAATAAAGTTATTCTCCTTTCGATAAACTTCAGTTTGTCCGTCGATAAATTACCCGCTCACTCGCGGAAGTCTTTCTTGCCAAATATTGGCTTTGAAGAATATATATTTTTGTTACAAGAAATATTATTGACAAGAGATCGTATTTACTCTAATGGCAGTTATTAGATAATTAATAAATAATAGGGTTTAATTTGTAATTGTTTGTAATAATTATAATCCAGTGGCTACAATTCCTTAAGAGTCTTGATTCAATAAAAAATTGTTAATAGTACACAAAGAGAGAAAAATCTATTGATTGCTCGGCCGATGTTCGAAAAAATTAGCATATTTTTAAACTTAGTCAGCGCCAAATTATAAAAAAAAATATTCCTGCTGCTAAGGATATATATTGGTTCCTGACTTTAGCCACTGGGGATTTCAAGGATCTCTTCAGGTTGGAGGAACAGTAAACCATTCTTCCTCCACTATACCAACTATAAGGATTTTATTATTGGCAAAGCTACAAATTTCATTGAAATTATATTCATGTTCACAAAATCGTCTTACGATTAACGACCCAAAGAGAATAAACAACATTTTGCATAAAAAGAATCCATTTTATCCCATTTTTTATATATTTAATACGTTTTCCGTGCCGTCGTACGCATTGTTTGCGGTATCCTGTATCTGATGGCGCGGCACTAATGCCGTATGAATGAAATTTACTGTCAATATCTGAGGCCCGCATGCGGCTTTGTGACGCAAACTGTCCTCTTTTATATCCACTATTATTCCTCTTTTATTTTCCCTTTGAATTTTTCCACGTTTTTTTACAATTTCCATATCATTTGCTTTTTCCTTAGATTAGGGTTTGTTATGTCAATTTAACTTCCGTTATTCTTGAGAATGTAAATTCCGAAATTTAAAACTTGGGTATTATGTTGTTACTAGATATAAATTAGAAATGATTTTTTAAATTATTTCTATATTCAATGACTAGTAGACTCGGCCAAGCGTTTCTGTGGCTAAGATTTTTGTTATATTACATAGTTGTAAACTATTCAAGAGAAACGGCAGGAGAACACCAATCCACCATGCTTTTTAGTGGTTATGCCATTAAATTGTAGCTTATGTGAAACGTTGGTAATTATTTTGATAAGGATCAATACCTAGGTACGAATAAAGAGCCTTTTCTAGCGGTGGTATTTTAATAAAAAAAATTAATAAAAGGACGCTTATTGTGACGTAACTATAAATGATAGAGACATGCTGTCACATTTTTATAGATAGTGATGTGTCCTGAAAAATTGTAATACGTCATTTTGTTCTATCATTAATAGTTTTCGCAGCGCACACGATTGAAGGAAGTTTTATGTTTATTTTTTACACCTTGGGTTAGATTATTCAAGTTTTAGTAAGCATCCCTAATTTTTTTGGAAATGAAACATAGCCTATGTCACTCGGGAATAGTGTAGCTTGCCAACGGTGAAATAAATTTTGAAAGCGGTCCAGTAGTTTCGCAGCCTATTCATTTCAAACAAACAAAAAATCAAACCTTTCCTCTTTATAATATTAGTATAGATATTTAAAGTTCCGTCTCCAATTTGTACAAGGGACAGGTAAAATTCTGTACTAAACAAGAAGTGCAGTTGAGTAACAAACAAAAGAATCTACAAACTTAACATCTTTTGTTTTCAGCATAATTCAAAATCGGTTAACAATCTTAAACATCTTCCAAATAATTTCTCACTTAAAGAATCCAAACTGACTACATAATAATGAGCCCAAAAGGAGCTCAAAGTATAAGCGCCCCTATAATTTGTCCTGGATTATCGGGACTGAGGTGAATCCTGCGATTAGTCACAAGTATTGCGAGATGAATTCGCAGTGTTGGGAACGAGGCTTATCTTACGAGAGTCGAACCCGCTACGAATACTGATTACTTCGATTAAGTATTCAAGGTGGGGAATTATCAGATTCACTTGGAATCACGTCGAGTTAATACTTTTACGATAGCGGAAATCGGATGTATTGAGCGTGTGTATTTTCATGATGTTGGTAATGCTCTTTTGTTTACTAATTTTTGTTTTGTTTTTAGACGTATCTAGATGACAATGGACCTATCAATTACATCTAGATGACAATTACTTTAGTGTCGCCTACTTATATATACAATATACATGTATGTATAATGTACCTACATACCAATAATTATACAGACAACAACATCAGTCGGTAAGGTTTGTATGGTCAAAATTATGAATCAAAAAATGAATTATACGTGAGTAATGAAAATAGAATCACGAAATAGTCGAAAAAGAAGTTTAATTTTCATACTTGATATCACATTAAATTATTTTTGACAAATAACATCATAATTTCTTCATATAATAAGAATTTAAGTTTAATCTTTCTTAATGTATACCAATTTTCATCCTAAACTGAGACAGGGGACAGGGGAACCTGTACTGCTTGCCACCAATAGACCCCCACAGATGTAACACACGACCCAAGCTTGTCATTAATTGAGAGCTTAAGTGAATAAACATTCAAGCCAACAACGTATGCGTGGAAACTATATATTGTAACAACAACTAATAATAAATAAAAAATGACAAATTTAAAACTAAAACAAATTTAAAAGTTTGGCCCCTTTAATGATTGCAGCAAGTAAAATATTTTTTTCTCTTTTTATAATTGGAATCTATATTTTATAAAGCCGATGAGTTTATTTGATTGGCTAAACACGTCAATCGCAGGAACTATTTCAAATTGAATACAATGTTCTATTAGATAATAGCATTTTATTTACATAACAAAATTACCAAACAGGAGAAAAAAATAATTTAAAGAAGATACACAACGAAAGGGATGTATTTGGGCGGTCTTACAACTAAAAGCAGTTTCTTCCATACATCCCAGACGTAAGAAGCGTAGCAATGAGCATGGGGAAAAGAAGCTGGTCAAGTCAAATGTTGCCTGAGACCGATCAGCCTCGTGTTCTACGCTAAATTTTATTCAAGTATGTCTAATTGGGATTAGACTTTTCTATTATAAATAGGGACGTATTTATTCATCTGCTTTAGTGAATTTTCTTCAGTCAGGCAATACAGAACTTATATAGCTTAATAACACATCTTAAGCTGTCGAAGAAGATTTTTTTTTAGATGCCTCACCTGATGTTAAGTGACCCTCAGCGCAAGAGAATAAGAATTGCTACGCTCTTTTCATCAAGGACCCTAAGTTACTTATTCTTTTATTTGAAAAGAATTTAGATTTCTTTCCAGGTTTTATTCGAACATATACAGACCCTAACCTCCTTCGTCACCAAATACTTCACCCTCACACCTCTACTTTTAATGTCATTGGTCTTATATGCGTACCTAGATAGATACCGTACCCGTAGATACCTAAGTTAACAGTAGTGCAAAGTAAGCTGACAAGTGACTGATTCACAGATAAAAAACAACAAATCCATGGTCATATATCAATATTTCTCAAGTATTAGAGTGTTGATATAACTGTCATATCAGAAACTAATTCTCTGAATGATCGTGACCGTCCACAGGCATGATAATTACGGCGCACCTCAGGCGGGCCGCAATTAATTCCAATCCGCAATCCGCAGGCTGCCCGTTCGCACGTCTAGCTGCGGTGTCATACCACACTTACATACACATCTTCCATATTTATGTTAGAGATATCTTACGTATGTTAAACGAATTATACACACTTGACTTCTTCCATATCTATATTACACGTTTATTGTTGTTCAAGTCAGAAGAACTGACTGTGAGGAATGACTTGCAGTCAATAAACACCGATTTCAATCATATAGAAGTTATATATGTTCGATTTAAATGAATGAGATAGCAGCGTGGTTATTTTCCCGAAATTATAATTTATTTTTCAGTATTTCAAAACATTAATTACATTAATAATATAAATAATTCTTTACAATCAATAAACACCGATTTCACTCATAAAGAAGTTATATATAATATATGTTCGTTTTAAATGAAATGTGTTTTCTTGTCAGTATTTAAAATAGTTAGCCATATAAATATTAGTCAGTATATTAAATAAAGAATGGGTCCAATTTAAAAAAAATTGTCAATTGTTTTTTGATTTAAATTAGCATCTAATCTAGTAGATCGACTTCACATTCTGTTATACTTTGTAGTTAATACCATTATATTGCAAATAAAATCAATAAATAAAACTGTATCTGTATACATAATAATGTAACTCTAGAACCGCTATTAATAATTAGAATAGACCCTTGAACACGTGTGTACGAAATATTAATTAAACAAAGTTAGGAGCAAAAGATATCATGACCCTAATGAATTTGTAATCTACGTAATCTGTTCAATGAGAAATGGAAATTTTCCAAATAATGGCCGCCGTGCAAATTAAATGTTACCCGAAATAATTTGTCATGCCGAACGATTAAGTTGACTAATAAATCGGTGTTGTTAGTTTAAAATTATTTTACATAAAATGTAAAGAGAGATGGTATTACAATAAATAATATGCTTCTACAAGATGGAAAATGAGGAACCAAGGCGATGATATATCTTAGTCTTATGTCTTTAAGAGACACTCTTGCCGTAGACTCTATGGTATAGAGATAACAAATCTTGAACCAAAATACTGTAAGAAGAGACAACAGAAGAGTAATTTTTTGAGCAAATTCGAGTCTACAAATAACATTCCTATGTTGCATTTAATATATTTTGATTGATGCCAAAACAACTTACGAAGAGGTAAATAAACAATTCAATCAATTTTTATAAAAAAAGTAGTGGACACGACAGACGTTGTCCTGCTTGATATTTCAAGCGATTCGTAAAGCAAAGTATGAAAGTACCGACTGCGGCGCCATCTGGCGGGCTGATTTGTGAATCTAAACCATTCCCAGATCCCCTTGAACACACACAAAAAATTTCATCAAAATCGGTCCAGTCGTTTGAGAGAAGTTCAGTGACATACACACTCACAGAAGAATCATATATATAAAAAATAACTATATATTCGCGAGTACTAGATATTTAAATAGAAAAACAAATGAACGGAAATATTATTATATTTATTTAGATTTAGCTAACAGCTTTTATAAAAGTTACAAAAATAATTACCACGAGGATATAATTAAATCACACAAGAATTTAATTCAAATTAACATGGACGAACGATTGCCACCAAATGTTGCGTGGGTCTAAATATTTTAATTTTGTGAGCGGAGTAAGACCGATGTCCGTCCATGGCGACACATGCTGTCCGGTGATTAATATGCACGACTGAGGAGCAATTCATCGTTTTGCTTTTCAATATGCCTTCTGTTGTAACGAGTTAAAATCGTTATCAAAATTAAACAGAATGATAATATGTGTTTTACAACAAGTTACCGTAACCTTGATAAATGATCTTAATGAGGTTTAAGTTTTCATTTAGTTTAGGATATTATTGTTATTTTTTATTTTGTGTTTGTTTGTTTTAATTATTTCCTTAGACAGATTACTAATCTATCTATAATATAAAAATTAATCGCGGAATGTGTTGCTAAGCGCAAATCTCGAGAGCAGCAGAACCGATTTTGCTAATTATTTTTTTATAATATTCCTTGAAGTACGAGGATGGTTCTTACGGAGAGAAAAATTAAAAAAAATTGAGTTGAAAAGTCTAAAAACAACACTTTTCTATATTCTCATACAAAAGATTCGTAATAATCCTTAAAAGTCAATTTGAACTTTAAAACCATACCATAAAGTTCAAGTGTTAGTGGAGGGGTTCCGGGTAGGTAAGTTTTTGACATAATGTATTTGTTGTCTTATCAACTTTCTTTTTTTTTATCTTACTAGCTAGACCGGTGTCCCGAATATCAGAATAAGTATTTAAAATAAATAAAGAATCGACTGTTAGGCGGTACGATGTTCGCCAGGCCAGCTAGTGTTCTAATATAATTGCTGTGTGTGTGTTAAATTTGTGATATCATATTTTCTTGTATTTTAGGCATACACATTATTTTAGAACAAATAAGTAAATACAATATACAGTAGAACCTCTATTAGTCGAACATCAAGGGAGACGCCAAAAAATTGGAGTTATAGAGTTTTCAACTTATAGAGTTTGAGGTTTATTCTTATAAATTAAGCTAAATTTCAAAGGGAATCAAAATTGAACACCTGACATAAAGCAAGCAAACACGTGTTTCCATGAGTTATAAATTTATTATTGTATACTCCTAAAATGTTTTCTAAGAAACAATAGTGTACTCACATTGTCGGCAAGTTCTTAAAGTCGGTAACTTATTTTTGTTCGAACAATAGAGATAATAAATTCCAAATGATCAAGTTGTAAAGGTTGTAAAATAAAACGTTCCTATGTTCGAGATACAGAGGTCAAATTTAATTTTTCGAGTTATAGAGTGAAAATGTGTACCAAAATGGCTTGGAGGGACTCGGTGATTATTTCGATTAACAGACGGTCAAGATTTCAAGTAATGGAGGTTTTGGTGTTTTAAGGGAAGGGAACAAAACATTTTTCGAGATTTGGAGGTTTTTGACTTATCGAGGTTCGACTTAACGAGGTTCTACTGTACATATCATCGTGCCCCGAATTTCCTGCCTCTGCAGCCTAGACATTACCGATGCTACCTCTGGGTTAGGTTAGATTCGATACGATACCCGTCAATCAGTAATCGTAATATAGCTTGCCTTCAAGAAATATAAACAGACAAGAAATGATTTATATTAATAATGTAATTAATGTTTTGAAATACTGAAAAATAAATTATAATGTCGGGAAAATAACCACGCTGTTATCTCCAGTGCAACCTAGAATAAAATGTGAGTTTAAAGTGAGTTTGCACAATAAATAATTGTTTCCCGAGACGTAATTGCCGTAATTTCATGAATAATTACCGCCATAGAGCAATTAAATAAATTACAGTAGGAATAACGAGCTCCTTCGGGCTTTAGTTTAAACTTAGGGCGCCGGCTGTGCAGTTTGCGAATCATAACTCTTACGGTTTCAAACATTGTACTTTATTACCAACAATGCGCATCCATAAAGAAAACGACGAAGCTTAGACCGCAAAACAAAGTTAGAATTTTATCGGCTGTTAAATTGTGGCTTCGCAAAATCTAAACACGTAACCGCAAATGGTAGCACCAAATGCGGTTAGGTTGAAAATTTCAAAAAGAGAATCGCTCCTGTCATACGCGATATGGCGGGCGTCCAAATATCGGGGCCGGTGGGAGGGCCGGGGGGAAGGGTAACTTCCCCACATGGCCAGTTAGTTACGCCGCGAATTATAGGGGCCATTACGATTCATTAAGGCCAGTTAGGCTTAAACCGGTGTTTACTCACGCACACAATGAAGCGGACGTCCTGCGCACACATTCGGACAGATGATGGCTAAGCCTCATTTTGAATATAGAAACTGTGCGCAAATAAGTTTGTTTAAGTCTAAATTCCATTTTATATTACGTACTCTGCTAGTATTGATATCATGGTTGTTAATTTGAATGACTGCAAACATAATATCGGACGTACATCAAACGATATTAGAATGGCTCTAGAGTGGATTTACATGTAAATAATAGGTATCGCATTGCGTAGCACGTAGCTGGAGGCTTGCCAGTATTGACATTATCGGCTATCGACACGCAAACTGCCTGTGGCCGTTCATAATATTCATTACAGATTTTATATAATACATAGATATGACCATGGTATAACGTTTTATCTATTTTCCTATTAACTGTATTAATAATTGTTTACACTTAGTCATTTTTTTTTAAAGACAATTCACACCAATTGACCTAGTCACATGCTAAGCTGGTGAAGCTTGTGTTATCGTTACTAGGCAACGGATATCCATACATATTATAGATAGATAGACATATAAATACACATTTAAACACCCAAGACCTAAGCACAACACCGAATGCTCATCACATTGATGTTCGTCTCAGCCGGGGATCGAACCCGGGACCCATGGATTCGCAGTCAGGGGTAGTAACCACTAGACCAATGAGTCGTCAAAGTCATAGTTACATTAATGAGTTATAAAGTGGTACATAAAACGGTATGAGTTTATTTGAAATGCACTTTAGGTTTACATTTGAAACCATTTAAAAACCGACGCAAAAACGATATACCAGAAAAATAGACCATAGCATCGCCTATAACCAATCATGACGAAGTCAAATCGAGCGTTATATCAGTTCAGTCTAAAAACGCTCCCGTTAGAGTAAAATAGACTCTAAATCCCTGACAACAAGGTCAAAACGAACGCACAGTGTTTGCCACCAACATCGCATCTGCCAATTTGTAGCTCAGTGCATGTAGCAGGTAAATAACCGAAGAGGATCGTTTACCGATGCTTTTGACAGCCTGTAGCGTTGAGCAAACATGACGATTATTTGTGCGAAATGGTTTTCATTCACGTATCTTTTGTAAGTGGCGCGATCGTTCAATTACCGGTTTTTTTGTGTGTATTATGTTTTTAATCCACATATGTAGCTACAGACTAAAGTTTAGTCATTACATTGTTAAACTTACATTATTAAAAAGCAAGGAACTGTATGTATGTTTAAGAATTACATTTATACCCATTTTGTGAAGGAATAATCAAAGTTAAAAAATATTTACACATATGGGTACTATTGTGCACTTATAAACGTAAAGAACTAGTAGGTTGAGTAGATAGGCAAGCTTTTAAACGTAATTTTTATTGATATTAAAATCAAACCTTATTCAAGGTACAACGTAATTACAAAGAACAAATCTGCATTTATCTGACCGAGGTCATTTAAAATCGTCCCCACCAATTTATTCACGAAACCAGACACATTAAACAAAAGCCCGCGGCCCAAAAGAAGTCCGAAAAAACATAGCTCCAACTAAGCCCACGGGCTATCTAATAACATTTATTACTCGGCCACCGTCCCTAGTGTCCACTTCCAACGCCTGATAAACTGACGCCATTTTTACGGCCGTATTTATTTATCAGTGTAAATCGAATGATAATACGCGAAACGCTCATACACATCGTAGCTTAAATGGCCAACGGCGTAGTAGCTACACTGTCGTAGCTAAGGAATAACTTGACGATAATGTGGCGTAGATTACTACGACAGCAGTGTGGTTTATATCTAAACTATTGTAGAGTATAGTAGTGTTATTTTTTCATATGTAATATTATTTTTACAAGCCAGTAGTTTTTTTTTAATTTACTAAAATTGCATGCTTCCAATGAAAAATATAGACTAATTATGTAACTTTTTAATGTAAAATGCTTTTGAGAGCAGTTCTTAAACGGCTGTGCTTATGAAAATATCCAACTAGTGACAATACAATAAATGAATGGTTAATTATAATTACTGTATTCCAATGCTACGCAAATAGACAGATTATTATAGATTAGTTAGATCTATAATCTTTATTTTGTTGGAATTTTTATTTTATTTCGAATTTCTATAGTATGTTACAGAATATGCGAACTTACGATTGTTAAACCTTACACATTTTTGTACCATATTCTTGCAATAAATTATTATTATTATTATCTTTAATGGATTTTTCTTACGAAATTTATACTTGATTTTACGGCGGAGATAAACATAGTTCATACGTTGTTTATTATATGAAAGAATATCACTCATTCATTTAATTTTGCAAATAAACAAAAGACTGAAGCTTAGGGACCATCATGAGCAAGGACGGAAGTATTTTTGCTAGTGGACATTACGTTTTAATAGTTTTTTTACATAATTAAACAAGTATTGAGATAAATAGCCCCAATAGCAAACAAAAGGTTCGAAAATAATATGTTATGTAAGAATAAGCTCCAGTTATTAATCATATCGATGAGAAGCGGTGAGTGTGCGTAGGATTTATGCGATTACAAGTTTTCCGCTTCGCACGCATCTTGAAACTAATGACCGCCATTTTGGTCTAATGACGTGCTATTCCGATTCACCCAAAACTTTAGGAAAACAAGCTTCTATTTTTAATATAACTAAAATAATACAACATGTAAACTAGCTTATGGTAGTATTAAGTATGTTTTATTTAATTTAAGTGAATTTGCATAATGAGAAATAAATATATAACCGTAAAATAGTCGCACAAAATTATAATACAATGATATAAAAATTCATACAAAACTTTCATTTGTTTTTTTTTTAGAAATAAATATTAATACGAACATTTGTATTATTTTTTCTTACATCATCTAGAATATACTATAAACGGAACTATTACAGACGCACTTATAAAACTATGTATATACATTGTATACACTATTACGCAACTCATAGACGGAACACGACGGGACGTTATAATAATAATAATAATTTATTGCAAGAATAAGGTACAAAAATCGTAAGTTCCCATATTCTGCCACACACAAATTTGTCTTTAAAAGACGTTCCCGATTTAATGTAAGAATTAAAACGTCTGAGGTCAAACCCCATAAGAATTGTAGGTGATATATATTCTAAAAACTATGTATTATGTCTCGCATGCTGTTTATATTTCGTTTCTATAATTAGAAGTAACAATGCATAAAAGTGAACCCACCTCATGCGTCCCAGATCTTACAATGACAGTATCCGAGTTGGGTTGATATTATAATTTAACACAATGTTTGTTTGAAGTGGACAGCAAAATCCTCAACATAAATTGCGGAGTAAGCGAAACGGTAGCCCCGGGGAGTGAGCCGCACACAAATCATTGTCTTTACTTTGCAAAACGTACACTAACATCTAAGATGGGTAGTTTCCTTTTCATGTGTGAGTGTTTAATTGTGTGGATGGTTAAATGCAAAAAAAACAATTAAGGATAGCATGTATAGCCTAAAGATGTATGGTGTTTTTTTTTTTTAGAATAAACTGAAAAACCCCACTCATGGGTACCACCGCCGCTAATGAGTATAGGCCTTAAAGCATAAGCTACGGTCACTTTGAAGACCTTTAAGTCATAATAATTCAAAAAGTGCCTGAAGATACGCTCGGTTAAAGTGATGTTAATTGATTGATTGCTAAAAAAATGCATAATGAATAGTGAGGAATTCACAATTCGGTTCAAAGATACTTTATTTCTCAAAGAATTAAATGTAATTGTTTAAATGAGCAGTGTTGGCCTAGTGGCTTCAGCGTCCGACTCTCATCCCTGAGGTCGTAGGTTCGATCCCCGGCTGTACACCAATGGACTTTCTTTCTATGTGCGCATTTAAAATTCACTCGAACGGTGAAGGAAAACATCGTGAGGAAACCGGCTTGCCTTAGACCCATAAAGTCGACGCGTGTGTCAGGCACTGGAGGCTGATTACCTACTTGCCTATTAGATTGAAAAATGATCATGAAACACATACAGAAGTCTGAGGCCCAGACCTAAAAAAGTTTTAGCGCCATTGATGTTTTTGGCTTAATTTTAGAATAGGTTACTTAAGTACATCGTGTTATGTAATTATTTTGCGTCGGTAACTAAAATACTGCCTTTGATATATCCAAAATAAACTAAATTACTTATTTATATTTCTTTAGAAATGTTAAAATAATGTTACACTTAAAAAAAAGTTACCGAAAAGGAAACAGTGAAATCTATGTTCCGCAATTTTTATAAATAGTAGGTTATTTATGAAAAAATAAATATCAAACATTTTATAACACATTTGAGACAATAATAATCTAAAATATTTTAGAGGAATATTTATTACAACATTGTAACAAACAGAAGGCTTTCCTAAATACAGCAATCCATCCAGCCGGGTCACTCGATGCCCAGGAGGAGTATTAGCCGGCCCTACTCTTTGTCGCTTTGATTTGTGTGAGCCCTGAAGATACATCGCCCTTAGGAACGATTAAATGCCCGGAAACATTCAATATTTTTCTTACATTGTTTTAAGTCGAGATATGTCTGAACAACGCGTTAGTATGTATTTTGCTTTCTTTATTTTAATTTTAAATATACTTTACTGCACATCTGGGGTGATATTCAGTTCTGACCCGTTTTTTGAGGCAAACGGACAGGAGGCCTGTTCTGTGCTCAAATGATACCGCCGCAAATAGATAGACACAATGCCAAAATCTCGCAAGTGCGTTGCCGGCCTTTTAAAAAATTGGTACGATCTTTTTTTGAAGAACTAAGTTGAATCAATTCGAATAAACTTCGGTGAGCAGCTGGTTCCACATAGTAGTGTTGCGCGGCAAAAAGTGCCTTTTAAAAACGCTTAGTTGTGAATCGACGATCTGATATGGGTGGAATTTCGAATTCTATCATGAAACGCAGTCACTTGAATTAATTCGAACAACTCTGAATTTGTCAATAATCAAGCTCTTGACTCTGACCAGTAAGATATGTTCTAGAAATGTGTTATTATTCATTTTTAGTGGAAATTCTTTTTTGGTTACACACCATTATTACTACACCATTATTTTTTTACTAACATAAAGAATGTGATGCTGTGTCACTATTCGTGGATAAAATAAAATATCTTTATATACGTTATATTTACATAATCTATTGTTTATTCTAACCTGCAAAATAATCTAAAGTCATTTAGTTAATAAATAATAATGGCTATATTTTTAACCGTTATCAAAGCTACACAATTTATAAATGTCAAAGCAACTGCCCTGAAACCTGATTCATAATTAATGGTAATATCCGCCAGACGGATTTTTCATCCGACGAGAAAAAACTCCGAGCACCGGAAAACAATCGCGGAAAACGTTTACTCATTTATGACGGTGATCGTACCGGCCATTTTAGAGGCATTTTTGCTTAAACGGTATAAAAGATTACGCAATACTGTTAAGCGTTCGTCATTTGTCATAGGAAATTTTAAATTTAATTCCCTCTTATATTAAGCGGAACATTCTTTGCGCTATTTTAAAATACATTTACTAGAATAATTTGTTCGCTACGTTTTGACGTTTATGCATAAAATATGCAATGAGGTTATTTAAATAAAAATACTTTTTTATAACCATCTGCGCGGTTCAGTGCTGAAGAGTTTGGGTGTTGAGTGTTGATTAAATATTTAATAAAACGATTCATGAGGCAGACGAAGGAAACCTTCAAACAATACATATACGTTTATATACATACATAGTTTTTTTATAATGTAATAGGAGGCAAAAGGGCAGGAGGCAAACGGGCAGGGGGCAAACGGGCTGGTTCCACATAGTGGTGGTGCGCGGCAAAAACTGCCTTAAACGCTCAGTTGTGGAACGACGGACGTCGAGGTGATACAGATGGTGTTTTGTATTTTGCCTTGATGTCCGATTATGAAACTCAGCTGCACTCTGCTGCGGTCTAATAAGACCGAACAACTCCTCTGAACACTCTCCATGGTAAACGCGGTAGAAGATGCAGAGAGACCCCACATCTCTACGCAACGCCAAGGGATCTGGTCGTCGACGATTCGAATCGCTCTTCGTTGAATACGGTCAAGTGGAAGGAGCTGGTACTGGGGAGCTCCCGTCCAGAGGTGAGAACAGTATTTAATGTGGGGCCGAAGTTGCTTTTGATAGAGTTGCAAGCGGTGGCCCGGAGTGAGGTACCGTCTCGTCTTAAAAGTAGTTAATTATAATAATTGTTAACTCTTGTAATACTAAACATGTTAGTGTAAAGTATAAAATTTAAATTTCAGTGAGTATTAGAAAACACCATGTCTAATCTCTCGTAACAAATTCCCTGGAATACCGGAAATACAGGTTTTAAAAAAGAAATCCAAACGGAACTAACCAACAGGAAGACGACAGCGCCGCGTCGCCAACCGACGGAATTAAAAATTCAAAGTACACGATTCCCAGTTTCTTTTAAAGTTAAAATTATTACAAGGATTATCCGATTCTTGTTTAAAGAAAGCATTTATAAATATTGTTTACGATTTAAGTATTTTGTTTGACATGATATATAAAAAAAAATGGTGCGTGTACTTATGTACGCGCGTAAGAAGTTATACTTCTTTGGCTTTCTTTATTTTTTTTGAAATATTAAATAACTAATAATGATATTTAGCGTTAATAATTTAACAATATTTAATATTTAGTAAATTGTTCAATTATTAATTAATATTAATAACAATTATTATTTATTATTTTATTATATTATTAATTTAATATAATAACTAGGTATGTTTCATAACCTTTTAACTAAGTAACAATAGGTCTTCATGAAAAAGCATTGCTAAATTTCTTTGAAAAAATAATTAAAACTGCTTTATTTGTTTAAAAGGTACTACAAATGTCATTATGGTCAAACGTCACGCATATTCTATTTCTTTTTTCGGCGCCCATACTGAATTTTGTGTCAAGGTGCGCGCGCATCCTAAAATTTCACTCTCATAAATTTTTCATAACGCGCCTAAAGAAGTATAACTTCAAAAAAGGATTTAAGTTCACTTTATAACACGAAATGTCGGACTCTCTTTATAATCGCAAATATTAGTCGACAATCAAATAAACTTTATATTTAGTTAGTAGTTTTTAGTTAAAACACATTTCTGCTTGTCTTCATGATAATTTTGAAGAAAGTAAGTCATTATGTGTTTAGCTGAATGAATAATTGTTTCTCCGGGTATCTTACATGTTTGATTAGTAAGAGAGTTTTCCTCCGGCAATTCCTTGTGCAAATAGTGAAAGAAATACTCGTGAGAAATTATTCTTATTTTGTTCTAATCAGATAAGCTACAGAAGTGCCTTAAGAATACTATCATGAAGCAGTTACACGATATACATTCAAGTTAGATGACTTTTCATACAAAAATATTTTTGGGAAAACATAAGTAGGTAGGTATATTAAAGGTACCAATAATTAAGTTACAATTGGAAATCGATACTGAGCTACAAGTCATTGCGTGATATTAAAAGCTACAATTAAATAGGCTAATAAAAAATAATGTCCATTTAAGATTTTGTTCCCTTTGGAGTAGAGACTCTTGGGTTCAAGTGCATAGGCGCCTGGTACTTTCTTGGCTTATCGAATAAGTATCGCAATACAGCAAGGAAATGCTGCCAGCGTTAAAGGTACACTGCCACAGGGACTAAACTTTTTAAATTTGTTTCAATTTTCTTTTTAATAATTTTTGTTATTACTTTGTAGGTTAAGATAATTCTAAATGCAAATTATAAGTATGTAGCATGATTAAATGATTCAGATATTAGTTAAAAAAATAACTAAATTTAATGTTTATTTTAAATATCACTTCAAAGTTAAAGGCATTTCAATGTTTGTGATTATGGCTATCATTATATGTAATCTTCTTCATTAGTCACGTTCTTCATTACTGAAGGTCATGTTGCATGTCTTCCTCCATACCCTAGGTAAAATAAAACGTGTAAAAAATGCATAATTTATATATAAATGAACAGCGTAAACAATCGTCTAGATTCATATAGCTGTTTCCAATATGTTACTTCCTTTTACACACACATTAAAAGAATCGATCTGTTGATAGTTGTAATGTATATGTACTGGTAATATTATAGAATATGTTAAATAAAATCTATTTACGTAGAAGGTAAGCAAACTACGTTACATAAAACACTCACACAGGCGTGTATACGAACTATTATATTTTATATAAGCTTAACGGAAGAATGTCTCACTTAGACCTTCAGAGCGAGCTTCTTGGTGGGCGTGTCAAAGGCAGGGCGGAGCTTAAGACCGACACTCCTTAGACTTTCTCTTTTTTACTTCATCGCGTATTTAGGTACAACACGACCAATTAAACAAGACCCCTAACCACTTGAGCAATTCCTCTCTCCGCGTTCAGTCGATAGCTTTGAGAGGAGCGCGGGAGGTCAATCACACTGGGCATATTTATATACGCATAGAAACAAAGCACCGAACAACTTTAGTCGTTATCGCATTTATAAACTCTCGAGACAATTCCATTTTATAGGGTGTTTTCGAGATAAATTTTATTTCTTTTGTTTAAAAGCTGACGCTGTTTATTTCGACGTGAATTTTTCACAAAAAATAAAGATAAAATGAAACAACAAGCACCTGAATGTATAACATCGGTTAAAATACGTGCTTAACCATTGATAACTTAACTGTTCCCGATCAGTAACGAAACGCATTGTTTTTTTTGAAGATGTATAAGATTGGTAAAAAAACTCTAGCCGCTAGAACCCTTGACTTCGGAATTCTGTATCTTATTAATAAAAACGCCGAAAAATTCCGCTGCCGGAAGGAGCCGCCTTCTGTGCCTGACACACGCCGTTAATTTTTCACGAGGTTTTCCTTCACACACGCATATTAATAGAAAAGTCTATTAGTGTACATCCGGGCTTCGAACCTACGACTTCAGGGATGAGACCACACGGTCAAGGCAAAAGACCAACACTGCTTTGAATAAAATGTTATTTAATTTAAAGCAAGTAATAATTTTAATTAATTCAAGTTCATTAAAACATACAAAAATTTTACAAATCAACAAATTTACTTATACCACTATATCTTCATCTAATCTCTATCTAATCGGAACCTATTTGATCAGGTATGTGTCGTGATCAATAAATATAATATGAATAACACTTTATTCACATTACAAACAACATCACAAAACAGGAGAAATAAAACAAAAGAAGTACATATATACGTCGGCAGTCTTACTGCTAAAAATCTCTTCCAAACAACCAAGTTGTTGCTACATTTTTATTGCAAATACATATATTCTTTACAGTAACTATATATGAACAATATACGCTTTACTAATCGCATATCTCCAACAAGTCACAATGAATTTAGTCGAGTTGTGCTTAAACACATTCAATTTGGCACTTACACCCCATTACAGCGAATTATCAATGTCACCTACATCATTGTGCGTACCCTAATAGTCGTGTGTGTGTAAACGTCTATGTGTGTGTTATCAGAAAGATTCCACTTCATTTCCCTCGACCCGTGCGTGACATCACACGTAAAATACTGACGCTCTATAGATAATATAAGCTTAGTAATTTCCCTTTAATAGTGGATTCTGATTCAATTTAATTGAAATATACATTTATTAATGCTCAATACAAATGATGTAGAGCGCATAAAGCGAAATTATTATATAACAAGCTGACCTGGCTAACTTCGTTCCGCCCTACAACCTTATAATATCGTTGTTACTTTAATTTAACTTATTTTAGGATTTCATTTATGTTAAGTATTACATTAATACAACTTTTTGCAAATACAGAAATGTTTTATTGCTTGCCATTGCGAAAGAACAATGGCAGTTTTACACATTAGGCATCTTCTCTCTAGCGTCAATATGGCGATACTGAATGTTAAGCACTTTCTGATATCCAACATCTTTTGATCAGGATCAAAGCATGGTTATGCATCTCCTCATTCACCTCAAGATCGGAATTTCTTGAACTGACACGAATTTGACGTAAAATGATGCGTAGTTTTGTCAACAGATGGCACCATATGGTTTTTGCATTCGTAAAATTCATTAATTTATTTATTGTTATTCGATAACTTATCCGACATTTTATTGCTTATTCTGCTATTCGGGACGGAAACAAATCCAACAAATCAAAAACCATGGCAATCGGTCCAGCCGTTCTCGAGTTATAAGTGTTGTAACAAACACGACTTTCTTTTATATATAAAGATTAGTAGCTAATCCGGCAAACGTTGTTTTGCCATGTATATCATTTATAATAAAAATAGGGGTTGATCGTAGAGGGGTGAAAATTAGAGGTTCTATGAATTTATTAATGTTGTATCAAAAAAAAATCTCTAAAAATATAAAAAAATATTTAGGGGTACCCTTAACATTTAGGGAGATGAAAAATAGATGTTGTCCGATTCTCAGACATACCCAATATGCACACAAAATTTCATGAGAAGCGGTCAAGCCGTTTCGGAGGAGTTTAACTACAGACACCGCGACACGAGAATTTTATATATTAGATATTTCAAATTTTTATCGTTTCCATACAAATGTAAAAATATTTCTGCATCTTTCACTGATATTTAGGTTGGTAAGTGGGACATGGTTTAATAAATGTTTGGCTAGGAACCAATCCGCTATACGTCCAGGTTTAATTTCCAACGTAACAGTCGTATATAGACAGCAGCACAAAGCCGATTGGACAGAAATTATACAGATAAAATAATTTAAATATAGAAATCCGTCCTATCAGATATTCCACCATATTTTTTTAGCTCAGAAAAGGAATTTTGTTCTGAGTACTTAATAATACTACCATAACATAGAGCCTAATCTTTATTATTTGTCAATGTTTGCGATTACGATTAAAATGAGCCACACAAATTTTATTGCCAATTCTTCTCACTCTATAAGCAGTGGCTTCAGCGTGCGACTCTCATTTGACAACCTATAATAGGTTCGATTCCCGGCTGTGCACCAATGGACTTTCTATCTATGTACACAATTAACATTCATTCGAAGGGCGAAGGAAAACATCGTAAGTGCTTTCCTTAGACCTAAAAAAAAAGTCCAGGGTGTGTGTCAGGCTCGGTTGATCACCTACTTGCCTACTAGATTGATAAATGATGATCATGAAACAGATACGAAACAGATCTGAATCCCTTAATATCAACGTTCAGATGTGTAAATTGCTACCAAAATTAATAAAGAAATTTAGTTTTTGATTTATAATGAAATGCCACTTGATTACTAGTATATAAGTTTCTATTACAGTCAAATAATTCCTATAATTTTAGATTAAACATTCAATTAAGTGTGTAAAACATGTTAGCACAAACATCAAAAATGGCCGTCACGTCGTTTAGGAAATGAGCGTCAGCTTTTTATCTAAATGGCGGTTTGGGGACGTAAAAATGGCGTAAAATTCCCGTTTGATACAATAAATAATGAAATAAAATACCTACATACTGTAGCTTAATGTAGTACAAGTTATGACTAATAACATCATTCTAAATGGCGACCGATAAAAGCGTAGTCATAAATTTGTTCATACATTCCTTATTCTGTATGCACACATCTTCGTATCTATACATAAAATGGTATCTTACTAACGTACAACTTAGAAGTCTATTATTATAAATTATTTAGCAGATTGTTAATATATCTCGGACAGTGCAAATCTACTACAATTGAATCATTAGTTTAAGACTGATTAAAGAAACCATGGGAAAGAAATTGTTTTTGAAAATATATTAAATTTAAGTTACTGTCAAACTACGAGTATTTAATAACTGACCGGATAGTAAATTTATGGGTAACACTGGTCACATCGTAATATAATTTAAATGGCTTAATATTATAGTAAATATAGCAGAAAAAAGGAAACTTTAACATGAATTATTAGTCTTTTAGAAGTTTTTTTTTTTAATTTTTGCACAAAGACTTCAATTAACATTACGATCTAGCCTAATTTGAAACTAATGTGTAATTTAAAATAAATCTATTTTAAAAAGGATATTTAACATAAAAAGTGTCCAATACTTACAGTCTCTGTTAAGGGAAAGACACAGATCTTGTATAATTTTTTTTTTCTCTTATTTAGCACTTAAGTCTAACTTGCACTCACACTAATTCACTAATTAAAATAATTATGTTCTTTTCAAATCTCACAAGGCCCGTGGTGTCAAGAAATGGTAGAGCCTCAACATTTAGAGTATAATGTTATAATTATGGCGAATGTATAAAAGCCATAAACGAGGGAATTGTTGGAAAAATCAAACAAAACACGAACAATGGGTAGCCTCGCAACCTTTTCATCGCGTAATGAAGCCGTATCTTTAATAGCCCGATAAGGGCGCTAAATGTTTGTGCACACGCCAAATAATAAGCTCGATCATTTACCGCAGAGGGGTGAAGTTTTGACGAGAAAAAAGAATCGGCCGCTTATCGCCGAACGAGATAAGTGAAAATTGAATAACAGCTATGTGGTCATATTTCTACGTTCTTGGGAACTATGATTGATCGTCTGAACGGCTCCATTTCAATATGAGGAAATTGTGATATAAATTGTATTGGTGTATTTTATTGTGTGATTCTCGCTTTACGAAAATGACATAAAATACTAATTCTTTCTTTTTGATTGTGTTTAATTGATGTTTAAGGGTTGAAGCAGAGCTGAAGCAATTGTTTCACCTGAAATTGAACTCAAGACATCATCCATGTATATATGGATGCAGTGTATTAATTAGTTTAGATACTAAAATATATACTATCAGCGATAGTGTTGTTTTTACATAATTTGAAATATTAAGAAGTTATTTTATATTTCATAAATAAATAAATCAGTGGCGCTACAACTTTAGGGCCTTAGATTTCTGTATCTGTTTCATGATTATTTGGTAATCTAAACGGAAAGTAGGGAATCAGCATGTACCTGACGCACGCCGTCAACTGTTTGTGTCTAAGGCAAGCCGGTTTCCTCACGATGTCTTCCTTCACCGTTCGAGCGAATGTGAAATGCGCACATAGACATAAAGTCCATTGGTGCACAGCCGGGGATCGAACCTATGACCTCAGGAATGGGAGTCGCACGCTGAAGCCAGTTGGCCAACACTGTTCAAGCTTTATGGTTTATACAAACATTTATTCCACTTAGCGAGCTGGAGCCAGGAGTTGGTGGCCATGTACCTCACAGGGGAAGAGAAAAATATCAATGAAACACATATCAGAGCACCACTAACTTCTTCATGCTTCACACTAAACTTATTGACTATTGGATATACATATATACCAGACGTTAATACCTCAAAAAAGTAAGGAAAACCACAATAAAATTTAAATATCACAAATTTGGTCGACATTTGAATTTAACATTGTAAATCGAGCCTTAACGTCGAAGGCAGTAAAAGTGCTGTAAACTTGTTTTTACTTAGTTCCTTTTATAGGGAAATAACCGTAAAGAGTGAAGTTTAGCGAGCGATAGGCGATATCGAATGTTACCCATCCATTTATCTCAACCGGAAAGTTTCCAAAGTACGTCTAATGTCTTTAATGCTTTACTGATAAACGGAATTTTAGGATTGACATAAATGTCACTGAGAAATAATAATAATAGAATATTCAATGGAGAAATGTAATTAAAATAAAACATACCATGTTAATATATAAAATTACGTGTCACGTTGTTAGTCCGCTATGGACTCCTGATTACTTAACCGATTTCAATTAAATTTGCACACCGTGTGCAGTTTAATCTAACTTAAAAGATAGGATAGCTTACATATATATATATATATATAATTATATTGTACGTGTGTTTGTCACTGAACTCCTCTTAAACGGCTGCACCGATTTGAATGTTTTTTTTTGTATGCGTTTGGGTGGAGCCCTGGATGAGATTTACAATTCAGGTTTTTTCGGTTCTTTCACACTTTGTAATATCCTAATCGCTTTAAATATCATACAGGATGTCTGTCGGGTCCGCTAATTGTATTGTATTTTTGAAAGCAATATTGAAATATTTGATAAGTATATGTAGCACGGAGCATGGAAAAGTTAGTGAATGCTCTAATTTCTCTGTTTCCTGGATATTTTTCTCTTTATAGCCACAGCCAAAGTTTGAGCGCGCGATTAAACTCAAACTCAAAATAATGAATAAAGATATTAGGTAAACCAGTATACTTATGAACGTCAAAAAAAAGTTAAATTAATTGTAAATTTACATTTACTACCAGTTCGCCAGTCAAGGGCGTAGAGTGGGCAAGAAACTTTTCGCTACTCTTTTTAATCGCTAAGTTTTGAGCCATACAAATTGTTCAAACTATAGAAAATCATCCCAAGGATCATTTACTAGGATCCGTCGACCTGATTTCGTAACAGTGTGCTTCAAGCACGTTATTCGTTATCGTTATTTCCGTTTTTAAAAGTATATTTAAAACGCGAATAAATCACAGGAATCAGTTCATTGAGGAGTTAGATGACGCAATAAACTTTATATGACTACAATAATCTTAATATATATAAATTACGTGTCACGTTGTTTGTCCGCTATGAACTCCTAAACTACCGAACCGATATCAAATTTGCACACCGTGTGTAGTTTGATCCAACTTAAAAGATAGGATAGCTTACATCTCAATTTATACCCGCAATATTATTTTGTTGCAAAATATTTGTTTATTATTTGATAGTCACAATTCTAACAGATGGCGCCGCGCTGTGTTGAAAGTACCAACGTTTCACATAAGCTACAATTTAATGGCATAACCACCGAAAAAGCATGGTGGATTGGTATTCTCCTGCCGTTTCTCTTAAATAGTTTACTACTATGTAATATAACAAAAATCTTAGCCACAGCAACGCTTGGCCGTGTCTACTAGAATGAATATAATTTCTGCACACCTGTGTGTGATGTCTTGTCCCAATTATTGTAAAATGTATAAAGTGTCCTTGCGTTTCCCTCCTATCCGAGCGGCTTGATCCTTTGGCGTTGCGTAGAGATGTGGGGTCACTCTGCATCTTCTACCGCATTTACCATGGAGAGTGTTCAGAGGAGTTGTTCGGATTAATACCTGCAGCTGAGTTTCGTCATCGGACGTCGAGGCAGAGTACGAAATTCCACCCGTATCACCTCGACGTCCGCCGTTCCACAACTGAGCGTTTTTCAAGGCAGTTTTTGCCGCGCACCACCACTTTGTGGAACCAGCTGCCCACTGAAGTATTTCCGAACCAATTCGACTTAGGGTCCTTCAAGAAAAGAGCGTACCACTTCTTGAAAGGCCGGCAACGCACTCGCGAGCCCTCTGGCATTGAGAGTATCCATGGGCGGCGGTATCACTTAACATCAGGTGAGCCTCCTGCCCGTTTGCCCCCTATATTAAAAAAATATAAAAAAATAAAAAGTGTTCACGTATAGTGTATACCCTTTATAAAAAGCTGATTGGGTCGGTCATGGTAAAAAGTGGCCTGTTTTATGTTAATATAATAAGAAAATACGTTACAACAACACATATTGTAGTATCTCCTTATTAACCGCTCTTCTGTTATATTTGTATATTATTTATGAGAAACTGTTTTCGTTTTTATTTTTTATATGTTTAAAAGTTTTATTTGTTACTGTTCAAACTGTTACTGATACATAAATCATCAGTATATACCACCAAGAAAATTAATACTAAACCACATAACTAGCTATATAACTGTAAAACATTTAATCCTTAATCCAACACCCTTATACTTATCGTCACGGGCCTCATCAAAACTAAATTTTGCCAACGAGTCGCAATCCCACATCAAATAACGGGAGGAATGACGAACAGAACAAACTCTATATAATATTTATCGACACACGGGCGTCATGCTCATAGGATGTTTCTCTTTTAGTAATAGGTAAGCGTTTACAAGTTGAATAATTATTGAAACACTAAAAATATGAAATACTTGTATAGTATGTTTTAAAGCATAATATTTGAGTATAAAACAAATAATTAGCTTCGCATATATTAAATTTATTTTGTTAATAAACACACTTATTTACTATTTCGCAGAACTTTTTTGCCCAAAATTTTGCATTAATTTTATCTTGTATATCGCTTTTTAAATCACATATTAATTGTTTGTAACAATTATTTTAGTAAGTTGTGTAAGGTGTGCTGTGTCTGCATGTTAAAGGGTATACAATTCATTTTTATTGCTATTTTTGTTTATTTCCAGATGTATATTCTACAGCCCGTTGTCTAGCCTTTTAAAAAAAACCATGTTATTTTTGCTTCAAATCATTCGTAATATGTAGCATGCATTACTTAAGCTAAGCACTTAAGTATAACTTTGAACTTCTTATACGAATCTAAAATCACCGAATAAAAAATAGTTTGATAATATTTCGCACCGTATGTCCCAGTAGTGAATAGCCAGATGAATATTGTTTCAAACGGAATTAGACACGCACCGCCGGAACAGGGATCACTTATAATTGTTATTTTATTCATAGAAATAACACTCCTTTGGGACGTTGGATAGGTGAACAAATATTTTGACGTGTTGAGCACCTTTTAGCGAAAAACCGTGTTGAATCACGCAAGTGTAGTTTTAGTTGAATAATGAATTTATTTTGCAAAAGTATGTTTTGACCAAGGATATTTAGTAACGATTATACATCTATCAGATGGCTCCAACAAGATAAGCGTCTACTGAGCGTATCTGCTGCGACTCCAGCTCCACAACGGCATAATCGTTAAGATATAAATCGAGATCTTCTTTTGTTTGGCAGTTGTAAAAGAGTAAAACTAATGTAATGTCATTTTTGTAACACGTTTCATTTGTCTTTGTTAGTAGCTATTTCTTAAAACTGTAGCAAAGATGCAAAGAAGTATATCTGTAATCAAACTTAGTATTCACCTTAATAAATGGAACCTAAGCTGTAGCCACAAGATAAGCCAAAGTTGTTGGACGTAATCCTGCGCAATCATCCCACAAATCCCGTATCATTAAGTATCGCTAAGAAAGCGATTCGCGGACCATTACTATGTTAATAACGTAGGGGAGAGTGCAATTAATCAACTTGACGTTTAGCCACCTCGGGCACGTTACTAACCTCAGCGGTTTGCGATTTTATGCATAGATTTCCGATTGGAATAATCACAATGTTAGTGGGTATCATGGGATATTCGAACTAGATTGAAGTTACCACTAATTTTAATACTATGTTAAAACTTAACTCTGTGACCAAAGTAGATGTCATTAACAGTTTTGTTTCCATTACATACACCTAATAATTAAGTTATGGAGACCCTTATAATTTTAGCACTACCCTACTAATCTAGATGATACTAAGAATATATGATACATATTTGTCAACTTATCTAATTAATATGGATTGTTGACTGTAAACGGACGGTTCAATTAAAAAAAAAAACAGTTTATTTTTAGCAGCCACTGAGGGTTGAAATAATACGCCAAGCGCATAGCTTTACATCCCCTTCATTTAAATTATAAAAATTCAAATTCAACATAACATAATGTGTAATCTCACCGGTCAAAAGCTGATATTTCTCTTTTTAATCCCTGTCAGATTATTTAAATTCCCACCTGCGAGCTTTTTTCCGAGACTTATTTAACAAAATAAAATATAAAAATATTCGTATTTGTTTTGGACGGATGGAATCCTTTAATTTTCGGCACGGCTGCGTGACAGTTCACCCGCGCACCGGCTTGCTTCAGTCTCGCGTTTGTAACTTTGATATTTGTAAATACTCATTTCGTAATTATGCTTTTGTATGAAAATATGGCAATTAAATATTTACATAATATAAAAAAGGTGTACTGAATATATTATATCGTAGTTTAAGCTTCTATACCCTAAAGCTGACTGACGTGAGACTGATCTTAAATTAAATTATAATGATTCGTGTGCACTTTTTACTTTTTATTTTTCATGTATCGTTTATTAGTTTAGTTTGTTTTTTGTTCTTGTTTAGTTGATTTTTCTTAATAACCATATAATATGTATTTTTGCACTTCTTGCCTAATCTAATTTAATACATTTTTTTTCTTTTCTTCCAGACAACCACTCGAAAGCGATAAGGCCGCCAGTTGCCCTCTTTTACACTTAATTATGTTAAATTTTTCTATTGTTATGCAACGAAGTGTAAATAAATAAATAAAATAAATACATAAAGTTAACCTGTGCTTTATTCCGTTATTATATTAGACGAAAAATAAATATAATATAAATAACAATGACAATGTTACTATGTAAAGTTGGGACATTACGAATACTTAATTATATTTCATCAATTTTATCTGACATTGGTTCTGTAACAAAATATAATCTATATATATAAAAATGAAACCCGATTTCCGTTGTCACGACATAACATGAAAACGGCTTAACCGATTTGTCTGATTCTTTTTTTATAATATTCCTTGAAGTACGATGGATGGTTCTTACGGAGAGAAAAATTAAAAAAGTTTAAATTGAGTGAAAAAGTCTAAAAACTACACTTTTCTATATTCCCATAAAAAAATATTCGTCATAATATTTAAAGGCAATTTGAACTTTAATTCCATTTTATAAAGTTCAAGTGTTAGTGGAGGGGTTTCGGGAAGGTAAATTTTTATTTTTTGACATAATGTATTTGTTCTATTATCAACTTTCTTTTTTTTTTCTCACTAGCTAGACAGAATAAGTATTAAAAAAAATAAAGAATCGACTGTTAGGCGGTACGATGTTCGCCAGACCAGGTAGTAATATAATACAAACCTTATTTTAAAATATTTCTGAAACTACTAGCTTTAAATTGTGGTCACGGCTTGTACGAATGAGAATACGGATGAAAAAACAAACATCGCGAATTGCTGGCTGCAATGCAGCAATTGTTTGTGGTTTTTTTTATTTGTGAATATCATTTTGGCTTTATCCGGATTCTTTTATATACAAACTTTCAACAGTAAAACCCTCTGAGTTGTCTAAATTTAATATTTCAGAGGCTTTACTCGGTAATTTTGTACTAGTAGTAAATATAACTCTCTTCTCACGTCGGAATTATTTAGATGATTTGGTAGATATAGAAATAATATTGTCTTTGATTGACATAACCTTTACACATTTAAAGAAAAAACTTTTTTTACCGGATTAAAGTTATGTTATATTATAAATTGTAAGTTTTTTCTTTACATATTTCTATATTAAAACAAAATTAGAATTTTAATGTGTCACTCGTAAAATAAAACAGGTTGGTTATTTAATTTCACTTATAGTTCGCCTCTAAGCACTCTTATATGATATCTTAGTTTTCTTTGCAAGACCCATCAATTTACCAAATTATACTTCTTTAAAAGCAGCATAAAGATGCTGGACTAGCAGCCGTATAAAGACTTAGGGTATGTTCCGATATACACTGCGAGTACTGTATAGTGCTCCCACTGTTCAAAAATTCGTTCCGCTATGGACTGCAGTATACAGCCGCAGCGTCCTAGGGAAATATATGACGTCACAAATCCCCGCTATACTTCTACTGCGAGCACTGGCGTTTTCGAGGTAAGGTACTCGCAGTGCTTTGATCACGTGATCAATCAAAACCACTTGAATGCCTAACGGCTGATATAACTTACTTTTTCTAATTAAAAAATACTTACTTTCTTTGTAGTATTAATTCAATTGACAGTTAATATTAATATAGATTCTTTTAATGCGATAATACTCCAATAATAGTTTTTCTTGTTGAATTGAAAAACTTTAATGCACTCATTTGAAATCTGTGTCGAAAAACGAAGCTGACTAGTATACTGGACTGCGTTCCGTTTTAAATTGTAACCAGTATAGCTGGCTATAGAGAAACGGTTTCACAGTATACTAAATTGACGGTACTCTGTACAGTGGTCGCAGTGTATATCGGAACATACCCTAAGATTGATGAGACTGTCTCTATCTTCGAGGTTTCAAAAGCTGAATGGTACTATACCATATTGAACTATGGTATGTTATTCGATTGGCATTGTGAACATATCATGAGTTTTATTACTGCTTTCTTTTCAATAGCTGTATATTAATATATAAAATTTTTCTGTGAGTGTTCTTACAAAGGAGGTTATACAATCGCATACATTTAGAATATGTGAATATGAAACTTTTAGTAACTCTGAGTGTGCAGTGTACCGTGAGAACGACTCGTAATGAAAACAACTTTTTGAATTAACGTCGCGATGGAGTTTTTTCCATTCGGCTCTCCATTGAAAATAAAACTCCTGTATCGAGTTTAAAGTTATGCAGAAAATGCGTTTAAATGCAGCTTTCATATACGAAGTTTTTAGTAACGAAATGAAAGGGTAGAGTTTTATATTGCCATTTTCATTTCATATTTACATATGAATATAGAATTTGTGTAGATTTAAAGTTAAAACAATGGACTATTATTAGTTTATATATAAAATAATCTTACTATTTCGTGATTAGACTTGACTATAGCTTATTCTTCTGTTTAAACGGCATTTAAAAAGACGTGTTCTTTTCTGCAGTTTAAAATTTCTACAATTTAATCTGTATTAACCTACAAAGTAATAATAGAAATAATTAAAAATAATTAAAATCAAAATCAAAACAAATTTAAAAAGTTTGGTCCCAGTGGTAGTGTACGTTTAACGCTGGCAGCATTTCCTGCGATACTTATTAACCCTAGAAAGATAATCATATTTTGTAATACGGAAAAGATAATCATGCGTAAAATTTACGCAAGAATTTGAATTAGTTGTAGGTCTAGGTTTAATAGTTTATTTTAATGAATTGTATGTTATTATATATACACATATATTAGAATTATTAATACTGCAGATAATTTTTTAAACTCCTTTATTTTTACTTAAAAAAAAAGAAAACTTTAAACGTGGCCCGCTACTTCACTGTTGGTGTCCTCACACGGAAGCTCGTCATCACTTTGCATAAGAGCGGCCAGGATTTCGTGTTCGTTTAAATTGATACTCCCCATTGTGATATTTATTTGCCTCAATATCTTTAAAAATGAAATTATAATATTAGTTATGATATAAAGTATTAAAACAGTACTAAAACTGTCATATAAGCCAAAATCATAAAAGTCACGATAAAGATAATCATGCGTAATTTTGACTCACGCGGTCGTTATATTTCAAAATTGGTGGCACTTACCTTACACTTACGTCACGCGGCAGCTCCCAACGACGAGTGAAATGTCCTAAACGCACAGCTATGGATTCGCGCTAATTAGAAAGATAGAGCAATTATTCGAAAACGCATGCGTAAATTTTACGCAGACTATCTTTCCAGGGTTAAAGGAAAGTGCCAGCTTTGGGGTCACCGGTACTATCTACTAGGCGCCAACTTAAATCTTTAATAAGCGCCTGTGCACTTGAACCCCACGGCCCAAGAGTCTCTACTCCAAAGGGAACAAAATCGAAGTTGTTTATCTATATTATGATAATTAATACGAGTTTTCATTGAATATTTAACAATTTCACCGACCTCCGTTGAACATCGAACAATTGCAAGGAAACCGATAAATCACTCGCCAACATCAAATAGAAACATCATATTTCCACAAAAGATTTAACTTGAAAATAAATTGTGTTTTTCCCCTTTTGTACCATTGTTCATGGACGTGTGGAAGCCGCACAATTCTCGGCGATATTTAAAAATCCATTAAGTGCACGCTTTTGTACTGAACTTAAATAGTTTGGAAACGCCAGTAAGCGTGAAATATTACGTGGCATTACCAGTATTATGATAACCGATTTGTATATTTGTACAAATAAACTCAATTTTTTTTTTTTAAACTATTCACACCAATTGACCTAGTCCCATGCTAAGCTGGTGAAGCTTGTGTTATGGGTACTAGGCAACGGATATACATACATATTATAGATAGATATATAAATACATATTTACACCCAAGACCTAAGCACAGCACCAAATGCTCATCACATCGATGTTCGTCTTAGCCGGGGATCGAACCCGGGACCCATGGATTCGCAGTCAGGGGTACTAACCACTGGACCAATGAGTCGTCAAACATTTCTTGAACACTAACTCTAACTTCAAAAATTCGTTTTCAATACAGGCTACATACCTAAGTTACATAAGTATACTTATATCAGTAACATTTTACAAAATGAATGTCCGACTATCCGAAGCCGAGTTGGGTCGCTAGATTCTCTTCAAAAATGACTGTTTTAAACTTGTTTCTTACACACAGGTAATAAGTGTTTACCTTATACCTTACCATTAAATAATTTGTTATAAGTTTAATTAACTTTTGTGTGTATGTTGTAAATTGTCCTCGAAATGTTTTTCTGACGACTTTATTCTTTTTGGTGTAGGTCAAAGCTAAGCTGTCGAAGCAATAGTTGGTTTTATCGTAAACAAACACACATCTATCTATTTTAATGAATGCGATAAATGTGCATTAATTTATTAAAAGTATGTCACAGTATCAATTAAAGAGGGCAAAACAAAAGTATGTATATTTAAACGTATGTATATATGAAATTCATAGATAAAAGAAAGGAAGCAGCTGGAAGAGGCCTATGTGTCACGGGACATGCTGATCACCAAAACCGGCACATCTGATGAATTAGATTATGTTAGGTTATATAACTAAAACAAATATTTATATATATTATACTCGGTGTCACCAATGAAGGCTTAATATTAAATATAGTTGAAATGTAAGGACTAAATACAGGTGACAGATAAATTATTGGATTACCAAAGATATTCACAGACCAGGGCATTTTCTACCTTCTGCTCATTGAAGAAAACATTCCAGAAGTAGTTAAACAAATTATTTAAAATTAACTAATTAGTCCAAAAATTTTATAAATAAGAAATAATTATTTATTTATAATAAACTAGCCGTTTCCCGCCTGCTTTGCTAGGCGAATTAAAATAGGAAATAAATAAAATTTTATGTTTCTAAAAATTATCATTAATTATTAAATCATCATATAATTATATTTTATCTTTTTAAAATAAATAGCCATAAACCATCTAGGAAAAATTTCGCATCGAACGGCAGTAGTTTCAGGTCGATATGGTTTAGGCATGAAGGAGCCTCAAACGAAGACCATTTTTCTTTTATATATATAGATTAAGAGATAATAAAGAATTAACTATAAATAAATTTAGTTCCGTTTCTATTCTAAAGCTTGATCACGCGAAGGAATTTTATAAAGAATGATTATGAGAAACTTTATTCCCGTATTGTAAAATACATTAAACCTATCATAAATTTATACCTCCTAATTGTGTGCCAACAGCGTTTTGGGCATATTTTTCCGGCCATGTTTAGCAACAGATCCACGAAACGTACCATAAATTCAACGCTAGCCTGATTTACAGCCTCCGACTAAATGTTTGATTTGTGCTCGTAAATCGAGATGAGCGTTTGTCAGCCACAAGCTTGATCCTTCTTTCCAATTTATTTCTTAATACCATTTTTCATCGGAAGTTCTATATTTATTTTCATATTTTTAATAAATAGGAGCCAACCAATCGAGACGGGAAATCATTTCTGTGTGTATAACGTAATTTAATTGTTCTTTTTCACACATCTTGTTACTTCCACATTGTCATATATGTATATCACTAGCTTATTAGTGAGAACGCAGCCCGTTGGCCTTATTATACCTAATTGTACCTAATAACGTAACAAATTGCTAAAAAAATTGACTTTTATTTCTCCCAACATCACCAGATTTCTATTATTATTAATTTTAATGTATGTAAAATTTAAATATACATTTATATTACTTAAAACTGGAATTTGATATCGGTCGCCTTCAACTGGGTCAATTGGTCCGACAGATGATGTTGTTTGTCAATGTATACGCATAATTTACAGCTGGTACTCCATATGCTCCATTCTGTCCCCAAATCCACGGTTGCGACATCAGCGCTGCAGAGAGAACTATGTCAAAGCTATTGTTTTTGGAATTCACAGCTGCTGGTAGTCAAGTTCAAGAAGAAAGAGAAAGGCGTGATCATTTGTTATTTCTATTCCCGAAACTGGTGCAGGAATCACGCCATCGTTATTTCGGTGTTGGTTCTTCTTATGAGCGAGTGTTAGAAAGAAAATTCCAATAGTGAATCGACTTCGAGTGCACAACCTTATGATTGAAAGGTGCTCAATACACTAGGCTAATACTGCATGTGTGACAACAGTAACGCATGAAGCTTGTTTTACACATAAAATAAACAAGTGAAATTATTAGTTGCATTCTAGTCATTCATGAAACAAACAATTTGATGATTTTTCTATGGAATCATCGAACGCGCCTTCTATTAATAAATCATTTAAAGGAATTTTGCTAGTATATATAAGTTGGATATATTAAATATTCGTGAATTAGTAAGGAATATAGCGAATTAAACAAAGGAAACAAGTTTAATTAGCGGTTTAATTCATAACTTACTTGTTTCGCGACTACGAGTTAGTTCTATTCAAAGCTACTAATGTGAAAGGACGATAACATACAATGCCACTAACTTTCAAGTACTATTTGAATTCATCTTAATAATACGTCTCTTGTTATGACTACTGCAGCAATCTGAGATATTTGATTTTATTATTGATATGATATTGATAAAATCCTTAATTGGGCAGACATATTTCTGTATTAGTTTCATTATTTAGTAGGTGATCTTTGTGTCTGTATTTTTGGAAACCGTTTTACCGTTTTCATAAAACGCTTTTCATTGTATTATTAGTTCAAAATATTAATCTAAATTATTTAAATCTATCCAAATATAAAACAGAGTTAACAACTAGCATTATGTTTGTAATTGCGAGGATTGTCATGTAATATTTTTATTGTAATTTAAAAAAAAAACATCTTTAATACATTATTTCATTGAATTCATCAAATTATACTTGACTTGTTACCAACGTAAATAAAGAAAAACATAATTTTTAAATTGTATTATCAAAGTATTCATAACAAAAAAAAAACTTACTTTTAAATTAAGTATACACATCGAGTAATGCCAAAAGCCTAAATGGTATTCAAATAGATCGTTGCCAGGCCGTTAATTTGCCGATTCAAATCGAAAACATGCGATAAATTCACCAGTTAGCGCGTTTGCATTCAAACATCGACATCTCCTTTATTTGAGTTACACCAGTGGCGCCAATTTCGTACCAACACAAAGTTTTCGTAACATTACATCAAGAATTACATACAAACTGACATAATAAAAACTTAGATTTTTAGTCGTTTTTTAATGACACAAAACCGGAGAAAAATTAAAACAAAAGAAACAAAAATAATATAAATAATACAAAATACAATACAAAACTTAAAACTACACTAGACTAAACCAGTCAATAGCAGCAATAGCAATTGAGCAGTGTTGGCCTAGTGGCTTCAGCGTGCGACTCTCAAACCTGAGGTCGTAGGTTCGATCCCCGGCTGTGCACCAATGGACTTTCTTTCTATGTGCGCATTTAACATTTGCTCGAACGGTGAAGGAAAACATCATGAGGAAACCGAACAGGTCCAAGATCCAAAAAGTCGACGGCGTGTATCAGGCACTGGAAACTTGACTATGTATTAGATTTAAAAATGGTCATGAAACAGATTGAGAAATCTGAGGCCAAGAATTAAAGAGGTTGTAGCGCCACAGATTTATTTATTTATTTAAACCAGTCAATATAAGTGTTTACAATAAATACATAAAAATATCAAAGGTTTTATTGGTACAGGGTTGTTAATTTACTTAGAGTAAATTTAATCTGCGAAGTACTCCATTATACGAAAAAAAATCTATATTATTTCCAAATAGCCCTCAGATCAGGTTTTCTATATAAAAACGTATTACTGATATACAAATGACTGTGTGCCTTCCCGCCAGTGCCTTTGAGTCAAGCCTGATGTGTCATGCGTTCTTATGGTAATTTGGGTCATGGCTGTATGGTTAACCTTCAATATATAGTCGCATTTCTTACTTTACATTATCGGCGAAAATCCATTGAAGACTAGCATTTGTTAACGGGTTTCACTTAATTAATGAAATGTTTAGATTTTAATCCAAAAAATAGATACTGAGCAATACAATTATAAAGTTATTATAAAATAATCATGAGTTTCTTGAACAAACGTATCTAGAGCTAATATTATATTTATACGTTCGTTCAGAGCGGGGCGCCGCTTTTTGTCCGTTATTTATGACTGCACAGATATCGATAGCTTGGAGCGGTGTCATGAAATATTAAACGCATTACAAGTGGCATATAGGCCGAATGAGGTAAGAAAAACGTTTACATTTCAAAAAAGGAATAATGATGATATACCGATGTGGATTACGAATTTGACAGTTCTATTTTCAAATTTAGATTCGATTAAGGCAAATGTCAACATGAATTTGGCGGGTTAAATTATACTAGAATGTTTAAATGTTTTTCTGAAATAATCTGTGCCATGTTATATCTGTCTTAATATTTTAAAATATCGTATTCGATATTTGAAATGTAAATGCTTAGTCCGGAAGCATTTAAGTACAACAAAGAAATAATATTATTAATTATTAATTTTATTTCTCAAGTTAATGTCATTATTCAAATATGACATAAATGCTCAAGATCGATTTATTAATTATGTCAATCTTATTATTTGCTTGAGAATAAAATAAATTAACCTTGAATCATGGTGCATTCGTCTTATCCACATAATATGTCTGCTAAAGTTTCTATAACAGGCAACAACCGCAATACTATCTCGTTTAGGAATCACACAAAAGTTTATTCGTTCGCTTTTATCGCACTGAGGGCGCGTTAGAGAAAATGATTTATACGATTTATCATAAATAACTTATTTCCTCTCCCTGCCAACTATTCTAAGCGATTTTTACTTTAAATACGTTTTCATATAAATTATAGTTCTGTTTTTATTTTTCTATAATACAACAAGGCACACATGACACAATGTATGAAAATAACTAACTGTATAGATTAACAGGCCTTTTTAATTGTCCGTTAAGTGCATTGAGAGTGTAATAAATAGTAAGTTTTTTATAAATATTTTATCTATAAATGTAAATACCGTATTGGAGTAATCTGTAATGATATGTATCTTTTTAGTAAAATGAATTTAGAAAAAGTCCTTGGATACAATGGCATGGGGAGTAGAGAGTATTATTATATAAATTAAAAAATCTGTAATGGTAGCTTATTTTGTTTTTGTATTTTGAATACAATTAAAACTGGTCACAAACTAAACAATACACAAATGAGTCACACATATTTTAAATAATAATAATACCCTTAAACTCACATTGCCAATAAATTTTTCTCAATAATTTTTAATATACATAGATAAATAATGTAACAGTTTATTTATTAAAGTCCAATACGATACAGTAACTTTAATATTGGCAAGAGTTATTGACAACTGGTCCCTTTCAATACTTCTTATATTATTATAATCTACATATTATTCCAATAAGTGGGTTTTCCCAGCCAATATTGCGCTCGGGAGTAGTAGCCGACCCTCAGAATTGAGTAAGTTTTTACCTTTTATTGTTTTATTTATAACTTTGTGATTGATGATGGCTCAGGCCGTAGTGCCTTCATAAATATTGAGGCGCGTACTTATACAGACGAAGTGGCTATACTTTTTCTACAAATCCATTGTATTTACGCAACATGTTCCTTTAAAAAAAGAACTTTAAATAGTCCATTTTTTGTGTATAAAATTGTGAGTTTAAAATTGGAATCTTAAGCAGTGTGTTTTGTATAAATAATTAAAGTAAATTATTATTGTAATAGATACGGCATTGTGTCTACATCAAGGTTACGGAGATACACTCGGGTAACAGGAATTATTTAAGATAAATATACAGAAGGTATATTTATCTTAAATAATTCCTGCCGTTAAATATTGTATCGTTGATAGATTTCACATTATTTATTTATGAAACATTTCGCTGAGCAGTGCTGGCCTAGTAGCTTCAGCGTGCGACTCTCATCCCTGAGGTCGTAGGTTCGATCCCCGGCTGTGCACCAATGGACTTTCTTTGATCTTTCTATGTGCGCATTTAACATTCGCTCGAACCGTGAAGGAAAACATCATGAGGAAACTGACATGTCTTAGAGTTAGACCCAAAAAGTCGACAGCGTGTGTCAGGTACTGGAGGCTGTTCACCTACTTGCCTATTAGATTTAAAAATGATCATGAAACAGATTCAGAAATCGGAGGCCCAGACCTAAAGAGGTTGTAGCGCCACTGATTTATTTTATTTAACATTTCGCTGCTATACATATATCTTTTGGAAGGTAACATACTTAATGTAAGTAATATAGTTCGTAAGTGTTTATTAAATTTTACAATGTATGTGAGATTAAACGTCATACAGTTCGTATACATTCGCAGTTAAAAGGCATAATGAAAGTAAATGATCAATAAAGAGAAATTCGAGAATCGTGCTCGGGGACCACAAATAGTGCGTTATCAGCAACAATCAACAGGAAATCCGTGCCACTGACGATGTTCGTTCCGCGCCCGACGATTCAATTTGCATACACGTTTATCGCTATTGTTTTGTACTTTTAATTTCAGTGCTACGAAATAAAAACAACGCGCTCTTCAAGGTTTAAAATGCAAATATGATTACATTTTGCATATAAACTATTCGTCATAATTCGAAAAATTCAATTTATAAAATATATTTATTTAGTTGACATCACAGGAGTCACCTCGATAAAAGAATTAGCTTAGCTATTTAAAGGGGAAACGCTGCCAGTATCTTCGTAACCTTGCCTAAAGGGACTTCTTTTAATAATATATTTTAGTTATTATATTTTAAGGTTAGTTTTTCGTTTTATTTATTAAGTTTGTATTAATAAATAAACGTAGTTTTCTAAAATATTAACGTATATATTATATGCATTCAAAGCTTGAGAAAAAATATCGTTATTAAAGGGTATGCCAGAAGTGTGATGTTATTATGTATTTGAAATAATAATTGTCATAGATTATAATAAATACCTATTGTATACAATGCATGTCGAGATTTATAAAAACAAGATATGTTAATCAATGTTAAAGTATTAAATAAATTTCTCTCAAAAATCCTTTAGACTTGAATGCATGAAATAAATGACGTTGAATATCAAAAGGTCGCAAAAGGTGTGATAAGGAATACCTTTAAACGATGCCATAAAGTGACATAAAGAGATGTCCATGAGACCCGGCGGCCGATAGCACAATGCGGCAAACGACGAAGCCGCTTCCGGTTCCGGCCGCGGCGCCACCGTCGCCCAGATTTATGCGCGTCGCTTCCTCCCGCCATATGCATGTCTACCCTCCTTCATTTACACAAAACTCGAGTTTTTCAAGCACCTGTGTATGTCGTAGCGGATGCAGGCTTTTTGCTATTTGGTGGTCGTTTGTATAAGTACCTTCTATTTACGATAAAACTTTGCTAAATCGTCATTTTTACCTGATTATTATTACCTAATATTTTTATACATCTTAAAGTAAAGTAAAAAAAAAAAAAACATTTATTCATATAGGTAAAATAATGTTCACTTATGACTCGTCAGTAAAGAAATACATATTAATGCTTTGAATTTTACATTTACTGCCAGTTCTCAAATCAAGGGCGTAGAACGGAAGAGAAGAACTGGCAATAAACTCCGCCACTCTTTTTAATCGCCATTTTTCATTTTTTACACAACGTTTGTAAGGAGCTGCAACCATTACACCATGTTCCACATGACATATTAAGTAATTAATAATAATAACATTATAATAAAAAAAAACAAAGATTTGTCCTCTATCAGCAGGAGGCATTGTGAAATAGGAGCACGCACTTAAAACTCTTAAAAATGACACTATACTTACGTTTATATTAGCAAAGCTTGTAACTCCATTAAAATTGTTAACTTCATCTCATATCAAATTACTTAAAAACCTCAAACGCTTTGATAATTAAATATAAAATTTTGTTAACAACATTATTTACCAACAATTTCAGAAACTTTATATGTTGTTTTAAACAGTATTAGGTACGACGTGGGAAGGGAAAGGAATAGGAATCTCGTGCATAATAGAGCGTCGGCCGCAAGTGTTCGCTGCGTCTCGGAATATCTTAGCAGCTTTTGAGCCATCACATCATCCTAAACGGCACGGCTCTGTTACGGCGAACCTCGTGTCATATTAAAAAAAATATATACAACACAGAACATTCTTTTTTTAAACCGATTCATATATATGTTGCAGTTAACACTAGTTTTTAGTTAAAACTCGTTTTCCCTAGTTAAAAATAGTTTTTACTAAATGCCTTTGTCAAAACTAGAAATAACAAGTGAAAACTAGAATTTACCACTGATATAATTCATTTTCTGATAAAACAAGTTGTCACTCCGAGCTTTAGTTACAACTAGCACTAGAGAAAGTAATTTGAGTTTTGGGATTGAAAACAAGATAAAGTTTTAAAAATATTTATTAAAAAGATCTAGGGTATAGAAACATAGTACCGTACCTAGTAAAAAAAACTTACACTAAAGGAACATTTTAGGGAACATCAGCATAAAGTAGTTGCCAAGGTGACAACATTAATTAAAAGTAAATAAAATAATCAAACAAATCAACAGAATACAACCATAAAATTCAAAAAAGGAACATTAAGGGATATTGGTAAACATACAATAAAAAAATAATCAAACAACCTTAAAATTAAAAAAGATGACGATCTACTTGTTGCAAGACAAACTATCGTGGCATTTTGAATTACAAAGGTAGCCATTTTTCTTGCAGAGACACCTTTTTGACATACATCCTTTCTTAGTAGCCTTGGTCGGAACAGTTTTAACTGACTAACTTCGAACAAACGCGTTTTGTCTAGTAATAACTAGTTTTAACTGATATTCAATTGTGAGCATTAGTTAATTCTAGTTTTAACAAAGGCGTTAAGTAAAAACGCGTTCTAACTAGGAATAACGCGTTCTATCTAAAAACCGGTTTTAACTGTAACATATACAACTCTTGGTGATGATATCCTTAGTTCTATAGTCTTTATCTGTTATTTTTTGTTTATTACAACCGCGATATTTGTAGTATTTTATCTGTACAGAAAATATAGTGTATATATCCTTGTATCTTTCTAAGTTTAAAATTCTACACACTACTTTTATTCATGAGAACTTTCTTCTAAAATATGCGTCGTAAGTTTTTAAATATAAAGTGTAGGAATCCATTAGCACCATTTAACGTCTGATAAACGTGCCCCAAAAATGTCTTGATACTATATTATAGATATCATAAAGTATAGTTGTGGTATGGTAAAAATAAACTTGTATTATAATAGACAACAAACCCCGAATCAGCGTAACAAGCCCGAAACAAGTACGAAGCAAAGTTTCATATAAATTTTGTACAATAAACCTTAACTGACGTTAACTTGGAATCTTTGTCTGATGCTCACGTGGGGGCAGGTGAGTGGGTGTTGGATTCTAGCTGGCTTTGTGAATCAATCAAGAATTAATTGCGGCCCAACTTGAGTGGAGTTGAATGATTTGTGAACTAGTGTTTTTGTTGTGTATATAAGTGATTTCAAACTGAATATATTTCTAATTTATTTATAAGATAAATTACCTGATCCGGCAAACGTTGTTTTGCAATGTATATAATTTCTAGGAAACATTTTTCTTTCTTTTCATTTGATTCGCCGACCTAACCGATATGCACACAAAAATTTCACGAAAATCGGTCGAGCCATTTTTTATATATTAGATTTAACAATCAAGGAATCAGCGATATTATACTTTTAAAAGGCGTAATAAATAGCTTAAATCTAATCTCACTTCTTCATCTTAAGTCAGCTTTTACGTAAAGATTGCTAACGTTAATTTTTAATAATAACTTATTAATATGACCGACTGTCCCACGAACCCACGACCTCTGAGTAATGTCATAGTCATATGTGTCAGCTTTAACCACGGAGGCTGTTGTATCTTGTATAAAGTCAGCAATTACATATAAGAAAATATTAACTAAGCATTAGAATTAAGTAAAGTAAAAAGTGTTCCATCCATCTCTTCTTCCTTCCATCTATCTCTCTCTAGAATCTAGCTAGTACTTTCCACGGCACCTGCCCCGGGGCTATTAGGGATATAAAATATAATAATGATAATCTATTAACAAACTTTTAGGGGTCTTTACATTTTAGTATGTTTTAAACTACTTTTTTTAAGTGTGTATTTGTATCGGACATATCATGGCTACTTCTATAAGTGATATTCCAAAATTCAGCTACGGGAGTAACATTTAGTGCTAAGCATTACACATGTTTTCTTTACAAGCAAATGTTAATTATATATAGAAAAAGTACTTAATAATTCGTATGATATAGCGTTCATTTTATATTATCTAGAAGTTGCCAAGCTGCTTCACAATACAATTCCACCTATTCGGTAGACGCCAAAGGAAAAGTTTTGAGTGGCTCGCAATAAACGGTTTGTTCTCATGTTTCACGATTTTGAATAGGCCAATTATTTCGATAGAAATTATGGTTAATTACTCGGGTATTAATTTAATTATACTTCGAAGTTTGAATTGGTTCGATGTATGATGATTATATATGTTTTTGATAAACTACTGAATTATTTTCAAGGATACAAGACATGAAGGTAAAATTACAATTATGTAATTGTTTTTTTTAAAGAAGTAATATTTTGTTTTTTTATTTTATGAGTCTTTTCTTAGAATTTAATACACCTATGAAAGGTTATTAAATTGTAACTGTTGTTCGGATTAATAACTGCAACTGAGTTTCATCATCGGACGTCGAGGCAGAATACGAAATTCCATCCGTATTACCTTGACGTCCGTCGTTCCACTAAGCGTTTTTTTTAAGTAGTTTTTGCCGCGCACCACCACTATTTTGGTTCAGCTACCCACCAATTCCGAACCAATAGTTTGATTCTACTATTAAATACCTATTAATATTTTTCCTATTGTGTTGTCCAAATGATCCACCTTATTTATTTGGTATTTTTATAATTCAACTATCTAATAGATTGTATTAGTTTTTGTCCGTGAACTACAAAATTGATGTCTATTGATAAATCTACTACTAGTAACAGTAACGGCTGGTATAAAGGTAAATCAATATTTGATCTATAATTTACGAAATACAGAAACTCTCTAGACATACAAATCAAATTTACCTTGAGGATCAGATGGCGAGTAAGCATACCTTCAGTGAAGTGCCCTTCGTTCAACTATCCCTGGTTAGACTCGGTATTAGTACCGTCTACTTTGGCTCAAAGACATTCCAAACCAATAAGGCAGGTAATTCAATACAATCCTAATTCTAACTAGGATATGAATTAATTAAAAATTGTCGTTAATTTCAGACAGTATTTAATGATACTAAAACTACTTAGCACAATGGATAAAAACAAAGTCTAAATTTGAAAATAGAATGTCAAATTTATTATATAGAGGTTCCCTTTTTTGTTTGTGAAGTAGTAGTAGTAGTAGTTAGTATTTTAGAAACAAAAATGTGTGCGTGTACTAGGTGTACACACGTAAGAAGTGAAACTTCTTTATGACCTTATCTTTCGAAAAATGATCTACTATATGTAACTTAACGAAATTGGTTAAATAAAGTTTAACAAAAGGCTTTTATTATCATAGACATGAATACAAATACAATTATTTCATTTTAACTTATTACTGTACTACTATGTAGTACTATTATTACAGAATTTCATTAATTGTAATAGAATTATTACTATCATTGTTATCGTTATTATATATTTTTGTTATTAATGGCTTCGAATCTCTTCGGATCAACCGTTCATTCTAACGCCGATAAAGAAGTTTGACTTCAAAAAGCAACATGGCGCGTAACCGAAAAACGTGACGATTTGCTACAAAATTTCTCCCATACGTCGATAAAGAACTTTCATTCCAACGCCGATAAAGAAGTTTGACTTCAAAAAGCAACATGGCGCGTAGCCGAAAAATATGACGCGTAACGAAAAAATGTTACACTACATTTTTTTCCAACCCCGATAAAGAAGTTTCACTTCAATAGTATAACAATTCGTTTTTTGAGTTTTATAATTACAATCACACACAACTTTCCTCTTTGTATGTTACAACAGTATACATAGATTATGTTAAATAGGGTAGCTGAGACAGACATGTTCAGACCGCATAGATCTCAGCACCTTGACTTAGATAATTGCTTAAGTGGGATCTCACTTATCCCTTTTGGCCCCTTTCTCTTGGACAGCCAATTCTTGACAATAATTTCCAGCTTCTTATGTTTATGAACGTTGAAATAGTAACTAATTCGTATTAAAAAATTATTTACTGAAAATACATGTTTGGGTCTGACATCCTATGAGTCTGATGCTGCCAAGCATTTTATATAAAGTTAAAGGCATTAAGCATTTATTATTCGCTTTTGAATTCTCAGTTACATATATATATATTTTAGTCAATATTTAAAAGCTTAAACAAAATATAAACAAGTTTTTTGTTAATCCAGCATCTCAACCCCACCCCTAATGTTGTCTTAGTTATTGTCATGTTTAAACAAATAAAGCTAGTTGTTACCCAGAATCAACAAAGCGTTTCATTGAACATATATCTGAACATATCCATACAAAAACCGCCTCCGAACTTACTGTACTGGCAACTCGAGTCAAAAACTTTTTCTTTCAAAAGAGATCTCTATAAAAATGAATTGTTCTGGAACAAATGCAGATGACTGTAGAACGTAACGGCCCACAGGACATCACAGACCGTGCCTGAAACGGTTCTGCGAAAAAAATATTGAATATATAGAGGCGGCAAACAAAACTGAAAGAGCGGGTCTCGCGAGGAATTGCGCCCCGGCTCGCCCATGAATATTGTAAATAAAAAATATTACTGATTCGTGAACTAGTTTATTGTAATTAATATAATGTATATTTTTTCTTTTTGCCTTTTTGCCTTTGTGGCACAAAGGCAATCTGTACAAGAGGACAGCTGTGTAACAAAACCTTCTTAAAGAACTTTTTTATATACATATATTTTGTAAACTTTCTCTTGTATTAGTTTAAATAAAGGCTTCGAATCTTGAATCTTGAATATTATTTTTTTCGAAAAATTTGATAGAAAATGTTCCTGGACAAAATGGCAAGGGCGTAGGGTATTATTAACAATAAAAAAAGGAATTGTTTAATATATAAATTAGAATTTCAAAGCCTCAGTAAGCTCTCAATGTTCTAAATATATTGTAGGTATGTGTTGAATATTTGATTGCGTGTTAATTGCCGAAACAAAGTAAGGCACACGTGGAAGAAACTCAAAAGGGTTGACGTCTTCACTGTCTTAACACATTAACAATTTACGTGATTTCGTTACTTTGTTTAAAAGCCACGCTTAAACAATTTAAGCCTTCATTAATCATACGTAATGGGTATTTTATATGCTTTCAATATTTAGGTTTAAGAATAACTTTATTTCTCATAAGAATTAAAATTCACTTACTGAGAAACACATATTTAAAACTAAGATTAAAATATAGAGCGCACAGATGTAGGTACATATATAAAATAAGAAAACAGAGAAGCACCAAAAATGTGGGTAGACATAAAAAACTTGGTCAGTCAACCAAGCGAAACACGGATGTTGGAATTTGATTTTTTACTAGATGTGGCATTGATGGCATAGTCTGATATAACAAGTTTATATTGATTATTTTATTATTTTTCATAACACTATTTTATTTTTAGTTTATTCCTATATTTATATATTTAGGGTATGTACAAGGTTTATAAAACATTTTTACAAATTAAAATCACTTATAGGCAGATTTTGTTCAATATCAAATACAATTCTTTAACAATAACAATATCTTAACATAACCCTATTAAGCCGTGCATTAGACTAATAAAATGTTTGTTTCTCTTAATAACTGTTTATATATAATCAATTACAGTAAAAGCAGTGTGGGCCTAGTGGCTTTAGCGTGAGAATCTCATTCTTAAGGTCGTTATTTCGATCCCCGGCTGTGCACCAATGGACTTTCTATCTATGTGCGCATTTAACATTCGCTTGAATGGTAAAGGAAAACATCGTGAGTAATACGACATGTATTAGACCCAAAAAGTCAACGGCGTGTGTGAAGCACGTGTGTCAGGTAGGTACATTAAAAAGTGATCATGAAACATATTCAGAAATCTGAGGCCCAGACCTAAATAGGTTGTAGCGCCACTGATTTATTTAGTTACAGTAAAACTAAGATTGTTAATTAAGTTATAAAAAGTATTAATGGAACAGGTGCACTACTACCTACTAAGGTGTGTGCCCCAGATTTGTGTATCTGTTTCGTATTTATTTCATTATAATAGGCAAGTTGGTGATCGCCTTCTGTACCCGACACACGCCGTCGACTTTTTAGGTCTGGTTTCCTCACGATGTTTTCCTTCACCGTACGAGCGAATGAAATGCTTAGGTACATATATAGAAAATCGATTAGGGATGAGATTCGCACGCTGAAGCAAATACTGCTTTAAAAAAATATAAATACAATGGCTAATTATAGTTATTTTCATTAGGCAATGATATTGTCATTAACAACCAAACTATAATGAAAACCCTATAGAATAATCCGAAGCCATAAATTACCTCAATTCAGGTGCAAATAATTCAGTACACGTTTCCTAACGAATATTGATACGGCCTCCAGAAAGGCAATCCGCAATAATTTTCACTCAAATCTGACGTAAACATGACCGATATTCAAGCAATTTGCATGTCCGTTGGCTGTTGAATAAATTAGAGGTACCTGCTCGAAGGTTGAACCTATGAATATGTAAGACAATGGCTTCCAAATCTTAAACTCCAATTAGAAAGGGGTTATTAAGCCGCCGCTTGATTACATCTGCAACTGTACAAGGAATTGTTAATATTTGTATGAATATTCAACACGATAAGTGCTAGTCTTATTTAAAAATAGTATCGATGATAAATTTATATCTGTGTAACTCTTGCATGGTCCAATCAATACTTGTTAAGTGTGAAAGGGCATATGTTTATTATACATTATATATGTAACGTACGCCCTTGGAGACATAGGACAGCTATAGGAAAATAGCAAAAATTGCCATAGAAGTCAAGACTAAATAGTGACTTGTAAACCCCTTTATACATACTTGGCTCCATAAACTTAAGATAGGTGTAATATTTTGTATAAGGTTTAAAAAAAATCTCTCTGTTTGTTTTAAAGTTTATATTAGGTGTGTAACCTTGTATTTTAGCTCTTTAGTTTATAAGGAATTTAAAATTTGTACTGTGGTGTAGCCCAAGGCCACTGAGGTCAACCCACGGTGCTGCGGTTTTAGGTGTATTCTGTACTTTTAGTTTATTTATAATATATTAAGCAATAATAAAAATAAAACAGTTTAAATGCACCATGTTAACGTATTTTATTCATAGTGTGAATTCAAATTATGAGAGGGAATGATATCTTCCACTATACTTTTTTTTACATTTGAAAGTGTCTTCACGGTTTTCATTAAGTAATCGTGCAGAGTTGATCACATATGACACAGAAATGTGGCTGAATTAGTAGTAACTTTACTTACGTAGATATTTTATTACCTCGTAGTACTCTGGTCACTTTAATATAGTTACAGTTTAATCGATTCAGCCGAAGTCGATACCCGACTTGTGTGGTACGAGTTTCATTTTCACGGTAGAATATCACCTGCGGCAAATTGAAAATATCCAATATATTCCCAATTACTTGGACACGCTATTTTTAATTAATTTAGGGATATATACCAATGGCGCTACAACCTTTTAGATCTGAGCCTCATAATATTCTATCTATTCCGTTTCTAATATTATGCAAGTAGGTGATAAACCTTCTGTGCCTGACATACACCGTCCAGTTTTTGGGCCTCACGATGTTTTTTTTCACCGTAATTTATGGATAGCGCAGAGCAAAGATCCATAGATCTATGCGTATAACTTTTCGAAAGTGTGGATCGCCATAGTACTACAAATGCACCGATCTATCCATACACAAAAACTGTTTCTAACGAGCAGTAAATTTCAATGTAGAAGCATTATTTTACTGACGTTAACTTGTACATTGTATAGTAATAAATGATATTTTATTTCCTACTGACTACCACGTGTTATGTTTTTGTTTCAATACGAATTTAGTAACATATTGGCTTGGCTATATAGCCTCTACGCACTTGTAGCTTTATAAAACAGAGGGCAAAGGTGCAGGAGGCTCACCTGATGTTAAGTGGGCACTCCATGGACACTCTCAATGCCAGAGGAATACGCACTCTGCGTTTCCGGCCTTTATAGAAGCGGTGCGTTCTCGTTTCGTTTTTTGACCATTGCCATTGCCATTCCGTCATTACAATAGCACATTAAGGGTCTGTTTCACAATGTACGGATAAGTTCTACATAAGTTCCAAATTAGCTATTTATTACTTATTGGTAGGATAAACACTATTGTTGCGTTTCACAACTGTCAGATAGCGCTATTCGTCACATAAAGTCCATTATAAGCTATGAGTCCGATGAATGTCAAATAGCACAATTTATCTTCCAAATAATTTATGTGTTGCATAGCTATTTGGTACTTTATCCATACATTGTGAAACAGACCCAGATTGTGTATATAAAAACAGTGGTACCAAAGCATCATTTTATTTTATTCGATATTTGATTTTTAAAATTTTTTCGCCAATTAAGGTACACATACATATCACCTTCCAACACTTTTAATAAAAAAACAATTTAAGATAAATATTATGATTGTAATAAAATTCAACATTGCCACTGCCATTCGATTTCGTACATCATCATAAGCTAAAACGTAGTCTAAAACTCCGACGTGACTTCATTGACCTAGTTTATTTGTATAAAATATTTAACTTCAATACTTATACTTCTTGCAAAATTGTCCTTTCTTTGTAATCCTACAGTTACTAGAACTAAAAGTCTTCTTAACGTACCTACGCCTAAGTAGCAGATAAGCGCTGCTACTTTAATCAGTGAATAGGCTAACATTGATGAAAATATTGATATATTTTACAACAATCTTCCTCCTTCTTTTATTAAAGAAAAGCTGTGTAAAAAGGCTAACGATAAATAAAGTTAACGATTATTATCTAGTTGATAAAAGGGCCTGGGACTAGTGCTAGACAGTCTACTTCTAATTAATTTGCGATATTTGTTTTAAAATAAGTGTTGTTTGATGATTTGCTATTTTAAAAGATTACCGAGAGTTTTTTACGCCGGCTTTTTCTCTCGGCCTACACCCTCTGTCTTCTTTGCCGATGAGTAGGAATGCCTACATATTCAAATTTAATGACGTGGAATAAGTGTTACATGTATCTTATGTTCCATAATTAAAAAGAAAAAAAAAGTTACCGTAACTTTGTTTATCATGCTCTTAATGAAGTTTAAGTTTCTATTAATTTTTTTGTTTTTTATTTCGTGGTTCCTTGCTTATTTTTTTCCCTTGCTGGCTTGCTTATGTTCTAATATAATTGAGGTGTATGTGTGTAAAATTTGTAATGTCATATTTTCTTGTAGAATTGTATGCATACACCTTCTTTTAGATGTTATAAATAAATAAGCAGACACAGCAAATATACGCATGTTTTAGCTTCCTAGTCTATTGGTATCCTCATGTGACAAAGTGAAGTAAGCATTATGATTTATAACAAGGTAATTATTCGTGCACGTGAGCCCGTGAGCATAAATACGGAGAGTAAACACAGTATTAGCACCGGTCACGCTGCGCCTTGTTTGAACGGCCTAAAACAACATGCGTTTGCGGCCACCGACTGAATTTGTTACTGTCCGTCATTTGCTGACTCAGTCAAATTTTCTGGTACACTTACGTACACAATTTGACTTTATGTTTAGTCTAAACGCCATCAAACCAAATCTTGCGCCTTAAAATCAAATAACCCCTTTGCGTTGAAAACTTTTAGAACAAGCCGTGTTCGTAATAAATTTTTTTGAAGTATAACCATAACTGATCAAGTGTCCAATTTTCCAATGATACACTTATTTGCAATTGTAATTTTTATTACACTTTTATGCACGATTGTACATACGTGACCACGCGTTAATGGACAGATAACAAATTGCATTTTACAATATTTCGTAGCCTATTATTATAACGAAATAATTTTCACAATAAAGATATTATTTTTTGAGATTGCGATCTATATAAAATATTTTATTACTGGTTAAATAAAGGGTTAGGGAATTTTATATTTGAATTAAATATAATTGGTATATTATAATTAAGTTAATATTAGATATTTATATTGTATTTGAGACGTTTTGAAGTTGTTTTCTAGTATCTTATACAACATACCGCGTACATATTAAGCAATGTTAGGCTTACATTATTATTAATGTTGGTTGAAATACCGAAATACTAAATCTGCAGACTATTTTCCGGTGACCCCAGAGCTGGTGCTTTTCTCGCTCAACGAATAACTATCGTAACTCAGCGAGGAAATTCTGCCAGCGTTAAAGGTACACTGCCACAGGGACCAAACTTTTTAAATTTGTTTTAATTTTCTTTTTAATTATATTTATCATTACTATACAGGTTAAGAAAATTGTAAATACTGTATAATTTTATATATTAATGTTATGTTTAGGTTTTTACAAACGAAAATCTGCAAATCTGAAACATATATTTTGACCACATTTATTTGCTTGCTGAGATTTAAAAAAACGCATGGTATTCAAAAAAAATTATTTATTAACAAATTCATGCCTTGTCGCATTCATTTATCACATTAAAAAGAAACTACAATGATCTAAACTTCATTTATACTATTGTCAAAGCCATCGAATATATAATCATTCTTAGCTTAGACGAGACCAGAGCAGAAATAAATACATACAGATTATTTTCAGGACTTCCTATTAATATTATTATCAGTGGTGCTACAACCTCTTTAGGTCTGGGCTTCAGATTTCTGAATCTGTTTCATGATCATTTTTAAATCTAATAGGCAAGTAGGACACACGCCGTCAACTTTATGGGTCTTAGACATGTCGATGTCCTGACGATGTGTTTCTTCACCGTTTGAGCGAATGTTAAATGAGCACATAGAAAGAATATCCATTGGTACATAGCCGAGGATCGAACCTACGACCTCAGGGATGAGAGTCACACGCTGAAGCCACTAGGCCAACACTGCCCAGTACTTTCAGGACTTTCAAAAAAAGATTCATTTTTTTATATTCTTTCTCCGACCCGGGTCTTGAACCCGAGACTCATATCGTAGACTATATAAACCAGTTAACTCCCCACAAATGACAGTAGCACAACGAATGTTAGGACATGTCGATTTTAGCTAATGTGGTCATGTCAACACAACGTGTGGACAGGGCCTAAACAAACAGTCATTATTCCGACACCGTGCTACGTGATCGCCTAAACGATCCTATTGAATCAATGTGTTATCATTGTTATACAATGCTGGCGGATTTTTGACAACAGATTTATCACGTTTAATAGATTTCATCTGTATTAAGGAGTGGATTTCCTTGTCTATCTTGCGTCAAGATGAAGATAGAATGGATTCAATAATCACTTCAAAAGTCACCTCTTTATATATTTTTTTCATAAATTGATTGTTTTATAAATAGAATAATAATTTCATTAAAAAATATCCGGATTTTTCTTATTAATCCAAGGAAATTATTTTCACAATGAAACAAGTCATTTTCGTCTCTGTAAAAATTCCAAACTCAAAGACGTTTCACAAAATACAAATGTAACATTATATTTGGTTTTGAGTATTGTTTTAACATTCAGATAGAACAGTGTCGCTTGCACAGTGCCACATTGGCCTAACAAAGAGGTAGGACTCAAAACATAATTTTATTCATGCCTCAAATAAAAAAAAATGGTGCGTGTACTGATGTACGCGCGTAAGAAGTTATACTTCTTTGACTTTCTTTATTTTTTTTAAATATTAAATAATAAACTTTTAGCGTTAATAATTTAACAATATTTAATATTTAGAATATTATTCAATTATTAATTAATATTATTAATAATTATTTTATTATATTATTAATTCAATTTAATAACTAGGTATGTTTCATAACCTTTTAACAATAGGTCTTTGTGAAAAAGCATCGCTAAATTTCTTTGAAAAAATAATTAAAACTCCTTTATTTGTTTAAAAGGTACTACAAATGTCATTATGTTCATTCAAAATTCTTGGCATAGCTGCTAACGTCACGCATATTCTATTTCTTTTTACTTGTAGATTGTCTTATTCCCATCTCGCTCGCCCATACTGATAATTTTGTGTCACGGTGCGCGCGCATCGTATAATTTCACTCTCATAAATTTTTCATAACTCGCCTAAAGAAGTATAACTTGAAAAACCTAAAAATGTTATCAATCGTACTAAATTAATAATGTAAGCATTAAGTTTATATATCATTGTAGTTCAAGTAGAAGTGTAGTGTAGTTATCGTAATATTTAAACGACAATTAAATACATAAAGAAAATTTATATGCCTTAAGCTCCACTTATTACGTTTGACATAAATTATGTTTGACGAGTTGATTATATCATCGGAGCCTTTCGTAGCACCGCTACATCCCTGTAACTTAGCCACAATGTGCTGTGAATGACATATCGTATGCACGTGAACTGCATTTTGTTTTCCCATATTTTAATATAAAAATGTTGTGTCGGTTGTACTTGTGAAAAACATGTTGAACGAACATAAACTTATAGTCCACAGATCTCTATGAACATATTTCAACCGATATCTACATTTATTTATTTACACTTTGTTACCTTAAAGTTTAAACATACATATAAAAAACAGGTTACGTCAGTTATTAGGCAACAGATGGCCTTGTCGCTAACAAGCGATTTCTTCCAGACAGCCAAAAAACATAGTATTACGTGTAACACTAGAAATATACTAACTAAAATATAATAATAATAATTATAAGTTAATAATTAATATAAGTTCGTTCAAAGACTATTAAAACACCTGAGCGTTTCGAAATACGTAAGTTTTCTGAAGGCCAAAAAATTTAAAAAAAAACTTCTACATGTGGGATGTATATAATATCCATGCATGCAGACTTTTAGTTTTACAAAGTACAAATACTATTAAAGCCATTAAACTTCCGATAATTTTCGAAAGTAAAATTATATTCAAAATCATTTTGCATTGAATTAATATCAGATTTTTACGCAGATATTAAATAATATTTTCATATAATTTAACTCTTAAACCAGAATTCGTCTTAATTATTCTCAAACTGTATATTTTAATAGTTGTGTATGTGTATTGAAAAACCACAACATTAATAATAGTTAAAAGCTCATTGCGGAATAATTATTTTAAACAGTTATTAAAGAAGAGTACGAAAACATAAAAAAATTGCCAAATTGTATTCTCTAGGGACGTTACTAAATTAATCTCTGAATTCATTTGTTTATTTCTATAAAAAACCTATCAGGCAATTATCTTTGTAGACCCATACAATGCATAGATTTAATTGAAAATAGAGTCTGCAAGTAGAAATAGATATGTAATAGATATGAACGGACGTTAAAATACACAAAGGTAAGGCTGTCAGACGGCAAGACGGTTTAAATGGAGGAAATGGGGAGAAACATCCAACTATTTCTCAGATAACGTCAGACATTTGGTCATCATATCGAAGGCCAGATCTATATAATACAAAGAGAAATTTGTGAGGTTGCAGAATAGAGAGGATAATTTCCGGAAGTTTATAATGATTTTTCATTTAATTTTTTACTGCTAGTAGATATTATTGTTATATTACTGTTACTAGTTTTTTTTTTTTTCAATACAATATTTTATTTATTAAGTAATATTTAATATGTTATAGGTCTTTTTTTAATAGTACTTTACTACTGCCGGCCTGTGGCAATAATGCCAACAATTGCGTAAATGACTTTTTTAGTTCTTTATTGCGTTTCAATAAAAAATAATTAAGAATTGTTTCTTAGAAGTCATATTGTTCATTTCAGCTATCATTTTAACGTTTTTAACTTGAATGAAACATCTTAAAACCAAATTCATTCTCTCTGGATGCGGACTCACATTAATTACCTATAACCCTTATTTTCTCTATAACATTTGGTTTTCCCCAGTGTTTTCCAAAAGTTTCCCAAACTGACCCTTAACTTAAGTAGTAAATACCGAAGCCGCTTAAACTTTCAAAAACTTAAGCACTATTCCCACTTGTGGCTGACCTCTGTTAAAACAAGAACAAGTCTCCAGCTGGGGACCTCACAACTAACAAGAATAAACATATTAGTCGCCCATGGGACAGTTAAATTAGTAAATTATTCCCTAAAATAACTTGGTAACCGCATATTAAATAAAGTCTTCTAAAGCTATTATAATAAATATATGTTTTCATTTAATATGTATGGTAAAAAATTGGTTATGAAGTTTTAGGTAATACATTTAAGCATAAAAAGTCAATTTTACCTAAGTATTCGTATTTTATTCTTTATTAGGTCTAGGAATCAGTGTTTAAGATAAAAGAGTGTATTTTTAAAAATTTGTGAAACCACATAAATCAAAAAACTTTATATAAATAAATCCCCTTTATCATAAACCTATTATAATCCTTAAACAGCTATCCAATATCCAACACAATAATTTTCTTTGATTTCTTTAGATAAATAAACGGGTCACAATATTCTTTAACCAATAGAGACATAGAATATTTACGAACAAAATATCGTCTGTCATAATTATATCATTTATTAATGTATAGGCACTAATAATTACGAAACATCAATGTTTTGAATCGCATTTATATAGTGTTTTCTTACGTTAACATTCTACGTAAATTAAAAAACTTTAAAGTTATTCTTTAAAACATCTTCTTGGTTATTAAACGTTAATTATACGCCATTCTGTGTTATACGAAGGAATAACGATTAGTTTTTGGATACCTAGAGGTAGTTAGCTACTAAAATTGATATTAAATTCAATACCTGTCAAGGAGTTTAGTTGGGCGGGCGGTTTGAACAGATTTCAAAGTTAGAATTCTGTATCGAGCTGAAGTAACAGATTTGGCCGTGTTGGTATTGCACGAGCCACTTCCAAATTCAATTAATCATAGTTCGGATTAGTTCCTCTTTGACGATCCCTGGACGTGACTGTCTCTATCCTATTTCAATAAGCACTTATACTATTATAATTTTATTGTAAAATATACAAAACCTTTGGTTCAAAAGTCTAAAAGTATGAATATATGGCTGTATATACATATAAGTTATACTTTATAAGGTTAACAGATTTACTGGCAGGAAAACGGTAGTATTATGTTTAAGTTAATATACATATATATAATATATATGTATATTCCTATCATATTGTCTCGACCAGGCAACTTTTGTATTTTATAAGCAACGTAAGGCACAAAACAATCTAAATATTACACGCAAGCAAAAATTTCATTTGTAACATGTTATATAGTCATGTTTTTCATGTTAAACAAGATTTAATCAAATCTCTCTGCAATGTAGACTCGGCCGAATTCTCGGATGCCACTCAAATTAACTAACTTCTGACGGTCAGTTTTCAAAGCTATATCCGTTACCGTCCGGGAATCGAAGCCAGGCTCTTAGTTACAAATTTATTAAGAGGCTACTCCTAAATACCAGCGGGATTTCGCTTCGAATTAAATCCGTACGCTAAGCTTTCTAAATTCGAATTTAGCCTTCCGTTAGCTGAGCTTAAATAGATAGTGAATGAGAGAACAATTATTTCTCCTTTGAGATCGAGCTTTATTTTTGGCTTTAGTAGAATATTCGCAAATGTTAATTTAATTTATTATATATAATTAATAATATTATTGGTGCGTAACAAGTCTGATTCAAAACCAAGTTTCAATTGTTTTCATAATAAATATATTTTATGAAGGAAATGGCATCAATTACTAAGCTTTTAACTAATCCTTTACAATGTAAGTAATGACCAATCATTACTTACTTATTTAGTTATTATTTTATTAATAAAATTCATTTTTATTATAAAATACTTCACATGAATGAAAGCTTTGCATATAAAACTGTAAATATGTACCAAATATAAATAAAATATTGTTTAGCGAAGCGAACGTCCTAAAGCGATAAAGACAATTCAAACAATATATTTGATTCCTTTTGTTAAAGAGGAAGTAACAACAAATCAAAAGACTAATAAAGGCAAACCGAACAAGTCTTGCTGAAGTATTTCTTTCACGGGTTAAAGTTGCGAGTCGAGAATTTCCTGTAGCCTTATTCCTATAACTTCGCAGAAATCGTAACTTACATTAAAATGTATTTTTAATAAAATAATGTGATTTCAATTGTATTGTTTGTAATGTTACATTTCATTCTCAGTACTCCTTTCTCAGCCAGTCCTGTCTGAGCTTTTGACAGGACATATAACCCAGCTTAAATCACCATTTACTGTCCATCTGGTACAATTAAATGGGTAATTAAGTACTCTCTTAATTTGGGCGATATAGGTGATAAATTCTGCTCTAGGGTTTATTCTTTTATCTCAAATCGTAATCAAGTGCGAGGATTCGACCTGGATCGTTGGTCGATTTACAGTTGATTTCCCAGTACCAGTACCGGCCTATACAGTATACACTACAGGATTGTAGAATGTAAGCTTACTAAAATATCTTATACGTCAGGTGCGTGAATAACTCCACAGAGAATGGCAAGAGCGGAACTGCAAACGACTTCCTTTCGGATCGCAGTGCACGTAGACAAGTCCACAACCAGTGCAGACAACGCTTTTGTTTTGAAAGTTTTTAATTGTTATCAAAAGTACACACTACGTTCCGTGACTCATCTAGCCAATATCATATTTTTACAGCTTCGTGATAAAACTAAAATATCTATAATAAACAATAATATATTATAACACATAGTTTCAACGTTTAATCGCTATTTGAGGTCTATCAATAAAGGGGAAAGGCGTAAGGGAACAAAGACATTTCTATGTCTGCTCGATTTTAAATTTGGGTGGCGGGTGTTGAAACTTCCAACTATACAAAAATTATTGCTTCAATGTCAAATTTCGTACGCAAAAAGCACAAGGTATATTACAGGTTATAAATAATCACAATCTAGGTACTTAAATAGTTAAATCAATAAACTCATTATATTTTTCAATCAAGTATGAGTCGTATTAAATAGCAACACAAATGTCAGTTTTGAAAAACCTTTTAAAAAATCCATTTTACAATGAATTTGCAAATACTGTTCGACAAAGGGTTTAACCAAATAAACCTTTATAGATCTTATCATAATACTATAGCAACATAACTAGGTTAACAAATTATAACAACAATCAATTATATAAAGTTAAACAACAACTTGAACAAGTATTAAACTAACAATCTGATCCCAGTATTGAACTTGTACTCATAATATTATAATGTAGTATGTACAGGGTAAAACGACTAAATATTTTCAATAATAATCGGCTTTCAACAAAAATTATTGTAAGTCTTATGATTAAATTTAAGACGAGAAAAGAAGTATTACGGGAATTAAACATTACCTACTTGGATACATATACATATAATTATAAAGATATTTTACTTATGAGAATAAAATCGTAGCTGCGACGTAGCAGTAGTGGCTACGAACTGCATTTATGTAGATTGACTTTTTCCAATGTTGTGGATTGCAATTGATAATGTAATATAGGCCAATAGGGCAGCCTACGTTGTCGTAGTTATTATATTTTATAGCTCTTAGAGCGTAATAGAAAGGAAATTCCACTGTTGCGATACAGTTAAAATAATTCGAAATTTGAAATTGAATATTTAAAATCCAGTATAGAGTTAGATGGAAACAAAGGAAACGGTAATATATGCATTTCTGAACGTGTTTATTGAAAGTCAAACTGAGATAGTGGCGCATATATTAATATCAACTTGATGAATGACTAATTAATCTTCCTGCTACAGTGACACGTACACTGCATTAGGATTGACTTAATCCTAATTTATTAGAGTAATTTTATAATATATAGTTTAATAAGGAGGATATACAACAGCATATGGTGAGGGCGCTTTGGGCAGGTATTGTCGTGCATACCTGGAATAGTCAAAAGTACCCATAACCGAGGAGCATGTATAGTGAATGTCATGAAAGTAGCTTCAGCGTGCGACTGTCATCACTGAGGTAGTAGGTTCAATCCCCGGCTGTGCACCAATGGACTTTCTTTTTATATGCGCATGTATCATTCGCTCGAACGGTGAAGAAAAAACATAGTGAGGAAACCGGCTTGCCTCAGAAAGCTTGCCCCAAAAAGTCGACGGCGTGTGTCAGGCACAGGAGGCTGATCAGCTATTAGATTGACAAATGATCGTGAAACAGATACAGAAATCTGAGACCCAGACCTAAAAAAGGTTGTAGCGCCACTGATTTATTTTATTTTATAGAGCGTAAAGGCTTATGAAGGGAGTAAAGAAAATATTTTAGTGTTCAACTGTTTCGTGTTACACACAGTAATAAAAGTTTTAATTCGCCAGGAAATATTTCAATATCGCATACAAATTGACAGTAAAACTTCAATTTCATCCATTTTACGAGCGAAAAGTGAATATATACACTAGGGCTGTGTGTACATTATTTCAGCGATTACTTTTACCTAGAATAAATAAAAATGTAAAAATAAAAAATAAATGTTGTTCGATTGTTGTGTTTCCTTAGACTTGAGCTTATAAAAGTATTTTCAAATAAATTAAGTAATTAATTATTTTCACAACCTTTACTCCATCTGGGAACCATGTAATAATATCTTTATTTACCATTGAATAGTGTTACATAACATTGAATACTAGATTTAAAAAACAAATAATTTTTTTCGTGCCAGTAACATAATTAATATGAAAAAGTTTCTGTTACATGTATTCAATAAAAAATAAAACTTTATTGTACCAACCCTGATACACTCAAAGTATAATCAAGCACTCCCAATATAGGTGGAATAGAATTTTTTCGATCTTAAAAATTGCGCTCACGTTTCTAATATAGTGAAAACAATATTCTAGTGACCGGGTGATTTCTGAACATGTGCGCCCTTCTTGTGTAATAAGGTTATGATTTCAAAATAAGAATGTTTAGTGTTCTTTATACTGTTTTTTTTTAATTTTATTAAAAAGAGAATTGTACTGGCTGCCTACAATTTTGTCTGTTATTGACAGGTCTTGTGTTCTTTTAGATGTGACAACATACTCGTATATCATAATAATTACGTAAAGTATGTCTCGATTGCACTTACGTAGTCCATAAATGTTACCATCTTAGGCTAGTAGTAGAAATAATCTAATAATACCAAATAAAATGTAGAGATAAAATAATAGGTAGAATTTACTTTGATGATATGATGGATAATGTTATGTATGTAATATGTAACTACTATATAAAATTCTACCTTTTGATTATGTAAGACAAATTTGCACGCCATTATGTATATGCGAATTTTAGATTATACCACCATATTTTTCACATTTTCTTGCAAAATTTTTATTACAATTACAAAAGTCAACACTTCTGCTTATAATATACTCAAATGCGCAACATGTACTGGCTCTAGAAATATGATAGGATGGTATAAAGCATTTTAGGATAAGCAAAACAAAAATCACATAAATATTTTTTTCAATTATATTCCGCCATTACACGTGTGTCGAACAAAATACTCAATTTATTCTTTACGATAACGCGATATCGAAATTTAAAATCACATACATCGCGCAGTTTCTGCGTTCTAATGCTCCCGAGGGGTGTAAAAATGGCGTATCGATATAAAAACCACATTAATCTACACTTATCTCGGCCGTGTTATTTAATGACGCGTCATTTCGCGGTTATTTGTACTCTTTGAAAACTGGCGATGTTCAATTATTATTTTTAAGATAAGGTTGAATATTCGACGAAATTTATTCGCGTTGTTTATTCTAAACTTTACATCTCAAAATCAAAATCCATTTATTTCAATTAGGCCTATTAAAAAGGCACTTTTGAAAGTATTTTTTTTTTAATTACTCTAGTTGCCACTTCCAGAAGGTAGTCTCACACGTGTCTTTTTTAAAATAGTTTTACAATATTTTGTATACATTGATTTGATAATTATAGGTGAAGACCATGTCCCTAGAATAAAAAAAAGGGTGCGTGTAGTTATGTACGCGCTTAAGAAGTTATACTTCTTTAGCATTATTAAAAATAGTTTTTGATTGCATGCAAATAATTAATTACAATTAAATAATCAAAGGCTGGAAAAGGAGTCATTATAGTCAATAAAGTTCAGTTTACATTTGAAAATTAAATAAATAAATATTTATTATTATTCTCTTTCATTAAGTGTAACATAAATTCTATTATTATTGGAATGGTGTTTTTAAATTATGTCCAATGCCGTAGCATCTTCCGTGGGCAACTTCATTCTGTTAATTTTGTGTCACGGTGCGCGCGCAAAAATTTCACTCTCATCAATTTTTCATAACGCGCCTAAAGAAGTATAACTTCAAAAATTATATTATAAGATACTAAAATAAAATAGTCGCATAGTCTTCTTAAAAATAATGCAGCAGACAACTAAATTATATGTATATACATGGTGCTCACATAATTACAAATATTGCAACTATAGATTTTACATTATTTTTATAAAAAAATTAATTATTAACTTACAGTCAAACAACCTAACTACCGTCAATGTTCTTTTTCAAAATAAATTTAAAAATAACTGCAAATATAACTAGATAATCAACCAGTAGACTTTGTGTAGTTTGTTTGCCCTATGGAGCAGGACCAGCATGTTTCTAAGCATTTTTATCTTGAATATAATCCACTAAATTGTTTGGTTGTCTACAAAGTGTATTTTTAATAAAAGTTTTAAATTCTCTTTCGTTTACTTTTGATATGTCACAATGTATTTTGTTGTTACATTTAACACAGTACCTACCCCATAAGCATGCAACAATCGATAGCCGCCAAAACATCGAGAGGAATGTCATGCCTCATAAATCCACGGTCTACACCTACATTCCTTTTAGAAAAACAAATAAAACACAAATCTGAGGCCCAGATCTAAAAGTTTGTATAGCTACTTTAGTGTAGAATAACCTTCCCGATGTATGTAGATCAAAAATACTTATTACACCCCTAACCTATGTAAATTCAACATAAACGATGCGACATTTAAATCAAGTTAAAAACAATTCAGTTTTATCGTGCGATCATTCCGCAAACATTTTCCTTTAGCTGTGGTAGATTTGCATGAAATATAAAGGTGACCGCACATAGTTTCCTGTTGTTTATAGCGGTCACTAAGCGCGTTCGTTTTGTTTACTCGCCCCTTTCGCATTCCACTCTTAGCTCCTTTATTGTCTTACCTTCCGCTTATGACGTTATACAGGGCATTTATTATAATGGAACAAAAGGATGCATATTTTGCATTGTAAGGACAAAGTTTCGTTTCCCTTTGTAATAATTCGCGAATGTAGGAGAGCATTTTTCTGAACGAATTAATGTCTTTGTGCTATTGTCAGTGTAATTGTTTATATTCAGTTGAATAATAACACGATTTATCACATTTAATTATCGCGGTTGTTTATTTTATATTAAAACTGTTTTTTCTATCTACGAAAGCGCGCGAAACGTCGTGACAGTTTTCTAATTTAAAAATAGAACAAAATAAAATAAAATTAGATAAATACCTATAATGCTGGCAGTATTTCCTCGCTGTATTGCCATACTTATTTGTTGAGCGGAAGCATCAGCTTCTGGATTCACCGGTACTATCACCAGATGCCAACCTTAATCTTTAATTAGCGTCTATGCGCTTAAGCCCAAGAGTGTCTACTCCAAAAGGACGAAACTTTTAAAATTTGTTTTAATTTTCTATGTATCAATATTTCATTATTATTACTATACATACATATTTATATTAGTATATCTTTGTCTGATATAAACGTCTGATAAAGGATAACATGTGAATAATTTAACGATTTTAGAAACCACAGTCTCGCCACTTTAATTCGATTATACTCGTCAATTAGACGTCATATTGGCGACAATGGCCACTCGATCAGATCTCTTTTTAATGAGGGTCGCAGTATTGGGAGCTCCAAGTGGAATTATTAAAAAACCATTTAGATGTGGGACATACAGTGTGATGGATGGACTTTGGAATACGATCCATTTCAATTTCAGCTGTTGTCTCTTAACAAAGGGTGAGTGTCCCCTGGTACTTGACTTGAAACATATTTCCCTTAATTGGGGGATATTACATTCAAAATGTTCTAGTGGCTCTAAAGCTGATGGGTATGACATAGTGACAATCGCAAGACTGGCAATAGCTACGTATGTATAAAGTGTGGACTCCATTTCCGCACTTAGACGCTCATTTGGTCCGTTGTGCATAAAGTCCAGCTGTGCGATTCTGTAACTCACTTTACGAACTCACATAGAGGTTTTCACAGCGGCGGTCGTGCTCAAATCAGTCGTAAAGCAGTCATTTTACGATTTGGGATTCTGATAAACAATAAACGTGTGATTTCGAAAAGTGAGTTACAGAATCGCAAGACTGGCTAACTATGCCAGCCTAGCACCTTCCAGATGGTCAGAAGTCTCCTGGCCATTTCGCAGGCTTCACGGAGCGACCTCACTGCTCAGCACAGCCATTACACGCATTCCAGTACCACGTGGATGACTGATTCCTCTGCGCTGAAACAGCCTCTGCACATGGGACTGTCTGTTGTGGCAATAGCTATGAATGATTCGAATTATGTGATTGAGATTTTTGAAACTGCCCAGTCCAGGCAGAAAATTATTAATATTTAAGGCAAGTGAAAGCCTTCTACACATATTATATTACATAATGTACGAAAATAAGTTTGTTATAATTAGAATAATATTAGTATTATCTTTAACAAAGGCTTAGGTATTTTAACCGAGCTACATAACCAAAAACGTAGGCAAGACGTTTCTTAAATACTTATTTAGCGCTTGGGTTCTCCTAGTATAAACCCGCTATTTGAGAGACTTAAATATACATTATTATGAACGAAACAGCGAGTTGTTTAAGAAACACATAAAAGTAATAAAACAACACGAAGAAACATTTATAAGGTGGTAATAACGGGTGGAACATTGCTCACTCGTAACCAGGAGTGATGTGCTGATAAATCATATCTAGTCCCCGATTTATATCGTAATAAACCACAAGAAACTGCAGCTATAAATAAGTACATTATCTCTTTATGTCTCACTTTTTATCAGTTTTCATATGATTGCCATTTTTCCTTATCTTCGAAGATTGCCAAGGATAAAAGTACATTTCTGTGTACATTTAACAATCAACTAGTTCAAGATTAAGCCTGGAGAAAGCTGAATTTTGATTAATATTATGAAACGTAGCATCAATTTTAATAACGATTTAATATAGCTAGTAATTGTATTTCAAACACTGCAATGCTAAAGGCGAAATTAGATTTATTAAATTATATATTTCTTTATTTCTAACCGGAATAATATTGTTTGTATCAGAAAAACATTATCATAAGAATATTACAAAAAATTCAAAATATAATTTCTACTTTTTTCTAGTTTAACAACCGTTAACAATATGTTTAATAATTATAAATAATTGTAACTTGACACTTCTTTTGCGTTCAAAGTACTTTTATAAAAGATATATTATGCTTAGCACCGAATATGCTAATGCAAAACCGGACAAAAATTTAAAATACAGGTACGAGAGAGAACTTAATAGAGAAACGTGCAACATTCTCAATACAAGCTTAGTGTAAAGAGCGCGCGGTGCTGAATGCTAAAAGCTCCGGCCGTTAAGCTACACTGTATAAAATAACCATCTGTGGAAAACCGCCGCTTATCCCTAAGAAAAACTCTCTTTGTGAGGATAACTCGTTCTACATCCCCTTATGATATGTTTACGCACTTCGAGATTTTATGTGGACTTTCCAACGCCGGGCACGAATTTTATTGGGTTTATAGAATTTTATGACGCGATACCCCACGCGGCCGCTTTTCCATTGTTTATTGATTCTGATGCCATTAAACTGTCGATATAGTATGAGATATTGCCAGTGTCAATTTAGTTATGAAACCTTATGAAAATACTTTCGGGTTTAACAGTTTGACGGCGCTTAATGTATTTATACCGAGCGCCGGACAGCGTCATCTGTGGCTAATGATATCGCTGGACTACCACCGCACCCCTGCCCCACCCTGGCCGGGGGGCAGCTCGATATGCCCCCATGACTCGGTCATTAGTTAAACACGCACAGCCGCCCGCATGTCGCAAGTTTATCTTTGGCTAAACTGTAGGTATGTGGACTCGATTAGCCCTTTGATCAAATAATCCAGCGATAAAATAGGGTTTGCCGAGGAAATTTAATTACATTAAATGTCATTGTTCGGGCTGTCTGGCGTCGAAATGGTGCCTTAATATACTAAGATAAGTGGTGCGTTTACTGTTCTTGAATACGATCAACTACATAATAACATTAGGAATAATCTTAAAATCCCAAGCCATTATTAGCCGCAGTTAGTTAAAGAATCCTTTCTCGTGTCTTTGTCTTAAAGCGAACGAAAAAGTCTGAGATTTATAGAAAGTTTATATAACATTATTTAGGTTAGAAATCTACTACTCGGATCAAATAAGATTAGAAATTTATTTATGGAATCCAGACATTAAGGAATACTAATATTAATCTAGAACAAAATTGACGTAAATGGCGTATGCAATATAATTTTAAAAGTAATTTCTGATAAATAGAACACCAAGCACAATAAATTTAGTTTAATCTAATATATAAAATTCTCGTGTCACAGTTTTGTTGCCATACTCCTCCGAAACGGCTTGACCGATTCTCATGAAATGTTGTGTGCTTATTGGGTATGTCTGAGAATCGGACAACATCTATTTTTAATCCCCCTAAATGTTAAGGGTAGTCCACCCCTAAATTTTTTTTTTTAATTTTTAGATAAATTACTTATTTTTTATGATACAACATACAAAAATACATACAACCCCTAACTTTCACCCCTCTACGATCAACCCCTATTTTTTTAATATAAATGATATACATGGCAAAACGACGTTTGCCCGGTCAGCTTGTTATATAATCATCCGTTTTTAAATTGAAACTTTTATTACATCGTCTCAAACTTTTTCGTCTGTGTGTTGCATGTCGCGTGACGGTCGGCCGCGGAGTAGGGATAAAGTTAAAGACGCTCCTCATAGCAGCCAAGGCCAATATGGAGGCGCCTATAATTCGCAACAGCTGACTGTGTAGTGTATAGAGTATTATTTAATATGTGTATATAATCTAAATAATTGTTAAGTATTATGTATGACGAACTCTCTAAGACACAGAGATCAATAAAATATTATTATTATTTCCCATTATCATTCCAATTTTCCAAGTATAAAATTAAGGTTGATAAAGCGATTTTTATACCCTTAATGGAATATTATTCCAAAAAAACTTTAGTTAAATGTCTATAATGTGAAAAAAAGTTTCACTTTTACCGTGGTTTCCACACCACACAATCCTTTTTTTTATGAGACAGCATCGATATGCAAATACTTCGACATACATTATATATTTTATCCCTTATTAAGCTTAGCCAATTTAATTTTGCTAACTGCTTCATCAGTGTACTTGTACATGTAGAGGAAGGTCCGAAAGACACGCTCGTTAATTGCAGGTGGCGTGCAGATTAAGTGAGCGGCGATTTAATTGGCGGTCACTCCGCCGCATGTAAACATTTCCTAAAGCTAAATTTATTTTATAATTACTTGAGTTTTCTTCACTATTTTATTCCTAATAACTGCAGCACGTAATGTATTTTAACTTGTGTAAACATAAATCAATTAATGATATAGAGAAATTTAGAAGTAAGAATTAATTTAATATCTTTTCTTTTAACGTTTATAAGTGTACTTGACTTGTACTACTTACCTATATGAATAAAGTTATTTTAAGTTTGTGTTCGAGATTACGACGGCGACACTCGTATATTTTTACTTTAATATATTTTTGTAATAATAAACTTAGAAAGTATAACGTCCTAAGTATAAAGAAATAATCTCGAGTTATTTCCGGTAACAAATATTTTTATATAGGGTCGAACGGCCAGGAGGATTACCCGATATTAAGTGATGCCACAACCTATGGACACTCAGTGCCAGAGGGTTCGCGAGTGCGTTGCTGGCCCTTTAAAATTTTGAGTCAAATTTCGTAAATACTCCAGTAGGCAGCTGGTCCCACATAGTAGTAGTGAGCGGCATAAAATGCCTTAAAAAGCTCATTTCACAGTTAACAAGGCCTAGTATGTGGTTAAAAGAGATTCCGTATTTATAACTTTGGATTAAATCACTAAAAGACTACAGATTTGTGAAATCATCGTGTTTCGGGAGATATAATGCCTTAATGGCTATATGAATTATAGATCTATAATGATAACCCAGCTCCTAATTAAAAGCTCTGTTATTTTCTGGTGCTTGATCAAGCAGGTAGAGCGGGTGGCAGCGGTCACTCGATTAATACTAACATTAATCTCGGCTGCCCGGGGGAGCCTTAATTTATAACCCCGTTTTGACAATTGATGACCGGAATACAGCAGATATTTGTTGTAAATACCATTTTATAGCAACTGATTTGCTATATTTAAATGTTATGCGCATTTAATATTGTTATTGTGATGTTTAATAAGTTGAAAATATTAGTAATGGTTGTTGTAGACTATTTCTTGTATATGACTTTATCACATAAAATTATTTGATGAAATAATTAAAATAATTCAGGTAATTATTTAATACCAACTTTGGTTTATTTCCAAAGAAAATAACAATTTTCTTAGACGTAGTTAATGCTTTTAAGCTTATTTAAGGCACTATTTTTTATCCAGAGTGTCTGAGGACTGCGGGAACTTGTAAGGATTTGTGTATATAGCTGTAGGCTTAATTAACTTTAAGTCCTAATTAAGAAATTTAATTTTCAAATGTGTTCGTAATTTAATGTGATATTTTAACACAGTGTGATTAAATTAAATAAATAACCGTTGGATATGGACTGACAATCTAATTTTGTGTTTTACGCTCTTAAGTTTATATTCAGTTTTATATCTATTCAGTTCATATTTTTATATTAATAAATGTATGTGTAAAATATGTGACGTCATATTTCCTTCTTTCTTTCAATGTATCTTTAAAGCATAGATGTTTATAAATAAATAATGAAAAACCCCTTTATCCGTTCGTATTCTGTTGTATAATGTTTATTATAGAATCGAAGATGAAAACAAAGCTGTTTCAGTGGATTGTAAACAAATCTGCAGACTGTAGCTAATGAGCGTCGAGCGGCCGAGTTAAGGCATGCGTGAAGTGGGCCTGACGGGGCTCGGAATATTAATGCGCCATCTAGCGGACTTCACTTGCAGATCTTCATGCACAGTTCGAAACTCGTTTGACTGACATCTTGGTTCGTATACTTTCTGCCGTGCTAATTATATGTTTGAGTGGAGAGTTTAATGCCCAATTAATAATCGACTTATGTATTATTTATATCTATATGTAGGCAATATTAATAATATGTTGGTAAGTAATGTTGAAGGGTATTTGAAATTAGTTTTTTTTCTTAAATACTTAGAAAACATCGAGAGGACAAAACGACATTAAAAACGTTTGCTTTTCATGACAACAGTTCTTGCATTTTTAAATCTTAGAAATAAAAGGGTCTTTATTACTTATTGGTTCTTAATCGTCGAGAGCATTCTATTATACTAGAGAATTTCTATTTAGAATTTCTAATTAGTTACCACAGACTGCATTTTACAGTGTTCGATTTTTAAATATCTTGCGGATTTTTAAAAAAAATATAAAACGATTATTACCATGGTTATGATGTTTCCATAGAAAATAGAATGAATGTTATCATATTCGATTTTCAAATATCACGCATAAATAGACGCATACTAAATACATATATGTAGACTTTATTACAAAACACAAATTAAAAATACTAGCGTATTTTTCGGATGTTTCTTTCATTTAAAAAATTATATGAGGCCGTAAAATATAGTTTAAATTTATATCAAAAAGCAATTATACGAATATGAAAATTAGTTTTACCCCTAAATTATAAATTCGACGTTGACACAGGGAACAGAACTAACGCGGAATAAATTTTCAACTTAATTTAACTAGACAAACACAAAGGGCCAAACGACAGGGACCGACTTCACTTTGGTATTGAGGTGAAAACTAATGATAAGGTACTTTGAAATACATTCAACCGTAAAATAATAACCCTCACTGTATTTAAATCCTGAGCTGTATTTTGTTTGAAGTCGCTATGTATAGGACGGAAATATTTCGGTGTTACCATTAAGCATCTAATCAGGCTTGAAACAAGTATTATTTTGTCGGGAATCAACACCCAACTAACCCGCTCAAAGCTGATTCATAAATTATGTTTTAGAAAAAATGAACAAATTAAAAAAAATTAAACAGATATACATATAAATACAAAGCAGTGACTAAATTGTATATTCTAAATAGTCTGTGGCGGTACAGAGTAGTAAGCACTTATTACTTAATAGCGATCCCAAAGATTTTGTATACATCAGGTATAACTTTAAATACCAAATAAATAATTGCAAGCACTTTAATATAAACTTTTCGCAATGTACTAAACTCAAATTACGTATATAATGTATATTTATCATACAATCTCAACAAATCCCCAATTTACCACATCCAAATATAATTTTCATAGTCGGGCTCGACTATTCGATTTCGCGCTTCAATATACTCCGCATCTGTCACGGGTCGCGTCCGCGCCCGCTGCCGCTTCGCTGCTTTCGACTCGCTGTCAACTTTAACTTAGGAATTCTGCTTTTAAATTCCACACATTTTCAGAAGCAAAAATGTTTTTTTCTATTTTTAGATCATAAGAGTGTAATCTTAGAAAAATCTATTTTTTTTTCTCCAGTTTTTTATAGTAAGCAGAAGATCTGCCTTCGCTGTCTAATACAGAGATGTTCGTGGTTTGCTTCCATAGTTTACCTTGCACGTTGCCAGCCACGCATTCGCGAGCCCTCTGACTTTCAAAGTGTCCATGGACGGCGGTATCACTTAACTTCAGGAGAACGTCGTGACGTTTGCAGTTCTATAGAAGAAAATATATAAATAAGTTAATCATTTCAAAATCCTACAACAGAATGCACTTTGATAAAGCAATTTCAGTCTGAACACAAAACAAAAATAACATATTAGAGAACTATTTAATAATTCAAAACGATAAATTAAGTGCGTTAAAATATGTTTTTCTATCATTTAAATCCAGCAATCATTCCACGTAAAAATTCTAAATTTAAATTTATTCAGTCTGTAAAATACATAACATCGTTTTCAAATTGACTTAATTTAATTACACGATACGCGAAACCAATTGGCTTCCACCGAAATCAAAGGTCGTAATAATTTAATCTGCAAAATTCAGTGGTAACGTCTGTATAACATACAGTTATTAAACCGCAACCTCCCGTGTCCAATTTACAATGTAACCGACAGATTTTGTTACAAATATAAATGTAACAATTATAAAATATATAGACAAAGTTTTTTTCCTACTATAAAGTTCACAAAAGAGAGTGCGACTTTACATGAAATACAATCTAGCCTTTATAATAATTATGGCTAAGTAATATTATGTTGACTTAATTTTCTACAGTAGGTACTAGTGACTAGCGTAAACTAAGGCAATGTGCAATAACAGTCTAATCTATAATGTTTTGACACTAAGTTTGTGTATCCGAGATACCACAGTTGCACTTATATTCACTACACTACCAAGGTTCGTCAAATAATTCTAAAAATATCTCGAAAAATTAATAAATTACAATAAATATTTATTTCACGGAAGTTCTTTCTTACTTTCACAAGGAATACTTTACATGTAAATAAAAAATATTTGTAATAAAAAATAAACTATATATGTAATATGTTAAATGCGCACATAGAAAAAAAAGTCCATTGGTGCACAGCCGGGGATCGAACCTACGACCTCAGGTATGAAAGTCGCACGCTGAAGCCACTAGGCCAACACTGTTCTTTTCAATATAATTATTTAAATACTTATTATATTTTCAATATAACAAGTATTTTAATAATATCATCACAACGGCCGCCATTCAGAAAATAAACGTTTTCTAATGCACCTTTTGCCGCGCTCCACCGCTATCTAGAAACAGCAGCCCATTATGGTATTCCAAACTAAAAAAATCTTTATTAATATAGGTAACCAAGAACACAAAAATGTCAACAGAAAATATGTTAAATTCATTCTTAATTTACATTTACTATTAGCTCGCAAGTCAATGGCGTAGAGCGGGCAAGAAGAACTGGCAAGAAACAAACCAATTACCGAACCAATTCAACATAGGGTGCTACAATATAACGCGTACTGGTTCTTGCTTGCCACTGAAAAACCTTCTGGCAATGTGTGTCAATAGGCAGCGGGGTCACTTAACCTCTTCAGCCTCCTGTCCGTAACTCTTAAAAAAGAACGTATATACTATATCCTTATCATTACAGATAACCCATAGTTTGTGACATTGATTAAAACTCGAAATGCGCTCAATGCAGCACGTAGGAAAGTTCCATCCGAGGGAGTTACTTAAGCTTAGTTCGCAATACATTCTCATTCAGCAATAACAACGCTAGGGGAAGTAATTAATAAGGCTAATATGATTAGTAGTTGTTCGCTTCTCAGTATTTGCTTAGCGAATGTTTCGGAGACGCTAAATTGAGCGAAAACTATATAGTTTTAATATATATATATTACAATATATACGTAATAAACAGGATATTGTTGCTTAATGTAATTTGTTTTTTTGAAAATGGAATCTACATCTATACCAGGGTCTTTTATGAGTTTCTTACAAAGAAGCTTGCAACCTCCCGTCATAAAACCCATATTAAACAAATATGAAATACACTCATTTCCTCTTGTTGTTCAAACTGAAAAATGCTTCTTGTTCTATTTAAGTAAAGAACCCAAAAACAAAGCAAGATAGCCAGCATCTTAAGTCCGTTTCGTTTTGTGAATACGTATAAACAATTTGGGAATACAGCAACTCTTCGATGCTGTAATTGCTATTTAGTGATCGCACAGAATTGTACATTTGAGATTTTTGTATTGTTAGAATAAAATCTTAGTGGTGGGTACATCTACAGGCCATCCTACTTCCTACAATATATGTTTGTTACAGTACGAAGTGAGAACCGTCACCTTAGCACGCTATAATGTAAGATAAGTAATTATAATTTCAGTTAGATTCAGTGTTCTTTAACATTAATTTTCCATAGCGATAATTTTCTAGCCAAGACAATCGTAATTTTAATAATGGTTAGTAAAATCATTACAAATGCAATTTACGTAGTTAGTTCAAGCGTAGTTTTGGTAAGTCAACTATATTTCATGAGTGGCAGTAGTTTCGGAATTAAGCTACAATTAAATGGTCGTAAATTCCAAGTTTGGGTCGGGTCACTTCGGGGAGCTCCGTGGCAATTTATCAATTATTTACGCCACTTGGGCCCGCGCTGTCTGCCGGCTGCCGTCACCTGCCTGAAACAAATGATTTTCGGATTTGTTTATGCCTACGATTTTGTTTAGTGCAGATTATAATTAAGATTTTTCATATGTTATAAAACCTTTCTTGAAAAAAACCATTAGTACATTTTTGAAGTTATACTTCTTTAGGCGCGTTATGAAAAATTGATGAGAGTGAAATTTTACGATGAGCGCGCACCGTGACACAAAATTAACAGAATGAAGTTGCCCACGGAAGATGCTACGGCATTGGACATAATTTAAAAACAACATTCGAATAATAATAGAATTTATGTTACACTTAATGTAAGAGAATAATAATAAATATTTATTTATTTAATTTTTCAAATGTAAACTGAACTTTATTGACTATAATGACTCCTTTTCCAGTCTCTGATTATTTAATTGTAATTAATTATTTGCATGCAATCAAAAACTATTTTTAATAATACCAAAGAAGTATAACTTCTTACGCGCGTACATAAGTACACGCACCCTTTTTTTGTAGTATAAAAATATCAATATAGTGTTCCAATTCCTTCACAATATTATATCTTCAACCATACTTTTATGTACACAGTCTACGATTCTATTAACACCACCTTAATAAAACCCTATGACTTCTTAGATTTAAAAACAAATTCGTTTCTTATCGAAAAAACGAGTATCAATAAGTTTAATAAACATTTAATGAAAATCGAATTGTACGAGTCATAACAAAACCCTTGCGACTTTTAAATAACTGCTAACTTCAATGCAAATCTATCGCATGGATCTCACAAAGGAAAGGTGATAAGTGCGACGCCCAGCAATCATTCACTTAGCTACTGTCTTGTGGTCGGCCAATCGATCTAAGTCGGCGACAGTTTGACTCAGCCTAACACCCTGTTGCCACATACAGTTGTGTCGTGTGGACCGTCATCACTCATTTGTATCCTGGGAAAATGCTTCAGATCAAGATAAACTTACGGTTCATAGAATCTGTTTACGCTACATTTGGAGCTTAATTCTTAATAAAATATGGTTGTGGATGTTATTGTATTTGTATAATAAATTAAATTAAATTAATTTCAGTAAAAAGAGATTGCACAACTGAAAGCAGAAATATATAGCAACTGAATGATCTTATCTTTGGCAATCGATAGAATTTGTCAGTTGACTGCGAAGTCAATTGTCAGTCAATTTATGAGATTGAATCTAATAAGTATATAATCTTCAATAAATTGAATGTCTGTAGTCTTAAACAAAAACATATTTTATAATTAGTGTCTTTTAGGTTAGGTGTAAAATTAAGATTCTTATGTATGATTTTCTATTGAATTAATAATAAGTTTCTGTATGAATAGAAGACAAGGAGTTTTAAATAATAACCATTTATTTCAGACAAGACTAGACTAGAGATTTTTGAATAGAATTCGTAAGAACGTTTCCTAAAAATCTACGTTAGTATAAATAGAAAACTCAATATAAAATTCAATGCGTGATTTATAAGAACCTACAAGTTTAGAAATATGAATTTATATAAAATAAAAGAGCTGTGTTAATCCAGTGGCTTGAGCACTTTCAACTCTAAGGATGTGCATTTGAATTTCAGCTATGCATATATGTATTCAAACAATGTCTACATTAACTACTTGCTTATAGGATGAAGGAAAACATTGAAACCCATGTTTAACACGGCTAAATAAACGTTTCGTGTCACAGTTACTACTCGCCTATGATTAAGAATCATAAAGAAAATATGTGCGCAGCAGCCCTTACTTTTTCTCATATACAGTAAAAGAAAAGATATTTTGTTCTATTTTTAAAATTCTTTCACTAATAGAAAGCCACATTATGAGCGAATAACATAGACAAACATGCTACCAAATGAACGTGATTGAGACCGCAGGGCACAGCTTATCAGCGGTATAAAAAAATCTGTATAAAACCATATAAAATTTTTGCTGCTGTGTGTGACGTCATATGAAATTCAATATTGTGGTATCGTTATAGTATTAATCTAACCGGTTTCATCAACAATTAATAAACGTGAACAGTATTAAAGCATTTTCAAAACATTAAAGTAAAATTTTCTGTAAACGACGGCTTGTTGGGCTAAGTCGAGAATCCTTATAAATCAGTGAGGCACAAGAGGCGTCGAATATAACTTAATCCTTCTGTTCGTTAAGTCCTGAAATACACTGAGCTGGTTGTACATACTGAGGGGATTGTTTATAAATAGCAAGCGTTTTTTTTCCTAACTTCAACGTACTTATATTTGTTAGTAAACTATTATTTTGAGATTTTATTACATCGGAATTAGTATTGCGTCCATCAATAAGATATTATATTGCTCAAGGATTTTGACAGTGTTTTATGAACTTGGATGCGTTTGGTACTCGTAGGGATTTTAATTTTTTTACGAGAAAATCTTTAATTGTGTATATCTTAATTTTGTATTATCTTAATTTAAAATTCTCTTGTCGAGGTGTTTGTAGTTAAACTCCTCCGAAACGGCTTGACCGATTCTCATAAAATTTTGTGTGCATATTGGGTATGTCTGAGAATCGGACAACATCTATTTTTCATCCCCCTAAATGTTAAGGGTAGTCCACCTCTAAATTATTATTTTTAAATTTTTAGATAAATTTTTACGATACAGCATTAAAAATACATACAACCCCTAATCTTCACCCCTCTACGATCAACCCCTATTTTTTATTATAAATTATAGTATAGTAGTATTCATAATAATATAATGTATATACATTATTATGAATACATTACAAAACGAATAAAACCGAACAATATACCTAAAAAACTGTATTGATAAGTTTGTGTATTTAATACTATCTCCACTAGGTTACGTTGTTTCCTTTATAAAGTATCTTTGAGTGTACGAACACCGTAGGAGTTTCGTATTGTCCTGGCACCATCAGTCATGAGAAATAGGAAAATTGTAACAATGCCGGATTAACAGTTGACGGCTTTATAAATATTCATTTTAGGAGCATTCAATTAAAGCTGTTTGAGAGCTTTGTTTGTGTGACAGATGTGTTGATTCCTTTGCCTTATTAAATGCCTATTAAATTTATAATATGTATTTTAAGATTTTTGTTTGTCATATCTATATTATATTTAAGTCAAATCGGGGTTTTGGCTGACTTAAACGGATTATAACTCAGTCTTGGCCTCGGTTCCTGGCAAAATAAGCCATAGGAGGTGACGACACAAGTATAACCAGCCTCAATGGAAGGTAATAGTGAAGCGTGGACTTAGTTTTCTCACTTTAAGGCGCCCATTGGGGTGTGCCGAATAATTCAATTGGAGGTAATTAAACTGCTAATATTTATAAGAATCATTAATACAATATTAATTTATTAAAGTACAATAGATAATACTTAACTCTAGCTTTTAATGGGTATATTTACTGGTAATTGATGTGAAACATCTATAGCCGCACGTAAAACCGATTTCTGGCGTGGCGACGCATGCCGTGGCGACGCGTCGCCACTCTATAATAAAATAAAATAAAAATAAAAAGCCTTTTATTTCCCAATATAGTTAATTAATAAGGTACATTTCTTTATGTGGTTTTCTAAACCTTTGCAAAACTTAACAAAATCTATTAGTAAATGAATAAATATTATGACTATATTTCTATCATGCTAAGTATTATTATTTACAGTTTTTGATATTCTAATTATTGTATAGGAACCCCTCTTCAGGTGAAGGCCTCTTCCAGCTTTTGCCAGTTTTCTCTATTTTGCGCTATGTGCTGCCATTTGGGGCCAGCTATTTTTTTAATATCTTCTTCCCAGCGTGCGAAAGGTCGCCCTCTGCAGAACTGGTTAGTTCGATTGTTTTCTTCGGTTGATGAGTTGGTTTTTAATGGTGTTGCTGGAAGGTTTTGGTCGTAATCTTCCTCGGTTACCGGCCATCTTGGAAGATGTGATGATTCATTTTTGTTAAGTTTATCTATGTTGTGTTTGTACACTGAGACTGTACGGTGTGTGTATTTCGAAGTCACTGATTAAACGAGTTAAGTAGTCACGATTTGAAATAAATTCGTAATTTTTTTATGTGAAACATCTTTAGCCGCACGTAAAACCGATTTCTGACGTGGCGACGCATGCCATGTCAATCGTAAATCGTAATCGTAAATGTTTGTATTTAATGAAAATAAATGTTTATTCAATAAATAGTCATCATTATCTGGAAAAAAATCGTAATATTTTATTTTATCATTATGACATATTTAGTTCCTATCACAATCTGTTCTTTTCTGCATATTACTTTTACAAAATAATGTCGATGTTTCACGTCAGCCAGGCGTCCCGTGATGGCTCACATTTTTTTTTAAACATATCTTTATTATCTAAGCATTCTATATGCCTCAAGTAAGCGACACTCTCTAAATAATATAAAATTATGTTTTCTATGTGACTTTAAAAGCCAAGCAACCATGCAACGTGCACGGATGCTCAATAGTTTGTTCTATGACGTGAAGTTAGCCATAAAATATCTCTAAACAGGTAATGAAGCTATAAGTGTAGAGGTAGCGAGGTATCGTGGTATCTTCACGCTCGGCCGAGTGGAAGCATTCGCTTCATCACACGCGCCATTGTAAACTATCCACGCAATTCAGTTACCTTGCTTCGTAAAGAAGCAGTAAACATTGAAAAGAGTTTATAAATATAAACTAAAAGTTGTCTATATGTCATTTTAAAATTAATTTGCACTGGAAATCTGTGCCTAAATGTCTGTTTCAAATGGGCTATTGAAATAAAGGTGTGCATTTGTAATCTACGTCTTTCATCCTTGATCTTGATGAAAAATTAATTACCAAGGGCATTATTAAATACAGATAACATATTATTCTATATTATAGATAGCAAATAATGAACATATTTTACTTTAAGTGCATTTGAAGACCGTATCACAAAAACGCACCTATACTACCCTAATTATTTCACTATATAGTACGTGCGGAACGAAAACCTCTAGAAAGTCAGTTGCGAAATAATAAAATTAATGTTACGTCATTTATATTATTCACAATAATTATATACGTAAAATTAGCACCAATATGATTATTGTGTAACTATAATCACGAAAACATATCATAAAAAAGGAAGCAATGAAACCCCACGTGTTCCTTTCCGCACTGAACCTACGAGAACGTATGGTGAAAAATCTATTGCCGCACACCTGGGCTTCGAACGTACGAACGAACGTACGAACCCAATAACCTATATCAATCCATTTTTGACCACCTGAGATAGTAATCTTAATCCAAATGTTGTAACAAGTGTGCCAATAATGTGTGTGTGGTGTCTGTGGATAGACCTTTGTATGAAAATGACAGTTGACGAAAGCTCGATTTCAACAGTTAATTATTTTAACAGATTTTAACTTACACCATTTTTTTTTAAAATACCTAACTAAAAAAGCTGTTTGTTATGTTTTAAACATATACATGTATATTTTAATGTTATTTGTACGGTTTTTTCACTTTATTTGGTTTAAATTGATTATCAAATATGAGTGTAAACTCGGTAAATTGGAACGACTTAGAGCGTTTTATCCGTCGCCAAAAATGGATTGTCTTTGTAGGGTTTGGTTTTTGGGATACAGATAGGAGATTGATCGACTGTCACGGTCTGATCTCAGATTGTTTTCAATCTGCGATTGTGGATTAATTATTGGGTTCGGGCGTAAGCTAACACTGCTCGATTTGTTTAACACAAGAGCAATCAATATGCAGTTGTTATCTAAATACTAATTATACAGATTCCTGACCGTGCACAGATTCATTTAATTACAATACGTTAATCGTCCGGTATTGTTTACATATGATTAATTACCGTCAATTGTAGCGTTGTTTATTGTTCGGATTTTGTTTTAATTTAAACATGAGTGCCTAAGGACATATTCATTTATTTACCTAGCGTAATATTTAATAATTCAGTGAGTTTTTGTTGACCATTATAGCATTCGAATATCATTTAATACAAATATAACACAATTTGTGTTGTTGGCGGCAAAGTATAATGTTTAAAGATATGACATGTGCAATGGCGTAACTGTCGGCTGTTATTGTCATGTCACAGAGCTTATCAATTAACAACGTCAAAGTCAAATCACATCAAAGCCGTTATAACTTGTAGTTTATAGATCTACAAATATTGCTTAATCAAATAAAATGTATTATCTTGTCAGCGGTAATAGCTACACACATTTAATGATTATATTTACCATAAAAAGCTTAAGCATGATATTTAAGGAAAATTTTCTCCAATCCGCGACTCACTTTATTAGCTTGCAAGACGTTTGCTCAAATATCTTAACTTAATATTTACGTAGCGATCAACACATTAATATTAGTATTAAGTAACTATCAATACAATTTATATAACACATATTTTAATTTAATTAAAAGTAGTTTATATAAACGAATATTAATTTTATTCATTGGAAAACAAAGGGTATATTGTCCTGGATTAGTTAAACGATTTAATTTGTTCTTAAAGGTCTTGCAACAAGACAGAAATAGACTAATATGTAATCTATTAACTTGATATAAGGTTTAATATAGACTGTACGAAATACTGTAAATATTTGTCGTTCGATATGCAGCGAATGTTGCAGGGTGGCGAATTCAGTGCAACGCGTGTCGGTGAATAATACGTTTCGAACGGGCGATTAACGTCTGACATTAGCCGATCGGACCTATACTATGTCGTGAAGTCAATGGAGAATTTATATTTTCATATAACGAAAGCAAAATACCTATTATACAAAGCCTATACTGAGACATACATTTATTTAGACTTAGTTTATTTCAGTTTGTTCATACAATATTTAAATTGTCTTTCAACAGAATCTGTAGTAAGAAAAATCAGTGGTGCTACAACCTTTATATTTCGGTCTGCCTCAAATTTCATAATCATTTGTGAATCTAAACGGCAAGTAGATGATAGCCTCCTGTGCCTGACACGCCGTCGATTTTTGGGCCTAGGGCAAGCCGGTTTCCTCAAGATGTTTTCCTTCACCGTTCGGACGACGGGTAAATGCGTTCATAGAAAGTCCATTAGTGCACAGCTGGAGATCGAAACTATGATCTCCAACTATTTAAAACTCGAGTGTACTCCTCCCTCAAAGGCCGGCAACGCACCCACTAAAATTGGGTATACGGGCTACGATGACTGCCCTTTTTGGGCGTCCCGCAGGCTTGTTTGCACCACTATTACGAGTATATTATATAAAAAAAATCGCACTTTGACGCCACTAGGCCAACACTGCTCGTAGTAACAAACATACATAACATAGACGTTAATAATAAATTTTATCTTCCCAGGATCGATCGAATAATAATTAACTAATTATTATTAATTCATCTAATTATTCCAATGCAATAAGTGGGTACTCAACTAATCGCCTAATTACCGTTATATCCAATTACTGTAATAGAAGCTAATTAAATTATTATGCATAAATGATCAAATCCTTACCATTAGCTTTGGATTAAAGTAGATACCAGTAAATCAATGAAGGATGTCTAGTCAGGTTAATCAAATGAATCCAATGGGCTTAAGGAATATGCATTACGGACAGTCGAGGAGACAATGCCAGTTATATTAATTATTAATTAATATCTTAATATATATAAATTACGCGTCACGTTGTTTGTCCGCTATGGACTCCTACACTACTGAACCGATATCAATGAAATTTGCACACCGTGTCTAGTTTGATCTAACTTAAAATATAGGAGCTTACATCTCAATTTATACCCGCAATATTATTTTATTGCAAATACTTGTTTGTTATTGGATACAATTCTAACAGATGGCGCTGTGTTAAAAGTACCAACGTTTCACATAAGCTATCTACCTTTCACATAAGTTCTTCTACCGTTTCCCTTGAATAGTTTAGTACTATGTAATATAACAAAAACCTTAGCCATAGCTACGCTTTTCCGGTCTGCTAGTAGAATTATATAAATTACGAGTAACGTTGTTTCTCCGCTATGCAACTAAACTACTTAACCCATTTCAATCAAATTTCCACACCATGTGCAGTTTGATCTAGCTTACAAGATAGGATAGCTTACATCTCAATTTATATATAATTTTATTGCAAATTATTTGACAGTCACAATTATTAAATATAAAATGTGAGTTACAAAATTAGTGAACAAGTATTGTGTACTATTATTAGACATGTATTTTAATTTACCTCATTAAAGTATTGCCTGAGATGGTTTATTTATAGAAAATGCATTTGACTAGAAACCCCCTTGAATCATACAACATGGCATATTTCACAGACATTCCTGTTTGTTTCTTTCTACCGTCATTTCCCGTATTAGTACCTCTAGGACACATTTTCTTTCCGGATATCGAACACTGACAACTTAGTAACAAATGTTTAATGTTTAAAGAACTTTATTTCTCATTACAAATTTTTTTTTTTTATTTACATGAGAAATTTAATATTAAGTATATATACGAACGAGATACACGTCGCCATCAGCTAGCCCAATTCTAGTCTAATGGGCCCATTCTGATGTGTGTCTTTAATGCCCTTTTGAACTGATCAATCACGCTAATGTTACGAAGCTTAGACGGCAACCGATTAAACAATTGCACACCCTCATACCTAATAGATCTCTTTAAATAATTTGTGCGCGGCTTTGGCAAGATAAGCAAACTCGCTCGACGAGTATTGCGTGTAGTGGTGTATTTGATTTTATTAAATGATAAGTTACTATGTAGAGAGTTATTTAAAAATTTTTTAATAAGGATACAGGTGCTATAAACATATAGTTGTTTAATCGTCATAATTTTAGTTTCTTGGTAGATTTTATTAGTAGGTGTTAAAAAATTGTATCTGAATAGTGCTTTTATTAATTTATTTTGTAGTGTTTGTATTGTAGAAATTTTGTTTTTGCATGCTGTACCCCATATTTCAATTAGGTATATGAAATGTGGCTTGACTAAACAATTATAGATCAAATGACGTACAGATTGCGGAATGCATTTAGATATTGACCAAAATCTGTCTATAAGTGATTTTAGTTTGGTAATTATGTGTGATATATGAAAGTTCCATTTTAAATTTGTATCCATTCTAAGACCCAGATATTTCTCCCATTTTTTGTTATTGATTTCAACGTCTTGAACTTTAAGCGGTTGAAAGATAGGAATGAGTTTATTTGTTGCCTTGAATATTACATAAGATGTTTTTGAAATATTAATTGTTAGAAGATTTTGTTGAAACCAAGAAGATAGAATATTTAGGTCTGATTGAGCTTGAGCAACCAAAGTCTGGATATTTGAACCAAAGTAAAATAAGCAGGTGTCATCAGCGTAGAGAGTGATTCGGCCGTGTAAACCGAGTTCGTGAATGTTGTTAATATATATTAAAAATAACAATGGACCTAATATAGATCCTTGTGGGACGCCGCATGTTATTGGTATTTCTGAACTTTGAGCATTACCTATTTTTACTATCTGGGTTCTGTTTGATAGATATGATTTGAATAATTTTAGTGCACGATCTTTTATTCCTATGCATTCTAATTTTTTAAGCAATAAGTTGTGGCTTACGGTGTCAAACGCTTTTTTCAGATCAATAAAGACACCCAGCACCATTTTCTTAGAGTCAATATTTTGTTTTATGTCTCTAACGAGATCGGCTGTGGCTGATAAAGTGCTGCTTTTTGATCTAAAACCATATTGGCGTTTAAAAATGAAATTGTTAGTTTGCAAGTAAGTGTCAAGTCGTGAGTAAATAATCTTTTCTAATATTTTTGATATTGTAGGTAGAATAGATATTGGTCTGTAATTGCCGGGTTCGGTTTTGGGGCCAGATTTATGGATAGGAGCAACTCTGGCCTTTTTAAGAGAATCCGGAAATTCACCATTATGCAGCAGCTTATTAAAGCAGATCGAGAGATATTCAGAAATATGATCAACTACGCATTTTATTGTTTTAGTATTGATCCCATCTATTCCACTACTACAATTCGTGTTTAGTGTTTTTATTATATTACTGATTTCAAGTGTTGTGCATGGATTAAAGTTAGATAGTTCAGAGTTAAGACTTTGAGGAAGTGCTAGTGTAAAATTAATGTGAAATTGTGTTGGTATTTCATAGGCTTCATAGGCTAGTTTTAGCCCTATGGTAGAAAAGTATGTATTAAAAGCAGCACAAATATCGGTTGTTTGAGTTAACTCTTTAGTGTCTATAATAAGTTTGGAAGGTGTGCAATCTTTATTTAGCTTGTTACTAGCCAATTTATTTATTAGACTCCACATTTTTTTAGGGTTTTTAGCGTGTTTAATAAATTCGTTGGAGAAGTAATTATCTTTAGTTTCCCTTATTTTCCTTTTGACCGTATCTCTTGTAGTAGCATATTGTGCTTGAACAACTATATTTGCAGGATCTTTTTTCAGTTCAGCCCATAATTGGTTTCTAAAATGAATTGCACTAATGACTACAAACAAAACAAAACAAAGAATAACTTAAAATATTATATGAAACTAGATTTACCACACAACTGTACCGAATACCGCATGCAACATACACGTAGATTCCAGGAATATCACTTGAAATTCTAAACTATGCAGAATTTCCTGGTGACGTCATACATCAAGCGCAAGACCTTAAGTCTCATAAAAATCTAAATGACAGTGAAAAACGACTGTCATCATTTCAACGCCGTTTTATAGGCGCAATTTCTTTCAAATAAAATATCTTTATAAAAACATCTCTTCAATTGTCATTCATGAGGGCGTTTTGCGTATTTGTCATCGGGAACCGCTCGCGTGTCGCGTACCAAATATAAAAATGCAATTTTAAACAAAAAATCATTGGATTCGAACCCTCGCGATATAAATGTCGATTTGATGTTCGCAAACAAATGCGGATATTTATGAAAACCCCAAAACTTTTACAACGTAGCGGAGCTTTTACTATTGTTTCAACTTCGAATATTATAAATTCAATTTAATGTATTATAGTTTTACGTAAATTTATCTATCATCGATTATTAGCAATACTAGCGTATAGGAAGGTCGGTAACGCACTTGTGAAACCTTCTGAAAATGTTAGTGTCCATGGGTGGTAGTATCACTTAACATCAGGTGAGCATCTTGCCCGTATGTCCTCTATTATATAAAAAAAAATCAGGAACATGTTTATCTGAAGGAGCTAAAAATATAGCTCTTGACTTTCTGAGTAAAATGTTAGCATACAGAGTCCACAAAACATATGTATATTTCAAAGAGAATAGTTTATTTAATAAGATACTCTTATTAAATAGGCCATAAACAAAAAGAAATAAAAAATACCGTGGGCCGTGTTCGAAATTCGAATACAATCAGTAATAAATTGCGCAGAACAAAATCAAAGATTGCAGAGCTGTATTTGGTATTCCGAGCGTCGTCAAGAAGACATCAGGGTGGATGGCAAAATATTATAATAGCGTAATGGCGTCAGGTGTTGTTTTGAAAAACTCCTCCCACCTTGCTAGTGGAACTGAGGTATCGATAAAATATTGTTCGTGTGTTATACTTGTAATAAATATATTTTTAACACTGTCTTTTATTTACACGAATATATCATATTTTCCCTGCTCTCACTTTAATACACTTACATAAGAATTTCTTATGGAAATTTAAACATCTTTGAAATCGTGTTGATTAATTCAAAATACATTTTATAATTTAATTAAAAATCTATTATTCTTAACGACAACGTAGAGTCTTTACTTTCATAAGAAATATTAATTCTATTTTACTTATCTAATATATAAAATTCTCGTGTCACAGTTTTCGTTGCCGTACTCCTCCGAAACGGATTGACCGATTTTGATGAAATTTTTTGTGCTTATCCGGTATCTATGAGAATCGGCCAACATCTATTTTTCATCCCCCTAAATATTAGGGATAGTCCACCCCTAAATTTTATTTTTTTATTTTAATAACAAAATTTTTAATTTCTATTTTTTTTTGATACAACATACAAAAATACATACAACCCCTAAATTTCAGCCCTCTACAATAAACCCTTATTTTTTATTATAGTAGATAGTTATTTTTATTGAACTAAAAAAATGTTTTCTCGAATAATATACATGGCAAAACAATGTTTGCCGGGTCCGCTAGTTATATAATATAATTTTTTAATGTGTTCTGAAGGAAAAAAAAATCGCGTTTAGACACTCGTTTTACACCCTTGATTTGAGAACAAACAAACAGGATGTCTGAAAAGTTTTTATATGGCTATCAGATTTTTCTTTATAGAATTAGTTTAAATTATTTAATATTGTCTATTGCCAAGAGAGCGTTACAACCATTACAGAGCTTTAACAAATTTTCAATACCATTTTTATAGAATCATTTCTTTTGCCTCAACATTTTATAGTGGTAGTAGGACGATTTAGTAATTTAATTTTTTTGACGTTTGATAAAGATACTTACGGTTCTGCAGAGTACGCCGTGATTTGAAAACAAAGTGACGTCACTTAAACTCAGTCAAAACAGATCCGTGTAACTTTGAACGCTCTCGTCGAGTTTTATTGTTCGCTGGATTGTCGTGTGCTTAGTTTTATAGCACTCTCGGTGTTTAGATGCCGACTGTGGGCTGTGAATGCCAAACAGTTCCGAATATGCATATAAAAGTTAGCAATTTGTTTTTCTACAAGCGATTGCTCCTTTACGATCTAACGATATTTTTTTTTATATAGAAATAATTATATTGTGTGCGCAACAAATTCAGCAGGCTTCATACATTAAAATATTCTTGATCTTAGACATGTCTTTCTTCTTAGTGCAGCCTTGCGATTCTGTAACTCACTTTTCGAACTCGCACAGCGGTTGTCGCATCGGTGGTCGCTCTCAAATCAGTCGTGAAGCAGTCATTTTATGATTTGGCATTCTGAAAAGATGGGAGCGAGAGGTGTAGTTTGTTGTTGATCAGAATGCCAAATCATAAAATGACTGCTTCACGACTGATTTGAGATAGACCACCGCTGTGAATACCGCTGTGTGAGTTCGTAAAGTGAGTTACAGAATCGCAAGGCAGATCTTAGAATCAAAAATTTACGTATACAAAAGGACAAATCGTGGCAAGAAAAATCATTGAAACAGCTATAATATAATACATGTTTGCCACCGTTATCATAATATTTAACACAAAAACATGTCAGTCAAATAATTTCAAACCCCAGCTGAATTATTTTATAAATGGTGATTATCCAAATGTAAATACGCCACATAAAACGGCAATTAAGAATGAAAAATGATCATTACTCGCGTTATAATTAAAAAGCAGACTTATGAGTAGTCTTGTTCAGACTTTGATTAATACGTTGGTGTGACAGCGTGTTGTCATTAAATTTCCTATTTTACCTTCATTTGGATTTTTTCATTATTTGAAATATTCGCTATGAAAATATTCAATGAATCAAAAGTTGTATTATTTTTCAATTAAAATTACTCCAAGTTTGTCTGATGGTTTTAACTATAAAGTTCTATATAGTGACATTTATCTTTTTTTTATAGAACAACTTATTTTTAGGGACAAATGGGCCTCCCGCCGCCCATCACACTCTTATTGCCAGAGGGCTCGCGAGTGCGTTGTCGGCCTTAAGAATAGGTAGGTCGCTCTCTTCTTGATGGACCTTTAAAAGAAGAGGTTATTCAGCTTTAATAAGTTAAGGATGGTTTTCTCCCAATTATTTTATAAAAAATTAACCAAATTTGCTATTACGGGTCACCCCAGTGCGGCAAATTTACGTTACATACATGTACAACAACATACAACAACAGAATACTACAACATTTACTATAGGTACTGTCGTAAAAAAAACCTTTCGTTATTTCACTCAAAGAAAAAGGGCTAAAAAAGCCCGTGAATGTATGAAGTTTGTTAAATTGTTTGTCTATTATTGCGTAGTAAAGATGTAGTCAAAAATCTATTTGAAATTTGGTTATCTTTACCATATCAACTCTATAAACTAAGCTGAAGGATAACATTGTAATCCCAAACCGTCAAGTTTAAATCGCAATGCCAAACGAAAGTGTCAACTTGTAATCTATGTAATTAAGTGAATGTCAGACAGGTTTACACTGATGAATATCCCGACATAAGGTTATTATGTATTCTTGACATGTGGCATATATTTATATATATTTTGCCTTTTAATTAAACTCCTGAGCTGTCCGGTGTAAGGTCCGATTGTGATGATTTTTTTGTGTGTGGATTCAAGAATTATTTAGATTTACAATTGTGTGTTAACAGTAGTTATATAACATACTTTTTATGATATGTAGTTTTTTTTATTTTAAAGTACATAGGCTGCACTAAAAGTATCGGGAATGGAATAATACCACTGTTCCTGTCATATTTAAATCTTTTTAATTGAAAACTCAGTCAGAGATTTTCATCACCTGAAGAAGGTGTGGACGCCTACAAAACGGCCATTTTGGAGACCCCAACTTCCGAATGGAATGGTTGCTTCAATGATTGGTTCCGTCGTATGAAAAATGTGTCAAATTTCGCAGAGAATACTTCGAAAAGCTATAAATACATTTTTAAATAGTAATGTTGTGTCACTTCCTTGATACCCGAAATTTTCAGAGCCGCCCTCGTACAGGTGGCAAACGGGCAAGAGGCTCACCTGATATTAAGTGATACCACCGCCCGTGGACACTCACAATGCCATAGCGCTCGCGAGTGCGTTGCCGGCCTTTTAAGAATTGGTACGCTCTTTCTTGTAAGACTTTATGATGTTGCTTAAACAATGATTGCCTTATTTTTTAAATTGTGATTTAAGTATCTATGAACAAATTACATTAATAATGAATACAATCTTATATTATGTTCTAGTAGGTACCCATTGATTAATTTAGTTATATATTAGGTATTAGTGATGTCCTCCACTTCTTCTATAAGTCTATAACAATATCAAAAAATTGAGATTATGACTGTGTAATCACTGAACTAAACTAATTCAAGAATGAATCGTCATTAAGTACATAGTATTTTAATTAATTAATTTAGTTAACTTTTATAAACACGTCAAACATTAAGAAATGACTCTAAATTTACATTCACTGTGGTCTCAAATCAAGAGCGTAGAAACAGCAGCCATGAATGTCTTTACCAATTATTTTTCAAGATACTAAGGAGCTGCAAGCATAACAATAAAACAACTCGTAATTATTACGTGTATATTAATTGTATAATTAGTCCTAAATTACTAAATGATTATCATATTATGTTCAAAGCCAACGAGAACGCTATCGACAAATAAGCGCGCGGGAAATATCTACTAAATACATAATAAGACCGAAACTTATAAGTGAAAAATCCAACAGAATTAATTGACAAGCAGACGTGCGTCTTGAGGCGACGAGACGTACATCGCGAGTTAACTGCCACTAAATGAATTATTCCGCTGAGGTGGCGCCCTCTGTTGACGGAGTAAACTTTGCTAAATAGTTTCGTTCCCACTGCTATTATTGTTCAGCAACTGTCGCAGAAGTTCTCTGACGCCTGTATTCACTACATTGTGTCTGCCAGCACAAAAGACACCATTTATGGCTCAAACATTTTGAATGAGGAGTGACGTGTTAAGAGATCTTGGTGACTTCGAAGCTTGGTTCAATACTATATTATTTAATGTTCATTTGTTAATACGTAAACTTTTACGTATCATGGCTTATGTATAAGCGAGTACTAAACTTTAAATAAGAATCCTTTACCGGATTTAGGGCGAATTACACGGCCTACTTACTATTTATTGTTTTAAATAAAAATATGTTTAAAAATAAATCAGTATAATGCAGAACATGAGGTCAAAAGATTACACGAATATTTTTTGATAACATACTTTTATCGATAAGAAACACGGTATTGGTAAATTGCATATTAATCACGTTGTGAGTTCGCGTTGCTTTCGCTCAAAAGCGGTAACCAATCAACATGAGAGTATAAAAATAAAACAAAAACATATGTTGATTTTTTTTTTATAATTCAGGAATTAGATGGACACATAAACGTCACAATAAAAAGCAATAACCAAACCAAACTGGAAAAAGAATAATTAGTAAAAACCATTACTATAACTTTCTTAGTAAAACTTTCCTTTATGTTACAAGAATAACCAACATCTGAATATAGTACCGGATTCCGGATCTCCAATTCCAAGTACTAGTGCTAAGCAGCTTACTTCATGCGGGTTTCCAATTAATATGTAAATGTAAGAATATTCGGGGTTATGATGCACCGGGGTGCAAGACGCAGTAAAATCCACTCAATCGTAATCTTGTAGATTACATGTCTGTACTCGAATTTAGGTTTGCATATTAAATAGTATGAATACTGAATATATTTAAGACTATCTTTTGTTCACGTGTGTGCTAGTTGAGTATCTATGGTAACTCTATAGTTAACGCTATATAAGGCTGTGACGCGATTATTTCCTTCATTCGGAGGATAAAATTCGTCTTTCTTCTTAGCGTATGTCTAAGAAAAGAGAGATAGAGCTTTAAAGTATGGTTCATTAAACCGATAGCTGTACTTAAATACGATATTTGAATAATGTAATAACGAACTAAAATTTGAATATGAGCCCAGATTCCAGATAAGTTTTACCTTAAAAAATTCGGGTTTCTAGACTTTGGGGTTGAATTTTAAAGTATGGTTCATTAAACCGATAGCTGTACTTAAATACGATATTTGAATAATGCAACAAATAATTAAAATTTGAATATGAGCCCAGATTCCAGATAAGTTTTACCTTAAAAAATTCGGGTTTCTAAATTTTGGGGTTGAACTTTCCGAGGAGTTTAGAAAACTCCATAGTTGACATTGACATTAAGACCCATATTATTAACTAAATTTTAGGAATGAAAATATATATTGCGCCTCTGTGGAGTAAGCTTCAGAGAGAATATCGCATTTATTTAGTGTATATTTAAATACGATATATTGATGACGTTCACTTTCGCTTTTGGTAGAGTCTATTAATGCAGTTTCTCTTAATACGTACTAGTATAAGTAATACGATGTGAAATGTGTAACATAATCTTTAAGAAGAAAACAACAGTTTAGCGTTTTTTTACATAATTAATATGAGAAACATTTAAAATTCCTACCAAAACCTGTATATTATGTATAAGTTGCAATCTAAATCGTAACGCGTGACGTGTCAAGGCTGCTACCAACTTAACACTTGTTTATTAAAAAACATTGGTATACCTTCGATAGCTCAGTTGGTAGAGCGGTGGACTGTAGAAGTGAAAGTTAGTCATCCATAGGTCGCTGGTTCAAATCCGGCTCGAAGGAATTTTTGCAAAAATATTCGAATAAAGTCATAAGTATAAGTAAGGTATATTGAGCGGAAAGGTCTTGTCATGTATGTAATTATTTTTATATCTTACGACGATCTTTATTTTCTTTAATTCTATATTTATATTATATGTATTATTAAATTTTCGATTACGCTGCTTACTCAGCTCTTTGTTGTTAACTCCGCGTGTTACAATAGGGGGACAATCCATTCCACTCAGCCAATATATTTTTTTTTTGTTTGAAAATCATTATAGTAAAGTGACACAAGAGGTACATAACATGTTCTAATATATGTTAAATGAAATACTTTGTTTGAAGCTGGGTGTCAACTGGCTTTAATCGTTTAATAGACGAGCTTATCACTTACATGGTATTATTGTAAAAAAGCGTGGGTTGCTCTATACCTATATACCTAATAGTAATCTAGAATTTTACATTGGGTGCACTATGGAATCGTGCAAACATTCTCATCACTACAAAATTAATATATAATTCTAGTGATAATTGTGTACACAACCTAGTCGAAGAATTCAAAAGAAATCATTGTTATTAAGAAACAATCACGCTAATACTGGTTCAAAAACAGAATCGTGATTTTTTTATATCTATTTATGGATAATTAACTAAATTTAACAACAAATATAAAATTAGCTATTGGACCCAATAGATGCCGCAGTTCACAAACAAATGTAATTTCGGACCTTTCACTTACGTATTGGTGTCGTGTTGTTAAATGAGAGTGAATTCATACATACTCATATACCTTCGATAGCTCAGTTGGTAGAGCGGTGGACTGTAGAGTTTCAATTGGTATCCATAGGTCGCTGGTTCAAATCCGGCTCGAAGGAACTTTTTGAAACTACCCACAAATCATAAAGCTGTACTTTGAGAGATGTTAAAAGAATTTACATGGATTAGTTTTGCTGTGACACTCTATAGATGGTGATATCAACAAACAAGAATAATTTCGGTCCTTTCACTTTGTGTTACGTATTGGTGTTGAGTTGATATGAGTACATTTGTTTGTTATAATATACCTTCGATAGCTCAGTTGGTAGAGCGGTGGACTGTAGAGTGTTAATTGGTATCCATAGGTCGCTGGTTCAAATCCGGCTCGAAGGAACTTTTTGTAACTACCCACAAATCATAAAGCTGTACTTTGAGAGATGTTAAAAGCATTTACATGGATTAGTTTTGCTGTGACACTCTATAGATGGCGATATTAACAAACAAGAATAATTTCGGTCCTTTCACTTTGTGTTACGTATTGGTGTTGAGTTGATATGAGTACATTTGTTTGTTATAATATACCTTCGATAGCTCAGTTGGTAGAGCGGTGGACTGTAGAGTGTTAATTGGTATCCATAGGTCGCTGGTTCAAATCCGGCTCGAAGGAACTTTTTGTAGCTACCCACAAATCAGAGAATGTATTATTTAGCTAGGCCTTCACTTGAAGGAATCTTTGAGAGAAAACCACACAATATATTATTTATAATTCTAGTACTTTGATATTTATGTACGATGCTTTTCGAATTGGTTAAAAATCAGACTTGTAACTACAGAATACTTTAAAATCACTATAGGCTATGTATCTATGTAATATATATTTTACTATGTATTTGCGTTGAAGACTATGTAATAAAGCGTTCAGTCAGTAAATGTTACCTCTTAAGACAGGAGGAATAGATGTGATCATGCTTCGTACTATTTGTTGTCTGTACTAACATAAACTATTTTTGTATCGCTAGAAATTGAAGATAATACCTCAATGTTTACCACCACTAAGCCATGATAGCAATCATTTAATTTTGGTCTACAATATAAATGTATAACGTATGCAATGTTTCACGTTAGGTAACAACACGATAAGTAGAGCACCTTTCACCTCTTACGTAACAAGGTCCGTAATATACATTAAATTCGCACTGACATGTATGCCTTCGATAGCTCAGTTGGTAGAGCGGTGGACTGTAGTGAAAGTGAAGTCATCCATAGGTCGCTGGTTCAAATCCGGCTCGAAGGAATTTTTCATTTTGGATTCATAGTGTTGAAATTGTAATACGCGAAACTTGTGTTTCGAATATCCGTTACCCCAAAGGGATTTGGGGAGTAATACATTTTTGGGTATTATTCTTTCATGGTTATCAACTTATTAAGGTGATAATACATAGTATATAAGATAAAATAATTTATCTAACACTCGCTAGTACCTAAAGCGAAGACGGCATGTCTCAAATCAAACGACTTTTATAACGGCTTTTTTCAACACTAGACATATTCAATTTCCCTCACAACTCTTTTAAAAAGTCTTCTCTAAAATCTCTTTTTAAAAGAGATATCCTTAAAACAATATGAGACGTTAAATGTCACTGAATCAAGCCGATTTTAACATACATGCTTTAGTTATTACACGCATTATGTGGGTCTATATTATTGTTTGGTCTGTAACAGTACACCTTTTAATTGGCATTTGGATTTATTTTGTATTATGCTTATTAAACTGTAAGGTTTTCTAAATAAAAAAATCGACATGAGTCAGACAGAAAGCTGATCCTACTTGTCTAAGACATAAAAATTATCAAAGAAATAAGCTATCTGAGGCCAAGACACATATAGGGTTATAGCTAATATTTTTTATTACTTAATTATTTAGCGTACACTCCATCACTATCCCTTCTATACTTTCACATTTCGGCACAAAAGCAATAAATCTAAACCTTTAACCATCCAATTATTATTTATTATTCATAGCCTATAAATAAGCCAAGTATTTCCATGACAAATTGACAGGTATCATCGCAAAGGGCACCTCATAAAGATCAAACAAGCTTGTCAAATAATTCAGGGGTAGTTAGTATAAGGTCAAACTGACATTTCCTAAACATTTACGTTGAGGGCAATTCATAACAACAGGATACGGAATGTCACGTCACTATATAATAGCTAGTCTGTGGCAAATAGATTATATTAATTTTATAGCGGGCGTAACAAGCTTCAGTAACTCATTTTTTATTTATTATACCGCTTATATGTATTAGATATCAGCTTAATTCTACAATTATTTTTACTTCATACATGCTGCATACAGAAAACATAATTTAAGACACTTAAAATAGTATTAAAATTAATAAAATTAGTATAGAAATGGCATAGACTAAAAAATAAGGACCAACCTGGTCCTGTATGTAAGTTTAATGAAATTATAATTGGCATAATTCAGGCGAATCCCTAAATTAATATCATGTGTAATGTTTCATACAGAAATAGATAATACCAACGAGTATATTAGACTTGATAATTCCTAGTATATAAGATATGACAGTAATACACGTTTCCCTAAAACAATAAACTTTTAAAACAACACGCTACGAAAATCTTTAAAACTGTCAATCAAGAATACGTCTCCTAATTTACGATGATACCAATTAAGTCAATCTTCCATTAAATCCCCCTTTCTTAGCGACTCGTCTATCGCCTGTACTCGCATAAAATGCGCGAAAACCTAATGCCATTTCACGGCGGAGTAAACCTTTCTCTTAAAGTTAATGTCTATTTAAACTTGGCTTAAGTTAATCGATCGAGAAGGCTCTTAATTATGGGTTTATCTTCGAAGCAATGAGGATCGAAGCGGGAGGATTTAACTCAATTCGAATTAGCAGTTTTAGAAGTTAGCTTACGTTAGTTCGCTTCAGACTGGGCTATTCTAAATTCAAAAAGGGACGCCTTCTTTTGACATTGTTCAAAAATTGGCGGGATGTGTCAGTGGTCACAGAATATGTTACACTAGGCAGTATAGTTTTAGTTCTAGTCTAAAATGATAATATGTAATTATAAGAAATTTTTTTTTACCAAAAATGATCCGGATATTACTCTCCAACAATAATCCCGCACTATCAGAAGACAAACGTTATCAATAACCTTGTAGGACAGTGAACAAAAATCTACGAAAGATCGAGAACGATTCTTATCTAAATAAATCATTATAATATTGCAAGAATAAAAGTGTACGGAAAATATTTTTAATTTTCTACTCAAGACTATATAAACTTAAGAACAGTTAACGAAGACATGGTTTGTCAGTGCGAATTAGCGTCAAACCGCTAACCTGCCGCCGCCATATTAATATTCATAATCGACGTTCCTTGCATGTTATTAAAGCGGTGGAGACTGGGGATGTCAAAATATTTATGTCAATTTAGGGTTAAATTTAACGTCTTATTGCAATTCCTTAACAATTAAATCTCATTATTATTATAAAATTAATTATATAAAGTCTGATTTGAAAGAAAATGACAAGAAACTCTGATATAATTAGGTTTTTTCCATAATGAATCTATTTTCTCTTCTTCTCTCTCTCTTACACTATTTTCTTACATGGTAGTTATGCGATAGAGGATGATGATATATGTATATCAATACTCAGCGACCTAAAACTTGTAATAATGAAACATCATTAATGTATGTTTTTTAATTCTAGTTAACAGTGCAAAAGTGTGAACCGCATTTGTCCTTTCTTAATTTATAACCGGATAGATATAAATTTAAATATTTGCTTTTTCCATTGATATAAAGAAAAATATGAAAGAAATAAATTAATAAAATGTGACGCTAGAAACACGGAATAACCGTTAAGTCGTGTGACTTGCAGTTCGCGGCTACCCGCCGGGACCACAAACCCTAATTATCTCTGAAACAATACCGCACCTTATTTTTATCCATTTTGTGCTCAATCATAATTACCAGATCCATCCTCTGGGATCCTTTCTCGTGGAAAAATCATCCCCCGTAAATAGCAAACGTAAACAGACTAATGTAGGATTAAAACAAATTATGTTATTCTTATTATGAATATGGTCGATAATGAATTACGCTTAGTTGTTAAAAATTTAAAATTCGAATTTTATTAAGTTTTTAAAGTTATATGTGAAGCCATTTTGTAAAAAAAAGTAATTGTCGGCCAGGGCTTTATTATATATAAAAACTCGTTTTACGAACGAGCCCTATACGACACCGAGTAATGTTGGCCTAGTAGCTAGACCATGCGACTGTTATCCCTTAGGTTCAAGGCCCGGCCAATACTTTTCTCGATCGTGCGGTGAAGGAAAACATTGAGAGGAAACCGGCACGCCTTAGAACCAAGAGTTCAAGAACTTGTGTCGTACACAGAACAGGCTGATCACTTACTTTCCTAAAAATATCAAAGAAACAGATACAGAAATCTAAGGCCAAGACCAAGAGGTTGTAGCGATATTTTTTTTTCAAAAGGGAATTCTAACAGTTCTGTCTTAATATTTCATTTGTAACCTAGAGAGACTTGATTCTTATTGAATAAATAAACAATTTCCGGTCGTTATTAAAACCGGCCGTAAAAAAGTCCGCCATTTTACGAACAGTATTTTAATAAAACAACGTTATTCGTTTAAACAATCTGTTTAAACTAAAATGCACTTCCATATGTGTTTTTGAATACAAACAATAACTCAATAAAAAAGCATTCGCAATTAATTACCTGAGTCTCGAATATTTTTCTTTTTCCGCGCTGTAAATGCTTTGTGAAGCTGAACAATAGCTGCAGGGTGGTAAAGCTCTATAATTTTTTAATTAATTCTGTCGAAAATATCAAAGTCACCTAGTGAGCCGTCTACTGGAGTGGAATTTTATTAAACGCAACCTTTCAACCACATTTTTATAAAACTACAAGCGATATGTCCTGACTTCGCGTGCGTATAGATAGGTTATAAGAAACTCGTTCCGTAGTACAATAGTCAACGGTGCTTTTGCAATAGGAAAACATTAGTTCACGAAAGATTACGTGTCTATTTCCAAAGAAATTTAGATATGCTAGATGAGATATTTACTATGATCTCATACTATCTATAATCAATGTGTGATTATTGAAAAAACTAAATAACATTTTCGGTATTGTACTCTTTTGGATAATATGTCTGTCAAAATGTGTTTAAGCTGTGATGAGAAGAGATATTTTTATTCTTCGCTACTGAATTTTTAAAAGTAGATTCTATCGTAATCGGAACTAGAACACACAAAACAAAATTGAATAAAAAAACACTATTACAACTTAAAGCCGCATTTGTAATTGACGATTTTCGAGTAATAATAATTTAATCTTGCTAATAATGATACTTGGTATTTTACAAAGATAACGCTAACAATTTTTTATGTATCTTTAGAGATTCAAGTGGATACATCGTGGTTGGTCTATAAATGCTTAATCGCAGTTCAATCTGTAATGAAAAAATTAATTCATTTTCCACTCAACTTCAAGTCGGCCCACTCTCTCGTGAAAGTTATTCTATTGGAAATTCGTGTCATTTCACTGGGGTGATCACGTGGCTTGGGAAATTACTGTGAAAATCACTCATTAGGAAAACCCGTAGGAAAACATGGACTTAAAAGATTTCCCGCTCGAGAACACTTGTTAATTAAAAGCTGAGTTGTTGGACAAAGTGAGGTTTAATGATGCAGTTGGTTTTGGGCATACTGTCCGGTTTACATACAAGTAAAATCGATTCATATATCCTGACTCGACTTGTCAATAAAATATTTTAAAACGGTAAATATAGAGTCTGTTCAGGGCTGACGTTGCTGTTCCAAATTTTAATAACTGAAGATGTACACCGACCGCTCATAAGAGTACCTACCATTATGTATGTGTGTAAATAGTATTTAAGATGTTGTTTCATAACAATTTGAATATTGCTCTGTCTTAATCATTTCCCGCTTCCTCACAAAGTGGCGAAGCTTCCTCCTAGTACTTAAATATCGTGGTAAGCCTACCCAATATGTTTATGATACCTTGAACTCCGTCGGTTACGTTAGGGTCTCTTGGTACCAACATCCCGTACTTAATACCTAGGGTTGCTAGGTCTCGTCCTTTCATATGTTTCGTAGTTATCCAGTGCAGCTTGCTAATACATAGACTACAATTACTATAGATATCTCCTGACATTTATTACATATAAATTTAAATACACATTTCACATTGGCTGTGATCGATATCCTCTCATCATAGGGTGACCGTTTGCCAAGACGCAAATAATTTTAAGTTAAAAACAAAAAATTCTCGTCGAATGGTCAAAATATTAACTTTTCGATTTGTTTAAATTATAGATTGGGTTAATTGACAAATTATTAGTTTCTATAAATGAAGTTTGTTTTAAGTTACTTGAACTTTTTACCTATACGGCTGCATAAGTGGTTTATTTAATGACTTATTATATAACCTTACACATTCTTACATACACAGTACACACACGCACACAAAAGCAACCTAGCTATTATATATATAGCAAACACTTAAAATCAAAATAATTCATTTAATACCACAATCAAAGGGTAAATCGCCACCCAGTCTGGGTTTGATAAAATTTTATTACACGGACAATGCTCACTTAAAATTAGCGTTATTAGTCCTCGCTCATACAAATTGCCGCTTTTATCCGAATTTATTGAAGGTAATTGATTTAATGCGTCTCTTTGTTGGCGATTATCTTTTCTGTATAAATGATTTCAGCGCGTATTTCGACGGAAAGATTAATTAGGGTAGAAAGCTTGATTGTATATTAACTTATATATTATATCAAAGAGTTATTAAATTAATGTAATCAATAAAAAATCTTAACTGTAACTAAACATTGCAAATGCTGAGTATTTTTTTAATATGAAAAACCTATTTCCTTCATCATGGTTAGAGTTGATTTAAAATACAAGATATAAAATATATAAATTGTAATTGGTCAAGTAGCATAATTATTTAAAAAAAAATCAATGGCGCTACAGCCTTTTTAGGTCTGGGCCTCAGATTACTGTATCTGTATAATGATCATTTGGTAATCTAAGTAGTAGGTGATCAGCCTTCTGTGCCTGACGCACGCCGGTTTCCTCACGATGTTTTCACCGTTCATGTTTTGAACGCGAATGTTAAATGCGCACATAGAAATAAAGTCCATTGGAGCACAGCCGGTGATCGAACCAACGACCTCAGGGGTTGGCACGCTGAGTCGCACGCTGAAGCCACTAGGCCAACACTGTTTAATATTTATAATTCTTTTAAGCTATGGTAAAATCTTGAAATCATATAAAAGGGTACTGTACTGTTTCCATGCATAGGTAAGTATGGAATATTCAAAGAAGGAAAAAATCTAACAATACAAGTCAATCCTAAATTATGTCCCGAGTGTTTACCAGCGGCAATACCTATAATTTCCGGTCAGTTCAAAATGTCCACTTGCAACGAAGGCTGTAATTAGGCCAATTTGTGTAATTAATTGCAACACTAGTCGCAAAATATACCCTGCAAATACTCTATTTCTTTCAATATTTTCATTTTATTCATGGAACTAAACATAACAAACAAATATACAATATTTACAGTTAACCTAAATAGTAATAATAAAAATAATAAAATTAAAATTAAAACAAATTTAAATTGTTTGGTCCTTTGGCAGTGTTCCTTTAACGCTGGCAGCATTTCCTCGCTGCATTGCGATACTTATTCGTTGAGCGAGGAAAGCAACAGCTCTGGGGTCACCGGTACCATCTACCAGGCGCCAACTTAAATCTTTAATTAGCGCCTGTGCTCTTGAAACCCACGGCTTCTGAACCCCACGGAGTCTCTACTCAGAACAAAATCGAAGATGGAGGAAATACTCTTATATTTGAGCCGTTCATTTTTCTTTCATTATTAATTATTATTTTTGACATTATAATTAAGGACGTATTTCATATAAGATTTTTTTCTCAGCTTTTACATACTTAATTAAGTTGTATTTGTATGAACCTTGTGGTTAATTAAATGTACCAATTCTTAAAAGTACGGCAACGCACTGGCGAGCCTCGGGCTCGGGCAAAGGGTGTCCTGGTATCACTTAACATCAGGTGAGCCTTGTGCCCGTTTGCCCCCGTTATATAGAAAATTAAATTTACTCTTACGTTTGAGGTTTTGAAATATAAAAAACCTTGCAGAAATATTTATAAAAAGTAAGAATATAAAAGAATATATTAAAATAATTAAAGTCAATTCAAATTCCAATGTAAAATATAGTAAGATAAGAAAATTCGGGTGAAAATGAAGGAAAATCTCGCAGCATTATCTGTTCAGTTTAATTGTTGGCAGGAGTGCTATCTCGGCGTGTTCGGGGTCTACTGACTCGGATTGCGCCCAATAAAACGTTACAACCCCGTTGATAATGCTGTTTACGCCGCACTTTGTCACTTGTTTATATTGTACACTATGAGAGAGTAGATATTATTGTATGTGATTTTAAAACAACTTATATATTTTCTCTCTTCTCTTCTTTTAGTGTCTCTCCATTACTGGAGGTTGAGTGAGGAGGCTGTCAGTCTCTTGAAGCGTGTCTTGTCTTCTCCCAAGCGTGTCTTGGCTTCATAAATATAAATCATCTTAATAGGTCTAAAAAGGTTAAAGAGAACTTTAGTGAACTCAAGTCATTTGGAGGACCAATCAAAGGGATTTCCTTTATTTTAATTAGGCCTATTATAAAGGCTCTTTAAAAGTCAAAACTTACAAGTTACTTTATTTAAAAAAATCTCTAATTGCCCCTTCCAAAAGGTAGAAGTATGAAAATATGGTGAAGAATGGGTAAGAAACTCCATACTTACTCTTTTAAATTAGTTTTTACAATATAATGTATACATTGATTTGATGATTATACGTGAAATAATAAAAAAGAAACTACCTACTATGCTAAAATAAAATAGGCGAAAGATGTTATAAAAAACAATGCAGCAAATATCTAAATTATAATGTAGATATATGGTGCTCACTTCACAAGTCTACAAGTCTTTTTAAGGTCTATTAGTTTTCAAAGACACCATAGTAAAGTGGCCAAGTGTCGGTTTTTTTAAATAAATCTTTACTAACAAATAGGCACTTAAATAAATATATTAGAATTTATAGACACAACAATAAAAATGCGTTTATTCGTGTTACAATGTTTAGATATAGAGACCAGTAAGTAAAAGGTACCTGTGTCAGAGTTCCCAGCTCTCAATAACAAAACCCTATTGATAAATCAGAATTTTAATTAAAAATATTATATTATGATATTTTAATAAACATTAATTAAAATATATTTAAAAAAAATTACATTCTCCAAAAGTGTAATTTGTATAAATTCATATTTATATATTTACGTTCTAACGGCTCTGTTAGTACGAACTTTATTGTGTATTTGCTGTTATTGCGTATATACCACGTTTCCTATTTTGAATAATTTAGTTTAGGAAGGCATTTTCACGCACAACGTACAACTTACAAAACGACATACAAAATCTACATTTTATATGTGTATAAAACGTGACATCCTGTCATGGGATTGGCAATTCTTTGGAATGATTTTTTTTAGAAAATAAACTTTTCATGTGTTTTATTTAAATTAAAAACTTCTTGTAAATATAAACAGTACTAGAACTGGAATTTAATTATAACTGCGGTAGTTTTATTTATGCAGAACTGGACTGACGATGACTATTTATCCGCCGCCTTAATGAAACCATATTAAACAGTCTCGAGAAGGTGGAAGGTTCCACTCCTTTGCTGTTTTTACAAGAAACGATGAACCAAAGAGTGCAGTGCGGCATCTGTGGATGTCAACAACGAACGGAGTGAAACTCAAGCGTGCTTCTAGATGAGCGTAGTTTGAAAGCAGATGACGGAATTAGAATGTATATTTCCATGGAGAATTCTCAGTCAGTCTCAGTCAGTAGTCAGGAAACTGAATGGCGTCAAGAGTTGAGATTGAATTGTCGTCTATAAAACGCTTAGCCAGCCTCTAAATAGCATCCATGGCAGATATTTGGCAGCTCCGGCCCAGAGATGACTGCCTTACTCCACACACAAACAGACTTAATCTTGATCAAGAATAGGAAGCTGTTCCACTGAGAAGAATCGTCGGACTTTTGCCATTATACCAAGCTGCCAGATACATGCGAGAGATCGGGGACACTTACAACAGTTACAGTTCTATGTTCACACAAATCTATAATAGAAGGTGTATACAATATATCATGTATCACATCATCCCAGCCAAGGTGCTAAGTATAATTTTCAGAAAAGGCTAATACCAGAACAATAAAAAAAATCTAGTGAAATTCCATTTTATTTGTTTCGTTTGACGTGTCAGTCTTTTGTGAAAAAATCTCACGTACAACGAACGAAATGCGATCTGTATGATCCGCGAATCGTGATTTTCAAGTGTACTAGTGTAGAGGCAGGTTCGATATAAAAAATATATGCTGTGAAAATAATATTTCGTTATATACCTACACGAACAAAATGAAGTCGCGGCGGGTAATCCAAGAATCTATGCAGCTCGAATTACAAACTCTCCTCTCATTTTATCACTAAATTATCAACCAAATCTTCCAATGTCTTCTTCAATATCTACCATCATTATAATTGTTTAAGGTTTTATATAATGTATTACTATTTTGTGTAATAACGTAGCTTTCAATATTTGCCTTCGAATCACTTCGATGACGATACCTTGAAACGCACTAACGAAGTTATTGCGGCCGCTAAGGATATATAAAAATTTTAGATCTTAGCCAATGGGTCCTTCGGGTCGGGCAGTCAGTGATTAGACTGGCAGAAGATCCACCGTTTAGGTTGCAGGAACAGTAAACCACCTTTCCTCCACAGTCTTATTAACAGTATGTTAAAAAATGCATAAAATTAATCTTTTCTACTGGTATATTTTATCTTAATGTTGGTGTTTATTCTTTGGTTCAATTACAATTTACCCTAACGCACAAAAAATCTGCCCCAAGCGAAAACCGCAGCTTCTAGCGACATTTGAAACAGCCCTAATATGAATAAAAGTGAAATAGGCTCTGTCAATAGTTGGGTTGGTATTTGCGAGGCAAACAGGTCCCTTCTGCGCGAGTTGGTGCTCCCGCAATCGCGTCCCCTTGTCAACAAGCTTTTGTGCATTTTTACATTCAATCCTTTTTTATTTCCACTGTTCGGAAAATTAAACATATTAGCAGTTATTTGAAGTTCCCACTTGGGCTAATATTTCTGCGTTACAGACGCAGAAATATTAGCATTATCATTGATCTTTTTAAGTAGACACAATTTTTGAGGGCAGACAACATTTTTTTAATGTAGGAATGTTATTAATAAAAATCGAATCAATGTTTAATATTAATTAATTCCCTTTAATTGAATCTCTATAACATTTTTAATAACGCGTACCTAATACTATCTCCGGAAATATCAATTATATGTTCCCAGAACGAATTCACACAATCGACATCGATTGTGTGAATTATGTTCTATAAATTATGTATAATTAAAGCATATGTCTCACTGTTACATTTCAATTTATTTATAATAATTACAATAATTGTTAAGATACACAACCATCGAACTAAAAATGTTAAATCCTATTTAAGCTGTTTTGTTAATAATGCGAATGGCATTATTAATAATGGCATTCAGTTTTACACGCTTATATATTTTCTTGACTATTAATGCCTCTTAGATTTTATTATAGGTACGTCTTAACTGTTCTTACTGTATACATGAAGTATTTATTCTGTAAATCTTTGTAATAGCGATGTGAGGGTTCTCACAATACACATTAGTCTTGTTACACAAAAACATCGAGGATTCAACAAAAACGTGCGCATTGTTTCTGAGCTCTGGTAATTTATCAGGTGTGTTCAAAGAAAATTCTAACAGACTTGTCCATTATACGCTTCAATGCAATTCTTTAATAACATTTATAAACCTTTAGTTATATCCAAATATTGTCTGTAATACATTCGACTTTATTTGTATTTTCCCTTAATGATTGGGCTATAAAGAAGTATGATGTAAACCTGAAGCATGAAGTACGAACCAAGGCCATAGTATTTCATATAACTCCAGTTTTAGATAGTTTATAATCGCTGACAGAATAAGCGAGTGAATATAAAACAAACAACGTGTTTTCATTTGTAGATGATTGATATGAAACTATTTAACTTAATTTAGATAATTAATTGCTATTAACAGATTACGTGAAACATATTTCAGGATCCCGTGACTTCCCAGTTACATGTAAAGTGTAGTCAAATAGAGAATTAATAATAATAATTAAGTTAATATAAATGATTATACAAAAATAATATCATCACTTCATATTTCCTAAATACAAAACCATGATTACCAAGTATAAACAATCTTATCTAGAAACAAAACTTCATATTTTATTATTGTTCTTTGTTAAATTGCGTGGGAACAACGCAGAGTGCCGCGCGAGCGCTCCCCGCTAACGTCTTGTTCCAACCGAATGAAATATCTTAACGCGACTCGTAATGATCCTCATTTATTTCTCTCCCGAATCTCGCAATGAACGCTCCTAATTATTGCGTTTCCAGTAGGGTTATTAAGTTTTGCTTCGGTTAAAATGAGAAATGAGCGCATTCGTTTCCTCCTCAACGTGATATCTCGCGTGCCAAGGTCCTAAAATTTAATTCTGGATCAACGTTATGAGGGTATTAAATTAATTGCTACCCGGATTGTTAAGGGTTATTTCTTGGGATATTTGTTTACAATAGCGTATAGATAAGCTTTATAAAACCAAAACTTTAATTATAATAGTATTATTTAAAGAAAACACTTTTAACGGATTGAAGCTATGTATTATTATAAACTTATAATTATTTTACATAATTTTAATTTTTTCCCTACGTTTCGCGTGTTTTACAGCGTGCGTGGTCACGGTGACTGAAGACAAAAGGTGTTGAATGTCAAAGAGTATCACAGCTGTAGAAAAAGTTATATTATTACCCCGGAGTTGATATGGACTAAAAGATGAAGGGTTTTTGCAGAAATGACTCACGGTGTCCTCTATTTTCGCGGATTGTTTGTCTTGAGATTTTAATTTGGATATTATTGGATCCCGGGTGTTTGATATTTTTAGGTCGTCTTCTCTACCAATCTTGGGAAGAATCTTTTTTCTTTCGCACGTACTTTCGGTTGGTCAAAGCGTATGTAATGATTAGGCCTACTATAATTACGAAATAATTAATTGTAATAAGAAATGTAATATAAAAAAACAAATGCCACGTTATTTATTCGTACCGTCTAAGTTTTGACTGTGAGTCAAAGCTGCGTCACTGATTAGTTAAAAATTTGACACAGGTTAACTTAATATTTGGTATCTATCAGCCGCACTCTCTATTTAGGGCTAACCGACTTCTAAAGCATTGTTTATAACATATTTAAATTCTTAATAAGTTTAACAATCCTATCAGATATAACTCTGAAAAAGTCTGTGTTCAGTCCTATACATTAAGCGTCGTTAAATATTGTTACCATCAACATACAACAAAAAATGACATATCAATTTATATTTATAGTAATGTTATATGGAGGAATTATTTCTTGATGACATTTCTGATAATATAGAAAATATATAACTAATTAATACATAGTACGTTGAAATAAATACCTAACGTTAAAATATAATAACTAAAATATTATTAAAAGAAGTCCCTTTAGGCAAGGTACCGAAGATACTGGCAGCGTTCCCCCTTTCAATAGCTAGACCAGTTCATATATGATAGCTAGACAAAAAATTAAATATTCACTTACGCGAAATAACCATTTAAGAAATATAGCTACATAATATTCCACAAGTCTGTAGCTTGTTTGTATTTAGTGTTCGAGACTTTAAGGCAATTTAGCCGTAGGCTTAAGCTCATACATATATTGTTTAGAGCCCTCGGCATTAACAAATTTCCAACTTTCCACTGATAACTTGGTACGTCTTAAAGTTGCTAAGAGGATTTACATACTTAAATGTTTGGATAGAAGACAAGAATTTATAAATAATACAAAATAATATTTTTAAACTGACTACGTATATATTTATAATGACCTTTTCAAATCACTCAGAAAATTATATTATTTCATTTGCCTTTAAAGAAATCGACCTGTTTTAGAAATGGGACTTCAGTATATTATTAATATACAATGCTAAACAGAATATTTTTGGATTATCGATCAGGATAGCTTTGAAAACTGGAACTAGCCTTGACCATAGCAAAAAGGTCCGGTACCTTTAACGCATTAACGCGTCAACGACATAAAACAGAATTATATTTATTTATGAGGAATTAATTAGGAATAAAAATTTGTTTATTGTATAAACATTTTTAACAATTCAACTGTAAATTATTTTACTATACGAGTCACAAACCGTTCAAAGCAACTACACCAAGGAATTTACTAACGGAACTATGCAGGTGTAGGAAATAGTTTATAATTCGTGAGCACACATCGGTTAGTAGTTATCCGAAGCAGTCGTGCGATTCGTAGCCTCATGCTACGGAAGGGCTACGAAACTTGGAATTCCCTACGGATAGACATAATTCCAAATTTAAATATATTTCCACAGTTCACAAATAGGTCAAATATAAGTCATGGCAACAAATTTCGGTATAAAATTCTTATTCGTGGTACATTCATAATAATTCTTAAATTAATATCTTTCAAGAAGGGTATATAATACAACGTCTATACAGCTAAAAAACAAATTCGTTTTTTATTGAGTATAAGAATGGCAACATGTTTTTCGTTATGAAGCATAACTCAAACTTAACCATACTTAGTTGTATCAACAAAACTATAAATTGTTATTAACTCAGTTCATTATAATATAAGCTAAGTAAACTCAGCGCTTTGAGTGGCCTCAACTCGAAATACTCGAATACCGCCTCAAGGCACGAATGCCTGGCAAGACAAACCGAAATCTTATCAAGCGTCCGCCATGTTGGTCTCGTTAATAAGCAAAACTGCACACAAGGGTCTCCATAACTTACCTGACGGCTGTTTGTGGAACATATTGCTCCACGCCATGGGCAAACAGTTGTCCAATAAGTTATGGGCGGGCGTGGTTATAACTTTATTAGGTTTACACAATTTCTAATAGTTTGGAATTGATTCATTATGATTAAGGTATATTAAAGCTATGATTCGTTTCTTGGCAATATAATAATGGTTCGGGGTTGGAACACCTATTGTTCTGAAACAATATTACGTAAGTTATAGGTAAAAAAAAAAGTTTTTTTTTAATTTATGGGATTTGACGTAGAACAAAACATGTGTTTTTAAATATATCGTAAACATTATAATTTATCATTTTCTATAGAAACCCTTCTAAGTTCAAAGAATATATTTCGGTCCCTTTATTCGCAGTGTCATTGTTATTTTAAAATCCATAAAAAGTGAATTTATTTTCTCCCAAGGTAAATTAATATTAACACAAAGGCGAGCTAATAAAAGGGAAGTCTCACAAAAAGTCTCGAAACATTGTTAAAGGCATTTCGTAAATGTGGCATTTTTCTTATAACGACTTGTGAATTCAACCCTTCAGAATAAAAATATATTTTTCAGTTAAATGTCTACAAGGGTTGAACGGAATTGCATCAATTTAATTTTGAAAGCGCTTTACACGAACGACTTGGACTCAAACAAATGCAGGGGTGATAGATCTCATGGGAGCGGTTTATTTCATACCAATTAGTTAGCTACAGGCAGTGGATTCGTCACGGATGAACAAATAACCCTTTCCAGTTTAAATGCTACGATTTTACTTTCTACGCGTGTTGTATTCACAACCACTTAAGAATAACTTAAATTTTACTAACACTAATTCGTTTGCAATACAAACTACTTTTTTATATTATATTTTTATTTCAGTAAAATTAAACAGAATATGTACATATACCATTTATAAAGGTACTTATTTTGCAACATAATAAAACATTGAACTTTAAAAAATAAGAATTAACTTAAACAAGGTGTAAAATTATTACAAATATTTAATTGATAATTTTCATCAAATAAAAGTATTATATCTTTTACTATATGTATGATAACAGTGCTAGTCTTGTGGCTTAAGCCGTATCTCAACCCTGATGTCGTTCGTTCGAATCACGGCTGTGCAGATCTGGATTTTTTTCCAATTAGCCGTTGCACCTGCGGTAAAGGCAAATATCGTTAGGAAACTGACATGACTCAAATCCAAAAATCGATTAAATGTGTCGGACACAGCTGATCTATTAGTCTACGAAATAAAAAGGCTCGAAGAAACGGATGCAATCTGAGTTCAAGACCCGTCTAAGGTTGTAGCGCCACTGTATTATTATTTAATTTAAAAACAGACCCTAAATTAATGATTAAACAAAACTAAAGCTAATTACTAAACCATAAAATTCACAACACAGAACAATCTCATATAATCTTCCTTCGCAATTTTTTTCAACTACTATCAAAATTATAGTTTTCACGTTAATATTTGTATTCTTAATATGGGTATAGTCAGGTGGGGTAAATGCATGAACGGGGCAAATGTAACACCATAACTCTGTTTACACACAAAAGAAACTAGTGCTGGCATCTCTTATACACGTAAAGTACTTCTTGCACTACACTCTGACAACTTATTGAATCTGATGGATTGACAGATTTTCACCAATCTCGTTGCAATAAAAACCAAAGTATATTTCAATTTGCGTATTTTATTGCAATTACCCCAGATTAGTAACTATCTACACTATTAGAATTTTAACATTTTTTTTACATTTACCCCTTTACACCGGGAAAATGCAACAGAGAGTTAATCTGTAATCATCCATAATTAAATATAAGTAATTACATCAAACAAAAGCCTAAAACATGTTTAATATTCACAGTAAAAATTATTTGTAAATTGTAAGAGATCACAAAATCAATCTAGTTATGGTACTCGCATTTACCCCACCTGACCCTAACATTTTTAGTAAATATTTCTGCATCATATGTGTAATCCAAATTTTTAATTAATAACTATACATAAAGCGTTTTGTGACAATTTTTCTATTGGTACAATATCACTGACACATTATACAGTGAATTAAAATAGATTACAGTGTTCCCAGGTTTTAAACTATCCGATTTTGATTCCATTTACGGATAAAAAAATATCGTATCGTATAAAAGGTACCACAAAAGAAGACCAACTTGTTCATCTAAACTGAGTTGGAAATCTGTAACAAAACGGCCATTGAGGCAAGTTCAGACAATAAACAAAGTCGGAGATAAGCGAGTTGCGACTACATTGTTCTGTCGGGAATCCGCGACTCGAGATACCGACGGAAATGACGTCATTATTAATACTATTACTTTCCTGGAAACATAAAAGTCTAATTTTGATTCCCCTTCAGGATTTTGTTTGTATCAATTAACAAGATGTACATTATAATTGAAGTGTTCTTGAGTTGTTATTTAGGATTTAATTTTGTCTTACACTTTATAAACTTTTGCACTTAATTACTAACATACACATACATATAAAAGGTACGTACATAACTACATAGCTCATGTTTTATTATTAACTCAAGTGCATGCAATACAATTCAAAATATTTAAAAAAAATATGCAACGGGCGACCATATTGTCAATAAGCGATGGCATTCCAACCATTCTAGAGTGAAAAATTCACAGAACGAACTTTTTGTCTAGTCTAGACTGTTGAATATAATAATGATTGTGTATGCTACAGCGGGATTGTAGTATTAATTATATGAAATGGGCATCTAGTACCAGCATTATTATAAAACATTGGTATATCAAGACTGGTTCTGTAACACATAGCTATACCGACAGCGATTCAAACTCAATAACGAGCTTTCCGCGCGATCCCTGAAGGAAGGTCGTGATGTTGTCCATACTTGTCTATGATGCGCTGCATTTGAATTTGTATTTATGTTCTTTTACTTTTGATGTGCGGTGTCATTATGTATTATATTTTCTCATATACAAGTAAACAAAATGTTTTCAAGTATTATTTACGTTTTAATTAATTGCTATAGCCGCTCGTCCACCCTATCAATCCCAAGGCCGCGACATCAGCGCTACGGATATTGAGAGAACTACATCGAACTTGCATACAAAAATGTTAACGTATAGCTGTCGAAAGTTACAGAGTACGGGGATAGATTAATGAATAACCGCGTTTTAACCTATACTGGCTATACATAGTTTGACCATATGAAGTAATCTTTTCAACGATACATATATTCCAATTAATATTATAATACTCATCTCAGAACCTCCCCAATACGACATCGAAAGTTCGTTAAAGTAATGTCACTATCGTCCTTCCCCTTTCCGCATGAAAGGGACAGACATACATTAACAAACAGGTAAAACAAGGATGGAACAGATAGATAATATCCTATAATCACAGTTTTGTTTTCCAATCGCTACTAACGATTATTGGCGTGTTATTCGGGTGTCGTTTTGAAATTGCTTTAGTGTAAGACAAGTCGTTATCAAGTCTAATAAAAAGAGGATAAGGGTATTAATGTACGAAGCGATTATATAGTTACAACTTTGTTTTTGTATGTTTGATGGTATTTGAGTTTTGTAATTAATCTCAGTGGATAATAGCAGTTATGAAGACTCGTTTTAATAACAAGCTCAAAAAGTCTATTCGTTGGTAATTTTAATATCATATCATCTAAAAGAAAGTAACGGAAACTTTTTACACACAATTAGAAACGTGTACAGTAAAATAAAAATGTGCTACCCGCACTAGGCTTTTTTATGTTACAGGAGGCAAACTGGCTCATCTGGTGTTAACTGATACCGCCGCCCATGGACACTCGCACTGCAAGAAGGTTCGCAAGCGCGCTGCCGGCCTTTTAAGAATTGGTACGCTGAAGGACCCTAAGTCGAATTGGTTTGGAAATACTTCAGTTGACAGGTTCCACATAGTGGTGGTGCGTGTCAAAAATTACCTTAAGAAACACTCAGTTGTGGAACGATGGATGTCAAGGTGATACAGATGGAATATTGTATTCTTGATGTCCGATGATGAAACTCAGCTGCAGGTATTAGTCCGAATAACTCCTCTGAACACACTAGGATTCTCTGTATCGTGGGCAGTTCGTTCCTTTCATTTAACTTACCTATATAAATAATGACTAATAGGGAAATTATCATAGAAATAGGCGGTGGTGCTATCGAATATGTATGTACGTAGATATATATTGGGCAAATAATCTAATTCAAAGACCAATCAGATCTTAAGATAAAAAGAAGAGTGTCTTGCGCCTGGAAGAGATATTGATTCCTTAAGGAAGTACTTAAAAGTAATTTGAAATAGACAAAAATTATTACAGAATGACAATCGCGAGATCGAAAAAGGAAAAGAGGAAGACAGAGCAAGAGATGGGCAGACGATATAAAGAGAATACGAGGCACAAATCAGACAAGAACATTAAAAAAAATTGAAGCAGCTGGAAGAAGGCCTATCTGTCACAGACAAGCTGATCACCGAAACCGGCACATCTGATGTATTAAATTAAGTTAGGTTATGTAACTAAAACAAATGTTTATCTTTTAATAATTATGGTATGGTTATATTCTACATAAGACTTACTATAGTTTTACTTCTGTACAAGAGTTGAGCAACAATTATAAGGTTTGAGCATAAGACACGTTAAGAAGTTGCAGAAGATGTTGTTCTTCTTTTGGTGTCAGTCTCGTGAACCGTGTCCAGTCCTACACCAGATACAGAAACTGCTCAGCAGTCGCAATATCCGTCCACTCTCGTTACGTCATCTGGGGAAGAATGGTATAGAATAGCAAAGGACGGATCAACATGCCGATATTTGGAGCAGCTCTTTGTTAAGAGACAAGTTGATTAGAAGTAATAATAGTAAATACTAAATAATGAAAAAAAACTCTACATTGAGTATATCGATAAAGACTTATCTTTTTTTTTCATTTCAGGGTTCTGGCGCCCTCGCTAAGAAAACATTTGTGTTGAAGAAGCCTTCCCAAAGCGGCATTATGGGTTCATATCTGTATTAAAATGTATCACAATATTTATTGATATTGTTACGAAATGTATATAAGTGAATATTTACATATTTTATGGAAAATAAAAGAATTAATTAATTTTAAGTACATTTTGGACATATACGAGTAGCATAACTGAACTACACATTATCTATGTACCCGTTATTCATATATATTTCTTTGGACTGTGTAAATACCAAATCCACATATTAACAATATTATAATGATAGAAAGAAGACCTTAAAATATACTATTTCTTCTGCAATATTATGCAATTATCTTAACAAATTATTATTGAACACATTAAAACATAGAAAAATGTGGTAAATACAGGAAATATCCCTAAATGTGTATTAAAATATATTACTGTATAATATTTAGATTTACATAAACATTAAATATCATCAAAATGTCATTTATATTTAACGTCTAAATTTTTCTGGATTGAACGTATTTACAAAATATTCCTTTAGTCGAAATATATTCCGTTTTCAAAAATGAATTTCAATTTGGTCCTTGTCTCCCAAAACTTAATTTCAAAGGATTGATGCAATTTCAAGTAGAACACGACTACTTTTACAAAGTAACATGAGAGGAGTGTATTTTAATTGCAGATTGGCTGGTAATGTGAGTAGACTGTCTACCAAAATCAAAATATGTATGGAATTATACATATATCTTTGCTAACTTTAATTACGATATTACCAATCATGTATTTTGTATAGAAAATAATGGATCCCCCGAAAACCTACTCGGGGATAGGCTAAAGAAGGGCTGTTTTTTATAATAAAGTTGACATTACCTAAAGAGTCCAGGGCAAAATAATAATGGGCCATAATAGCTGATTAATAATTGATTGTATATATAAAACACCATAGTACAAATTTTGCTATATCACAATCGATACGGTCGATACACACATTGAATGGACATTATATTATAAGGGACTTTAACTGGGGCTTAACGTTTAAATTAGTTTATTCCCCTAAAGCGGAACCACAACGAAGGGTTGCAAAATTTAAATTACAAATAAAAGCACTGAAAAATATCTACGAGTGGCTCCTGGGTAGTGCCTCAATAACGACTTCCGTTAATTAAAGCCGAGAGTAATAAAGAGAATTAATCTGTAAAACTTGAATGGTGTTATTGTCGGAGACAAAGTGAGAAATGCATAACAAGCAATCAAAGATTTTAATATTTATTCAGTATTTTTCTTTTAAGGGATTTGAAAAATGTATTTCAATTGTTTTGAATTAAACAAATGAATATGTATTATAGTGTAATAAATGTTGCAATTGAATATTAGTAATCGAGTGTCGCACATACATGTGCGTAGTAATAATATTAGTTATCTTTTAAAGAACAGTGACATTCACAATAGGAATACAAGAAATAAGGGTAAACTTTCCCAGCCATCTTACAGGTTGCAGAAAATAAATATTTCATTTTCCATAAATGGTAAATAGGCCCATGCCTAAGTATACGCTGCTATAACATGATTCCTAGTGAAATATTGGAACTGCCTTTAAACAGATTCAAAACACATATTAAAAAAACATTAATGTGTAAAGGTTAATGACTTCCTAGAAGACAAAAACGCTTGGCAATAGTTCTAATTATATTGTTATAATTTGTTTTGTTATCTTAAAAGTGTTGTGAATATGTGTGTAAATCACAGAACAGATTTTTATTTTTTTTACTTATGTAACTTTAATGACGTTGTGATTTATGACATTTTCCTTTGAATAATTGTAATGTAGAGGGAGGGTAAAACTTGCTGAGTTTCTCCCCCGTTCTTCTCAGAACAAGGCCTCCTGGTAGTTTTGCGAACGGATGGCGTAGTCTTGCTCTTTCGCGAATTTTGTAAACGTTTTTGACATTCATAAGCATGCCCTAAGACGAATCTAAACTGAGTAAACGTATTTAAATTTGATTTGAAATAATACACATCGCAAAATGAACCTGCGTGTCAATAATCGGGGTTTAATTTAGATTTGGCGTAGTTAAAATTTTAATAAGGGAATTTGCGAGCAACGAATGTAATTAGACTCAATATATAGTTTTATTACTGATAGTTGCATTAATAATTAATGTTACAGAACATACACTTTTTATTTTTTATTAATAGTTAGATTATATCTTAAATAAAATATAGAGTATATAAGACTATGCTCGTCTATTGTAAACTAACCGATTAATATTGCTTGCTTGAGCTTCTCTTACAGGCAAGTTGTAGTATGTATCGTCATAGCTGGCATATCGGCGGGTACTAGGTTTTATATCAAGTTGGATGTAGTCGCCTTCTTCTCTCCTCACTTGGCCCCCTTCTTTACCACTATACCTTGGATCCTCGTATATTGTAATCGTCTGTTTTCTACGCGCTACCACTGGTGCATTCGAAGGAACGTCTACAGGAGTATCAGGAATTGTTTCAGGAATTTCAGCAACGGGATTCGACCGTGACTCTCCATATCGATATCCAGGGTTTGAACCATAGTAAATACCATCGTTTAAGCCACGATTGTCATGATATCCAGGCCCGACATCTTGTCGCCATCCGGTTCTATCCCATCCGGGGCTCTCTTCCCACGCTGGTTGCTCCCACTTCCTCCGATCGTCCCATTTTTGCCAGTCCCATCCCGGTTCTTGATGCGGGACGTGGTACACGTGTGGTTCTTTATACTCATGATGATCGTGGATATTACGCCTATCGTAAGAATTTCGGCCATTACGGTACTTATTGTAGTCCTCCAAATCCTTCAAGTAATGTTTCCTCCCATAATCCTGATGAGCTACTCGCTTGTTACCGACATCTCCATAGCGATTATGACCTCCATCTCTGTAATGATCTCTAAGATATTCATGTCCGTTGTTATGGGATCCTCTATAATTCCTTCCATCGTGATTGTCATAACTGTTTACCTTACTTTTATAAGCAGCTTGATCACCTTCATCAGTAATGTCATCGAAATACGTGCTTTTATTCGAGGATTCATCCTTATGATATGAGTTTTGGAATCCTTGATTATGGTGTCCCTTTTTATGACCCCGTTTATAACCATTTGATTGAGTATCTTCTAATTTATCCTGCTTGACATTCGACCCTTTGTAATCGTCGCTTTCTGAAGCTGCTTTCGTTTCGTGATCGTTCGTCAAATATTTAAGATCATCAGTTGTTTTTGTATGTTTATCAGTGTGGTCATCGTTGATAATGCTTTCAATGTGATGATCCTTCTCTCCTTTTTGTTTTTCTAATTTAATCACTTCAGCTGCATCATTGTGCGCCAGTTCTTTCAGATGGTCTTCAGATGCATCTTTAAGCACCGACGCTCCGACTTTTGCCACAAATAACACACAAAAAACAAAATAGATTCGTTTTGTAACCCGTCGCACCATTTCATTCCAGTAATTCGGTATTACTTGTTGATATTTCGAGTCTATAGTAAATAGAACTAACGTTGTGTTAAATTATTTATACTGGTGTTAACTATGGACTTCACGGTGGATTGGGGACAATAAGAGGAAGTATCGGTAGGCACAATGAGTGCCCAAAAAGACCGCGGTACTTTGTCCGTGACATGCCGATACTAGTCAAGAGTACCACGAGTAAGCACGGAGGTCAACGGTTATTCATTCCAGTAATCAATGAACTATACAGCCTGAATTATATTTTGGTTTAGCTTACATAAAAGTAAATTTAATAAATTAAACGAACACCATATACAATACCTGTCTAATGAAATGGAAAAATTAACCAATAATTCATTCACTAATGCGTCGAAAAAATATCTCGAAACGAACAGTGCCGATTCTAATGAAACTTGAACTGTTTCCTAAATTGGAGTATACCTGATACAGAGCGATAGTTTGAATATGACTCAGTTTCGGAGAAATTTATGGACAAACAAACACTTTCGAAATATTATCCCATTAACAATATCACATATATACAGGTGAAACTGATAATGAATTTTGACTCGGTTAGTAAACAAATAACATATAAATTGATGAGCTTTCTTTACGCTTGATTAATATTTAATTTTACCAATCCATTGATAAGATTGAATTTTGGTATATTCTAATAACATAACTCCAGTACCTCCAGATTATAAGACAAAAAAAAACAAGAAAAAAAATTGCCATTAAAAATAGTGGCGGAGAGTTTATTGCCAGTTCTTCTCTCCCGTTCTACGCCCTTGATTTGAGAACTGGCAGTAAATGTAAAATTAGAAGCATTAATATGTATTTCTTTACTGACAAGTCATAAGTGTACATTATGTTACCTATGTGATTAAATGATACCTAAACTAAACCGCTAAACCACGGACGCGGTAAAAGGCACACTACACTAGATTAACTAAAGTTCAAATAAAAAACTTGTAGTACTTTAAACCATGTTTATTAAAAAATCAGATATACAAATAGTCTATGGGTAACAGAAAAAGCTTACATCCATTATGATAAATTACGTTCAAGCTTAAAAAGAACTTTCATACTATTAAACCTACATTGGTAAGTTAACATAAAAGCCATTGAACAAATTATTGCTTGAAAATGCTTATAAACTCAATTATGTATAAACGCTAAAATTCTCTACCTAGTATCACGAAATAAATAAATAGGAATTCATTCATCAGTGTTCATGCCTAAAGCCAGGCAGCTATCGTAAGCAGCTAGGGCCGTAAATGAGCAACTTTATATCAATTGTATTAAAATTGTATGTCCCTGTTATGGTTTTAGTAGCTCTAATCCTTGAGTTCGTAGGTTTGATTACCGGCTGTGCGCCAATGGACTTTCTATATGCGCATGTAACTATCGGTGTACAGTGAATAAATACAACGTGAGGAAACCCAATTGTCTCAAATCCAAAATTGGACGACATCTGTCAGACAAGGCTGATCACTTGTCTATGAAATAAAAAAAATCAAAGACACCAATGCAATCTGAGGCCAAGACGCATTTAGGGTTTTTTTTTTAAAGACAATTCACACCAATTGACCTAGTCCCATGCTAAGCTGGTGAAGCTTGTGTTATGGGTACTAGGCAACGGATATACATACATATTATAGATAGATAGGCATATAAATACATATTTAAACACCCAAGACCTAAGCACAACACCAAATGCTCATCACATCGATGTTTGTCTCAGCCGGGGATCGAACCCGGGACCCATGGATTCGCAGTCAGGGGTACTAACCACTAGACCAATGTAGTCGTCGTAGGGTTGTAGCGCCACTTGAATATTATTAAATTTAAAAATATCGTCAGCCATTGCCGTAAGTAGATACGTACTACGTACGACAATAGCATACCATCGTGCATCGTTATGAACTTATCCCGCACGTACAGTTCGGAACCCTGTACGTACACGAACCTTTCCATACCCAAATATTGCTTGCTTTTCATATCACCAATATACAAAATTTAATTTATTAATAGTATAGTTAGCATACCATGCGCTACAGCAAGGGAACCTACTACTTCCATATTTATTGATCTATTTCGTGAATCATATAAATGCGAAAATGTGTTTAATAAAGGACGTCTTTCATATTGTGTAGAAGATATTTCAAAATTGATATGTTGCCAAATTACTCAGGTATTAATATTGAAGCATAAAAAAAATAAACAAGTTCTATTCAATTTGTAAAGTTTATGGATCATACCCAAATATACGAAATTAAAAAAAAACTTCAAATATATTTGACATTTTAAAAATAGTAATGTGTGTGTGTGTCAAAACTCATACCTGTTATATGGGAAAGATTGTGACACAAGAAATTAACAGGGCTTTCTTGGGCACTTTATCATTAAACACATTTTCCGTGGCATAAAATAAAATGCAATTAAATCGTAATAAATCTATTAAAAAATGTAATGCACGTTCGTAAAATCGTTTCAAGAAAATTCTTATATTAGAATAAATAATGAGGAATCTTGATGTTAACTAATACAATTTTGTACACACATTTTGAGGAACTAGAAATATATTTTAGAGCGAGTCGACATTACATTGTAACTAATTCATTTAAATATGAATTTTTAAACGAATTTAAACGCGTTTTTTTAATAATTCAAGAGCTACAAATTTATCTTTTCATTGACATCAGAATATAGATTTATATAAATAATGGTTTAACCTGTATATTCCTTAAGTTAATAAATATGTAGCAATACGCGTTATATAAAAAAATACAATCCCTTTTGAAGTTATACTTCTTTAGGCGATGCGCGCGCACCGTTACACAAAATTAACAGAATGAAGTTAGTTCTAGGTGGCATGAAAATCGATAATAACTATGTTCCAGTTGTATATTCTAGTATTTTTATATTTAGAACACGTGTTTCGTAACAGTACAATTAAACAGTGTGAATAAATGAATATTATTTTAGTGTTTTTATTAAATCAATTTCATATACGATTGTGATAGTATTTACTAATAATAATTTTATTGATAAATTTTAATATCTATCGTTAATCACTACTGCATTTTAGTCATTTTTTTCCATTCGCCAAAGAAGTATAACTTCTAACGCGTGTACATAAGTACACACACTGTTTTTTTACCACATTTCATTATATCGAAACGATAATATAAATATAATTACGATATAACGTCAGCGATATTTGAGGCCTAGTACGAATAACACAAACATTTGTACCAATTTAAACGCGTATTATTTTTGTAATGAAAAATTTCGCTCTAAAACATACTTAGTACCTTAAGTCGACCCATTCATTTCCTTCAGACCAAAATTTGCGATTCTGGTCTCCAATTCCTCAACCAATTTCTCTCTAGGAACTTCAGCTTCTTCCCGAGAGGTAATATTCCTGATTTTAACCACACCACGCTTGAGCTCCGATTCTCCAAGAACCACAGCGAAGGGGATTCCGTTCTCTTCGCAGTGCTGGAGTTGATTGAGCATCTTGGGATTCTTTTTGTAGGATTGCTCGGTCTGAAAGTAATTTATTTTATAATTTCAATTCGAAAAGATTTTTTTTAAAATTTTCTTATTGAATTGACAGTTTTGACCATATTGTATCTGGCTGGTTTTGATGACATTATCAAAATTGACAGACTGAGACGCTTGTATATTAAATTAGGTCTTTTGTCCCACGAAATTTTGGAAATATTTATTTACTCTTCGTTACTTCGAAATATTAAGAGTAAATTCCAAGACGAGCATAACCACATCTTATAAAAAAATATAGAAGAAATATCAAGAGATATACGTAAGGGAGCGTTCAAGTATTACGTAATGATTTTTGGGGGGGGTCATTTTGTATAACGCTGTATAGCGGGGCGGGGATTAAATTACGCGTTATTTTTTTTATAAAGACAATTCACCCCAATTGATCTAGTCTCATGCTAAGTTGGTGAAGCTTGTGTTATGGGTACTAGGCAACGGATATACATACATATTATAGATAGATAGACATATCAATACATATTTAAACACCCAAGACCTAAGCATAACACCAAATGATCATCACATCGATGTTTGTCTCAGCCGGGGATCGAACCTGGGACCCATGGCTTCGCAGTCAGGGGTACTAACCACAAGTCAAAGTTATTATTGTTAATATTACGCTCCCTAGACAAGGCGGTATGGGTCAATAGACTTGATACTGAAGGCACATAATAATAACAAAAAAATAGAGCTTTCTTCTGTCATAATGTGTGAATTCTTCACAAGCCACGAAATGCGATGTAACGGACCTAATGTAGTATATTAGTAGACTGGAACTGTGTAGTGATGTACAAATGGGCAATATTGTAAGGTATTTTGTCTTATTTCCCAGACTACTAGAGCGGCGACTAATAATTCAAAATTTCATAAAAATTTTATTAATAGTCATTTATTACTACTATAATAAATTGTCTTTTGTATGTAATTCAATAAAAAAATAAAAAGGTATATCAGTTACCCCTTACATACCTTGATACCAGCATTCCACAATTCCGCGCAGATCTTCATACGTTCGTCGAGGAAGTTCTTCTGTGCAGACGCAACGTATACGTCTATGTCCGTCGTTCGTACTACAATATCACCCGCAGCCAACTTCGCTTCGAGCACTGAGAATATACGTTCCACGCCCACACTCACTCCTACGCAAGGCACCTGAAACATATACAGAAAAATTAAAACCACGACCGCAAAGTATGGATTATGGTTAGCACTATAATTGTTTTCCATAGAAAAAAAAGGTGGGCCGACACGGGACGCCTGGCAGATGTGAAACACCGACATTATTTTTTAAAAGTAATATGCAGAAAAGAACAGATTGTGATAGGAACTAAATATGTCATAATGATAAAATAAAATATTACGATTTTTTCCAGATAACGATGACTATTTATTGAATACACATTTATTTTCATTAAATACAAAAAGTTACGAATTTATTTCAAATCGTGGCTACTTAATTCGTTTAATCAGTGACTTCGAAACACACACTACTGCATATAGACTGTATACATATACCATCATATAGCGTGACGACGCGTCGCCACGGCATGCGTCGCAACGCCAGAAATCGGTTTTACGTGCGGCTATAGATGTTTCACATCAAAAATGTCTAACAAAGAACGTTTTGGTAGCAGTAGGTACAGTGCCACATACTTTTCTTGGCCGGCGGCTGATATTGGTACTTCCATCGCCATTTTGGTGCGTACAATAAATAATTTTACTATCCAACATCTAATAAAAATCCAACTAAATGTATTTATTTTTATTCCTTGCATTATTAATTACAATGGCAAAAGTTTTAATTATTGAATAGTTCTGATTGCTATGTATCTTAAAAGATATTATATTAATAGTACAGGTAACAAAACCTATTTATTTAAGCATGTTCATATTATATTATTTTTATAATTAATTAAAAAATATAATTCAATCTGATCCACAAGACCCATATAGGGTTGTAGCGCCATTGGATTATTATAATTTAGGTTTAATATAATTTAACAGTTATCTAAATAGAAAAAATGATTTAACGAATAACCTTTATTAAGTCAAAAAAAAATATTTGTTAGAGTATAGGTTACCTGTTTATTCTTGGAGTCAAACATTCCAACGAGATTATCGTACCGTCCACCACCAGCTATCGAACCCACTGTCTGATCTTCATTTCCTATTTTTATTGGGTCTGAAAATTTAAATCACTTAAATCAGATTTTTCAAGTCAAACTTATAGGAGATGGCCGACTTTCTCCAACATAATGGGAGGAACCTCGACCAGTCTAACCACTGACTGGTAGAAGACCCCACATATGAACTAAAACCCCGTCTCAAGCGAGGGTGAGGTAACTGGAGGTAGCGGTTCTCAGCGGGCCTGAATGATTTGTGATGACCCTACAGCAAATGTCATTCTCAAAAGTTACTATCAGTTATAAAAGGAGAACAAAGTTATGCACAGTTTAAAAAACTACTAAAAACTCACACAATTAATACATACAAATAAGTGATTAAAAATATAATATGTACATAATATATATATATTGACAAAAATAAAATAACACACCCTTGTACTTTATCTACATAAAATTAAGTATACACCTCTAATTTTAAATTATACATCTACTATATAAAAATAAGTCGGGTTTTCCTTCCTGACGCTATAACTCCAGAACGCACGAACCGATTTCCACGGTTTTGCATTCGTTGGAAAGGTCTCGGGCTCTGTGAGGTTTATAGCAAAGAAAATCACTCCATCCGCATTGGTAGGGCTGGGAGAGGTCTCTAATGCCCCAGTAGCTAAGGTCGAGAATATATATCCTTAGCAGAATTAGCGCGTTTCAGAGTATGACGTCATCGCAGTGACTGTAGCCGTAGATTATAATTGTCGTCATTGCGTCAGTTTCGTTTAACATTTTCACCATACTAATATTTGAAATTGTCAAAAAAATCAATCAAATCACAAACCAATACTCTAGTCAATTGACTTCAGTATTTAAATTTAAAATTGAAAATATCGAAATAAATGTCTTTGGATTATGTCAGAAGTAGGCTCTTACAAGGAAGGTCAAGGTTTATAATTAAATAATTTATACTCACGCGTCAAAACTGCTTCATAAATGACTCCAGTGTAGTAATCCAATCCCCTAGCGAGACTCAAATCGAAGAGAATTTTATCTTTAATTCCCATCAGCTCACAATAGTGCAAGAGCAGCTTAATTCCTTCAAGTCCCTCCACAGCACTTTTGCATTTTGATAGCTTCTCATCACTCAAGAGTTTAATAGCCAACTCCGAACTACCATTCAGTTGTACGTATTCTCCAATTTTGTCTGCAGCTTCGGGGGTGACGCCCTTTTCATTTATCATTTCAGTTCTCACTTCCGCCCATGGTAACTAGAATAATGGTGATAAAATAGTTTACTTCAAGTCTCGCTAGATGGCATTTCCATAATACGAAATTAATTGTCTACAAAATTATGGTAAGGGAAAACCTTATAACAAGTAATTGGCAACATTACTATATCTTTTTTAAAGCCGAGATCATGTCACTGTTGTTTTGTGACACAACATATTTTGTGATTCTGATATCTGGTCAATATATTCTTGAAGCCTTGTTGTATGTCCAAAAAAATATAAACGATTTTAAAACAAATGGTGACTTTCACCACTATAATACGCGAAATAGAACTAATTTGAGTGTACGACCAACCAGGCTTCAAAAGATAAACCACTCCTTATATGGAAATTGTATTCGTTTTTACAATAAACTTCCAAGTGAAATTAGAGTATTATCACTAAATAAATTCAAAGCCCTCGTGAAACGAAAACTAATCAACAAAGCTTTTTATAAATTTGAGGACTACTTAAATGATCCTAATCCTTGGGATTGAATTGCTCCAGTTTAAACAATTTGTATGACAATACCTGGCGATTAAAAAGAGTGGCGGAAAGTTTCTTGCCAGTTCTTCTTACCCGCTCTATGCCCTTGACTTGCGAACTGGTAGTAAATGTAAATTTACGATTAATTTAACTTGACAATTCAAAAGTGTACTTGGTTACCCACTTGAATAAAGATATTTTGAGTTTGAGTTCGAGTTTGATTTATCGAAATTTCCTTTGATTATGGAGTTATGTAACCTAACGTTCGTTAAGTGTGTATATATACATATATATATTAGTTAACTATAAAACGCGCAATGAAATGTTACCAATCATCTTACACTTGCATCCAATAAATTGTAAAACGTCATAAATTAGCACTTTAGTTCTTCCACAATTCATAAATTGTAATATGACATTCTCGTTTCCGAGAATGTACGGCATCACTTACATTCTTCATAGGTAACAAATCTGTCACTGAGATTCAAGAACCCATAAATAAGTCAAGTTACAGTTTTCGTTACTTCAGCGTCGCAACTCCACTACCCCTTAATTTTTTGTTATTAGCTTTTGTTTTTTGACAGTTGACAACTTCGACCAAAGTGTTTCATTTATTTGAACATCCCTCCAACAACCGCCACCGAACTCAACTCTCGGCACGACATTAATTTGCTCCGGATTGGTTGCAGCTAGCTTTAGTATACGGATTTTTATAGTTTAAGTATGCATTGTTAAAAAATAATAACTTGTATTAAGCAGCGTTCAAGTATTAAGTTAAGAATTTGGGGTGGTTTCCCTTTGTAAAACGTTACGATGCGGGGCGGGGATTGAATAACGCTTTATTGTTAATATTATTTTCGACTTTCCAGTACTTTACACCACATAATGGTAACTTTTAAGTATAAGGAGACAATGGGAGGTCACGAAACGTTTCACTATTGGTTACAGAAAAACGTTACGGCGCGTTACATGGGAGGGTGGGGTCAATAATCTCCAAAAATTGCGTGACGTAATACTTGAACGCTCCCTTACTCATAAACTACTAAACTAAATAGTTAATATACTATTGATTCAAAGTAAACCTATATTCTAGGTGTAACACTAATTATACCGTCCTACATCGATTAACATTTCTCGATTCACACCTCCATGAAACTGGTTACACTTGATTTCACTTGACTCAATACGCAATGACATTGTAACTTTCATTGATTACATAAAACATCACCATGTATTTCTAATTAAGATATTGATTTTACTGGTGCCATTTTGTTATAATTTCCTATTTCAAATCTAATATAGAAAATCCATTCTTTGTAAAATCATGTTTCCAACTGAATTAGCTTTTTCTACCGTAATTTGCACTGACAAATTTTATAAGCCAGCATTGTTTTGTCAATAAAAAAAATATTTTTCTCGATCCCTAAATTGTCTATGGAACTCGGAAAACAGATATTTTTATATATATAACTTATTCATTTACTTTCAAAAAGTGAAGGGGTACTTATGATAAAAAATATTTTTCAACTGACAATTGACATTTTAAAACCAGAATTCATGTTACATAAGCCATACCTTATCGAGCTTGTCTATAGTGGAGCAAGTTGAGCGGAACTTGTCTGCGGGGACGCCGCACGCCTCAAACATTCCGTCCAACAAACGTCTGTGGTTCACCTTCAGTATGTATTTGCCAATGTCAAGGACGTCTAGGATTTCCGTGACCACTTTAAGACATTCCGCGTCAGGAATCATTGGATCATACTGGCCGGCGATGTCGAAATCCTTAATAAATATATTACTTTTAATATTCTATAATCTCGAAAAAAGAATAGAGTTTTTTCTGTAAATAATATCTATCTCTTATCAGAAATTTTTTTTTTGTAAAAACAATGTAATAAGTTTTTAGATGTTAAAGTAACGCTAAGTATGGAGGTATGTCAAAAACGTATTATGAAATACGGGAATCTGGCGTAAATTTTCGACTCTGAATCGTGCCCATAGACTAAAATAGGTAAATTATTAATCATTTATATAGCATTAGACGGAGATAGATAGTAGAGTCATTTGTCTAGCATTAAATATAAAAACTAATAAACAAAATTTCAAATACTGGATCTATTTGCAGTGTAACATTTTTTGAACGTGTTCTTAGAAATCGCATAGTGAGAGGCTGTCTAATGTATCTAGATCGAGGTCACAGATCGACAATTCTCTGACCTTAAACTGCTTTTCGCTTTGTTTCTATTGCTCTAAGAACTAACGGTATATAAGCGTAATGTAAGCAACAAGTTGCATAAGAAAATATTTGATCTATACAAAGTAATAAAGATAACTGAATGTTTTCTTTATAAAGTAGGTGGAAAGTAGTCAAAGATTTAGAAAAAATATATAGAATAAGAACTAAGGTATTATTGAAGCCACAGAGCAGAATATTGGCCTCTAATCTTTGTCTTTTAAGTAAAAAATATGTTCCTCAAACCACAGGAAATTTATCATATCAAATGTATCGTGTGGACCATATTGCAATTTGTACCAATATATGTATAATTAACGCCGGAATAGTCCCATTTAATTTATCCTTAACATTACATATACGGTAATTAACACTAATATCATAAATAGACTCAATTACATCTTGTAATGATTGCATCTATTAATAAACTTGAATCTGATTCACACACTTTAGGAACGAGAAAATCTGTAAATAGTTGAGGAATTTAATCTCCATACCGAAACTGATAATGCTCAAACTTCCATACTACCTATAGATATACCGATTCGTAAACCTTTGAACTATCGTAATTAATATGAACTTTATAAACATGTTATACAGTTAAATATTGATTAACGCGAATTTAATTCAATTGTAATCCTATTCAAGTTAAATTATAAGAATCGAGGCATTTGTGTTTTTTATGGTATTAATCATCACGCAAACTTAAACACGTGTTTTGACGGATATTAATGTATTCTTATTAACCTTAATAATATAATAACCTTTATCTTTAAGTTTTCTTTAAATTACTATGTTTGGCAGTAAGTAGTTTATTACTTACTATATTTTTAATTTATTTATTATACTCACATTAAATATTTTTATATTATATTTAATGTGAGTATAATAAAATTGATTTGTAAATAAAAGCAACAGGGGGGGAACACAATGCAGATAAGATTAATTTTAGTTTGATGGCCAAAAAAAAATTTAAAAAAAAATACTAGAATGTATCTGTCCCATGCCCACTTAGGATTGCAAAAATGGATAATATTCCGTATCGCGCCACCAGCGATTTTGAGGCTGTATTTTTATGACTTCGTCATGAGTTCTCAGAACCATAACAGCTAGTGTTGTTATTATGGCGCATGACCTTTACCAAAAAGTACCCAAAACCGAATCAGAGCACCCCACTGTCCACGTGGTCTTGTCTGCCTTACAACTAGAGTGTATATAAAAAATCGGAGGCCGGAGGCGACCAAAAAGGTGAAGCTGCGGGGGCTTGAATAAAATGCCTGTGCTTTCGTAAGCAAGGGTGGAGTATATATATATATATGGTAAGCTGTATTTCCCGCAGCGCCGGAGCTGTCCAAAAAACAGTTTTTTTTTTGGGAGTATACGACTCTATGATGCTTTGTTTCTGTTTGTGTTTCGTTTCGTTGTCCACACAAGTATAGGTGGACACAGCACTGATGCTTGTGTGAATACAGGAGAATCAATTCGAAATACATTGGAAAATGGATTTTTTGAACATCATAACAATACTAGTTATGATGTTTACAGATAATAACGCGACTGTAAAAAAATATTAGCCTCAAAATCGCTGGTGGGGCGATATGGAATATTTGCCAGAAATATCTAGGCTAGTCTAGGAATAAATTTGATCTAGGCGAATCTAAGAATAAATCTAAAAATTATATATGTTATACATACACATTGGTAAAACTCCCTATATCTCCCTCTTGTCATAGCTGGATTATCTCTTCTATAAACCTTGGCAATGTGATATCTTTTCAGTGTTGTTATTTTATTCATTGCTAAGTAACGAGCTAAGGGAACTGTAAGATCATATCTTAAAGATAATATTTCTCCACCTTGATCTTTTAAGTCATAAATTAATTTAGAGTCTTCTCCATATTTTCCTGTTAATACTTCCTGAAATAAAAATATTATTTAACAATGATACATACCTATAGAGTATAAGTACAGAAATCTTTAAAGAAAATTTGTTAATTTTTAACATTTTGTTCCACACATACATATTGCATAAATAATGTTATCTTCTTATCATTTGTTTTTTAGTTATTACATTTGTCACATTGTATATCTTTCCATTGTTATTTTATTTATTTTTATAATTTATTGCAGTACCTTGAGTTCAAAAACAGGTGTATCAATACACTCTGCTCCATGTTTTTTAAATATGGTAGTAATTTTCTGCAAAACATTGTTTCTTATTGACATTTGTTGGGAATTGTAATCCCTGGTGCCTTTTGGTGTCTTAAGAGTAAATTTTTGAGGTGCGGCATCTTCAGTGTTAAGTTGTGCTTTTAATCCCAATAATTTTGATACCTCTTCTTGTATCTAAAATAATATTATTAAATATAAGAAAAACATTGCAAAAATTATACTAAAAGATATTCTAATCACTATGAACATCAAAAGCTTAGCTTTCTCTATAATGTTCAATACCTTGGAATAAGAAGTTGTTGCAATTGTTTTTGTGAAACCGCGGCTAAAAGCTGATTTATGCAACAATAAGAATGTTGCATTATAATTTACAAATCTAACCACTTGATGAATCATGCTTCTCTAAATACTTTCAAATACAACACCAATATGATTCCTCGTCACCACTGATGTTTTCAATTACCGGAAAAAAATACAAAAATATTTATAATTAACAGTAATAGTGGTAACGAAAAAACCATATGGGGTGTCCCAACTCAACATACAAAAGCATAGCATGCCTTGATAACTTGCTTGACTATTTTTTACAGTGCACAACATAGTGTAATGTTAAAAGACAGACCTGATAATCATAATTAACTGAATGGTATGGTTTTAGTAGATCAATTACATCTCTTGTTGGTTTACTGTCAGGTAACAAAGATCTTTCAGAGTCACTGAAACTCCTCATATGGTACCACCATCTCTTAATATACACATATTTATAGAAATCAACATCAAAATTTATACTTTTTAGTAGTTCTAAATCATATTTACTAGGTAAGTAACCACAAATATAGCTGTATTGAGATAGATGTCTGTCAATCTGACCAAGATCTTGGTTTTTTTTGTTTATTATCATACCCTACAACATCAAATACAATGGCAAAATTAACTGATGCAATCTTTGGAAGAGTTAACTTATATTTAAATCTTACCTTTTCGTTAGATTCTTTCGCCGCTTTTAACTTTCTAACGAGATCACCTTGCTCTTTGATTTGCTGTAATAATAAATTTTGCGACTCTGCCATTGCTTTTAAAAATCAATCAATCCAAATTTTTGCGTTAAAATGCAACGTAACCACTAAGCACTGAAGTGAATGGATGTTCTTAAGAATCTAATCTTTTGGTTAACAGTGTTTATTTTGCAATCCCTTTCATTATTAGATTAGCCTTCAAATAAACTGTAATTTATTGATGGACAAAAAATAAAGTGCTTGTTACAGTAATGTATAAATATTTGTAATGTTTAAAATTATGATGTTCCTCTAATTTAATTCCTAACCTCTAACTTTTTACACATTTCACACTGCGAACTGTCACAGAATTTTATTCACCGTTTCCTAGCATCACTTTTATAAATTTATTTTACCTAAAGGCTAGACGTCAAGTGAATCTAGAAGCAATCAGTCAAAGTTAAAAAGTTTACAGCTGACATTTATGGGATTTGAATATCTTTTGTGTATACATAGTGCGTTTTCCAATTACAGAGCATTTTTCGACTCAGTGCCGCACAATGCCGCATAATGCTGAAGCTTAATTGGAACGTGAATTAGTTTTCAAATGCATCAGCAGAGTGCGCTAAGTCAGTGTTGACAAAAAAATGGTCTGAATAGAGTTAGCAACCTCATTAATGTATAAATAATTTGGTAAACAATAATAATTGGTTGAAAACTTTTTACGCTTAATTTAATAATCAAATTATTTCATTAACATTTTTTTACTGAAATAAGAGAAAACGTTTAAAGAATATAAGGTTTTAACAAGCTAAATTAACAGTAAAATATTTAGTTTCATGTAAGAAGTTTACATCATTTACGTTTTGAGTAATATTTTTTAATGATTTCTAAAAAAATTATATACTTTTTCAAAACCATTGCAATTTTTTCTAAAGTATAATCCTGTAAAGTAAATTTGTTTACAGATCCAATATTTTAAATGTGGAATATAAAAAAAGTAACTATTTATACCTTCATCCTATATAATATTTATTTTTTTAGCAGTTTAATTATTTTCAAAATCTACGACGAAACGAAAGCCTTACAAATTTTTCAACAATAAATAATATTTACTAACGAAAATTTCGATAAATGCCAACTTAAAGAAAAATACTGGTCAATTTTCTGTCACTGTGTTGGTACTGTTTGCGAGAAGCTCGCGAGAGCATTCGTTTTGAGAGTGCTCAATTGTGCGAAGCGTTGCTGTAGTTGGAACACTCAACGTTGAGCATTATGCCGCAAAATGCGCTCTAGTACTGTAATTGGAAAACGCACATATTTACGTATGACTTTATTTAACCTGGACTTGATCTCTGGTCTTAGGTACTCTGTACTCTATAGGCCATGTGACAGATGACTGTGTTTACGTTTTAAACCAATATCCATTATCCCATAAATCAGAAATTTATTGAAACGATATATTAAAAGATAAAAAGTAAGTAATAAGAGCGTAAATGCTACGGGCTACCGCCTAGACTCTAGGCCCTAGAGCTAAACGTAAAATTTACATGCAAAGATGATTTCGAAATAAATGTTGTCTTTTAATGAACTAATCTTTTAATTTAAAAAAGTCCATAACGTGAGTAAATAATGATTTAATATTTTTGTGCACTTTGATGAATAATTGAGGAATCTTAAAAATTTATAAACCGAATAATTAATCACTCTTATAATATTTATTTAGAGTACTACACCCACTTATGTGGTTTTTGCGAAATGGATAGATTTGAGTATATGGAAGCAAGATTATGTGAAGGAGAAAACTATATCAAACGCGATAAAAATGTGAAATTATATGATGGTGATGATAAGGTATGTTTTATATACTTAAAATTATCAAGAATTGACACATTAAAATAATTATTGTAGAAGTTAAACCTACAGTTATCTATGATGAATTAACAATTTACCATTGAAACCTACAAATATTTTAAACATTAAAATTAAGTTTTTATTTATCAACTATCTATTAATTAATATCTATAAGTATTTCTAATTTGTACTTACATTTTAGACTCAATATGTTGACGGTGAAGTTGTTCTTACTTCACATAGACTCCTCTGGGGAAAACCAGGAGATATACCTAAAGGACTTATATGTTTATCTCTATATTTGTATTATGTGTTTTGTTTGGAAGAAGAGAATGGAGGTGTTTTTGGTTTAGGAGGGCCGAAACGTATTATAATGCATCTGGGACCTGCACTACCTGGTAACAATCAATCTCTACATAGCTCAGTAGTATATAAACTATTAAATATAGCTCTTAATTTGCTTTGTTCTTCTTTCAGGCAAAAGACCTGGGCCAGCAGTAATCAGTACTTACCATTTCATTAAACTCTCATTCAAAGATGGCATTGACCCTGCTTTTTATAAGGCTTTGAGTGAGGCCGTTGCTAATAAACTATGGGAAAGACAACCACTAGAAACAAATGCATTCAGCAGCCCCACTATGAGCCCACGGTCATCGATAGCTCCTATTGGTGCCAAAATTCGTTCTGGAATTGTTGGGATTGAAAGAAGCATTGAAGAACAGCATAAAGCCACAGATGAGAGCATCACTGTGGCATTTAAAGATTTAACAAAACTTATGGAAAAGGCTAAGGACATGGTTTCCATTTCTAAAACAATATCTACTAAAATAAGGGTAAGGTATTTTCTACCATTTCTAAAGAATTATTACATATTTAGTAATCATATGATTATTATAGGATTTTGTTTTTCATACTACTATAATTGGTATCTGCCTATATATGGGTTTTTGTTTTAGTATAATTTAGTGTCTGTACATTTAAGCAATAAAAGCAATACTTTTAAATATAATTTAAATTACAGGAGAAGCAAGGTGATATATCAGAAGATGACACAGTAAGATTTAAGTCATATCTAATGAGTCTTGGTATAGATGATCCTGTTACAAGAGATGCTTTTCGATCAGATTCAGATTACTACATGGGACTTGCACAACAAATTTCTGATATGATGGTTGCAGTTCTAATGGTAAGTACCTTGATATGTAGCATTAGACATATACAATATAGTATATTTCATAACGAGTGTGGAAAGCCTGTCATTGCAAAGAGGTTGACAGTCGCAACAAGTTGCAATGACGGTTCTGCATGTGTACTGAACAACTATTTTTAATACAGTTGAGAAAAAATTAAGCAATTTTATTTCTCTACGCAATAAATTCGTTATGTAGCAACTTTTTGACTTTTGCGGTTAAATGTTCTCTGAAGCATTTTGTGCAATTATTCTTTGTTCCGGTGGTGTTCATTAAATTAAAATATCGTCGAATTTCATGTTGTGCAACAAACAACTTAACTCACAAAGAATTTTTTTTGGAAAATGGCGCCAACCGTAAATGAGTTATTTTTTGTTTCCTTCACCCATTCTGGGTAGGCAAAGGGAACTATGCCCATACAGCCAAGTCATCAGTAGAATTTTTTTATTGATATGAAATGAAAATGAAATTTAAAGAAATGAAATGAAACCTCACCTGGCTCATTGAATCAAATCATTAATTATGATGATGAAACAAGATAGTAGTATGAATCATAAAAACTTCTATGAATTTTTTGTAGTAAAAACTTCGTGGTTGTTTTTTTCTTTTTAGTAGTAGATCCCCGAATAGAATCCAAAATTAACATTGGGTTAGCCTCCCATTCGCCATTTGTCTTGTAATAAATAATTTTCAGGATTCTGGAGGCATCATGTCATTGGCTGATGTATGGTGCAGAGTGAACAGGGCAAGAGGTCTAGAGCTTATATCGCCTGAAGATTTATTAAATGGTTGCAAGTATGGATGTTTCGTATATTTACTAATGGGTCCAGAAATGCCTTTAAAATATGTTTTGTTATAACTCTTAATAGTGATCCTGATTTTAATGCTGAGTTTTTGTATCCTGCGAATAGTAAGGGAGCCCACGATGCTAAATGGAGATTTACTGCCATAGAGACCTATTGGGTTGCGAAGCGTAGATAATATTAAGAAAAAATGTTATATAACGTACCTATACCTTTTCATCGGTGGGAGGAGCAGATATAGATTTTCAAATGCCATGGACATACTCGAGCGCGTCAGATATTGATAGCATCCATGTCCTACGTATGTTAATCTGATTGTTTGAATGGGGTGGTCGTAAGGTGGGGTTGAAAATGCAGAAAAAAAAGAAAAAAAAAAAAAAAAAATTTATTCGAGCGCGTCAGATTTTCTAAGGGGGTGTTAAGTGAACCTATAGAAATCTCTCATCTAATAATCTGACGATTTGGATGTGACGCAAACTGGCGGTTATTAAAAAATTTCGCCTTTTTGAAATACTCAAGCGCGTCTGATTAAGATATATTCTTTATGTCCTAGACGTGATGTCTCATAATCTGACAATTATCTGGAAAGATTCACACACTTCTTAGCATGTAACTTCTAACCCTACATTAATGTGACGCGCTCGAGAAAGTCTGATGATTAATTTTTGTTTACTAATATGGGGCTCATATTTGGTAGAGGTACTTAACCGGGTACATGGTATCTCCCTGTATATTAATCTGCCACGCTGTACTAGTTCCCCGCTTCGGCCCCCCTACTACAAGGTGGTGACATAAACAGAGAAGGACACAGTATCATTAAAAAAACCTGAAAATGTTTCTGCCAAATTCGTAAACACTTTTCGATGACATTTTCAGATTACTACCTACTATCGATGCCCCAATGTCCCTTCGCAAATTTCCGAGTGGGGCGTGCGTGCTTCAACTGAATAGCCATAGAGATGAAGAAGTTGCCAAAACTACTAGTCAATTGGTATATTTCTTAATTTTTTAGTATCTATATTCAATTCTCTATGGTCATGCGTTAAAACAATGTCTGCACATTGTGCAAGCTCTGTAGCTTGAAATTTGAACAAAAAATGTGAAGGAACAAGCATTTTGTATCAGATTGAATTACGTTAGCTAAAAACATTGTATAATGGTGTTCTTTAAACACGGAATATGTAGTGATAAATAATAAAAACCACTAAGATAGTGAATGGATAATACCACAATTTTTGTATTATCAAGGAGTTTTTAATATTTTTTACAAAATGACGCACTTTTTTATTTAGGTAGCGGTATCTGTTAAATTTGTGGCAATATTTATTAGGTACCTAAACTGAAACACTAAAATTATAGATATTTAAACTATTTTAGCAGCTCATTATACTAGTTCTTTTAAATATTTATAATCTGAGAGTTAAATTTTTTTTTCAATTTCTATACATACACGTTTTAACTAAATTTTCAGTACAATTCGCTCTGCGATCGGTTGGCGGGCGACCGCACACAATCGGACATACATTCAAAAATAATTAAAGAACTTTTCTTCAACCTTCTTTAACTTAAGAGTAACAAATAATCCATAACGATCTCTTTCCTCAATCAGTGGATGCACCCAGAATCTTTTAGTCCTTCTTTTTTTAATTCTTCTGTGAAGTAAGTATAACGCAACAACTCGTTTCCGGTGTGTGTCCATTGCGGTCTGGAACTCAACTGATCGTTCGACCGTCCGTATTGCGATAATCACCCGCCAATTTTGGGAGCGATAATCGCAACCGCGAAGCTGCGTAACCACACAAAACTCCAGTCGCATGAGTTTTGAAAATAAAACTCCATTCCGCCAACGCGGTAGGTGCGGGTGAAAACCGCTTCGTGAGTTAGCCTAAGGGTCTGGTATTTGACACTTCATCGGACTCATAACTTATGATGGACTTTAAGTGACGAAAAGCGCTAAATAACAGACGTGAAATGCAACAATAGTGTTTATCCTACCAATAAGTAATAAATAGCTAATTTGGAACTTATGTAGAACTTATCCGTACATTGTGAAACAGAGCCTTAGAATAACAACTAAGTTTTTTTTTTATGGCTCTGGCACGGTTTGTGCATTAGCCAGCGTCAAGTATAAGATTTTTATAATTCGTGCTTTTTGCCTTAGAAATTCGACCACGTCCTCCATGTACGGTTTAGGCACTCGCCCGGTACCGCACAACCCTCCCAAAGGCCGAGAACAAATTTAAATTAAATTAAAACTTGCCCTCGAACCGGGAATCGAACCCGGTACCCCTCACCTAGCTGCCACTTAATAAGACCGCTAGGCTATGAGGCCCCTAACAACTAAGTTTATCCTTAAGATGTTTGTTCACTATCGTATTTTTTACAGATTGAAGAAAACGGCTCGCTGACTCCAATAAAACTATCTCAAATCGCAAACGTATCCGTCCTACTTGCTCGTGAACGTCTTTTTACTACAGAACGGCTCGGACTCGCCTGCAGAGATGAATCTATTGAAGGATTAGCTTTCTATCCAAATCTATTTTTAAGCAAAGTGTAAATTTATCTTTTAAAATATATTTTCTTCAATCGATTGTGTTATTTAGTAAAACACCCTTTTAAGCAGACATTTTATTGAAGCGTTCACAAAGTTTATAAAGCTCTTAAAACTCTTCTAATTTCCTTTATATAAATTTTATAATAGCAATATAGCTAGTAAGCAATTTATTTTTACGCTTAAGAATACTTTATATTATCATTAACTTATACCTTTAAAATTGATGTTCATATTCTGCCTACTAAATTTTTTCTCGCTTGGTATAGAACTATATCCCGATACTATGGCGGCAAACATTTGTGCGCAGAAGTATTGTTCACGTCCCTTACGTAATAGATAGGGACTAAACCACCATAAATTTTGCATCGAAATAACCTATTAGCCTAACCTAGCTTATACCTTAGTAGCAGAAGCCTTAAATGAGAGTGACCCATTTGCATCAAAGATATATAATATAGGATTTACATTGGTATTTTCTTTTAGGACCTATAAAATGGAAAAGAGAGTAAAATCTTAATGCAAAAGGGTAGGTATCATTTAGTATTATTTCAAGACATTTAATACATTTTAGACTTATAAGAAAAGCATAGAATCTTATATTAATGATATTAATTTGCATCCTAAAATATATACTATAAGATACAGTTAAAAAAATAGCTTCCATTTTTATCGACATAACAATACTGTTTAGCCACAAGCTTTAGACACATCAATCACAGATAGCCAACATTTCTTTTATAAAGCTATTAAAAGCTATAAACATACATATCATTTGCAAGGAAAGTATATTGTGTAAATATGTCAAAGAAAAGCTTTGAATTTTGTGACTCCATTAAAATACCACCACAAAGAAATGCCATTTCTTTCAATTTTGAATTCTCAAAGAAAATCACCTCACAATGTGAGAGTTTTAAACTGGTACACATAATAATTGTGTAAGCTAAGGTAAAATGGCAAAATAAAATAAAATCCTACTTCTACAATTTATTTCTTGCTGGAATGTTAGTACTCTATTGCACTCTTAAAATCCTTTGGTATCTGGTTGTATTTTCCACAAAGCTCCCAAGCTTTGAAATCATCACATGACCTCAGATTGTTGATGAAAAATTCAACTCCCCGTAAAAATGGTAGTTGCATTTCATCATTAATAATATCTGATAGACGGTGCAAAAAAGCGATGTTCTTAGCGAGACTCTCTTTTATATTTAATGGTAGAGGTCTTTCAGTACACTGTACTATATCCAGCTAAAAGTGAATATAATAAAAAGTTAATATAAAGTTTTCTAGATACCACCTTTTTGTGAAGTATGACCTAATTGTGGTAAATGTTTCTATATTTATTTGAATGCAACCAATCACAATTATATTTTACTATTTTTAATCAAATTTAATAGTTAGTTTCTAATAATAATATTTATTATTCTAATAATAAAGACCCTTGGTTACCAAGGGCCATGATTTTTTATAATAACTAGGGAGTTGAAAAATAAAGAATTAAGCCAGAAAAGGAACTAACTTTTAGAAATGTTTTACCTTTTCGTCCACCATGTTTTCTTTAAGTCCCAGATATGTATTAAGACATTGTGCTAATGTTTTTACATTTCCTACCAAATGGCCCATTTTATTTTTTGTGATAATAAGATCACCAACCTGCAAAATAATTTTTTGTTCATAGGTAATAAATTAAATAGATAAATAATAGTACAGTAGGTGGACTAGTAATACAAACCTGTGTGTCAAAAATGGATTTTATCTTAATATTATGTTTGTGATATAAACAATCTGCGAGTTTTCTACAATCATGAACAATCTTTTTTATAGTTTCATCTTCAAGAAGTTTCTTTAATCCAGCTTCAAAAGCATGATACTGCATAACATGAATGTCAAAAATAAAAATCTGTTTAGGTGTTGATAGAACCAAGAAAGGCATTTTACACTTCCGTCCCATATGAGCTCCATCAGTACTCAAGCCAATATAACTGTACTGATTTAGCATCTCTAATGCATCATGGAAAGTGCTATCAACTTGATTTATATAAATGTACTTTTTAGATGTCATTAAAATATCTTCACATTCTTTTTCTGATATTTTTAAAAAGGTTACTTTATCAGATTCTTGAAGCTTTACAATGTCACGCACCTCAAAGTCATAATAGTGAAATACAAGTTCATTTTTTTCATCATTTGGAAGTTCCTTAACATCGTAGAGAGATATTTTAGATTTATCATTTGTTATGCTGTAAAATCTTCCTTCAATAATTTCCGAGTTTTTTGTATGCAGTTGTAATAATTCTCCTTTCATGTAAAGGCTGTCCATTGTGATTTAGAGGCAATAAAGATGAAGATGGAAATTAATAGAATTTATTAATCTTTTTTAACAGGTTTTTCTGGCTTTTCAGCCTCAGTATAGGCCCTGTATATGTAAAGACCTAAAGTAACGTGTAAAACAATCACAGCCACCACAGCTGAATAAACGCTACTAGTAATCGGCGCTAAGCGTAATATTCCATCAAAGAGTATCGTCTTTGCCGAGAAGAAAGATAAAACAGGAACGATAATAATAAACAAGCAGTATTTTATTACTGTCCTGAAGACCTGGAAGTCTGGCAGTTCCTGAAATTAAAATAAGTTACAGAAGGCATCACTTTAAGGGATAACCTATTAGTGTTATATACTTACATTTGCTTTGCCTTCAATCATTATACGTTAAATAAAAAGAAAAGAAATAAAATATACAACCACAAGGCTGATAAAATCTCATTAACTTAATAGAAACACTTAAGTATCTACTACGAACTAATCGCTAGTAAGTCCGAAATAATTACAGAAATCAATACAAAATTGCTGACATATCGTTTTCCCAATTCCAATTGACCTCCCAGTCACAAGACAAATTGTCATTGAGATTTTAGGTTTTGAAATACTGGAATATGACATTGACAGCGCCCTAGCCTTAAAACGACGAAAACCGTTTATCGCTGATTCACATTGCAAAAAAAATTAAATTTCTATAAAATAAATGGAATTTCTTTGATAAAATAAAAATATAAAATATATTTATTATGGAACATAAGATACAGGTATCACATATTTCACGTCATTAAATTTGAATCTGTAGGCGTCCCTACTCATCGGCAAAGAAGACAGAGAGTGTAGGCCGAGAGAAAAAGCCGGCGTAAAAAAATCTTGGTACTCTTTTAAAATAGGAAATCATCAAACAACACTTATTTTAAAACAAATATCGCAAATTAATTAGAAGTAGCCTGTCTAGCACTAGTCCCAGGCCCTTTTATCAACTAGATAATAGTTAACTTTGTACACAGCTTTTTTTAAATACATTTCTTAAATTTATTAAAAGACAGAGATAAAAGAGCCTCTGGTATTTTATTGAAGAAGAGTATCCCTTTTCCCAAAAAAGAATTACTAACTTTAGATAGTGTGATAGTACGAAATTGCAGCCTGCGTTATTAACATTGTGCGTATGTTCTATTCTAGTAAACTTATCACTATTTTTATATAGATACATAGGTACATAATATTTTCATAAATATATTGCGAAGAAAACGTAAGTATATTAATTTCCTTGAATTATCTCTCAGAGATTCTCTACATTTTAAATTATATCGACTGTGTAAACTAAACAAAAACCTTATGCATACAGATTTTATAACATACATATTATGCACTAATCAGCCCACATATTATATCTATTAAAATATTATTTTAAAATAACATACCACTATTATCTTCTTTTTTAAAGTTATTTATTTTGTTTCCTTCTTATCTCCCCAACGCTCGTGGTTTGTTAGGATACTCGTATATTATTTTGTCTCATAAGTTACAGAACCTCGCGAGATGGCTTGTGTACCATCTTCTCCAATAATATTTCTCGCGAGTCCCGTCCATACGCTATTAATGCAGGCTCCAAATAGAACAAAATATGCCACATTAAACTAAAAATATTACAGGTACCTACAATTCAAAGTGTTTTTTCTATACTACAAAACCTTTTGCTATATAGATGAGTTAATACAATAGAGAGGAATTGACGAATATTTCACAATTTTATGCTGTGGGTACCTATGTTTAAAATTATTTGTTGTTTGCTAATGTGTGGCATTATATTACTTGAATAATATTTAGGATAAACTGTTTTGTGAAAACTTTCACAACTTCATGGTTCTGTCACAAGAATAATAGCTATGAGTATTGGACCATAAAGTGTTATTATTGTAATAAGATAAATATACATTTGAGATACTATAATAATCTAAATAGTTTTAGAGTTAGAATAAAAAAATATTTTATCCTATACTTAAATGAAATTGTATATTGCAGCCGTAGTCCGTAGTCCGCCTTCAGATTTTATATGAAACAAAATAAAGGATTATTGTAATATTAATTATTAACTGTTTTATATTTGCTTGTAAACACTAAGCTACTAATAGACTTTTTTTTACTGTTGTTTTTGATGTATAAAATATTTCATTTATGCACGAAAGTCGCACGAAGATGCTACTCAGAATTACGAATAAATCCTTTTCTTTATGGCTAGGTATTGATACTGTACAGAAACAAAATATAAACATATTATATGTTATAGGTTCTCTTAACAAAAACTGATGTTTTTATTTATATTTATAAAGCCTATTCTTTTTCGATACACATATTTTGGAAATCCCATCACACAACTCATCTATTCTTGAGAAATCCGCAGTAAGGGTATGAAATTCACTTTCTATCTATTTCCGCTTAGTTACTTCTCTTTCCTTCTTTAAATCTCCACTGTACAAGCATTCCTTGTCCACATCGTATACCTAACATACTTTAGAAATTATAATGATTAATTATATTGTTGATTAAGTACCTATATTTATGTTAAAATAGTCTGTTTTGTTCTTTTCTTTGTTTAAGTTATTGTATCCTCGTTCTATCCTGTAGTTTACACTTCTTGTGCTCACCTAATTCTTATTTTTTATTTTCCTTACACTGGTTGATTGACAGAGATTTATTTCTGCTTTTTGCAGGTTTCTCTTCCTATTTATTCTTATTGTACTTTTTACTACTCTATGGTTCAATTCGACCATGGGTGCCGCTGTAAGGCAAGCAGCGGTTAGATTAGTTCGTCCTCAGTGGCGGATTTACAAACTTTAAAGATATAGGCTGTGAAATTTGATTTTTGAGCACAAAATTATACACAAACTATCCAGTTCTCAGCCCCCCATATGTAGTAGGACTGACACGTTGACATAGTTTGATAGGGGGATGAGGGAAATACACTCATTTTACACACACTTTTCACTCATGAAAAGTGTGAGCTGAGGGCGCAGAGGTCCATTATTGGCGGGGCAAAATTTGATGCAGACAGTAAACCATCAGAAAACCGTCTTGCAGAAATCTTTTTGATTTCTATGAGGTAACAATAAAAAACGGTTCTCAAATTTGCTACCCTAGGCTCCAGCCTACTCAGCCTACTGCTGGTAAATCCAGCACTGTTCGTCTTTTTAGATAGAAGAAGAAACCACGACTTCTTTCTACAAGAGCATTATCGTATACGGAATCGACGCCCGAGTTACACTCACTGTTAATTTAAGTTTAGTTAATGTTACACTCATAACTGATATAACTTAATAACTAGGTGCTTTTTATTATACCACCATTAACTTTCCAACTAAATTATTTGAAATGAATCGTATCGTAATTGTTTGTCAATCTATGTTAAAATCACAATGGTTACTAGCTTTGTAGAAATAATGTTGGACGGACGTATTTAAAAATGTTAAAAAGCCAATACTACATATGTTTCGTGTTATTAGCTATTGTGAGTAATATAATTCGTGATATATTTATTTAAAAATAAAATAAATCAGTGACGCTACAACCTCTTTAGGTCTTGGCCTCAGATTTCTGAATCTGCTTCATGATCATTTTTAAATCTAATAGGCAAGTAGGTCACCAGCCTCCAGTACCTGACAACGCCGTCGACTTTGGATCTAAGACATGTCGGTTTCCTCACGATGTTTTCCTTCACCGTTCGAGCAAATGTTAAATGCGCACATAGAAAGAAAGTCCATTAGTGCACAGCCGGGGATCGAACCTACGACCTCAGGCATGAGTCGCACGCTGAAGCCAATAGGCCAACACTGCTGATTTATTTTCAGATATTTTTATTTGCTTTCCGTTAAGTAACATTTTTTATATGTTTCTAGCAAATAAAAGGACTTGACGGTACCTTGATAGACCTTAACGAAATAAAAAATCATGTTATGCAATGGAAGCACCAACACTTGCTTAATCTGAGTGAGGTTGTAATGTTTTATACAATAATTATTAAAGAATGTATTCCCAGATAATACAAAATATTATTTTGATTACAGGTTGCAGTGGCCCCAAACGGTATATTTGATTTAAGCGATGTTAAAAACAAATTACTGCAATGGAAAACACAAAAATTAACATCATTGTGTCCATCAAACGGGTAAGTTATTTTTTAGTAGTAACATAAATAGTAATATTAAATCCAGTGGCGTTACACAGAATATGTCTGTACCCAGTTTCTTTTAATTATAGACAACTAGCTTAATTGTTTTTGTAGATATTAAAATGTTCTTTATAATTGTGGAACATTTGTTTTGTTCTATCAACAATAGTTTTCGCTGCGCATGCGTTGAAAGATATTTTATAGGCATTATTTTACACCTTTGGTAACATTATTGTAGTTTTAGTAAGGATCATTTCTTTTCTTAGAATAAAAATAGGGTATATTAATCAGTGATAATGTAGCATTCAAATGGTGGTGTGTTTTTAAAATCGGTCCAGTACTTTTTTAGCCAATTCGTTACATACATACTACTACAAATCTTTCCTCTTTATAATAATTTTAGTATAGATTAGGTGATGACCCTTTTCCAGTCTCATTTCATCGATTTTATTTAAACTTTTGCCGGTTTTCTCACGAGCAAGCAAGTTATATGGCCGGTAGTGCTGCTGTAGCAATTCAGTAATATTTTTATTTTATTTTAGGCAAAAACTACAATATTTATTGAATTTAGTATGCAGTACAGCACAACCTACGAACGTTACAAATCGAGATGCATGCATCTCTTGCTTCTCAAGGGTCACATCTATGCCAGAGGTATGCAATCGATGTATTAAAAACGACTTAATATTGTAGGTCCGAATTTTGTTACAATTTATACAAGTTAAAGACAGTAGAAGTTGCGGGATAGTCTTCCTGAATCTGTGGTATTCTATGTTGTAGAATTCGACTTAACATAAATCTAAAAGCATTTTCTTTCTCATTTTTAAGAAGTTTGTCTATTGTATAATATAAATCAATTAGACTAAGAAGGCTTTTACATAAAACGATTAAAAATAAACTTAACTATATCTAAACTATAGGTAGATAAACCTTTTGTCACCATTCAGGCCTAGAAGACACGACAAAAAGTTAACACACTTATGAAATTATATTCGCCAACGAAAAATGCAAAATAGGCAATAAAACTTTGATTTTAGTGGTCACATACCAGTGATAGGAGTTATTAGTTTGTAATATAATATATAGCAACATCTCCAATCGACGATCCACCCTTTAGGTTGAGGGAAGAGCACCTTCCTTTGTCGAAAAATATTTTATTTTTTATTTTTTTAAGGGACCTCAAGAATTGAATTCTCTAAGTGTTTGTGCTGTCCAATATTTTGCGAATACGTCGTATGCTAGATGCGCCACGGCCCTAATGGTAAATGCTTTTGAATTTTACTTTTTTTTTTAATTTTTGAAGTGAAAACTTCTTTAGCGACGTTGTTCACTTTTTTTGGAATGGGTAAACATTTTTAAACTCGCGTCAGGACAAATTCGTAAGACGGATGTTTTTTAAAAAGATTATTAACCTTCGTGCTATACAGTTACTTACGGTTTTAATTCATTTGTCTCTTTCCTCAGACACATTGATGCATGTGGGATTGACATATTATGGTATATTGTTATGGGGCTCAGCGGCCGATATTCAAGATATTTTTGTTTTACAAAAAAGAGCAATACGCGCTATATACAAATTAAAACCGCGTGACTCGCTAAGAGAATTATTTAAAGAGATTGGAATTTTAACAGTTGCCTCCCAATATGGGTATGAAAATATTATGTACGTTTATAAAAACCTTAATAAATTTATAAAGCGCAGTGACTGTCACAATTTAAATACAAGAAGTAGGAATAGACTTGATTTTCCAGCTTTCAGACTGCATAAAACTGCTCACTCATTTATGGGGATATATTTAACAAGATTCCGGACCGTGTAACCAAACTTCCGATTCATGAGTCTAAGCTTTGTATCAAGAAAACCCTAACAAAGGGAGGATATTACACGGTTCAGGAATTTATAGACGATGACAATGTGTGGGCACTAGTGCCGCTGTAAGATGAGGATAACCGAGTTGACATGCATAAGAGTACAAATTGTACCTAAATGATTAAATGACTTTATTATTATTATTATTATTGGACCTTAAGTCAATACGTCAAGGTTTAATTTTGCGAAACGTCTAAAGCTTTATTATTAACCATTTGGTCAGACTGACGCGAATAAAAAATGGCAACTTAAAAGATAGTGATTTTTCTTAATTGAATTATTTAATACTAATTTTAATCATTTTGTAGGTTTCGTAAGACGGATGGAGAGTAGACAGCGCGGCGTTTTAATGTAATATAAATTATCATGTTTGTGTACGATAGCGCAATAAATAAATATTGTATTCTACCACATAAATGATAGTACATTTATACTGATAATTAAAGCAATTCGTGCAAAATTATTCCCTAACCATTCCAAAATATCAAAACTGCACAACGTTAATATTCAAGTTTTCACTTCTGCCGGCACTCCCGGAGTGCAGCCCGACGTTTTTTTTTTAAATTTATGTTTTTAACCAGGCCTTATCAACATCAGCTCTTAACGTACAACCGTCAGGATGCTATATGGGATACTGTGATTTTGTTCGCTGCTTGAGGAGAGCTAATTCAGTTAACCTGGTTTGTCATATTTCATTTAAATTTTAAACTTAACAGCTGAGGATTATGTTCGTGGTGTCTTTTAGTTGAAAAAAAAATTATACAGCACTTTTTTAAACTCAAGCACTAAATTATTTTCGTAAAATTAAAAGCAAACTATATAATATGTCCCCATTGAGTTTTTAATGTTTCCGGTAAATTTTTGCAGATAACTCAATGTACGAGAGAAGCTAGAACCGGTGTAAACATTACTCTAGACAATGACAATGTACGATTTTATACAAATGTCACATCTTGCATATTAGCGAAAACTAGATGTGGTCCTTTTAACCCCATAACGGGAGAGCCTCAAACGCCAGGTTACACGTCGACCGGGATGAGAGTGAGCAACGCACTTCAGTTTTCAGACAATGGGGAACTCAGAGTATTGGCATTTTCTGCAGCTACACCCGTATCGTCATCTTTTTGCTCTGCAATGAATAATTTAACCCAAACAAATTGGCTGACAAACGTATGCTAAGCCATTTTTATTTGTGCAAGATTATTTTTTTACATAACTGTGGTTACTTGCCTTGGTCCTCTAGAAATTATAACTAGGATTTAGCGCGTCAATTGGCAATTTTATTGAACAGTAAGGGAAAGGGCTGTAATTCAAAATTGGCGCGTCTTATTTTGAAAATGTCTAAAAAAAATAAAGAATTTTACAATCAGTGTTTGTTGTTTTTTATGAAATTTTTCAATTGGCTATTAAATTAAATTTAAATAGCACCATGTTTATAGTTTCTTTAAGCTCTAGAAACGTATTTCACCGTCTGTTTTAAAAGTTTGTTTGAGTAGGCAAAAAACCTCTGTTTACCGACCCGAAACAATTATTGTTGTCCCGTGAAATAAATCCAGACTCGATGATCCAGGTTCGATGTTTGTTAACTATTGAGCCACCAACTAGGAAATTTGAATTTTAGAATAGCTTAAAGGAAAAGAAAGAAATATGTACCTACCAATATATGCTAATATGCTGATATTCTCGTTTTTTTTTATAAAAAAACTACCAACCATCGCATTCGTTGTTTAAAATTATTTTGAAATAAACTAAACAAACTATAAAATATTAACTTTAGTTACTAAAGTTGAAACAGTTAAAATCGTTTCTATTTTACGAAAATGTTTAGAAAAGCAAGCACGATAGAATGTAAATAACGATTATTGAAAAACAATAAAAGGATTCCCTTTAAATCCTGGTTTGCTATTTTTTAAATAGCTGTAGTTTTTCGATTGACATCCGCTTTTTGTTAAAGTTGCGCACTTGCGTGCATCGAGCACAGAAGGGTGATCATCCACTTGACTATTAGAAAAAAACAAATGATAGCAAAAGAGATACAGATATCTGAAGCCTAGACCTAAAGATGCTATGCGCCACTGGTTTTATGATGCTAAAACCAATTTGCGGAAAAAATAATTAGAGTGTGCAGGACTTATGGTTTCCGTTTACCTACATATTTTGTTCGTTTGATATGATATGAAAACATTTTAAATCCCGGTAATCGTGTGGTCGTCTTAGTAATAGGTCTACCAGAATCTCACGGCATAAAACAAAACTAAAAAAAATAGATTTTCATTTGGCCACTTCGATCTCAAGCGAGAATTATTGTTTTCAATGTTTATCGTACAATAAAGGAAGAAGGTGTAAGGCTGCTGCCTCGAATTTTGCGGGCAGCGGGGCGGCGGCGGCCGCGGCGCGGGAGCGGCAGGATATTATGCGTACAATCAAATGGACCGGTTCTCGAAAACAGCGGCGTGGCAGCGGCGCGGCGGCGGGTAACGAGCGGCACAATCCAGTCAAGCGGTGACCGCCCGCGTTGCGCGTATGCATTGTAGTATAGTGCTGTACATATTTTTTGTGACGCATCAAAATGACCTCGGACGTGCAAGAGCAAATTATTTCAGAAATCTTTGAAAGGAGACCCATATGGAACTATATTTTTGCATATAACATATTTTTGCCCACAATAAATCGAGCGTTAGGAATAAATTTGAATCAAAAAGATGTTGTCGCCGTTTTTTAGACATTTCGTTCGCGAATAAAAACAAATATCTCGATTACACAACCACGAACACAACACTACACCGCTATAGTGCCGCGCGATCTGCCCGCTGGTTTGGAGAACAGGTATGCGTTGGCCGCCTCGCTCCCGCGCCGCAGCCGCTGCCGCCCCGCTGCCCGCGAAATTCGAGGCAGCAGCCTAAATCAAACTCAAACTTTTGATTTTAAAGCGCGAGGTAGAGTTGACCGGTAAGTTGAACTGAGTGGTTTTGATACTTTTACATTATTTCATATTTCTCATCGGTACTTAATTGTGACTTCTTTAAAGAGATTTCCAGTACTACTATATGGCGAATTGTAGCTGAGGGCACATCGAATGTGGTATGTTTTCCACATCTGATAAAAAGAGGAGAGGAGGGAAGAAGAACATCAACTTTGACAGTTTCGATTTACTGTTGATTGGGAATAAAGTAAAGGAATTCTAAATAGTTCGAAAGGAAATTCGAACAGTAATGAAACTGTTAGTCAAATATATAATATAATTCTTCGACATTTGATTTCAATGGAGGAAGAGAATCTCCGAGTTCTTCTTCTTCAAGTTCTTTGTCTCAGAAACAGTAAAGATAACATTATATTTTTTTTAAAGGTTTACTGAACCTGGAATTAGTAGGCAGTGATGCCAGCTAAAGAATAAAATATAGTAATTAAAGTTAATTCGATATATTGTTCGTGATATTGAAATATTTGTTATTTTTGTAATAGGTCACTTGAGTAAGTAAATATTTAGATTCACCTTTTTGTAGGTAAAACATTAAAAACATATGTAGCATTTTTTTTATTGCTTTTTTAGTAGCAACACTTATGAAATGTCAGAGTTCTACGGAATTACAAATCAGAGTAGTTTCGCTAGTGTCAGGCGTCAGCTAGAAGTCTATATGACAACTGACATTGTCATCCTATCGAGATAAATCCCTGAGAATTTACTGTTTTCGTGGATATTTTATAAAAACTTTATACCTACAATAACAGTAATCAGTATCGTTATGAATGTTATTAATCTCTTATATAACTTAGATGTAAATTTAACTGAACAATATATGTTAAAAGTGATTTATATCACACGAATTTTTAAAGAGATCATATAAAACAATTCGAAGAGTTATCTTTTGACTTGTAAGTAAACAATAATTTTCTCCTATATTTATTTATATAACTTAGATGTAAATTTAACTGAACAATATATGTTTAAAGTGATTTATATCACACAAATTTTTTAAAAGATCATATAAAACAATTCGAAGAGTTAACTTTTGACTTGTAAGTAAACAATAATTTTCTCCTATATTTATATCAGAATAAGATGTTAATTTAATAGTAAAACTATACAAAAAACAACAATCCTAAATCAGCTTTATAATAAAAAAAAGCGTTTCTTATATAATAATTTATTAGCTACAGTTAACTAATATAAATTTCGTGATATATGTAATACCTAATCACATGAGTTTACTGTTGTGTATTTATGTACAAGAAAACACTGAACAGACTATACTATACTATATATACAATATAATATGTAGTTTTTGTAATTAAATATGAATGCTCAATATACTATAATCTCTGCAATACTTTTAGTATTGAAAATTAAGGTGCTAAATCAAAGTTACTATGGTTTTATATTTATAATTAATCTACATTTCGTAACAAAAGTTTTTTAAAAATTACAATTTTATAACAAGCTTCAGAACAACAGATGCTGTATTAAAAAAAAAATATTAGTCTAAAAATTATAAATCCTTTATTTGGACAAACGGCTACTAAATTAACACTTACCCTAAGAATCAGCGTTGAAACTGAACTACCATGTGTCAATTAAATCCTAATTAATAATAACTATTATTTTTGACATATTATGGTAGTTACACATGGTACTAAGTCTCGCCTCTGAATCATACTCTTAATATCACACTTTAAGTCTATTTTCTGAAGCTGCTTTTTGAAGTTTTTTAGGATTTTTAGTCTTTTTTTACTTTTTTTCTATTTTGTATGGAATCATCAGTCTCAGAATTGTCACTACACTGTTTTATTTCTTTAGGTTTAGACTTCTTTGTTTGAATAGCAGTGGCAACAAAAGCACCCTTTCGGAAAGTCTTTTGCTTACTTTCTATTAGACTTTGTTTATGCACAGTTGGTTGAGTGTTCTTTGGTATTTCGGTGAAACTTGTATTATTTTGGTATGAAAACTCTGCTTTGCTAAATTTTAACCTGAAATATGATATAGGTACATATTTACACACTTTGCAAAATAAAGCTAGATCATAGTTTATGAATTATATATATTTTTATAAAGTATGTCTTTGTTTGTATAATGGATACTCACTTCCCTTTTTTCTTTTGTGTTTTATTTGCTTTTGATATGGGATCAATTGAATCCTCTGTTGTAGTTTTAGCTTTGTATTTGGATTTGGTTTTCTTTTTCTTTTTGCACTCTTTATTTTTCTTTTTTTCATCCTCAAGTTCTTCCAACTTTTTCGAACATGACCTGTTGATGGCATTGGTGATAAAATTCTACTCATATTCAGACTATATTTTAAATTTAGTAGGTACTGACTTGAGTAATGCTTCACTGTCTGTGAAGTAAGAGCTCATCCCAAAACTTGAAAGGCCCCAGGATAAAGGTCCTTTATTGTCATCTTGAATTCCAGTCCAAAAGTTTTTCTTAAGTGAATTCAGTTTTACTTGTAATTCAGCAGGTTGTGTTTTCCTATATTTTGTTTCTATATGGCATCTATGAATAAGTTTATATATTTATTTATTTATATATATACATACAGCAATGACATATATTAATTAAAAATTTATAGCATACCTTGTTGGTGGTAACTGTCTAAATTGATGCCACGATGCTGGTTTGAGTTTAGGTTTATCCATAGTGTTATTTAACAAAGATACACTACGAGGTCTCCTAGTTTTTGGCCTTTTCTCTGGATCAGAATTAAAAGGCGAATCACTGGTCTGTAAACAGGTTATGTCATAAAATACATAGAAGGACTTTAATAATATTTAACAATTAAAACTTACCGGTGCGCGAAAAATCCTAAGCTCAGGAGGCATTTTTTTCTTCCGACGGGGTTTGTTTTTGTGTGAATGCAGTAGCTTATGAACTTTTCGCATAGGACTTTTTTCCCCGAGGGATTCACATTCAGACGACACATCTGACATTGCATCTGATGTTAAATCTATTGTAGCTCTGGAAACCTAAAATTAATGAAACGCCAAAAGAATATTGAAATTTATTTTATATCTTAGTCTAATAACTGGTAAATTTTACTATTATGTACTTGTAACGTTTCTCTTTTCGCCTTTTTCTTTTCATTTCTATTAATTTTTTCCAGCTTGTCTAGTTGTCGGCGCGGTTTCTGAAATGTTTTACACATTATACTATCTATAACCTTTACAAATGAAATGTATTGAATAGCCTACTTACTTCAGTAGTTTTACTAATGTCGGGAAAAATAGGTGATGGCGGAGGTGCTAATTGAGTTGAATTTATCTTAATACGAGAAAGGCCAGCATCTGAACTGCTACTTGATGTATCTCCTTCATCGCTGTAAAAAGTCCTTTGGCTATTATATTTGTAACTGTAACATAGTATTCAAATGATATTTGTTTCGTCACCTTGAATAATCTGACAGGTCTATATTAGTAGGTTCATCAGCATTGGATCCTTCTTGCATAAGACGAGTCACAATTTTTGTTCTCAATCTCTCCTTACTAGGGCCCTCATCGTAAAAATCGAGTAGAGTCTCGCAAAATGTTTTACCTAAACTTTCATAGTCTTGAACGGAAAAATGAGTAGACATCCTGCTACCCAGCTCGGAACCACCAAAAGATGCTTCCATTGTATAACTGTTGGCTACGCCCAACATCCAAACAACGACCCTTGCAGTACCCTCCTTACTACGCTGAATGCGAAACTTGCAATTTTCGAAGGAAAACTGAAATAATATAGTATTTACAATGTTTACGATTTCCATCCGTGTATTTTAATTGTTTTATACCTACTTTATCAGCAGCATTTTTATGAAACATCAGCGGAAATACTTGTTCTTGTAGACGTTTATCAGAATTTCGCCTACTCTCGCATCCGTAGATAAAAATGTTATGTTTGCGTGAATGTGCATGCAGATCAACATACATTGCGATACCGCATTCTTCCTGTAACCTGAGAAAAATCATAATCATATCATTTGATTACTGGACTACCAAGTTTCATAGGATTGTTGTCTTGCCTTCGAATCATCACTTTGGTATGCCAAACGGGTGGATAAGTTTCCCGAATAACTGTTCTATATTGTCTATTTAAATCTTTTCCAGTTAGTGAGCAGCGATTATTTCCAACGATAACCTAGAATAAGCAATTATATTATAGAATAAATAAATTATTATCATTATAATCGTGTTACTTTAAGGCCGTTTCTCCACTGCTCCGGTCCGGCGTCGGATACCGGAATGACTCATGAGAAAAAAAATCGGAAAGCCGGATTGCGCTTCTCCACTATATCCGATCCGACAATAATCGATACTTGTACATATATTTAAACCCATTTGTAAACCCATATACTTTATTTTATTAATAAAACGTTCTAAATTCTAAATATTTTATTGCCCTGGCAAGTTTATTACTTTTTTATATTGTCTATCTTAAAATATTATAATCTACTTAATAAATAGTTCACTAATACTATGGTATAAAAATATAAATAAATATGTAGCAACATAATTTGGTTTGGTCCAGGTTATCCAGATTCTTTCAATTTAAACAAACAATAAATAAACCTGTGAATAATAATTTATAACCTCTTGGATACTTGGATATACTTGGACCGATAAAACACCGCGTTCCGATCTAGCAAGTTATCGGATCGTTAAAAACCGGATGCCGGAGTAGTGGAGAATTACATAAGTACTGTTATGAGTTTCTAAATCGGATCGGTAATTAACGTTTGCCGGACCGGAGCCGTGAAGAAACGGCCTTACTTACACCATCCGGATTCAGCATTGGAACTAATTTGAAAATGAATTTTTCTCTCAATTCCCGTGCCTGATTTGAATCTCCTGTTAAGTAATCCATAAAACCTTTCATCATCCAGGACGCTGGCGTTTCCCCAGGATGTACTCTTGCTGTTACTATGACTGCCTTCTTTTTCTAAAAAAAAATTTCATGTGATTTTTTAAAATTTTAATCAATTTAATTGCAGAGATTTCCCATTTCTTACCTTTTGATCCATTTCATTTTGATTTTGTGGTGCCGTGATTGTTAAGTAATAAACGTTATTCCCTGCTAACGTGCGACACAAAAGTCTTAATTTCGAAAATGTTGACTTAATGGGATGAGCTTGTAATCTCGAAAGATACTCTTGTAGATCAGAATAAGTATATGGGTAACAATGAGCGAGATATACAGCATCATCTGAATGCGGAAACTCAATATTGAATGTAAGCGTATAGCTGGGAAATTGCTCCTCTTCTTCACATCTGAAAAAGCGCTGTCATGAAAATGGGAACTATTAATAAAATGTGTAAGGTGGTAGAATCGTAAGTTCGCATATTCTGCTACACACAATGGCGCGCAAATTTGTCTTTATAGGAATTTTACATTCTACATTATTGGTCATATGAATTGGTCAGTTCTTACAGTTCTTATATTATTTGTATCGTACATATCATATCATACGTTATTAAATTTATATCAACTACAGTGTCTCACGCAAATAATCATTTATTGAATAATACATTTATGCTTTGTTATTCAAGGTTGCGAAGTATATTTACGTAGGTTCGTTTTTGTAGTATGCAATATTGTCGCCGCATCGTCTCCAACCGATCGAATGCAGCTGTGCGTCCTTGGTAGAATATAGTAACGGCCGCATTCCCTCATTGTATAAACTATCAGGCTTTGATAAATTTACTATGGAAAATCTGCAAGGCAAATAGTGAATTGAAATGGTATAAAACAGTAGGTATATTCAAATCAAGAAGCGTTGATCTATCAACCCCCGGTGAGTTGTCATGTATTCAAATCTAGACATGAGATTTTTCTTTTCTTGTATGTTTTTCCCAGCACCCCAGATCCGGAATGTGTTAGACACTGTACTTTCTTAAAAAAAAAAAAACAAAAGCAATCCAAGGCGATAATTAAAAACGACACGGCATCATTATTAAACAATAGATTACAGTGAAATTGTAATTACCTGTACATCGTTTGCTTTTTCGTTTTAGATACTTTAAAATAAAACCACTGAACATGTCTATTTGTATAGAGATCAGTCCGTAGATGTAATTCGTAATACGCTGATGTGATCTTGATTGCCTTCGCAAGATTTCCACTCTCAAAGCGAGATTCGAACCGTAATTCATCATCGCCGCCAGCAGTAGTACACGCTGATATAAAAAGGCGCGAACCTCCGACACTTGACCGGCTAAACTAAAGAGAAATATATAGAAAACAAAATATGTCGTAAAGATTTAAACAAATAATGTACTAAACTCACATAATTAACAGCGCTCATAGGATAGTATTGAAATATAACTGTTCCTGCTTCCTCTCCAACGGGCTGCGGTTTTAATTCCTTACCAGTTGCGACATAGTATGGTTCAGGTGATGCTGGACTCCAGGTTATGTGTTGTATCCTTTCCTCTATTACCTGTTTTAAGTAAATATTCATTAACATCAAGTAAATCTACTATATAAAAATAAGTCGGGTTTTCCTTCCGGACGCTATAACTCCAGAACGCACAAACCGATTTAAACGGTTTTGCATTCGTTGGAAAGGTCTCGGGTTCCGTGAGGTTTATAGCAAAGAAAATTCAGGAAAAATTTCAACAGAAAAGCGGGATCACCAAACGAAATGTTACATAAAACGAAGCCATCTGGTGGCAAAACGGAGTTCGCCGAGTTTGCTAGTAGTGAATATAATAGTGTGTGTAATGCTTACTTGACATTCTGACGGCCATCGCGGCGCCTGCTGTGGGCAATCCAACTCTTTTGGTAATGCGAACAAGTCCCTTGGTTCTTTAAGTTTTGCAATTGTTTTAAATGTTTTAATGTCTGTATTGATTTCTAGTTGATTCGTTTTTAAATTGTTTTGTAGGAAGTTTGAAATAAACGTACCTGAAATAAAAACCGGTTTTGGAGTTTATGATAGCCGGTTACTTAAAGGTAATATACGTAATTTTGCACTACCTCTCAACTATCAGACTATGTATACCTTTATTACATATGGGAAATAATGATGCCTGTAAAGTTTTTACTTGTTCTAAATTTGCTATTAAAAGGTTATCTCTGAAAACGGGGTCTCTGTTTGGCAAAGTTAAGGTCAAAGTTGTATTTTCGGCATAGTCTCTCCCCTGCTCCTCCCTTTCAATCATTATAAAATTTTCTTGGCCGCGATCCAGATGTTTCCACCATAACATTGTTAAGTGACAAACTTGACTAAGTTTTCAACTTTTAACTAGTTAATCTTATCGCATTTTGTAGGACTACTTTCAGTAACCATGGTTTCACGAAAAATTTGTGTGATAAAGGATTGATTTTCGGGTGCGACACGGCGATTTCAACAACGCACGAATTCCTACTGAAGTTATTTTGTAAGGGGCCAAAGTTACGGATATTTGGAAATAAAAAGTGACGTGTAGCGGAGCTTGTGGATTGCGTCAGCAAGTTGTATTTCAATTTGATTGTTCGTCGAAAACATCGCGTTTCGCTGAATAATTATTAACTATTAAAAGTTGAGAGGTACCTACCGATATTTTTCTCGCTAATAGCTTCCATTAACAGCTATCAATTAAAAAAGTATTTTAAGCTCACACGTTATCAAACATTTATTTTGTAATATTAGTTTATTTTTAATTCAAAAATTGGCATAAACTTGTGTCCTGCCTATAAGGTAGACACTATTCCGCGAAAACCTGAAAGGTGACTGCACTTCTCGCTAAGTGTTGTTCGCTCGCTAAAGTTGGATGGAAATGTGCAAACTTTCCGATTGATAAAGTTTTCACACGAAGAAGAACGCATTCAAAGAATTTTTTAAATTTTACAATTCAAAGTTATATTATGTCTATTTGAGAACGATAACCTCAAATATCATATAGGAAAATATTTCCTAGAAGAAATTTTTATTTCTTGGGTATCAACATATTTCTTGCATCTGTTGACGATCATAATTATATGATCTTTATGTCTTGGGTCTGACATGGAAATATAATAAATACAAATGGAATATTTAAAAGTTTTTAGTTTTTAGTCATAAGTTAAGTTGTCACACCCTCGTAGCCTTGGAAACAATTTTCTTTGATCGATAGAGCATATTCAGTAGAACTACAATTTCTTTTGTTTCGCTTTGACAAAGTTTATACTTACTGAAAGTAGGAACTAATTACATTTAGCGATACTGTAAGTTATATTTCTTTGTCTATAAATTATATGAGGAACTTGTAAGACGCATGCTTAGATACTAAAATTTAAAATAATACTGATTTAAGAACCCATTATAACCTTTTTATTTAATCTAGCCAATACAATTGTCATAACAAAACTGAGTTAAAAATAGGCGTACGTTTAAAAATCGAACGTTCGGTTTTTAAACGAACAAAGTGCTTTGGTTATAAAGGATTAAGGGTTGCCCAAAGAGGTTATTGCCCGGTTCCTGGCACTGGATTCCACGGGCTGTGGGTCGATTATAAGCCTGTCTGTCTCGTGTCAACACATCAATGAACTTTACACAAAATAGGCCACATCATGCTGTTTAGGAATTAGGAAAATGAACTTTCAATTCTGAATTAATTATTCAGTTAATTCTTTTATTTTTGTAGTATAAAGGTAAGAGGTAAAAGAGGTATTCCTATGCATTTTTGAAAAGAACAAAATTTTTTCATACAAATATTTGATTATTATTTTTTTTAATTTTTAATCCATCTGCAATCAGCCTCATGGCTTTTATCAGATTTTATGAGAAATAATGGCAATTATTTCGTAAACTGTCAGACTGCGGCAAGTTTTGCCCTTTTCAGCCGATACACACTGTCCGTCGTTTCCAAGAGGCCCGAAGCTAGGGGGTTGACGTGTTGCTAATGTCTCATATTTAATGAAAAAGTATTTTACGTTATCGATACTTTCGTCTTCACGAAATGTTTGTCGATTCTCATGTGTTTTAAATTTCTAGCCAATCTCTTTATATTTTTCAGAAGCAATAATGGGCCGTAAAGCAGTAGTAGCAGTGTGCACCCTTAATCAATGGGCTCTGGACTTTGAAGGCAATTTGAACAGGATTCTTGAATCTGTTCAAGAAGCAAAAGAGATGGGTGCTTTATATCGTACTGGGCCCGAGTTAGAGGTTTGGTAGGTCTCGATTTTTTGTTTATGAAGCATGAATCCATGGCTTTTTTTAGCAAGAATAATGCATTATCACGTTCGTTATATGTTAGTGTCGATAAAAAATCAAAAGAAGAAAAAATCTTGGCCTTGGTTTATTCCCGATATGTATTTTTTTTGTATAATCAGAAGAAAGTTCAAGTTACATTAGGTACTAATCAAGTGCGGATACTAACAAATTCAACGGACAACGCATTTTCTAACATATCCTACTAATAGAGTAATAAGTATTATTAATTTAGCATTTAATACATGTTATTTATTAGGAATAAGCTGAAGTTCGTAATGTACAGCTACTGAATTATATTTATTTTAACTAAACACTTAATTTTTATGCCAGCCAGGTTTTTTTCTGTATGGGGTAAATATTCATTATTTGGGCATTTATAAGAAAAAGGATTTCGACTTTTTTTATAAATGCCTGAAATTCGAGTGTACTCCTCCCTCAAATGCCGGCAACGCATCCACTAAAACGGGATGGGCTGCGATGACTGTCCTTTTTGGGCGTCCCGCAGGCTCGGTTGCGCCCCTTTTTATATTTAAAACAAAACTTAATGTTCTCGAAGCCTAGACTTAGACGACTTATTGGTCTAGTGGTTAGTACCCCTGACTGCGAATCCATGGGTCCCGGGTTCGATCCCCGGCTGAGACGAACATCGATGTGATGAGCATTTGGTGTTGTGCTTAGGTCTTGGGTGTTTAAATATGTATTTATATGTCTATCTATCTATAATATGTATGTATATCCGTTGCCTAGTACCCATACCACAAGTTTCACAAGCTTAGCATGGGACTAGGTCAATTGGTGTGAATTGTCTTAAAAAAAAAGCAACGTTATCAAAATCTATATTTTTCTATACTTCTATGGTATAATTATGCATTTTTATATTATAATCTATGCTTCCAGTGGCTACAGTTGTGAAGATCACTTCCACGAATCCGATACATTCCTCCATAGTTGGCAGGTTCTTGGTGAACTGCTGAAGTCAGCAACATGCAGTGATATTCTTATAGACGTCGGTATGCCCGTACAACATCGTAATGTATCGTACAACTGTCGTGTGGTGTTTCTAAATAGAAAAATACTATTGATTAGACCAAAGATGTCCATGTGTGAGGATGGTAATTATAGGGAATCGCGATGGTTTTCCAGTTGGACGAAGGTACGGTATACGATGATGAATATAATAAATAAAAACTTGTGTAGCTCCTTGTTCTTGGTCTCAGATTTGTGTATATGTTATGTGACCACGTTTTTCTAATAGGCAAGTAGGTGATCAGTCTTCTGTGCCTGACACATGCCATCGACTTTATGTATCTTAAAATATTAATTACATATTCTCAGGAATGTTGCTACTAAAACTCGCTCCGAAAAAATAAAGATATTGACTGTAATTAGTATGTAAATATTAGATGTTATACTTCTTTGGCGTAACAAGATAAGAATCTTTTCAAAAATTGTATTCAGCGTTTGTAGAAAAATGACACTAACAATAGAAAACACGTAATTAATACATTGAAAGTTTTATCATAACGCATTATCTAGTTAAAGAAATGGACACTTTTTAGCATGCAATTTATACATATTGATATTTACAATTTAATTCACGTCCATATTTGGTCGCAGTTCATAGACGTGTAGGTTACAAGAGGCTTATGATAGCTAGAGTATGATACAAATATTCTTGTAGAAACATTGTCTAAATATCGTATAAATACAGCATCAATAATTGTATAAAAAAAAAACTAAAATGTAGACTATAGCTAACTTCAGGGAGTCGGTTTTTTGTGACGGTGTGCGCGCGCATCGTAAAAATTTACTGTCATCATTTTTCCCTAACGCGCCAAAAGAAGTATAACTTCAAAACTAACATGTTCACTATAGCTAACTTCAGGGTGTCCGTTTTTTGTGACGGTGTGCGCGCGCATCGTATAAATTTACTGTCATCATTTTTCCCTAACGCGCCAAAAGAAGTATAACTTCAAAACTAACATGTTCACTATAGCTAACTTCAGGGTGTCCGTTTTTTGTGACGGTGTGCGCGCGCATCGTAAAAATTTACTGTCATCATTTTTCCCTAACGCGCCAAAAGAAGTATAACTTCAAAACTAACATGTTCACTATAGCTAACTTCAGGGTGTCCGTTTTTTGTGACGGTGTGCGCGCGCATCGTATAAATTTACTCTCATAATTTTCCCCTAACGTGCCAAAAGAAGTATAACTTCAAAAAATATCTTGTTTATTCGGGGAAACCTCTAGGTAACAATAGTTCTATGTGTTAATCTGAAGAATTAATTTCCAGGAACGTCAAATAGAGGATTATTATCTACCTCGTATGATTGCCTCTATAACGGGTCAGACCACCGTGCCCATTGGTGATGCAGTAATTGCTACTAGGGACACTTGTATTGGGTTCGAGATTTGTGAAGAACTTTGGAATCCTCAAAGGTATAGTTTTAATCGCAAAAACAATTTTTTTTATACAAAATATAATAAAACTTTGGTTGTATAAACTAATGACTGTTCAATGTCTAATACAGACACTTTTTGATGACACACAATTAAAATTAAAAAAACTGTATTAGAAGTAAAATCCTAATTTATACCGAAGCAAAACTTTAAAATGCAATATTTTATAAACTATTCCACTGTAGCTAAGAAACTGAAATCTTTTAACATTACTATTACTTTAAAGTTAGGCTGAGATTTTGTCTGTTTATACATATGTACTATTATTTATACCTTTTCTTTAGATTATATTTAATTTAATTTTAGTTATAGTTGCATGTTATTTTTAGTATATTTTTGTACATTCATTATGCATCTCTTGTACTTTACCTTCTGTAGGTGTTTCTTTATTTTCTATTGTTCCATTTCATGGTTGCCTGGAAGAAATTGATTGTTAGCGATAAGGCCGCCCGTTGCCTAATAACTTATGTAACCTACTTACTTTTTTACACGCTATATATTAGCTTCACCTGTATGTATGTATGTAACCGACTGCTTAGGTCTCGATTTTGACCCACTTTTAACGGACAGATTTAATTCAAACTTTGCGCACCTGTCAAAAATCGATGACAATGCAATAATCCGAAAAAAAATGAAATAAAATTAAATAATAGCGCTCTGTGCCTATCGAGCAACCCACGCTTTTTCACAATAATACCAGTATTTTTTGTTCATTACCATTTTCAGCCTAAATTAGGAATTATTTTTCACTTTTTAGTTTGATGTGCTTTAAAAGCGTGTGTTCTAGTTTTTTTAAACTATTATTTATTTTTCTATATGTATGTGTATTATGGTAATGAAGTATATATAAATAAATAAATATTTCTTTTACAGCCGACATATTCCTCTAAGCCTAGACGGAGTGGAAATAATATCGAACGGGTCAGGGAGTTACATGGAGTTGCGGAAAGCCTATGTTACTGTGGATTTAGTGAAAAGTGCGACTTTCAAAAGCGGTGGGGCGTATTTGTTCAGCAATTTGAGAGGTTGCGACGGACAACGGATTTATTTCAATGCCTGTTCGTGTGTGGCTGTTAATGGAGATATCGTTAGCCGGGGATTGCAGTTTGCGCTAAAAGATGTGGTGATTATACAATTTTTACATACGACTAGCTGACCCGGCAATTGTTTTGCCATGTATATTATTTCTATGAAAAAAATTGTTAGTTCAATAAAAATAACTATCTACAATAATAAAAAAATTGTAGAGGAGTGAAAATTAGGGGTATGTGTTTTTGTATGTTGTATCATAAAAAATAATAACAAAAAAATAGTCTAAAAAATAAAACATTTTTTTTTTGGGATGGAGACCCCTTATCATTTAGGAATTTGAAAGATAGATTATAGGAAGGAACATTGTGACACGAGAATTTTATATAATAGATTATACATTTACGTAAAAAACATCTTATCGGTAGGGCTGATGGCGCTACAACCTTTTATTTTATTTTATTTTTATTTATTTATTAAAACTTCGTTGCAAAAAACAATAAATCACACACAATACAAAAAAAATTATAAGGGATGCAACGGGCGGCCTTATCGCTAATAAGCGATCTCTTCCAGGCAACCCTAGTTAAAGAAAAAACTAAAAAAGAAACATGATTCGTGCGAGAAGTGCAGAAACAAATGTGATATAAAAAAAAATATATATATACATAGTACCTTAATCTAAAGTGATACAAAAAAAAAATTAACAACGGACTAAAAACTTAAAAGCTAATCCTACAAATACATGGACAGCAAATAGTGATGTACAAGGAAACAAGATTTATACAAGTCACGATTGATCAGGATAGGATAAGGTTAAGAAATGGGAATACAGAAGAGTTTTAAAAGATGACAGAGAGGTAGCCAATCGTACGGAGTCGGGCAGCGTATTCCATAATTTAATGGCGGAGATTGTGAATGAATTGCCTAAGAAGGATGAAGTGTGAGATGGAATTTCTAATAAACATCTATTAGAAGAGCGTAACATATAGTTAGAAGGACCTAAGAATTTAAAGTGATTTTTGAGATAAGAAGGGGTATTCGGATTGAAAAGAATTGAATATAGAAGTTGAAGAAGATGAGCGTGACGTCTGAATCGAATAGGTAGCCACCCCAGCTGCCTGCGGAACTTAGACACATGGTCATATTTCCTAAGACCAAATATGAACCGTATGCAGAAATTCTGCAGGCGTTCGATCTTGTCAAGTAGCTCTTCGTTCAAATCAGAGGAGCATGAGTCCGCATAATCGAGAATAGGAAGCAGAAGAGACTGTGCTAACATAGTTTTAGTGCGGATAGGAAGGAAATTAGAAAGACGTTTCAGAGTAAAAGAAGCGGCGTAAAGTTTACAGCTGATCTCCTTTACGTGATGACCCCAGGAAAACGTTTGGTCGAAGAAGACCCCAAGGTTTTTAACAGTCTTATTAAGGGCCAAGGCCACACCGTCAAGGTAAACACCCAGGAGCTGAGCCCATTTGACTCTTGAAATAAAGAAAGGGCTTCCGATGATGATGACTTGACTCTTGGCAGGATTAATTTGAAGACCAAAGTCTTTACTCCAGTTGGCTATGTTTTCAAGATCATCATTCATCGCTTGTATTGCAAGAGGAAGCTCATCCAGTGTAGACTGAACGTAGATTTGGAGGTCATCAGCGTAAAGGTGATAACTAGCGGATAGATGTGCAGTTAGGGTGTTGATAAATATAGAAAAAAGAAGAGGTGAAAGAACGCCACCCTGCGGAACACCAGCACTTATATTATTCCACTGAGAGTAAGCATCATTCATTTTAATACGCTGCCGACGACCGTTAAGATAGCTATGAAACCAGTCAATAGCGGATGGACAGATATTCATAGAGCGAAGCAACCCAAGCAGAATTTCAAAGTTCACAGTATTGAAAGCATTGCTAAAGTCAAGCAGAGTGAGAACAGTGAGCTGCCCACCATCCATCCCTCGGCGAATGTCGTCACAAACTTTTACCAATGCCGTAGTCGTGCTATGCCCCGGGCGGAAACCCGATTGGAGAGGGTCTAGAATTGAGTTTTATTCAGAAATCCGCTAAGCTGCGAGTGTATAAGGCGCTCTAGAGCTTTAGATAGGAATGGTAGAATAGAAATGGGCCGGAAGTCAGAAAAGTTAATGGGATCGGGCCGTTTGGGAATAGGAATAACTAGACTATCCTTCCAAGAAGTAGGGAATTTACCACTAGTAACTGAATAATTAAAAATATGAGTAATAACTTGAAGAATAGCTGGCAAGATAGGTAAGATCATAGCACGACTAACTTCATCACATCCGACAGCATCCGACGAGATAGACTGGATGCAACCCTCCACTTCGCGCTCGGTGAATTCAGTGAAATTAAAAGGCATGAAGTTTGGAGTTGGAAGAGAAGCCAGTTTATTGATTGTCTTCCTAAGAGAAGAATTATCGTGGGCAGGAGAACAGGTGAAGTGAGAGTTAAGGTTGTTTATATCTATTGCTGAAGAAATAACATTCTGTGCCGATCTGCCAATCCCCAAGGTTTTGAGGAACTTCCAGATTTTTGAGGTGTCGCCATTGGATACTGAGTCGTGGATATGTTGCCTTTGAGCTTCACGACAGCGAGTATTACAACGATTGCGAACTACTTTATATTTTTCGCGCTCCGCATCAGATTTGGCAGTTCTCATTTTAGCTATGGCTCTGTTTTTTTGTGAATCAATCTTTTAATCTCATCAGAGAGCCAGGGAGCAGGTAAATGTTTAAGTTTAACACGTCTCAATGGGGCGTGCTTATCATAGAGGTTTGTGATGGAAGAAGTGAACAACTCAACTTTGTCGTCGAGGTAAGCTAAGTCGTACAGACCACTCCAGTCAATTTTGGATGCATCACTGAGTAGGCTATCATGGTCGATTCCACCAAAGCTGCGACGCAAAACTACCGTGGGCTTCTGCTTGGGTGGCTTCGCTTTAAAGGAGAGATAGAGAAGGTCATGGTGAGAGAAGGCGACAGCAGGAAGTTGCCCATGCTTAGTGACAAGGTGAGGAGAGGAAACAAAAATAAGATCCAAAAGTGACGGAGTAAAACCGGGGACTTATGCGTAGCGTTAAGATATAAGTTTTGTAGGTTGTAAGAGTGAGTTAAAGAAAGGAGCCGTCTGGAGCGAGAATCATTTTTCAGCAGACATGTGTTAAAGTCACCCATGACTATTGTGTTTTTATATAAGGGAGAAAATTGGTCAATGGTGTCTTCAAAGGAATCAAAGTAGTCCACCAATGATGAAGGGGAATAGAAGACTCCCAGGAGAAGCTTAGAGTTGGATAGAAGAACTTCGATGAGGAGATGCTCGGCTGAATTGCTAGGTGGAGGCTGTGGCGATGAGCTAATGATGGAGAAGGGGATGTGAGAACGTAAGTAAATTGCCACACCACCTCCACGCATGCCGAGTCGGTCATTTCTAATTAAATTGTAACCAGGAAGAGAGTAAGTACCAGAGGAAAGGGAAGGATTGAACCAAGTTTCAGAAATAAGTATGGCATGGATGTCTTTAGAGGCCAACGTAAGGAGATCTGTGTGATGAGCTGGAACGCTCTGGGCGTTTAGGTCTAGGACTCAGATCACTGCATTCTTCTTAATAGACAAGTAAGTGATTAGGCTCCCGTGACTGACGCCGTCGTCTTTTTGGGTCCAAGCCTTACTTATGACGTTCTTCACCGTTTGAGTGAATGTTGATGTTGTACATTGGTATACACTATACAGCCGGGATCGAAAATACGACCTCAGGGATGAGGGTCGATCGTTGAAATCATAATCCGATACTGCTAAATTATTAAGTGTCTGCGGAAATGTACTAGTATTTTTGCCAGAAAAATTGCCTATATTTGAATACTATAATAATAAGGATTACATAAAGTTTGTTATTATTATTAGTACACCACCTCCAATGACTGATTGATTTACATAAATGTTACAAAATTTACATAAACACTTCTTATGTTTCTTTGTATAAAATTAAGAATGTTTTAAATGTTATGTCTGGCCTTGTGTGTTCTATTGTCGGTGAAACAATGATTCACAGCCTCGTTGGATTATGAATCAACATCATCATCACAAGAAATAATAGAAAAGAAAGAAAAACTTAATTAGGGAGCGTTCAAGTATTACGTAACGCAATTTTTGGAGATTATTGACCCCCCCCCCATGTAACTCGCCGTAACGTTTTTCAGTACCCAAGTACAGTACTGTACTCAAGTATAGTAAAACGTTTCGTGACCACCTAGTGACTCTTTAGTTACTATTATGTGGTGTACGTCCTTATAGTTAATCCCCGCCCCGCCCCGCATCGTAACGTTTTACAAAAGGAGAAAAATTCGTTACTTAATACTTGAACGCTCCCTTACACATAATAAAAAATGTACAGTAAAATGAGAAAGTGCCACCCACCCTAGGATTCCATGTATCGTTCCATTTGACATACTGATTATAGGCACTTTAATTAATAAATTTTACACAATACAGAACGACTCTCGATAATTTGAAACTCCAAGAATCATAGATAAATTTCAAATTACCAAGAGTTCAAATTAACAATCGTCAAATAACCACGAAGGGAAGGGGGGTACGTAAATTATTGACTCAAGTACGTGATTTATTATTTCTACATTATTGTTATGTATTTGCAAATTTTTATTTCCAAAATAACTCTGAACAGGATAAACACTTCTTTTGCTCACAAGCATAATTTCGTTTAAGTAGAAAGTACGCCATCATTCAAATTATTCTTAAGTCAGGAATATATTTCACAGCAATCACTTTGATTATTTCAGGAAGTTATCCCTGCGACAATTGATCTGGAAGACATAAGGTCTTATCGGAATAGGATGCGCTCAAGGTCCCATTTAGCAGCGTCTAACAAACCGTTCCCAAGAATAACAATTGATTTTACATTATCCGATGAAAAAGACACCAGTCTTGTTGTTAATAGACCTATTCAATGGAAGTACTTGACGCCGGAAGAGGAAATCGCTTTAGGTAATTTGGAATAATTAATTCATGAACTATACAATATAAATGTTAAATGCCAATCACTTGACAGCTTACTTAAGTTTTTCACAGATTCAAAATTAATATGAAACATTAACTAAAAGTTATAGAAAATTTTGGGCACTTATATTGAGTATTCTAGAACCTTTCCTCGGTAGGAGGCATTGGCGGTTTCTGTTAATACTGTATCAATATAATTGTAATTTTATCCAGACCGATTCAACTATAACCCCTATTAAATTTGCCATTTACGCAACGCATAGGGCACAAACGTATACGCAGTGACACATACACTATTCTATAGCTCTCATACTAAGAAGGAATGGAAATCCGCGCAAAATCGCAGACTCGGGGCTACCACCATTAACTTCTAAGCTAAGGGCTACTGCATTTTTTCTTAGAAAATTTGAAATGGTTGTGCTTATTTTTTTTGTATGGAACAGAAGGCAGGAGGCTCATCTGATGATAAGTGACACCGCCCATGGACAATGTCAGTGGGCACCCGAGTGCGTTGCCGGCTTTTTAAGAATTGGTACACTCTTGAAGGACCCTAAGTTGAATTGACTATGCTCGTAAGACTTGTGCATCTCCTGTGTACATGGCAAGTTTAATATTTTTAAAAAACAAAACATAAAACGGTTATGGTGTTCCCGCCAGGTCCAGCTTGTTGGCTGTGGGACTACTTACGAAGGTCCGGGCAAGGTGGATTTTTCCTACCGCTTAGTGGTGGAGTGGATTCTTCCAGTACGGCTTGCATTGTATACTCGATGTGTACGCAGATATGTGAAGCAGTTGAAATAGGAGGTAATTGAACTAATCATCATCATCGTCGTCATCATAATCATCATCATCATCATCATAAATGGCTACTGAGTGCGGAAAGAGAACTGTCGTGGGATGTGAGTACGCTGCAGTGCTAAACTTGTCGACACTTAAGTCATTATAGTTCGTCGATAATCATGAAGGTAATAAGAATTATATTAGTACACCGTTACGATTGTTCTCTTTCGGCACAGACTCTTAAGATTTTGACGTGATAACGTCTTTAAAATCGTTTTAGTCGGGTGACATGTTCAGAAACTTGTGTCACACCAAAACCTCACGAGCGCGATCGCAGGTATAACGAGAGAGAGACGGACCGATCTCCAGTCTCGTCTCACTCTAGCGGCATACAAACGAATGGACTCGTGCGGTTAAGTTTTGTAAGAAAAATGTATATCATAGTTGAATAAGTAAACTTGTCATTTTACACCCGAAATTTATCATCAAAAGTGTGAATAAAACGATAGATGTAATTTAAAATTTAAAAAAATTTGGTATCTTCATTAATTCCTTACTTCCCAAAAACTTATATCACCAATAAGACGTTATCACGTAAACATCTCGATCGTAAACCTACTTTACAAACAACCAATATTTTTTAAACATATATTTACTGTTGACAAAACCATTATCGTTTCACCATCCGGAATCCATATTAATTCAAGCAATCTTTTAGCCAATCAAATGTCACTTCCTCTACGCGCGCGCCCTCTTTAGTAGTTCTCGTGAACTATATACTGGGCGCGTAGGCGTCAACTGTCAAATGAATATTTGTCAATTGTCATTATCGCGTCGTCTGCTAAACTATGAGTTACTACGTTTGTCTTTTCTTATTACATACTTAATTTTCTGACTAGTTAATTGGAAATTTAATTAAACTAAATTCAGCTTGTGTGAATAATAAAATACTTAAAGTTGGTTATTGAAAGCTGTCAAAAATATAATTTGCATAGTTAATAGTAGTTCATGACAGCTACTATAATGGATCTGTTGGCTAAAATCCGGATGTTTTACTATAAATGGATTCCGGATGTTGTAGGAACTATCGTCGTATTTTTAATTAGACGAAGCCAACTGACAGTAGCTAATGTCACTTTGTAAAATAATGTTGCCATATTTAAAGTAATAGTGATGCGTTCAGTTCTTGTTCAATCAGATGAATGAACAATGAGTGTGAATAGTCAATCATTTCAAACAATAAAAGAATATTATTTCTATTTCAAAATTGTATAAAAGTGCTCTGATATAAGTTAGGTACTAGTACTATGTAACTACAATCAGTTTTTTGACGTCTTATTACAAAGCGCGGCGCGGCGACTAGTGCCATCACCGATCATTAATTCACGGGTTTTTACTTTGTCACAACACTATTTTTATTTCATTGAAAACTGACAACACCGTAAACGTCAGTTGATATCGTCTAATTAAAAATTCGACTATAGTAAGTTTTATTTGAAGGTATAACTATTTTTCTTAAATACATTTATTCGATTCGATTTTTATTGAATTAAGTATCAATTAAACAACCTTTATTATTAAATCATAAAAAGTAATTTTATGAAATAATTGAAAGTAATATTATGCAGGAATTAGATTATTTTTGGACCATGTTCAAACACAATATGACAACACAATATGACAACACACAATGGAAAATAAATAGATATTTCATAAACAATTTTATATAAAGAGAAATAATATTGCGTACAATTATTTATTAATGGTACAGTTTGAAATAGAAATTTGCCTTATTCGAATTAATTCACCCATATATATTTAAAATTAGACTTTATTTTTATTAGAATTATTTAAATAATCGTAAAAAACCTAAAAAGGTTACCTGCTAAATGTTTCTAAAATATTATATAAGAATAAATAAAAATAAATAAAAAGCTCAACAGCTAGGCCCCGGCGAGATTCGAACTCACGATCTCCTGTTTACTAGACAGGCGCTTTAACCAACTAAGCCACGGCGCCGTTGCGCTGAGCTACGAAATACAGATATGGGTGTGATGTAGATACTTTCGTATTACGTTTTATATATAAACCAGTAATTTACAAAAATTCAACTGACTTTCAATATCTTTAAACATTATTTACCAATACATATGTTCTTCAGAAATGCGAGGATAACTCTAAGACTACTAAACCGGTTTTGATAATACCTAGGGTAAGATTTATACGATACATGGCGCGAACTAACCGTTTGTCAAAATCCAATACGTTTAACATACATGAGTCACAGCACTAAATGTCAGTTCTAAATATTATCTCTAAACAGTTCCTAAGATTGGAATACACAGATTAAAATCATTTTTAAATTTAATTTTTAGAGGTAGGTCAAAAATATAATTACGTTAATAAACCAATTACAATTAAAATTAAAGTAAGGTTTATTAAGTATATTTTAGATTAGTTAGTTATTAACATAATTATTCTAATTTTAATTTAATTATTATCCTTCCAGAATCACAAGTATTAGATGACGTGCGTAGAGTTGTATGTGATTTTAATTATACGCCCAAAGACCCTAAAGAGCTATGCAATAAATTGCTCGTTACATGTTATATGGCTTCGAAAAACTCTAGCGAAGAAACTAAGCTACGAGCTAAGGAGGTAATAGTGATTTTAAGACGTTCAAAAACTTAACAAACTATATTAAATTTATTTCTTATATAAAAATGTAACGAAGGTATCGAGAAGGAGAATGAGATACACAGAGACAGTCTGATGAAAATATTTTTATCTTAAAAAGCACAAAAATAAAATAAAATCAGTGGTGCTTTAACCTTTTTAGGTCTGGGCCTCAGATTTCGGTACATTGGTGCACAGCCGGGGTTCGAACCTACGACCTCAGGGATGAGAGTCGCACGTTGAAGCCACCACTGCTCTCTTGTAAATTCTCGTTTTTGACATGCGGAAGTCCCCATATCCCGGAAGTCTTCGCGTTTCCGGAATAAAAAATTTTTTTTTTTTTAAATATTTTTCCAGAATTTAAGCGATGAAAATTCAATTCAGCATTCAGGTCCAAATGCTCTTAAGTTTTGCGCTAAGCATATTTTGCGGTGTTATTTTTATTTATGTATATAGATTTTACGGTAATTTTTTTCTATAGAAAATACAACTTGGTTTAAGTAACAACTGTTAACCCGAAGTTTTTTTTTTTAAACTAAAAACGAATGTCTCGCTGTTCTGTTTGCTTTATTATATATGAAAAAAATATCTAATATTTCAGTTGGCGAGTGAAATAGGCAGTTATCACTTTCCGATATTCATTGATACAGCTGTGAAGGCTGTATTGGCAATATTTCAAGCCTCCACAGGACTCATACCGAAGTTTAGAAGTAATGGCGGATGTCCAAGGGAAAATCTCTCCTTACAAAATATTCAGGTACATACATATACTGCTGGTATTTTATTAACTTTACTTGTTTATGAACGCTTGCCAACGCTCGGCACACTGATACATTTGTATAAGAAAATTTAAATACAATTTTTAATGTGAAAAAAAAAGATATAGCTAAAGGAAAATTGATTTCAAAGTGTGAGGGGAGCAATTACAGTGAACAAATAATTGTAACATTAATTCACTAATTCAAATGATTTAGTCATTTTCATCTTCTCTCTAAGTGGTGTCATGAAGTTGAGTGATTAATATAGAGCTAAAATAATTACTATTAAGCATGTTGACGGTAGTCATATTTTTTGAATAATCTGTGGAGGTGATACTTAGCATACAGTTTTAAGCTATTGCATAGATTTTATCGCGGGCGCGGCGACCGAATCAGTAAATTCCGTAACGAAAATAAACCTAACACACGATGACGTAATATAGGTGCAGCCAATACGCGTTAGAGTGAGACAGACTATATAGGCGTGTTGGTCTGAGTCTGGTAGAGGGGTAGAGTGGTAGATTGAATTAATAACAAAGAACAAAAAAACTGCATAAAAAAATAATAATAATAATTGCATAAGTTGATAAATACGTTTTTGAAGTGAAACTTCTTTATCGGGGTTGGAAAAAAAAATTGTGTAATATTTTTGCGTTACGCGTCACATTTTTCCGTTACGCGCCATGTTGCTTTTTGAAGTCAAACTTCTTTATCGGCGTTAAAATATGACATATAGTGTGTTTTTGGCTTTGAAGTTTGACAACGGATTACATTTTCGACTTGAAATTTGCTAATCGCAATGTGCAGCAATTAATTTGTAAATTGTATGCTAGGCAGTGTAACAAAATTTACTGTGTTAAAAGAAATAGTTTCGGACCTCTAAACTTAAAACAAACCAATTATGGCTCTGCGTACAACAAAGGTTTTATATAAGTTTCACTTCTTACGTGTGTAAACCTAGTACACGCACACATTTTTTTTTATATAAAAATATATTTATGAATTACAGGCTCGTATGCGCATGGTGTTCTCATATTTGTTCGCGCAACTGATGCTCTGGGTGCGAGGCAGGCCGGGCTGTCTATTAGTACTGGGTTCGTCCAACGTTGACGAAGCCTTGCGGGGTTATCTGACAAAGTATGACTGCTCAAGCGCAGATATCAATCCCATTGGAGGAATCTCGAAGACGGATTTGAAGTCTTTCCTGCATTACGCGAAAAATCGGTAAGTTGAATCTTAAACCCAAATAAAGACGGATTTAGAGTTCAACTATTTTTGAAGTTATACTTCTTTAGGCGCGTTATGAAAAATTTATGAGAGTGAAATTTTACGACGTGACAAAAAATTAACAGAATGAAGTTGGCCACGGAAGATGCTACGGCATTGGACATAATTTAAAAACAACATTCGAATAATAATAGAATTTATGTTACACTTAATGTAAGAGAATAAAAATAAATATTTATTTATTTTTATTTAAATATTTATATTCAAATGTAAACTGAACTTTATTGACTATATAATGGCTTCACCTGTATGTATGTATGTAACCGACTCCTTCGGACTCGATTTTGACCCGCTTTAAACGGACAGATTTTATTCAAATTTTGCGCACCTGTCAAAGATCGATGACAATGCAATAATCCGAAAAAAAAACTAAAAAATAAATAATAGTTTAAAAAAAATAAATAATAGTTTAAAGCACATCAAACTAAAAAGTGAAAAATAAATCCTAATTTAGGCTGAAAATGGTAATGAAAAATATAATTTTAGTTTTTAGTTTTTTTAACTATTTTTTATTTATAAGTTAGTAGTTGCCGACCGGTAAGTAAATGGTAGTTGACAGTCTTGAGGTGATATTTAGCTGGTTGAGAATAAACTTATCGGTTTATTTTGCGGTCCATGATATTCGCAACATTCGCCTAATTTATTTTTGCAGTTACGAACTACCCTCGCTATCTGATATATTGGATGCGCCGCCGACGGCTGAGTTGGAACCGCTGTCCGAGGGTAGAATCACACAAACAGACGAGCAGGACATGGGGATGACGTATGCGGAGCTGTCCGAGTTCGGGAGGTTGAGGAAGATGCACTCCTGTGGTCCATACGCGATGTTCGAAAAACTTGTCCATATTTGGAGTGAAAGGACGCCGCAGGAGGTGAATTTATTTTATTCATTTTTGAAGTTATACTTCTTTAGGCGCATTATGAAAAATTGATGAGAGTGACATTTTACGATGCGCGCGCAGCGTGACACAAAATTAACAAAATGAAGTTAGTTCTAGGTGTCATGAAAATCGATAATAACTATCTTCAAGTTGTATATTCTAGTATTTTTATATTTAGAACAGGTGTTTCGTAACAGTACAGTTAAACAAATATTATGTTGTGAATATTATGTAGTGAATAAATCAATATTATTTTGGTGTTTTTATTAAATCAATTTCATATACGACGGTGATAGTATTTACTAATAATAATTTTATTTATTAATTTTAATATTTATCGTTAATCACTACTGCATTTTACTCATTTTTTTCCATTCGCCAAAGAAGTATAACTTCTAACGCGTGTACATAAGTACACATACGTTTTTTTATTTTGTGCGTGGGTTTGTAATTAAACTAAACGGCTAAACCTATTTTCATGATTTTTTATGTGTGCAAGTGGATTCGAGTATGGTTTACATTTACTATTAGAATTTTTTTTGTTTATTAAATAGAACTTGATAACAAAACGACGCAATAGAAATATTGTGTTTAGGATTTGATATTAATGTTAAATTATATTTAAAATTCTTATTAGTTTTCAAATTCATTTTCAATTATTGTTAATAAAATAGTTAATCGTTTTACAGAAGCATTAATCTTATTACTGTTATTACCGAGTGACTGACAGATTTCATAACACACGACCTTAATTGATGAATTTTGTCAGGTAGCAGATAAAGTGAAGCATTTCTTCCGTTGCTACGCGATTAACAGGCATAAGATGACAGTATTAACTCCATCGTACCACGCTGAATCGTATAGCCCGGATGACAACCGTTTCGACCATAGACCTTTTTTGTATCCAGTTAACTGGGCATGGCAGTTCAAGAGGATCGATGAAATGGTAAATCTTTTTTTTTTTAATGGCTCTGGCACGATTTGTGCATTAGCCAGCGTCAAGTATAGGATTTTTATATTTCGTGCTTGTCTTTAGAAATTCGATCATGTCCTCCATGTACGGTTTAGGCACTCGCCCGGTACCGCACAACCCTCCCAAAGGCTGAGAACAAATTTAAATTAAATTAAAGCCCTCGAACCGGGAATCGAACCCGGTACCCCTCACCTAGCTGCCACTTAATTAGACCGCTAGGCTATGAGGTCCCCAATGGTAAATCTTGTTAATTGTTCTTCTCGTTCTCTTGGCCTCAGATTTCTGTTTCGTGATTTTAACAGAATGGTCAGCCTTCTGTGCCTGACTCGTGTCGTTGTTTGGGGTTTCACCGTGCGTGTATTAATTCATGCACGAACTCAGGATTTAGAGGGCCACACTCTAAGACAATAAAGTAATAGATACCATGAAACTTGTATTGTATAATGTTATTTTTTAAGTATTGTTATTTTTATATTTCTTATTCTGAACTAAGACTCCGTGTTATACTGGACGTCAAACATTTCTTAAATTAATGTCATCACTTGCTTTATATAATTTACTAGTAGACTCGGCCAAGCGTTGCTGTGGCTAAGATTTTTGTTATGTTACATAGTAGTAAACTATTCAAGAGAAAAAGCAGGAGAACACCAATCCACCATGCTTTTTTGGTGGTTATGCCATTTAATTGTAGCTTATGTAAAACGTTGGTAATTATTTTGATAAATAAAAAATTGGATCAATACCTAGGTACGAATAAAGAGCCTTTTCAAGCGGTGGTATAATAATAAAATAATAAAAGGACGCTTAATGTGACGTAACTATAAATGATAGAGACATGCTGTCGTGACATCTACTATATAAAAATAAGTCGGGTTTTCCTTCCTGACGCTATAACTCCAGAACGCACGAACCGATTTCCACCGTTTTGCATTCGTTGGAAAGGTCTCGGGCTCCGTGAGGAAAGAAAATTCAGGAAAATTTTCAACAGAAAAGCGGGATCACCAAACGAAATGTTACATAAAACAAAGCTATCTGGTGGCGAAACGGAGTTCGCCGAGTTTGCTAGTGTTTTATAGATAGTGATGTGTCCTGAAAAATTGTAATACATCATTTTGTCCTATCATAAATAGTTTTCGCAGAGCACACGATTGAATGAAGTTTTTTGTTTGTTACACCTTGGGTTAGATTATTGAAGTTTTAGTAAGCATCCCTAATTTTTTTGAAAATGGAACATAGCCTATGTCACTCGGGACAGCGAGCTAGCTAGCTTGCCAATGGTGAAAGAATTTTTGAAATCGGTTCAGTAGTTTCGGAGCCTATTCATTTCAAACAAACAAAAAATCAAACCTTTCCTCTTAATAATATTAGTATAGATAACAATTTAAAAATTTGTATTGTAACAATTTGAAATTAAGAACTGTTGTCCATGTAACAAGCTAGTAAAATGCAAGGAACGAAGATGATATCAAATAGCCACTTCTTCCCTGCGTCTTTATCCTTCTGTGTAAAAAAAAAAACTCGGCTAATACTGCTCTAAAGTCCATATTCTAATTCGTATATCAATACAATCTTGTCATGAACACTGTAAAATATGTTTTTAGAAAAAAAAAATGGTTTGAACGCTCTTAGTAGATTTAAGTTTGATTGACATTGACTTAGTAGATTAAGATCAACGTCAAAAAAGGTCCTCAAAAAATGAGCGCAACATTCTAAATTGTGCGCTCATTTCAAATAGTCTCGCGTCTAATAAGTGGAGTCGATGTTATTTATTTGTGTTTTTTTATAAATAAATTTATGTACTTTTGAACTTTTTTGTGTGTAGTTTTTGACAAATATATTTACTAACAAATTATTTTTTAATTGAAAGAAAAAACTTTTTAACCGGATTAAAGTTATGTATTATTATAAATTGCCAACTATTTAACATCCAACACCTTTTGTCTTTGGTCACCGTGACCACGCACGCTGTAAAGCACCCGAAAAGTCGGATAAATTTAAAATTATGTTAAATAGTTGTAAATAAAAAAGTAATGTTCGACTCCACTCAATACCTTGTCCTACCGACCACGGTCGGTCGTAAAATTTTATTGCTTTAAGTACGTATACACTGCGTTGTAATAACAACTTTAAGCAATTCGCGTAAGGTTGATTTTGCAATAATATATGCTTGTAACATATACTGTTATAGACATACTGTTATAGAAAATGACAGAAATAGTGTTTCGGGACACTTTCGAGCGTTACTTTTATTCGAGACTGTGCATCTTGGGTTTTTTATATATCAATGGATTGACCTTATGGTTAAAGCCCCGTTTTTCAGAGAAACTTTTTTTTTTAAAAGACAATTCACAATTGTCCTAGTCCCATGCTAAGCTGGTGAACCTTGTGTTATGGGTACTAGGGAACGGATATACATACATATTATAGATAGATAGACATATAAATACATATTTAAACACCCAAGATCTAAGCACAACACCAAATGCTCATCACATCGATGTTCGTCTCAGCCGGGGATCGAACCCGGGACCTATGGATTGGCAGTCAGGGGTACTAACCACTACACCAATGAGTTGTCGAATAGTCTAAAAAATATTTTGTTATATTTTTTGTAATGGTCGTAATGTATTGTGAAATAAATTTTGAAATAGAATCATTACTTTTGTAAGTAAATTTTTACGTTTTTCTGATGGTAAATTGTTTTGCTGAGAATCGAAGTCATTTGCAGTATGTGCGATAAGCCACGGAGATAAGCCTTTTTTATTTATTTGTACATTTATCCATGAAAACCCGGCATCGTTTCGAAAGAGAATCATACTCTAAGTAAAAGTTAATCAAAATTGGTTTAGCAGTTGCAGCATAAAAGTATGTTGAACTTTGGATGTATATTGTAATACTGAATTATATTTCAGGTGGCGGCGATGAACAATACAATGGCTATTAAATAGAATGCCACACAAAACGTAGAAAAAGTGCAATAAATATGTTATTTAATGCCAATTTAGTATTGGAAATAAACAGGCTTTATTTCATATTATTCATGCCAATGTAGAATATTGCCTATATTATATAATTTAAATATAAATATAAATTGTATTGTATACTTAAATATACTCTTTTATTTCACCTATAAAGCTTAATTATATATAGTCTGAATTTTTATTTTATTTATTTACAATTCAATTTTATCCTTACAAGTGACCCTAAATCGTTAAGGTAACATATACATACAAAGGAAACTTAACATATATTAATATAGCGAAATAATGGTATGAAATAATGATTTTTTTAACCGACTTCAAAACACCGGAGGAGGTTATCAATTCGACGTGTAATTTTTTTGCGTATATTCATCTTATTTTGACTTGCTCTATCTAGCGACAGAAATAGTCAAACACCACATGAATTAACATTTATAACACCATCTACAATCGAATTACGAAACTATGTAGGGGTTACTGCCATCTTGTAGCTATAAGTTAAACAACATACAGCAAATGAAGCGGGATACTTCATTATGCCTTTATCTAACAGATGGCGCTTGTCTGTTTTTTTTATTTTTATCTTCAGCCGTATAGATACTCACTTAATGGTGCCAAACAAAATGGTGATAACGCCCTGTGTGGGAGTGTTTTGTCCGGGGTGCAAACATCATTTTTCAAGGAGCGTACAGCCTCTCCGCTTCCTTCACGTCCTTGTGCGTAGCCGGTGTCCTAGTAGGTACTGCAACGGGGAGTATAGGTCGGTTATCGAAAGCTGGCGTGTTCACAGTAGGTACTCACACTAATGCAATTTCACATACAGTATGTTTCAAAATATGATTTTTTTGCCTAGCTATATATTTTAGTCCACTCTGGTTTTAGTTAGGTTGGGTGGGTTGTAAATAAATAAAAATGTGTCAAATACATATAAATATTAGGTGCATACGAGCGTGGATCAAAAGTTCTAAGCCAGACCAAGAACGTGAAAGAGTAGTTCGTGTAAATAATTTTACATTTTTCGACATACGCTCCATGTAGCCATGACTTTGTTGGTTGACAAAACGACCTTAGCCGTTTTCGGAGTAGGTGATCCAGATATTTTCCATTGTTTGGACTGTTGCTTTGATTCAGGAGTATGGTGGTGAACCCAGCTTTTAACAAATCAAATCAGCTTTCACCATCTGGTGTCAAATGAAATATAACATTTTTTCATTAAACTGTTTTTATTAAAATGCTTAAAATAATTAGAAACATTGTGCACCATTTCACGAGATTGCCCTTGTAATGTTTGAAAAAAGATCAACATGTATAGTAAAGATCAACATATACAGTAGCAATAGCAAAACAATAACTGTCTCTTTTATACTCATAACCTTGACCGAGCGCGAGAGAGACGGACAGTCTTTTCATGATGTATTTGTGATTGTATTTCAGTTTGACAGACTTTGACATCACGCCTCGCGCTTATTCACAGACACTACACAAGCACAAAGTGTAAATGTGTTGAAGCCGCCAGCTTTAAATAACATACCTATAGCTACTCCAACTACTCTTTATCAACCGGCTTACAATCAGGGTCCCCTGTTGGACAGGTCCAGTCACACATACACACAGCCGTAGCGGCTTCAGTTAAAGTAACCCCCTACGGGCTCGTTAGGTCTGTGACGAACCTCACCTCCGCTACCACCAGCGGAGACACACACGTAGGGCAAATCACACTAGCTTAGGTACTCACCATACGTAGACTTGAGTATACTGATTAAAATATTCTAGATCACGATTACAATCTGTGCTTCATCAACTAGGCTTAAAGGTGGCGCCAAATCTAATTTTGTAAATCATCGCAATTCACAGTTCTATCTCATTTTGGCTTATAATCTGAAGATTGAATGAATTTAATGGATTTTATTAGTATCTAAATCTCCTAATGGCACAAAGCCTTTAAAGATATTAAACAGGATTAGTTCGCTCGGGACTTTTAGAGAATTTACACATCTAATATAAATGTAATTCTATAGCCACAATACTATACCAACCTACGGTTATTTATGTTTGAAATGAAGCTTAAAATTCCCAATACACCTTGTGTTTACGTAACAGCTAAAATATTTGAATGATAGTAATACAGCATACTATTATTTGTTTCTTAGACGTATGACGTTAATTTGTAAAGAAATTTGTATGTCGAGTCTAATAAAAAGTTAAACACTGGATCGATTTTATAAATTCTTTCAGTATTAGAATACATATAAAAAAAAAATCAGTAGCGCTACAACCTTTTTTAGGTTTGGGCCTCAGATTTCTGTATCCGTTTCATGATCATTTGTCAATCTAATAGGCAAGTAGGTGATCAGCCTCCTGTGCCTGACACACGCAGTTGGATTTTTGGGGCTAACGCAACCCGGTTTCCTCACGATGTTTTTCCTTCGCTGTTCGAGCGAATGTTAAATGGGCGCATAGAAAGTCCATTGGTGCACAGACGGGGATCGACCCTTCGACTTCAGGGATGAGAGTCGAACGCTGAAGCGAGGACAACACTGATCTAGAATATTACAAAAAAGAAATATCCAGCTGTGCATCGAGACAATCCGCTAGTAAAACTATGTCCTATATCTATATATATAAAAATGAAACCCGTTTTCCGTTGCCACGACATAACATGAAAATGGCTTGACCGATTTGGCCAATTCTTTTTTTATAATATTCTTTAAAGTACGAGGATGGTTCTTACGGAGAGAAAAATTGAGTGAAAAAGTCTAAAAACAACACTTTTTTATATTCCCATCAGCGTTGCCATACGTCCCGATTTTGGCGGGACGTCCCGATTTTTTAATGAAAATTAAATGCCCCGCGCGGGACAGGCTTTTTCCCGCTTTTTTTATATTAAGTATCGCAACATCAAACTGCTTCCCTGAATGCCATTTATCCCACATAAATTATAATATAAGTATGTATGCCAACTTCAAATTGTCTGTAAATTAAAGCAGAATTACTAGAGAGTTATAAGTTATAACTAACTATTCTGCTTTTATAAGTTATAACTTATAAAATAATAGTTTTTTTTTTAATTAAGAAGACGAGTATTTAACAATAGGGTATATCTGATTTAAAATATGACCTTTAGTTACTATGTCCCGCTTTCGACGAAAGATTCCCGCTTTTTTAACTCAAAAAGTCCCAAAATCCCGACTTGGCAATAAAAAAATCTGGCAACGCTGATTCCCATACATAATATTCGTAATAATACTTAAAAGTCAATTTGAACTTTAATACCATATCATAAAGTTCAGTGTTAGTGGAGGGGTTCCGGAAAGGTAATTTTTAATTTTTTGACATAATGTATTTGTTGTATTATCAACTTTCTTTTTTTTGTCTTACTAGCTAGACTGGTGTCCCGAATAGCAGAATAAGTATTAATAAAAAATAAAGAATCGACTGTTAGGCGGTACGATGTTCGCCAGGCCAGCTAGTTATACATAAAACAAATAATCAATTCATAAATATTACTGCTTTATAAGTAGTACTACGTATATTATTGCCAGGTATACTCCTAAACCATTTTCCGCCTTTCATACCGTTATTCAGTTTACCCAAGAGCCGTCACAGTCCCTTTGCAAATAATCACATTTAATGTACTACAAGTTACAATTACTTAGGTTAACTTGAGTAGACGTTTAATATTAAAATTAAATAAAATTTAATACTACTTACGCGATTTACTAATTTTAACACTAGTTAAAACAACTAAATCGCACCAGAATCGTATTTATGTTTATATTTTTATAAATATCATAACTTGGCTTTAAATAAATATATATAAGTTTTACGAAATTATCTTCAAAAATTTGCTTGACTTTAAAAAATTAATCCTCTTAAAATATCAGGTGTCACAAAAATTAAATTTCAGTCACGTACTAGCTTTGTGAACTTCATTATTTAAAAGTAAATATCAAATTTTATAACGTTTAATATTTTATTATAGAGACTGACGGTGCGAAAACTATTTTTAAAGCTTTTTAAGTAAGAGTCCAAAATTCACTTACAAAAGTATTAAGTAACAAAAATTTTATTTTGTATCGGCCTTAAATGTCTAAAAGAAATAAATGTACAAAATTTTACTTACATTTTCTATGAGACCTTAGGTTCTCGAAGGATCTATGCTATACACAAAAATGAAGTAGTTTCTTTTCTCCTACGGGCTTTTCAGTTTAGGCTATGTTCAGATGGCAAAAACTTGACGCGCGTTTTCAAATCGCGCGACTAGAGATTATGGTATTTTCATACAACTGTTCACATGTACGCGCGTTAACGCGCGTCAACGCGGCGCTCAGAGAAAAAGTCTCTAGACGCAGGTGATCGCGCATTGACGCGCGCTTTGATATTAATGTAATGTCCGTTTGCTGTTCAGATGAGCGCGCGCTTTCATCGCGTTCGCATGTAATTTTGTTAATTTTCGTAATTATATTTTGTTCTCGCATTAAAAATGAGTGAAATTGAAGATATTGACATCGACTTACTAATCGATGAAGTAGAAAAAAGGCCAGCAAGTTGGAATATAGCAAATTTGTATAAAAAATATAATATAATTTGTATTTTTTTTCAAAATTGGATGAACCCAATGTGTACGTTTTCTTTTTCTATATTTTTCTTTATAATATTACCACAAAATAATAGCCTCTTCCACGTCCATTTTCTACGTTCTACCGAACTAGACTGACGAGTATTCTCGCAACGCGCGTTAGCGCTCATCATCTGAACGCTCTTCAAATTTGATCGCGCGTTACATGTGAACATAGCCTTAAAGTAACATCTTTCAGAATATGTATATGTCACCGTAAAATTGTAAACACCGTTAGATTGTAATCTATCTCGCGAGATTATAAACTGTCAAAAGATTGTGAACCTCAACGAACTGCTTACAATTTAACGTGTTATTATTCGGTAGTTATATGAAATTGTTGGAAAGTAAAATTAATCTGTAATTGACCAAAGAAGTTTGAATTATAACTAAGTTAGTGTAGTACAATCTACCGAATAATAATACGTTAAATTGTAAGCAGTAAGCTGAGGTTCACAATCTTTCGACAGTTTATAATCTCGCGAGATAGATTACAATCTAACGGTGTTTACAATTTTACGTTAACATATACAAAAAACAGAAATAAAATTCACTTTAATCGAGTACAAAATGATGTGTGGAGAACCGCTCGCTCATTATCGCGATTGAAATGGCTTTAGGTTTTTGGCAAGGGTCGTTAGATTTTCCCTTTTATAAGAGAAATCAATGGACGATACAAGGCGTAAAGTGTTTTTCAATGAAGACGTGTTATTTAATGTATAGGTTAGTAAATTTACTAAAAAGTGGTTACCTAAAGTGTTTCAAACTTAAATAACCTTACACTAGATAAGGTTTTTAAAATAAATTTAAGGTTTTAATACAGTATTTATTAGACTATTATAATATACTAACATATTTAATAAAAAAAAAAATTATTACACTCGATTTTAAAACATAATAATTGCTCCACATTAGGTATATCTAGTTAAGGTTTTTTATATAATAGGATGGAAACGGGCAGGAGGCTCATCTTGATGACTTAACTTCATGATGTTAAGTGATACCGCCGCCTGGACATTTGCTAGAAGGCTCGCAAGTGCGTCGCCGGCCTTTAAATAGAAAATATATGAATATATCTTTAAAGAGCAGTGTTGGTTTCAGCGTGCGACTCTCATCCCTGAGGTCGTGGGTTCGATCCCCAGCAGTGCACCAATGGACTTTCTGTCTATATGCGCATTTTCGGATGGTGAGGGAAAACATCGTGAGGAAACCAGCTTGCCTCTGTCCCAAATAGTCAACAAAATATGTTGGCACAGGAGGCTGATCACCTACTTGCCTATTAGGTTGACAAATGATCATGAACTAATCAGATTAATACAGAAATCAAAAATGTTAGGGTTATATTTTATATTTCTGTCTCCAAATTACTATTCTTCTTTAGCGATGTTCAGTAGATCGATAATATTTCAGGCTTAACCCTGGAAATCCTGTGTGTTCAAGTAAAGATAGTTCGTGCCCGACAGGGGTTTTAAGGAGTACATAATTTTAATGATTTATTTACCCAAGTTGCTGGGTAATGGATGTTTGACGTGACCCCACTTGAGTGTATTGACAAGGGACATCCTATCATTTTCGGATTCTGACCAGTGAGCTTTGAAAATGTAACTAGTATTTTAAGTACATGAACTTAAAGTTAGTAAAAGACTACTTGATTTTCTTGAAGCTTGTTGTTACTGGACTACAAATAAAAATACATTAATAACGTTTTTTAAGTTTCGATTATTTATTTCGAAATGCTTACAAAAATTATATATAACAAACAATTACACTATATTACATTTAAATTTAAATATTTAGCCAAAGATGGAATATTTACAAAAAAGTTCAAACATTTACAATTAAAGGAAAAACACAATAAAAATATTCAATACATTGAACTAAGTAATACCTAATTTTTTTTATGGCTCTGGCACGATTTGTGCATTAGCCAGCGTCAAGTATAGGATTTTTTATAATTCGTGCTAGTCTTTAGAAATTCGACCGTGTCCTACATGTGCAGTTTTAAGCTCTTTGCCCACTATCCCGTAGCATACCATGACCGTACTAGGACCGTTTCAGACAAAAAACTATTCTTTGTATGGAGAAGTATGAGACCATGCCCACTAGACCGTTCCGTCACCGGCCGACACCGTAGCGTGCCATGCACGGGCCGTCAACTATTCGTCGGAGGGAATATTTTGCCGGTGCGGACACGCTACGTGCATGGCACGCGACGTTGCCAGACCGGTGACTGAGCGGGGAGTATAACCGTTACAAACCCGTTTTAAATGCGTTAAATTTGAATGTACACATTCGGAAGTACTGAAAAAACTTTTCTCCGTCATCAACTAAGTGGGCGAAATAGAGCGTACCGGATTGCTTTCCGTGCCTGATACGTTCCTAGCACGGTCATGGTATGCTACGGGATAGTGGGCAGACACCTTTAGGCACTCGCCCGGTACCGCACAACCCCCCCAAGGCCGGGTTTTAACAAATAAAATTAAAACTTGCCCTCGAACCGGGCATCGAACCCGGTGCCCCTCACCTAGCTGCCACTTAATAAGGCTATGAGGCCCTAAATTGGTTGTAATGTGTGATGGTGTAAAAGTGAGTGTATGTACGTGAAGGTGTGTATATGGGGTATGCAGTTGTTTAGTAGTTTTTCGCTATGGATATTTTTAATAAATTACAAAATGTGCTCTTATAAACTACTTATTATATTTAACTTCTTTTACTTATTATTATAACGTATTATCCAAGGACCAAGGACCTCGAAACAATAGGGTTCGCAATTGAACGCAAGAAGCACTGAATAGATTTTCATTCGATGTCGAAATATAATTGAGGAGGCTATATATTGATGATGATATAATCACATTTAACTAGAATTTCTTTTTTATCGCAGTGCGCTGGAAGAAGCCTTTTTAGATAAACTGATCGAAACATATGGAGGTTCTTGACACCGTGCTAGTACGTTTCAGCGCCTGAGTGTTCACGTTATAGAGTTGACGTGGTCATTCAGCGACTTTGAAGTTTCATATCTAAGGATGTTAAGGGCTTCAATTATTTTTAGAAAATACTAACAGTACGTGGTGTAACATACTTACAGTCTATGTGCGCTCGAACAGAGCATGCCTTAGGCTGCTGTCTCAAATTTTGCGGGCAGCGGGGCGGCGGCGGCTGCGGCGCGGGAGCGGGCGATTGCACCTCTCGTTACCAGCCCTCGCGCCGCTGCCAAACCGCTGTTTTCGAGAACCGGTCCATTTGATTTTACGCCTAAGATCCTGCCGCTCCCGCGCCGCCGCCGCTACCGCCCCGCTGCCCGCAAATTCGAGGCAGCCTTAAAGGTGCATCCTGCATAGAAGGCTGATCACCTACTTGTCTGTCAGAAAAAAACAAATTATCGAAACAGATACAGAAATCTCAGGCCCGAACCTTTTAGGTTTTTAGTAACAGTAAGTTCTCAATACACAAAAAATACGAGTGTCGAAAAAATCAGTCAGCCAACTACTCGTACAATTATTTCACCGATATCCTAACCTAATCATAACAAACACTGTACCACAAAGAACGGTTCGGTGGCCGTCGATACACAATTCATATTAAAATAATAAGTCCTGAGTACATACCTCGTTATAATGTCTCCTTATAACGAGGATAGAGATAGGCACACAATATTATCAGCCGTAAGGATTTGGATTAGTTGGGTACAAAAAGAGGTTAGACTGATGATGATTGATACTTTGCCTCACAATAGTTCTTAAACACGCACTAAACACTCACTATAAAATTCTAAATAGTGAACATATCTATAATCAACTATAATTAACAAAAAGTATATATGTATTATCCAAATAAAAAATGCTAGATGCACGAGAACACGTAACCCGAAAGAATATCAACAAAGACTATCAAAAAATGTGTCGATCGGACGTCCGCCAAAAATGTATTATTTGTGTAAGTTTTACATTTAGATAAATGGCAATTAAATTTAAAAAACAAATTTCGCTATTTCTTTCAATTTTATGTTTCCCTCTTCTATTGTGAAATTGGATGAAGAGCATAAGGGCTTTACTGCGTACGTAATATTTAGAGATAAGTCGCCATTACCGAGTCGGCTTGAAGATCTAATATTATGATACCTAATCATACTAAAATCTAGAATAGGATATAAATTCATTATAAAATTTATCAAATTGATAATAGGTGATTTTTACTGTAGGACGAAGTACTTATGAAAAACAATCTTAAAAATCAATATTTGTTATATAGAATTATTTTTTGTTTTTAAAAACTTTTTAAAATATTCAGAAACGAGATGCGCTAAGTCTGACTTCCGTACTTCTAAAGTGTGAGTAATTGCCAGCAATTCTTTGTAAAACCCATCTTTGAGTTGACGTTTTCAAGATTTTTGTGTTTTAAGATAATTTTTTTTTTTTTTCGACGTGACAACGTCTTATAATTTGATGGAGCCGGCTGCATGCACGAAAAAACATGACTCATGGGGGGTTACCTCGCTCTGAGGCGTTCCATTTAAGGCTTGAAGTGCAAGCGAGAGCGCGAAGCGACAGAGAGGCACAATCGGACTCCACGTTTGGCAGCGTTCGTTTGTTAAAAATTGACATAATTGTATTACGTACAAATAAATGTAACTTGTTCAATTCAATTGTGATTTCCATTGGAGGTCAATTCTCTATATCCATACAAAATATCTATCAAACAAATAAAATTAAAATTTAATTAGTATCTTATAGTATATTCTTATGACGTTGTCACGTCCTACTTCAGTAAACCGACTTTACAGACAACCGATTTTTTTGATTAAGAATTTTTTTTTTTTGTATAACTTTCGACGTACATCTAAATTCTTCTATACAGACTTCGTATTGCATATACCAAAAATGACTATGAAAGAGTAATGCCTCTTTCAAAAACAGTGTTTGCCCAGTCATGTACGAACACGACAAAACCAACACGGCTTGAAACTCTCAATAGTCATATTTTTTTTCATTTTTATGACAAGCCCAAAGGCAGAATATTTCCGATAGGAAATGACCACGGACTTTGAGTACGAATTTTAGTTTTATATTAAAGGTTTTGTTGATTTAATTTAAGTTAAGCTGATCGCTGCTGATTTCTTTAAGTACAAATCATATTTAGTGTGACCAAATATAAAATTTGCTTTTATACTTAAATGCTTGCAAATCACATGTAACAATAATTCTAAGCAATATTTTAACAAATCGCTTTTCTCAAAGTCCCTCACCCCAAAAGGCACCACTCCATTACATTCCATTTACAATTCACACTTTGTTGAAAGCGCATTTTCTGAGAGGTCCTACCATTATTCTCTTATATTTATTTGAATAAAAGTCAGTCATATTTTGACTGCTTGGTTGAATTGTTTAAATATAATAACCAACTGTTCTTATACTTTAACTTTTATAGGTTTCGTAACTTATGTTACCTGGAAGTACTACGTTCGATTCCCGGTGCTTTGCACAACAGACTTTTTATTAAATTTGAGCAGTGTTGGTTCTAGTGGCTTCAGCGTGCGACTCTCATACCTGAGGTCGTAGGTTCGATCCCCGGCTGTGCACCAATGGACTTTCTTTCTATGTGCGCATTTAACATTTGCTCGAACGGTGAAGGAAAACATCGTGAGGAAACCGACATGTCTTAGACCCAAAAAAGTCGACGGCGTGTGTCAGGCACTGGAGACTGATCACCTACTTGCCTATTAGATTTAAAAATGTTCATGAAACAGATTCAGAAATCTGAGGCCAAGACCTGAAGAGGTTGTGTTGCGCCTTTGATTTTTTTGTTCTTTATAAATTACCAAAATATATATAAACGCGAATTAAATTATTTACAAGTGTGTGTGTGTTTTGTCGTCAACCGTACTGCGAAAAAAGTATTATTTTTCAAAGTTTATTACTTTACAATTTTCTAAGACCTATAAAGATTTATATTTTTTTGTTTCGTCTTTCAGTTGGTAAAAATACAACATCCCTTCAAAGTGACCACTTACAGTTTTTAGGAAGGAAAATTTGTAGGCTTTTTATGTTGAAGGTAGGCGATACAAATGTCGGGATGAAGAGATTCTCGTGATAAATGGCTAGCCTTGAATTCGTAAGAAATAAGCCATGTCTACACTATTTAAACTATAATTTTTTCTTTAATAAGTATGATACTAGAAAATTTATAACATACTAGCTGATCCGGCAAACGTCGTTTTTCCATGTTTATCATTTATAATAAAAAATAGGGGTTGATCGTAGAGGGGTGAAAATTAGGGATTGTATGTATTTTTAATGTTGTATCATAAAAAAATAAAAATAAAAATAATTATCTATAAATTAAAAAAAAAATAGGGATGTACTACCCCTAACATTTTCTTGAAAAATAGATGTTCTCCGACCAATCTCCGGGTACCTATATGAATCATTTTTTGTAAATAAATATTCCAGAGAGAACATGTATTATTAGAGACTTGTGACTATTAAACCTGAAGCAGTGTTGGCCTAGTGTTGCCAGCGTGGAACTCCCTGAGTTGCACGCTTCGATCTCCAGTTGTGCTCTAATGGACTTCCCGTCTGCATCTAACACTCGCTCGTACGGTGAAATAAAACACCTTGCGGAAATTGGCACATGTCTCCAATCCGATGTGACAAACAGAAGTCTGACCACCTATTAGTCTCTGAAATAAAAAAGGACCATAGACGTAGTCAAGACCCACGTAGGGTTGTAGTGCCACTAGATTATTATTTAGTCTGTTGGAATATATATGTAGCGGCACGCGCTTAGGCCAATGCAAGTGTACTAATTTAGCAAACGCTGGGATCTTCAGTCCCTTGGTTTTACAAATCTTTCAATCAATTCTTGTCCATTAAAAATGATCATTCTGGCTTTGGTTTTAGAGTATTTTACTTCACTCTCTACACTCACTCTATATTTACCTTTGAAAAAAAGCCTCGTACAACATTCTTACCATTAATTACAAATATTATTTAGGTATGGACCAGTCTCGGACTTAGGTACCTACAGCGGTTGGCAACGTCTAATGGCAACTCGTGCCTTTAGATGTTATTGTTCAATGTATTAAGGAGTCCATATCCTCCTATTACACAACTTACTACCTTGCATAAATGGATTTAAAGGTAAGTCGAATGCAATACTAAGCGCTAAAATATTCAAACAACAGAAGCGCCAAGTCTGAGTACGTCAAAATCCAATTCATTTTTGACGTATGGAAGTCGGGAATCGGAATCTTAACCTTAGAATCTGAATTTGAATGTAAGTTTTTTAGTGGAAGCCTAGGTTCGTTTCCCGGCAAAAAAATCATTGTTTCAGATTAATAATACAAAAAGGCTGATCACCAATTTATTTAGATTTTAAATTCCGATAGTTCTATGTATAATCTATAACTTCGATATTAGTATTGTCTTTGATTGACATAATCTTTACACATAAGAAAAAATCTTTTTAACCGGATTAAAGTTATGTATTATTATAAATTTACAATTATTTAACATAATTTTAAATTTATCCGACGTTTCGCGTGCTTTACAGCGAGCGTGGTCACGCATTTATTTAATCCGGTTAAAAAGTTTTTCTTTAAACTTTGATATTATTTAACTATATTATAATCATTGAAGATCAAATAGAAAGTGGTTTATTATGAAATACCCTCACATATGTTAAGATATATATTATATGTTAAATAGATTTCTAACTATGTGACCCTATTGTGGACCTTATCAAAAGCGGAATTAATTACAATCTAAATGCGTATTCATGTTAAGAACATTCCTTATGATTTAACTTAAAAATAGCACAAAGTCTATAAAAAGTGTACGCGTGCCTTTACAATATTTTTGTAAGAAATCTCTAGGACGCGACTTCTAAAACAATTGTGAGGCTTTGTCACGACATGTTCCGGGTTATTTCACTCGGTGCCCTAGTACTTAATTTTCCGACATTTTGGGCTTTATTTATTAACCGTCGTATCATAATAATTATTCGTTTATTTATTCTTGCAGTCGCAGTGTCCAATGAAACAATCAAATTTGATTTAATTTTCACTAAAGCATAAATTATTTATTTACCAAAGGTCACCATAACATTATATATATATGTCAGAGATTAGGTTATAATAGAACACGGTGTAATTGTTTGATTACAATGGCAACACCACGCAATATCATAGACATCTTACAGTTTGTAAAGTGTCAATCTGTCAATTGTCAAAGTCAAGCTGTCAGTAGTGCGTAGAATCGGTCGTGAAGAGCTTGAGTTGCCTTCAGATCGGCGCCTGCGCCGGACGTGCGCACTGACTGTGTTTAAATATTAAGTAATAATGTCGGGCGACGGTAGTGTTACTAACTTTGTAATTATTAATCGCGTTAAATCTCCGACATCAGAAGTGGGATCGATACAAAATTCATCCTGCGTGCCTACCGCAATGCGTGCAACTGGAAATTGTGAATATTTCACACCAGATTATGAAGCTCAAGGAAATAGAGCGGCGGGTCCATCAACGTCAAAAGACGACGGACCCAGCACGTTTACGCCTGAATAATGGGCAACATTATTTCAAAATATGATGGCTGGCTTCCAAAATACCTAGAACTTCTAAAAGAGAAACCATCGAGTGTGGGTGATAAAAGAACGCTAAAATCTAGTGAGATTTATCTACCGTCGTTTGTTCTGTTGTTGTCGTGGGTTCCATGTTCGTACCCGTTGTGGGTGTGGTGTGTGTGTGGTGTGTTGTGTTCGTACCTAGGAAGAGTTTAAGGACTGACTTGCTATTCAGTTTGTTGGAATTAGGACGTTTCACGACTTGACGAGTGACTACGCGGTGACCGACATTGAATAGGTATTCCACCAACAAAATGGTGCTGATCGACCGGCTGGAGACAAGTTTGGGTGTCCAATAAAATTGTGATAAGGTACGCACAGATTTACTTAAAAAATACTCAGACTAGTTTTGTGTCACATTTAAATACGCCTAACATTAAACCTTAAGTGAAATTCACACTTGAGGACCGTGGTGAATATAATGCTTCTAAGCACCCTAAAATATGCGAGTTAACTAGAGGTCGTTGCCATTTTTTTGATTAGGTAGGACATTTAAAACGACATTGTTTATTTGTACGTATAAAAATAAAAATGAGGGTACCAACCCTCGCACGTTTGTTGATAAATCTAGTGAACAGCCAATAGCTTGCATACTTTGCAAGCACTGATTGACAGTGGTTCAGGATGTTCCCTGATTAAAAAGAAGTTTGTAGGGTTCCATACCGAAATAACGTTTGTCATTGTTGATTCACATTTGCTGCAGTATAACGTAATCTTAGGTAGAGAGATATTTAAAACAGCCGGTTTGATGTTAACCCTTAACGACGGCGCTAAGATTTTACGCGATACTAGTATCGTGTCGTGCTTTAAGCATACAGTAGTACAGAGTTAGGTAAAATTTGCACCGACTTAACTGAGCGTAACGATATTGAAAGACTAAGGGCTATTGTGACAAAATCTAAAGGAAATTTTACTAGTGGAAATTCTAATACTATCGTTAATACAAATTACGTTACCAATTAATCTAAAAATATCTTAACAAACTTGTACAACGTCAACCGTAAAGGTTGGCTCCTTCTGAATGTAGCGTAATGCGAAACGAAAAGTCTGTGCGAGCTCTTCGCCTTTTTCTAGCCCTGCATTTCTTGTTAAGAAGAAAGACGGGTCCGACCGTATTTGCGTTGATTATCGGGAACTTAACTCCAATACCACAGTTACCCATTGCCATTGATATCGGAACAAATTGATGGTCTTGTGCGAGCGTTATATTTCTCCAATTTAGTCGTGGCCTTTAGATTTCATCAGATATTAATAAGATGATAGGACGATGTTTAAAAGACTGCATTTATTACTAAATAGAGTACCGAAAGGCTGAAAGGATTCGTACAATTCGATTCAATTCGAATTTGACACGTAGGTTACTTGTGCCGTAACTCCTTAAATTGCAAGGAAGTAAATGCGTCGCGTGTGAGTAATGAATGGTTGCGAGCCGAACAAAAGTTCTGACGTTAATTGAATTATAGAATTGATAGAAAAAGATACTATTGGAGCTAACCTTCGGTCGTCTTGTACAAAGACAATAATTTGTTATGTTGACAATAATTTATTATGTTGATTTATTTGAACAAAGTTGATGCTGAAAGCTTGGACGCTTTGCTGTGGTTTTAATCTTTGATTTATTTGAACAATGTTGATGCTGAAAGCTTGGACGCTTTGCTGTGGTTTTAATCTTTGATTTATTTGAACAATGTTGATGCTGAAACCTTGTACGCTTTGCTGTGGTTTAATCTTTGATTTATTTGAACAATGTTGATGCTGAAAGCTTGTACGCTTTGCTGTGGTTTAATCTTTGATTTATTTGAACAATGTTAATGCTGAAAGCTTGGACGCTTTGCTGTTGTTTAACCTTAGATTTATTTGATCAATGTTGATGATGAAAGCTTGGACGCTTTCCTGTGGTTTAACCTTAGATTTATTTGAACAATGTTGATGATGAAAGCTTGGATGCTTTGCTGTGGTTTAATCTTCGATTTATTTGAACAATGTTGATGATGAAAGCTTGGATGCTTTGCTGTGGTTTAATCTTCGATTTATTTGAACAATGTTGATGATGAAAGCTTGGACGCTTTACTGATGTTTAACCTTAGATTTATTTTAACAATGGTGATGCTGAAAGCTGAGACGCCTTGCGATGTGATTGATGTGCTGCTTGTAAGAAGTGTTGAAAGCTTTAACGCTTTTCTATCCAATAAAGTTGTAATACGAAGGCATCTACGCCTTGATTGGAGTGAAGTTGAAAGCTATTAAAAGCTTTACTTATGTTTTGCGTGGTGAAACGGAAATTAGGCTGTCTGTGATCAAGGATTGTTTTAATCTATTTTTTTTTCATTTTTTTCTTCCACAAGCATTGCAAAACTTATATGAAATGTAGTCTATGTTTTGTTTCTCATTTCTCATCCATTCAATCGCAATGTGCCACAGTGAAGCAGGGTACAGCTAGTAATATATAAATTAAGCTCACATCATATATCAACAGAGTGTTACAAGCTAAAAAAAAATATGACGACTATGGTTAATGGACAATGTTAAAAAAAAAATATTACACTTCCAATTATCGATTTTACTAGTAACTACTAGTAAAACAACCGATTAGGTATCGGTAAGTTAGTAATGTCTTATTTGGTAATGTCATCACGTATGCATTAAGCATTTATTCCCCTCATTCATAATCCTTATAAAAACTTCAATTATCGAATTAATCCTCAGGCGTGACTCTCATCTCCTTCAACTTCTATATACAGGTCCTTATGTTACGCTCCCCTAATAGATGTTTTTTGAAAATTCCATCTCACAGCTCATCCTTCTTAGGCAATTCGTTTAGGATCTCCGGCATTAAGTTGTGGAATAAGCTGCCCGACTCCATACGATTGTCTGGTGTCTAACAACTTCTAAAACCATATCCTATCCTGCTTAATCTTGAGTTTTGTAATTCTTGTATTTCTTTGTATTGCATCGCAATTAATGAATCCGTGAGATTTGGTTATTAGTTTTTAGTTTATTTTATTAAAAAAATATTTGTTTTATTTTAGATTGAGGTTGGTGATTCTATAATTTTATAAGATTGATTAGGCACCATTAGGATTAGGATTTACCCATTCATACCATTTTTCCTACTTTAACCATCATATTATTTTTTACCTTACTATGGTTGCCTGAAGGAGATAATGCCGCCCGTTGCATCACTTATAATTTTTATGTATTATGTTATATGTTTTTCTATAAATAAATAATCCTTATCAAACTTTATCATCACATATTCACGCCAAAACATGTTTTATTTGAGACATAAAGTATGTCTATTAAAAAACCGTTGGAACATGAAAGAAATGTAAAAATACCGTGATATTTGTGAGCATTCAAAGCTTGCATTTGTTCAAAACAACTTCGGGGCTATAAAAAGACGCTCTATACACGGTGACAGCTACGTTTGTTACACTCAGCCACACCTGTGTCTGCATTTTTACTAAATAAAGTGTTTATATTGTACGATGTATGGTTTGTAACAGTTTTCTTAAAACGGAGTGCATTTATACAGTAACTAAACCTACGAACTTCGTACCTAACAGTCAATGAATGTCGTGTTACACATAAGCTGTACTTATTGATGATTTTAAGAAAACAACACAATGAATGCAAAATAAATATTAAGTTCTCCACTATAACCGAATTGCAATATTTAACGTTACAAATGCCTTGATTTGTTGTGTATTTAAGTAGTTTGATATATTTTACTACTATTAATAAAAGGTAATAATATTTAACTACTGACTATTGTATTGCACGCTTACCTCGTCGAAGTTTCTAGGGCAGATGTTCAGCGTCCATATGAATTTCTTGTGTCACTGTTGAGCACTCGATACAACGAGTTTTTTTTTATATAGAACAGAAGGCAAACGGGCCAAAGGCTCCCCTGATTTTAAGCGATACCGCCAATAATAAAAATAGAATAATATTATTATATAATCATATAATAATATATAATAAGCAATTATGGAACATACGTAATAAATTCGCGTTTTTTTTTGGAGACGTTTCAATTAAATTAAAAGCGTATAAACCAAAGATAATATTAATGTAATATAGATAAATAAAGTCTATGTCCATTGATTCAAATATCGAAGTGTTTTGAAAATTTACAATCCTTAAGAAAGATTACGTCTAGCTTATCTCAGTACAGGATTCCCAGCTCCATTTCCCAGAAGAGGATTTATTTTATAGAAAAAGGAATTACTAATGTAACCATATTATATTTATACACATTTAAACTTAGCAAAATATACAGGGTGTCGATCAGTCAAATTGAAATAATCTGTAAAATATTTAATTAAATAAACAATAGTTGTATGATAATAAAAATTGCATGCATTTGTATAAATTTTAGATCACACTGCTCTAATCTATTAGAATATATAATAATGATAAGTTTAAAAGAGTACCAAGAGTTTTTTATGCCGGCTTTTTCTGTCGGCGTACATCCTCTGAAATCACCTTCTAAAATATCGGAAAGTTATCGAATGTCAATAAATTAATTGGTTAATTATACGAATGCAAACAGCATGTGGTGGCAAGGAATAAAACATTTCTGTATTTGCAAAAAAAGTTATTACCGTAATAAAATCCTAAATTAAGTGTAACTAAAGTTAACACGATATTACAAGACTGTTAGGCGGAACGAAGTTAGCCGGGTCAGCTAGTACACAATACACACACAATAAATTTATAAAATCATATTAAGTCCGTTTGCCGATACCGTCAAACTCTCCCTACCAAACCTATCCTGCAACCTCTTTTACCAGGTCTAGTTTTTGGATCTCATTAAAGTTTTCACTTCTCAGGCCCTCATAAAAATGTATTTGTTAACGTAAAATTGTAAACACCGCTAGATTGTAATCTATCTCGCGAGATTATAAACTGTCGAAAGATTGTGAACCTCAGCTTACTGCTTACAATATAACATATTATTATTTGGTAGATTGTACTACACTAACTTAGTTATCATTCAAACTTCTTTGGTCAATTACAGATTAATTTTACTGTCCAACAATTTCATATAACTACCGAATAATACGTTAAATTGTAAGCAGTTCGTTGAGGTTCACAATCTTTCGACAGTTTATAATCTCGCGAGATAGATTACAATCTAACGGTGTTTACAATTTTACGGTGACATATTCATCTCCACTTATCCTTTTCGCATCTCTGAGACGTCCTCTATACTTGACCTTTTCCTATTGCTAGTATTTCTAACCCTATCTCTTCTTTTATATTTAATAAGTGTCTCTCCTAGTGTGTCCTACTTGACAAACGTCATTATTTTATTTTGGGCATTAGTGAAGGCTCTGGATTGGGCAGTATTGTTAAAAAAGTCAAATAAAAATAATTATTTTTCGTGTTATAATTCCCCGAATCACACGAATTATAAGTCAAAAGGTTACGGTATTTAAACTAAACGTAAGGTGACACCCTGTGATGCAAATATTATACCCATACGGAACGAGAAATGTATGAATGTATGAAATAATTTAAAACTAAGGAAATACTAAAAGGAATATTCGTTATATCATATATGTAGGATGACCAACTTTTGTTTGAATGAACGACTTTTTCAAGTTTCAGATCGTGACTTTATTGCTAATATTTGAAGTTACGAGAAATTTCGATAGATGTACCTAATTTTACATTTCAGACTGTAATTTATGTTATAAAATGATACCCATGTAAAGAAAAGGTTGAAATGAGAGTTAAATTGTAATTCAAGGCCCGTTTTTTATCGATCGATTCTTCTATCGAGAGCACATTTGACCGCTATTGTTTATATAAAGAACAAACACGTATTCATTCAAAAAACAGTATGTCGACTTACTAATAAACGTGTAACTTTGTCTGTATACACGCAACAATCTTCCTAGTTTGAGGTCCGATTTGGTAATTGAGGTGTCAATGGCGCAGCTGCGAAGTGGTTCTATAGAAAGGATTTTGTAATAAATGAAAATTTTTAGCCTAACTATCTGTGGGTATATATACAATTAATCTTTATTTTTTCTATATAACAGGAACGGCAAATAGCAAACCGTCCGGATGCTCACCTGATGTTAAGTGAAACCGCCGCCCATAAACATTGCCAGAGAGATCAAACATGAAATATACATTTACTGTCAGTTCTTAAATCAAGGGCGTAGAACGGAAGAGATGAACTGGCAATAGACTCTCCGCCACTCTTTTTAATCGCCTAGTTTTTTGTTTTACACAACGTTTGTAAGGAGCTGCAACCATTACACCATATTCCACATGACATCTTAAGTAATAACTAATAATAAATTAAAAACAAAGATTTGTCCTCTATCAGCGGAGGCATAGTGAAATAGCAGCACGCACTTGCATTCTCGTTTAAGTGCGTGCAAATTAATTTATTTATCTTATTTTAATATGTAGTCCAAATAATTTTACGAAGGTTATATCTATATACATATCTTATTTCTGATATGATTTAATAAGGAGCTAACAAATTGGTGTACAATATTCTCGAACCAAATCGGAAAAAAAATATTTCCTAGTATTCTCAGAGCTAGTTTATAATACTCTTTTCAATATGCAATGTCAGGCAAAACGGAGAAAATACAATCAAAATTAAAGAAAAAGTTTACTCCTCTAAGGCACCCACTAAAATGGGTGTCTATGAGCTGCGGTAACTTTCCGACTATCCTGTAAAAATACACAAGTGGAAATTTATTTCAGAAATGTACATATTTGAAATATAAACGTGCATCGGTGAATAAATCGCCACTTTCAAATTATATTAAAAATCCTTAACAACATTAAAAAAAAAAATTACGTCAAGTTTTATTCGTTTTAAAATTCGTTACATATCATGATAGTCATTAAATATCATTCCGAATATAGGACGGAAAGTGCTATCTCAAAACATTGCCACTCCACATTTTTATTTTAATTTTGCGGTGCGCTCTACGGAAGTGTTCTTTGAAATATAGCTTTGTGCGCCGGTCTGTAATCTGTGGTTTTAAATCCTTTTTTCACACTCAACGTCAACATTCAGATTAAAAGACCTGTTAAATTAAGGCGAATTTGTAAACTGAGCTACGCATTATGGAAATTCAATTGTTTATTTTGGATTGATTGGAAACCCAGATATTAATAAACCTAAGCTGACTTAGTGGTCGGAGGACAAGACTCATTTTGGATCGCAGTGCCAGCGGAGTGGGTGAGTGTAAAATCAAATACTAAATAAGTAGCTGCTTTTAGCAGCTTTTAGCTGATTTTTCGTATACTTAAACCTATTACAATTATCTACAAACATAATAAAAATGAAGAACTCACATTTACTTAATCGCAACATAAATCTTTTTAAACTTTTTTATGACATAAATTCGCTTATAGTTCATTTGACTCGGACGTTAAAAACTTCATACATCATTCTATTGATAGGAGAATTTATTGGTTCTTACAGTTTTTAATGGGGTATGATATTATCACAAGTGAATAAAATACTTATAAATTAAATAGATTATAAGTTGTCGTGTGGTAAATATAATTCAATTTTGGTAGATGTCAATTGTCAAACTATGATTGTCAGTTGAAGAAAGACCTTCTATGAACTTATATAAAACATTAAATATAATGAAAACTGAGAGTCAAAGGCAAAATTTAGCGCTAAGTGTAACTGCGGTATGTCAAAAACGTATTGCATTTTCAGATGCGGAAGTCATAGTTCGTGCTAAGTTTATGAAACTCGTTTTTTAATCCTCCTATCGACCATAGAGTATATGAGGTGCCGCCCCTAGAACGCAAAGTAATACTTGATAGCCTGTAAAAAAGTGGTATATGCCACAAATAATATTTCCACTGTAGTCTGTTTTACGTTCCGCAAACAATGAAAATTATACGCAAAATTCTTATTTTTAAAAAATAATTCCAAAGCGCCTAAATCCAAGTCCTCTATAGAAGTGTTGTCTCAATTGTAATATTAGAGGCAATCCAGTTAAGTGGCCGCCATCAAGAGATCCCAGAAACGAAATATTTTCCCTTCTCTGTGACAAAACGATGTCGCCTGCCCAGAATGGATTACTGTAATTTCCCAATTAATTATGATAATTGTACTTTGCCATCGTCCAAATGTTTGCTTGGAATAAAAACGATGTCTTTACTGAATGAGGTTTATTTGATGTTTCAAAATTTAAATATTCTTTTTAAAGTTAACATTATTCAGAACTAAAATCTCACGCGGCAAACACAATTATGATTAGATTTAAAATCCTCCTACACCAGGGATGGCAATTCCCTGATTTTGCTCACTCGAGTGAGCTTTCGTCCTGACCTTCAGGCGATTGACCATCCCATGACGGGCTAAGCCACGATCCTAGTTTCGCAGGGACGAGCTAGGCTCGCCAAAACAGCCCGAGCTGAGCTGTGCCCATTCAGTTCAATAGTCAAATTCCATTAAAAAAATAACTGCTTGGCTTTCGGGATAGTTTAGTAGAGGTAGGGGGAAGAAGGAGCACCTTCCTTCATCCACAGATTTCATTTTTTTTTTTCATTTTTAGAACTCATTAGCAAACATAGCGTTTGTTTTCAAAATATAAAATATGATCAGCTAATGCAAAGCCGAAGGCTAGTTAAATATTTGGTGAGAACTGTGTAAATAAAACAGTGCAATTATCCGAAATACTCATTAAAATAAAAACGTAAACTTACTAATTAAGTAGGCTTCGTACGGTTCCTACTAATTAAGGTAACTAAATGAGTGAAGTGCCCGCCCTGACTTTAATTTCATTATTATTATTTTAATTGCCTGATTTTAAGAACAAATTTTACACATCTGAATTTTGAAAGGATAAATGTTTTTATCGAGCAGTGTTGGCCGTGTATCATTTTGTCAGAACTTTATTTATTTCGAACCTAACCACTGTATACCTAAGGATAAGTATTTTTAAAATTTTTCTCACGTATTATAGTTGAATGGAGATAATATCAGGTAGGTTTTCCGGTTCCGGCTGTCTAGACGTAAATACATAGTGTAACGAAGCTCCGTATTTCTACGAATAAACTGTGAATATACTGTGAACTCCGGTGTAAAAACATTTAAATTTCATACATATTGTGATAAACTATACTGCAACTAAAACATCCAAGTGCAAACTGTGTTATCAAGATAATTATTCAGTGGTTAAAAAGTGGAAAAAACTTTTGAGGTTACCTGCCAAACAAACCGAGTATAGACTATAGACACAATTTCAACAAAACTAAGGCGGGTCAGTACTACCAACATAATAGTCCTATTAAGCTGCGTTCACAATATTACGTTTCATTTCACGTAAGCGACAGCGGCAAAAATGGATAACCTTCAATCTTTTTTTGAACAAATTAAAATAGAAATGTCAAAACAAACCGATGACATTATGTCACGGATTGATGAAAAACTAGTTCCTTTTAGTCTTGAAATGCAGGAATTAAAATCAGAAAATGAGAAATTAAAGGAAAAAATAAACAATCTTGAAAAATATAGAAGATACAACAACCTAATTTTATATGGAGTAAAAGAAACCGAAACATCGACTATCGACCTAATCGAAATAATCAAAAAGAAATTTGAACATGATTTAAACATTACTTTTGAAGATAGGGATGTGAACACGATCTATAGAATTGGCAAAAATAACACAAAAAACGGAAAAGAAAGGCCTATCCTCCTAACATTCGTGAACGCCTGGAAGAAAAACGAGATAGTGGTAAATAAAAAGAAATTGAAAAACTTGTATTTATCTGAAGACTACCCGAAAGAAATATTGGACATGAGAAAGAAACTACAACCAAAATTGGAAGAGGAAAGGAAGAAGGGCAATTATGCATACATAAACTACGACAAGCTAATTATTAAACAGGGCAAACCAGGTAACGAAAAACGCAAAAGGGAAACATCAACCTCGCCTAACGCAATAGAGCACCGTCACAAACAACAACTGTCAACAAAAACAGCTCGGTTAAATGCATTCGACATAATGAGGAATAGAAGTAATTCCTTACCTTCTGCCAATGTGCCAACCGTTCAGAATCTATAGGATATTGCCATCAGCCACCGGAACAAAACATTAAACAGACGAGAACTAATAGATAAAAGAAACAAAACATTCCCCAATCCGACTTGTCATCGTGGGGAATCAGACTACAACCCTCCACCAAATAGAGAAATAGATCATGGTATGAAACAAACACTCAAAATCTGCAATTATAATGTAAAATCGCTAGGATCAATAGAACGATTCCTTGAATTGACTAATGCTCTAAAAAATATTAACTGGGACATTATAGGCCTTGCAGAAGTCCGAAAAATGGGATGTAAGATAGAAGAGCACAGCGACCTTATATTTTGCTATATTGGCGAAACTAAAGGACTATATGGAGTGGGATTCCTTATCAAGAAAATGTATAAAAATAACATCATCAACTTTATAGGAATCTCTGAAAGAGTAGCACTTCTACAAATGAAGTTTGATTGCTTCTCTTTTTCAATAATCCAAGCATATGCACCGACAGAGAGATCAACAGAAGAAGAAATTGAAAATTTTTACAAAGACATTGAATTTGCTCACACAAAGACAGAAGGGAAGGTCATTGTCATGGGAGATTTCAACGCGAAAATAGGATGTCCAAAAACAAACTACTATCCAGTAATGGGAAAATATGGTTACGGAGTGCGGAATGATAGAGGGGAACGGCTCTTAATTTATGCTCATCAATACAAACTATCCATAATGAACTCATTTTTCAAAAAGAAAGCAAGCTCTAGATGGACATGGTTATCACCCGACCACAAAACTAAAAATGAAATAGATTTTATTATGATAACCCACAACAAACTTATAACTAATATTGAGGTACTTAACAAAGTTGAATTCTCTTCCGATCATAGATTAGTGAGAGCAACATTACTTTTGAGTAGTACAGTAAAGAGCAGAAAAACCTATACAACACCAGCTAATATCCCCAAGACAGAAACAGAAATAAAGTGCTACATCGGAAATCTACAAAAACATACAGAAAATATAAAAACAGACAGCATTGATATCCAAACATACTACAATATCCTGGAAAAAGGCATAACAGAGAGCTTAAAATACAAAACCAATATGTATCCCCACCAACACAATATCTTCTCAAAAGACACAATGGAACTTTTAAAAAGGCGCACGGAACTACTACACACAAAGAACAAAACTAAAGATATGAAAACAGAACTAAGCAGAATATACAAAGAGACTAATAGATCAATCCGTAAGGACTACAACAACCACAGATACGAGATTATTACAAGGAACATTAAACATTTTAGAAGTGCCAAAAAAGCATACAAAGAATTAACTACACACAAGTCCTGGATTCAAAAACTTGAAAATAACTCACTAAAAACAAAATCCAGAAAAGATGTAATAAATCACGCTACTAACTTCTACAAAAACTTATATAGTAAACAAAATAACCCCGAAATCATATCGCAAACAACCCATACGAACACGACAGATCACATCAGACAAATTGAATACTCCGAAGTTTATGATCATATGAAAAAGCTGAAAGCCGAGAAGAGTCCCGGACCAGACGGAATATACAATGAGGCACTTAAAATAGGAGCACCCATTTTAACATATCATTTTACGCGATTGTTCAATAAGATACTAGATGAAGAAAAGGTACCAAAACAGTGGTGTACATCGGATATAATCCTTCTCTTCAAGAAAGGAAATCCCTTAGATATAGGGAATTACAGGCCCATAAGTCTGCTGGCAAGTATTTATAAACTATTTTCATCCATAATCTTAAAGAGAATATCTGACGATATTGATAAGCAGCAACCAAAAGAACAGGCAGGATTCAGATCAAGCTTCAGCACAATGGACCACATACAGACATTAGAACAAGTCATAGAAAAATACAGAGAATACAATAGACCTCTGTATGTGGCGTTCATTGACTATAGCAAAGCTTTTGATAGCATTAGTCACTGTGCAATCTGGAACGCTTTACAATATTCAAATATCAACCAGAAATACATCAATGTTTTGAAATATATCTATACAAAAAGCACGAGCAGAGTTAAATTAGAAACTAGAGGTGACGAAATAAACATAGAACGCGGAGTTAGACAAGGTGATCCTCTTTCCCCGAAGCTGTTTATAGCAGTCCTTGAAACTATCTTCCAAAAACTAGACTGGAAGAACAGCGGAGTGTACATAAACGGACAATACTTAAACAATCTGAGGTTCGCAGATGATATTGCTGTTATTGCTGTTATTGCTGAGACTGCAAAAGACTTAGACGAAATGATGAGATCACTGGACTGCGAAAGTTCCAAAATCGGCCTTGAAATGAATGTAAATAAAACGAAGATACTAACGAACAATCGGGAGCGCCAGATAGTGATAAAAGGTAATAATATAGAATACGTCAGGCAATACATATACTTGGGCAAACAAATTTCCTTCAAAACTTCAAATAACGAAGAAGAAGTGACAAGGAGAATCAACACAACTTGGAAGAAATTCTGGGCATTAAAAGAAATCTTAAAAGGCAATTACAGCTCACACATGAAAAGGACAATATTTGATACATGCCTGTTACCTTGCTTTTTTGCTAACTGATGCTCTCAGGCACGCACTCTTACTCAAATGGAGATGGGCTGGACACATCTCACGATACCGAGACAGAAGATGGACCATTGAAACCACACGATGGAAAGGACCCATGGGGAAGAGAAATGTTGGTCGACAATTAAGACGGTGGGCTGATGATATAACACACGTCGCAGGAAACGACTGGATACAAATAGGCAGAGACAGGGAGTCATGGAAAAGGATGGAGGAGGCCTTTACCCAACAGGGATCCAAACCTTGTACATAAATAATAATACTAACGGTAATTATAAGTAACCATTTTAAATTTAAGCAATTAAGTACTAACAACATTGTAAAACATAAGCAAGTTTTGGAATAAATGGCTTTATTATTATTATTATTATTATTATTAATATCAGGTCACTCGAGAAACGCTCACGGTATCTGTACTTGACTGTACTGTAAAGTATCTTTAAACTCAATAGATTTTCTATAAAATATTACTAAAGATACATTATAAATATGTTTGCGGTTGCCGCTCATGGGACATTTGTTTTGTTAGTCAAAAAGCTGAGGCACAGCTAAATAGTCCGAATAAAAAATTTGAAGCTCAGATTTTCGCCGTAATTGCATCGAAAACCTAAACTATGCTACTTTACCATTACTAAAAACATATCTTGCGTTTTTATTGATTTATAATGATTTCTTTATTTTTTATTTTTTCACCTAAAGATATGGTACGATTTAAATTGCATAGTAGTGCAAGAGTGACGGGCATAAATTATCCGTTGCAGACACATGTAAATAGTTGTATGTTTTAGAAAAAAATAAAGAAGAAATTATAACTAATTGATTTGTTTAATATGTTTAAACAAATCAATTACAATTAATTACAAAAAGTTTTTTTTTTACAATAATTCTGAATAAATAAAGTTACACAAATCGAGCTAGCAAAGAAATTAATCAAAAGTATTTTACGGTTGACTTATACCTAGTATAAACCATTATTTAACTGAAGAGTTTATATTGGTTTTATTTCAGCGAGAATGAAATACCGCCAATCATGTCTTTCCTTTTGTTTCGCAGCCAACTAATCAAACAATGTCATGCGAATCAGCACTCTTTTTTAATTAAAACTCTTTCAATAAACCTTTTTTGTATTTTCAATCATGTGGACTACGTTTGACATACAAGTGTCAGTCGCAAATGACAATTAACCAGTTTGTTTTAATCCATAGAGTTTATGTCAAGTTTAGGTCATGTCAACAAAATATGGAATTTAAATAATTTACATTATCATTTTCACCTATGGAAGATTGTTTTTAAGACAAATTATTGTGTAAATTCTTAGCTGCATTCTCCTGATTAACAGTTTATGCTTTACAATTTAATGAACGAATATCTAAGCACAATACACTTGCGAGCCGATCTTGAGTCCAGTGCATAACTTTAGCAAACATTCGGGCTCGTTGCCAAATCACCTAACAAATTCTGTTCTTTAGTTTTTCTATATTCAACTTATTTGCTTATCATTCTAATAGGAGATTTATCTACTATTATATCATATAAATACATCTATATAATATATTATATAAAATTATAATACACTTTGATACAGTCCACGTCAAAGAAATTATGTTCCAAGAAGGTAGTTCATTTACATACTTTTTCTAAAAGAATCTTTAAAATATGTGCGTGCCAACTATAACATAGAACAATTTCAATCAATCAATCAATTCATTTATTTCAATTAGACCACCTGAAATGGCACTTTTTAACGTCAAACAAAATACAAAAAAGATTCTAGTTGCCCCTTCCAAAAGGTAGTTTCGTGTGGAGAAGAATGGGCAAGAAACTCCACACTTACTCTTTTAAAATAGGTTTCCTTATCTGTGACAGAGCCCTCTGTACGCTGTGTTGTGTTTTGGCGCCATATAATATAATTGATTTTAATGGAAAAATATTGTATATTGTATTTTTAGGATTAATTGTCTTATAACAAGAAATTACACGCAGTAAGATTAATCAAGACGAGCAACTTATAAATAATTTATATCAAAAGTTTATGGGTATGTAGTACGAACAAAATTAAAAAATGCGCACAACAAGATAATTATCGAGAATTTTTGCTCTCTTGGGTAGATATTATATTTCTGCAGTGTGCTGTGAGACCATTACACGTCACCGGTGATGTCACGCGCCTAAGTCATTCTGAATTATTATTTACCTTTTTCTAGAGAGTAGAGGTACAAGGTCATATGACCTTGTACCTACCTACTGACAATTCACTAGTGCATATATGCAATAGAACAACAACTTGAGGTTTTTGACACAGCTAAAGTCATATATAAAATTCATATAATTCTAAAATAGAAAAAGGTCTAAATGACAATGCTCATTTTAGTTATAAATTTTAATTTGTTTAATAATATTTTTCACACATAATGTTAATGTATGTATGTATTTTAATGTTAATCAACTATATATACACTATACTTACACTATAGAGGGGCAAATGTGCTTACGGGACGCCCTTAAAGGGCAGTAATTGCCGCCAACTTTAGTGGATGTGGTGCCGGCCTTTGAGGGAAGAGTATGCTCTCTTTTTAAACAATTAGATGGTGTATCCCAAAGAAGATCACATCGCAAGGTCAGGTTCCAGAATGAATCAAGGTGATGCGGATGAAATCATTATTTTGTTGGATAAATAACCGCATAGAAGCCAAACTTCATATAATATATCGTATGTGTGTTGCCCCCCGCTGATTTTGTTCCGATAAAGTAGGTATTTGACATTAATCCGGCTCACGCGCTTAGCTGCTTTCACAACAGTGTTAAATAGAAAAAAATATAACCAAGGTTTATACGAAAGCATTAAATTGCATATAAATGTTCTGTATAAGTCTATAATTTTCTTTATAAAATCAACCTGCTTATATCTTTTAATAGTAAGCGTATACAACGTAGTAACATTTGCATTTTTTTATAGTACAAGGGTATACTTCGTTACAGTACAAGAAATAATTGATTGACTAAACCCCCTATTTTCTCAAACAAATTAAGATAAAATTAGTAGATAACTTTTACACCATTGCAAATTCATTCATATAAGACGACGGTCAAAAATGGTGGTAGTTCGGTAGAATGAAAAGAATACATACGGCGGGGACGTAAATATTATCGCTAAGTTCACTTGTGTCGAAATAATAACAAATTCAGATTAATAGAATACGATTTTTTAGATGTTTCAGAAGTATTAATATCGTCATATTTCATCGTAAAGTTCCGTAGGTAATTAATAGAATTACAAAACATGTCTTCAGCGAGAAAGCTGCTACGACGTGCTTTAGTACAACGTCTGTTGTGTCCGATAGTTTGATATAAATTTTATTCGTATAAAATGTTAAGCCTATACTCGCTCGTCACCTCGTAAAACCAAAGCCTCTGTAATTTTTAATATTGTCTGCGATAATGATACCATGACGTTTTTGTATGGGCTTTCGATGTAGTTCAATATAGCGCTGACGCGACCTTGGGATCGGGCGGTTCAAAATCTCATTATTGGCATCAAGATTGCTGTCGGTATCGCTATTAAAACTTAGAGTAAGAGCACAGCTTAACACCGAACATCGTACGTATAAATAAATATATCAGGTATGTTAATTTTAAAGCATCCAGGAATTTCTGTACATTTATTTATGACCAACCAGAATGCCATGTTTTATTTAAAATTAAAAAGTAAACATGCAGCATAATAATTAAACTTCACTACAATGTCTAAATAAAATCTCGTCGCTATCTGATATTTATACGTAATTTAATATTCATTAAATTTACTAATTAACAAGTAAACGAAACAGTGAGCAACCAAACTGTGACTCATATATCCATTGTCTCCGAGAAATTTGGCTTTATTTTAGTTAATGTTATTATTATGTTTAGAGTTTCTTCTTAATGTTTCTTTTAGTAAATGAAGGAACCTATGTTTTTTGGTTCGGAAATACTTCAGTGGGGAACTGGTTCCACATAGTGGCAATGCGCCGCAAATCTGCCTTAAAAAAAGCTAAGCTGTGGAACGACTGAACGATGAAACTCAGCTGCAGCCCGTGCAGATATTAATCCGAGCAACTCCTCTAAACATTCTCATCAAGCCGCTCGAAAAGGCTTTGGTCGTCGACGATTCAACGATCTAATTGATACTACACGTATATGTTACCAATGTTAAGTCATCAGGCCATAGATTTTCTTTAAATTAAAAATAACTTTCTCGTTAATATAGAGAAGTTTATTTATGATTAAACTATAAAGGTTATGTGTACTTTAATAAAAAATAGCCCCAAGGCTAATATGTTAAGGCTTTTGCATCCGTTTATTTATTTATATAATTAGGCCTATTTCCCAAAGGGACAGCAGAGACCACGGATCACCACTTGCTTCGGTCCCTACCTCTCTCGCTTCATTCACTTTCATGACATTCAGCATGCATGCTCATCGGTTATGGGTACTATTAACTTGTCCCTTTTCTAGTACCTTCTGTTTTTGGTCCAGGTATGTACGATAAGACTTTGTCAACTCGATTTCACGATCCACGGTTGATACAAGGTGTTGTATCCAACTTGTTTACCGCTTTTTTTATATGATTTTATCGATAAATACCTGATCATCTTTCTCTATACATCGACATGACCAAGTGTTACGCGTTAATAAAGAAAAAGCCATTGCTGTACGTGATTCAAATGCAGAGAGTTATACGCAAAAGCCACAAGACAAGACCAACATCTTACCTATTATATTTTATTTAGACGTTAGGTATTGCTTGTATGCGGGGTAAATTGTATATTGTAAACATATCCGTAAAGTTGTTTAAAAATATTTTATTAAAACTAAATTTATAACAATTTGCAGTAGTGGTCAGAGAGACTATCATCAAGTTGACAACTTCATATTATGATTAAAGCTTATTGAAACGTCGCTAACGCCACCTAGTGTCGCGGAGTTTTTATTTTCAAAATGACACACGCGTACCAGTACAAATTAGTATACTCGTATATTATAATTAATTATGTAACGAAGAATAATACAAGTAAACGTCTTATTTCCTAATAAGTGTTACATAAATCTTACCTCCACAAATTTTTAAAGCAATTTTTAAAGTTTGAGTTGTTCGTTATTTGCTGTAAAAAGAAATAGATCGTCTGACGTCTCGATATGATTCCTAGGGACTTTTTGAACAAACTTTACATAATACATAATCCAATTTCAACAATATTACAGTCAAACTCTCCCACTCTTGTCTAAAGTCATTTAACAATAGCAAACGAATTTTTCGAACAAGGAGTATTATTTATTAACTGCCTTTCATATTCGTAATATTCCGTCAAAAATACTGGTCATTTTAAAATCAATTACAGCAACGCGAAGAGGAAGTTAGATTTGTTAGTAATTTGCAGAATGGAACTCCGACTAACTTGAACAAGGAAACTATCGCCTGATTGTGAGAGTGCTTACGACAATGTAGATTTGTACGGAAACGTAATAGTCTTTATCTTACAATTATAATCTTACATCTAATACGTAGCTTTGTAATACTCGGCCAATAATAATAAATAAATAATGTTTCGTAAAATCTGTAAAAATTGTATGTTATAATTATCTCAACCGATACATTTTACAATACTGTACGTTTTTATTAAACAAATAGGACCTAAAATTATTTAATGTTATATTATTGTAATACATTTCTTTCACCCTTCGCTTTCGTACAAATATGAATTGATTTTAATTAAAAGAGTAGGGGAGTAATCACGTATTAAAGTATGAACATATTAGAAGTGCAAATGAGTCTTCGTAGAATACATCCCAGCCTCCAGTGCAATTTATATCCTTCAAATTGATTGCCGATGTATGCTCAGGTGCCAGCACTTATCATATGTAATCTTGACCCTGATTCACAGCCGGGGTCTCATTGGGTGGCTATTCATATAAACGTCGAAAGAGTTGGGGAATACTTTGATTCGTTTGGACGGAAACCTATTGAAGCAATAGAAGGATTTTTAAGGAGGAATTGTTGCCTGTGAAGGTACAATAGCGTTACGGTTCAGGATTATCTATCGGCGGTGTGCGGAGAGTACTGTTTAGTATACGTGTATATTACAGGTTCAGGGGGATGAGATTAGAAGACTTCCTTAGAAATTTTACATGTGACTCAGAGAACAATGATACGGTGCTAGTAAATTTGTATAGAAATATAATGGACATACATATAAATAAAAGAATATTACCTGGAGTAAAAATGTTTTATTCAAATATGTAACCCTTACATCTAATTTTATTATAGATAATGGTGTTAATGTTGGTTAGGTACAGTTTGCTTAGACCCGTAGGTTAGGTTGGGAGGTTAGGTATAGTTTCTTATTTTTCATTTAGAGCTATATATCAGGTTACTGAATGTGGAAAAGTAGATAACTATAACGATGCATTCGTACTGAGTCAGTAATTAGATAGTGAGTGGGAATTTCGTGTAGGAAATAGTAGCTGATAAGGTGATAAGTAATTAGCTAGGGCTTTGGGAAAGCTATCTTTGAAACATTGGTCGACCATAAGCGGGCAACTGGTTAGGTTGGGGAACTTTGAAGTTCACTTCTTCTTTCTGCTTCAGCAGTCGCCGCTAATCCATACTACCGATGTTATTATATTACTACTATATATAGTTTTGTTATTACTACTCCTTTAAATTAGGTCAAAATAATAGCCATATTATAGTAAAATCGCACTATTTTTTTGTGAACTTTATTATAAGAGTTGATATAAAAATGCGTCTTTAGTAAGAAGCGTATCAAATTTAGTATTAACCCTGTGGTGTTAAATTAAAGATCCCAAGAAATGACACCAATCTATAAAATTCTATATTTAATCCACTTATATATATATATATATACAATGTAAAATACTTAATATTTAATCTTTACTAATTACAATATAATTTTTTGTTATTAATTTATATTATTTAAATTCGATCCCATGCAGGTATAAGCCACCTCCTTTTTCCGCCACGCTTCCTATTTAGAGCTTTCAACCGCCATATTCCTGCTACCACCATAATTAAATACCGATCGTTGTTCACCATTAGACCACCTTTTATTCGGTCTCTGACACATCTTCTTTCTAAAAGGCTTTTCCATTTAGTTACATCCATTCAGTCCATAATAAAACTCTTATAAACACAAATTGTACGCCTCATTGTAGTTAATTTTCTTCGCTGAAGTCGACGTTCTAATTATTTTAAAAGTGTATGATATTAATATTGCTAGGACAAGGACTTTCATTTTATACTTCTGCATTACATTGTCCTGTTGAAACCACGTCGAAACGTAGCTGTAGGGTAACAATGGTTTTTAAAATTAAGTTATTTAAAAAAAAATTCACATCAATGACTTTTATGGATAAATAAATTTTACATAAAAAACTGTGGTGTAAAAATGAATTTCCAAAAACATAAAAATTTGGGTACGCAGCCCTACCCAATAGACACAAACAATAACAGAAGCCTCGCGAGTGCGTTGCCGGCCTTATAGGATTGGGACACTATTTTCTGGAAGGACCATGAGTAAAATTGGTTCAATGTCGAGGTGATATGTGTGGAATACTTGTTACGTGGATGGAAGTTTTAGTCTTTAGACTAAATAACACTAGAATAATCACGATAATAAACAACACAATCTCAGTATAGTACAATCTTCAGAATTTTATTAATAAGTGTATTACGCTCTAGCTATAAAAAGTCAGCACATAATAAGTTCAAAAGAAATTTCCACATATCGACATTCAAACTAATATCAAACGTGATGTTTAGTTAGATATTAAATATAGTACAACATTTTGAATTAATTATAATATACTAGAGTATTATATATGTCCATACATCACAAAGTCATGTAAATGATTTTCGGTAATCATTGCCTTGACTTAATCCATTGAGTTCGTCCTATAATCAAACAACAATCTTGCTTCAATCAAGCGCCTTGTTTGCCTCAGTAGACGGTCATGAATAGGCCATATAACCTTTGATTAATCTTTAGATTTCTGTCAAATTGTTCGAAGGTAATAATTACGGAAGATAACACTGGTTTATGTTTCCTATATGATACATTTTGTTTGACAATTGTCACTTCACAAAGGATTATCAGATGTATTTTGTAATTCAGCCAGTGGTTACAGCGTACGACTCTCAAACGAGCTGGTGCGCCTGCGCCAATGCGAGGGAAACGAAGTGCCACAGACTCAAAGATCAACGGCCTGTGTCAGGCATAGAAGGCTGACCTACTTGCTTACTAAACAAAAATGATCACAAAACAGTTACAGAAATTGGAAGTCAAGAGTTTTTTAATGACATTTCTTAGAACAATATCCCCTGATCGATATATTTTCATAGGTAATCCCATTGATTTTTACGTTTAATACTGGATTTTTACGTTTAATTAATTGAAATTTAAAGTTTACATGTATACACACCCAGGGCCTCCCTAGTGTGGGGACTAGCGATTTATGATTTCTGTCACAAACCCTTCTGTCATTAATAAAGTTTTTATTATTATTATTATTATATAATAAGTATAGTTTACCTTGATAAATATTGTTTATAGTATTGTCTTTTATTAACATAACTTTTACACGTTTAAAGAAAACACTTTTTCAATACAGATAATATTGGTTTATTCGTTTCATTTCCCTTAGAGGTAGGCAGAGACAACGGTTCTTCACTAGCTAAGATCCTGACTTACCTATAATTGCTACCACTTCTATGACATGACATCCACTTTTATGACATTCACCAATACAAGCTCAATACAAGCTTAGCGAGAAAATTTAGAGTAAGTTAAATATGTACATCGTGTTATGAAATTATTTGAAAATACACTATATAAAATAAAAATATTAGTTTCTAACAATACTATAGTATTCTACTAATACATGTAAACCTTTAATCATCTTAGTATCCTAAAATAAAATTGAAAAATGCTCACAACTTTAATATAATAACTTTTGACGTGGTACCTTCATAAATTAAACGTACAGTGCAGATATCTAGATAATTTCATCTCGCACTCGTCTTGGGTCCTTTCCTAAATAAGTAAGGGACGTCTAGTCTCAACATAACCAGCTTTATGGGACCTGTCTTTGTTTTAGTATGGTAATTATAACTACATATACTGAGCTGTATATAAACTCGCAAATGTGAATCGAACATTAAATCTATAGAACATTTACATGTTTATATGCAATATATAACAATGAGAAATGAAGCATCTTTATTACTAAAACTTACAACGGGTAGGAAATTTCGCTCTCAATGTTTTTGTAAGCAATTTAGATATACGAGTTGTCTCACTAACCGTAGCGCTAATCTCGTAAGCAACGCACGGTCAAAAAACACCGACTGGACAACACTCACAACAAACTCTTAACTCTCAAGTGCGTTGTCGTCCTTTAAAGAACTGAAGTATAAATAAACATACCATGAATATGTGGAGCAGGTACTCGAAGAATAAACAGCTTAAAACAGAATACGAAGTTGGAAAGTTGGCCGGAAGATGCTAAACTAAGACGAAAGACACGAAACGAAATCTTGAAATCTATTAAGTTTAGCGGGACGATGCAAAATTGCAGTTGGACAGTTTTGGCAAAGGACAAAAGTAGTGAGGCGGGTTAATTTTCGCCCAATCTATGTGCTATGTGCATCGCCCTAGCAATCTCCCGATTGAAGAAGACTTATTTATATGCTTTTTTAAGTTTACCGGTTTTGAACTACTTAAGTTTAGTACAATTTTAGTGTAACCGTTTTCTTTGTTACAGTAGTTACCTAAGTTAGTACAGCTGGGGTTACAATAACTTTATAATTTGATTAACAGTTAGATTAGTTGATGTACAGGATCTTGTATGCATATGTTTGTGTGTACTAATTATTTTAATTCGGTTTAAGATATTTATTTCTCATTTAGAACATTCATTTATATGAGAAAATATATTAATACAATAATACATAACGGCTAGTAAGTAATTGTTTATTTAAATAGTAAATGTATCTACAACAACAGGCAAGAAACAGAAGAATTATAATTATAATATTGTTTTAACAGTTACACAAAACAAACCAGATAAAATAATACAAAGAAACCACAACAATAAATAGATTAAAAGTTATATAACAACACGCAAATCTATAATTTATTATTAATAAGACATAACTCTATTTCCTCTCCACTCTCCTACATGCCTATAAAGAGAATGAGAATTTCAACAGACACAGAAATACGTCTGCATCCGTTGAATACTCGCTAGGAGTAACTTTTATATAAACCCCCTTATCGCTTTCTAAAATCTTATTTCGTCTTTTAATTTGATATCCAATTATCGCTAACGTCGCTTGAGTAACAAGCGTAAATCATAACAAGTTAACTAAATAAGCTGAAAGTTAGTTCTGTGAGAATCAACATTACATTCGTCAGGGATCTAAAAGCCATATTTTTATTTTATACCTAATTAGATAATATGAGAGCATTGAGCTGAGTGGCTTCAGCGAGCGAATCTCATACCTGAAGTCGTAGTTTCGATCCCCGGCTGTGCAACAATGGACTATCTATGAGCGCATTTAATATTCGCTCGAACGGTGAAGGAAAAACATCGTGAGGAAACCGGCTGTCTTAGATGCAAAAAGTCAAAGGCTTGGTCAGGCACAGGAGACTGACCACCTATTAGATTGACAAATGATCATGAAACAGAATTAGATAATATCTAATATGAAAAAAAACTCGGTTTGACTGATTCAGACTGAATCGCTGTAACAGTGATATTAATAATAATAATTTATTTTCTCCCATATAACATTTGCAGCAAACAATATGATAACAGTTGAGATGGTATTGGGAGACTGGTTTCCAAACTAGGTAAGAACCTGTGATATGGATAGCCAAGCTTCCATTCCACAGCAAAGTCATTAAGTGGTAACATACATATATTGGTAGGCAAACAAATTTAACGTTTTAAATAATAATATTGCTACGGAAGGCGAGGTTTTACTTAGGCTTTACTGCAACTAAAATGCCGGAAGCGTTCCATAACTAACAGTCCAGTCTCTTAGAGAAAGACTATTTAACTTCTTAATTCAAAGGGCAAGGCGGGTCAGGTCCCAGGAGGCTTGTTACCCCTCTATTAATACTCGAGACGTGAGTATAAACTTAATTTAACCCCACACCGTAAGACAGAAACCCGTAGAGACTGACAAACTAAATAAAACTCGTGCTATTGCTTTTATTTCTTTGAGTAAGTTTTGTATTGGACAGACGCAATCTTTTTGTAATCAAACAACGTTCCTCAGAGATGGGGAAAACGTTGCAATTAGATGAATAAAATATTTTTTTTAGATAATTATGCTGTTAATAAAATAAAAAACATTTTTTGTACATTCTTATATATTTCGGGCTTAGCAGTTAGCAGTGTTGTCCTGGATTCGCGTGCGACTCTCGTCTTTGAAGACGTAGGATCTTCTGTGCACTAATGGAATTTCGGCATGACTTAGACTTAAAAAGTCGAAGGCGTGTGTCGGGCACAAACGGCCATGGCAATAGTCAAGGCCATACTTGTCCATTAAAAACAAAAGATCAAGAAACAAATACAAAAATAAAGTCTAAATTATGCGTATTTCCAATAAGCATCTATATCCAATAGAAGCTTGGACATTCCATCACATAAGCTGTGGAATATGCTGCCCGACTCCATACGATTGGCTAAGCCCCTAACATCTTTTAAAACTCTTTTGCATTAAAATTTCTTAACCATATCCTATCCTGCTCAATCGTGACTTTTCCAATTCTTGTATTTCCTTTTTTTGTATTGCATCGCATCGAATTCGTGATTCCCCTTTACCTTTTTAGTTTGTTTTATTAATATTTTATTGTATTTTTTGTATTATTTTTGATTAAGGTTCTATAATTTTTTTTATAAGATTATGCACATCTTGCACTTTACCCATATTTCTTTTTTAAGTTTTTTCCCTTACCTGTTGCCTGGAAGGGATCGCTTGTTTGCCATAAGGCCACCCGTTGCATCCCTTATAATTTCTATGTATAATGTTATTTATTTTTGTATAAATGTAACGAAGTGTGAATAAATAAAAATCTGAGATCTACCTAATATTTTATTATTAGGAACTGATTTTTTTATTCTTATAAATATATCTGACGTACTTGCATGACTCCATATTTATTGTAATTGTCTATTAAATTATTGTCTTTATTTTAAACATACTAGGCAAGTTTTTGTCGCAGTTAGGAAAGACTTTAATTTTGCTACATGATAATCTCAAATATTTCTCATTCCAACTCCCACGGCGTTGTTAAAAGAACTGTTACTTTTATTTTAACAATCGGATCTTATTTCCATCCTGGAAAGTTTCAAATAAGCCATATTTACATAGAAAGAGGCTTACTTCAGAGAGAATATGTATGAGTACAATGGTTCGAGCCCTTTGGAATAAAGGCATGTATTAGTAGGATTTGCGGTTCGCTAGACAAGCGTAACTGTTAGACCGTGTAAGTCAAATAGAGTGTCGGACACCTTCACAAATATCCTCGAGAAAATCCTCTCGAATGTTCTCTAGGGCCCTTTGTAAACTGAGTCTTGTTCCGCGCCGTTGACATAAAGCCGTTTCTTTAATAAAGTCAGAGCTTTAGTTTAAGTGTATAATATATTGAATACTCCAGTTTAAAGCACAATGCCTATAACGGCTTTCATGTAATTTGAGTATAGGAATAAATACCGAAAATTACGTAGCAGCAAAAGGTTATCTTTGCAAACTTTGATCTAACTACTTAGTCCATTGAAATTTGAGGGCCAAACTGAACATTTGATAGAGGATGCAATATTATTTATGGGGCATGTAGGGGGGGTTGATAAAAGCTTAAACCCTGGTTTTTGGGGTTGGCGCCCTTGTCCCCCGGCCGCCATGTTGGAAAAAGGGGTGAAAACACGTTTTCTTCAAAAAATTTAAAGACACATCAAATAGTTATTAGTAAAAAAGTGAAAAAATTTCCTATTTTGCTTAATAACTTTTTTCTTTAGATTTTATCAAAAAACTATATCAGAACCATTTTGTAGAGGATCTCTTTTTGAAGATTTTTGTTTGTAACATCTAACGAATTTGATTGTTTGCTTCAAACTACGAGTACTATAACAAGCATAATACATACAGTAGTAAATATATGTTAAATAGGATTTCCAGGGTTTCGATGTGTTTAGTAAAACCTGATCCTGCCGAACACAAAAGGCATATTATGTAAAACATAAGCAGACAAACGTTTAATTTATAAGTATATAATGGATTGTCCTCATGCCTTTAATTAAGAATGTAGATTTTGTAATAAAAAAAGGAAAATTTAGTGAATATAATTTATTACGAGAATGACCAAGTACAAAATTTTTACATAAGTAGTAGGAAAAAGGCCAAAAATCATATTCTAAAAGTTTTGGATAAATAAACGAGACAAAACAACTATTTGCGGCGTATAGTACGTTTATGACTAAAAGCAAAGATATCTTGAAAGCAATTCATCTTTAGCGTCGTCCATTTTATTTGTTGAATGCTCCGTTTATTTGATTTCATGATTTAGCTCGCTATTGTTCAAAGTAAATCAGAAACATTGCTTATAATTCTTTTATACGAAAGTTATCGCTAAGTAGTTAATTCGATTCCAATGTGATTTTTATATTGCATTTTGAATTTAGAACCTTCATAGCGATATTAATGTATAAACAAGTGGCGTTCTTTATTTGAATTTTAAATACCAAACGTATTCAGTTTTGAGTCATTTGTTACAGAGACAAATTTAGAGTACGAAGTGGCTTTTGATCCTAATTCTTTAAAAGCTCACAGTTTAAACGACAAAAATGTTTCAACTCACACGAAACGACGCATAAATGTAATTATAATATTCACCTGGAAAATTAAGTTTCTCCGTAAGTTTTCCTACTCAGGGGCCAGTTTGTTCAAATGCAATTTCAAATATGGAACGGAAAAGCTGTTTGTACAGACTATATGTTTTTGTATAGTGCTGTAAGCTGCTTACTGTTCGTTGGAAACTACCCAACATAATTTAATGATAAATTCTTCATACTCGTATCATGACACATAATATAAAGTGAAGTTTCGAATCCAACGGACATTTTTATTTATGACTCAATGTTTCATATGATTTTGCTGGATTTCCCAAAGGAGGTTCCAACTTTGGTTCCTTGTGTCATAACCCTTAAAGGTGCAGAATCATTAATCATTCCTAGTTATTCACCACATTTTTTTTTATAGAACAGGGGGCAAACGTGCAGGAGGCTCACCTGATGTTAAGTGATACCGCAGCCCATGGACACTCTCAATGCCAGAGGGCTCGCGGGTGCGTTGCCGCCCTTTTAAGAATTGGTACGCTCTTTTCTTGAAGGACTCTGAGTCGAATTGGTTCGGAAATACTTCAGTGGGCAGCTGGTTCCGCAAAGTGGTGGTGCGTGGCAAAAACTGCCTTGAAATACGCTCAGTTGTGGAACGGCGGACGTCGAGGTGATACGGTACCACATTGCTTTGAGTTGGTTACAATAGGCTCACTAGTCACCATGTTGCCTCAAGTTTAGTTATACTTAATTTATACGCACATTATTTCACCATACATGTAGTATGTGTATGCTCCTTGCATTTCGTAAAATAAACTTGGAAATTTAAGTCTAACTTAGAGTTGGATGTTCTTTTGTTCCCTGAGAACAGGTAGTAAATATAAATTTAGAAGCATTTATAAATTTAATTCTTTTTTCCCTAATTATGTTATTTACATGAAATTAATTATGTTAAAAGAATTGTGTTATAAAGAAGTTGTTTGTTATTATTAATAATAATAAAACAATTATTTAATAGGCCTATATAGACCTTAAACATAACAAAAAGGTTACACAATAGTTAAATCAATACGAGTACATACTTCGGATTGTAGTTCGGCGTTGTTCATACATAAAAAATATATGTAATAAAATCTCGCTCTTTAAAATAATAATCTTTATTCAGAAAACCAACCTGTCCGTATATTATTTACCTAAGTACCGCTATTATTAATTCCTCCTCTAGAAGTGCGCGGATAAAAATCGTATTATCCGATATGACTTTCAGTTGCTGAAATGTCGATCAAACAATAAATATATACACTCAGCCAACGAACAAATAAGGCCAACTATATCTCATACATACAGGTTAAACTCATAATCCTCTTTTTTGAAGTTGGTTAACAAATCTAGATTATTATATAATTTAGATAATAATAATAATTATTATTATTATAGATATTAATAATAATTAATAATAATTATTAGATAATAATAATAATAATAATAATAATTACTATTATATAATTTACTAGCCGTTTCCCGCCCGCTTTGATGGGCGAATAATTAAAATAGGAAATAAATAAAATTTCATGTTTCATTATTATTATTTTTTTCATATTTTTATTATTCTTCTTTTTAATTTCCCGCTAAGAAAATTGAAAAATTTCGAAAATCGAGTTTTTAACAGATGTTGACGTATTGAGGTTCTAGGAAGCCTCCCCGAATGTTTGGCTTCCGCGGTGAAGTCCGTATGCATAAATTTTCATAAAAGTAATAAGGAATAAAAAAATGAAGGAATGTTGGAATTTAAAAAATAAATATCCATAAACCATCTAGGAAAAATTTCAATCATTTCAAAAGATCAGTGGTTTAGGCGTGAAGGAGCCTCAAACGGAGACCATTTTTCTTATATGTATATAGATTAGTTAACTGTTAATAATCAGTGTCCTAGTTGTATCAGCGTGCGACTTTCATACCTGATATCGTAGGTTTGAACTCCAGCTGTGCTCTTAAAGACTTTCAATCTATGTGCGCACGCAACTCTCGCTGGTACGGTGAAGGGAAGTGGCATGACTCAAATCTTAAAATCGATGACATGTGTCAGACAGAAGGATGATCACCTACTGTTTTTTTTATGGCTCTGGCACGGTTTGTGCATTAGCCAGCGTCAAGTATACGATTTTTATAATTCGTGCTTTTTGCCTTAGAAATTCGACCTTGTCCTCCATGTACGGTTTAGGCACTCGCCCGGTACCGCACAACCCTCCCAAAGGCCCTCGAACCGGGAATCGAACCCGGTACCCTTCACCTAGCTGCCACTTAATAAGACCGCTAGGCATAGGCCTCCACCTACTGTTTTATAAAATACAATCAAAGAAAAGGATACAATCTGAGCCGAGACTGTTTTTTTATTAATAACTGTAAAATAGTTTAAAAGCCGTATAAAAATGTGTTCGCATAGCTTTTACAAAGGATAGAACACAATAGAAATTTATGTTATGGCCTATTGAAACCACGTGAAAGGATAACATTAGAATATTGCGAGCGCTTTTGTATAGGTTAAACTGTAAATGGAAAATGTATGGATGAAATTCTTTAATATTTAAATACCTTCTAATAAGTCTTTACCTGTGTTATTGAAGATTCTATAACTAGCATTTACAGCTTTAATTATTTATGGTTTAGCGCAAAATTAATATAATATTGCTAATCCGTGTTAATTTTTATTTAAAATTCAGTCTTTTGTTTTTAGATAGTGTTTTGTCTTTGTGAAATTGTGGTTTTTAGTGCCATGGATAAAATTCGTAAATTTTTCGAATATGAGTTGGAAATACCTGCGCAAACAACTCAAAATTGTAACGACGTGTACGGGCCTAACACTTCTTGCATAAACACAGGGCATTATTTGTTCAATTGTTTTAAATCTGGAAATTTTGACTTGATAAACGAGCCACGCGGTAGCCAGTTAACCATTGTCGACAACCACGAATTGAAGTCGATAGTGAAAGCGGTTCCAACTCAATTAACGTCTTGGAGTCTCTACAACATAGAAGCGTTTGAGTCAAATAGTGGGTGCCATGCGACCAACAGCGAGACTTAAGCGTCAAAGCATGCACAGCACTATTGAATCGGCATAGATACGAGGGAATTCTAAATTGAATTGTTACCTGCGATGAAAAGTGGACCCTGTACAATAACCGTAATAAAAAAAAAAGATTACTAATAGAAAGATGACGACTGTCTGGTGGACCAAAACTGGAATTGTACATTACAGCTTCTTAGCGGATGGTACAGCAATGACAGCAAAAGTCTATCAAGCCAAGAATTGCAAACAACGGTGGATAAGCTCGCAATTCAACAACAAAGGTCAATCGCTCTTTCCCACGATAACGCGCAACATAACATAACTACAAAAGCTACAAAAGAACAAAAGTTGCATCTAGAAGCTCTCCGTAAACCACCGTATTCATTAGACCTTGCCCCAACAGATTTCTTCTTCGTCTAAATCTAATCTAAATTTAGACATTTTGTAAGTGGGAAAAAATTCAACACCCGAGAGAAAAATGAGTACATAGAACATTAATTAATTGCCTATTTAGATTATGATTGAATTAAAACCAGAAATGTTTGTCCCGTAGCCCGCAATATATGTACATATACTAAATTCAATTACAGTAAATACTATGATTACCACGATTTATAATGTCATTAATGAAACCAAATATATAAAAATGAGTATCATGTTTAGAGATATTTAGTATTTTTCTGCTAAATGTGATATAAAATGTATGTTAAACAGAGTCGAAATATTAGACATAATTTTCAAAATTTTAAAATCTACGAATGCGAAGACACGGAATGGGTTTACCTGAGGATACATTAAAAATTAAGTTAACGGCAAAGAATTTCCGAGTCTTATTTCAACAGTCTCAGAATATTCAACTGTATACACATTGCTCCTTAAATTTAAATTAAATAATGCCTCGGTAGGTTTTGTTGTTCTGGACACATTTCGACGTCTGGTTTTTTTGATGACTTTTAAGAGAAATAGGTGATATTATTCTTGTTTGACTATGAAATTATTTTAGTTGTTAAATACAGCAAGGAGACCTAACCTTTCCAACTAAGCAAATAGCTCACACACTCTTCTCTAACAGCCATGTATGTATTTAGCCGTTAGTCAGGTTTCTTATATGAAGCACCGAAATATTTGAAGCCCTATATGTGTTTTGTAGGACATTGAAGATAGGCCCAAGTTAGCATTCAGGGGCCTTGTACCCAGAAGGTTCCAAAAGTGGTTGGGGCGCTGATGTTCAGGCGTCAAGGTCTCGAGTTCAATTTTCGGTTAGAGCGCAGATTGCAACTCGATTTGTAGTCAATCATCCCACACGGTTCGGTGAAATTTTTAAGCTATTGCATAGCTTCTATCACGGGCCTCGAGCGTGGAGACCGAATCCAGAAATTCCGTAACGAAAAAAACCTTGCGCGTTAGAGCGGGACAGAACGCATACCGGGTATTCACATCTCTCTGACGAGATCGGTGCAGCCGGTGCGCGTTAGAGTGAGACAGACTTTATAGCCGAGTTAGTCTGAGTCTGGCAGATTGAATTAATTTATCAAAGAAAAAACTTGAATTAATGTCAAAGAAAAAAAAAACTGCATAAATAAATAATTATAATTGCATAAGTTTGAAAAAAAAAATGCAATAGCTTTATCGCGGCAGTCCCCGAGTGCCACACGTTTTTTTTGCCTATACTGCCGTCAAATAGAACCTTGTGGAGTTTAATGCCCTCGTGATTCATACAGTTGAGTCCCAAAGGAGACCCCTGAGGACCATAGGCTCATAGAGAATTGTTTGGGGTAAAACCGCCGCTTTATCTTGCCCGAGCATGGGACATTGGACAATCATGGTGGAATAAAATACCGCTTCGATCGTAAATTGCAAAATCTCTCATCCGGAACATCGGTGTGTCAATACGTTCGCTTCAGCAATTTCAACGGTTGCTTGAATTTTTAAAACCCCGAGATTTCCACCCTAAGACGAATGATACTAAATGATACTATATTTGGAATATAAGTTGGCTCGGACAATCTAATTACATAAATCTTTAAACAACTTTTAATGCAACCAAATTAAGTGAGCGTAAAGTCCCGTTAGGCATATTTCTGCATCCGGATTATAACGCTTATGATAAGATTTATAAATTTTATGAAATTGTCACTGTATGAGCTTGTTTCTCTTTCTTTAGAAACGGCCAAAGCATGTAAGCATTATATTTACACTATCTGCCCCCGCGAACTTCGTTTCTCCTTATTGACTAGCTTACGTTTTAGTACATACCAACATTTTGCTATGCTACCCCAGAGACTGTTTGGTTTTCCGGAATGAAATTTTTTAGGTTTTTCTGTGATTTTTCTCTATATAATCCTTAGAGTTTAAGTTATAAGTTCTTAACTAACAAATAAAAAATAAGGACTGATGGTAGAGGGTAGTTGAAAATTAAGGGTTGTATGTATTTTTGTATGCTGTATCATAAAAAAATAAAAACAAATTTTTTCTCTAAAAGATTAAAAATATTTTTTTGGGGTTTGAAAGATAGATAGTAGCCGATTCTCAGACTTACTGAAAATTTCATAAGAATCAATCTAGCCATTTCGGAGGAGTATGGGAACGAACATTGTGACACGAGAATTTTATTTATTAGGCGATATAAGATTTCTTAAATTATTATTTTATATATTTTCTTTAAACCCAAATATTTGTATTGCAAGGCGTCGGTATGCCGCCAATTACCGGCTTCTTGGCAACGAATTAAGAAGTCAACAACTTCGCTGGCCACGTTCAGACGACACTGAGAAATAATTGCGTTTAAGTTTACAAGACATTGCTTACATTTAGCGCAATTGAAAGAATTTTACGAGTTCCTTGGAATGGTATTTGTTAAAACATTTATAAAATATTTTTTACTATTTATTAAAACAAGAAAAAAATTTTTACTTTATAATTAAATTTGATAATTACAATGCATCATAAAGCTGGGAGCAGTGTTGGCCTTGTGGCTTCAGCGAGCGAAGGCTGTATGTTCGATCCCGGGATACAGCATCAATAGACTTTCTTTCTATGTCCGACATTAACTAGAACGGTAACGGAGAACATCGTGAGGAGACCGCTTACCTTAGACCCAAACAGTCGACGGCGTGTCACAGGAGGTTGATCATCTACTTGCCTATTAGATTGACAAATGATCATGAAACAGATTAAGAAATCTGAGGTCTTGAAAAATGTTATGTTATGTTGAAATGTTAAAAAAAAATTATGTTACTAAAACTGCGTCAAGAAACGCTCAGTTGTGGAACGACGGACGTCGAGATGATACGGATGGTTTTGTATTCTGCCTTGACGTCCAATGATGAAACTCAGCTGCAGGTATTAGTCCGAACAACTCCTCTGAACACTCTTCATGGTAAATGTAGTAGAAGATGCAGAGAGATCACATATCTCTACGCAACATCAAGGGATCAAGCCGCTCGGAAAGTGACTGGTCGTCGAAAATTCGAATCGCTCTTCGTACTTTGTAAAAAAATACATTTGTTTAAAATTAATCTGACGATGGCATTTAAACCAAAATATTTATTTATAATGATCGAGTATTATAGTAAGTATGTACATTATACAATAAAATTCATAATTAAACTTAAGTTGGATTAAACGAAAATTAGCAAAGAAAGTTACCAACCAATTTTAACACCGTCCAAAATCGTCCAAGACTCTCATGTCTCGAAACAATGTTGCTTTTTCTTACTTTAGAAGATGCGGTAAAACAGCCTCATAGATAGCCCCAAAATTGTATCAAATGACGGGTTGTTTGTCAAAGTCAAAGCTCACCAGAGGCTGTATGAAGTGAGATTTATTTGAGAGCTTTTTATTCTTATGATTTATCCCCTCTTAGGTGTGGACTTCGAAGTTGTTATTTATTGCTTTATTAGAGTTCAGTGATAAAAGAGATAAAAATACATTTAACATGTTAAATTAAAGAAAAAACCTGTGTGTATTTATGTACACGCGTTAGCAAAGAAAGTTACCAACCAATTTTAACACCGTCCAAAATCGTCCAAGACTCTCATGTCTAGGTAGAAACAATGTTGCTTTTTCTTACTTTAGAAGATGCGGTAAAACAGCCTCATAGATAGCCCCAAAATTGTATCAAATGACGGGTTGTTTGTCAAAGTCAAAGCTCACCAGAGGCTGTATGAAGTGAGATTTATTTGAGAGCTTTTTATTCTTATGATTTATCCCCTCTTAGGTGTGGACTTCGAAGTTGTTATTTATTGCTTTATTAGAGTTCAGTGATAAAAGAGATAAAAATACATTTAACATGTTAAATTTAAAAAAAAAAACTGTGTGTACTTATGTACACGCGTTAGAATTTATACTTTCGTTACAAAATAAAAACCTTTAAAAAAAATATTCTACGTTTGTATAAAAAACGACACTAATAATAGAAAGAAGGTATTTAATACATTTAAAATTTTATTATAACGCATTATCTAGTTAAATAAAGTTTATTATTATTTAACTTCAGGGTGTCGGTTTTTTGTGACGGTGTATGGACGCAGCGTAAAAATTTACTCTCATCATTTTTCCCTTACGCGCCAAAAGAAGTATAACTTTAAATATATATATTGGAAAGCACTGTTAACCTAGTGTCAACCTTAAGGTCGTGCATTTGAATCCCAGCGATTGGCGAGTATTTTAAATCGTGAGGAGAAATCCGAATCCCAAGAGATGGATGTCAACCACAGAGAGAATATTTTCTAGTATTGAATGGAAAATGATGTTAGCAACAAATCCAGAAATGTGAAGTGAAATCCTTTTAGTGGTTAAGGCTTGTATATCTTACAACTAATACATATAATGTTTTACTTTATAGTACTAAAAATTAAGAATTGACGACTCATTGGTCTAGTGGTTAGTACCCCTGACTGCGAATCCATGGGTCCCGGGTTCGATCCCCGGCTGTGACCAACATCGATGTGATGAGCATTTTGTGTTGTGCTTAGGTCTTGGGTGTTTTAATATGTATTTATATGTCTATATATCTATAATATGTATGTATATCCGTTGCATAGTATCCATAATACAAGCTTCACCAGCTTAGCATGGGACTACGTCAATTGGTGTGAATTGTCTTTAAAAAAAAAAAAAAAGTACTCACAAAAATCAAAGATAACCCTTCATCATTTATTAGTTAAAAGTCCAGGTTAAAGTGGTTCAGAGGATTTATTTCACTTATTTGCAATCCAACAAATAAGTATTTATGGTAGATTGGTAGTAGTCTATTATTACACATCTAAAATGTTGACCAAAAAAATATACAGAAAATTGGCCGAGATTAAACCAAACATTTTAACGATCAATTACTATTTGTAAACGGATTTGTTTAGCGAGACAATGGTTCGGTTTCAATTACGTTACTAAAATACAGTTTAGTGAAAGAAAACGGGTTTAATTTCTTTTTATTTTTGTATATTAAGAAACTTACGTTGTATTCTGTTACATTAACACGTGTTGCCGTAAAGAGCGTTTCGGTTCGGGTTCTAAATTCAAATTATCACTAATTAAAATTATCGCTAAGCTATTGAGCTAAAATTTTAAATTTCGAACATGTATCGTCATTGTTTATCTGGATTTAAAAAGTTTAGTTTTTATATTTTTATTTAGTCAAAAGTTTTGTGATGGCGCCAATAAACATTTTTTTTACAGGAAATGGCTACAATCATCTCATTTTAAAAATTACAATAGGTATATAAACTAGGGACTTGACACTGTGACATTTATTGTCGTTTACGTCTAGAAGGAATTAAAACTGAAAGACGAAATGTAAATAATAAATTGTCAATGAAACACGTGAACAATTGACGTGATTATAAGCGATGTTTCGCCTAAAGAATATTACTATGTATAGAACCACAAAAGAATAGCGCTTCCGTGCTCTGATAGAATATTATTCTCAAGACCTGAAAGTCACATTTGTTATCTAAGCCTGTGCAATATCCGGGATAAGGAGCAGGCACTCTGAAAAATGCTTTGCTGTCGCGATGATGGAAATACATCAGATTTTGTTACTCTTTCAAATGTAAGCTTTTTTGGGAACTAATGAAAACGTACCTACTTAAAGTTACATTCACTTAAATATTGTATTTAAGAAATACACTTCAAAAATCTACAATCGCTTAAATATAAAGCTTGTTGTATAAGCTAAGCTATGTTTGGTAGTAACAGTTCAACCAGGTCATTCTAAATTCAAACTTCGGAGAAACGTGAATTATGAGTGGAACTATTTACCAAAGAACAGTGGAAATTGGTGTGCACAGTTAATAAATAAACTAAATGAAACATATGAAAATTGCTTTGTTCTAAACGTCACATAAATATAAAGAAGAGTGCTATACGTGAAAGCCTCCAGGGAACAGAGTGTTAAAGACGCGGCCAATTTATTTCTCTTTGTAGTTGACGTCTTAAAACAATATCAAATTAACTCTATATTTCTTTGTTTGCATTTCATACTGAGGCTCATATATTTTTTCGAAAAAGCTTTAGAACCAAATAAAACCCTTAAAGAATTTTAAAGTTAAATATATAATTGTACTAGCAGACTCGGCCAAGCGTTGCTGTGGCTATTAGGTTTTTGTTATATTACATAGTATTAAACTATTCAAGGAAAATGGTAGGAGAACACTAGACATGGGGACCACCATGCTTTTTTGCTGGCTATGCCATTAAATTGTAGCTTATGTGAAACGTTGGTACTTTCAACACAACGCCATCTGTTAGAATTGTGAATGACTAATAATTTGCAATAAAAAAATATTGCGGGTATAAATTGAGATGTAAGTTATCCTATCTTTTAAGTTAGATCAAACTGCACACGGTGTGCAAATTTGATTGAAATCGTTTAAGTAGTTTAGGAGTCCATAGCGGACAAACATATTAAGCAGTGTTAGCCTAGTGGCTTGGGCGGGCGACATCTTTGAGGTCGTAGATTTGAATAGTGAGGATGTCTTGTTAAAGACCTTAAAATCGACATGAGTCAGGCAGAGAAGTCTACTTGCCTATTAACTCAAGATATATATACAGAAATCGGTGTCCGAGATCAAGGGTTCAAGCCGCAGAAATGTCTTACACCGAAGGTTAATCACCTTTTTGCCTAGAAAAAAAATAGACACGGAAATCTACGGCCAAAAAAAAGATTTACTATATAATACTATACTGACTGACATGTAATTATATAAAAGTTAACCAAAATATGTTTTATACACTCAAGCTGTAAACGCGGCCTAAATTTATTTCACCGTGAAAATAATTACTAAAATCTTCTGCTACTTTGCATTATGGAAATATTTCAACCTATTTCCTCAACCTCAAACCGAGTAATTAACGAGGAGCTGTCGTTAATACAGTAATAATTAGTGTATATTGTATTATTACAATGTAAGAAACAAGAAATGTATTTCTTTTACTAATAAAAATCTATATAACTTCTCGATGGGCATTAAACAGATATAATATAATAGTAAGAACATATTTCCTGTGAAGTTTCAAGCCTCTTGGTTTTCTGTGCCTGATGTTCTAAATTCAAATTCAATAATGACAAGTGATATTTCGAAATTCGAACGTGGACACAAATACAAATAGTCGAAACGACATTATTTATATGGGTTACCAAAGTTTTTATATTTTTATTTAACTTAAAATGTTATGATAACATATTAAACGTTTTTAGACAGGAAATTGTTATCAAAATTTTCATTGTGACGTCATACGTCGTCTACGCAGCATAGAAGGAATAACATTAGAATACGTAAAGTGAATAATAAAAATATATTCTTATTTTAACTAACGCTGTATAATGACATACAACAGTGACTTTTGGCAAATTTCTGCTTTTCTCATTATGTTTTCCTTTGCGTAAATAGTATTTACATGTACCTCGTAAGAGCTGTCGACTTTTGACAACCGCAACACGGGTGTGTGGGCTAGTCAGAATTACAACCATATTTTCCTTTATGTATTTTTGTTTAGTTATGAAGTTATACTTCTTTAGGCGCGTTATGAAAAATTGCTGAGAGTGAAATATTACCATGCGCGCGCACCGTGACACAAAATTATCAGAATGACCATAATGACCTTTGTAGTACCTACCTTTTAAACAAATAAAGGAGTTTTAATTATTTTTAGTAAAGAAATTAAGCAATGCTTTTTCACAAAGACCTATTGTTACTTAGTTAAAAGGTTATGAAACATACCTAGTTATTAAATTAAATGAATAATATAATAAAATAATAATTATAATTATTAATTAATAATTGAAAAATATACTAAATATTAAATATTATTAAATTAATAACGTAAAATATTAATTATTAATTATTTAATATATATAAAAAAAATAAAGAAAGCCAAAGAAGTATAACTTGTTACGCGCGTACATAAGTATACGCACTCTATTTTTTTTTAAAGGCACACTAACTAAACACATACAGACACTTAAAGAGAACACACGACACACCTACATTAATGCAATACTTGCATGTGCATCAATGATAAGGGTGCACAACATTTAAAGGGAAATATTCAAAATTCAAAATCATTTATTCATATAGATAACACAATGAACGTCAAAAAAGAAATATATATGAAACGCTTCTAATTTTACATTAACTGCCAGTTCAAATCAAGGTCGCAGAACGGAAGAGAAGAACTGGCAATAAACTCTCCGCCTCTCTGTTACAATGAGATTTATATAAAAGAGAAAAGAAATACTACAATAAAAATAAACGAGCATCGAAAACAAAGAATGCCTTTGTATTAATTTTGTTTCAAAGAATGACGAATGAGTGAATTTCTCTAGTTAGAAAGTAATTTTCGTATGTTACTGAAATATTATGTAATATTTGAAATGAAGAATCTCATTTGTTTGTGTTAATTAGAATAAAACTGAATTTAGTTAGAAAAGTTGTCGTTTCGCTTCAGGAGAGATTTTTAACTTTTAACGACTTATTGAAACGTTCATATAATTTTAAACTACTTGTTAAGGTTAATCCAATAATTTAATTAGCACAACGTGATTTAAAAGTTTATATTTTTCTACGTATCTATGACGATTGTAAAATATCAATTACTCCAAGTTGACCATGCTTTGTATGCTATATCTTTTTAAAGATACCATGATCTTTAGTGTACATATAATTGAAGGATTTATAATATAAATATATATACTTTGAATATGAAGAGTATATATTTACTCAAAATAATTTTATTTAAAGCCTACCTACCTTAAAAGACCAATACTTGCGAGCACTCTGAGATTGTCCGTAGGGGGCGTTAATATCTAGTGAGCCCTCTAATATTAAAGGGGTAGATTCTTATTTGGTAAAAATAACAGTTGCCAGATCAAGTACGTAGAGAAAAGAAGAAATGGCAAAAAACTCTCCGCCTCTCAGTTTTTTGGAATAAAAACCATAGATCTACAGATCGTTACTTTAAAAACAGAATGGTTACACGTATTACACGTGTTTTACACGTACGTCATATGATTTGAAATTGTTTTTCTCGCTTTAACCTAACATTTATTTCAATTAAAACGATTGGTAAACATTAATCACTTTGATAACGTGTATGATTAATGAACTGTTTTTTTATTTGAGAATTTTGTTTATTTTAGTAAAAATTCCTAACCCATATTGGTACGGTGAATTTTTATTTATATTTCTTCAAAATATTAATCTGCAAATAAGTTATGTGATAGTTATAAACAAACATTGCTATACCTTAAAATTAGTAATAGTATCTTCAAGAAAAGTAGCAATGTAACTTTGTAGCTTATCCGGTGTGTTATTTATTGAACACATGGGTCTCATGCATGTGTGGTCGCGGATTCTCGACCAGTGTAAACACTGGGCGGCCCGAAAATCCCGGTCAGAAACAGCGCGATTTAGGATATGAGGTGATCGTAATAATTATCTCTGCAGCTTTATGCGTTGCTACATCTGGAGGCTTAGTCAAGATGCCTTAACAGTAATGTATGTATAAAGTCGAAAGCTAAATTTGTATGAAAATGTCGACACGAACTGTCATTTTCATACAAATTTCGTTTTCGACTTTCTACATAGATTGGGGCCGTTCGAGTATGACGTAAGCAGATTCACTCCAATTTATCCCCCCTCTTATCAGCAAAAGTAAGCAAAGCTCTCAAAAGTAATAGTACATAAATAATTACTGTTGACGTAATCACCAAATAAGAAAATCAAAGACCCCTCACAGTTTTTTGGAATAAAAACCATAGATCTACAGATCGTTACTTTAAAAACAGAATGGTTACACGTATTACACGTGTTTTACACGTACGTCATATGATTTGAAATTGTTTTTCTCGCTTTAACCTAACATTTATTTCAATTAAAACGATTGGTAAACATTAATCACTTTGATAACGTGTATGATTAATGAACTGTTTTTTTATTTGAGAATTTTGTTTATTTTAGTAAAAATTCCTAACCCATATTGGTACGGTGATCTGCTAAACAAACATTGCTATACCCCTTCAAGAAAAGTAGCAATGTAACTTTGTAGAATGCATGTGTGGTCGCGGATTCTCGACCAGTGTAAACACTGGGCGGCCCGAAAATCAGAAACAGCGCGATTTAGGATATGAGGTGATCGTAATAATTATTGCAGCTTTATGCTACATCTGGAGGCTTAGTCAAGATGCCTTAACTAGTTCAAATGTCGACACGAACTGTCATTTTCATACAAATTTCGTTTTCGAAGTATGACGTAAGCAGCAATTTTCGAGCAAAAGTAAGCAAAGCTCTCAAAAGTAATAGTACTGTTGACGTAATCACCGAGACTATAGTGCTTACGTAATACTTGAATTATTACTGTTAAGGCATCTTGACTAAGATCCCCTTTATTACACGAATTGAAAACCATCAACAGGATTATATCATACGGAAACGAATATCAAAAATTTTCAAAAAGTTGTAATCCATCCAGTATTACTTATTAAACTAAGATTAATTTGATCATTATAAAATGGGTTAAATTTAATTCAAAAAGACTTATTTAATTTTTTTAAATTTGAAAAAAAATCCCTTACGATATTATTGTGAGAGTTGAGACGTTTTTAAATAACTTCTTAGGCGTTTTTTTATACGTTTATTTCGTAGAGGGACCGGGTTCATAATCAGTGATTCTGTGATAATCACAGGTCTTTTATCAATGCAACATTTGTACGTTCAACAATCGTAAATAAAAACGGTTAACCCAGAATCGAGTGAACAAGAATTCCATAAATAACTCAACACCTGTCTTTGACACTCCATTGATAGGTACAATTCACAACAACTACGATTTAAATTGCTGTAATCAACGGATTTTCGTATTGAAAAATGCATAAGATTTCTGATATTGCTGCTTGCTTTAAGTGTTTCATGAAATAAAGTATTCATTGTGTTTAATTCGGTAGAATAACTATTACTTCCTATACTCTCTAGGCACATGGGAGTCCGCGAAAAGAGATAAATTATATATTTTGATAGCTCATACTTTTTTATTGTAATCTTGACCTTCAGGGCCTGCAGCTCAGTTCCTACTGTTTTGGTGAGCGTGACTCTGCCGGATATGGGCTTTTTTCCCACGACAAGCACAACGACGTCTCTTGGGAGACTCCGGTCGGAACTCGGATTACTAAACAAATACTTTATAAACAAGGCGTCAAATTACTACCCGTTCTATGTGTTTTTTGGTACTGCGTGTTTACTGTACGATTTTTTTTGCGAGCATTCCAGCAGCGTGGCTACAATATCACGTGTCTGATATTTTGCACAGTGATTTTTTTTATGCTAGGCTACCTAGAACTCTGAAACTACGAAACTGGTTACGTATAAAATTAAAACATACAGTGGCGAGGAATAGTCCAGTAGTTTGTTGCCAATATAACATTGGATAGTTCATCATAGTATAATTCAACAGAAAGACGATAATAGTTAAAATATGTTAACACGCATATGTTTTAACATTGATTTTATAAGTCAACTAAATTATGATATACCTAATCTAATGTGTTATATGTATGCTTAACTAAAAATAACTGCATACTTTTTTATTTTCATGTAATAATTTTCAAAGAAGCTCTTAGAGCCGAAATAAAAATTATTGTATCTTGTAACGTTTTTTTATTGCAGGACGTGGTTTATAGGGGTAGTTTTACGGCCTTTGTTTTGATAAATATAAAACGTAATACTGAGATTACTGAATATGTTTAAGACCAAATATATTAAGCGAAAGTTAAACTGTCATAAAAATGTTATGATCATCAGAGAATGCGGAAAGTGGGTAGGTAACCTGCGGTGATGATATTTATGATAAACAGTTCCCGGACTTGTATGGCAGGATATGGATTTGAAATAAGCCTATGTGTGAACAAATGCTTATTATCATGATAATCTCATGAGATTAAAACTCAAAAGTAGTCTAAGTTTTTAAGTTTGTTATTACACAGTTATACAAAAACGTAAATCGTTCCCGTTTTAGTATGGATTAAAAGTATTCCAGTCGCAAGTTTGTTATCATAATCAAACACGTGAAAAACTGTTTGCGAATTGTTTACTTTTCATTTTCTACACGCGCCCCGATAACAGGATTTTCCCAACTAAATTGCTTTACTTTGATCTTTCTGTTAGGATTGCATCCAGTAATTTCGAACTATTTTCTTCGTAAGTTAGAGCACAACATGCTCGCTACGTAATTGGCGCGAAACTACGATCTATACACTCGCGACGTAGTTGAACAGGGACATACTTTCGCTTTTAGTCTTATGCGACTTTCGACAACGGGCTGTTACCGTTCAAAGATATTTGAGAGAATATTTAGTTTTTATGAATTGTATTTGAATTTGTCTTCAGTAACGTTTGATAAAAAATAACATGAAAATAAAATAACTGATTAAATTATCTTTGATACTTTGCTTTTCCGATATAATGTAAGCAACATTGCAACTTATACCTGTAACAGCCCGTTCCCACTAGTCGAAAGTCGCATGACTAAAAGTCGAAATGATCAACTACGTTCCGTAGTTTCATTCAGTACGTAGCGAATTCGCGATGTTGTGCTCTAACTTACGAAGAAAATTAAAAAGTTAAATGTCAATTCCAAGAAATTACTGGATGTACCCAATCCTAACAGAAAGATCGACTCAACTAATGGAATAAGTTCTTCGGATTTCTTTCTCCATTTTCGATGTGTGTTAGGAAGCGGGGCGGGGAGAGAGGTAACAACGCGCTCGAGTCGTAAAGACGCACGACTAGTGTTACCGTTCAAAGATATTTGAGAGAATATTTAGTTTTTATGAATTGTATTTGAATTTGTCTTCAGTAACGTTTGATAAAAAATAACATCTAATAAAATAACTGATTAAAAGTGTTGGCGACCAGAGCATTCGACTTTTAGTCTTATAATGACTTTCGACTAGTGGGAACGGGCTGTTACGGTTTCATAACCGTGGCGTCCGCGCTGAGGCCTACCCTGCAATTCTGTAACTCACTTTTCGAACTCACACAGCGGTTTTCGCATCGGCGGTCGCTCTCAAATCAGTCGTGAAAACCGCTGTGTGAGTTCGAAAAGTGAGTTACAAAATCGCAGGACTGGTGACTTATTTCTAAAACGATACGGTTGGCGTATTATTTTCACGATACCACTAGAAAGGCAAATTATCGTCAGTATGGTTATAGAAATACTAGCTGTCCCCGCGAACTTCGTTCTTCCTTAATGTGATATTACTTAGCCTACCTTTTTAGTACATACCAACATGGAATATTTTGCTATGCTACCCCAGAGACTGTTCGGTTTTCTGGAATGAAAACTTTTTAGGTTTTTCTGTGATTTTTTTTCTATATAAACCTCAGAGTTCAAGTCGTAAGATTCTAATTAACAAATAAATAGTAGGGGTTGATCGTCGAGGGGTGAAAATTAGGGGTTTTATCTATTTTATATTTCTATGTTGTATCATTAACAAATAAAAACAAATAAACAATTCTAAAAAAAAAATTGTGGCTAACCCTTCTCAGACTTACCATAAAATTAGGAGTATATCACTATAGTAGTTTCTCTGTTATTATTATAAAACAAAAACAAATGAGAGAAACAGGCAAAATACAGGATCGACTTTCAGGTTTCATCAGAAAGTATTATTTTAATTAGCCTAAAAGTATTCGCGGATTGTGGCTTTCAAAGGGACAGTCCCTCTATACTATTGGAGAGTGCTACCGTCCATAGACACTCACACTACCAAATACAACCCGGTCTTTAAGAATTGGTACGCTCTAATTGAAGGACCCTTAGTAGAATTTATTCGGAAATACTTTAGTTGGCAACTGGTTCCACATAGTGATAATACGTGGCTAGTGACTATAAATTAAATTAATGAGTTTTTTGATATTTTATTTTCTATTTTAAATCACACCAAAAGTTGTGGGCAATATCGTTTCTATTGTATCGTGCTAAGGCTTACTCAACCTTCAATTGCGTTTAAACCCACGGTGGTTATGGTGTACACGTAGATACGTGTAATGTCATCTTTAATTCTGTAGATTTCATTCAAAAACGCATAAATATCACTGGAATAAAAATACCTACATATAACTAACTCATTATTTTCGTAAATATGAATAGCCTTTACAACATAGGATTAGAGTCACATTAATTATCCAAAAGGGACGAATTAATATAGCTCAATTTGTATTATGACCCTCCGCCATCTACGGATAAAATTTCATACATAAGCGTAAGTATTACCTAATTTAAGATCCCAATGAATGTATTCATGAGCGTGCCTCGTAATATGAGCACATGCCTCCTCATATTATTTAAAATAGGCCTGGAAATGTCAAGGTGATTAATTACATGCAACAACTTGGTATATTTAGAGATAGCTTTAAGCTTTAAGTTTATTAAGTACCTACATAATAGTATAATTAAAAACTACCCCCCCCCCTTCGTGGTTAGTGTTAAGGGTAAAAAACGGTTTATCTCGATTTCCGGCAAAACTAAAAGTCCTATCGAAGAAAGTTAAATAGCAAAGTTGTAGGTAATAAAAAGATCTAAAACGTTTGTATTCACACATTTTTCACATACCCTTAAAATTTATGTGATAAATTAAAAAAAACAAGTTTTTAATTTTTATGTTTTACAAAAAAAAATTTTTTTAACAAAATTTGGTGAAAACTTACCTTTCTATGTCCCAAATACGCTGTAATTTATTTGATTAAAAAATATTTATTTTTTCACCTTATTTTGAATTAATATCGAAAAAACACCCTAATTTTCAATCAAAAATTCACTCGTCAAAATATCAGCTTTTTTCAAAAAGTTGGTGTGCTTTCAGTTCGTTGAAATCTCTACTTTCCTATGGTTAAAAAAGTATATTTATATTACCATAGTAAATCTTCTCAGAAAATGCAAAAAATCGTATGCAGTAACGCCCCGTCATCCCCTGCCCTACTTCTCTATGCAGTGGTCTATACTTTCAAAATCGACTTATATTATGAATTACAGCTAGTACTTACGAATATAATTGAATTGTTATGCAATTTAATGAAAGTTACTAATATTTAAATTGTTCAGATTTTGCCATGTTTTTCGGTAAGTACCTAGTCAGAATTGAGTTTAATTCCTTAGAAATATGTATAGACATAATTGAAATGAGTATAAACATTAAATGAACATTCTGTTCAAGCAAAATTGAATAGTCGAAAATGGTAAAACATATTTCTTAAGTTCTTATTTCAAGAGTCTAATCATTGCTCTCGCATGTAAACGAAAGTCTTATCAAAATGAAATTACTTCTAAATGTGTCATAGATAAAAAATATCGTTACGTCAACGCCACAGATAAAGCGTAAAGTTTTTATGAGCAGGCCATGTGTCGCGAGAAACGTGACCACAAATTGATATGAACTCTGATCTATATATTTTAATCTTTGATTAACAATATTATGATAAGTTAAATATACACTTTTAGGTTTTTTTCTTTAGGCAATTTTGAGTTAACAGTAATTAGCAGTGCGGGCAAAACTTGCTCGTACGAAGGAAATCATTAAGAGGAATCCTGTATGCCTTCGACCCGAAAATCGATGTGTGTTTGAGGCAAATCACTGATCACTTACTAGCCTATTAAGAAAGACAAATTATAGAAACACACACATCTGAGGCGAAGGTTTAGAACCCCTGGTTGCCATACGTCACTGTTTTTTCTAATAAAGTTAATATAAACAAGCAAACATTGTTGCCACGTTGAATATCTAATATTTTTAACTAGAACTCAGTAATGTAGGTCTCTCAACAAACAGTTGAGCATGCAAATACAGGGTCTCGGCTCCGAATATGATTTTGTCCCATTCGGTGTCAAGACCCTTGGTCCGTGGGGTCCTAGCGCTATAAGGCTTTTTAAGGAAATAGCAAAAAGGTTAGTCGACATCACAGGAGACCGAAGAGCTGCCAGCTACCTCGGACAAAGAATTAGTCTAGCTATTCAAAGGTGGAACGCTGCTAATATATTTTAAGGTTAGTTATTATTATATTATTATATTATATTATATTTATTCTTTGTCTAATAGAAACTAACGCTTTTATGAAGAAATACATATTAAATATTGAGAATTATGTTATATACGACTGTGTGTATCATTAAACATAACACTTTGCGATAATGCCTGTCGTGATAAGTTCGAAAATTCTCTGGCAAAATTATCTTGAAAATACACAAGGCAGGTAAATAAATTCAGTGGTCATTCTCTCGTGACATCGGTAAATGGCAGTGACCCGAGACCGAATCATCCCTTCACTTTTCTTAATCAATTTTTGATTACAATTGTAAATTTGGGTATTGAAACGTCGTTATTTGAGTTTTAAAAATGGTTTGTTGAATTTGTAAATTTTCATACTGGATACGTTGGCCTATATTTGAACGTTGGAGAAGGAGGAATCCGGGAGTCGGGGAAAAGTTACGGGTAATTAAATGGTTATTAAAATAGTTATGGTGGCGTGAGTGCCTTTTATCTTGCGGGTTTCAAGAGCCCACTCACGGTACAACGACTGTACGCCGTCCAAGTTGTATATAAAACTACAGAACAAAATTAAATCAAGCAATTAATATCAAAAAGTCAAATGTTTGAAATCCTTTGTCCTACTTTTTATACTTTTAGATCTCATTACAACCGGTATATCATTTAATTAAATGTTAGCCGTTAGGTAATAATTTATAGTATAATAGTTTTAGCTTTATTAGATTTAACATTAATTACAATTAAGTAATAATACATACACAGACACACAGTCACGTACACATACTAACACACAGACACACACTTACGCACACAAACGCACCCATGTGGTTTCCTTATAGTCATATGTATATCCTTATAAATATTTTTTTTGTTAACGTTACAACCTATGTAATAATGATTGTTTATTCTCACTAAATTTTTCTGTACTTTTTAAGACCTTCTGTCGATCCCAATTGGTGGAGGCCTGATGTAACACAGGCACTCTTACCTTTAACAGGCATCAGTCTCACACAAACTAGCATTTTCCCTAAATAGAAGAAAGACAATTATTTATTTATTATAGTACATAACTGTCACTTGTTTATGTACTAAGTTATTGTGAGAAAAATGAATAAAGATTATTATTATTTAATTTATTTGAATAAATATGCGCACAAGAAAAGCGATACCCCTAAAAAATTCACATTTTAATCTTGTAATGCAGGTAAGAATCGGGTCATAACTTTCGTTGTTCAATTCTGTATGCTCATACACAATTATGTACCCGAGAAATATGCATTTTTAATGATAATTCCATATTTGTTGACGCTCACGAGTCTTTAGGCGTCAGTTTTCTTCCCTTTCGCTGTTTATAAAGCCGTTCTCGAAGTCCATTCAGTTGTCCCTAATTAATTAAGTGTATAGACTTATAAGGGACTGAAATATTCCATTTAGAATCTATTTAAATCGTTAATCGAATTTACTCTTATTTCAGATTCTTGTTAATATTTATCGTTGGCCACATATATTTTGTAGATTAACTACACGGATACAATAATAAACGCAATGAAGGAATTATTATAACGACCCTTTTCAAAATTTAGCAGTGTTGGCCTAGTGGCTTCAGCGTGCGACTTTCATACCTGAGGTCGTAGGTTCGATGCCCGGCTGTGCACCAATGGAATTTATTTCTATGTGCGCATTTAACATTTGCTCGAACGGTGAAGGAAAACATCGTGAGGAAACCGACATGTCTTAGACCCAAAAAGTCGACGGCGTGTGTCAGGTACTTGGGGCTGATCACCTACTTGCCTATTAGATTTAAAAATGATCATGAAACAGTTTCATAAATGGAGGCAAAACCTAAAGAGGTTGTAGCGCCACTGATTTTCTTTTTTTTCCTTTTCAAAATTTATTCATATATTTAGAGATAAAACCTTGCTACTTATAATTCTCGTATGCGCATGACATTCAGAATCTAATATTAATTCAGTGCCATTTAATTCAATACGCACGAAATCGCCTGAAACAAGATTTATAAATAATAATATACCAATGGCGCTACAACGTTTTAGATGTGGCAGATTTCTGTATCTGTTCCAAGATCACCATTTGGGTCCGTTTGAGTGAGTGTTAAATGCGTTCATAGACAGAAAGTCCAATGGTGCACAGCCGGAGATCGAACCTACGACCCGGGGAAGAGTCGCACATTAAAACCATTAGGCTAACATTTCACAAATATGTATTCTAAATAATAATATACAAAGACATTTAATTCCTCAGAAATAAATATAAATTGGCCCATTTTATTATTACGAGAAAATCTCAGATAGCTACGAATATTACTTGCCAATTCTGTAAAAACGACGTTTGAACTTCACTTAGATAAGATCTTTAAGTATAAAAGATTTTCCTTTATACAATCTCGAAAGGTATTTTTCAACGAAGATAGCGTAACTTTATATTACAGTAGTTTATGACGGTAATGTAAAAGTACATTAATTTTGTATTTTGTTTAAAGATTATTTAAAGAAAAACTTATTGTGTATTAGTTATACACACAAAAATGTTTCAGCTTTTTGCAGGACCCTAATAACTATTTTGTTCTGTTAAAAACCTTTCTAAAGATTTACAATGAATAATTAAAGAAATAAATTATTCTGAGAATAATTTATTCTATCAAGAAGAACTTGTGTTAGTGAAAAATGTCGTGCGTCTTTTAAATTATAACATTATGTGTTCTACATCGCTACATTAAATAAATGAAATATATTATACAGCTTCCAGCCAGTGGACTGTGAAATGTGTGTTTAAATTTAAATGCCAGTAGTATCTGTATATGTAGTGTATGTATGAGCATGCTGCTCTAGGTAACTAAATATATGAGAAGGTGAGATTTAGGAACCTAACAACCCTACGAATCCCTAAGCCCTACAGACGTACCCTAATACATAAATAGTGAATATATAAAATATAAGTACGGGATGTCTGCACCAAGAGACCTAAGGTAACAGATGGAGCCCTACGGGTAGAATCAAAGGTTCAAGGTGGTGGGATTATCTCAAGGCTATCGGGCAGGCTCACCACGATAATTAAGGGCTTGAAGTAGTCTTCGCCACTTTGAGAGTAGGCAAGAAATGAATAAGACAGAGCAATATTCAAATCTAATTTATTGTTCAAAGACATAATCTTAAACTACTCACACCTATTCACACATACTTGATATTATTCTAGTGAGGTGTAGGTCTATTGCGCACCTTCAGGTGTTAACATTTAGAACAACCACGTTAGCCGTGTTAGCAGTTGGTTGATGTTCAAAAAGAAATCTGAACAATTTAATAATAAATAGTTAAGATACCTACAATAAACTACGGTACAAGAAATAATGTTCTAAAAGCATTATAATTCTATGCCGACCTAAAGAGCCGAAGAGCGCTAAATGGTAATTTAACAGTTGACGTATTTCTATTCAAAGGCCATTAAATGCAACTAACAATACAGCTACCGAAGCGGAATGGACCCTTAGTTACGATTCTATTCGGTTCCACTAACTTTTGGCAAGTTTCGGACATCATAGGAGATGGATTGAATTTCTGCGAGGCTTCAGATAAATGACTACAGTGTCGTTTTTTGTTTCTATATTTTTACTTTCTCGTAGACATAGATTGTGTGTAGTTAGATTTTTTAATATTGTTGTGTATTTATTTCAGTTATTATCACTTTGATTGTCTTGTGTTTTATTTCGTCGATCGTCTTATCAGCGTTACATACAGCGGCACTTTTAGCCAAAAAATAAGTTAAAATAAAAATATTATGTGCGTTTATTGATTCACTAAAACTCTAAAACAAATTATACATAAATATATACACAAACTTATTATTTAGTATTTGTACAGTAAATAATATATTAAATATATAAATATCAGTGGCGCTACAACATCTTTAGGTATAGGCCTCAGATTTCTTAATCTGTTTAATGATAATTTTTAAATCTAAGGTCAGCCTCCTGTGCCTTACACACGCCGTCGACTTTTTGGGTCTAAGACATGTCGGTTTCCTCATAATGTTTTCCTTCGAAGAAAGTCCATTGGTGCACAGCCGGGGATCGAACCTTCGACCTCAGGGATGAGAGCCTCAGGCTGAAGCCACTAGGCCAACACTGCTAAATATATTACTCATAAGAATAATTTCTCCGCGGGTATTGGTTAATTATTCGGTTTTTGTGCCTGTTTAAAGATAGTCATGAAGAAGCCAGTCTTATATACAATCAAAACTAAATATATTTAAAACCGGTGCCCAAACAAAAAAATCAGACATTGAGGCCCCATATAAGCTGACGCTCCTTCATCAAACTAATACAACGGAACATCACTAATGGCCGCTTTCAAACACCTCCCAACGAAGATGTAATTATCCGAATCTCGTCTTAGATGGGGATTTGTGTTCGTTAACGACTTTCCTATTGTCGTATTCACTATATGTATAATGTATGGAAAGTTAGTAAGAAATAATTGCCTTGGAGTATTTTTTACCTGTTAGAAGTTATCTGTTCCTAATGAGTGCTTTTATAAAGAATCTTACATCGTATTAGATTTTTATGGAAGATACTAAACAGAGAGAAGATTTTGCTTTTTTTATTGACACAATTTGTGAAGTATTCTTCTTTGCTGGCTTTTTCAGTTACGCTGTCATCTTGGAGGGGAACATAACGTCATAGACATGACAGCGGATCTGAGAAATAGTAAAGTTTACAGGGCAGCCATTTTAAAATAATATAATCATGTTAGTTTTTGTCATAACTATTTTAATTCATATTCTATTATTATGAAAATTGCCATACAAGAAAAGAAAAGGGTTTGTTTTGAAACAAAATAAAAATAATATCATTACATACATTACACAGCTTTCTAGAAAAATCACTTCTATGAAATCCGTCACATTACCGACTTTTAATCTATTAATTTGAAATTTAAAACATGTGTATTTTTTTTAACGTAGCCGTAATATTTAGTCAAAGTAGTATCCAAATATGATAAAAAGTGGATTTTGAATTTTTCTCAAATCCGACATTGTTCTACAGGATTCATACCATGTGCCATTTTGTATGTGTCATCTCCATTCGAAGGTTGGCGATCACCATGGCAACTTTAATTTTGGATGCCGCGCTTCTGAATAGTGACTTCGTACTTTGACGAAAGCATTGTCTATGGATAGAATGAATGAAAAATATTCCTATGAATCGGAGATTAAACACAAAAAAGTGCTGAAAGTTAAATCTTTTAAATAAATTACAAAAGATGTGTTATATAAAAATTTGATGCAAATTGCCGCTGTGCTTATCTCTAATGCGGACGACGCAAACTGCATTTTCTATGAAAATATCTCGGCGAAGTCGACAAAGTTCAATTTTATAAGAAAAGCTGGTTTTAACAACCTTCCCGATCAACGTTTATATTCAAATGAAACCGGTCTACAACCAAGGTAGTAAAGTAAATCAAAAAGTTTTTATTATTATAAATGTTATAGAAATCTAAACGTTCAAAGATTTGTAACAAATTATTCTTTTAATAACCATTTTATTAATCTTTGAAATAGTTAAATGCATGATGTATTGAGGTTTTTTATTTGTTACTAGTAGACTCGGCCAAGCGTTGCTGTGGCTAAGATTTTTGTTATATTAAACGGCAGGAGAACACCAATCCACCATGCTTTTTTGGTGATTATGCCTTTAAATTGTAGCTTATGTGAAACGTGGGTACTTTCAACACAGCGCCATCTGTTAGAATTGTGACTGTCAAATAATATTGCGGCTATAAATTAAGATGTTAGCTATCCTATCTTTTAAGTTGGATCAAACTGCACACGGTGTGCAAATTTAATTTAAAATCGGTTAAGTAGTTTAGGAGTCCATCGCGGACAAACAACGTGACACGTGATTTATATATATTAAGATTGAATTTGGTCTAATTTCTATACCCATAAATATATATATGGGTTCTATTCTTAAAATGGTTGCTTCTGTTACTTTTCTAGTTAAACAACGATAGGTATTATACGAATTTGTAATATTGAAGTAAAGTGATTCCTAACAGGAGTTCCAGATGTTTAGCGCGACAAATTTACCTCAGCTACTAATTTGTTGCTAAAGTTATCATGAAGTTTGAAGTAAACCCGTACACGGGAACTGCGTCATGATTGTCACACGTCACACGCTTTAGACTAATCAAATAAGGTTCTATTGATATTGGATGCGATATTTAGGAGTATTTGAGCTTGGTCCTAGGGGAACATTCTGTAGGAGTTGGTACGACTAATACAAGGTCTGGATTTATTTATTTTATTTTTTTATGTTTGTATGCTAAAAATTTCTTGGACAGACCGCATACGAAATACAACCGTGCTGGAAATAATTCAGAAGAACAAAGTGCTTACGACGGTCAAGAAAAAAGAACTTGAGTATTTCGGACACGTTTTACGGGACACAAAAAACACAAGCTTCTTCAACTAATCATACGAGGCAAATTGACAGGTAGGAGACCTGGCCGCAGACGTCCTGGTTGAAAATCTTAAGACAGTGGTTTGGGCAAAGCATCAAGTCACGTTTAGAAGCGCGGCATCCAAAATTAAACTAGCTAAGATGATTGCCAACCTTCGCAAGGAGATGGCACTAAAAGAAGAATACAAAGTCGTGATATGTTAGTAGTTCACTGGTTGTCTTACACCCCTTGTTTTGGAATGAAATGTAGGGTGTAAAAAACCAAACTCATTTACAACAGTTGCTTTAAGTAACAACTTTGGTAGAAACCAAAAAAAGAAGACACTTTCTTAAAATACCTAAACAAAAAAATTCATCTGCTTCAGTCGCACTCTTTATATCGGGTTAGAAGTTCCGTACAACTTCCTCCACTCTCCCCTGTCTTCAGCAAGCCCTTGCGCCTGGGTGATGGTAAGACCCTTTACTTGATCGGTCC